>OV839566.1:55100665-56390088 GCA_929447395.1 Epistrophe grossulariae
ATAATAATAATAATAATAATAATAATAATAATAATAATAATAATAATAATAATAATAATAATAATAATAATAATAATAATAATAATAATAATAATAATAATAATAATAATAATAATAATAATAATAATAATAATAATAATAATAATAATAATAATAATAATAATAATAATAATAATAATAATAATAATAATAATAATAATAATAATAATAATAATAATAATAATAATAATAATAATAATAATAATAATAATAATAATAATAATAATAATAATAATAATAATAATATAATAATAATAATAATAATAATAATAATAATAATAATAATAATAATAATAATAATAATAATAATAATAATAATAATAATAATAATAATAATAATAATAATAATAATAATAATAATAATAATAATAATAATAATAATAATAATAATAATAATAATAATAATAATAATAATAATAATAATAATAATAATAATAATAATAATAATAATAATAATAATAATAATAATAATAATAATAATAATAATAATAATAATAATAATAATAATAATAATAATAATAATAATAATAATAATAATAATAATAATAATAATAATAATAATAATAATAATAATAATAATAATAATAATAATAATAATAATAATAATAATAATAATAATAATAATAATAATAATAATAATAATAATAATAATAATAATAATAATAATAATAATAATAATAATAATAATAATAATAATAATAATAATAATAATAATAATAATAATAATAATAATAATAATAATAATAATAATAATAATAATAATAATAATAATAATAATAATAATAATAATAATAATAATAATAATAATAATAATAATAATAATAATAATAATAATAATAATAATAATAATAATAATAATAATAATAATAATAATAATAATAATAATAATAATAATAATAATAATAATAATAATAATAATAATAATAATAATAATAATAATAATAATAATAATAATAATAATAATAATAATAATAATAATAATAATAATAATAATAATAATAATAATAATAATAATAATAATAATAATAATAATAATAATAATAATAATAATAATAATAATAATAATAATAATAATAATAATAATAATAATAATAATAATAATAATAATAATAATAATAATAATAATAATAATAATAATAATAATAATAATAATAATAATAATAATAATAATAATAATAATAATAATAATAATAATAATAATAATAATAATAATAATAATAATAATAATAATAATAATAATAATAATAATAATAATAATAACTCATCTCCTATATATTGATGATTTAAAATTATTTGCCCGATCCAGTCAACATCCATGTACCAAACTATGCAAAACCAAACTTAACAGTGGCAACTTAACTAAGGCAGTTAACATCTAGGCGATACCTCTTCTTATATATTCCTTTGGAGTGATCAAGTGGAGCCAAACTGATCTGGAAGACAGTGCCGTAGCTACTCTGTTTTGTTTGGGAGGGCAGAGAAATTTTACTAAATTTAACTTTCATTTCTAAAAAATTGCCATTTTTTTATTTTTATTTTTTATTTCCAACATTCAACTTAACTCTGATGAGGTCACTGCGAAAGATTTGGCTATAGATGTTGTGGGTGATCAACTTCATACTGTGGATGTTGCTGCGGCTTCCGAAATTTCTATTGCAAATGCGGATGTTGCTGTTGCTCCCAAAATTGTTGTTGAGGATGTGGATGTTGCTGAAAACGTTGTTGTTACTGAAGGGATCGCTGAAGTTGAAGTTCCCCTTAATGATGTTGCTACTGTTGCTGATTTGGACTATGTTGCTGCTGCTGTTTTTAATTTGGATGATGTTGATAAACTGCCTGATAATGCTATGAATGTTGCTGATGTCATCATTCCTGTTCACTCTCAAGAATCTACTTCTTGTGCTTCTTCTAAACTGAACTATCCAATAAATAATGAAGAAAATTTATCGAATGACCGTTTAAGGCAACCTACTCAAAGACCGTCAGGTATTGCTGGGAATAAGGGTCAGAGTAATTATTTGAAGGTAATGAGAAAATTAAAATGCTTTCACATCTCCAGTTTCCACCCTGATACTAAAACGGATGATATAATAAACTATATTATTTCAAACTTGAGTGATTTTACAAACCCGTCAGGTTTTTCTTGTTTTTTGCTTACAAAGGACAAAAACAATAAACGGAATAAAACAATAAATTTTAAAATTTGTGTCCCAACTGAGTATGTCAACTCAATTTATGATGCTGATTTTTGGCCAAATGGAGTTACCATAAGACCATTTGTTTTTATTCCAAAAAACCAATAAGTTCTAGTTCTCAGAGATCTGAGAACAATAATCTAACAAACTTATCAAATGAATGTAATAAATCTTTAAAAATATTTTACCATAATACTAGTGGCTTAAGAACTAAAGTCGATAATCTTTTTACCAACTCAAGCCATATCGAGTATGATATTATAATCATTACAGAATCTTGGCTTCATAGTGGAATCTTATCTACTGAAATATTTGATAGCAGCTTTTATAATGTTTACCGAATGGATCGGTGTACTTCGGCTGATGAACGTGGCGGTGGAATTTTAATTGCAACTCGTTTATTCTTGGCGGGTAAACAGATAGACTTACCTGTACATAACATAGAGCAAATGTGCATCTCAGTTCAATTAGATTCAAAAATTTTATATTTTATTACTAGCTATGTCCCTCCAAAAAGTGATTTAGTAACGTATTTAAGACACATTGAAAATATAGATTTTTTGTATAATATTTGCTCTGATTTGAACAATATATGTATTATTGGTGATTTTAATCTTTCTAATGTTTCTTGGTATTGGTCCAATGATGATAAGATGCTTATTCCTTGTAATATGAAAAAAGATTTTGAAATTGAATTTACTGATCATTTATATTCTTTAAATTTTAATCAAATAAATCATATTGTTAACTCCTTAAACAATATTTTGGATCTTGTTTTCATATGTTCTGATGAAGTTAAAGCAAATGTTTTTGAAGCCTCATTCCCTTTATTAAATAATTCGGTTCATCACAAACAAATTATGATCGTATTTGAAAGTTATATTTACTCTGAAACAAATTCGGTTTCTGAAAAATCTTTTAAATTTTTAAAATCAAATTTTTCTGGCCTAAATAATTACATTGGTTCGTTTGACTGGGAAAGTGAATTCAATGGTCTTAATATCCGAGATATGTATGTTAAATTTGTTGATATACTAAAAAATGGGTTTCATATGTTTATTCCATTTTCAGTGAAAAAGAATGTGTCTAAACCACCATGGTATAACAGGCAGCTTTTACATTTAAAAAATTTAAAAAATAAAGCTCATTTGAAATATGTTAGATCGAAAAATGTTTCTGATTACACAGTATTTTGTAAATATCGGAAAGATTTTCAAGTTCTAAGCAAATTCCTACACAAGAATTATGTCTTAGAAATTGAAAATAAGATTAAGAATGACTCACGATGTTTCTGGTCTTTTGTGAACAAAAAAAAATCATCTACTGGATTACCAAAATCAATGTTTTTCAACAACACCGAATCTAATGATATTAAGAAAACTTTAGAATTTTTTGCAACATTTTTTGAGTCAGTTTACTCGTATTCCGACGCCAATACTCCTTTTAAAAATAACTCATATTCTAAAGTTGATATTGGTTCCCTGCATTTAGAACTACATGAAGTTGAAAAAGCACTTCAAAACCTTAAACCGAATTCAAAACCGGGTACTGATGGCATACCTGCAATCATTTTAAAAGAATGTTTTCAAACTGTATCTTTTCCACTTTTCCTTATATTTAATGAATCATTGATGTCTGGAATTTTTCTGGATGATTGGAAATCATCATATCTTATTCCTATCTTTAAATCGGGTTCCAAAAACTGTGTTGAAAATTACAGAGGGATTTGCAAGCTCTCTTCAATACCTAAAGTCTTCGAAAGTATTGTTAAATCCAAACTTCAATTTCATATAAAAGAACATATATCTGAATTTCAGCATGGTTTTATGGCTGGGAGGTCAACTACATCAAACCTTACACATTTTACATCTTATGTAATTAATGCAGTTGAGAAAGGATTTCAGGTGGATGCAGTTTACACTGATTTCAGCAAGGCTTTTGACTCAGTTAACCATAGTGTTCTTATTAAAAAATTAGAAGTCTTCGGATTTCATTCTTCAATCCTAAATTGGATCACTTCATTTTTGGTTGGTAGAATCCAAAGAGTTGTGATCGATAATCATTTTTCAAGGCCCATCAACTGCCCATCTGGTGTCCCACAGGGTAGCCATCTTGGACCTCTGCTTTTCATACTATTTATAGATGATATTGTTTCTGTCTTGGAATTTTGTGATTATTTAATTTTTGCAGATGATTTAAAAATATTTTTAAAAATACAAAACGTCCATGACTGCGCAAACGTACAGTTAGACATAGATCAACTATCCAAATGGTGTAGTCAAAATTGCCTTAATTTAAATATTAATAAATGCAGGGCAATATCGTTTTATAGAAGTTCGTCAATGATTTCGTATGATTATTGCCTTGGGCACAACTTATTACAAAGAGTTGATAAAATAAAAGACCTCGGTGTAATTATTGATACAAAATTAACTTTTAACTATCACATTGACTATATTGTGGCTAAATCTAACCAAATTGTTGGTTTTATTAAACGCAATTCGAAAGATTTTACTGATCCCCATACGCTTTTAATGTTATTCACCTCATTAGTAAGGTCCATTCTCGAGTATTCTGATATTATTTGGAGTCCGTCTTATGAAGTTCACTCCAACCGAATTGAAAGAGTTCAAAGGAGTTTTACAAAATACATTTTTAGAAAAATGAACTGGAATTTTTCCCCATCATATGAAGAAAGATGCCGACTTCTTGGGATACATTCACTAAAATCTAGAAGATATGTTCATGAATCTATGTTTATAAGTGATTTGCTTTGTAATCAGATTAAGAGTCCCTATCTTTTGTCTAGAGTTCCTATTAATGCTCCTGTTAGACCACTCAGGGAACAGCAATTTCTTTTTCAACCCTTGCACAGAACTAATTACGGTCTAAACGAACCAATTTCAAGATCTATAAAATCTTTCAATGAAGTAAGTCGAAATTTTGACCTAAACATTTCACGGGATTCCTTCAAAAACATTTTATTTAGTTCTTTATAATAATGCATTGAACGAAATCTTAAATTATATATAATATGTAAACTTCTCTTAATTGATTTATATTGTAATCTGTTAAGCTTAGCTTGTAGATGAAATAAATAAATAAAAAAAATAAAAAATAATGCAATTAATCGATTTGGCAGTTTTAAGAAACTAGCATCCGTAATCATCCGTGGCATTCCATCATCCATGTGAATTTGAAGTCGACACGGGATCAAATTCATAATCCGCCTCAAACCATCGATACAGACTTCACACTTTTGGACTATGGTAATAATCACATTCCAATTTCAGGTCTTATATACGTCGACGTTGTTTACAACAAGAAGAACATACAAAATCTTTCTTTGTACACTGCAAGTGGAAATCGTACACGGTGTTCCATTAGATAAGTTGTAGGATAAATATGCAATTTTGCAAATAATTGCATCATTTCTAGGAAGATTTGGCCCACCTATAGTAAATCCCGAACAAATCACTTAATTTGCAGACCCAGGCGAGACATAGCCAGGGTCGTTGCGACATGTACAGGACACTGGCTAATCGGAGAGCATGCAGTGAAGCTAGGTATTCCCGACAATAATCACTGTCGTAGTAGCAGACCAGTAGGAAAGGGAAACAGTCGTTCATTTCCTCTGTAAATGCTCCGCTTTGGCCAGAATAAGAGCTCAATCAGTTGGTAGAGCTTTTTTTCAGTGACCTAAACGAACTTTCTGAGATTAAGTGTCCGTCACAAAATCTCAAGGGGTATGTCAGGATTAGCGGTGATTACAGGTGCACTGTAAACAAAGCACTGTTACCGCATTGTATCAAAACACCAGCAATAACCGATATTTTAGCTTCAATTTCAAAAGGAAATTTGTTTGCAAAAATAGATTTGGCTCAAGCCAAGGTGCTTACAATTACTACACACAGAAATGCTTTCAAAGTAAAAAGGGTCCCATATGGTATTTCTGCTGGACCTGAAATATTTCAACAGTGCATTGGAAATATAATAAGGAATAACCGGTGTTATGGTTTAATACGATGACATAATCGTTGCATGCGCAGATTCCTCACATCTAATTGTGACCCTAGGAGAGATTTTTCATTGTCTATAAGAGGCTGGACTAAGGTTACGCAAAGATAAGTGTCATTTTGACTTACCAACTGTAAACTTTCTGGGGTATATTGTCGATAGTCGAGGAATTTGTCCGTCTGATGATAAGGTTATTGCCATACGGTATATTCCAGCTCCAACAGATAAAAAGCAACTTCAGGCCTTTCTTGGCCTTATCAATTTTTACCATGCTTTTCTTAAAGGCAAAGTGACAATTGCCGAACCACTTTACGGACTCCTCGATAAAAACAATAAGTGGCAATGGAATTCAAATCACTAAACAGCAATTCAAGAACTAAAAGGTTTACTCACGAGTGAAAGTATCCTGATTCACTACAACGAAAAATCTTGCCTGAAGCTACATATGGTGGCCGAAGATGGATGCAGATATTGAGGCAAAAGTTAAAAGATGCATTTCTTGTCAAGAATCTTGACCAGAGAAGTCAATGTCACCTATTCATCCTTGGGAACAAACATCAAAGCCAAGGTAAGACGTTTTTTATTCTGGTAGATTCTTATTCAAAGTGGTTAATTCTAATCTCAAAAATTAACAACTGTTACCGCAATGTTGGTGTCGTTATGTAAATGATGTTTTCTCCATCGTGAAAAAGGAAAAAGTAGATAGTACTTTAGAAGTGTTAAATAAAAAATATAGTTCTATAAAATTTACACTTGAAACAGAAACAGACAAAAAACTATGTTTTCTAGATCTCGAGTTAAAGAGAAATACTCAAAACAAAATAGAAGTGTCAGTTTTTCACAAGCCAACAAGTACTCTCCGTGTTATAACAAATGACTCACACTGTCCGGTACAACATAGACACGCTGTTTTTCATTCACTTGCATACAGATTGTGCAAACTTACCCTGTCAGCTGCAAGTTATAAATCTGAGTATGATTACATAAAAGAAGTAGCACATATGAATGGCTATAGCGACAAATTTGTTGACAAAATTATTCTAAAACACTCCAACAAAATAATAAAAAAAATGTATCAACATTATTTTCGCAAAACTCGATAAAAAGAGACGTGAAACGCGCTTCTATGTGTTATGTGCCGGAAATTACAAATAAAATTTCAAAAAACTTTAAGGACCATAATGTTGAGCTTGTTTTCTTAAGTAAAAACAAACGTAAAATGCTACTTGGGTCAAAAAAGACAAAGTTGAGAATTTGAAAAAATCGGGTATTTATGCGATCAAATGTGGTGATTGTGATAGAGTATACTACGGCCAAACTAAGCGTACAATAGAAAAAAGAACATAGTTCCTATATAAAACAAAATAAAACGCAACTTTCAGCGATCGCAGAACATGTTCTCAACCTCAACCACTTTAATACAAATATAAACAATGTGAGAAAATTAGATGCATATGAGAGCTTTTTCATACAAAAAGACAATAATGCAATCAATGCTGATAACGGCAACATAACTTCAATTCTCTTTTCTCCCGTCTAACTTAATTTCATAAAGAAGTGCACTAACTGGACCAGTCATGACTCGTGATGCTGAGAATGGACTGTAAACAGTACGAAATGCATTCAGGTGCGTGTTTTAATTGTTTTTCGTCTCGTTTTTAATGTTTTTGTGTTTATCGCGTACTGTTTAAATGTCGATTTGTTAATAAACAATAAAACATAAAGTGTGAAAACAATAACGTGTATTTTAATAAATTTAAAATAGTGTAGTTTGTTGTTTCACCTACCCACTTTTTCTTGTTGGCGTTGCTTAGCTTCGTCTGGAAGTTTTTCTCGAAGCTATATTTTTTGATCATGTCATGTCAATGAGGTTTGTTACTTTGTTGTTTGACTTTGGCAAACTGTCGCTTGTGTTAAAACTTATACATTTTCCTGTAAATCGAGATTTTGAAAGTGATTTACACAGATAATTATCTTTTTTACACCCAAACAGTACGAAATGCATTCAGGTGCGTGTTTTAATTGTTTTTCGTCTCGTTTTTAATGTTTTCGTGTTTATCGCGTACTGTTTAAATGTCGATTTGTTAATAAACAATAAAACATAAAGTGTGAAAACAATAACGTGTATTTTAATAAATTTAAAATAGTGTAGTTTGTTGTTTCACCTACCCACTTTTTCTTGTTGGCGTTGCTTAGCTTCGTCTGGAAGTTTTTCTCGAAGCTATATTTTTTGATCATGTCATGTCAATGAGGTTTGTTACTTTGTTGTTTGACTTTGGCAAACTGTCGCTTGTGTTAAAACTTATACATTTTCCTGTCCCCGTTCCCTCTTTGGCAAATCTCATAATAGCTTCCTTTGCAGCACTTTCAATGACAGATGAATTACTACCTCCATAGTTGCTGTAGGGCAAGTTCTCATTGCTCCCGTGATACATATACATGTGAGCCTTTGGACTTTATCTAGTGCTTTTCTAGTTGTTACTTATTCGGTTCTTTTGTGCAATACAACTGTAATGATGGGTCTTACCAGCATGTTGTACATCCATCTGAGGATGTTTGGTTTGCAACCCCATGATTTGCCTGCAAGTCTCTTGGATATCAATAATTTTGTACAAGGTTTTCAGAGGAGGAAAATTACTTTAGCCCTTCTCCATAGACTTGGTAGGTATATACCCAAGAGTATTGCTACTTCGAAGGATACTAATAAGATAGGGCATAAGATCTTCTTTTCCCATTTCTAAAAGGTCTGGGAAGATACCATCTACCCCTAGTGACTTAAAAGGTTAGAAGGTGCTAATCGCCCACCCTATCCTTTTACTTGAACATATATTTGTGGCTGTTTTCCAGTTGTTACTTATTCGGTTAGGTTTGAGAGGTATTCTATCTAGCGAATTATCTCCTTACGGTAGACTGCCTGGAAAGTGCGTGTTAAGCAGCAGAGTGGACCTCTGCTCTTCATTCTCAGTAAAACTCCCATAATTGTACCTGAGTGCTAATAATGTGACTATCTTTTCTTTTGCAAAATTTTTATGTATTCTTGCCGCAGCAAAGGTTGAGGAGATACCCTCACACAATTTAGGAAAACTTGCTTTTGGCCTTCCTTATCTCCTTTTTGTACTTTGTTAGTTCTTCGGAGTAATTTTGGTAATCCCTGGTTCTTTTTGCCTCATTGAAGAGTTTTCTTTCCTTGGATCTTAACTTTGACAGATTTTTGTTCCACCACGGAGCGTCTTTCTGTTTAGTAATTAGTTTAATAGGACAACTGAGTTCAAATGCCTCCTGTATAGCCCCACTTATCTCGTTAGCATTAAGTTCTAATTCAAAGTGACTATTTATCGTACTAGCTGGGCCTATTCGTTCCAAGTTTGTATTATGTCTAGAACTTCTTCTCTAATTCTAGTAACAAAAGTAGAGGTATTCCCTGCATTAAATATTTCTAGATTTTTTACCAACATAAAGTCTTAACGGTATTCACCTCTTTGGTTTATGTCGGTGCTACCCCCATTGCATCGTATCTAGGCTTACCATCCGTCAGGATTTCGCCTGACGCGTCAGGCTTTTAATGTCCAATCAGGCTTTGGCCAGGTTTCCTCCTTTGTCAGGGTTTTTTTATAGTTATCGCACAAAATATAATCGTTAGAACAAAAACGTTTACATGAATGCTTTCAAATTGAAACACATTCATTTTTTTCATTTATAGTTGTCACTTTTTAGAGAGTGACGAAGAGTTGTGCAAAGTTCTTGAAATTCAACCGGGACCGGGCGAAATTATGAAACTTAGATTGAAACCAAAAAAAATTAAAACCGAAAAATTCAAAATCGAACACCATTTAGAGCTCGCTACCAGCGCTTTTTCAATAATTTTGCTTGAAAGTCTTTGAAAATCGTATTTTTTCTCAAATGTTAAAAGCTGCATAGCTTTTTGAGTTTTGGTGCTAAATTCATAAAATTTTCAGGGATTGTTCGTATTTTTATGTAGTTTTTATTTAAATTGTTATGTAAATATCCTACTACTCAATACCATTTTTGCTTTTGAAAGCTTGTCCTAGTTTTGCAATTTCTTAAAATGTATACAACTTATCAAAAGTTATGAACATTTGAATTCAATCAAAAATGATTCTCAAACAAACTCAAATAAATCATAATTTTTAAAATAGAAGGAAATACTTTGCTTATTAGGAACTTTTTGTAATGATTTATTAAATGAAATGGTCGACTCTTTATTTTTTTATTAGATTCAAATGGTCAAAACTTTTGATCTAAGGTGAGTTGTGATAAGTTGTATACCTTTTAAGAAACTGCAAAACTAGGACAAGCATTTAAAAGCAAAAAATATTATTGCGCAGTAGGATATTTATACGAGTGCTATTTGAAACGTTTCAAGTACAAATTAATTTTGAACATAATTTATGGCTTTCGTTTTATTTGTAGCTACATAATGAAGGTCATGAAAAATATTTCTTTATAAAATGTTAGTCTAACTATTAAGCAAAATTAATAAAAAGATGGTAAAAAATAAAAATCAATTTTGGACAGGGTGACCAAAAAATTAAATCAAAATAGACGATTTTCTAAATTAAAAAAAAATTAATTTTGAAGCACTCTGTAAAATACGATATAGTTTTTCTACATCAGTGCTTTTTTTTTGAAAATATTGTTTAAAAAAGTTTAAGCAGGAAATTAATTTTGGGGCAGGTTCTTGGTCACTGAAATGCATTTTCGGTTTAACTAGACGTAATTTGTCAACACCATGTCCCAGATCCCTTTCGGTTTTTTTCTGTATAGACGCTTTCATTTTATTTGTTTTATAAAAATTAAGTTTCAAAAAGGAAAAAAAAATGTTTTTTTATTTGTCAGGCTTTTTCTCAAAAATCAGGCTTTTCTTTCTTTACTGTCAGGCTTTGCTGATTTTAGAGCTGGTAACCCTAATCGCATCCGACTAGTAGAACCCAGCATGCGAAAATTAATTTACTAATTTTTTCAAGGATTCATTGGATGCTCTCTAATCCCTTATTAGATACGTTCGAAATTTCAAAAGTTATGTCTAGAACTTCTTCTCTTATTCTATTAACAAAAGTAGGTTCCCTACAATAAATACTTCTAGATTTTTTACCAAAATAAAAATCAGTAATTCCAGACATTTTAAGCCGGTTTTCCCACAGTGAGACCCAAATATTCCCTTTTTTCACACGCCTTTGTTATAAATATCCCACAAACGAGAAAAAAAATTAAAAATTGGATTTAGTAAAATCCGCCTACTTCCCCCCCACTTTTCTTACTTCTTAGTATGACGGAAACGGTCGGAAATGTCTTTATATCTCGGAAACGAACGAAACTTTGAGAGTTTACTTTAATGAGTAGGAACAAAATTAAAAAAATTAAATTAATAAAATCAGCGTACTCCCACGCCCTCTTTTATTAGTTTTTTCTTTTTTTCGAAAACGGCTCCAAGGATTTGGATGCAATTTTCAGAGTTTATTCTTAAGAACGAGAAAAAAAATAAAAAAATAGATTTAGTGAAATTCTATGACTGCCACGCCCACTTTTATTATTTCTTAGTTTTTCGAAAAAAATTCTAACGATTTAAATGAGGTTATAGGAGTTTATTTTTATAACAAAAAATTGCAAAATTCTTTTACTAAAATCCACCCACTGCCACGCCCACTTTTATTATTGCTTGGTTTCTCGGAAACAGTACTAGCTATTTTAATGAATTTTTCAGAGTTTTTTTCTCCTCAATAAGAAGAAAAATTTAATGAAATTCGCCCACTGATCCACCCACTTTTTTCATTTTTAGTTTATGGGTAACGGCTCCGACAATGTGGATGAAACTTTCAGAGAGCGTTTTCTTTTATAGAAAGGAACAAAATTCAAAAAGTAATACGTAAAATCCGCCTACTGCCACATCCACTCGGAAACAATTAAAACGATTTAAATGAATTTTTTAGAATTTATCCTTATGAAAAAAATGTAAAATTGTTTAACTAAACTCCGCCCACTGCCATGCCCACTTTTATTATTGCTTGTCTCGGAAACGGCTGTAGCTATTTTGACCAAAATTTTTTAGTTTTTTCTTATCAACGAGAACAAAATTTGAAAACTAGATTCAGTCAAATCCGCGCACTGGCAAGCACACTATTCAAACTCCTTAATTTAGAAATGTCTCTATTTATCGGAAACAACTCAACGATTTGGATGAAAGGTTTAGAGTTCATTCTTATGAGTGAGAAAAATAGAAAAAAACAGTAATATCCGCCCACAGCTCTGCCCAATTTTTTGGTTTTTGGTTTTTCCGAAACGACTCCAACGATTTGCATGAAAATTTATTTTTATTTATATTTAGTTTATTTTTATGAAATATTTGTGAAAACCTTTTAAAAACAATAGTAAATTTGCAAACATAGAAATATAGAACATATTTCTTGTTTAGCTATATTTGCACCAATCATTTTAGATAACAATCAATAAGAAGCAATTCCAAATGTGTTTCCTCTGAAAATAAAAATATGTTACATAGCTACGTGACAGTAACCCATTTATAATTAATTATTTTTTCGAACCAAAAACGATTCCAAGCACATTGCACTTACCCATACATATTTTATAATTTTGTCGAGCAAAAAAATGTTCCACATACGTCTAAGTGACCCATAACAAAATTCTCGAAAATTATACAATAATTCTTCTTTTCCCATAAAATATAAATTCAGTTAATATTATAAATGTGAAACAGGCAAACGTCTGTCTGTTTGTTCCTCTTAATATCCGAAAATACTGAATTGATTAAAATAAATATTAGTAGAGCGAATGCTTGGAAGTACAAGACGAACATACATAGGCTATTTTTTTTTGAAAAATTAAGACAAAAATAAAAAAATGATAGGAAAAATGAGATTAAGTTTGGCTGCATTTTTGATTGTACATATAATTTTTTTGAAATAAATAATTAATGGTAATGAAAATTGGTTGAGTAGGGGAATGAAAAATTAGACATAAGTTAAAAAAAAAAAACAGTTTATTTGTCTGTCTGTTTCGCTCGAAAAAATTTGTTTATTTTTTTTAATACAATCGGGTGGCGTTTACGTACTTTTTCGTAATTTATGTGAAATATATGTTGTAAAAGTATACCATAGGTTGTAACTTCACCTAGACTCCTATCTATCTGTCTATTCTCTGTCTATTCTTAATCGATATTCTCCGAAAGTTCTTCAAAGATTGCTTTAAAATTTTGACAAAACATTGCATTCGAGTTCGTGTGTGTTTTTATATACCTAATTTTTTTTTTAAGCGCCATTTGTTGGGCATAAACGCAACACCCGTGATAAGTAGAAATCTTAGCCATCTTAGAACAGGATTACTTAGTTTTGTTGTAAAAACACCACTATAAAAATGTTTGAATCATTTGCCCAAAATTTATCATTTATATGGTAAAATGGGGTAAAAACTATTAAAAAGAATCGATTTTTTAAATACTTTCTTTATATAAATGAAGTTAAAGATTTATGGTACCTTATTTCATTTATTTTGGAAACCTATACCTCTCATTTTCTCTGAAAGTATAGGCAAAAAAAAGAAACAATTTAAATAAAAAGACAACACATTTTAATTTATCTAAAAATCTTATTTTTTATTATTTCTAAATAACACTATTTGGACGCTTTTCTTGCACACTTCCTTTTTTTGCTGTCGCTTTCGGAGTTGATGAACTCGGCAAGTTGCATCCTGAAATAATTTGCTTTTTTGGCGGCGAAGTGGGACTAAAAAAATCATTGTCCTCATCATTGAAAATCAACGAAATTTCTTCGATTTCATTTTCCGAAATATTTTCTGCTTTCTTGAGAATCTGATAATTAAACAAAAATATTATTTTTTATCTATTAACAAAATAAAAAATAAAAGAGTAAAATTAATAAAATATTAACCTTCATTTTCATGCCTTGTACAAATGTACATTTTCTTAAGAATATTCAGTCTTAAGATGTTTTTTTCTATTTCAGAAAGATGCTCAATTTTACGATTGTATTCTCTATGTATATTGTGCAACTTTTGCAATTAATTCTTCGCAATCCATATTTAGTATGTTTCCAGGTTCACTTGAAAAAAAAAATGAAGACATTTTTGTATTGCTTGAATATCAAATTTGAGTCACATTTGATCAATAAAAAACTGGCTGCTTTATTTTTTCATCCTGTAAAGTGCGCGAGAAAAATTCTCGTCTCGGAATATTTTTTTAAAAATAAAACAAAGATTATCTTTCTCCATTATATCCCGTTTTTTTTTTTATTGATAAAATTTTTTTATTTACGAAGGTACGGCCGCTGTCTCAATGCGGGGCTGCACCGTATTGCTTCTTTGAGTTTAACTTAAGAACTAAACTTGTTGCCGGAGGAGGCGAAAACTATCAGAAGAATATCGATATCGAATATACATATCTTATTTTTTTACCGAACCAATGCATTTACTTCCTAGTGGGAACATATAGCATACCCAAGCAGTAATGATTGTGAGAAACTCTGACCCACAATTAATATTGCTTGTGTTTACTTTTTCAAGTGGTTTGTCTTTAGTTTCTCAACAGGTCAACGGAATGCATTGGTTTGATTTTAGTTTGCAAAAATCGTAATTTTTTTAGGTCATTAATTATTGCTTCATAATAAAATGCATAATTTAGGATGTCACTTATTGTGAAGCAATAAAATGCATATTTTAGGATGTCATTTATTGTGAAGCGATAAAATGCATATTTTAGGATGTCATTTATTGTGAAGCAATAAAATGCATATTTTACGATGGCAGCAATTTGAGAATATGTATGGTTTAGGACCAATACTTAACTCGCGCGATGATTTTTTATATTGTTTGTCTTCTCATGGTTTACTTTTCGACATTTTTATTGCGGCCCTACTTTATTTTGATGCATTTATAGCAGAAGCAGGGTTCTTCTCCAAATAATATTCTTTGTTCTGACACCTTGGTGGATATGTAAAGCCTAACAACAACAAGGCGTCCAATTTTTCGAAAGTAAGTACTAACTGCTGGCTGTTTAATTACAGTTAAAATACGTTTGTAAGTTAAAATACTAAAGAAAAAAGTCTCATTAGTGGCTTAAATGCAGTCTCAAAAAGACTGCAGTCTTTACAACTCTCTTATATGTTGTTGTTCTAACATGTGTGAAAATATCACCCAACTTTGGCATCCTGCCACACTTTCATACTTTCACACTCTCGCACTCATACACTCATACATTTTCGCTCTTAAATCAGAAAATACAACACATTCTCCACTTTAATAATTTAAAATTTTTCATAATTTTTCATAGATTTTTCATAACAATAAACTCCAAATATTTCATGCAAATCGTTCTAGCCGTTCATTTATTTCTCTCATAATTTGGATGAATTTTTCAGATATTGCTCTAATTAGCAGGAAGATGGTTTAGGAAGTTGTTTTTATTTTTCATTTGGGTTTTTTTCTTATTGAATGCATTTATAAAGTGAACAAATTTAATGGATGGCAAACGTTGTTTTCCACTAACTGCCATGACTACTTTTCTCATAAATTTTTCACTTTTCTTTATTGGAAAAAGCCGAGCGAAGTTCGGTCTCCCAACTACTATAATGTATTTAATTGGACATTTAAATTGAGAGCATGAATTTAACTAATTGCGCAGACAACAAGTTAAAAGCAAAGGAAATCAATACGAATATCGGAAATAAAACTCAAATGTTATTTTTTCGCACACAGTTATTGGTCCGGGAAATTAATTGTAAGCGAAAAAAAGAGTAAAGACTTCTTCGAATATTAAGATAAAATTAATATCAAATAGCGTAGTACTGCAGAACAGAAACTAGAATGAAAGTCTTCGTATATGATTTATGTCATTATGATTTGGCATTTTCCGTTTGGCAGCGTACTAGGCTAGAGTGGATAAATGCAAAAATGAAAATGAAAATAAAGTTTTTTTGTGACCTTTAGTCCAATGCGTTTCGCCCAGGTACGACAGTTGGGCTTATCTAGGGATGCCAGATTTGTAAAATTTCTTTGCGGGACAAAATTATTTTGAAAACATAACAACCTTACCGAAATCTCTAAAGGTATAAATTATTTGTTATGCGAAAAAAAAGTCTTCAATTTTAAACCAGTTTTTTAATTTAATATTTATAAGTTATGAGTGAACATATAACATAACGAACTAAGGTGTAAAAAAAAAAATAAAAAATTACCTAAAAGCAAAATAAATTGAAAACTATAACAACATTAAAAGTTAATTAATAATAAAATAACAAAATTTTCAGTCTTTTAATAAAAGTAAAATTTCATAAATGTTTACAAGGTAAATAGTAGGTAGGTTTTTTATATGTATTCTTCTGCTGAGATTTTTTAACCATTTCTTTAAAACCAAAATCAGTTTGAATTCTCTACAAGTCATATTAAAATTTTGTTTAATCAACAAATTTCGCTCCTAGACCTAATACCGACATTCTCAACATTAAATAGATCGTTGGAGGTTAAAAATAAATAAAAACAAAAATGAACAGGTAAAATCCATTATTTTTCTTTTCAATTATTTCCTATTCAAGCCTAGTACATACATATGTACATATCAATTCTTTTCAACAAAAAAAAAAATGGTGGTGAAAAAAATTTTTTCCATAAGAAAAATGTGTGTGGTGAAACAAAAAAGGATAGAACTCTTTCTTCTTCAGCTACAATATAAGTTTCAAAATGGTATAGTCACTCACTTCCATTTTAAACCAGGTGTCATCTCTCATATCGCTATCTTACTTACACTAATTAAGCTTTTTCGTTCAGTTCAAAAATTAGCTGACAAAATCCAGGGATGGTTCGCAAACAGCAGTTTAGCTAAACAATCAGAGAAATACATTCGTGCAACCCAAAAAATTTATCAAGCCTATAAATTTTATAAGAATTTTAGCAAAAACTGGTTTTAGTGTATTTTGGTGCAACTGGCCATTACATTTTTTAATTTAAAACGACCAACAGTTTTGAGATATTTCTGAAACTCTGGATTATTTATAAAACTTAAAGCTGATGAGAATTTTTCTAAATAATTACATAATAGCAAATTCATAACGAGTGTGAGAAGTAGATATAATCATAAAAAAGACATAATAAAGCAATCTTATCAGTCTTCCTAAACATACTTATGCAATCTTATTTATCAGCTGATGATTCATCTGAATATTTAGCTTGCAAGGAAGCCAAATTACAAAAAAGGTTTGATATCCTCATTCTCTTTCCAAAACGTGTTATGATAATGATAAAACAAATTTAATCTTGATAGCATTTTAAATTTTTTGCGGGCCCAGCGGGACATTATATCAAATTGCGGGACATAACGGGACATAATTTTTCGGCGGGGCACTTGCGGGACGAAAGACGTTTTGCGGGACTGTCCCGCGCCTGGCGGGACGTCCGGCATCTCTACTCATCAGTTGACATACCTTTCTATAGAGCAATTTTTTTGGTCGATGGTTACCGACTCTTATACAATTTACAGCATATATACACTGCAAATTATATATTTTTAGGGGAATTTGAATAAATTCGTGCACCTAGAAAAATATGTATAAGATATATGTATAAGAGTCGGTAACCATCGACCAAAAAAATTGCGTCTTAGAAAGGTATGACAGCATCTAACTGATGAGCCAAACTGTCGTGCCTGGGCGAAACGCATTGGACTAAAGGTCACAAAAAAATTTTATTTTGAATTTTATTCAATACAGTCCACTAAAACAGAAACAATAATTTTCTTATTATTTGTATTTCTCTTCTTCTTAAAAATGAAAATGAACGCATTCATATATTTAGAATGAAAATGTTTTATTTGATAAAAGTTGAACAAAATTTTTTTCTTAATTGAATGAGTAATTTAAGGAAAAAATTAAGCATAACGTAAAATCCCTTATTTTTGTACTATGAGGTTCGAAAAATCCCTTTTTCCCTTTTAGCTTATTTTAGAAATGAATGAGGGATAAATGGCACGATCTGGCATAGCAGCTCGGAGTATGTTTCTTATGAAAGAAAGTTGAAATACACTGGAATAGTGTATTTTGCTCGGGGCACCAACTCAACCATGCCGGTTGATGTATGTTGAACAGGTTTTATTAGCTGGCTTTATAACATGTGTATATATAGCAACCATCAATGCAGCCTAGAACGCCTGAAAACTTTGCTAACTGAAAAATGTGAAAATGTGTTAAATAATGTTTTTATAGGGTTAAAATAAAACTACACAACATTCCAACGAATGTTGAGGCTGTTTGAAGTTTTTCTTCACCCGTTGATGGAAATTTGATAAAATTGGGCGAAATTTCAAATTCGAGGATGTTTGTTAATATTTTGTACGTGCCAGAAATTGCCAAATTGAATAAGTTTTCAACTTCTCTGTAGGAATCCTTATTTCCACTGAACCATGTCCAGCCATGTTCTTGATAAGTGTTCTCAAACTTACCACAGAAACGCAAGCACTTGCGCTTTTGCGGGAATTTCCTTTCTGACTGATATTTATTTTGCGTTTAAAAGTAAAGAGGTTTCGAACATTTGAATTAAAGTATTAGTAGTTCCTCTGTTAATACAAAAGTTGTTCCGTAACTATGTAGAATAAAAACAAAATACTTGTTACAACTTCGGTATTGTTGAAATACACCCAAATATGTACGAGACCTTGATGCATTTGGCCAATTTGTGTCATGACGTTTTCACATACCTTTTTCGATGTTCAATGTGCCCCAGCTTAGCTCAAAACTGTCCCTCGTGGGTCAATATTATCAATTTTTTTTATACAAAAAAGTCACCAACCTGTATTAAATTCGTTAAAAAAATAGGTTTACATTAAACTTTAGTAGCAATGCTCGAAATGTAGATATTTACAGACCCACAATTCCATCACACTGCTTTTTAGAACACTTTTAACTAAAAAGTGTTCAAAGGTGCCCCATCTCCCCTAAAAATGAACTATTCTTTAAGGTAAACAAAACACTAAGGCCGGTATTCACCGAGCACTCATAACTTATGAGCCTCATAAGCCTTTTCACCAAGCAATAATAAGTGGATATTTATGAGCGCTCTCTTCGAAAAATATTCCGACATTTTCGAAACTACTTCCACAACCACCACCCCTACAAACACAAACATATCTCCATCGCTACCACCCCATCTACCTAAAAAAGTTTGATTTTAAAGTTTAGGAGTGCCTGGTTGACAGAGAGTGGCTCTCTTTTTCGAAATTCGAAATATATTTATGAGTGGTTGGTGAATACACCAAAGTTATGAGCCTCATAAACTTATGAGGCTCATATGAGCGCTCGGTGAATACAGGCCTAAAAGTCACATATTATGTAATTGGTCGAAGAGGCTATAATATATAATTTGACAATATTTGCGAATTGTGAATTTTCGTCCAGTTTCATTCACTTTGGCTTTCGTGAGAACTAAAATTAAGTGAACAAAATCCATAAATTTTCTAAGTATGTATATTTCAAACATACTATAGTTACCATAAAGTTTATGTCACAGTGTTTTTAATTTTTAGTTTTTTGTTTTTAATAAATATACATGCATACATTTTTCCTTAATGTATAGATACATATGTAAGTACCTACTTTAAATCAAAAGTTGTTATTTTGTATACCTACATATTTTAAGCAATAGTTCTTATACAACTATTTTTGTTTCTTACAGATTTGTTTGACCAATAAGCCATAAACGGCTTAATATTTTTTAACACTTAAAAAGGAACTAGAAATCTTAACATTTGTAAAGACAAATCAAAATTAATTTTTTGCTTTGTTTTAAACACAAAAATAAATTATTTGTACGCTACAATTATTTTTACTATACATACATACTTCAACGATCGAGAATGAGAACACAAGGTGTTTTAGTTCCATAAATCACAAATATTTGGAAGGAGATAAATGCTAGAAAATTCGAAAACTTTGTGATGACTTATTGGCTTAAAATTAAACATTAAAATCGCAATGCGTGATGTAGTTCTGTTTTTTTTATATGTTGCTAGGCGTTAGGAACAGTTAGGGTAGTGTAAGCCCAAGTTTGCAGCTTTCAAAAACCTGTGCACGCTTGGTAATACGTGAAAATTTTTAGTGTAATTTGGTAGTGTACTTAACCCCTGTTTTATTCATTCATAATTCATAAACTCGGCATTTTTCTATGTAAGTCGTTATCACCATTTTTAAGTATTATTAAATTTTCAACAATATAAGCCTCACCACATTTGTATATTGTGCGTTTTACAACAAGACTATAAAGTTTAAAAATTGAATTTTTTTTTTTCAGATGTCCAATCAAAAAATTACGTTTTATTGTAAAAAGAAGTTTAGTTTAAATCAGTTGCGGAAGCGCATTCGCACAACCTTAAGGAGACGCATACGACCAGTTCTTGTGGTATTCCTCCTTTTAGCTTTAACCGACTAGTTATATGAACGCAACTTTGCGGCTGGGTATCCACATTGGGAGCACTTGGACTTTTATTTATTTATTCATTTATTCATCAATCAGACAAAAATATCTTGTAGACTACTAGAAATAAAACTTAAAAAAAGTGGTATGTACATATTGCCGCCTGAGTACTTATGTAAGTGCCATAGACCACTTTTTCGGAAAATGTAGTTAATGATGCAGTTATACTAAATCGAATTTTCTCTATCGATTAGTGTTATTCCCGTTGTCCTATCTTCATTAATAAGGAAGTTACAGAAGTCAAGTTTGCTCCATAGACCACAATTTTTCCCTCTTTTTGGTGCTTTTTTGACGTACATCCAAAATGTGTACTACGTGGGCAAACTATTAACTTCGTTTAATGCTTAAGTGCCCTATATCCATTCTTCGAAACTTGAAATCGATGAACAACGACAGTTCCAGGCTTAAAATTATGCAAATTCAAAAAGAATATTTCAAAAATTACAACGCGGCTAGCCTAAATTTTAATTTTGCTAAAACGAAGTATGCTTCAGCAAAAGAAATTTACCATTACAAAATGATATATCCAGAAAAAAGAAGTCTTTTTGAATAAAGTGACATGACCTGGTAAGGCGCCAACGATTACTTCAACTCCACTTCGTACTTCCAAAAATTGCTATTCTTTATAATGATTTAAACCCATCACAGGAAAAAATAGAAAATATAGTTTCAATGTTTCGCTACAAAGTACATGCCTCAGGAGGATGTCAACTTTTATAAAATTATTCTTAATCTGACACAAAAAGTTTTTAAGTCAATTAATTTAACCCGTCCAAACAAAAAATCTGTTAAAAATATTAACAAAAATAAAAGATTAGCAAATAGTGTTTCCATAACTAAGATTTAAATATTAAATATTTACTTAACCGCATTACATGTGTTCTTGAAGACTTATATACTTTAAATTTTAAGGAGTTTTTTAATTTCGTATTTTGTTTTTTATTTACATACAAAAATTTGAAAAAAAAAAATAATAAAATTAGTTGTTATTTTTAAAACAAAGTCATTTCTATATACAGGGTGTCCCATAAAGAAAGGTCCAAACTGAAACTGGTGATAGGCCAGGTCATGACCACTGAGAATTTAGTAACTTGTCCGTACCGCATCATTACGGTTTTCGAGTAACAGCTGTTTTTTTGAAATTTCGAAAAACCCCTACTTCAACCTAGTTTTTTGGGCACCCTATCCATAATTGATTTTTGTTTTTTTTAATTTTTACACTCAAATATTGCTTAATTATGAAACCTTTTAAGCATTAAAATATTTTAAATTTTCTGTACCATTTTGCTAAAAATTAATAAATATCATGATGCTTTTATCAAATCTATTTTTTTACTTCGATTTTCAAAAGAGCACCCTGAAAAAAATCGTATGACTTAAAACTAGTTTTTACTTTTAAAAATTGGCCAATTTTTATAAATTAAGTAACAAAAATTTAAGCTAACTGTAAAAATAAAAAATAAAAATTAATAAAACAGTTATTATTTAAAAAAATATTTATTTTTATTTATTTTAGAACCTTGTTTTATTTACTTCAAATGGTTATAACTTTTGACCTAAGTCTAATATTGACAAGTCTTATACCTTTTAAGAAACTTTAAGAAACTTCAAAAATGTGGCCAATTTTTAAAAGTAAAAACGTTTTAAGTTCTACAATTTTTTTAGAAAATATATTTGATCAAAGCATCATGATATTTATTAATTTTTAACAAAATGGTACAAAAAATTTAAAATATTTTAATGCATAAAACTGGTTTCTATTATTATTTATTGTATTATTCATACTAGAATGTCAGTTTATTAGACTTGACCATTCTTTATGCCTTCAATTTCATTGAATTTCTGTATATCTCCAGCCAAATAATTAATTAAAACGAATTATAATTTAATTCGTATACAATTGGTGGTAGCACCTTCAAGTTGTTGTTCAGAAATTCAATAAAACTGGTTTCATTATTGAGCAATATTTGAAAGTAAAAATTAAAAAAAACAAACACCAATTATGGACAGGATGACCAAAAAACTGGGTCGAAGTAGGGGTTTTTCGAAATTTCAAAAAAAAAAACAGCCGGTAATCGAAAACCGTAATGATGCGGTACGGACAAATTACTAAATTCTGAGTGGTCATAACCTGGCCTACCAGCAGTTTTAGTTTGGACCTTTCTTTATGGGACACCCTGTATATACATATATGTACATTCACCTTACCAAACTACATCGATATTAATAATGCATTTATTTTTTTTTATTTAATTGGATAGAAACAAAAGAGGTGTATATTTATTCTATAATTAAGAAATCTTGAAAAATAACTTAAAACCTATTTACTACATATATGAAAGAGTTAAAATACCCTTTTGAATTAAATTAAAATTGAATTAATTGTATTTTTTTGGTAAATTTTGAGGTCCAAAGTTAATTTTTAATATTTTTAATAATTAAGTAAGTTGAAAACTTAGCAATTTCGGATGTTTTTTTATTGTATTAATAATAATCAATGATAATGCTAAGCAAGGCATAGTCATCGAATTAAAATTTCTTTTTGTTTTACGTTTCTATCATTAAAAATTCATTAAAAATAAAATTTTAAAAAATAAGTAAAGTCAGTTCTTTTGACTTTTATTATTATTCTTGCTAACGTTGCATAGTGCATATTGCATAAATGTCCTATATCCATGGAAAATTCAATTTTTTGGTATAGGTTTTGCATTCGTATGGTGGAGGGGTCTATATCCATTTTTGACTTTTTTCTTACTTTTATTTTTCTTTGAACAACCATAACAGTTTTTGACTTCACTCCTTTAAATTACAACAAAGATATCTTCAAATAATATCTATTAAAATTCAAAAGTCATATTTCTCTAGTAGAAAGTAACGAAATTATTTTTAAAATCTTAAAATTCGTTTTCTGAGGAATAATTTCTAGGTCTATATGGCATTTAAGTACTCAGGCGGCGATATATATATGTAAACGTTAAAAATTAATTAAAAAATGACGTTGTAGATTATATTTAAGGATAGAATGACTTATATAAAAGTTAAATCAGAAACATAAGAAATACGATTAACTTCGTGGACACAGCGAGTTATTGGCTTTTTAGCATAATTTGCCCTATGATCGTTTTCAAAAAATAAAAATCTATTCCTCAGAGGACGATACAAATCAATTAAAGATAGAAGAGAAGAACAATTTAATATTATAGGACAAAATATCATTTACAAACAATACAGAGTAAATTTTTCGACGGTTTTCAAGTGACTGAATATCAATAAGTTTACATCTAGTTGAATAAGAGGGCATTTCAATGTTCCAGCCAAGCTTCCATATAACGAACCTAGTAAACTTTTTCTGAATATTTTCAATTCTAGTAGAATGAATGTTGTAATGAGGGTTCTATATAACACATCCATATTCTAAAATAGATCTGACATAAGCATTACACAGACATTAAAGAGTATAGGGATCGGTAAAATCAGGTGAATTAATGTTTTATGAAACCAAGCATAGAGTTGGATATTATTATAATATTATTTATATAAATAATTTGGTAACGTTTCTTTAAGTAGGAAGAAAGCCACGACAGCATACCAGAATGAAAGCCTATGATTTTTAGTTTAGATATTAGAATCGAATGATTTACTCTATCAAACGCCTTGGCAAAATCTGTATAAATGACATATATCTATCTTCCTCAAGCTGATTGAGAACATAATTTGAAAATAGAGCAAGATTAGTAGAGGTAGATCTTCCCCCCACAAACCCATGTTGGTAAGGCGATATTATTTCTCTGAACAAAAAATAATTTATCGTAAACAATCTTTTCGAAAAGTTTAGGTATCGCCGAGAGTTTGCAGATCGGGCGATAGTTCGATATTTCCTGTTTAGAACCTGATTTGTGAATTTTAGTAATGAAGGAGTTCTTCCACTCTGGAAGAAAATCCCGTTTAGAAAGAGAATTATTGAAAATAATTGTTAAAGGCTGAGAAAGAGTAGATGCGCATTTTTTTTAAATAACTGGGGGAATTTCATCCGGACCAGCTTTTTTATCGCAGCTTGAACCACGTAAAGCGTTTTCAACTTCATTTACACTTATATTTAAACACCCAATACATAATGGAGTTTCGAAATTAATTGCTTGTAAAGGATAACCTTGAAGAGATGTCTAATTTGATTGCAAATAAGCAGAAAAAGCATTACAAATAGATGCAATATCAGAGTATGTGTCGAGTGTCACCCATATATTGCATTGTTTTTGGTATTCTCGTACTTTTCTTTTTATTCTTTATAAAAGACTAGAAACTTCTACTATAATGTTTTAATTCCCTCTCTATTGAATATATATAAAGAAACTTATTTAGAACATTGAATTTTCTATCCAATTGTGTATAGCTGATTTTAAGAAAAGAATTATCTAATGAATTTCAAAAAAGCTTATATGCTTTGTTCTTTTTATTGATACGATAACAGAGCCTTTTCTTAAACCATGCAGGTTTCGAATTACATTTAATAGGCAATTCAGGGACGAACGTATCAATTGCACTTTTTAACGAGTCAGTAAAGAATCTGCATGAAACCGATAATTCAGAATGATTGAGGTGAGAATTTCAATTGAATTGTGACATATAACTCATTATGCCCTGAAAAATGGCCTTGTGGTACATTAATTTAAATTTATTAGAAAAACTATTTTAAAAATAATTAATATATTCAAAACAAATAGATAAAGCCTTATTATGTATTGAATTCGGAGCAATATGAGAAAATTTTTAACTCCTTATCGACAAAAACAAAGTCTAACAAGCGATTCAAATAATTACAATAATTTACCTGAAGTAGATGTTTACATAGTAAATAATCAACAACCTCCGTTTCATAATCCAATTTTACATTAAATAGAACTGAATTTAGGTCCTCCGAATCATAAATCCAATCAACGCTGGGCAAATTAAAATCACCAAGAATCATTACGCTTTGATTATCTTTGATTTTAGATAGATAAAATAAACAATAATTGTGAACTTTATATAATTCTAACGAACTTTTTGGAGGAATGTAACTTAAAATTAATATGATCTCAGATTGATAATTAAAATCAACTTTGACAATAATTTGATCAATATCATAAGAATTGTGAGAACTGGAGAAATGCGAAAACAGCTGGATGCAAGAAAACGTAGATCGAAACGCAAGTAACACACCCCCACCTCTTATAAGGTCCAGTGGTGTGCGAACAACGATCTTTTCGGAAGATGTTGTAAGGATTTGTGTTGAAAATTTCTGTGTTATGATGGGCATCAGTCAAAGTCTCAGTTATTGCAATAAAATCATATTGCTGTGATGATGTCGACATCAACATTTGTTGTAATTTAATACACATTCCACATATCGCACCTCCGGTGGTACAACGACGCCCGTAAGTGCAAAATGTCTATTCTTCAGCAAACGCGATTTAACATTTTGAAAACCTTTTTTATTAAAAAAAACACATAATTTTTTTTGTTTTTTAATGGAACAAACTATTTTTAAAGGTGGAATTAAACATAGTTTTTGGCAGTTCAGTAATTTTTTTGTGCTTCAAGCAGTATTATTAATAATATTAGTATAAATAAAGGTAACAGTCATAGCTTGTTTTGTACAAGCAGGGCCGGACCAACCATATGTGCAAGATGTGCAAATGCACAGGGCGCTATATACTGGGGGCGCATTACCGGGAGCAAGAAAATGTAATCTGATCTTGATCTTGTTATGTACTGTCATTTGCATTTTAACCACAAGACTTGTTCAAATAATCTCAAAATAACATCCATCACAAATGTGCTAAGTTATTTCCTGCACACTAACTATCATCACTTGCATTATTGCATTCAAGGAGAATTTAATTCAAAAACTTGAAGACAATTGACCTATACAAGTTCAATTTTACCTACCTAATCTCAAAATATGCCACCCTGTTCGTAAAAAAGAAAAAAACTTATTAATACTGAATCATGTAGGATTTGTACCGTATCTGTGTATGGGACTTCTCATCTACGAAAACAAAAACAAAAAAATGTCTCCGAAAAACAGAACAGGCCCAGTGGGGAATTTCTAAATGTTTAATAGTGAATAACCTGCTTTTTCCTTAAGGAGAGGGATCTGCACCAGCTTCTTTTGTGCGGAATAAATTGAGGAATTTAACATGGACTTGTAATTGGCGGGGTGTACATGCCACGTTTTCCATGAAAATTCCACAGCTAAATAAAGTTGGAAGTTTCTTATTCACCAGTTGGACTGAGGACTCCGATGAAAAATATGATGAATATTCAACAAAGAAATCACTAAATGAGTGTTACTTGGTTATTGACTAGCTCCATATTTTCGATGAAAATTATGATGAAAATTTAGTAGTAAAATTACTAGGGAATTGAGGCTGCTTAATCACTATCTCTTTCATTTAAAAATTAGAACAATACTTCTGCTTACTTGGAGCTATTGAATATAATTCAATCAAAAGTTTAAGTGACCTCAACTCCAAAATGCGTCTCTAAGACGCAAACTATGGTCAATCAGCCCTATCACAAATTCCATCGTAATCGAAAATTTGCTACGAATAACGAAAACTATTGCAGAATCCATTCGTAGTGGAAAATCTATTAAGAATTTCGAAATTCGGGAAATTTGCTATCACAAATTCCGAATGAAATGGAAATATGACTTTCATTTCTACGACAACTGATTCTTGTCGTAGCCAAGTGGTAAACGATTGTGTTTCATTAAAAAAATATTTTTTTTTTACAAATTCTAAAATGTGCAATGGTTGCAAACGCAAACTGTTCAATTTTTATTTTGTTAAAAGTTCTTAAACTCTTAAATAATTGAATGCAACGCCAGTGAAAAACATTGCAAAGAAGTCGAAAGAAAACAATTGCACTAAAAAAAAAATCAAAGGAAATCAAAGAACCCATCAGTTTTAAAACAAGCCGGATTAAAATTTGTTCCTCAGTACATTTGAAACCACTTTATTTTTGTAACTTCAATTTATTTTAATGCTGAATATATGATTTTCTTGAGAAAAAATGCTAAAACATTGAATAAATAAACAAATATCAACAACACAGTTTTTTCACAATCAATAACTTGACAGCTGTAATAGTGCTCCGAGATTATGAGAATTTTTCGCGATATTTATTAAAACAAAGAGTCTAGCCATACTTAACACAAATGTTCAGCTTTTTTTGTGTAAAATAAAAAGGGAAAAAAGATGGGACTTTTTAAAAAGTTTAAGAGATTTTTGTTTTTAAAAGCTCCGAGTATTGCTGTGACATAGGACAGCTGATTTAGAAATTCAGAATTAATTCTTTTAATGAGGCATTGCTTTTTTTGATTCCATTCGGATTTGGTGAATGCTTTTTTTCGGGGTTCGTAGTGGAATAATCCATTCGGAGATTTTCCACGATGGATTCTGTGATAGGCCTGAATGTCTACCGACTCTTATAAAAAAGGAGCGCTTTCTACAAATCTTACACAGGGCGCAAGTTTGGCGGAGGCCGGCCCTGTGTACAAGTACACATTACTGCCTTTTTCATTTATGAATTTTTAATGTGGTCGCCGTTTATGTTTTTGGAATTATTTAGAAAGATTTCCTCAGAAAGCGACTTTAAATCATAAAAATCCTTATTCCTTTACTATGAAAGCATTTCCTTTCTTTTTTGCCGTTCTTATAATAGAAACATATTGGTTGGACACGTATATTGGTACCTTAAGGCTATCTTTGGCTTTCTTAAGTGACCTTTCAATAACACTATGAACGGCATCACCTTCATTCTGTGTGTGTCTTCTAATAAGAAATTCATATGTTATGGACTTTATTGCGAGATTTTCTACAGCATACAAATACATTCCAATTATGAATCTGAAATCAAAGTCTCGTTAAAGCTTAACTCTTCTTAGCAAGTTTAAGTAATTGTTTCACCTATTCAGAGTTCAACTTGGCGTTGGCTGCTTATTTGACGAACAAGCGTAATCGGAAGTCATTTATAATGTCGACGGTTGCGTCCCCTCTATACAGAGTGACGAGAGACTTTTCTCCAGCTTCTGCTGAAAAACATTTGAGTAATATTTAGTATAAGACACTGGCCATATCAATCAGCTTCCGGTTCTTTTGAATTATACTCAACAAAATTTGTATTTTGATGCCAGAAAAGGGCAGAGGTGGTGTCGCATCCGATAAATGCGTGGATGAAAAGTTGGTACCCGGGGACAATTTTATTTCTCCTCGGCTGAAAGAAGTGGTGGCAAACTGACTACAACTTTACAACTATTCTGGAAGAAAACATTTTAACGTACGAGCCCAATCCATTGAAGAGAACAAGTACATTCGTCTACATCTTCTCCAACTACGATAACGTTCTCTTGGATGTGCTTTTCGCTAAGGCGGCGCGGCGGCCGGCGCGCGCAGTGGTTCAAAAAATGTCACAGTCTGCATCTTCTGTCACTCTCTTAGTTTTAATGCCTGCGATTCTTATCGCGGTGCACAACTGGTCAATGAGACGTGGCATAGTTTATTTGAGTTGTTAGCTAACAATATTTCCTGTGGAACTTAAATGATAGTTGAGGATTCAAAAACGATCTCGTTGTAAGAGAGGCCGGCGATAAGATCAGTTACAGATGCCAGGTGATATACAATGTGCCGAGCCCATTCATCAGATCGAAGATTTTCTGATTGCTCTCACACTTAGTGAGTCTACTTGTTGCATATTATTTCTCCGTAATGAGGCAGTTTGGGATCTAAATAAAATAAAATAATTCAGAGATTTCGAAATTTATTTGTTGTGTTTGAATTTCTTCATTTGATTGAAAGCTGCAAACTTGGATTTACACTACCCTAATTGGTCGTAACAACATATCAAAAAATCAGAACTACATCACCATTTGCGATGTACTGGCCTATTAAGTTGTTTTGAAAGTTTTAGAGTTTATATTAATTTATTTAAATAAAAAATTCTTACCAATCAATCATTAGAACCATGTTTCTTTTATAATATAGTCATATGAAAGATGTTGATAAGAACTTTTTTGCTTGTAAACGTTTCTCAAACAGATAAGAAATCTCCTGATTTCTGATTTCACCATCATATATCTCCTTCTATGATAAAATAAATATTGGTAATTCTAAAATAATTTTCAAGACATCCCACCCAAAAAGAAGGTGAAAGATAAATTTCCATGTAGTTTACATGCTCCATGATCGAGATGAGGATAGGCTACTGCGTGAGACTTTAATCATCGCCATTATAGTTGTATATCAGTATTGCACAGCAGGTGTCGATGAGTTTGCATTGGCACTAGTTGAATCACCTAGCCATGAGTCAGGACTTGGAGGAAAATCGGGATAACCTTGTGCTGGACTAGAGTCATTACTCAAATCTGATATACCACTTCCTGGAACAACATGAAGATTTCCAGAACTTTTTGCTGCCGAATTTACTGAATGACCTTAAATTAATTGTTTCATTGTAATATTATGATTAAAAAAAATGAGATGGGTTACCTAAATGCGTGTAAACAATGTTGTCTGAATATGATCCAAAAGAATGTCCAGATCCAATTGCTGGAGGGGAATGGTTGGGTGGATATATGTGCGGACTTCCGCTTCCCCGTGTGTATGATCCTCTTACACTGTGTGGAGAAGCACCTTCTTCAAGTCCTAGATTTACGGTACTATAGCTGTCATTACTTTGATCTGTAAAAAAAATAGGTTCATTATTGCATATACCAAAATATAAAAGAATATTTTTAATCATGTAGTTTATGGAATCCGCAATACGGGATCCGCAGTGATGCTCCGTGTACAGTGTTCTCTTTTCTTTTCACGACAAATGGGTAGAGAAAAAGAGTGTACTGCTCTGCGAATCACTGCGGATGCAGTATCGCGGATTCCATAATCGACACGAATATTTGCCAAAATATATAAAATGTAAATAATTTTTTTTAATTGGTAGGCGCCTCAAAATATCATTTGATAACGAATAAAAAACCCGATCTCGACGACCGACGATAAATACGCTACACTTTCGTCATTCAACTTCATGGCATCAGTTATTACCATGTTAATTAATTTTGACACTCATGACAGCAAAATTTTCTTCGTAGTTCCGAATGTTTCGTGTTGGTTTGGTAGACCCTCAACGCGTCAAGTACGTAAGGGAATACAATATTATTCCAGCGAGTATTAGGTCGCGGTTGTATAAAACAAACAAAATGCACGACTAAATCGTACGAACTTCCTCTTGTGGTTACAACTATAGGTTTGTTCCTTTGGGCCTTGCAAAGTATTTTTTAGTACTTCGCAGTAGATGATAAATGGAACGCTTTAATTTTTGCCAAAAGAAAAATCTAACCTCAATGTATTTTATTTTAAATTATAGAAAACATCAACAACAATAATTTACTATGTTATTTCTTCTACTGAAGGTGTCGCTTTCTTGCGTGGATTCATTTCGTTACTACATTATTGAAGTGCTTTGAACTACTTTGACCATAGAGTAGAAGTAGTTGAAAGCAGCCAGAAGTACTTGGCAGTAGATGCTGCAGCCCAAAGAAACACGCCTTATAATAGTTCTATATTAAAAAAAAAAAAAATTTAAATGAGAAGTACAAAATGGATTTATTTTTTTTTGTACAAGAAACCAGAACTCATTCTATAAAGCAAGTCAAAATTTACATTATCGTTGGGTGTAGTAATTAATTATAAAATGCAAATTACCATTGTGACTAAAGCTATCATAATCCACTTTTAAATCGTCTTTATCTAGGAATTTATCAGTTCGCGGCGAACCACCACCCTTCATCGATCGGAAGTATTGACTCCATCTAGTACGACCCGCATCCTTTTTCAGTCGTTTCTCCTTTGCTCTCCTATTATAGACATAATGGACATATTGCAATTTTGTTTATTAGTTGTCTTCTTCTGAATATGCAGTTATCAGAGCTTACTGCTACTTGCCTATTTTGGAACCAAACTTGCACAACCCTCATGTCAAGGCCGGTGTCCTGAGATAGTTGTTCTCGTACGTGGCGGGCAGGTTTCGGACTACTATTGTAGGCATTTTTAAGTGTTTCTAATTGTTTCGCAGTAATAGTTGTTCGAGGTCTCTTGTTTGGTTGATCTCCATCCAGTGATCCTTCCAAATAGAGTCCTATATTTGGGGTTCAATAACAAAACATAAATAATTTTAACTTTATACCATAATTTCACTTACCTTTCGATTTGGCTTCTTCGTAGTCACGTTTGCAAACCAATTTCCGATCTTCCATTAGGTAGAATTCGTCTCCAGTATTTAGTGTCCTCGAGCACATAACACATAGAAAACATTGCAGGTGGTAAACATTATCCTGTGCTCTACGGACGACTTGTGTAGGTGGTATACCCAGATCACATGCTGAACATTTTGTTCCATATCTTCTACAAAAATTTAAAGACATATTAGCAATTGATTTTTTGTTTTCACTATTTGAGATTTAATCACTTAAAAAAGTCATCTTTACAAAATAATTGGCCATTTCGAGCAAAGCACTTATCGTTAAGTTGAGCTCTACATTCACTACATTGTAAACATTGTGCATGCCACGTCCTTTCAAGGACTTTCAATATAAATCGATCCAGTATTAGCTCATGACACCCTCCACATTTCGGAATGGTTGCTGAAAAAATCTTTAATATTAATGTATTGGTTAAGTTGGGAAATGTTAAGTCAAATAAAAAAGACTTGGCAATATTTCAGTATGAAGTATGAATATAGAAAAAATAGTATATCTAAGCTTATTGCGCAATCATGAGGAAACATCGGACCACATATTGGACATATGTGACTCACTTGTGCTCCAAAAGCACATATACCTGGAACGTCACCAGATAGACAATACTTTTTGCATTTATGCAATAAATATTTTATGTTTGTTAAAATATTTAACATTTTTATGGTTCGTTGTAGTATTTAAGCATTATTGCTTCCGCAAGAATTTTCAGTTCTTTTCAGAATTCCATGGAGGTATAAGACCTCTGCGTTAAGGAGATATCCACCGGATTCTAATAGGTTTTGGGTGATAATGAATTGACGACGGATTTGGTTTTAAGGATGGATTTTGTTCATTAACTTTGATTAAGAAACTTAGATCCAAGAAAAGGCTTTTAAATAAGAAAACTATTGACATAGGCGCTGCCTGGCGACTTGACATAACCTGAGCGAAGCAACGGAGTTACGTGATCGGTACAGAGCCCCCCAAAGAGGGAGTTAACATCCTTGGATCCCGGTAAGGGGGCAACGCGAGGTACTTTTGCTTAAGAAAGACTTTTGTTTAAGGAAACTGTTGACATAGGCGCCTGGCTGGTGACTTGCCATACCCTAAGCGGAGCAACGGAGTTGCGTGAGCGGTACAAAGTCCCCCAAAGAGGGAGTTAACATCCTTGGATCCCCGTAAGGGGGCAACGCGAGGTACTTTTGCTTAAGAAAGACTTTTGTAGAAGAAAATTTATCCGATTTGCCATTTCAGCATAGTTGAGGTACATTAGAAATGAAAAAAACCATTTATGTATTTTAAAACTTTGAATAAATTCTTTTTTAAATTTGCTCTTCTTCACATATAAATCTGGATAGCCTACGAACAGGGTTGGCCCAATTAACTACACTACATTTTCTACATCATTAACTACGCGTAGTTAATTTAATAAACTACACGTCTTATTTTCTACAAATTGTTACGTTTTCATATAGTTACATACAAAGTAAATTTAGAGAAATAATAAAATTTCAATAAAAATTTGAACATTTTAACTCAAAATTAAAGCTTCAACGTTACAACTGACTGATCATTTGATATTTAAAACTAAGTTTGCTACAATTTGTTTCATTAACAACATTTAAGTACGTTTAACTACATAGGGAATGTGAAAATGTAGTGGCCATCCCTGCCTACGAACACTTCTCCTTTTTTTGGTTTCCGTTTTATCATCTTCTTCGTATTTTGTTTCCTCAGACCAGTAAGAACATAGCATGAACGCAATAATTTTGTCTATTCCCCTGACGTTTCGCCCTCTTTCTCTACTCGGCCTTACACTTTTTTGAAATTCTGTTGATTTTTTCACATTGTTAGTAGGTATGCCTCCGCTTAACATTTCTAATGTTAAAACTATTGACATAGGCGCCTGCATGGCAACTTGACATACCCTAAGCAGAGCAACGGAGTTGCGTGAGCGAAGCGGGCCATGCAAGGTACTTTTGTCCAAGAAAAGAGTTTTGAACAAGAAAACAGTTGACAAGAATCTGCTTTTAGTCATAAATAGGACCATTTACAAATTAAAAACCGCTTCGTAAACGTTTTAAGCTATTTTTTTAATTTAATATATCTTTTAGTTTTTGAAAGAACTTTTTTTTTTTATTTCTTCAATGTCACCCTAAGTGACCAGATCTATCCTCAATGAAAAGAGGACATCCGAAAAAAATCTCAAAAGAAAATTAAAATTAAAAAAAAAAACAATTTTTCATTTATTGGATCAAACACGCCTTCATAACGTAAGTGTAGTGTGTTATATAACAAAAAAAATAATATCTAACAACAGATATTTAAATAACTTTAAGTACCTAATAATATTTTTTAATATCACAAATTTTCATTTTTTTTAAAATGGATTTTTTTGCATTTTTAATATCTTTCAATATAAAAGAGAATCAACTTCAAATACGCGTTATATTTTCGATAGTAATTAATGTTTTTTTTTGTTTTTGTAGTGATTTTATTGCGTAACTGTTCATAATAAAAGTGAAGTAAGTCATAAATCCGTTTAATTGTGAAGTAAATCCGGAGTTGATTCACTTTTATTGTGACAAAAGTGTTCTGACCATAGACTTTAATATAATATTTATAACTAGACCTCTTACTACATGCATTTTCCTATGAAATATGCAATGTCAAACGCAAATTACGTAAGAAAAACAACTCAGACATAACAGCCGTTGTTTACAGTCTATGAAGTTGCCCCTAGTTCATAGGAAAATACATGGAGTATGGTCTATATAAAGGCAAATGTGCTCGTGAAAGGGCTGAACCCAAGAAACTAAAATAATATATAAAAATATTTAGTACAAAGTTTAATCTTGATTTTAAACCACCGCGACAAGACACTTGCAAGACCTGTGATGACTTCCATTTGAAAATTGAAGGAGCAAGTAATGAATTCATTAAAAATGAGTTAGAGACCCAAAGAGAACTCCATCACCGAAAAGCAGAAGCAGTTACGCAAAGCCTCGATTTTTCTGGTAAAATGTAGAGGGAGCTAAATATAAAGTTCAGTAAAGCACCGTTTGAATATGCAGTATTTTGCTTATGAATTCATTTAGAATAAAATTAAAACCGATTTCAACTCAACTATAAAATGTAACTGTGAGTAAAATTGTTGAATGAAGCAAATATTTTAACATCGATGTTAAATCAAATTAATCTTATCTCATTTTCGATGTGCAATAAAGCCCAGTTTACACGTGTAATTTTTTGCATATAACTTAATAATATGTGCAGTTCATCGTAATTACATACGCAATATCGATGTTCCGCAATGCAAAGAAAACAGAAATTCAATTTACACGTGAAATCTTTTGCTTATGACCTTATGCTTATAAAAAGAATAAAATTAAAACCGATTTCAACTCAGCTATGAAATGTAACTTTGCAGTTCATCGTAATTACATACGCAATAGCGATGTTCCGCAATGCACAGAAAACAGAAATTCAATTTACACGTCGATATGCCAAAACGTCACAATATAATGAATTAAACGTATTAAGCCAACAGAAAACTTGATCCGAACAATAATTAAAAAAATATCGATGTTTCTAGTTCGATGAATATTGACATCGATGTTGTGTCTTCGATGTTGACATCGATGTTCACATCTGCTGCTGCTGAAAAAAAAAAAAAGAAATGTGGCTGTCTTTAGTTGGCTTAATATAAGATGGCCCAGATTTGAAGAAGATTATCCTCTGCTGTTTAAATTCAAAGAAACCCTTAACCCAGACATGCCGTTTTACGAAGTTGACCTGAGTAAAAAAAGGCAAGGACGATCAATTACCAACTTATCCAACATTAAACAGGGCCTTATCTATGCTTCAAGAAGAACTGTAACTGCTGCAAAGAAGAAAGATATGCTTGATCTTCTGCCATATATTCCACCAAGTCATAATCATTACTACAAAAACTTACCGCTAGAGATTACGACTCGTTCAAGTAATAATGCTGATGAGCGTTCATCTGATGACAAAATCGTTATGAGTAAAATACGAAATGTAATGTAATAACTCCAATTTTTTTTTTATTTAATTTATGAATTTAGTTTTGCTTTAATTTAAATTTTTGTAAATGTTATTATAATCTTTGATTGTTTACGAATAATACAAAAATATTAGCTTGAAGCGCATTGTTCTTGTTTTTTTCTATGCATCATTTTGCATTAAGCTTATTAACTCGAAATTTAATTGCATGGAGATAATCCACTATTAAATTGAGCGACACACTGGTGACAGTTGGGTTTTTTTTTTAATGGAGCGCTGCCCGAAAGAACAACGCGTTTGCATTATCAAGTAGCAGTTTGAAATAGTAAATAGTAATTAAGGTTTGCCGGTGGGATCGAACAAAATCGTCTTGATGGCTTCGTTAATCTTCAAAGTTCAAAGTTGTTGCATTTGACGTTCAAAAAATACACGGGTGATTGTTGAGAAACAAATGCATCCACGACATTTCACTGTTTGGTGCGGATTCATTCACATCTTTGCGGAACGGTCATGAAAGATATCAAAAAAAGACTTACCAGTATTCTATTCCATCCTATATAGCATATTTTATGAATCAATGAAAAAAATTAAAGCCCATGTCTTCTATCAAAATTGTTTCTTTTCTTAATTTTCGGGACACCCTTTATTTGTCATTGGACATTATTTTCATTAATATATCGGGGGTCTTTAAAATATAGATACATAGTTGCAAAAAGAGACATATTAAAATTGAAAATGTTTATAGGGTCGTTTTGACAAAAATATGATGTTACCAAAATGATAAAATGAAATGAATTCAAAGATAACGAATGAACTGTAGCGTATAGGCAGTCAGGATCGAAATTTTGGTTGGTGTTACCAAAGAAATTACCAAAATGAATAAGATGAACCTAAATACCCAATCGATGAATCGTACTTATACGTTGATCGTCGCCAACCGACCATCTTCATTGGAGGATAGTTGAATTTGTATAAAATCCTAAAATCACTCGATTTGAGCCCACTTAGAAGCCAATTACTCAGGTTACAATTATTGGATGCTTAATATTAAGATAGATAGGTTAGTTTAGGTTAGAAGGGGTGATGATACGGCGACCGTATCATCTCACTCGGATCTCGATGGATCCATTGCGCTCCCCGGCCCCCGGGATATATGTAGATATAGGTATGTGTGTGTGAGGAGGGGAGGGGTATGTTGGAGAACTTAGGTAATGTGGGCCTTGAACCATCCTGACTTCTGAATGAAGTTCAGGATGTTCTTTAGTGGCAAGGTTGAGATGTCGCCCAGATCGTCGAAAAAGTATTCTCCGAGGGCATCTTTTCTGGTTCTGGATAGGCTGGGGCATTCACAAATGAAATGAGGTGAGCCCTCCTCCGCCTCTTCATCCTGACACCCTCTGCATAAGTCACAAGTGCTAAGGCCCTTTCTGCTCATGTGGATACCCATGGAGTTGTGTCCAGTTAGTATTCCAACTAGGAGTGATAATTGAGGCCTACCTATCTTAAGTAAGTAGTCTGAAAACCTTAGAAATATTCGGCCATAGGCTCTTTGAAACCCGACAAGAGTCAATTGTTGACCATCTATCGTTGGCGGTTTGTAGGAAGTATTGGTGAATTCTCTTTTTTTCTTGTTCCAGTGGCATAAGTACCGAGAATACGGTTTGCCTCGGATCTGAAGATGACCCGCTTCTAGCCAGTTCATCTGCCATTTCGTTCCCGTATATATCACTGTGTCCTGGGACCCATCTGAGGGTAACTGCGTTCGCAGCCTCGGATATTGCTAGCACTTCTGCTTGGAAGACACTGCAGAAATGTAGAAGTTTTATTGATTTTTTAATGGGCGGGTTATCTGAAAAGATGCCTGACCCTACACCCTCATTTGTCTTAGAACCGTCTGTAAATACCGAAACATGATTTGTATTTATGATCCGGTTTTCCTTCCAGATTTCCCTTGTTGGAATCTCTTTAGAGTCACCAGGTTAAAATCTATGTATGGTGAAATGTAGTCCGTTTGAATGTCAATGTCAGTGAAGTTCATTATTATTACCGCATTATTATTATTACCGCAGAGCGCTCGTTTCCAATTCTTACACTGATTAAGTATGAGAGCACTTTTGGCCACCAACTCCTTCGTAAATAAATCAAGTGGGGCTTGTGAAAGGAAAGTTTCTAGGGCAGCGGTTTGTAGCAATCCATTTGTCGTAACGACCTATTCAAATAATAACGATTTAAAATATTCAAATAGTCTGAATCGACAAGCATATTTTCTGTACAGCGAGCACACACTAATGGTAGCAAATAGACCAAGACATACAATATACAACAAGTAGCAATAGAGTAAAATAATATTTCCACCTCACAACTCTATAACAGACACAATAAGTCGACGAGAATTTATTCACTCCTTATTGATCTGAAGAATTATTGTAAAATCAAGATAAACACACGCGCGAGCAAGCGTCGCGACAATTAATCAAATGTGTAACGACCCTAAAACATAGAATTGAACAGAACTCATTCAAAGTCAAAACCGGTTCGCACAGGAAATTCATTCACTGTCGATCCGACTAGAAATTCTTCAATTTCATTCAATTCCATGTAGCCGTCCACCATCTTGGGTAGGTTTCTTATTAAACGAAATCGGCAGACAGAAATCTTTTCCGTCTGGCCGTCACAAAGATTAGTTCATCCAATTAGAATTATCTAATCGTGGTAAGTTTTTAGTGCAAAACGTTTAGTAAAACATATATAGTAAAAGTGTAAAACTTTAAATAGGATGTTTTTGCCCAGTGGGCGAAATAAAAGCAAAGACGAAATTCGAGAAGTCTGAAAAATAAAGCAGACATAAAAATGCCCGTAGGCATGATCAAACAGGATTAATTCCACAAAATAAGGTAAATCTTTTTAGTTTTTATTAAAGTGACCAATAAAACAAAAGAAACATAAAGAAAGAAAGAAAAATGTGTAGGCATGTATGTAGAATTCGTGAATCTAATTCAGTTTTTATCTGAACAGGTACGTCGAGAAACGCCGTGACTGTACATAGATATACATACTTACAAACCTGCATAAAAGAAGTACGAAGGAGAAAATCAAGAAATCGAGGTAGTTTCTGGAAGAAATCCCAGATAAAATCCGCATAAAACAACGGCCAGACGGCGGTATAATTATTTTGGCTCAAAGACGATATTTTGTCCCGACGCAAATATTTTGTGCAAAGATAAAGTTTTGTCCAGGTACTTGCAAACATTTTTTGTGCCATTATAAATATAGCTGTCCAGATACAGTAGTTTTGTTAACTTGTCAAAAATTAGTTAACACAGAAACATCTTTCATATTGCACGTGTATGCATATATAGTGCAACGTGATTTCATTGTGATCACCGAAAGTACCTATCGAAGAGCGAATGTATGTACCTATATATTTACGTGAACTCTGAAGCATTCAGTTGGCAAAAAGAAGGTATTCCAGAATACCCACTGAAAGTACAGTCTTTTAAAGAGTACTTTACTTTTGCAACCTCAGTATAGTCGTCAAACCAAAATCTATAGTACAAGTCAACGAGCAGTTTAACGACAGTCATAAAAACTACAAACATAGTAATATCTAAATTTCAGTCAAGAATCAGTCAAGAATTTTAAAGCAACAGTCAAGTCATATATTTCAAGTCAAGAATCAGTAAGTCCACATGTCAAGTAACAGTTTTATTATGTAGTGTTATTTTTATTGTATTTGAAAGATTTAGACAGTGATAGCAGATTAGATTGAGAAGTGATTTTAATGATTTAAGATATTTAACGAGAATCGATTATCAAAAAATAACTGACTCGACCATCAAATAATTACACTGAAAGAATTTTATGATAAAAGTTTTAGTAGTTATGAATTTCAAATTAAATCCAGTACCTGCAAAGAGAAATAAGAATTTAAGTAATGAAAAAAAAATGGTTAAAAGATACAAATTAAGAATCCGTGCTGTAATAAAAAGAAATATGAAATCGTATAAAGCTATATATAGAAAAGAAAGAATCGGTAAAACATAAGTAATAAAGATATAAAGAAACGTAGGTCCAGTAAAATAAAAATAGGGTTCGGAAAAAGTTAAGAAACCAAATTAAATGCAAAATTAACTTTAAATTAAAGCGTAAAGAAAATTTTGATAAATTTTTAAAAAAAGAAGAATTAAATCCTTATAAACTTAAAATTGTTTTTGAGAGAATATAGCAAAGTTCCTGGAGTAAGATACAAGTATAGGTTATTACATTTTAGAGATAGAGTAGAGAATATTGTTCGCATAATAAAACCTGTGAATCCTTCCACTCCTCTGAGTTTTCAGAGACATCAAGAATTTGAATCCTAAAATCAATATCGGTGCGAGTATCAGAAACGGAAACCTAACTTCAAGAACAAAATCAATTTGGAAAATCAAATATATTACTACAGATTAATCAACATAGTATGCTGCAAAGGATCATCTATAGTATTAGTGCACTTCTAGATATGGAATAGATCTAGTGAGTGATTATTGATGAAACTATATTTTATATTTTTGAATATATTGATTTACAAATTGATTTACTATATTTGGTGGGTTATAAAATTAACAAATAATACCTTGAGTAACTAAATATTATTGAGAATGATTACGGTTAAAGATAATTTTAAAGAAAGGATACGACTATAAAGAATAAATCCGTGTTTTTTGTAAATGTATTTAATGTAAACGGTTTAAGTAAATAACATCTATAAAACAGATATACGATTGCGAGACGATACTTTTAGATCGAATCTTTGAGTACGTCGTACAACTACATAAATCTGTTAAACAAATAATTTTGAGATTAATGAGAAATTAAGTTATTAAAGTATAAAAGAAAAAAAAATACTTTGATACAATTCCGGAATCGTAAATGTAATGTAACGTTACGGTTGTCGATAAGTTTTTAATTTAGTATAATCCATCGAGTGAGTGGAAGAATAATTGATGCGATAGTTATTTTATTTATATAGGAGTTATACTCAAGAATAATATTGAGTAAACCAATTTTAAAATTAAATATTACACTCCGGAACGATACAGTTATATGTAGAAGGTTTATTGAAATCCTACTCATGGATAGTACTAAGATACATTTTCTAAAGAGTAAAAGAAACAATTATGTTAAATTTTAGTTAAGTTTGATTATGAATAAAAATTGTTATGACAAAATATATTTTAGAGTTTGATAAATTAAATATGGTTATAGTTTGAGTTCAGTATCAAGGGGGTTGAGAGAAACTGGAAATGAAGGTTGAGTAAGTTGAAGTGGAGTTAAGGGAAGTTTATTAGTAAACTTTTCTTTCATGATAAAGGGGATCTTCATAAACATTTATTAACCCACAGAAGATCATTACAGGAATACAGTGAAGTTAATTCACCGTATAATAGGGATGGACAATTCCATCTTTGTTTTCCACAAAAGGGGTTTTCGAATATGAAGAGCAAAATGAAAACCATAGGTTCGTGTTTGGGGTAAAATCCAATACGATAGGGATAGGGTTAAGTCTGCTCAAGGGACATGAACATCGGTGTTTCCCTCACAATTTTCGTGTGCAGCAAAAGTTCTCAATTACAAAAGGATAAAGTCTAACTAAACGAGTTTTCTCAATTAAATACTATAATAGTACGATACAGAACATTTTTCGGGCTCGACAAAACTAACATTTAATCGGTTCTATAACATCAGGAACTTAGGTCTGAAAATAGTGTAACACCGTCTCTAGCACTCTAGCTGCAAGATACCCCCCTCATCCGGCGAGTTCAGCGATCGTGCACCCAGCAGGCCTAGTGCGGCTATTGAGTCGAGACAACCCTGTTCCGTGTAGCTACTCGAGTTTGCGATCCATTGTTTTGGGAGAGGAACAAGAGTAAAGAAAAGAATACGGATAAATTCCTTAAGTTGGGAAAGATTCTAAAGAGTTTATTGGAAGGGTTTCTTTTCTGAAACTAAAGTTGATTAAAACCAACTATATGATAAACATGAATTTGAACTCTTTGTTTTTCCACTTCCACACTTTTGGATGTGTTCGATGTCAGAGGTTTAGAGTTACGATAGTCAGTTTGAATTATGGTGATCATTAGGAGTTACGTAAGTCATTTGAGTTATCGTAATGTTTTGTGTAGAGAATGATTTTGAAGATATGTAAAGTTTAGAGTAACTCGACTGTTGAGTCGACAGTGTTGGTGTTTAGTAAGTTTGATATGCGTGACATCGATGTGTATCCAAATTTAAAGGTGAAGAATAGGATCATGTTCTTGGAATGTTCTGAGGATAAGATTTTGTTTTTCACTTCTGTGAGGAAATTGATATGATGATGTAATGATGTGATATGGATGTAATGAGGATGTATATTTTTGCCGTTACTGATGGCGCCGTCGCGTCGTAGGGCCTGATGTGAATGTAGGATTATGCATTATCATTATTATAAAATATTTATACATTATAAATTTTTATTTAACCGTTACAGGTTGGTGTAGTTCTGATGGCACTGGTTATGCCAATGCACGCTAGTCTTTGAATTTTCGTAACGGTTTTCAGATTGGTTACCTTGTCTAAGACTGTCCACCAGACCAAACATGCGTACGTTAGTATTGGCCTTATTATGGCTGTGTACATCCAGTGAATTGTCTTAGGGCTAAGTCCCCAACTTTTGCCAAAGATTCTACTGCATGCGTAGAATGCTATTGTGACTTTTTTCACTCTTTCTTTAATATTTTCTTTCCAGTTTAGTTTACGATCAAGAACCACGCCAAGATATTTGGCCGTACCCAACATCCGAAGTGGTATACCGCTGATAGTGGGCGGTTCTATGTTTGGTATATTATGTTTCCTTTTAAACAAAACCAGTTCTGTCCGCAGTTGGTCGCCCAACAGCTGAGCTTATTAAGGGCTGCTTGAAGTAGCTCGCAGAGTGTGAGTACGTATTTTCCAGAGGCCATAATTACGATGTCATCGGCATATGCCACGACCTTGACTCCGCTCAGACTCAATTTAACGAGAATCTGGTTATCGGCGAGAAGCAAAAGCAGAGGAGATAAGACTCCACCCTGTGGAGTGCCCCTGCATGTCCTAACAAGAAAACAAAAGAAACAAAAAATAAACAAACAAAAAATGTACCAACAAAAGAATATTCCTATTGCTGTAAGAGGGCGGTAAGACGTTGGAGTGGAATGTGTGCAAAAAAAACCACCACTGCACTGGGGCTGGTGGCAAACAAAATTGTCTTCGATTCGGGAACAAAAATGATATACATACGTGAAAAACGTTTAGGGTTAGTTCATCAAAATAAATAATTACATAACTTAAAAAATTGAATAAAAAAAATTTACAGATTTCACTCATAGAGTAACTATGGGGACATTGAAAATGACTTGTGTTAGCTCGATAAAATAAAAACATGAATAATCTTGGTGATTTCTAATTTGTATCCTATAGTTGCACCAAAACTTCTAAAGATGTCTAAGAAACCATTCTTCAGTCTGAAATTACAATATGTAGATATTTTTAATGTTGAATCCCAGTTGGCGGTTAAATTAATGTTGTTCAGTTCAGTTTATTTAATCACGGCGTTGATGTTGAAGCAATTCAAATATTTGCTCAATTTTGCTCAAATGGATTTATTGGCAAGTTATTTGATTTACTGTCAAAGTGAACCCTTTTTAACGCGAGACCAAATTTATAAATAATTTGATGTGTAGCTCAAACTCAATGCAAACCTGATTTACCTAATTGTTTTTAGGTATTCTATAATATTTTGCATTTTGAACTCATCTTTTAAAAATTTAATAAACTCGAGTCGTTTAATTTCTTAAGACAATATTAATGGTTTTGACAGTTAAGCAGTATTCTTTTATCTGAGTATATGAAAAGCAAAGCACCAATTAAGTTGACAGCTGAGTTGACAACCAAATTGAATCTTTTTTTTTCATTTGAGGACCTTAAGGTAGAACCGTAATAGTCAGAAATTGTTAGAAGAAAATTCTCTCAGTTCACTTACGCATGGAGCGGTCGGTGAGCGCTCTTCACTTCCGAAAGCAAAAGTAAAAAATTTTTCGAAACGAAGCAAAACTCAATTATGGGCACGTCATATGAATTCTTTGTATTCGTTTCGTTTCGTACGACCACTTAGGTCGGCATCCGACTATTATAGTTCTACCTTTAACCTTGAACATCTGAACATTAGAACTAAATCTATATAAGTTTATTAAAGAAGTTCAATTATATTGCAGTAGGTACCTATGAATATTCTAATCGCATTGGCTTACACGTAGGTAAAGTTTTGTAACATAAATTTATAGCCTGAGATTTTACTTGAATTCTAAGACCTTAACCTCAAAGATCCGATAATTAGAACAGAAAATAAAAGCTTACCAAGCATACCAAATAAACCCTTTTCGATATTTATATTTAAGTTGCTTAGGTAAGTTAATCCTACCTCTAGACTGATTAACGTTAACTTAAATACCTTAACCTTCAACAACTTAGAACTAATGTTGTAAGTTTATTAAAGAGAAACGCAAGTAGGTACCTTTGCATATTTCAGGCTCAAAAATAACATTGGTTTGGACGTAGGTCAAGTTCAAAAATCGCATTGGTTAAGTCGTTGGTCAAGTTCAAAAATCGCATTGGTGTAGACGTAGGTCAAGTTCAAAATCTCATTGGCTTAGACGTAGGTCAAGTCTCAAAATCGCATTGGCTTAGACGTTGGTCAAGCTCAAAAATCGAATTGGTTTAGACGTATAGTTCAAGTTACAAAATCACATTGGCTTAGACGTATGTCAAGTTCAAAAATCGCATTGGCTTAGACTTAGGTAAAGTTTTGTGACATAAATTTATAGCCTTAGATTTTACCTTAATTTTAAGACCTTAACCTCAAAGATCCGATAGTTAGAACAGAAAATAAAAGCTTACCAAGTCAACCCTTTTCGATTACTACATTTAAGTTGCTTCGCTGAGTTAATCCTACCTCTAGGCTGATTAATGTTAATTTAAATACCTTAACCTTCAACAACTGGCCCTTAGAACTAATGTTGTAAGTTTATTAAAGAGATTCACAAGTAGGTATCTTTGCATATTTTAAGTTCAAAAATCGCATTGGTTTGGACGTAGGTCAAGTTCAAAAATCGCATTGGCTTAGACGTTGGTCAAGCTCAAAAATCGAATTTGTTTAGACGTATAGTTCAAGTTAAAAAATCACATTGGCTTAGACGTAGGTCAATTTCAAAAGTCGCATTGGTTTAGACGTTGGTCAAGTTCAAAAAACGCATTGGTTTAGATGTTGTTTTGTCACATAAATTTGTAGCCTGAGATTTTACCTTAGTTCTAAGACATTAACCTTAAAGATCCGATAATTAGAACAGAAGATACCAAATCAACCCTTTTCGATTAGGTATTATATTTAAGTTGCTTCGCTAGGTTAATCCTACCTCTAGCCTGGTTAACCTTAATTTAAATACCTTAACCTTCAACATCTGGCCCTTATAGAACTAAAGTTATAAGTTATAGTCAAAGAGGTTCAAGTATAGGTCTCTGTGCATATTCTAGGTTCAACAATCGAATTGATTAAGAATGAAGTCAAGTTTTGTCCCACAAAATTTTGAAGCCTATTATTTAACTTATTTCAAAACCTTAATCTTTAAGATCCGATTATTAGTACAGAAGTAAAAAGGCAACCGCAGAACAACTAAATCAATCCTTTTATATAAATGTACATACATAATGTCATACTAAGGGGTCAAACCTCTTACGTCTCTGAGCCATTCTGAGACATTCCAAACCATTTACATCCACATGTCCAACGAGTTATGGTAACAAAACGGCGCACTCTAGCGCTAATTGCTCGTGATCGCCATTTCTACCTACCTACCTACCTACCTACATACATAATGTATGTACCTAAGATACGTAGGTATATGAATTTTGTTGGCGAAGCCAATTTTGTTATTCAATTTTTCAATTTTTGCAATTATTTATTTTGATGAATTAAACCTAAACGTTTTTCACCTACACTTTTATGTTATTTCAATTATTTTTTAACTGAATGAATTAGTTCGATATTTAACCTTCATTTTAAGACCTTTACTTTAAATATCCGATTGTTAGAACAGAAGTTATAAGCCAACCAAACCAACCTAATCGTACCATTACGAATAATATTTGCAAAATACCTACAACAATTTAATCCACATAACATTTTACAGACATACCTAACCTACTTAATAATGTAGCTATGTATGTATAATATATCATTTATATCCCGATGCGAAGCCAAATTCCCAGCAAACATTTAGGTGAATGTTCACTTAACATTCAGCAAAAATGAAGAATATCATCCGATAAATGTTCAGTTTCAGTGAATGAAATATGAAAATGTTTCAAAAGCCTATCATTTTTACGTTATGAAGGGAAGGGGGGTTTGTGCGGAATTTCTTGCAGGATAAAAATGATTGAGATTCGATTCTCCTTCAATGTAGGTGAATAAAAGTGAACGTACATAAGTAATTCCTCAAACAAGTAAATTGGGTGGATTCACTTTTATTAGTATTTATTCATAATTTATGAATCATTTAAAAGATTCATATGTGTGTTTCGTTACCCAGGAGTTTGGACCCAAATCGATTTAGAAATGAATTCAGATTCGAAGGTTTTGTTCACTTATTTCAATCATTAATGATACAGTTCTGAATGAAAATGTTTGCTGGGTTGTGTCTGATACCAGCCACAGTGCAGTGGTGGTTTTTTATTGCACACATTCCACTCCAACCAACGTCTTGCCAACACCCTTACAGCAATGTACATATATTCTTTGTGGGTACGTTTTTTTTCTTTTTCTTTTTGTTTTCTTGTTCCTCACGTCATTTGCGTGATGAAATTAGTTCTCAAAAGCCAATCCTTCACGTTTTTAGTATGAAATTTTGTAAGCTTTTGCAAATATTTTGATGCTGATTTGTAGCCTGTCATTTTATCTTTAATTATCTATCTTAATATTAAGCATCCGATAATTATAACCTGAGTAAAAGGCTTCTAAGTGCGCTCAAATCGAGTGATTTTAAGATTTCATACAAATTCAACTATCCTCCACTGAAGCTCGTCGGTTGGCGACGATCAACGTGTAGGTACGATTCATCGCTTGTGTATTTAGTTCATTTTGGTATTTTCTTTGGTAACACCAACCAAAAATTCGATCCTGACTCCTGAGCCCCCTATACGCTAGAGTTCATTTCGTTCATTTGTTATATATTCATTTGTTCATTTAATCATTTTGGTAACACCATATTTTTCTCAAAACGACCCTATAAACATTTTCAATGTTAAAAATTGGCTTTGTTAGCATCGCCAACAAAATTCATATGCCTCCGTCTGGTTGCCTTTATACTTCTGTTCTAATAATCGGATCTTAAAGATGCAGAGGGACCTATACTTGAACTTAATGTTAACCAGGCTATAGGTAGGATTAACCTAGCGAATCAACTTAAATAAAATACTTAATCGAAAAGGGTTGATTTGGTATCTTCTGTTCTAACTATCGGATCTTTGAGGTTAATGTCTTAAGGCCCAACTATAATAGACTTAACCGAGCTTAAGCCAGCTTAAGCGAACGAGCCAATATACATTCTTATATTTCACTAACCATAATAGACGTTCTACTCAGTTTCGTTAAGTTTCGCTAACTTTCGCGAAATTAAGGAAGAGCCATTGAAATGGCTCGAACTTACCTAAATGTCAAATTTGACACGCATTTCAACTCAACGCAGGTTTACATGTTGTTGTCTCTTATTTGTGCCCCTTGTCAATTTTGCTCGTGACGGCTGTTAGCAAATATAAAGAAGAAAAAAAAAAACAATGGCAGTACAAGCGCAATCAGAATACGATTTTTTATCAAATTTAATTAGTTTTGTGAGGGAACGTAAATATCTGTACGATAAAAAAGTTGCATTATATTTCAACCATCTCGTCAAAGAAAAGGCTTGGTATGATATTTCCATTAAAGTCAATAAAACAAGTAAGTAAAATCTTCAATTGGTAACTTAATGATTTGTTTAAATATTTTGCAATATGTGCAAAGCAAAATGGAATACTTTGCGGAAGCGCGATGGAAAGGAACTAAAAAAACTAAACCCTCACTCAGGCATTCACCCAAGAAATGTCTTTCTTCAAGGACTATACGGCACCAAGAAAGTAAGGATTTTTATTTTGATTTCTTTCAGCGTGAGTTAAACGTTTTCTCACTGTTTTAGAACACGCTGCAACTCTGATGCAATTGAAAATCTTGAAGATGAAGCCACTCTGACTGAGACTGACTTTAATCAAGATGTTTTCACCGAAGACATAAATTCAACTCCAACTCCTGCTAAAAAAATAAAGCATCTTTTGAAAATTTATGTGAAAAAGATGCTATAGAAAAATTTGGAAAAAAGCTGGAACTAAATACACAAAATATGGAGGATGGAGACGAACTGTTATTGAAAACTATCCTTTCACTACTGAAATATATCCCGATTCCACAAAAGGATAGTTTCAAAACGGAAATGTTCTCTAAAGTCATGCAATTAAGGCAAGCAGTGAGGATAGATTATCTACCAAATATGAATTTAACCATTCATCCTAAAAATGTGATAAGCTTAGCAATTCTGTTAAAATGTGATTTACGACAACATTTAACCTCTGAAGTTTCCACCTAATACAATATTTTTGTATTTAAGTTTTTTTATGTTCAATGAATAAATTAATTGTTTTGTTTTTTTTTTTATTGAATAACAATGACTATTTTTGTGATAAATAAATAAATACAGCTATATATGCATATATAAAAATTAACAAATCTAATTTTATTTTAAGAAATTGCATAATTTATTGCGCATATTAATGGAAAATTGTCCTCCGTAATGGTGAAAGCAAGGTGATGGAACGATCGAGGGGACGATATTAGCAACTTCGCTGCGCCACAACCCATCATGTTGAGTTCCATCGATGTCGAATTTGAACAATTTTCGTTATTAAACATTATAAAATTGCTATACACTCCAAAACTATCTTTTCGGCATTTTCCGGTAACATGTGCAAGGTTGTCAACAATATTCTCCAACGAGAAACAAGGATCCCGAATGTATTTTCTGTTCGGCGAGCTCGTGACAACCTTTTGTTAAAGTTTTCTTTTTCGGGCGGCAAAAGTGTACCTGGATAGGGTCGCATTAGATTGGGGCCTAATGGAAATGCTGCATCCCCTATAAAATAGTGAGGAAGTATTTTTTTCACTGTTAGGAAGCTTTTTTGGTTGGGGAATCGGGAGGGTTCTGTTTAGGAGCCTTTTTCCAAACTTGCTGTTCTGAAAAACACCTGCAAGAAAAGAATAAAACTCGGATGTAAACTATTTGCATAATATGTACCATGAACTTTATCTTTATTATGATTAACAGATTCCAATTAACTACGAAACAATTTCAAAAATAATCTAACCCCCATCGCTTTGACTTCCATAAGCTCGTACATTTTGCATCACATGCGGCCATTTTGCATCACATGCGGCCATCAAAACTATGCGAAAATATTTTTTGTAGCAAAAATATTCGCTGCCACTTTTTGGAGGGCACCTGATGGCAATGTGTTTGCCATCGATTGCTCCTACGGTGTTTGGCATGTTCCAATGCGTCCAAAAATCATTTTCTAATCGCTTGAAGTCATTTAAGTTTGACTCAATAACGTACACTGGGTACAAGGTCTGCCATATGAATTCGGATGTTTTCAAAACAATGGAACGTACCGTTTCTTTCCCTAACTTAAGTGACCACGCTATAGAATGTAATGATGTTCCTTGCGTGAGGTACCTTATGAAATATTAAATGATATTAATGAAAAGTTAAATAAACAATTGAATAAAAGTGTACTTACAACAAGAGAACTGCCAGCCGACATTCTGGTGCGATAGGCTCTCTTATGGAAGTCTTTCCCAGAAATGGTGCAATCAAATCCAAAAGAACGTTATAAATTTTCGGTGACATTCTTGTTTAGATGAAAAATTGCTCATTGCCCAGCTCCTTAATTTTTAGAAACGTGACGACAAAGACAACAAAGAATTCACAAAACAAAATTTATATCAATAAAATTGAATTCGAAGTGACTTATGGTTACTTTTTGTTTTAACGACAACTTTTGAAATTTTTTCGTTCGGTTTTGACATTAGGTCAAGTCTATTATAGTTGGGCCTTTAGAATTAAGGTAAAATCTGAGGGTAAAAATTTATGTGAAAAAAAACTTGACGCGACGTCTACACCAATGCGAATTTTGAACTTGACCTACGTCTAAGCCAATGAGATTTTGAACTTGATCTACGTCTAAACCAATGCGATTTATGAACTTGACCAACGTCTAAACCAATGCGATTTTTGAACTTGACCTAGGTACATACGTCTTCTTATGTGAACCACTTTAATAAACTTATAACTTTAGTTCTAAGGATCAGTTGTTGAAGGTTAAGCAGTGGCAAGGGTGGCACAGGCCCCGGGCGGCAATTTACTTGGGGGCGGCAATTTTCCAAATATTAATCCAAACAGACGTTAGTTCTGGTCTGTTTTATATTTTCTTTTGCATTTGAATCCATTTCAGGGGCGGCAAATTTCCAAAATATCCAGAAGGCAGATTGCTAGGAGGCGGCAATTTTTTAAAATATTAATCAAAACAAAGAATATTTCTGTTCTGTTCTTTTTTATATTTCCTTTTCATTTGGACCCATTTTAGGGCGGGAAATTTCCAAAATATCCGGGAGGCTATTTGCTAGGGGGCGGCATTTTTTCAAAAATGTTAATCAAAACAGACGTTAGAGTAGTAACCCGTGGCATAATAATTAGTTCGTAGGACTGAAGGTCTTGGGTTCGATTTCTACCCTATGTCACCTAAAAACAGAAATGTTTTTCTCCTCTTGCGAGGAATTGACAAATCCTACAAGAGGATCTCTTTTTTTAGATAGATAAGAACATATTTTATTCATTTAAAACTTAAATACTAGTTTAACAATTTATGTTTAACAATGAATAAATAGTAATCATTCTATAACTTATAAGTTAGAGTTGAATGATACATACATTATAATGGATTTTACAAAATGAAACTGATGTGGGGTGACAATCAGAGTTAAATAATTTAAATTTGCAGTAATAACAATAAAAATAATTAAAGACCTTTATGTAAACATTATATAAATAATAAATTGTGATTTTTTTAAAAAATATAATAAAAAGAAAACAAGCCAACATATTAAGAGTATAACTATAAGTAAACAAAAATAATTTTCAATATAAATTAAGTCCACAGTGAATAGCCAGTCTTTTATTTAAAAAAAAAAAAGAATTAATGTTTTGATTCATTCTTATAGACATTGGTAGTTTGTTAAAGCACTTTGGGGCTGTAGCAGTGTAAAAATGAGAGAAATGCGCTTTGTGAGCAGTAGGTTCAATAACGAGATGCATGTTGTTTATACGTAGATTGTACAATATAGAGTTTCTACTAGGCATATTACCACTTTGCTTGAAAAATTCTTTAAGCACTTTAAAAACGTAAAGATGTCTCATGAAAGAGTGCTTCTCACTTTAGCTTTTCGGATATAGCAGGAAATTGTAGGTCCCTTCCATTCCTGCCAATAACATGCACATAGGAATAGTTGAGAGTTGTAAGTCACTAGGCCCTGGTTCTACATGATCTGTCGTGCCACCCAATTTATTTTTTAATTTATTTATTTTTTTAAGCGTTATTGTTAAAGATTTTTGTATGTTCTGTTTTTATATTTTCTTTTCATTTGGATCGATTTTTCTTCAAATTGATGCCGTAACACTGCTTCACAGTCAGGAAAGTGTTGTGTTTATAACAGTACCTACATGAAATGCTGCTTTATCAATCCATATTATGTATTTCCAAGTTCTCTTAAGTTAAATGTCACAAAAAGGCATTGAAAAACGATTAGGTAATAGGGATAGAATGTAATACAGTTTTGCTCAGTAACAGGTTAATTCGTGTTATTTTTATTTTACTGTTGGATTTTTGAATTTAATAATTGTTATAAATAATGAGAAGTAAGTTTAACACCTTTTATTGAACTGTAAAAACATGCAAACTTTTTTCAAAAGATAAAACCAGTTACGAATACTTAAATTTGTATGGGTTGCTTTAAAATATATTTTCGTTAAAAAAGCTTTGACCAAAATTTCTGATTCTTCATTTTAATTCAAGAAAAATCTTTGAATTTTTTAAAACAGCAACAAAATTAATGGTGTCAGAAAAAAAAATGCTAGGGGCGGCAAAAATTGCAAAGTTTCTTTAAATGCAAAAGAAACTTTGCACACCCCCAACCTCGCACCTACCCCAAATCCTATAGTGTGCCCAAATAGGTGGGTTGCAGGGGAACAGCATGCCCCTCCATATAATATCATATATACTTCACTGTTTATACGGAGGTGAAGTAATTTCCCATTTGATGGTAGTTCCCGCGAAGTTATCTGTTAAATATTTCATAATTTTTTTAATTTCATTTTATTTTCTAAAAAGAATTGATATTTTAATGCGTGAAACACCATAAGAATTATTTTCCAAAAATATTTGAATAAATTATTTTAACCCGCCATTGGTGACGCGAATTTGATTTACATCAATGGTGACGCCGCGCCGGTCTCACGGACTGGGTTTTTCAATTGAAGATTTTTCAAAACGTGTTACTAATAAATCGTGTTTTTTTTTAAATATGTGTTCCTTGGCAATAAAACAAAGATATTTAATTAACATAAGATCTTTTATTTCAATTTAAAAATTCACAAAATTGTTTTCTTAGAGCATTAAAAATACCAAGTTTTTTAGTAGTACATTTTTTAAATTTAAGTAATAAATACAAAATCACATATTTATTAATGAGAATCACGTTTTTTGGTCTCTCGACATTAGGAACTTTAATAAAATAAACAATTGTACAAATCTGTACTGAATTTAACCCGCCATTGGTGACTTACATCAATGGTGACGCACGGTCTGACAGACCGGGGTAGTAAATATAGTACACAACTTGTGCTCAATTCGAAGTTTCGACGTCAACTGATGGCAACTGCCGCATTTCTTAGTACACCCGGTCTCACAGACAAGTACGTCACCATTGGCATGTTAAACTTCAATACTCACGGAGCAAGATCTTGCGACTTAGTTGGGCATTTTATATATACAATAGACGCTCGATATAGTGAAGTAATTAAAACCAGCCTGTTCACTATTTCGAGATTGTTCACTATTTCGAGAGAGAAACTAAAAGGCTTTCCAATGTGATTTTGATACAAAATTAATTTTTTTTTATTTATTAAAGCGTAAAATAATTTAAATTGTGTAAAAAAAAACATTAATATTTCATAATATTATAAATAACATACAATAAAAGTTATTTTTCATAAAAACGAAAAACTTCATTGCTTCCCGGTACAAATTATTTTTTTTTTTTTAATAGGAATACAAAAAAAAAAAAAACCAATTCAGTTTCTTTGTTTCTCAACTTTAAATTGATTTGCATTGCTTTTTCTTGTAAATGTTTCATAAATATCTTAAAAAAAAAAAAGTCCACAAAGCTGTAAAGACATTGCTGCTGGCATTATCTTGTTAAATGTTAAAAAAAAAGTGAGTTCACTATATCGAGATACCTTTAAAAAAAAAACAACACAAACATATATATGCCAGTAAGACCTTGGGTCTTATAAATTTGTTCACTATTTAGAGTTGTCTGTATAAAATTTTGTGTGTTTACTATACTGGATAGTTCACTCTACCGAGATTCACTATATCGAGCGTCTACTGTAATTATTATTTTTTCTTTTATTTGTTTACGTAAAGCAAAGCTGAAACCAAACAAAAATGGTTTCCCGCAGGGGTTAATGCCGTGGGGGTTATGGCACTCCACCATACAGTGTATGCGAGTGAAACCAAATTTAAAAAAAAAGCAAAAAGGTGCCTATCTGTCATTTTGCCGATCTAAAGGAAAGTTAGTGTGTTCAGAAAAATGAGATCTCGGAGATCTCAGCAATCTCAATTACCTGAACAGGATTCCTCAGCAAAATTTCTCTCGTTCATTCTTTGTATTCGATTTACAAAAACCATTTTATTTGCATATTTGTAATCGATTTATTTTATCTTAAAATCGATACCTGAATATCAATAATTTTTCTCTCAATTATGATTTTTGCTGACATCTGTTCACCGCTCATCTCTATGCGGTTGTCAAACCATAAACGTCAATGTTCATACACAAAAAATCTTAAAATTTTCATTCCTGCTTTCGTTACTTCATTCCCCCTACATTTCTACACCCCTCACCCAAGCTGTCAAAAGACGAAAGAAACGACCGAAAAAAGTCCCCAAAAGTCCTCCTCTCACTACCCGAGATTTGAAGCTACATTCAGTGTTGCCGTAGAGAAATATTATAAGGTAGTACTGCAGCCAAAAAACAGGAGTATTTTGAAAAAAATACTAGTACAGACATTTTTTAGTCTTCCAAAATAATTTGGTGCACAAAAATTTTTGCTTTGACTTTATTAAAAAAAAATCATCAGGAAAAAAAATTCAGTTAAAAAAAAAAAAAAACAAAACATAAATAAATAAATTATTAATTCTATATAAATAACAAAAGTAAGTAAATATCTTTTTAATTATAAAAAATCTGTCCTATGACAGATAGGTTAATGCATAGTTATAATTTGCTAAACATTTACAGTCGTATTTTATAAAATTTCCTTAGAACACTCCTGGACAGTCGTTCAGCTAGACAGTTTCTAAATAGTTGGAAATCTCCTTATATATAAACGCATTCCAACAGTTGTCTAAATTTGTTCTCATACACTCACTGATATCTATGGAATCTGTAAATTTCGTGAACATTTGGATTCGTTCAATGAACTTTTCATCTAATTTCCAATTTTTTGTTCATTGAACATACCCAGTTTAGAATAGGTTTGGACAACCAATTGCAGTGTCTAAGTTAGACACTCGATGGAACATGATTATAAATAAGGGTTTGGAGTTGGATAGCTTTTTTCCTTTTTTTTTGTTTTACTACCTAGCAAAATACAAATTACCTTTTATTAAAAACGGTGCATCTGAACACTTTCAAACTATGACGGTTCAGAAGTTAAAGTGACAATCTATGTACAATTATTTTTTTTTGTTAATTTATTTAGTCTCGTTGCTGTTTGTTGTAGGTTTGTATTTATTTTATAATATTATTTCAATTTCCTTTTTAAACGGAATGAGCTTCTTTTTGTTATCGAATATATTTTCTAGACACATAAAAAAGTTTTACGTTAAAAAATAATGTTTTTGAAAGATTCCGTTGACTACAATCAACTACATTTAAGAATTCCTTGCATTCAATGTATTTATCTACAATCTGTTTCTTTTTTATCTTTAATGATAAAATGTAAGATATTTTAGGTAAAAAATAGTAGTACGAATGTGAAAGGAGGAGTACGGGAGTACGGAGGTGTTGAAAGTAGTAAAATACTCCTATGGGAGTACTTTCGGTAACACTGGCTACATTACGTTTTGCAAATTCTTAAGGACAACCTTTATGACACATGATATCGTAAAATCTTAGAAGATGAAATTAAGGAACGGGCATATCGAGACAAAAGTGAGGCTTTTTTCGTAATAGTGTGAGTTACACAAACACAAATGCATTCTCACAGCGAAGTCATGCATTTCATGGGGCCCAAAGGACTTTTTATATGTTTTTGTGAGAAATGTGTTTTTTTGGGATTTTAAATCGTCAAAATAGAAAATAAAAGTTTCGCAAATTAAATAAACAACTGAAATAAAAGTAAATAAAGTGAATGCTTTACTGAAAACAAATATAAAACTATATGCGTTGCTGAGTTAAATCCTGTAAAAACACATATAATAAGCAGTGCAATTTTTGTTCCTTTCACATGTAAGCTGTGTCTCATATTCCACATAAAGTAAGTAAAATTACTCTGCACTACGGGAGCTCAATGCATTTGAGCGCCTTGCCATCACCAACAAAAGATAATTCGTCCCTGGGCGAGTTTGACAGATAGGCACCTGACATACCACATTTCAAATGTATTTGCATTTTCAACAAAATTGCTTTTTTATAGCAAAATGCTATGAAATATCAATTTTAAAGTATTCTACGATAATGTAGGTATTTACATAAAAAACATCACTTCACATTAATATATGTGGAATTTGAGATACAATCAGCCCATGAAATGAAAAAAATTGTTAACTCCATATATTATAGGTGTTTTTACACAATTTAACTCAGCACCGCATATTGTTTTATATTTATTTTTAATAATTTATCATGCATTATTGCAAGTTTTCACTGTTTTCACTTTTATTTCATTTTTTATTTAGTTCAGTTATCTTTTTTCACTATTTTAACGCTTGAAAATCTAGAAACACTTTCTTTTAGATCGGCAAAATGACAGATAGGCACCTTTTTTTTAAATTTGGTGACTCACTCACATACACTGTAAATATGATATAAACCTCTTCCTTAACGTCTTATTCTAAGCGTAAAATATCGTAAAGTCGGTGAAAAGCCTGTGAATAGCCCGACCGTCCGAAGCGTGGATATGGATGAAGAGCTGGGGCCGAATAAAATAGCCAATTGCCTAATCCTCTTCCCCAAGTGGTTGTTCCGCATAAAAACCCCTTTTGGTGTGCAATGATATACGCCGCGGGCGGCGCGGCGGCCGGCGCACAGTTATTTGTATGGATGAGTTCAAAAAAGTCTGTAAAATCTAAAATATTTAACGGATTTTAATTAAATTTGGCACACATGTTAAGATTGCTCTTTAACATATTTGATAAAAATTTGGTTTATTATTTGAAAAAAAGTTATTGATATTTTTTTTAATTTGTGGGTTTTGATGTTGTTAAATTAAAAAAAAAAGTCTGTTAAATTTGAACTATTCTACGGATTTTAATGAAATTCGGCACACATGTCAAGATTAGTCTTATTTTGGTCAACATGTGGTTAAGAAATAATAATTAAAAATAAAATTGTTGAAAATTTGAGGGTACTGAAATTCAAAAAAAGTCTATTAAATCTGAACAACTTATCGGATTTTAGTGAAATTCGACACACATATTAAGATTAGTCTTAAAAATATTTGGTCAAAATTTGGTTAAGAAAAACTGATTACAAAAAGTTACGGACATTTTTCTAAAATTTTAGGCAAAAATTAGAAAAAACACCCTTTTTTATTTTTACCTGCTTGTACTTTTTGCGTGAAAACAAAATATCTGTAGAATTATCCCTAATTCTTTTATTTATTCTTTACTAAACCGTATCATGTAACTCAGACTATCATAAAATAATTTTTGAAAATTGAAATGTACTATATTATGTCAACCTTGTTTTCCTTGTTTTCTCTTTTCTTATGAACTAATAAAATCTTCATTCACTTTGTTACTCTCATATTGAAAGGTTGTGTTTTGATCTTGCTCACAATTAAAAACTTTCACAGGTTATCGGCCCAGAACACGCGGCAAAAAACTAATTTCTTATATAATTTTTTTTAACGAAAAATTAACGCGCTTCATCGATAAAATTAATTATAGATATACTTGATAGTATATAATTTTGTTTGTAGTCGAACAAACGTGGAATTATTTTATTGTCGTAAAAAAACATAAAAATAGAAACTGATCTGCAGAGAATTGATAAATTGTAGAATAGTGAGCAGTGGTTACTTTGGAAGTTTCAAATTAAAGTTTTGCTAAGAGCAAATAACTTGTGGGAGTTAGTGGATGGAACGAATGAAAAGCCGGTTGTCAAAACCTAAACTTTTGCAGCGGACTCTATGGAGCTCGAAAAGTGGTTAAAATAGGAAGCTAAAGCCCAAAAAGTAATTGTGACGTCTATGGGACAGGAGCCATTATTTTATATAATGAGCTATGATTATGCATTTGACATGTGGACAAAGCTCGAGAACATATGTGAGCAAAAGTCAAAGACATCAATCCATCTACTCCAGCAAAGGTTTTATAGCTTTGAAAAAAGCGAAGATGAGAATTTATCGGTTCACATATCAAAGCTTCAAAAAATTGTTCAGCAGCTTAAAGATTTAGGTGAGCATGTGTCAGATTCAATGATCATCACAAAAATTTTAATGACACTACCACCGTCATACAACCACTTCTACAGTGCGTAGGAGTCAACAGCGGCAAATGAGCAAACATTAAAAAATTTAAGTGCTCGTCTTTTAATGGAGGAGTTTCGAATGAATGCTCAAAATCAAATTGAATGTGAAACCCTGGTTGCACGGAAAGGTAAAACTTTGCCAAAATCCGTTTTTCAGGGAAACAGCGGTAAAAGCAAAAAGGGTGGCAAATGTTTTATCTGCAAGAAAAAAGGACATTGGAAAACGGAATGCCTCATGAAGCAAAAAGAGAAGACAAATGTTGCAAATGATGTTAAAAGAGGTGAAGTTTTTATCACACACACTGCTTTTTCTAAAATGTCGGAAAGAGTTAGTTGGTATCTCGACTCGGGTGCTAGTGACCACATGACATCTAGAAAAGATTGGTTTGTTTCGTGGAAATAATTGAGAAACCAGTAAATATTCGCGTTGGAAACGGTGAAGTCATTTATGCCTACGGTACGGGGGATATTAATATTTTGGCCTTCAATAAGACAAGCTGGAAAGAAAAACATATACCAAACGTATTATATGTCCCTGATATAAAATTAAATCTGTTTTCAGCAAACTGTGCTCTTGACAAAGGACTCATAATGAGATCAAATAAAAACGAATGTGAGCTGCTTATGGGTGGTGCTGTTGTTGCTGTTGGCTTGCGTTGTTCAAGCTGTTGTTTCAGGTGTTAAGCGTGGGTGAATCTCGTGTGAATATTGCTGTTCAGGATTCAAGCCATTTGTCAAACAATGACCTGCAATTGTGGCACGAGCGACTCTGCCACCAAAACATAAATTACGGTTAAGGCTTCCTAAAATCAAAAAATATTGTATATTCAGGAGATTCTTCTTTCTTTTGTGCTGCTTGTGCCATGGGAAAAAGCCATAGGTTGCCGTTTGTTAGAAGTGCGAAGAGAACGTCAATACCTGGTGAGCTAGTGCACTGTGATCTTTCCGTATTTTCTTTTAATGAAAGATGACTTTTCTAGTTTTCGCTGTGTTTATTTTCTCAAATACAAAACGGAGGTAACCAAACTCTTGCAGTTTTATTTAGAGCAGGTTGAAATTGACGCAGGTCGCTCTGTCAAAACTCTTCGTTCCGATAATGGTTTAGAGTTTGTGAATAAAGAGGTAGAATCACTAATCAGAGGCCAGAGCTCGGGGCATATGTCATCAAAAAACCGTACATTACACCCCACAGCAAAATGGACGAACCGAACGAGATATGCGAACTATTGTTGAAGCAGCGAGGTCAATGCTATGCGGTAAGAACCTCAAGGTTAAGCTATGGGCTGAAGCGGTGAATACCGCATTTTATGTGTTGAATAGAAGCTGTCCAAGTCAAGAAACAGGTAAATCACCGTTTGAATTGTGGTTCAATAAGATAGATAGATATTTTATTGTCATAGATAAGGCTTTACAAAATTTGAATAATACGCAGCTTGCTCAGAGATATGATATTTTAACCAGGAATATCTTACAACTGAAAAATTTTAAGGATTTTAATAAATACATTCGAATTGATAAATTGCACTTGAAGGAAAACTATGATGAAAAACCTTCATTCAATATAAAAAAAAAATGACTAGATAAAAACTTACAGCTACAAGAATGGCCAAGATGGTATAGAAATATTTTTTATATATAAATAAATATTAACATGATCTTAGTGAATTATATACAAAGCAAATGATTAAATTGATTGTTATAAAATTAATACAAAACAAATAAATAAATAATAACAAATCAATAAAAAATGCGAAATGTTTGATTATAAATTGTTTGGCTATGAGGTTTTTATGCATATTCCAAGTCAAAAAACTAAGAAATGGCATAAAAAAACTGAAAAAGGGATTTGGGTTGGTAATGCCGATAACAAAAAGGGCTATTGAATTCTTTTAGAGAACAGTAACAAAATAGATATTTTCAGAGATGTGTTGTTTAATGAACGCTTTAGTAATCAATTTAAATCTGCAGAACACATTACCAAACCAGAGCATGTGTATGTTAAAATGATCGAAGGTGAGACAGACGATGAAAAGGTTCTGTCCCAGTATGACAGTCGTGGATTCAACTCAGGAAAGCGATGCAGATGGAGGTGATGACAACCTGATGCATGATAAAGTGTTTGAAAGTCCAGATGGTAGCAAGAACGGAGAAAACAGTTCAAAAATGAGCATCCAAACTGATGAAGGAACTTCTAGTAACGATAATATTCAGGAGCACCAAAATATTGAAAAATGTTCAGATAACCCCTCTGAAAATATAAAATTTAGATTGAGAACGAGAGGGTTTTGCTTTTGTTGCCGAAATTATCGAACCTCCTAGTCAGGGGTTCCAGGTTGAGGGGAAAATCACCATTTTTGCCGAATTTTTTAGACGAAAGGGGAAAAAAAGGGGACGGGGATAAAAAGGAAAAAAAAAACTTAACAGGGGAAAATGTAATCTCATCAAAAACAGTAGACACAATTTTTAAGAATCAATTTAAATAAAACTAAACTTCGAAATAAACTATCGAATTCCACGATAAGTGGCATTTTGCATACGAAAGCCTTATTATAAAGACTGATAATTGTTACAACTTCGTAGTTGAAAAAGACTTCCTTAAGCTACATAACAACTCTATGTACATTAAATAAGTATTTATCTTTTAGTTTTTCGCTTAACATGTGATTTATAAAGAACTTTTTTAGTTTAAGAAATGTTTTTAAGTTTCTTTTTTGTTAATTTTTTGTTTACCAACATTATAAAGTGTTATTTTTTATGAATAAAAATCAAAATATTTAAAAAAGTTTAAAATGCTTGCATTTTTTTTTTTTGCATTTTTTTTTTTTCTTTGGGAAGAAAAGAGGATTTTTTTTTTGAAAAAAGGGGAAAAAAACGTTTTGGTGCCAAAAAAAGAGGATTTTTATTTGGAAAACCTGGGAACCCTGCTCCTAGTTATGATGAAGCAATGCAATGTTAATCGGCAAGTAAGTGGAAATGTGCTATGGATGAAGAAATCTCTAGTCTTCTGAAAAATAACACCTGGCAACTAGTAGATTTACCCAAAGAAAGGAAGGTAATTGATAATAAGTGGGTGTACAAAGTAATAATGTTAGCTGACGGAAGGGTGAGTCGATATAAGGCCCGCCTTGCCATCAAAGGATATAGCCAGAAATACGGTCTGGATTATTCGGAAACATTCAGTTATGTTGTAAAATTTTCCTCAATTAGAACAATTTTGGCTGTAGCCATGGAAGTGATAAAGTAAGTAAATTAAAAAAAGTCTGTATAGACTCAAGCAATCTTCAAGATGCTGGAATCAAAAATTTTCTGATTTTCTTCAAAAATTCGATTTTAAATTAAGTCCATACGACCCTTGTGTATTTATTAGCACTTCCAAGGGGAAGAAAGTTTTGCTTGCTATTTATATCGACGACGGCTTAGTAGCAGCATCAAGCAAAGAAGATGTGGACCATCTTCTAAAGTGCCTTAAGAAGGAGTTTGAAGTAATGCATGGTGTTGCCGATTATTTTCTGGGACTCGAAATTCTGCGAAGGGAAAATGGTGCGATAATGATTCATCAAGCGTCATATGCAAAGAGGCTCTTAAGAAAATTCAACATGGATGATTCCAAGCCAGTTTCAACTCCATCTGAAAAGCTTACAAGCGCAGGCGGTAGAGGTGTTAACAGAGGAAAATTTCCTCTCCGCGAGGCTGTAGGATCTCTCATGTATTTGGCTGTAGGAACAAGGCCTCATATCTCTTTTGCTATCAGTTCAGTTAGCAGATGTTTGGAGAATTCAGATGAAACGAATATATGTGCAGTGAAGCGTATATTTAAATACGTCAAAGGAACTTTTAACCATGGTATAATTTATAATTTCATTAACAAAATGCATCTGCATTGTTTCAGCGATGCTGATAATACGGGGGACGCAGAGACGAGGTCGACGAGCGGTACTGTTGTGATTCTGTGCAATGGCGCGATTTCGTGGCAGTCCCAGAGACAGAAATGTGTTTCACTCTCTACAACTGAATCTGAGTATATTGCTGCGTCGGAAGCTGTAAAAGTCTTATTGTGGTTGCAGAGACTATTTTGTAAATTGACCAATGCAAATACAGACTGTTCTTCTTTATAATTTGGATAACCAAAGTGCTATTGAATTAATTAAAAACCATGAATTTCACAAACGCATAAAGCATATCGATGTGCGATATCATTTTATAAGAGAAAACTTTGAAGATAATTTGTTCAAATTAAAATATGATCCTAGTGAAGAACAAGTTGCTGATTTATTAACTAAATCTTTGCCTAAAGAAAAGTTTCAAAAATTAAAATTGGCTTTAAATTTACATTTTCTTAATAACTTTAATAAATAGATTTTTTAAGCATATATGTAACTATTTAACCAATATTGAATTATTATAAGTTTACAATGAAATATGTGAAAAAAAAATATGTAGGTATGACACAATTGGAAGTTGAAAATTGAAATGTGCTATATTATGTCACCATAAATCCTTGTTTTTTCTTTTTTTTATGAACTAATAAAATCTTCATTCACTTTGTTACTCTCATATTGAAAAGTTTTGATCTTGCTCACAAGTAAAAAGTTTCACAATAATAATATTTTTTCACATATTTTTTTCGAGAAAATTGAGTTGAGAGTTGAAAAATTTTAGAGGCAAAACTAAATACTTTCGCAAAAAATCAAATTTCTCAGACCTGGGTCAATGTAGTAATTTTATTTTTAAAATAAAGGCACACATTTTTTTCTATAAATAGTGGGCTTAACCAGTTCATTTTGACAGTTAGTACCGAAGAAATCATAACTTTTTGACATATAGCACCTTCAAAACCAAGTTCTTGAAACCCGAATTCTATGCTGTAACGTGAAAGTATGGAGCACACGTTGATATACGTCACTGCTTGGAGGCAAGCGGAGCTAAGCTTAAAACTCAAAAAGTTTTCATTAAAACCATTTTTTTTAGTACCATTGTTTGATGCTACTTATAGAAGGCTTCTTTTTTTTAGATATAGTCAAGAATAGGCCAATAAAATGTTGTATAAAGTTACAGAATTGATTAGAAACTTCAGAAAAAGACATTAATTTAAAAGTTTGTTAAAATTATAGTTCCCAACTTAAATAAAATATTTTTTAACTTTGCGGGCTTGTGAATAAGTGTAATATATTTATATATATATATTAAAAAGTACTTTGAAATTATACGCTCAGGTTATCTAAGAGTAGTTAAACATAAAAATAAAAAGGCTACATATGACTTTCCCAAAAGAATTTTTTTCCGCTTGACAGCCCACTGTGCGGCGCGGCGCACAGTGGATCGACTCAATACATTTAGACGTGAAAAATTTTAATCTTCTTGGAAAATATCTGTTTCCATCTATAATGTTCATAAATATAGAAAAGTAACAAAATTTTATAAAAAATAAGCTGGTAGCCTTTTCACAACAAAACAAATTTTTTTAATTTTTGAGAAATATATTGAACTGATGATTCTCTTAAGTTTAGCAGTATTTAAAGAGTTTCTTGGTTCTGATGAATTAAACTTGTTCGAAATATATTTTAGAAGTTTTTTTTATAGTCGATTTGGAATAACACCAAACTTCATAAAATTCCTTCCTTGGGACGCAGAAATCTTTTCCTTAAATGTGGGCAAAGAAAGGCTTTGCAAATCTTTGCGAGGTTTATCACATACATTTCCCGAAAGTAGACGTTCACAGCTATCCAAAACATATAATTTAGTTTTAATGCAACCTTAGGCACATATTTAGATTATCCAAAACAAACACGGTAAAAACAATTTTCAGTGTTTTCAGACTTAACACTAATTATCCGTTATAGATAAGAAATAGATTTTTTTGCAATTTTAGTCCTTGACTTTTATCATTAGAAATGTTTAAGCGGAGGCATACCTACTACCAATGTGAAAAAAGAACAGAATTTCAAAAAATTGTAACGGCGAGTAGAGAAAGAGAGTGAAACGTCAGGGGAATAGACAAAATTATTGCGTTCATGCTTGCTTCTTACTGGTCTGTGGAAACAGAATAGGAAGAAGATGAAGGTATAAAATTTAATAAAGAATACCGCTTGCTTTATTCAAAGTTTTAAAATACATAAATGCTTTTTTCATTTCTAATGTACCTCAACTATGCTGGAATAGCAAATCTAGTAAATTTTTATCGTCTAATTGTATGAAGTCGATCCACTGTGCGGCTGTAGGGTATATACGTATAATACTTTACGTATCACACGTGCACTTTAAGATATGCATTGTGTATACTAAATACATTCAATGACAGAAACACGGCACTCTGTAGAACATTGATGTTAACACATCTTAACCGTGAGTCCCGTCCCGATATTCGTTCAATTTTTTTCTTAGATCAATTTATCTGAATTCCTTTTGTTTTAAGAGAAAAAAAGTGAAATAAGAATTTTCATTATAGAAATTTTGATATTTCTTGTGATAGACTAAACTTTACAGTTTGTTCTTTACAAATTTTGAGATCGCCAAAGCTACCAAAAAAACTTCAAAGTATATTATTAACATAAAAAAGCAGGGATGTGACCCGGAATGGTATTAAATATTTAATACCGGGTCGACCCGAAATTAAATTATTCATATGAATTTAGTTTCGGGTCGACCCGAAATTAAATTAATTATATGAATTTAGTTTCGGGTCGACCCGAAATTAAATTATCTATGATAATTTAGTTTCGGGTCGACCCGAAATTAAATTATATACGAATTTAGTTTCGGGTCGACCCGAAATTAAATCAACTTTTTGAATTTAGTTTCGGGTCGACCCGAAATTAAATTATTTATTAGAATTTAGTTTCGGGTCGACCCGAAATTATATTACTTACTAGTATATTTACCCGAACAGTTGGCTACGCTAACTGTCACACGGTGTCTCCTCAATCTACCTTTTACTGTCACACGATGTCTCAATCTACCTTTTACTGCAGTCACACGATGTATGTGCAAGACAATGTCTCAATCTACCTTTATCTCGAATCTACCTTTATCTCGAATCTACCTTTATCTCAATCTACCATTATCTCACTCTAACTTTATCTCACTCTACCTTTATCTTACTCTACCTTTATCTCACTCTACCTTTATCTCACTCTACCTTTATTTTAAGAACCATACAAATCTGACTATTTAGAACATAAAAATAATAAGTTATAAATCTCTCTATATCTTTCTGTCCCTCTCTGTATCTTTCTGTCTCTCTCTGTATCTCCCTGTATATCTCTGCCTCTCTCTATATCAGTCTGTCTCTCTCTTTACCTCTCTATATCTCTTTGTATCTCTCTGTCTCTCTCTGTATCTCTTTGTCTCTATCTGTCTATATCTCTGTGTCCCCCTCTATATTTGTCTGTCTCTCTCTGTATCTCCCTGTATTTCTCTGTCTCTCTATCTATATCTTTCTGTCCCTCTCTGTATCTTTCTGTCTCTCTCTGTATCTCCCTGCATTTCTCTGTCTCTCTGTATATCTTTCTGTCTCTCTCTGTACCTCTATGTCTCTCTCTATATCTCTCTGTCGCTCCCTGTATGTCTCTGTCGCTCCCTGTATCTCTTTGTCTCTCTCTAGATCTCACTGCACCTCTCTGTCTCTCTCAATACCTATCTGTCTTTCAATTCACTAACTTATATTAGTATAGGTATATATACATAACTACCTATGTATGTATCTATGTATGTATGTTATTATATGTACATACATACATACTTTTTTTAAATTAATAGTATATACAAATAATTTACCTTTATTTTGAGACTTTAACCATAAAAATATGACCATTAGAACTCAAGTTATAAATCTACTATATCCGATTTGCCCAGTCAGCCCTTGACCTACTATTCTACCTCTAGCATGATAATTCACCTTGATTTTGGGAAATTAATCTTGAAAATCTGACTATTGTTACTCGTCAAGTTATAAATCTAGTCTACCTTTTATTCCAGGCATTCACTTAGTTTGACCTTTGTCGATAAAAATCGATTGCGGGTCCCCTGTCCCGCTCACGCAACTCCGTTGCTCCGCTTAGGGTATGTTCAGTCGCCAGGCAGGCGCCCAAGTTAACAGTACCTTTGGGTGAACCGTACGACTTGTTTTGATAACTTGTTTTTTTTTTTTTTTTTGAACTTTTTGAACACTGTTTAGCCGGATACTTAATCAAAATTTAAAAAAACTTTACCTTGAAAATCTGACCATTATTAAAAATGTAACCAACTTGCCAAGTCAATCACTTGACCAAATCAACTCTTTTCTATAAATCTGAGTATCAAATTTGTTGCCCAATGCCCAGCGATTTTTTTAAATTCAATTTGAATTTTTTTTTTTTATAAATTAACTTGGAAGTGAAGTTAGCCTAACATTTTGCCTTTATTTTAAGACCTTAATCTTACAGATCCGATTAATAGAACAGAAGATATAAGCCAACTAAATAATATACTCTACCCACATCATAGTAAGTTTCATTAAAAAGGTCAAGTACACTTGAATGACATTCTACCTAAATTTTAAGACGATGCGATCATTAGAACAAAAGTTATCAGCCAACCAAACCAACAATGAGGGTACCTTTAGGTTTATTACGAATGAGAAATACCTACCACCAACGCACGTGCATATTTTAATAATATAAATATGTATATGTATAATACCTACAAAAATAGAAAAATTTTCTCGTTTTTTCACTTATTTTTCAAGAAAATTATTTAAGATTTTTTTATGAAATTTTTTTTTTTAGAACGTTTTAATGTATGAAATTGATGATAGATATATATGTTTTCTATATCAAAATAAGCGCTTACTTGTTTGGAAGCGAATAAAAGTCATTTGATTAAAATCCGTTATTCTAGTAAAAAGTAATGAGCATTTTAATGAAGGAAACACTATGCCGCAAAAAGCATGTTATAAATAAATTAATTTCAAAATTTATTTAATATCTTAATTCTTGTTGGACTTAGAACTTTAAGATGTTCAACAAATATTTAGACAATATATTAATAAATAATATGTGATAAATTTTTTGTCTCTATTTTGAATATAACATATTATTTAAAATTTTTTAATCAATCAAAGTGGGTGTAAAAAAACATTAATTCAATTTGTTTTTACATTTTTTTTCATAATTGTCATGAAAATTTGATATTTTTTTTACATACATTTAACGTTTGTTTTAATGACGGTATTTTAAGACTTTAATCTTGAGAATCCGTTAAGAATTTTAGGAGTTATTAATTAATTGATGATGGCATGTCTGATGATTTTTTTGATTAAAATCGATTTTTATCGTTAAATTTAATTTAAATCCCCCTCCCGCCGCACTTGTTGAATTTACCCCTATAACACCATTGACTTTTTTATAGATAAGGGTTGGGGCTACAATATTGTGGAACATAATATTTTGAAATTCGTAAAATTTTCATCAACTTTTCGATTTTTAATACAGAAAATTGAATTGATGACCTCTTTACCACCTCTTTTCGTATAGAACGCTTCCCCCCTTCGCAATAATTTTTATACACAATTAAAGATTAACATTTACTGATTATTTTAATATCTTAATCTTGAAGATCGGACAATTAGAAGAGAAGTTATGAATTATTTAATCCATCAATATGATTTGGATTTTCTGATTTTGTTAAAATAACGGGTCATCTGCCACTGGTCGGTGGTGGTTGGCAATGAACAAATGGGGTAATTTCGATTAAATTTAATGGATTTTTTGATTGAACTAAAATTAAAATTGTGATCAATCTATAGTGGGTAGATTAACAAATGAGTTATCAAAATCATTGTTATCATATTGCCGTGCGGACTAAAGAAAAATGAAACCCATGCGCGCATGCACTGATGAATAATAAGCTGACATGTAAAACAACCTTTATAATTCTGTTATCTAAACTTGAGGGTATAAAAAAAATTAAATAAAATTAAATTCACATTTAAAACAATAAATTATATTATTTGTGAAAATTTCAACCTTCTATGGTTACTAATTAAAAAGATATTATTAGAAAACCGTTAGAAAAAGTTTTTTAAAATTTTTTATACTTGAATAACTTTTTTAAATGGTACTTGAGAAATCCAATTTTCAGCAAAATCATGTAAATCCATAATCTCTATAAGATTGTAAAATTTCATATTTCTATCTACCCGCATTAAAAAGATAAAAAAATAAAGATTGTTAAAAAAACAAAAAAAAAGTTTAGTATTTTTGAAAAATTGCGTGTGTCAAAAATACGATGTAAATAAAAATTTTGTATTACACGCCTAATTTTTATTTCTATGTTCTATTCAAAATAGTAAATATGATAAAAATCAACACACCCTCCGATTTAATATAATTTATTTGTGAAACATTGATTTTTGAGATTTTGCGTTTTAAACGTTGGTAAGTGTGAAGATAATTTTTTGTAATTTTTTTAACCCCCCTGACACACCTTAGAATTAAAAAATCTATGAATTCTATATAAATTAATAATTTTATTTCAACCCATTTAGAAAATAGAAATCCGACTTTACCCTATTTAAACCTAAGTTTACCCTATTAGTTTTATGAATTTGAAAAAATCCCTTCTTAGTGTGCACTTTCAAATATGTAGTATTCGAAAAAAATTTTTATATATATTATATATATTACACAGTAAGCTGTAGAATGATTAGTTAATGAATGAGTGAGTGAGTCAGTGAGTGAGAAACTTACGTCTTTATAATAATTTAACTAGTATATTTACCCGAACAGTTGGCTACGCTAACTGTCACACGGTGTCTCCTCAATCTACCTTTTACTGTCACACGATGTCTCAATCTACCTTTTACTGCAGTCACACGATGTATGTGCAAGACAATGTCTCAATCTACCTTTATCTCGAATCTACCTTTATCTCGAATCTACCTTTATCTCAATCTACCATTATCTCACTCTAACTTTATCTCACTCTACCTTTATCTTACTCTACCTTTATCTCACTCTACCTTTATCTCACTCTACCTTTATTTTAAGAACCATACAAATCTGACTATTTAGAACATAAAAATAATAAGTTATAAATCTCTCTATATCTTTCTGTCCCTCTCTGTATCTTTCTGTCTCTCTCTGTATCTCCCTGTATATCTCTGCCTCTCTCTATATCAGTCTGTCTCTCTCTTTACCTCTCTATATCTCTTTGTATCTCTCTGTCTCTCTCTGTATCTCTTTGTCTCTATCTGTCTATATCTCTGTGTCCCCCTCTATATTTGTCTGTCTCTCTCTGTATCTCCCTGTATTTCTCTGTCTCTCTATCTATATCTTTCTGTCCCTCTCTGTATCTTTCTGTCTCTCTCTGTATCTCCCTGCATTTCTCTGTCTCTCTGTATATCTTTCTGTCTCTCTCTGTACCTCTATGTCTCTCTCTATATCTCTCTGTCGCTCCCTGTATGTCTCTGTCGCTCCCTGTATCTCTTTGTCTCTCTCTAGATCTCACTGCACCTCTCTGTCTCTCTCAATACCTATCTGTCTTTCAATTCACTAACTTATATTAGTATAGGTATATATACATAACTACCTATGTATGTATCTATGTATGTATGTTATTATATGTACATACATACATACTTTTTTTAAATTAATAGTATATACAAATAATTTACCTTTATTTTGAGACTTTAACCATAAAAATATGACCATTAGAACTCAAGTTATAAATCTACTATATCCGATTTGCCCAGTCAGCCCTTGACCTACTATTCTACCTCTAGCATGATAATTCACCTTGATTTTGGGAAATTAATCTTGAAAATCTGACTATTGTTACTCGTCAAGTTATAAATCTAGTCTACCTTTTATTCCAGGCATTCACTTAGTTTGACCTTTGTCGATAAAAATCGATTGCGGGTCCCCTGTCCCGCTCACGCAACTCCGTTGCTCCGCTTAGGGTATGTTCAGTCGCCAGGCAGGCGCCCAAGTTAACAGTACCTTTGGGTGAACCGTACGACATGTTTTGATAACTTGTTTTGTTTTTTTTTTTTGAACTTTTTGAACACTGTTTAGCCGGATACTTAATCAAAATTTAAAAAAACTTTACCTTGAAAATCTGACCATTATTAAAAATGTAACCAACTTGCCAAGTCAATCACTTGACCAAATCAACTCTTTTCTATAAATCTGAGTATCAAATTTGTTGCCCAATGCCCAGCGATTTTTTTAAATTCAATTTGAATTTTTTTTTTTTATAAATTAACTTGGAAGTGAAGTTAGCCTAACATTTTGCCTTTATTTTAAGACCTTAATCTTACAGATCCGATTAATAGAACAGAAGATATAAGCCAACTAAATAATATACTCTACCCACATCATAGTAAGTTTCATTAAAAAGGTCAAGTACACTTGAATGACATTCTACCTAAATTTTAAGACGATGCGATCATTAGAACAAAAGTTATCAGCCAACCAAACCAACAATGAGGGTACCTTTAGGTTTATTACGAATGAGAAATACCTACCACCAACGCACGTGCATATTTTAATAATATAAATATGTATATGTATAATACCTACAAAAATAGAAAAATTTTCTCGTTTTTTCACTTATTTTTCAAGAAAATTATTTAAGATTTTTTTATGAAATTTTTTTTTTTAGAACGTTTTAATGTATGAAATTGATGATAGATATATATGTTTTCTATATCAAAATAAGCGCTTACTTGTTTGGAAGCGAATAAAAGTCATTTGATTAAAATCCGTTATTCTAGTAAAAAGTAATGAGCATTTTAATGAAGGAAACACTATGCCGCAAAAAGCATGTTATAAATAAATTAATTTCAAAATTTATTTAATATCTTAATTCTTGTTGGACTTAGAACTTTAAGATGTTCAACAAATATTTAGACAATATATTAATAAATAATATGTGATAAATTTTTTGTCTCTATTTTGAATATAACATATTATTTAAAATTTTTTAATCAATCAAAGTGGGTGTAAAAAAACATTAATTCAATTTGTTTTTACATTTTTTTTCATAATTGTCATGAAAATTTGATATTTTTTTTACATACATTTAACGTTTGTTTTAATGACGGTATTTTAAGACTTTAATCTTGAGAATCCGTTAAGAATTTTAGGAGTTATTAATTAATTGATGATGGCATGTCTGATGATTTTTTTGATTAAAATCGATTTTTATCGTTAAATTTAATTTAAATCCCCCTCCCGCCGCACTTGTTGAATTTACCCCTATAACACCATTGACTTTTTTATAGATAAGGGTTGGGGCTACAATATTGTGGAACATAATATTTTGAAATTCGTAAAATTTTCATCAACTTTTCGATTTTTAATACAGAAAATTGAATTGATGACCTCTTTACCACCTCTTTTCGTATAGAACGCTTCCCCCCTTCGCAATAATTTTTATACACAATTAAAGATTAACATTTACTGATTATTTTAATATCTTAATCTTGAAGATCGGACAATTAGAAGAGAAGTTATGAATTATTTAATCCATCAATATGATTTGGATTTTCTGATTTTGTTAAAATAACGGGTCATCTGCCACTGGTCGGTGGTGGTTGGCAATGAACAAATGGGGTAATTTCGATTAAATTTAATGGATTTTTTGATTGAACTAAAATTAAAATTGTGATCAATCTATAGTGGGTAGATTAACAAATGAGTTATCAAAATCATTGTTATCATATTGCCGTGCGGACTAAAGAAAAATGAAACCCATGCGCGCATGCACTGATGAATAATAAGCTGACATGTAAAACAACCTTTATAATTCTGTTATCTAAACTTGAGGGTATAAAAAAAATTAAATAAAATTAAATTCACATTTAAAACAATAAATTATATTATTTGTGAAAATTTCAACCTTCTATGGTTACTAATTAAAAAGATATTATTAGAAAACCGTTAGAAAAAGTTTTTTAAAATTTTTTATACTTGAATAACTTTTTTAAATGGTACTTGAGAAATCCAATTTTCAGCAAAATCATGTAAATCCATAATCTCTATAAGATTGTAAAATTTCATATTTCTATCTACCCGCATTAAAAAGATAAAAAAATAAAGATTGTTAAAAAAACAAAAAAAAAGTTTAGTATTTTTGAAAAATTGCGTGTGTCAAAAATACGATGTAAATAAAAATTTTGTATTACACGCCTAATTTTTATTTCTATGTTCTATTCAAAATAGTAAATATGATAAAAATCAACACACCCTCCGATTTAATATAATTTATTTGTGAAACATTGATTTTTGAGATTTTGCGTTTTAAACGTTGGTAAGTGTGAAGATAATTTTTTGTAATTTTTTTAACCCCCCTGACACACCTTAGAATTAAAAAATCTATGAATTCTATATAAATTAATAATTTTATTTCAACCCATTTAGAAAATAGAAATCCGACTTTACCCTATTTAAACCTAAGTTTACCCTATTAGTTTTATGAATTTGAAAAAATCCCTTCTTAGTGTGCACTTTCAAATATGTAGTATTCGAAAAAAATTTTTATATATATTATATATATTACACAGTAAGCTGTAGAATGATTAGTTAATGAATGAGTGAGTGAGTCAGTGAGTGAGAAACTTACGTCTTTATAATAATTTAACTAGTATATTTACCCGAACAGTTGGCTACGCTAACTGTCACACGGTGTCTCCTCAATCTACCTTTTACTGTCACACGATGTCTCAATCTACCTTTTACTGCAGTCACACGATGTATGTGCAAGACAATGTCTCAATCTACCTTTATCTCGAATCTACCTTTATCTCGAATCTACCTTTATCTCAATCTACCATTATCTCACTCTAACTTTATCTCACTCTACCTTTATCTTACTCTACCTTTATCTCACTCTACCTTTATCTCACTCTACCTTTATTTTAAGAACCATACAAATCTGACTATTTAGAACATAAAAATAATAAGTTATAAATCTCTCTATATCTTTCTGTCCCTCTCTGTATCTTTCTGTCTCTCTCTGTATCTCCCTGTATATCTCTGCCTCTCTCTATATCAGTCTGTCTCTCTCTTTACCTCTCTATATCTCTTTGTATCTCTCTGTCTCTCTCTGTATCTCTTTGTCTCTATCTGTCTATATCTCTGTGTCCCCCTCTATATTTGTCTGTCTCTCTCTGTATCTCCCTGTATTTCTCTGTCTCTCTATCTATATCTTTCTGTCCCTCTCTGTATCTTTCTGTCTCTCTCTGTATCTCCCTGCATTTCTCTGTCTCTCTGTATATCTTTCTGTCTCTCTCTGTACCTCTCTGTCTCTCTCTATATCTCTCTGTCGCTCCCTGTATGTCTCTGTCGCTCCCTGTATCTCTTTGTCTCTCTCTAGATCTCACTGCACCTCTCTGTCTCTCTCAATACCTATCTGTCTTTCAATTCACTAACTTATATTAGTATAGGTATATATACATAACTACCTATGTATGTATGTATGTATCTATGTATGTATGTTATTATATGTACATACATACATACTTTTTTTAAATTAATAGTATATACAAATAATTTACCTTTATTTTGAGACTTTAACCATAAAAATATGACCATTAGAACTCAAGTTATAAATCTACTATATCCGATTTGCCCAGTCAGCCCTTGACCTACTATTCTACCTCTAGCATGATAATTCACCTTGATTTTGGGAAATTAATCTTGAAAATCTGACTATTGTTACTCGTCAAGTTATAAATCTAGTCTACCTTTTATTCCAGGCATTCACTTAGTTTGACCTTTGTCGATAAAAATCGATTGCGGGTCCCCTGTCCCGCTCACGCAACTCCGTTGCTCCGCTTAGGGTATGTTCAGTCGCCAGGCAGGCGCCCAAGTTAACAGTACCTTTGGGTGAACCGTACGACATGTTTTGATAACTTGTTTTGTTTTTTTTTTTTTTTAACTTTTTGAACACTGTTTAGCCGGATACTTAATCAAAATTTAAAAAACTTCACTTTGAAAATCTGACCATTATTAAAAATGTAACCAACTTGCCAAGTCAATCACTTGACCAAATCAACTCTTTTCTATAAATCTGAGTATTAAATTTGTTGCCCAATGCCCAGCCCAGCCCGTGCTCATATTAACGAAAGCGATTTTTTTAAATTCAATTTGAATTTTTTTTTTTTATAAATTAACTTGGAAGTGAAGTTAGCCTAACATTTTACCTTTATTTTAAGACCTTAATCTTACAGATCCGATTAATAGAACAGAAGATATAAGCCAACTAAATAATATACTCTACCCACATCATAGTAAGTTTCATTAAAAAGGTCAAGTACACTTGAATGACATTCTACCTAAATTTTAAGACGATGCGATCATTAGAACAAAAGTTATCAGCCAACCAAACCAACAATGATGGTACCTTTAGGTTTATTACGAATGAGAAATACCTACCACCAACGCACGTGCATATAATAATATAAATATGTATATGTATATATATACCTACAAAAATAGAAAAATTTTCGCGTTTTTTCATTTATTTTTCAAGAAAATTATTTAAGATTTTTTTATGAATTTTTTTTTTTAGAACGTTTTAATGTATGAAATCGATGATAGATATATATGTTTTATACATCAAAATAAGCGCTTACTTGTTTGCAAGCGAATAAAAGTCATTTGATTAAAATCCGTTATTGTAGTAAAAAGTAATGAGCATTTTAATGAAGCAAACACTATGCCGCAAAAAGCATGTTATAAATAAATTAATTTCAAAATTTATTTAATATCTTAATTCTTGTTGGACTTAGAACCTTAAGATGTTCAACAAATATTTAGATAATATATTAATAAATAATATGTGATAAATTTTTTTTCTCTATTTTGAATATAACATATTATTTAAAAATTTTTAATCAATCAAAGTGGTTGTAAAAAAACATTAATTCAATTTGTTTTTACATTTTTTTCATAATTGTCATGAAAATTTGAGATTTTTTTTTACGTACATTTAATGTTTGTTTTAATGACAGTATTTTAAGACTTTAATCTTGAGAATCCGTTAAGAATTTTAGGAGTTATTAATTAATTAATGATGTCATGTGGGATAATTTTTTTGATTAAAATCGATTTTTATCGTTAAATTTAATTTAAATCCCCCTCCCGCCGCACTTGTTGAATTTACCCCTATAACACTATTAACTTTTTTATAGATAAGGGTTGGGGCTACAATATTGTAGAAGATAATTTTTTGAAATTCGTAAAATTTTCATCAACTTTTGCATTTTTAATGCAGAAAATTGAATTGATTACCTCTTTACCATCCCTTTTCGTATAGAACGCTTCCCCCCTCCGCAATAATTTTTACACACAATTAAAGCTTAACATTTACTGATTATTTTAATATCTTAATCTTGAAGATCGGACAATTAGAACAGAAGTTATGAATTATTTAATCCATCAATATGATTTGGATTTTCTGATTTTGTTAAAATAACGGGTCATCTGCCACTGGTCGGTGGTGGTTGGCAATGAACAAATGGGGTAGTTTCGATTAAATTTAATGTTTTCTTTGATTAAATTAAAATTAAAATTGTGATGGTTTTATAGTATGTAGATTAAGAAATGAGGTATCAAATTAATTGTTATCATATTGCCATGCGGACTAAAGAAAAATGAAACTCATGCGTGCATGCACTGATGAGTAATAAGCTTATATGTAAAACTACTTTAATAATCACGTTAGTGGTAAAAAAAAAATGAAATAAAATTAAAATAAAATTTGAATCAATAGATTCTATTAGGTGTGAAAATTTCAACCTTCTATGACAATTAATTAAAACGGTATTGTGAGAAAACCGTAAAAAAGTGTTTTTTAAAATTTTTTAAAATTTTTTATACTTGAATAACTTTTCTCAACAGCACTTTAGAAATCCAATTTTCAGCAAAATCATGTAAATCCATAATAATCTCTATAAGATTGTAAAATTTCATATTTCTATCTACCCGCATTAAAAAGATAAAAAATAAAGAGTGTGAAAAAAAGGTAAAAAAAAATTTGTGTTTTTGAAAAATTGCGTGTGTCAAAAATACGACATAAATAAAAATTTTGTATTACACGCCTAATTTTTATTTCTATGCTCTATTCAAAATAGTAAATATGATAAAAATCAACACACCCCCCGATTTAATATAATTTATTTGTGAAACATTGATTTTTGAGATTTTGCGTTTTAAACGTTGGTAAGTGTGAAGATAATTTTTTATAATTTTTTTAACCCCCCTGACACACCTTAGAATTAAAAAATCTATAAATTCTATATAAATTAATAATTTTATTTCAACCCATTTAGAAAATAGAAATCCGACTTTACCCTATTTAAACCTAAGTTTACCCTATTAGTTTTATGAATTTCAAAAAATCCCTTCTTAGTGTGCACTTTCAAATATAAAGTAATGTGAAAAAATTTTTATATATATTATATATATTACACAGTAAGCTGTACAATGATGAGTTAATGAATGAGTCAGTGAGTGAGTGAGTGATAAACATTCGTCTTTATAATAATTTAACTAGTATATTTACCCGAACAGTTGGCTACGCTAACTGTCACACGGTGTCTCCTCAATCTACCTTTTACTGTCACACGATGTCTCAATCTACCTTTTACTGCAGTCACACGATGTATGTGCAAGACAATGTCTCAATCTACCTTTATCTCGAATCTACCTTTATCTCGAATCTACCTTTATCTCAATCTACCATTATCTCACTCTAACTTTATCTCACTCTACCTTTATCTTACTCTACCTTTATCTCACTCTACCTTTATCTCACTCTACCTTTATTTTAAGAACCATACAAATCTGACTATTTAGAACATAAAAATAATAAGTTATAAATCTCTCTATATCTTTCTGTCCCTCTCTGTATCTTTCTGTCTCTCTCTGTATCTCCCTGTATATCTCTGCCTCTCTCTATATCAGTCTGTCTCTCTCTTTACCTCTCTATATCTCTTTGTATCTCTCTGTCTCTCTCTGTATCTCTTTGTCTCTATCTGTCTATATCTCTGTGTCCCCCTCTATATTTGTCTGTCTCTCTCTGTATCTCCCTGTATTTCTCTGTCTCTCTATCTATATCTTTCTGTCCCTCTCTGTATCTTTCTGTCTCTCTCTGTATCTCCCTGCATTTCTCTGTCTCTCTGTATATCTTTCTGTCTCTCTCTGTACCTCTATGTCTCTCTCTATATCTCTCTGTCGCTCCCTGTATGTCTCTGTCGCTCCCTGTATCTCTTTGTCTCTCTCTAGATCTCACTGCACCTCTCTGTCTCTCTCAATACCTATCTGTCTTTCAATTCACTAACTTATATTAGTATAGGTATATATACATAACTACCTATGTATGTATCTATGTATGTATGTTATTATATGTACATACATACATACTTTTTTTAAATTAATAGTATATACAAATAATTTACCTTTATTTTGAGACTTTAACCATAAAAATATGACCATTAGAACTCAAGTTATAAATCTACTATATCCGATTTGCCCAGTCAGCCCTTGACCTACTATTCTACCTCTAGCATGATAATTCACCTTGATTTTGGGAAATTAATCTTGAAAATCTGACTATTGTTACTCGTCAAGTTATAAATCTAGTCTACCTTTTATTCCAGGCATTCACTTAGTTTGACCTTTGTCGATAAAAATCGATTGCGGGTCCCCTGTCCCGCTCACGCAACTCCGTTGCTCCGCTTAGGGTATGTTCAGTCGCCAGGCAGGCGCCCAAGTTAACAGTACCTTTGGGTGAACCGTACGACATGTTTTGATAACTTGTTTTGTTTTTTTTTTTTGAACTTTTTGAACACTGTTTAGCCGGATACTTAATCAAAATTTAAAAAAACTTTACCTTGAAAATCTGACCATTATTAAAAATGTAACCAACTTGCCAAGTCAATCACTTGACCAAATCAACTCTTTTCTATAAATCTGAGTATCAAATTTGTTGCCCAATGCCCAGCGATTTTTTTAAATTCAATTTGAATTTTTTTTTTTTATAAATTAACTTGGAAGTGAAGTTAGCCTAACATTTTGCCTTTATTTTAAGACCTTAATCTTACAGATCCGATTAATAGAACAGAAGATATAAGCCAACTAAATAATATACTCTACCCACATCATAGTAAGTTTCATTAAAAAGGTCAAGTACACTTGAATGACATTCTACCTAAATTTTAAGACGATGCGATCATTAGAACAAAAGTTATCAGCCAACCAAACCAACAATGAGGGTACCTTTAGGTTTATTACGAATGAGAAATACCTACCACCAACGCACGTGCATATTTTAATAATATAAATATGTATATGTATAATACCTACAAAAATAGAAAAATTTTCTCGTTTTTTCACTTATTTTTCAAGAAAATTATTTAAGATTTTTTTATGAAATTTTTTTTTTTAGAACGTTTTAATGTATGAAATTGATGATAGATATATATGTTTTCTATATCAAAATAAGCGCTTACTTGTTTGGAAGCGAATAAAAGTCATTTGATTAAAATCCGTTATTCTAGTAAAAAGTAATGAGCATTTTAATGAAGGAAACACTATGCCGCAAAAAGCATGTTATAAATAAATTAATTTCAAAATTTATTTAATATCTTAATTCTTGTTGGACTTAGAACTTTAAGATGTTCAACAAATATTTAGACAATATATTAATAAATAATATGTGATAAATTTTTTGTCTCTATTTTGAATATAACATATTATTTAAAATTTTTTAATCAATCAAAGTGGGTGTAAAAAAACATTAATTCAATTTGTTTTTACATTTTTTTTCATAATTGTCATGAAAATTTGATATTTTTTTTACATACATTTAACGTTTGTTTTAATGACGGTATTTTAAGACTTTAATCTTGAGAATCCGTTAAGAATTTTAGGAGTTATTAATTAATTGATGATGGCATGTCTGATGATTTTTTTGATTAAAATCGATTTTTATCGTTAAATTTAATTTAAATCCCCCTCCCGCCGCACTTGTTGAATTTACCCCTATAACACCATTGACTTTTTTATAGATAAGGGTTGGGGCTACAATATTGTGGAACATAATATTTTGAAATTCGTAAAATTTTCATCAACTTTTCGATTTTTAATACAGAAAATTGAATTGATGACCTCTTTACCACCTCTTTTCGTATAGAACGCTTCCCCCCTTCGCAATAATTTTTATACACAATTAAAGATTAACATTTACTGATTATTTTAATATCTTAATCTTGAAGATCGGACAATTAGAAGAGAAGTTATGAATTATTTAATCCATCAATATGATTTGGATTTTCTGATTTTGTTAAAATAACGGGTCATCTGCCACTGGTCGGTGGTGGTTGGCAATGAACAAATGGGGTAATTTCGATTAAATTTAATGGATTTTTTGATTGAACTAAAATTAAAATTGTGATCAATCTATAGTGGGTAGATTAACAAATGAGTTATCAAAATCATTGTTATCATATTGCCGTGCGGACTAAAGAAAAATGAAACCCATGCGCGCATGCACTGATGAATAATAAGCTGACATGTAAAACAACCTTTATAATTCTGTTATCTAAACTTGAGGGTATAAAAAAAATTAAATAAAATTAAATTCACATTTAAAACAATAAATTATATTATTTGTGAAAATTTCAACCTTCTATGGTTACTAATTAAAAAGATATTATTAGAAAACCGTTAGAAAAAGTTTTTTAAAATTTTTTATACTTGAATAACTTTTTTAAATGGTACTTGAGAAATCCAATTTTCAGCAAAATCATGTAAATCCATAATCTCTATAAGATTGTAAAATTTCATATTTCTATCTACCCGCATTAAAAAGATAAAAAAATAAAGATTGTTAAAAAAACAAAAAAAAAGTTTAGTATTTTTGAAAAATTGCGTGTGTCAAAAATACGATGTAAATAAAAATTTTGTATTACACGCCTAATTTTTATTTCTATGTTCTATTCAAAATAGTAAATATGATAAAAATCAACACACCCTCCGATTTAATATAATTTATTTGTGAAACATTGATTTTTGAGATTTTGCGTTTTAAACGTTGGTAAGTGTGAAGATAATTTTTTGTAATTTTTTTAACCCCCCTGACACACCTTAGAATTAAAAAATCTATGAATTCTATATAAATTAATAATTTTATTTCAACCCATTTAGAAAATAGAAATCCGACTTTACCCTATTTAAACCTAAGTTTACCCTATTAGTTTTATGAATTTGAAAAAATCCCTTCTTAGTGTGCACTTTCAAATATGTAGTATTCGAAAAAAATTTTTATATATATTATATATATTACACAGTAAGCTGTAGAATGATTAGTTAATGAATGAGTGAGTGAGTCAGTGAGTGAGAAACTTACGTCTTTATAATAATTTAACTAGTATATTTACCCGAACAGTTGGCTACGCTAACTGTCACACGGTGTCTCCTCAATCTACCTTTTACTGTCACACGATGTCTCAATCTACCTTTTACTGCAGTCACACGATGTATGTGCAAGACAATGTCTCAATCTACCTTTATCTCGAATCTACCTTTATCTCGAATCTACCTTTATCTCAATCTACCATTATCTCACTCTAACTTTATCTCACTCTACCTTTATCTTACTCTACCTTTATCTCACTCTACCTTTATCTCACTCTACCTTTATTTTAAGAACCATACAAATCTGACTATTTAGAACATAAAAATAATAAGTTATAAATCTCTCTATATCTTTCTGTCCCTCTCTGTATCTTTCTGTCTCTCTCTGTATCTCCCTGTATATCTCTGCCTCTCTCTATATCAGTCTGTCTCTCTCTTTACCTCTCTATATCTCTTTGTATCTCTCTGTCTCTCTCTGTATCTCTTTGTCTCTATCTGTCTATATCTCTGTGTCCCCCTCTATATTTGTCTGTCTCTCTCTGTATCTCCCTGTATTTCTCTGTCTCTCTATCTATATCTTTCTGTCCCTCTCTGTATCTTTCTGTCTCTCTCTGTATCTCCCTGCATTTCTCTGTCTCTCTGTATATCTTTCTGTCTCTCTCTGTACCTCTATGTCTCTCTCTATATCTCTCTGTCGCTCCCTGTATGTCTCTGTCGCTCCCTGTATCTCTTTGTCTCTCTCTAGATCTCACTGCACCTCTCTGTCTCTCTCAATACCTATCTGTCTTTCAATTCACTAACTTATATTAGTATAGGTATATATACATAACTACCTATGTATGTATCTATGTATGTATGTTATTATATGTACATACATACATACTTTTTTTAAATTAATAGTATATACAAATAATTTACCTTTATTTTGAGACTTTAACCATAAAAATATGACCATTAGAACTCAAGTTATAAATCTACTATATCCGATTTGCCCAGTCAGCCCTTGACCTACTATTCTACCTCTAGCATGATAATTCACCTTGATTTTGGGAAATTAATCTTGAAAATCTGACTATTGTTACTCGTCAAGTTATAAATCTAGTCTACCTTTTATTCCAGGCATTCACTTAGTTTGACCTTTGTCGATAAAAATCGATTGCGGGTCCCCTGTCCCGCTCACGCAACTCCGTTGCTCCGCTTAGGGTATGTTCAGTCGCCAGGCAGGCGCCCAAGTTAACAGTACCTTTGGGTGAACCGTACGACATGTTTTGATAACTTGTTTTGTTTTTTTTTTTTGAACTTTTTGAACACTGTTTAGCCGGATACTTAATCAAAATTTAAAAAAACTTTACCTTGAAAATCTGACCATTATTAAAAATGTAACCAACTTGCCAAGTCAATCACTTGACCAAATCAACTCTTTTCTATAAATCTGAGTATCAAATTTGTTGCCCAATGCCCAGCGATTTTTTTAAATTCAATTTGAATTTTTTTTTTTTATAAATTAACTTGGAAGTGAAGTTAGCCTAACATTTTGCCTTTATTTTAAGACCTTAATCTTACAGATCCGATTAATAGAACAGAAGATATAAGCCAACTAAATAATATACTCTACCCACATCATAGTAAGTTTCATTAAAAAGGTCAAGTACACTTGAATGACATTCTACCTAAATTTTAAGACGATGCGATCATTAGAACAAAAGTTATCAGCCAACCAAACCAACAATGAGGGTACCTTTAGGTTTATTACGAATGAGAAATACCTACCACCAACGCACGTGCATATTTTAATAATATAAATATGTATATGTATAATACCTACAAAAATAGAAAAATTTTCTCGTTTTTTCACTTATTTTTCAAGAAAATTATTTAAGATTTTTTTATGAAATTTTTTTTTTTAGAACGTTTTAATGTATGAAATTGATGATAGATATATATGTTTTCTATATCAAAATAAGCGCTTACTTGTTTGGAAGCGAATAAAAGTCATTTGATTAAAATCCGTTATTCTAGTAAAAAGTAATGAGCATTTTAATGAAGGAAACACTATGCCGCAAAAAGCATGTTATAAATAAATTAATTTCAAAATTTATTTAATATCTTAATTCTTGTTGGACTTAGAACTTTAAGATGTTCAACAAATATTTAGACAATATATTAATAAATAATATGTGATAAATTTTTTGTCTCTATTTTGAATATAACATATTATTTAAAATTTTTTAATCAATCAAAGTGGGTGTAAAAAAACATTAATTCAATTTGTTTTTACATTTTTTTTCATAATTGTCATGAAAATTTGATATTTTTTTTACATACATTTAACGTTTGTTTTAATGACGGTATTTTAAGACTTTAATCTTGAGAATCCGTTAAGAATTTTAGGAGTTATTAATTAATTGATGATGGCATGTCTGATGATTTTTTTGATTAAAATCGATTTTTATCGTTAAATTTAATTTAAATCCCCCTCCCGCCGCACTTGTTGAATTTACCCCTATAACACCATTGACTTTTTTATAGATAAGGGTTGGGGCTACAATATTGTGGAACATAATATTTTGAAATTCGTAAAATTTTCATCAACTTTTCGATTTTTAATACAGAAAATTGAATTGATGACCTCTTTACCACCTCTTTTCGTATAGAACGCTTCCCCCCTTCGCAATAATTTTTATACACAATTAAAGATTAACATTTACTGATTATTTTAATATCTTAATCTTGAAGATCGGACAATTAGAAGAGAAGTTATGAATTATTTAATCCATCAATATGATTTGGATTTTCTGATTTTGTTAAAATAACGGGTCATCTGCCACTGGTCGGTGGTGGTTGGCAATGAACAAATGGGGTAATTTCGATTAAATTTAATGGATTTTTTGATTGAACTAAAATTAAAATTGTGATCAATCTATAGTGGGTAGATTAACAAATGAGTTATCAAAATCATTGTTATCATATTGCCGTGCGGACTAAAGAAAAATGAAACCCATGCGCGCATGCACTGATGAATAATAAGCTGACATGTAAAACAACCTTTATAATTCTGTTATCTAAACTTGAGGGTATAAAAAAAATTAAATAAAATTAAATTCACATTTAAAACAATAAATTATATTATTTGTGAAAATTTCAACCTTCTATGGTTACTAATTAAAAAGATATTATTAGAAAACCGTTAGAAAAAGTTTTTTAAAATTTTTTATACTTGAATAACTTTTTTAAATGGTACTTGAGAAATCCAATTTTCAGCAAAATCATGTAAATCCATAATCTCTATAAGATTGTAAAATTTCATATTTCTATCTACCCGCATTAAAAAGATAAAAAAATAAAGATTGTTAAAAAAACAAAAAAAAAGTTTAGTATTTTTGAAAAATTGCGTGTGTCAAAAATACGATGTAAATAAAAATTTTGTATTACACGCCTAATTTTTATTTCTATGTTCTATTCAAAATAGTAAATATGATAAAAATCAACACACCCTCCGATTTAATATAATTTATTTGTGAAACATTGATTTTTGAGATTTTGCGTTTTAAACGTTGGTAAGTGTGAAGATAATTTTTTGTAATTTTTTTAACCCCCCTGACACACCTTAGAATTAAAAAATCTATGAATTCTATATAAATTAATAATTTTATTTCAACCCATTTAGAAAATAGAAATCCGACTTTACCCTATTTAAACCTAAGTTTACCCTATTAGTTTTATGAATTTGAAAAAATCCCTTCTTAGTGTGCACTTTCAAATATGTAGTATTCGAAAAAAATTTTTATATATATTATATATATTACACAGTAAGCTGTAGAATGATTAGTTAATGAATGAGTGAGTGAGTCAGTGAGTGAGAAACTTACGTCTTTATAATAATTTAACTAGTATTGACAATATACCCTATGCTACGCTATAGGTATAAATTTATATTGTTATCCTTTTTTTTTTATATAATTTTTATTTTATTAAGATAAAAAATTATAATAATATTAATCTTTAAAATAAAAATTATTATTATTCTATTTTTTATAATAATATTTTAATTTTATTATATTATATTTATATATTATATAAACTATCGTGTAGAATTATTAGACAATATATAGCTTATTAAGATTAATTTTAAGCTTATTAAGATAAGATTTAAATAATAAAATTATTATTGTACCTACTTTTTTTTTGTTGTTTTGTTTTAAAAAAATGATTTTAATTTTTTTTTTTTTTGCTTTTATAAGAAAAAAAAATATAAATATAATTATATTTATTATTATAAATTTTATAATAATATTATATATATATATATATATATTTATATATATATATATATATAATATATATATATGTATATATATATATATATATATATATATATATATATATATATATATATATATATATATTTAAATATTTAATTATATTTTATATTAATAATAAATATATACATATTGTATATACATATGTACATACATATTTAATTATTAAATTATATAAAATAATAATAATGTCTTTCTCTATATAATATAATCTCTCTATATATTCTCTTTATATCTCTCTGCATTTCTTTGTCTATCTCTGTATTTCTTTGTATCTTTTTGTATCTCTCTCTGTTTCTCCCTGTATCTCTGTGTATCTTTTTGTAAATCTCTCTGTTTCTCTATGTATCTCTCTGTCGCTCTCTGTATCACTCTATCTCTCTCTGTATTTCTCTGTCTCTCTCTCTGTATCTCTCTATATTTTTCTGTCTCTCCTGTATATCTTTGTATTTCTCTATATTTGACTGTGTCTCTCTATACTTGTCTGTCTCTTTCTTTATAACTCTGTCTGCCTCTGTTTTTCTCCGTGTGCCTCTCTGTATTTCTCTATATCTCTCTGTATCTTTTTGTCTTTCTCTGTATCTCTTTGTCTTAATCTGTATCTCTCTGTTTTCTCTCTATATTTGTGTCTGTATCTTTCTGTATCTCTCTGTCTACCACTGTATCTCTTTGTATCTCTCTGTTTTCTCTCTATATTTGTGTTTGTATCTTTCTGTATCTCTCATTCTACCATTGTATCTCTTTGTCTCTCTCTATATTTTTCTGTCTCTCTATGTATCTCTTTGTATTTCTTTATATCTCTCTGTCTCTCTCTGTATATCTTTGTTTCTCTCTGTTTTTCTCTGTTTACTTCCATTTCTCTCTTTCTCTCTTTCTCTCTTTTTTATCTCTTTGTATCTCTTTTTTTATTTCATTTTATATCTCTGTATTTCTCTGTCTCTCTCTCTCTCTCTCTGTATCTCTTTGTCTCTCTCTATATCTTTCTGCCTCTGTCTCTATCTCTCTTTCTTTATCTCTCTGTGTCTCTTTGTATCTCACTGTTTCTCTCTATATCTTTTTCTTTCTCTGTATTTCTCTGTATCCCTCTGTCTCTCGCTGTATCTCTCTCTCTTTTGCTCTCTATGTCTTTCTGTCTGTCTCTTTTTATTTTTGTCCCATTTTATCTTACAAACATTAATAAGCCAGCCATTTAATTGATAAATAATATTTTTACAGAGTTTTTTTTTTAATAATAATTACTAACAATTTATTTGAAAATTTTTGTTAATTGAATTATAATTGGTATTTTATTATCTTTCATTTGACATTTTATCCATAAAAATCGATTAAGAATTGCTAAAGTTATAAGCCATTTTTGGGCACATTATTTATGATTCTACCAAGTAATGAATTTGAATGACCAAATGTCTTGATTTTTGTTAAAATTTGTTTTTAGTGGGTGTATAAAAAACGTTTATTATCAAAATAATTGGTCATTTCTTAAAAATAAATAAATTTATATTTTGAAAATCGGTTAGGAAATGGGTGTTTAATTAACAATTTAATCGAAAACTTGCATTTTTATCTTATCAAGCCTGTAGACCATTGAATTTGGCTAAAAACCTATAACATTTTTTGTTAAGCATATTTGTGAAAGTTGTACCTATCTAGAGACATCTCAACATCCAAGATCGATTAAGTATTTCTTTTTCGATTTTGTGCAGGTGAATGATAATTTTGAAAATTTTTCTTACATTTACCTTTAAAATTTAAATATTTACCTTTGAATAGTAGAATTTGAAATGATTTTGTGAAACTTGTGAACATCGTAAAGCTATGTATATTTTATTTTTTGAAAATATTTATTGACTTTTCAGTAATTTATTTTGAGAATTTGAAGATATTTTGGGGGTGTGGTCAAAATGTTAATTATTGAAAACTTGAAAAATATGCCCACAATATACCTAGTAGTTTTTTTATTCTCTCTGTCCTAAGTTTTCTTATTAATAATAATTTCTTTCCATTTATTTAAAAATTATTATATTTTATTGAATTATAATTGATATTCTATTTTATTTTATTTTATTTTATTTTATTTTATTTTATTTTATTTGACTCCTTATTTATAAAAATCGATTGAGAATTGCTAAAGTTTTATGCCATTTTCGGGCAACTTATTCATGATTCTTTCAAATAACGAATTTGAATGACCAACAAATGTCTTCATTTTTGTTAAATTTTGAGTTGTTAAATATTCGTAAAATCATACCGCAGCTTGTGATCGATGCAAAAAAACAAAAGTTTATATACCAAAATTATTGCTCATTTTTCAAAAAAAAAAAAAAAATAAATAAAATTAAATTTTGCAATTCGGTTGGAAAATCGGCGGGTAATTGAGAACTTATTCGAAAACTTGCATTTTTATCTAACCAAGCCTGTAAACCATTAAAGTTGGCTAAAAACCTATAATATTTTTTAATAGGAATATTTATGAGAGTTAAACCTATTTATAGACATCTTAATAAATATCTAAGATCGATTAAGTATTTATCGACTTATAGGATTTTATGCAGATGACTCGTTAATTTTGAAATTTTTTTACATACATATTTTAAATGACTTTATGAAACTTATGAACATCGTACAGCTATGTTTTGTATGTGAAAATATTTATTGACATTAAAGTAAATAATAATGAGAATTTGAAGATATTTTGGGGGCGTGGTCAAAATGCTAACGATCAAAAACTTATAAAATACACTCAAAGCATAAAAGTTTTTTCTTCTCCCATGTGCCAATTTTCTTAATTAATAATAATTTCCTGCCATTTATTTGATAATTTTTTAATTGAATAAAAAATTATATTTTATTATCTTTCATATAACACCTCATTTATAAAAATCGAATAAGAATTGCCAAAGTTATAAGTCATTTTTGGGCACCTTATTCAAGATTTATCAAAATAACGAATTTGAATGACCAAATGTCTTGATTTTTGTTAAATTTTGCTTTGTTAAATATTCAAAAAATCGTATCGCAGCTTGTAGTGGGTGTATAAAAAACATATATATATCAAAATAATTTGGCATTTCTCAAGAAAATAAATAAAATTATATTTTAAAAATCGTTTGGAATATGTGTGTGTAATTGACAATTTAATCGAAAACTTACATTTTTATCTAATCAAGCCAATAAACCATTGAAGATGGCTATAATTTTGTAATATTTTATAATATATTTATTTGTGAGAAATGTACCTAACTATAGACACCTTAATCTTGAAAATCCATACAGTATTTCTCGACTTATAGTTGATTTTGTGCAGGTGAATTGTAAATTTTGAATTTTTTGTATGTTTTCCTTTGAAATTTAAAAAATCACCTTTGGATAGAATTTGATTTGACTTTATGAAACTTGTGAACATCATATAGCTATGTTTTGTATGTGATAATATTTATTGACTTTTTAGTAAATAATTTTGAGAATTTGAAGATATTTTGGGGGCGTGGTCAAAATGTAAACGATCAAAAACTTGTAAAATGTACTCAAAATATAGTTGTTTTTTCTTCTCTCTGTGCTAATTTTACGCATTAATAATAATTTCCTGCCATTTATTTTGTAATTTTTTAAATGAATTAAAATTGGTATTTTATTATCTTTCATATGACACCTCATTTATAAAAATCGAATAAGAATTACCGAAGTTATAAGCAATTTTCAGGCACCTTATTCATCACACTTTCAAATAACGAATTTGAATGACCGTCTTGATTTTTGTTAAATTTTGCTTTGTTAAATATTCAAAAAATCATATTGCAGCTTGTGGTGGGTGTATTAAAAAGCATTTATATACCAAAATAAGTGGGTATTTCTTAAAAAAATAAATAAAATTATATTTTGAAAATCGGTTGGAATATGGCTGTGTAATTGACAATTTAATCGAAAACTTACATTTTTATCTAATCAAGCCAATAAACCATTGAAGATGGCTATAATTTTGTAATATTTTATAATATATTTATTTGTGAGAAATGTACCTAACTATAGACACCTTAATCTTGAAAATCCATACAGTATTTCTCGACTTATAGTTGATTTTGTGCAGGTGAATTGTAAATTTTGAATTTTTTGTATGTTTTCCTTTGAAATTTAAAAAATCACCTTTGGATAGAATTTGATTTGACTTTATGAAACTTGTGAACATCATATAGCTATGTTTTGTATGTGAAAATATTTATTGACTTTTTAGTAAATAATTTTGAGAATTTAAAGATATTTTGGGGCGTGGTCAAAATGTAAACGATCAAAAACTTGTAAAATATACTCAAAATATAGTTGTTTTTTCTTCTCTCTGTGTTAATTTTACACATTAATAATAATTTCTTGCCATTTATTTGGTAATTTTTTAATTGAAGTAAAATTGGTATTTTATTATCTTTCATATTATGACACCTCATTTATAAAAATCGAATAAGAATTACCGAAGTTATAAGCAATTTTCAGACACCTTATTCATCACACTTTCAAATAACGAATTTTGAATGACCAAATGTCTTGATTTTTGTTAAATTTTGCTTTGTTAAATATTCAAAAAATAGTATCGCCGCTTGTAGTGGGTGTATAAAAAACATTTATATATCAAAATAATTTGGCATTTCTCAAGAAAATAAATAAAATTATATTTTAAAAATCGTTTGGAATATGTGTGTGTAATTGGCAATTTAATCGAAAACTTACATTTTTATCTAATCAAGCCTATAAACCATTTAAGATGGCAATAATTTTGTAATATTTTATAATATATTTATTTGTGAGAAATGTATCTATTTATAGATACCTTAATTTTGAAAATCCATACAGTATTTCTCGACTTATAGTTGATTTTGTGCAGGTGAATTGTAAATTTTGAATTTTTTTTTACATTTACCTTTAGAATTTGAAAAAATTAAATTTGGATAAAATTTGGAATGATTTAATGAAACTTGTGAAGATGGTAGAGCTATGTTTTGTATGTCAAAATGTTTGTTAAAATCTTAAAATTAATTTTGGTAATTTAAAAATATTTGGGTAGGGCGTGGTTAAAATATTATTAGTCAAAAACTTGAAAAAATATGCTTAAAATATAATGTTTATTTTTGTACTTTATCCCATGTTAAGCTATTTAAAATAATTTCTGTTCATTTTATTGGTATATTATGTATTGAGTAAAAATAAAAATACTATTATCTATCTTATTTTATATCATTTTTCAATATCAGGATAAAATTACTGAAGTTATAAGACATTCTCTAAGCTTTTTCAGTTATTTTTCAATAAAATTATTTAAGATTTTTTTATGAATTTTTTTTTTCAGAACGGTTTAATGTATGAAAGAGATTATAGATATATATGTTTTTTATATCAAAATATGCGCTTACTTGTTAGCAAGCGATTAAAAGTTATTTGACTAAAATCCGTTATTCTGGTAAAAAGTAATAAGTATTTTAATAAAGCAAACACTATGTCAAAAAAAGCAAGTTATAAATAAATTAAATTCATAATTTATTTAATATCAATTTTTTTGTTGCACTTAAAACTTTAAAATGTCCAACAAATATTTAGAAAATATATTAATAAATAATATGTAATTAATTTTTTTTATCTATTTTGAATATAACATATTATTTTGAATTTTTTAATCAATCAATGTTAATGAAAAAAATCATGAATTCAATTTTATTTTACATTTTTTTCATAATTATCATAGAAATTTGATAATTTTTTTTACACACATTTAATGCGTGTCTTAATGACAGTATTTTAAGACCTCAATATTGAAAATCGGTTCACAATTTTAGGAGTAATAAATTAATTAATGATGTCATGTCAAATGATTTTTTTGATAAAAATCTATTTTTGTCACAAAAAATCAATTAAATACCCCTCGCGCCGCTCCTGTTGAATTTACCGCTATAACACCACTGACTTTTTTATAGATAAGGGTTGGGGCTACAACTTTGTAGAACATCATTTTTTAAAATTCGTAAAATTTTCATCAACTTTTGCATTTTTAATACAAAAAATTGAATTGATAACCTCTTTACCTTCCCTTTTCGTATAGAACGCTTCCCCCCTACGCAATTATTTTTATACATAATTAAAGCTTAACATTTTGTGATTATTTTAGGATCTTAATCTTAAAGATCGGACAATTAGAACAGAAGTTATGAATTTTTTAATCCAACAATATCATTTGATTTTTGTGATTTTGATAAAATAACGGGAATTCTTCCACTGGTCGATGGTGATTGGCAATGAACAAAATCAAGCAATTTTGATTAAATTTTTCGATTTTTTGATTAATTAATTAAAATTCAATTGTGAGGGTTGTGTGGGTGGTAGAATTATAAATGAGGTATCAAAATGATGGTAATTTTATTGACATGTGGATTAAAGAAAAATCAAATTAATCCGTGCATGTGTAAGCAAGTTATTAAGTGATATACATGGGTATATTATAATTACCGTTAACTCTTTATAACGGTACAAAAAAATAACAAATTAAATTTTTTCATTACCATATTAAATAATTCTATCATTTGGTAAAAATTTCAACCTTCTATGTACATTCGTTTAAAAGATATTAAGGAAGTACCGTTAAAAACCGTTTTTGAAAATCATAAAAACTTAAATAACTTCATCTAACGGTAATTTAAAAAATCCAATTTTTTTAAAAATCACTAAAACTCCCCGAACACTATATCATATTAAAATTTCATAATTTTCATACATTCCATTAAAAAGATAAAATTAAAAATGTGTTAAAAAAACTCATTAAAAAATTTGTATTTTTCAAAAATTCCCTACGTCAAAAATACAACGTAATTCAAAATTTTGTATTACACGCCTAATTTTTTTTTTCATCCACTTTTGAAAACTATAAATTTTATAAAAATATCTTAATCCCCTGATTTATTACGTATTTTTTTCTAACTATCTAAAATGTACATTTTTATTATAAAAAAAATCATATCTTGAAAATGGTAATTTTGAGAATTTTTTTGTAAGATTAATTTTTAGTTTTTAGAAAAAAATCTATTTAGGAAAAAAAAAATTATATTTTTATCTTTGCGCGTTTAGAAAATAGAAAAAAAATTTCATAACACATTTACCCATGTTTACCCTATTAATAATTAGAATTTTAAAAAATCCCTTCTTAGTGTTCATCTATATTATAAAGAGATTAAAAAAAAATTTTTATTATATATATATGTGTAGTAGTATAAGGTGTGGGTTGATTTTTAAAAAATAAGTATATTTAACCGACTTTCGTCTTTAGTATATAGTTAACTAGTATATTTACCCGAACAGTTGGCTACGCTAACTGTCACACGATGTCTCAATCTACCTTTATCTCCAATCTACCTTTATCTCATATTCTACCTTTAACTCTCACACGATGTATGTGCAAGACAATGTCTCAATCTACCTTTATCTCGAATCTACCTTAATCTCACTCTACCTTTTTCTCACTCTACCTTTATCTCACTCTACCTTTAACTCACTCTAACTTTATCTCACTCTACCTTTATCTCACTCTACCTTTATCTCACTCTACCTTTATCTCACTCTACCTTTATCTCACTCTACCTTTATATCACTCTACTTTTACCTCACTCTACCTTTATCTCACTCTACTTTTACCTCACTCTACCTTTATCTCACTCTACCTTTATTTTAAGAACTTTAATTAACCATACAAATCTGACTATTTAGAACATAATAATAATAAGTTATAAATCAAAATCAAACCAACCAAAATTTCTCTTTGTATCTCTTTGTCTCTATCTGTCTGTATCTCTTTGACCCTCTCTGTATCTTTCTGTCTCTCTATGTATCTCCCTGTATTTCTATGTCTCTCTCTATATCTTTCTGTCCCTCCCTGTATCTTTCTGTCTCTCTCTGTATCTCCCTGTATATCTCTGCCTCTCTCTATATCTTTCTGTCTCTCTCTTTACCTCTCTATATCTCTTTGTATCTCTCTGTCTCTCTCTGTATCTCTTTGTCTCTATCTGTCTATATCTCTTTGTCCCGCTCTATATTTGTCTGTCTCTCTCTCTGTATCTCCCTGTATTTCTCTGTCTCTTTATCTATATCTTTCTGTCCCTCTCTGTATCTTTCTGTCTCTCTCTGTATCTCCTTGCATTTCTCTGTCTCTCTGTATATCTTTCTGTCTCTCTCTGTACCTCTCTCTCTATCTCTGTATCTCTCTATATCTCTCTGTCGCTCCCTGTATGTCTCTGTCCTTCCCTATATCTCTTTGTCTCTCTCTAGATCTCACTGCACCTCTCTGTCTCTCTCAATACCTCTATGTCTTTCAATTCACTAACTTATATTATTATAGGTATATATACATAACTACCTATGTATGTTTGTATGTATCTATGTATGTATGTTATTATATGTACATACATACATACTTTTTTTAAATTAATAGTATATACAAATAATTTACCTTTATTTTGAGACTTTAACCATAAAAATATGACCATTAGAACTCAAGTTATAAATCTATATCCGATTTGCCCAGTCAGCCCTTGACCTACTATTCTACCTCTAGCATGATAATTCACCTTGATTTTGGGAAATTAATCTTGAAAATCTGACTATTGTTACTCGTCAAGTTATAAATCTAGTCTACCTTTTATTCCAGGCATTCACTTAGTTTGACCTTTGTCGATAAAAATCGATTGCGGGTCCCCTGTCCCGCTCACGCAACTCCGTTGCTCCGCTTAGGGTATGTTCAGTCGCCAGACAGGCGCCCAAGTTAACAGTACCTTTGGGTGAACCGTACGACATGTTTTGATAACTTGTTTTGTTTTTTTTTTTTTTTAACTTTTTGAACACTGTTTAGCCGGATACTTAATCAAAATTTAAAAAACTTCACTTTGAAAATCTGACCATTATTAAAAATGTAACCAACTTGCCAAGTCAATCACTTGACCAAATCAACTCTTTTCTATAAATCTGAGTATTAAATTTGTTGCCCAATGCCCAGCCCAGCCCGTGCTCATATTAACGAAAGCGATTTTTTTAAATTCAATTTGAATCTTTTTTTTTTATAAATTAACTTGGAAGTGAAGTTAGCCTAACATTTTACCTTTATTTTAAGACCTTAATCTTACAGATCCGATTAATAGAACAGAAGATATAAGCCAACTAAATAATATACTCTACCCACATCATAGTAAGTTTCATTAAAAAGGTCAAGTACACTTGAATGACATTCTACCTAAATTTTAAGACGATGCGATCATTAGAACAAAAGTTATCAGCCAACCAAACCAACAATGATGGTACCTTTAGGTTTATTACGAATGAGAAATACCTACCACCAACGCACGTGCATATAATAATATAAATATGTATATGTATATATATACCTACAAAAATAGAAAAATTTTCGCGTTTTTTCATTTATTTTTCAAGAAAATTATTTAAGATTTTTTTATGAATTTTTTTTTTTAGAACGTTTTAATGTATGAAATCGATGATAGATATATATGTTTTATACATCAAAATAAGCGCTTACTTGTTTGCAAGCGAATAAAAGTCATTTGATTAAAATCCGTTATTGTAGTAAAAAGTAATGAGCATTTTAATGAAGCAAACACTATGCCGCAAAAAGCATGTTATAAATAAATTAATTTCAAAATTTATTTAATATCTTAATTCTTGTTGGACTTAGAACCTTAAGATGTTCAACAAATATTTAGATAATATATTAATAAATAATATGTGATAAATTTTTTTTCTCTATTTTGAATATAACATATTATTTAAAAATTTTTAATCAATCAAAGTGGTTGTAAAAAAACATTAATTCAATTTGTTTTTACATTTTTTTCATAATTGTCATGAAAATTTGAGATTTTTTTTTACGTACATTTAATGTTTGTTTTAATGACAGTATTTTAAGACTTTAATCTTGAGAATCCGTTAAGAATTTTAGGAGTTATTAAGTAATTAATGATGTCATGTGGGATGATTTTTTTGATTAAAATCGATTTTTATCGTTAAATTTAATTTAAATCCCCCTCCCGCCGCACTTGTTGAATTTACCCCTATAACACCATTGACTTTTTTATAGATAAGGGTTGGGGCTACAATATTGTAGAAGATAATTTTTTGAAATTCGTAAAATTTTCATCAACTTTTGCATTTTTAATGCAGAAAATTGAATTGATTACCTCTTTACCATCCCTTTTCGTATAGAACGCTTCCCCCCTCCGCAATAATTTTTACACACAATTAAAGCTTAACATTTACTGATTATTTTAATATCTTAATCTTGAAGATCGGACAATTAGAACAGAAGTTATGAATTATTTAATCCATCAATATGATTTGGATTTTCTGATTTTGTTAAAATAACGGGTCATCTGCCACTGGTCGGTGGTGGTTGGCAATGAACAAATGGGGTAGTTTCGATTAAATTTAATGTTTTCTTTGATTAAATTAAAATTAAAATTGTGATGGTTTTATAGTATGTAGATTAAGAAATGAGGTATCAAATTAATTGTTATCATATTGCCATGCGGACTAAAGAAAAATGAAACTCATGCGTGCATGCACTGATGAGTAATAAGCTTATATGTAAAACTACTTTAATAATCCCGTTAGTGGTAAAAAAAAAATGAAATAAAATTAAAATAAAATTTGAATCAATAGATTCTATTAGGTGTGAAAATTTCAACCTTCTATGCCAATTAATTAAAACGGTATTGTCAGATAACCGTAAAAAAGGGTTTTTTTTAATTTTTTAAAATATTTAATACTTGAATAACTTTTCTCAACAGCACTTTAGAAATCCAATTTTCAGCAAAATCATGTAAATCCATAATAATCTCTATAAGATTGTAAAATTTCATATTTCTATCTACCCGCATTAAAAAGATAAAAAATAAAGAGTGTGAAAAAAAGGTAAAAAAAAATTTGTGTTTTTGAAAAATTGCGTGTGTCAAAAATACGACATAAATAAAAATTTTGTATTACACGCCTAATTTTTATTTCTATGCTCTATTCAAAATAGTAAATATGATAAAAATCAACACACCCCCCGATTTAATATAATTTATTTGTGAAACATTGATTTTTGAGATTTTGCGTTTTAAACGTTGGTAAGTGTGAAGATAATTTTTTATAATTTTTTTAACCCCCCTGACACACCTTAGAATTAAAAAATCTATAAATTCTATATAAATTAATAATTTTATTTCAACCCATTTAGAAAATAGAAATCCGACTTTACCCTATTTAAACCTAAGTTTACCCTATTAGTTTTATGAATTTCAAAAAATCCCTTCTTAGTGTGCACTTTCAAATATAAAGTAATGTGAAAAAATTTTTATATATATTATATATATTACACAGTAAGCTGTACAATGATGAGTTAATGAATGAGTCAGTGAGTGAGTGAGTGATAAACATTCGTCTTTATAATAATTTAACTAGTATATTTACCCGAACAGTTGGCTACGCTAACTGTCACACGGTGTCTCCTCAATCTACCTTTTACTGTCACACGATGTCTCAATCTACCTTTTACTGCAGTCACACGATGTATGTGCAAGACAATGTCTCAATCTACCTTTATCTCGAATCTACCTTTATCTCGAATCTACCTTTATCTCAATCTACCATTATCTCACTCTAACTTTATCTCACTCTACCTTTATCTTACTCTACCTTTATCTCACTCTACCTTTATCTCACTCTACCTTTATTTTAAGAACCATACAAATCTGACTATTTAGAACATAAAAATAATAAGTTATAAATCTCTCTATATCTTTCTGTCCCTCTCTGTATCTTTCTGTCTCTCTCTGTATCTCCCTGTATATCTCTGCCTCTCTCTATATCAGTCTGTCTCTCTCTTTACCTCTCTATATCTCTTTGTATCTCTCTGTCTCTCTCTGTATCTCTTTGTCTCTATCTGTCTATATCTCTGTGTCCCCCTCTATATTTGTCTGTCTCTCTCTGTATCTCCCTGTATTTCTCTGTCTCTCTATCTATATCTTTCTGTCCCTCTCTGTATCTTTCTGTCTCTCTCTGTATCTCCCTGCATTTCTCTGTCTCTCTGTATATCTTTCTGTCTCTCTCTGTACCTCTATGTCTCTCTCTATATCTCTCTGTCGCTCCCTGTATGTCTCTGTCGCTCCCTGTATCTCTTTGTCTCTCTCTAGATCTCACTGCACCTCTCTGTCTCTCTCAATACCTATCTGTCTTTCAATTCACTAACTTATATTAGTATAGGTATATATACATAACTACCTATGTATGTATCTATGTATGTATGTTATTATATGTACATACATACATACTTTTTTTAAATTAATAGTATATACAAATAATTTACCTTTATTTTGAGACTTTAACCATAAAAATATGACCATTAGAACTCAAGTTATAAATCTACTATATCCGATTTGCCCAGTCAGCCCTTGACCTACTATTCTACCTCTAGCATGATAATTCACCTTGATTTTGGGAAATTAATCTTGAAAATCTGACTATTGTTACTCGTCAAGTTATAAATCTAGTCTACCTTTTATTCCAGGCATTCACTTAGTTTGACCTTTGTCGATAAAAATCGATTGCGGGTCCCCTGTCCCGCTCACGCAACTCCGTTGCTCCGCTTAGGGTATGTTCAGTCGCCAGGCAGGCGCCCAAGTTAACAGTACCTTTGGGTGAACCGTACGACATGTTTTGATAACTTGTTTTGTTTTTTTTTTTTGAACTTTTTGAACACTGTTTAGCCGGATACTTAATCAAAATTTAAAAAAACTTTACCTTGAAAATCTGACCATTATTAAAAATGTAACCAACTTGCCAAGTCAATCACTTGACCAAATCAACTCTTTTCTATAAATCTGAGTATCAAATTTGTTGCCCAATGCCCAGCGATTTTTTTAAATTCAATTTGAATTTTTTTTTTTTATAAATTAACTTGGAAGTGAAGTTAGCCTAACATTTTGCCTTTATTTTAAGACCTTAATCTTACAGATCCGATTAATAGAACAGAAGATATAAGCCAACTAAATAATATACTCTACCCACATCATAGTAAGTTTCATTAAAAAGGTCAAGTACACTTGAATGACATTCTACCTAAATTTTAAGACGATGCGATCATTAGAACAAAAGTTATCAGCCAACCAAACCAACAATGAGGGTACCTTTAGGTTTATTACGAATGAGAAATACCTACCACCAACGCACGTGCATATTTTAATAATATAAATATGTATATGTATAATACCTACAAAAATAGAAAAATTTTCTCGTTTTTTCACTTATTTTTCAAGAAAATTATTTAAGATTTTTTTATGAAATTTTTTTTTTTAGAACGTTTTAATGTATGAAATTGATGATAGATATATATGTTTTCTATATCAAAATAAGCGCTTACTTGTTTGGAAGCGAATAAAAGTCATTTGATTAAAATCCGTTATTCTAGTAAAAAGTAATGAGCATTTTAATGAAGGAAACACTATGCCGCAAAAAGCATGTTATAAATAAATTAATTTCAAAATTTATTTAATATCTTAATTCTTGTTGGACTTAGAACTTTAAGATGTTCAACAAATATTTAGACAATATATTAATAAATAATATGTGATAAATTTTTTGTCTCTATTTTGAATATAACATATTATTTAAAATTTTTTAATCAATCAAAGTGGGTGTAAAAAAACATTAATTCAATTTGTTTTTACATTTTTTTTCATAATTGTCATGAAAATTTGATATTTTTTTTACATACATTTAACGTTTGTTTTAATGACGGTATTTTAAGACTTTAATCTTGAGAATCCGTTAAGAATTTTAGGAGTTATTAATTAATTGATGATGGCATGTCTGATGATTTTTTTGATTAAAATCGATTTTTATCGTTAAATTTAATTTAAATCCCCCTCCCGCCGCACTTGTTGAATTTACCCCTATAACACCATTGACTTTTTTATAGATAAGGGTTGGGGCTACAATATTGTGGAACATAATATTTTGAAATTCGTAAAATTTTCATCAACTTTTCGATTTTTAATACAGAAAATTGAATTGATGACCTCTTTACCACCTCTTTTCGTATAGAACGCTTCCCCCCTTCGCAATAATTTTTATACACAATTAAAGATTAACATTTACTGATTATTTTAATATCTTAATCTTGAAGATCGGACAATTAGAAGAGAAGTTATGAATTATTTAATCCATCAATATGATTTGGATTTTCTGATTTTGTTAAAATAACGGGTCATCTGCCACTGGTCGGTGGTGGTTGGCAATGAACAAATGGGGTAATTTCGATTAAATTTAATGGATTTTTTGATTGAACTAAAATTAAAATTGTGATCAATCTATAGTGGGTAGATTAACAAATGAGTTATCAAAATCATTGTTATCATATTGCCGTGCGGACTAAAGAAAAATGAAACCCATGCGCGCATGCACTGATGAATAATAAGCTGACATGTAAAACAACCTTTATAATTCTGTTATCTAAACTTGAGGGTATAAAAAAAATTAAATAAAATTAAATTCACATTTAAAACAATAAATTATATTATTTGTGAAAATTTCAACCTTCTATGGTTACTAATTAAAAAGATATTATTAGAAAACCGTTAGAAAAAGTTTTTTAAAATTTTTTATACTTGAATAACTTTTTTAAATGGTACTTGAGAAATCCAATTTTCAGCAAAATCATGTAAATCCATAATCTCTATAAGATTGTAAAATTTCATATTTCTATCTACCCGCATTAAAAAGATAAAAAAATAAAGATTGTTAAAAAAACAAAAAAAAAGTTTAGTATTTTTGAAAAATTGCGTGTGTCAAAAATACGATGTAAATAAAAATTTTGTATTACACGCCTAATTTTTATTTCTATGTTCTATTCAAAATAGTAAATATGATAAAAATCAACACACCCTCCGATTTAATATAATTTATTTGTGAAACATTGATTTTTGAGATTTTGCGTTTTAAACGTTGGTAAGTGTGAAGATAATTTTTTGTAATTTTTTTAACCCCCCTGACACACCTTAGAATTAAAAAATCTATGAATTCTATATAAATTAATAATTTTATTTCAACCCATTTAGAAAATAGAAATCCGACTTTACCCTATTTAAACCTAAGTTTACCCTATTAGTTTTATGAATTTGAAAAAATCCCTTCTTAGTGTGCACTTTCAAATATGTAGTATTCGAAAAAAATTTTTATATATATTATATATATTACACAGTAAGCTGTAGAATGATTAGTTAATGAATGAGTGAGTGAGTCAGTGAGTGAGAAACTTACGTCTTTATAATAATTTAATTAGAATTTAGTTTCGGGTCGACCCGAAATTAAATTATTTAATAGAATTTAGTTTCGGGTCGACCCGAAATTAAATTAAATATGAATTTAATTTCGGGTCGACCCGAAATTAAATCAACCATATGAATTTAGTTTCGGATCGGACTGAAATTACATTATGACAATAGGGTGTCGATAAAAAATCTTATGTTCCACATTTTTAAGCAGAATTAGATAAGATTCAGTTTGGTCAATATTTAAACAAAGTTATTGTAGAAAAAAATATATGACAACAAAAAATTTTTTTCTGCGGTTAAAAATAAAATAAAATAAAATAACATAAAATCAAAATAAAATAAAATAAAATAAAATAAAATAAAATAAAATAAAATAAAATAAAATAAAACAAAACAAAACAAAAAAAATAAAATAACATAAAATCAAAATAAAATAAAATAAAATAAAATAAAATAAAATAAAATAAAATAAAATAAAATAAAATAAAATAAAATAAAATAAAATAAAATAAAAAAAAAAAAATAAAATAAAATAACATAAAATCAAAATAAAATAAAATAAAATAAAATAAAATAAAACAAAACAAAACAAAACAAAACAAAACAAAACAAAACAAAACAAAACAAAACAAAACAAAACAAAACAAAACAAAACAAAACAAAACAAAACAAAACAAAACAAAACAAAACAAAACAAAACAAAACAAAACAAAACAAAACAAAACAAAACAAAACAAAACAAAACAAAACAAAACAAAACAAAACAAAACAAAACAAAACAAAACAAAACAAAACAAAACAAAACAAAACAAAACAAAACAAAACAAAACAAAACAAAACAAAACAAAACAAAACAAAACAAAACAAAACAAAACAAAACAAAACAAAACAAAACAAAACAAAACAAAACAAAACAAAACAAAACAAAACAAAACAAAACAAAACAAAACAAAACAAAACAAAACAAAACAAAACAAAACAAAACAAAACAAAACAAAACAAAACAAAACAAAACAAAACAAAACAAAACAAAACAAAACAAAACAAAACAAAACAAAACAAAACAAAACAAAACAAAACAAAACAAAACAAAACAAAACAAAACAAAACAAAACAAAACAAAACAAAACAAAACAAAACAAAACAAAACAAAACAAAACAAAACAAAACAAAACAAAACAAAACAAAACAAAACAAAACAAAACAAAACAAAACAAAACAAAACAAAACAAAACAAAACAAAACAAAACAAAACAAAACAAAACAAAACAAAACAAAACAAAACAAAACAAAACAAAACAAAACAAAACAAAACAAAACAAAACAAAACAAAACAAAACAAAACAAAACAAAACAAAACAAAACAAAACAAAACAAAACAAAACAAAACAAAACAAAACAAAACAAAACAAAACAAAACAAAACAAAACAAAACAAAACAAAACAAAACAAAACAAAACAAAACAAAACAAAACAAAACAAAACAAAACAAAACAAAACAAAACAAAACAAAACAAAACAAAACAAAACAAAACAAAACAAAACAAAACAAAACAAAACAAAACAAAACAAAACAAAACAAAACAAAACAAAACAAAACAAAACAAAACAAAACAAAACAAAACAAAACAAAACAAAACAAAACAAAACAAAACAAAACAAAACAAAACAAAACAAAACAAAACAAAACAAAACAAAACAAAACAAAACAAAACAAAACAAAACAAAACAAAACAAAACAAAACAAAACAAAACAAAACAAAACAAAACAAAACAAAACAAAACAAAACAAAACAAAACAAAACAAAACAAAACAAAACAAAACAAAACAAAACAAAACAAAACAAAACAAAACAAAACAAAACAAAACAAAACAAAACAAAACAAAACAAAACAAAACAAAACAAAACAAAACAAAACAAAACAAAACAAAACAAAACAAAACAAAACAAAACAAAACAAAACAAAACAAAACAAAACAAAACAAAACAAAACAAAACAAAACAAAACAAAACAAAACAAAACAAAACAAAACAAAACAAAACAAAACAAAACAAAACAAAACAAAACAAAACAAAACAAAACAAAAAAAAACAAAACAAAATAAAATAACATAAAATCAAAATAAAATAAAATAACATAAAATCAAAATAAAATAAAATAAAGTAAAATAAAATAAAATGATATGAAATGAAATGAAATAAAATAAAATGAAGTGAACCTTACAATAATAAAACAAATACACACACAAAAACACCGTTGGTTTGTAATAATAATAATATAGTTCTAAAAATGTTTATGAAAACAAGTGTTAGTGTACGAGGGAAGACCTTTATGTGTACTAAAAAAATTGTTTAGGTACTGATATCTATTATCCGTGGTCATTGGTATAAAATAATGATGGAAATTCCATACAAAAAACCACTTATGCCCACCTTGCACCAAGGTAGAGCTTTAACGGGTGGACACATTTGCTTAAAATTTGCTACACATACGCATTGAATATATTGTACCTAAACTTTCTTCATATTTTTCCTCGAAGATCAAAAATACGCAAGCTATGTGCAAAACCCTAAATTTTCTTTAAAAACAAACAGGTCCAAACGATACTATAAGATACAGTTTCGAAAATGTTGTTTTCAGCTCCTGTATTGGTACTCTTTCAAATCAATTGGACTTAAAACTGCAAAGAAACATTTTTTTGAACCACCCCAATATCAAACTTTTTTTTCAACATTTTTGCTTAAATGCTTACTTACCACAGTAAATTGTATTCCATTCTGCCCAAAAACATAGAAGATAGCTTTTTTAAGGAACACCCTACTGTAAAAATAATGAGTTTTTCATTTTTTTTTTTTCAAAATACAAGTTTAAAATTTTGTTTGCATTATTAAAATCTATTTTGTCCATAAACTGCAAAAATAATTTTTTTGGACCCCACAAATATTTTTTTCTCGAAAAACTTAGTTAAAATATTGACCAAACTGAATCTTACCTAATTCTGTTTATAAAGGTGGCGCATAACATTTTTTATCTACACCCTACTGTGTAGAATTGCATCATCATAAATTAAGGCATGTGACCCTGTATTATATTATTTGGTACAATATTAATAATTTCGGGTCGACCCGAAATAGGTGCGAAACTATTTCCGTCACTAAACTCGGTCCGAAATTAAACTCTAATTTCGGATCGACCCGAAACTAAATTAATAAGAATTTAATTTCGGGTCGACCCGAAACTAAATTCATATAGTTAATTTAATTTCGGGTCGACCCGAAACTAAATTCAAATAAATAATTTAATTTCGGGTCGACCCGAAACTAAATTCAAATAAATAATTTAATTTCAGGTCGACCCGAAACTAAATTCTAATAAATAATTAAATTTCGGGTCGACCCGAAACTAAATTCGTATTAATTTAGTTTCGGGTCGACCCGAAATTAGAATTTAATTTCGGACCGAGTTTAGTGACGGAAATAGTTTCGCACCGATTTCGCACCAATTTCGGGTCGACCCGAAATTATTAATATAGTACCAAATAATATAATATAATATCGGGTCACATCCCTGTAAAAAAGGGCTTTACAAAAAAGAACCTCTGCCGATGTGTCATAAGCTTTTGTTCCACCAACAGAAAAGAAAATAATGAAATAGGGAAATGCTGGGGCATTACATACTCGTATAGGTAAATATAAAGTTTAGAATTTGAGGAACAATAAAATCTAAAATGCAATTTGGTTTCTGAAAAAAAAAATAAGATTTTAATAAGTTTTCAGAATTTTCAATCTTAAACTAAAACCACCTGTTTTAAGACATTTTACTAAAAGTACATGAAACTACTGAATATTGAAAACAAAAAATTTAACTTCATATTTTTAGTTGACTAATATCGACTTCCTATACCTATGGAGCATAAAATTATAATACAATTAATCCTCAATGCTTATTTTAAACAATTATCTCATTATTTATGTTATTTATTTATTATATTCAACAATCAATATACATCATTTTTATCTAGCAGACTTAAAATAAAAAATATTCTTACGATCAAAATTAACGGTACCTAACATACAAGTGTTTAAAAACTGGGGAAATCTTATTTTTCTCGAAAACGACTCCTACGATTTTGATTAAAATTTTTATATGAGCTTATATAATATGTACATAAGAGCGACCGATCATATTATTGAAAGAATTTTTTATTTATCCATTACACATACCTACAAAATTTAACTTTTAAAAATTTTCCGGATTTTTTTTTTATTTTTCTCTTATATTCAAAAACGGTAAATTTAAATCCATCAGCTTTAGTTTGGCCTACAAAGCTTACATTTTGCAGTTTGGTACAGTGTTAATATCCAGTTATGAAGAAATTATAACAATATCTGCATCACGGAGAAGTTGTTTTAATACCCACACTGTTTTTGTAACACTTGCGGTGAACGAGGCTTAAATTATTTTTAAAATTGGTGACAGAATTCGTGAAAACAGCTTATTTTGATTACTTCAAAATGCAAATGTGTAATTTATGTCTGAAACTGTTTGTCGAAACTGTGTTGTTAGTTTGCAAATATGGTCAATTAGAACAAGACGTTCTTTGAAGCTCAATACCCCAATGAACTGGCGAAAATCAAAAAATCCCCATGATGATTGTTATCTTTGTCTCTTTAATTTAAATAGTATTAACTCAAATAACCGTAATAAATGGATTTATTCTAATGTACCATCTGCCAAACGACCAACTTTCAAGGAAAAGATCATTCTTGGTTGCTTCTGAAGAAAATTTTTATGGCAGGTTTTTTTCTATAGGAGAATCCGTATGTCATATCTCAAAAACTAAAGCTGATGGATGAAAATGGGTTTCATTTTCAGATTCAGGATGCCGATTATCTATGTACATATAATATACTTACTTTCCCGGAAAAAAATCTTTGTTGTTATGTGATTAACTGTATCTTTCATTGAACCATTTTTTTTTTTTTCGACTATCTCATTATTTGTTGAACCCATTTATTTATTTTTACGCAAAAACTTCTAATAAATTTAAATAATATTTAATATAAAATTTAAAAAAAAATAATTTTGAATAAAAAAAATCAAAATTATTTTTTTGAAAAGGCGATATTTCGGAAATCGGTAGATGATGTTTTATAAAAATTAATTTTTTACTCCGCAAAAATAAATATGTACTAAAAATTGGCGCAAATTGGACCAATTTTTTTTCTGAAAAATGTTTTCAAAATTTTATATATAATTTTTTTTTTTTTAAGAACCGCTCCAATGATTTTCAATTTTTTTTCCTATATCAGATGGGAATGCAAGACTTTCATAATTTGATATGAAAAGTAAAGATCTATCTAAAAATACCAGTGAATTTTTTCTATCATTCACAACTTAAATTTGCTGTCTAAAAGTTTTTAAAATATTAAGACTTTAAAACCACACTGTGATCATACTTAAGAGCAGGTTCCTAGTTGTGCATTTTATTAATTTAGCTCTATTGTCATTATTTCGACTTTACTGCAAAGCTCGAGTGGTGTCACTTTGTATGAGAATGAATTAATTAATTTTTTATTTTCGCCGTCGACTACATTCATTTAGACACAAAATATAAACTTTTTAGAGTAAAAGCCCACAGCTATTTTTGGGTGTGAGAGATATCAAAAATTAACTGGTAGCATATTTAGATAGGTCTTTACTTTTCATATTCAAATATGAAAGTCTTGCATGCCGTAGTTTATTTTAGTACATCTGGTAGATAAGCGGACCCATGAAAAAAGTCTTGGATTATTATTATTATATATTATTATATTATGTCTATCAGTGAGAAAATATTTCTAAATGCTAAAACATTTTATTTAAAGACTCATCTTTGGCTTCGTCTTGGATGCAGAAGACCCCACCCAAGATGTCTTGGACTCCCACTTTCATGTCTAGGGCACTCGGATCTTTTATTAAATATAACGATTTAGTTGCTATACTTTTTATCCGGGCTTTAAAAAAAACACGCATTTTCATATTTGCTTATGAAAAGTAAAGACATATTATCTAAAAATACCAGTGAATTTTTGCTATCATTCACACCCAAGATTTGCTGTGGGCTTTTTATTACCGAAAACTTGATGAGTCGACATATCAAATTAGCTATACTTTATCCAATTGATTTGTGCAGTAGTCCTTATGGGCGAGCTTTTTCAAAAGCAGTGGCGCCTTATGCACCCTCACGACCACGGTTGCCACTTGAAAATAAAATTCGTGTCCAAAATTAAAAATAAAAAAGACCAACTTTAGCTAAAAATGACCAAAATAATTTAAGTCAGAAATATTTGTGAACACAGAACAATGAATTCATAACATTTATTTAAACATATTGTTCATATCACACAGATGATATATTATTTTTTAATTAATAATAATAAACAAATGCAATAAAAAACGTGTACAAAAAAATTCATAAAGTAAATTAGATTGACACAAATAAATAAAAGTAACGAAACAAAAATACTAACTTCCCACAGCATTTTAAAATTAGGACACAGTATAAGCTTTAGGTAGCTTACAAATCAAAGTCGAGTTTCTTTTTTCATTTCGTAAAAAAAATGACCAAATGGAATAAAAAATGACCATGCGACATCGTGAAAAAATAATGACCAAATTTGGTCACAAATGACCAAAGTGGCAACCGTGCTCACGACACTGCGTTGGGAAAAATGACACTATAAAAAGAGCAAGCCACTGACTTACGTTAAAGAATTGTTATTGTAATTCTTCGGAAAAAGTCGTACACCCCAACATGACCGTCGTATCCCATTGATGATACGATCGTGTGATTGGTATCAACATCTCAACAGAGTTACCATTATCGTTATCAATTGCAAGTAAAGATCTTATTCAGTGGATTTTATTAAGGAGATTTTAGGATTTGAAGCTTTTGAGAACAAATTTTATGAAGTTGAGTATGTTGAGTGTTGTCCTATTGCTTTTCCACTTTTAATTTTTTTTTTTCTGGAGAATCCGTTAAAATGCAGTTTTTTGTTGGCTTTTGGTATTTTAGAAGAAAAAAGTTATTTCTGCGCAGTTTTGAAACATTCAGAGTGCATTTCGTGATATTATTCTTTAGAAAAGGTGTTTTTTTAAGTGATAATTGTTTTTAAATAATAGAGAAGTGATATTGGCGCAAAATTTTAAACATTTTAACGCGGCTCTAAATCTACTTTAAAATGGAAGTCGGCTCTTAATAATAACTTTAGAATGAGAGGTGGCTCTTTGTAAATTTTAAACGACATAAAGTATACTTTAGCGTTTAAGAGGTCTTCTAACTTTAAAACCAGCTAAACGCTTCTCTATATTTTTAAAGTATGCTTTATCTGTGGGAAATTATCACTTTGAGTGTGAGTTACACAAACACAAATGCATCCACACAGGGAAGGCGTGCAGTTAGACAGCTAAATGCACCCAAAGGCATTTTCATCTGTTTTGTTTTAGGATTGTTTTGAAACTTTAAATCGTTAAAATAGTAAAAAAGCTTAGTAAATTAAAGAAACAAGTAATATAAAAGTAATTAAAGTGATTACATGCAATACAAAAATGTACAAAAATAGAAAACTACACGCGGTGCTGCGTTAAATACTGCACCTATATTTAAAAACACCTATAACAAGCAGTGTAATTTTTGCTCAATAGATTTGAGCGCCTTGCCATCACCAACAAAAACTAATACTACCCTGGACGAGAATTTCAATTTTCACAGATGGGGTTCAGCTAATTCCCGTGATTGAAGTGTATTTTTATTTTCAAATAATTTGCTTTTTTAAAGCAAAATGGTACGAAATATCAATTGAAAAGTATTCTCAGATAATGTATTAGCCTAAAAAACATCACTTCACATTACTTTATGTGGAATATGAGACAAAATCAGCCCGTGAGAAGAAAAATTTGAAAACTCCATATTATAGGTGTTTTTACACGATTTAACGCAGCACCTCATGTTGTTTTTTTTTTTTTTTTATAAAATATTGCAATTTTTCACTATGTTAACTTTCACTTTTTTTTTATTTAGTATTTTCACTATTTTAACTCGAAATTTAAATCTCGAAACACTTTCCTATAGCTCGGCAAAATTACAGATTGGGTTCTTTTTGTTTTTTTTTAATTTTTCGTTCTGTTTGATTTATTCAGCTGTCAAAATTAGGCGTGTTTCACAAAAGTTTGCTGACGTTTTGTTAAACACGTTCTTTAGTTAGAAGAGTTGTTTAAAGTGTTTAGAATTAAGAAAAATTTAAACAAGAATTTTTAAATAAAGGACTATTTTAACTAGAGTCGGGTTTATTGCTTAAACGAGAACTGTTTAAAATTTTGCGCTATTGTGTTTAATTACGTATTACTATTAGTGTAGTGATATTTATTGTGGTTTATGTTTAATAAAAAGTGAATTAATATAGTTTTAATTATTAGTACTGGGATACCCAGAAAAATAAATCTGGCATCAAAAAATTGAATAACAGTTTTTCACGAAAAAATTGATAAATTGAATTTTGTTTTCATTTTTTTTTAAATAGGCAGACGGTAACCATACGCGTTTTTCTCTCTCATTTGCAGCGATTTATAATGTTAACTACGGAAACCCTGTGAGAGCTTTAAATAGCGACACGCTTATGCAAGCCAATGCAACCAGATTGAGAGGCAATCGTCCTATCATCCCTGTACTGCACAAATCAATTGGATAAAGTAAAGTTAGAAAATTACTAAAATTTATCGTTTGACTAAAGCTCTTTCTATCAAACCTATTGATTTTAAGTACATATTTGTGAGTGCTTTTAATAATTAAAAATTTAAAACTTGTTGTGGTATATCAACAGCTGCCCCCCTTAGACAAAATCCCTAACTACGCCAATGTCAATATAATGTGCCTAATGATAAAATGGAAGGTTCCGAGTGATATACCTACATGGTCGGGCAAAAGTAATGTCATAAATTGGTGTTTCAAAATCTCCATCGTTATCAATTAAAATTTCTGCAAAAAGAAGCTCCTTTTACATGTAGAAATTTGACGCCATTTACAAAAATCATTGCACATTCAAATTATTTTTGACATTAGTTTTGTCCCACCCAGGGCCGTAGCTAGAGTTGAATGTAAGGTAGGGCATCGGTGATAACAGGTAGGGCAGAAGTAAACATTTTTTATGAAATATGATCTGATCTGGTAAAAGTGGTACCTACTCAATTGTCGGGAGGAGGTGATAGATAAGTGCAAAACATTCATATACATATGTTTTGGTTTTTATTATTATGTCTCTTAACATAGATATTATATTTAGTATACCTACATAGATAACAATATCAAGCTCTTTCATTAAAATAACTGAATTCTTTGATTCGCCACATTATTAAAAATACAAAGGACTTCATCCAGATCCAATGACTTGGTTCTTTTCTTTTCAAAGGCCAGAAATACCATGTCTGCCATTCTTTCGTGACTCATTGATAGCCTCTGAGGCCTATTGAATCATTTGTAGCATTTGCAGTATCTTTTGCTTCCATATGTTTTGAGGAATGAGGTTCTTCGTGGTCGATTTCTCTGCAACTCTTCGATTTTTGCTAAAGAAAGTAGGTATTTCCATATACCCACAAAATCTTTTAATCTTTAGTTCACAGCAATAAACAAACAACCTTGTCGCTAACTGATTATAAAACACTTATAAAACACCTTCATTACAGACGAAATATAAACTCTAATTTGCTTATTTTAAATTAATCAAAGACTGCAATACGTGGACAGACGGCACAACTCTCAGAGATGCATATTAGTATAATTTATCCACCAATTTAACCGCCCTCAAAGTATTCATAAATACTCTATTCTATTTTGAGTCTCTTACTCTTACAACAATTTTTGTGCATCCAATTTAAATGTAACCAACAAATTCTAACTGTATCCCACGCCACAGCTATGTATCAGGGATGTAAAATTCGGTACAATTGTATCGAATTCGATACAATTGAGTTTGGTCAAGTACAAAAGTACAATTTGCCTTATTTCAGTACAATTTTATGAAACCATGTTTTCTTTAAATTTGCAAATTTTCTAAATCTTTATTTATGTCGAATTCCTTTCAACAAAAGAATCGATTTTTTTTCTAAAAAGAATCGAATTTTATCTGTCGTTGAAAGCAATGCGAAAAGACAGACTTGACAGCAGCAATTTTGAAGTAAAACGTAAAAAAATATTCAATTTGGAAATAATAAGGAAGTTGACAAATCAACTTACCAGTGTTGAAATTTCACTAATCACTTAATAAACTTCATAAACCAAAATAACTAAAAGCAACAAAATCGAACTTAATATTTCCATCAACAAAATATCAAGGTGAGTGCTTTGGCTGGTAGGTATTTTGCGACGAGAATTTCCCGCAATGAATATGAATTGCAAGACTTTGTGGAGGACAAATCCAAATATTAACATTTTAATATTTTTTTACAAAATCGGTTGGCCTATCTCATCGCCTAAAATCGCGACGCGAAAGCAAAACTCTGAGGAGATTATGATCAGAGCCCTCAGTTTTAATTATGAAATACACTTGAGCACTGAACTGTCATATGCTTAGCAATTACATAAAAATTGTATGAAGTTGGCTTCGCTCAGCGTTTTGCTCCATTTGCTCGGTCATTTTATTCTGAGCATACAGAGCATGCTCCGAGCTAGCTCCGATGGAAAAAAGAAACACGACTTATGTGCTCTGATATGTCTGAGGTAAAAAAGAAACATAGAATTTATTTTTGACAGCTCAGTGATCTGCTCTGAGGTAAAAAAGAAAAACATCAAATGTAGGAAAGGAAAAACATTGCGAAACGAGGATATTTTTTTTTTTGTTGGTGGAACAAATCTTTGTACCTATACAAAGAACGAATTTAAGGGAAAAGGAAAATCGTTACTATAGTTGATTTTTCAAGGTAGGGCATTGGATATTCAAGGTAGGGCATTGCCCCCTAATGTCCCCTCCTAGCTACGGCCCTGGCCCCACCTCGTAAGATGACGCAATCAATTGTAGTACCTACCAGCGTTACCACTTCCGGAAAAAAAGTAGAAGTAGATTTCAAGAAAAAAGGGAAGTAGATTGAGATTTTAAAATGAACCGACTCTCAGACTTCATATTAACATATATTGTTTAATAACACATTAAATTTATTTAACAAAAAAAGCATTCTTTATTTTTTACTTCATTTTCAGATGTATATTTTGTATACGTTTTATAACAAAATCGTTAATTTTTTGTTTAACAAAAAAAAACTGAGAACAAAAAATTCTTTCGGGCTCCATGTTTAGCTAAACTTTATATTGTTTTTTTGTTTTATAAAAAAGAACATTAAAATTATTTTAATATTAGGTACTATGTTCTCACAAAAAATAAGAACACGTTATAAAAAATAAATACAAAATATTTCAGTCTTTGAAAAGACACAAACAACAAAAACTTTAAACAGGCATTGGTTTTTCATTAATGTAGTTATATTTCTATCTACTAATTTATATTTTTAAAAATATGCCAACAATATTTTTCGGTAGGTCAAATATATTGTTTTTTAAAGCATTGTCTTGTTTGATGAGTTCTTTCCATAGCACAGTTTCGCAAAGAGAGTTTGTTGGTGGTTGGATAATGTTCATTTCAAAGAACTTCCGCTCTGCTGCGGCGGAACGGAGAAAAGAAGTACATTTGGTCTTTTTTCTGCAAAATTGAAGTACGTTGAAACAGGGATTTTAAAAATGAAGTAGATTTTAATATTTTGGTGATGGTGCGAAGTAGGAAGTAGATTTTAATTTTTTTGGAAAAAATTAAGTAGATCTACTTCAATTGAAGTAAAGTGGTACCACTGGTACCTACTATACAAAATTATACCGGGTGTCGTTGCGATAACTTTATAATAGAATCAATAAATATTGACTTTGGGTTGAAGCTATAGGAAGGTTGTAGACATATAGGTATACACTTTGTTTTGTTGTTTCGTTAATTTTGTTCGGACAAACTTGGGCTTTTGTTCGAAAAATATTAAGTCATAGAATCAATCAATTTATTTTATAATTTCAGTATAGGGTTTGGTTCCATTTATAAGTTTTGACCGAGCAGTGAAATTTTTAGCATTTTATAGTAGGAATCGAATCGACGACCGAGACTTGTTTTGTTGTAAACGCGAAAGTGCACTTTTGTAAATTGGGTATGCAGTACTATGTTTTCGAAGGTTCTCTTTCTATTTCTGCAATCAGAATTTACATATCAATTACTAATTAGTATGCATTTTGTCGTATATCCACAAAATAAGCATATCCTTAGTTTTGGGTTGTCGTAAGGAGGACCGGCCTCAGCCAAACTTGCGCCCTGTGCAAGATTTGTATATTTGCACACATACATACATACATTAATACACATGGCAAATGGCAGTACATATTTGTTTGCGCAAGATGGTAATGCGCCGCCAGAATTTTGCGCCCTGTGTATTTGCACATCTTGCACATATGGTTGGTCCGGCCTTGGTCGTAAGCGCCAGTTTTTGGCATATACGATAAAAATTCCATGTGTTTTGCCGCAAATTTTTCTGTAGAATTGTTTTGTTGTACGTGCATGAAACTCACATAGAATGAAAGACTGATATATACACATACAACAGAAATGGAAAAAAAAATTGGGTTTGATTTGTCATGCGTGTATATAGATTTCAGCTGCCGGGTGGTGCAGAAAGGATAAATAGAAGACCGATCCAAAAAAAAATTTCAGTAATTTCCAAAAAAATTGTTCAGCCTATGCCTTCAAGTCACCAGCAACTCTAAGCCTATATCAAAAGAGAAAATAAGTGACCTTAAAAGTCTCTTTATTTTTATGCCTGAGGCAGTCCAGTGCTATTATGAAGCCTTATTCAAAAAATTAAAAATAAAATCATGAATTTAATTATGATTTTATTTTGCTTTATTGTTTTTACCTGAAGTACCTATTCCAATAATTTTGTTTAGTTATATACATAAGTTGAGTCATAGGATGACTTTTGTGTTATTGTTTATAAAAAAAATGTTATTTTGATCTCATATTTAAGCCTAGTACGCTGCTGATTTGAAACGAAATCCTAGGTATACAAAAATGACAAAACGAAATGATAAACGGAAAATTTCGTTCTGCTTTTCGTCTTGCAGTACACTGTTCAACGAGTGAAATTGATAATTGTAGCAGAATATTTGGAGAAGTCTCCACTGCTTTTTCGCATTTTATTATTTGCACGGACCATTAATTGCCTGCGGAAAAGTGACATTCGAGTTTTTATTTGTATTTTTATTTGTTGTTTCTTTGATAACAGCAAAGGCCTCTGTGATTTGATTGTTTATTTTATTTTTTTTTACAATTGGTGACATTTATTTTTTCCGTAGTCGTTTGACGTTTCGTTTACGTTTTCGTTATCGATTTAGAGACTACAGAAAATTTTCGTTTCGCTTCAGCTGCGTACTAGGCTTTGCTTGTAAAATTTATAGATACAGTAGACACTCGATATACCTAGTGAAGTATTTCGAGATTTTTCACTATTTCGAGAGAGAAGTTAAATACCTAGGCATTTCAATGTGAATTTGATGTAAAATGAATGTTTTTTGTATTTATTAAAGCGTAAAATAATTTCCATTGGGTTTAATACTATGCTCTTCATCAGGCCTTTATTTGAACAAAAATAAATTATACATAAATACACCAGTATAAATACTTTTATATATGTATACACTATATGACGTCAAATTTACTTACAAACAATATTAAAAGATTATAATTCACATATTGTTTATAGGTACTGATGCTTGTATGTATTAATTTAATTTTGTTCAAGTAAAGGCCTGAGAAGAGCATAAAAATGCTCGAAGCGTTGCAAGAAATAAAATCATCTATTAACTGACCTAGAGCCCACTATAAAGTTTCAAATATCTATGACGATTAAAAAAGGTCACAAAAATCATCACTTATTGTAAACGTTATAGTCATAGGATGATTTTTTATGTTTTTATGTTGTAAGCCAAGATTGTCTTAATACGAAAAGAATGTTTTTTATGTATTTTAATGTTTATTAAATAATAAAAAAAACACTGTTAACTTTGAAAATTGACTTTTTTAGTTGGTTCTCATATCAATTCGTATTGGTGCTTGAATATTAGAATGTCGTACGTGTATGGGCTCGAAACAAATGCTCATTTTGGTGTCGTATACGACAAACTCATTTTGGGTAAAAACCTTTATAATTTGAAAACTGAAACAGGTAAAACAGTTTTGAATACATTAATCAAAAGAAGATATTCCACACAATATTATATTCAAAGTAGAAAACAAACTTTATTGATCAGATTTTTTTTTATATGAACGCAAACCTTAAAATGCGATTTCCCAAAATCGTAAAATTGGCGTATACAACAATTCTTTTGAAAAGAATTATCAGAGAAGAGTATACAAACGAACTAACAATGACGTAATGTGAAAATACTGATTTGTACTCCTTATAAACTGTTTCAAAACTGTTTCAAAATTGACACGACCATTAATTGTGATAACCTATAAAATCTTACTTACACAGCAAAAACACTGGTAACTGATCCAAATTGATTGGTGGAACCCGCTCTTCACTCTTGCAACTTAAAAATTCATTTTTGTACATCATTAATTTTAAAAGTTCCATTGTAGTTTCGAAATCGTTTAAGTAAGCTCAATAGCTTTAAATCAAAACACAAAAACATTTAGTTTTCTGCAATGAAGGTATTATAAAAATTATTTTGCGTGATGCTGTATAGGTATCCATAACATTTGATTTTTTATTTGCCCATTATTATATTTAAACAATTATTATTAAAGGGGTAGGGTAGGTAGTATTATCACTTTCTGCACTATTTAATCTATCTCCAAACGTATGTGAGAGTAATTGCAGAATCGAAGACAATAACGTTGTTTTTTTTTTTTACACGTAGGTATTTGACCGTCTTTAACCCGTTAGCTTGACCATTGACACACTGTTAGTTCCGCGTTTTTAACTGATCACCGCATAGTCAATCTTATGATAAAGACTAAAGCAAAATTAGAAAAACACAAAAATAGATGACATTATTCGTTTCCAAGCTTCGCTGGAAAATTGGAAAACAGGGGTGTGTTTTGTCGGCCCTACCCTTAAATTCTTTCCCCCTTTTCAAATTTCCAGAGAACAAAAAATACTTCATTACATACATACATGCTATTCTCTACGAGTATATGGCCGTCGTCGTTTTCAATGCTTTCTAAGAGCTCAGCTTTAATAATGTCTATCTAGACTTCTATGGAACAGACAGAGGGCGCATAATATAAAATATAATACAATACAATTCTGGATTGGTTGTTGGGTTACAATTATGGGTGTGGCTTTTCGACAAATGGGGTTATTTTATATAAGTATCTGTGTGTGCAATTGTTACTGTACCCTGTGCGGATACGTTTGGGCTATGTTACATAATTTAACTATGATAACAATCCCCAAACCTTCAGTTTAGGTTTTATAAAAGGTAGATAGGTAAGTAGGTATCAAAGGTTTTTGAGCATAGCATAGTATAGAACGAAACAAATACAACCGCAGTATAAGAGCTTACAATAAGGTTTATTTTTTCTACCTAGGTATAACTTGTTGTTTAAGTAATGGCGAAGTTTGTGAACAGAAAAATTACAGCCTCCCCATTTAGTCCTTATCACCCCAATCAACTTCTTAATACAAGTCTTTGTTGGAAACAAAAGCAGAGGGATTGTTTAGATGCAGAAAAACTCCATTTTTGATCGGAAATATAGCTGAAAGAGGTTAGAGTTGATTATAGACAGGCACATATACTCGTAAAAAACATCCTATACAATTATTTTTTTTTAGTTTTTTTTTTTTACTATACATTATACATGAATCCCACAATGAAACTGGGATCTCCCTGTTGCGTTGTAGTAGAAAATGTATCTTTAAAATTTCAATACTTAAGAGAGATTCGTGTGTAAGTGAGTTCGTCGGTATTTTTATTTAGTGGGTAAGTAATAAATTTGAAGATTGTAAGGGTTGCTTCAAGACAAGAAAGCAAATGGAATATGATAGAACCTTTCATTGGTACGTTCGCAGTGAAGATTTATTATTTAGCTTGGGCTAGCGGTAGTTAAAGGAATGTGATCCCTTTTAAAGTTTTAAAGGTTTTCTAAAGGAATAATATGGTTTTTCGAGTTATGCAAAAATAAGGGGGTGTAAGATATAAAATTAACATTTGTTGAATAGAGAGGGAAGAAGTCTAAAAGTTAGAATATAGTAAGCACGAGAACTGAGAAGTGAAGATCACATAGTGAAGACGAACATGTTTATTTTTATAATGGTAGAATGTATAGATATGTACATTTGTCATTTTGGGATAAAACTGTCCAGCACTTCTATTCCTGAAGTTTGCAGATAGAACCTGTCAAATTTCAAAAGAAAATTTGTATGAAACTTGCGAATGTCCTTACGAACATTTCAACTTGTAGTGCACCTTACTTAACCTTCCGGTTTAAACACTTTTAATATTACATACACAGCAACAGGGGAAAAAAAACTTTTAAGGATAACAACAAAATATTTAGTGAAACGTAACACTTCATAGACTTTGATAAAAACAATAAGCAGAAAATTCATAAAAAGAAGAAATTAGGTAGGTATGTAAGGAATTGATTAAAGCGATTTATTCATATTTTTTACCTGTTTTCAGGATATATACATAGCACAATTACATTTTAGGCATGAAACCTTGCGTTTTGGTCTTGTTTTGACGGATAAAATACACATCTTGAATACTTCTGTAAATCAGGCGGGGCGGCTCCCCTTCATTTCACTTAGGTGCTGGCCCGGCAGGTAATATGGGTAGTGTGGGTAGTAAAAAACCCACTCGCGATTTTTCGAGTCCAGGAGGTATCTCATGAACCGTGATAGTTAGCCAGTTGAAATTTTCACAGATGATGTATTTCTATTGCCGCTATAATAACAAATTAAAAATACAAGATTCATAAATGATAATTCTCGTTTCTTCAAACTACTGGAACGATTTGCTGTAGGCCAAAAAGTTATAGATGTTGATAATGTAGTTAAGTTCTACAAAGATGACTTTGATAAACAAAGACTTATTAGTGATAGGGACGTATTCCTACAGCTTTTGAAAAAATTTGAGAGAAGTAGTTGATTTTTTACAAAAATACGCCTAGAGTCGAGGGATTATTCCCGAGTTTGTACGGTTCGTAAGGTTGCTAATCACAATCCTAGGATCATCTTGCTCAAATGAACGAAGTTTCTCCGTTCTTCGTCGTTTAAAATCTTACCTTGAGTGAACAATGCTGCAGGATCGGTTCAACAATATTTCTATATTGCATGTTTATTCCAACCACACGGAAAATCTAAATTTGGATAAATTATTAAATAAATTTATTTCGGTTTTCGCATTGAAAAACTAGTGCTTCATCAAAAGAATAAATAAAAAACTTAAAATGAAAAAATGTTACGACTTTTTTTTTATTAGTGAATTTAAGCTTTTACATCTTACACAAACTACCCACTCGGCCTCAAGCTGTTCTGCCGGGCCTGCTTAGCTGGATGTCATAATGCACCTATTTTCTTTATTATGAAAGACAACATGTAGTGCTATGTAACCCCAGTGCTCACGTTATGCCTTATCATATACCTTAGATATTAAATGACAAATACATAGAACGGTAGAAAGATAACTCAAGCCAAACCAAAATTAGATTTAAAGGTTTCAAGTTTGAGTGCTGGAAATTTTGACGACAATCGAGGACAGCCGATTGATCCAAATAAATGCTGCTAAACCAATTAATCGATTGTTTGAACTAAACTCAATTGTACCTATACCAAGTTACGTGCTGGACTGGGACCCAGGTCCCTGTAATCCAAAAAAAGTTAATTTTGCACCAAGTGTTATCGGAGGAGGCATATACTAGTACCCAGAAATTGAAAGTAAAAATTTTATAATTAAAAATAGACGAATATTTAAAAAAATATATTTTAAATCAATCAATAAGAATTAAAACAATTATTTTTTATGAAAACATTTGTCTATTTTTAAAATTTTACTTTTCAATTTCTCAGTAAAAAGTATAGGTAGTGGCTTATAGTACCTTGGTATATGTGGTTGGGTTCGATAGATATCCCGCTTTTTATAATTCCGTTTTTTTAAATTCCGGTTTTAAAATCTCGCTTTTTATAATCCTGTTTTTTATAATCCCGCTTTTTCAATATCCCGCTTTCTATAATCCCGTTCTTTTTAATCGCGTTTCTTATTATCCCGCTTTTGCAATCAAAACAAGTTGTTTTAACTCCTACCAAAGTTTCGTTGGGACTTAGTTCAGAAATTTGGGACTTAGTTCATTATGAAATAAGTCCCAACGATTTTAATAAACACTGAGGTGTGTATGGCGGGGCATGCTGCCCCCTGCAACCCCTCTGCTTGGACGCACTATAGGATTTGGGGTAGGTGCGAGGTTGGGTGTATGCAAAGTTATAATTTTTCGTTTAATACCCAAATGAATTGTAAAAAACGGGATTGACGGTATTTGACGGAATTTTAAAAGGCGGGATTTTAATACATTGGGATTATGAATAAGCGGGATTTTAGAAGACGGGATTAAAAAAAAGGGTATTTTAGTAGACGGGATTTAAAAAAAAATTTCGGGATTTTCGAAATACGGGATTTTAAAAACCAGGATTCCGATAGGCTCCCTGGTATACGTCATTGATTTTAAGTTTTAGAACCATTAACAACATTAAGCAAGCACATGAATTATACACACTATATTATGCAGTATGCACATACTAAATACATAAAGTGTGTTGTCATTTGTCCAAGATTATCTGTAATGGCTTTGATAAAAAATGTTTTTTGGTTGGGAGTTTTCACTGTGTGATTTTTCTTCTTGGGGATTTAGATAAAAAATGGTTAGAGCGGAAAGTTGTAAGCTTCTCAATTAAAAATCCAGTTTTCTAAGACAAAAATACGTTATAAAAACTCAAGAGGCTTCCGTTGGTGGGTGCATACTTCGGGCACCTAGAGTTTTTTTTTTCAATTTAATACACGCACGCTTTTAATGGCGAAAAGCTGTGAAAGCTCAGAAAATTTTCTACAAAAAACATTAATATACTTTTTTTTTCATAAAAAACCGTTTTTGAAATAAACCAATCGGAAGAGTTAAGTGTTTTTTCTAAGCTACAAATTAGTTCTTAACATTTTTTCTTACAACCTACCATATGGGAGTTATTAAGGAAAAACCATTTTGGGGGACCTACAACCCCCGTAAAATTGTTAGCGGTGCTCATATCGATGGTGACTTTTGACAGTTTCTTAAGAACGCTATGAGGCTATATTCTAAAATCCAGCTTTCCGGCGATTGTTTCCTAATTGGGCTGTTTTTATGGCTTTATTGACTAGACTATTATTTATTTCTCGAAAATATCCCGCATTAAGCGAAAATCTGGCGTAAAAGAAGGTAATAGATAGGATTTTAAATTAATGCTCCTTTTATTCTCATCTGCGTGGATTGAGCATTTGGATGCAAAAAACATACCTAAAAAAAAAACAGTTTTAAAACTTATTAGCACTTTACAATCGTGATTTTTGCTCAAAAATCACACTTAGTTTTTTTGTTTTTAATTCAATAGGAATTCGAAGAACGACGCGACCGATGAACGGTCCTTTTATTCTCATCTGCGTGGATTGAGCATTTGGATGCAAAAAACATACCTAAAAAAAAAACAGTTTTAAAACTTATTAGCACTTTACAATCGTGATTTTTGCTCAAAAATCACACTTAGTTTTTTTGTTTTTAATTCAATAGGAATTCGAAGAACGACGCGACCGATGAACGGTGAAAATCGGTGTACATCCGCTGGTGGAGCTGACGAACAGGCTTGTAAAAGAATGCAATCATTAATGACTTCAATAATAAGATTGAAATCATTGATTTCACATTGTGACTTCAGACTTCAAATTATGCAATCACCATTCATTTTGATCAAAAAGATAGCAATTATTTTTTTTCCATTCATTTGACTGCAATCAATTGAATGCAATCTTTTGTGAATTCATGCATTCTTTGCATTCATTTGCAGTCTGCATTTCAATATTTTATATATAAAAAACAATATAAAAAAACCACTCCAACGATTTTCAATTTTTTTTCTCATAAATTGAGATGTTCTTAAGAAATCGGATGATGTACATCGCATTGGTGCCAAAACAATTTCAGAAGTTAAATATTTTTTATTTTACAATTTTTCAGTTTAAACTTTAAAGTTATAAAATATAGTATACAATATAGGTTCCCATAACTAATTTATTTCTTTATTTCTTTTATAAGATAAAATGTAGTTTTTGAATTTTAAAACTTTAAAAACACAATGGGCCCTACTAATAATCAAATTTAGCGACGACTTAAATATTTCAGTAAAATTAACCTTAATTCTGGTGATCCCAAATAATGTACCATTCATGGAATGTTTAATTTTTTGAAGTCCATTCCATATATGATTCATTATTAAGAGTCCACTTGAATATTAAGGTCACACTATATATGGTTTATTAGCTAGAGCCCATTCTATTATGGTCCATTTTACTGAAATATTTAAGTCGTCACTAAATTTGATTATTGGTAGGGCCCAGTGTGATCGCACATACATAAGAGCAAGTTCGTGCGACCCAGTCGTGTACATATTTTTATTTTCGATTATCTTCATTTGGTACTTTCTTTGGTTTGCAGATTTCAATTCAAAACTAATTCATAATGCGAAGAAAACACATTGCTCAAACTAAAACCGATACAATGTCGTCTGATTCGGAATCCGATTGGATTTTTGCACCGATGATTCTCAAGAAAATCCTTTTTGGCTCGCAGATGAAAAATCATCCGATAAAGATGGGAATGTTTCGGATGTCATTAGAGACATCCTGTTAGAGGAAGAAAATGAAGATCTGCATTCGGATGATGATGGTGGTACAAGGAGTCTTCATCAGTGGATTGAGTACGTGGGTAGCACAAAGTCTTCGAGTTTGTTGGGCAAAAAGGCCTTCAAATCGAAATTTCGGATCAAGCCCCACCTAGTGTTATCTACTCCCATATTTTGGACAAAGGACTGATCAAATTTATAGTAGAGGAAACTAACCGTTTTGCTGAACAGACTATAGCAGCTAAACAGAGGTCCAAGCATGGTCGGATGAACCAGTGGATTACAATACAACTGATTCAGTAAAAACAAAGAAATTCTTTGGTTTGATGATTTGGATGTGTTTGGTACCTATTGGCCGCATGGAAGATTACTGAGAAACAAAAGGAATATACAACATGACGCTGCTTTTGACAATTATGTCCAGAAATCGTTTTCAGGCCTTGCTTTCGATGCTACACTTTGAAAACAACGAAACAAGTAGCCAAACCAATCGACTTTGAAAGATTGAAAAATTGATTGATCATCTTCCAAGCAACTTCAAAGTTTTTTTTTACCCTGCCGAAGATTTTTTATTGACGAAACTCTAGTGCCATGGAGAAGTCGTCTTTTATTTAGGCAGTACATACCAAATAAAACTCATCGATATGGAGTGAAACTTTTCAAACTCTGCTCCACTGATAGATATACATGGGCACTTAGAGTTTACACTGGAAAATCTGCTACCGGTTGAAAGAAAAATAGGACTGGCCAAAAACGTATGTAACGAACTTTGCCAAGGAATTCTTAATGAAGGAAGATGTTTTTATTATGACAACTTCTATAGCAGTTACCAATTAGCTCAGTCCTTCTTGCAACAGAAGACCCATGTTGTAGGCACCCTCAGAGCTAATAAGCAAAACCTTCTGAAAGAAGTCCTTTTCGCAAAGTTGAAAAGAGGTGATGTTTTTTCCAGAGAAGATAAAGATGGAATCGTGGTTTTGAAGTGGAAAGACACCAGAGATGTAAGAATGCTTTCTACTAAACACGCTCCAGTTTTGGTACCTGTTTCAAACAGACGCTCTGCACCTGCATGCATCCAAGAAGATAGTGCCCAGCCTTCCACAAGCTCTAATCTACCTCAAGCTACAAGACCATGAAGAACTACGCAAAGATTGTCAATTAAGCCTGAAGCAAATTGCCTTGAAAGCAAGGCAAATCTAGAATTGATTTGTCCGACCAAATGGGTTCTTTCGCAACAACTCTCAGAAAAGGCGTGAAGTGGTACCGCAAACAAGGAATAGAGCTGTTGCTGGGAACTTCAGCAGTTAACGCTTGGGTAGTGTAAAAAAATGTAACATAAGCCATTACATCTACTAGATATAAGATAAAAATTTAATTTTTGAAAAGTTTATTTATTTTTTAGTTATATTTTGTAAAGAAATTAATATTTAATTTATTTTGGACTATACACATATTTATTTGAATTAATAATTAAAAACAAACCAAAAAAAATGGCTGTTAAATCTTTACATTCATTTAATTGCTCTAACCAAGTTTACCTAGCACATCACTGGTTGCCAGGGTTTTCGATTCGTATTGAAATTTCTTCTTAGTAGCTATCAGTATTGATAGCCAAAGCATTATATGAATACATACCTGGCTATCATATTTGATATCCACGACATAACTGGCTTTTAAATGTGATAGCCATGGCAGTCAATGTGTTGCTAAATGGTAAAAAACGAAATGAAATTATGTTATAATATGTAGTTATTATTCGTGTAAATAACGTCACTAACATTGCTTTTTGCAAGAAATAACACTTGATATTTGTGTTTCCTTTTTAATATAACCGGAAATGTTGTATTGCAAAAACAAAAATACACGATTAACTGACGACGAATAAGATAAATTTACCCGATTTGCCATTCCAGCATAGTTTAGGTACATTAGAAATGAAAAAAGCATTCATGGATTTTAAAACTTTGAATAAAGCAAGCGGTATTCTTTTTTAAATTTGCTCTTCTCCACATCAGCGATTCCAGATCGTCGTACTTATCCCTTTTTGTGGCTAAGAGAGAAAAAGGGATTTTTCACACCTCATACAGTATTTTACGGATATAAGACAAACTCTCTTAAAAGAAATGTAATGTAAATGTACATATCTTTCTTTTCTTATAACCGTTTTTGCATATATAAGAAAAACTCGGTTATAAGAAAGAAATGTCTGAAATTATCAAACTTTCTTATATTCTTTTTGTATACTGTACTACAAAAATAAGGGATTTTACGTTATGCTTAAATTTTTTCATAAATTGTTCATTATATTTAAAAAAATTGTAGTGAACTATGAACAAAACCACTATTTAGATTGTGACTTTTCACTACTCCATGACGATGGTGAGATCGGTGAAGGGAACAGAGCTCCTCACGCACAAAATCATCGTCATGGCGTAATGAAAAGTCACAATCCCTATTCTGTCGTATAGGGTAAATTATCATGCCTATAAAAAACTCATATTAAATATTTGGATGCGCTCATTTTCATTTTGACATTTAACTTCTTATGTCGATTTGCTTTTGTCATTTAGGATTTTGATCCGAGATTGCGGATTTTTCGTGGTAAAAGGAAAGCAAAACGGGATTGATTTTTTTTGTCATTGTGTGTGTGGCATTTCAAATTTGGCATTATTTCCTTGATGATACCAGTGATGTTACGGGAAGGGAAAAAATTCCTACAAGTAGGTATTTTCAAAAATTAGAAGAACATTTGTTTATTTAAATTATAGTTCTTTTCAATACAAATGTTTGCGTTATATTAAAAAAAAAACACAAATATAAATGTGTTATTTCTTGAAAAAAGCAATTTCAGAGATGATATTATCAAATTTTGTTATTTCTTGAAAAAAAGCAATTTCAAAGGTGTAATTTATACGAATGAAAATTTTATCATAATTTCTTTTTTTCACCATTTAGTGTTTGAATAGTCCAAAATCTGCCATTATTTTCACAATAAAAAAATGACAAAAGTCCTACTGAGGTCTTATATTTTATTACAATCCAGTAATTAACCTATGTCAAGTTAGCACTACACTTTTTGAAATTTAAAAAACTAAGTACACAATTAATTGTAGCTTTTTTGTTGTAAATTAGTTGTGAAAAGAAAAAATTTGTAGCTCTACTATTTTTAACAAAAATGGTATGTAGTGCTAACTTGATATCAACATAGCATTACACTTTTGAAAATTAAAAAAACTAAGTACGCTATTAATTGAAGCTTTTTTGTAGTAAATTAGTTGCGTAAAGAAAAAATATGAAAAAAAAAAATTCCATTGTTTTTTTTCTAATTAAAAAAAAAATGGTATGTAGCGCTAACTTGATATCAAGTTAGCATTACACTTTTGGAAATTAAAAAAACTAAGTAAGCAATTAATTGTAACTTTTTTGTTGTAAATTAGTTGTGGAGAGAAAAAAATTCTAAAATTTTTTTTGTGAAAGTTTTTAAACAAACCCTGAGTATGTAGTGCTAACTTGACATTGTGAGTTCAGGCATTAAAAAGGGATATTCAAAAAACTAAGTACGCAATTATTTTTAACTTTTTTGTTGTAAATTAGTTGTGGAGAGAAAAAAATTCTAAAAAAAAAATCATGGTGGGTAGTGCCAACTTGACATTGTGAGTTCAGGCATTAAAAAGGGATATTCAAAAAACTAAGTACGCAATTATTTTTAACTTTTTTGTTGTAAATTAGTTGTGGAGAGAAAAAAATTCTAAAAATTTTTTTGGCAAAATTAAAAAAAAAATCATGGTAGGTAGTGCTAACTTGAATTGTGAGTTCAGGCATTAAAAAGGTATATTCAAAAAACTAAGTACGCAATTATTTTTAACTTTTTTTGTTGTAAATTAGTTGTGGAGAGAAAAAAATTCTAAAATTTTTTTTGGCAAAATTAAAAAAAAAAATCGTGGTAGGTAGTGCTAACTTGAATTGTGAGTTCAGGCATTAAAAAGGGATATTCAAAAAACCAAGTACGCAATTATTTTTAACTTTTTTGTCCCAAACCAACGCGAATTTTTGGTGGCGACGACGAAAACAATAATAAAGGTTCCCCCAAACCAACGCGAATTTTCGGTGACGACGACGAAAACAACAATAACAACACGTGGTTGTCAATGAAAACAACACGTTGTTATTATTGTTTTCGTTGTCGCGTAGTTAGTGACTTATGAAAAATTTTTCAAAAAAATTTTTAGAATTTTTTTCTCTCCACAACTAGTTTACAACAAAAAAATTAAAAATAATTGCGTACTTAGTTTTTTGAATATCCCTTTTTAATGCCTGAACTCACAATGTCAAGTTAGCACTACCTACCATGATTTTTTTTTTTTAAATTTTGCCGAAAAAATTTTTAGTATTTTTTTCTCTCCACAACTAATTTACAATAAAAAAGTTAAAAATAATTGCGTACTTAGTTTTTTGAATATCCCTTTTTAATGCCTGAACTCACAATGTCAAGTTAGCACTACCTACCATGATTTTTTTTTTTTTAAATTTTGCCAAAAAATTTTTTAGAATTTTTTTCTCTTCACAACTAATTTACAACAAAAAAGTTAAAAATAATTGCGTACTTAGTTTTTTGAATATCCCTTTTTAATGCCTGAACTCACAATGTCAAGTTAGCACTACCTACCATGATTTTTTTTTTTTAATTTTGCCAAAAAAATTTTTAGAATTTTTTTCTCTCCACAACTAATTTACAACAAAAAAGTTAAAAATAATTGCGTACTTAGTTTTTTGAATATCCCTTTTTAATGCCTGAACTCACAATGTCAAGTTAGCACTACATACTCAGTGTTTGTTTAAAAACCTTCACAAAAAAAATGTTAGAATTTTTTTCTCTCCACAACTAATTTACAATAAAAAAGTTACAATTAATTGCTTACTTAGTTTTTTTAATTTCCAAAAGTGTAATGCTAACTTGATATCAAGTTAGCGCTACATACCATTTTTTTTTTATTTAGAAAAAAAACAATGGAATTTTTTTTTTCATATTTTTTCTTTACGCAACTAATTTACTACAAAAAAGCTTCAATTAATAGCGTACTTAGTTTTTTTAATTTTCAAAAGTGTAATGCTATCTTAATATCAAGTTAGCACTACATACCATTTTTGTTAAAAATAGTAGAGCTACAAATTTTTTCTTTTCACAACTAATTTACAACAAAAAAGCTACAATTAATTGTGTACTTAGTTTTTTAAATTTCAAAAAGTGTAGTGCTAACTTGACATAGGTCAAATCTGCTAACGAACACTTCTCCTATTTTTGGTGTCCGTTTTATCATCTGTTTTGTGTTCTGTTTCCTCAGACCAGTAAGAACAAAGCATGAACGCATTAATTTTGCCTATTCCCATAACTTTTCGCCCTCTTTGCCCATTATACTCTGTTCAATTTATATTTGCAGTACAGGCCTTATGGGAGAGCTTTTTCAAAAACACTTTTGCCTGCTGCTGCTTGCACGGCACCTTAACTTAAGAAATTGCCACTGAAATAAGAAACAGAATCACTGAGTTACATTTAAATTGTTTGTGTAATCTTCTTTGAGCTCACGTACATCCCACCATGACCTATCTGCTCCCCGGGTGAAAGGAGAGTGGAGACTGATCGCAAATTTGCAACCAACCATTGTTTACATTGTTTTTACTATAAAAAAAAACACTTTGAATCAGTGTTGCCATTGCCCAGTTGATGGAAATTCATATGGCATATTCTTTGGTTTTTGCAATGTAACTTTCAGGATTTAAGCTTTCTTAGAGCTTTTGGCAGCAAATATTTCTACTTTAGAGAAAAAAGTGTTGACGCTTGGTGTTTTTCTGTTTTCATGTTTTAGGATTTCCTTTTATGTATGGGAAAACAGTTAAAAATTAAAATGCAGTTATATAAATTGTTAGCTTTTGTCTTTCAGAGAGGTGTGGAAAAAGATAGATTAAATTTATTTAGGATATCATTGTTTTTGATTATAAAATATGCGTATATTAATAAATAGTTGGTAACTGAGATTTGCGGCAATTTTAAATGCTCACTACTGCAACCCTGTAAGAGCTTTAAAATGAAGATAGCTTATTGAATTCCATAATAGTGAGACTGAAAGGCAAATAGCCTATCTTCCCTGTACTGCAAATATAAATTGAACAGAGTATAGGTGTTTCACATTTTTTAAATTTTGTTGATTTTTGCACATTGTTAGTAGGTATGCCTTCGCTTAATTTTTTCTATAATGTTAAAAATCGTTACAAAACAAACATAATTTAAGTGCTCCTTCGTTATCCTCCAAACTGTTTTGCAACGAGTCATAATAGAAAAGACATCTGCGGGTCTATTTTATTTTCTAGTCAAATTATTCTTTATTCTTGACATTAAATACAAAACATTATAAAATGAGGGAAATAACAATTATTAAATCATTAAGTTTCAAAAATGTACTCTATAAAACGAGCTAAGCGGGATTCGAAATTTATTTTAAAAAGCCAGCTTATAAATAATAATATATCGGGATTTTGAATAAGTGGGATTTTATTAGGCAAACATTTTAAAAATACAGCCTATTTAAGAAGAAGGAATTTTAAAACATATTTTGGGATTTTTGAAAAACTGTATTTTAAAAAGCAGAATTCATATCCGCTCCCATTATTAACATAATGAATACAATTATTATAGGTACAAACATACAAATTAAAAAAAAAAAGACTTCATGCTTGGAAATATTTTTTTGAAACTGGTGCCTAATAAGGTACAAAAAATGATTCACTTTATAAAAAAATCATTTGTGCAATATGTTTATTATTAAGAACAAAAAAATCCACCAACGACGACCAATTCAACGTGTCAAAGTGTTAAAGACCACATACCGTCATATATTTATTTAAACGAAAAAGGCACAATCACTTAAGTAATTGTTTTCCTTTCTTCCTCCATGCTTTTCTTACCAATGAAAGCTTCATATATATACCTTCATAACAAAAAATATAAAGAACAACAACTTTGATGCCCTTCTCCCCATTTCTATTTATTCCAACTTAAAAGACAAGCCCTAACGGTCGAAAGGATCTTGTAGGTTACCTGAACAGCAGTGTCACATTTAATTATGATATTCACTTAAGAAAGGCCGACTCAGAAGAACAACCATAAAGTAATGTAAAATGACACCAAATTGAAAGCAAGTTGCACAAGAAATTAACGTAACGAGTCTTTTTACATAATAATAATAAATTTGTTTCTTTTTTTTCACTACCTAGACCCAACTTACCCCATTAGACCCAATTTTGTAGACGACGCGACGGACGACGCAGAGAGCAGGTGTTTGGAGTAAATTATGGTTGTGGGTGCACATACTCGTTCTACTTACCTTAAATGTAATGTAACACGAGGAGTACTTTTATATTAACACGTTCATTGAATGGATTTTCCTAATTATCTTAAGTTAAAACGTGCCAAAATGGTTGACCTCTTAAGGGTGAACGGAAACGCTTAGCAGAAATCTTTGAGTTAATTTCATTAGATATGTAACATCAACCAATATAACAAACAATATCTTCAAGCAGATTTGGTGTTTTTTATTGCAGCTCTTGACGTGAGAGTTGTGCAGAAAATGAGCAAAGAAAAGGAAATTATACTGGTTTAAATAATTTGAATTAGTTAAATCATATTTAAAAGTAAGTAGAGTAAAAACTATGCCAAGTTTCGAGGAGAGAATGAAATTCTTAACATATTAATTTTTAAAGGAATTATGATCAATTAATATAAACTGTGCTATATTAAACAGTGACTGCATTTTGCTGGTTATTTTTTTTTTGAGTTTAAAGGTTTCACCACACCAACGCGAATTTTCGGTGGCGACGACGAAAACAATAATAACAACGTGTTGTTTTAATTGACAACCACGTGTTGTTATTGTTGTTTTCGTCGTCGCCACCGAAAATTCGCGTTGGTGTGGGGGAACCTTAATTCTTCAATTTTTTAAATTGAATTTATTGGAGATTGTGACGTCACGAAAATTGGTCGAGTAACGAAATCCCGCGTAACATCCGTGGGATTTTTCTACTCCTTTTCCGCGGGATTTTTAATACAGTATTGAAAGTATTTTTTGTTAGTTTTGAAAAATATTTTTCTAAGTTAATATTTTTTGACAAAATATTTGATTTTTTGACAACATTTTTGTATTATTTTGGCCAATCAAAAAAGTGGGAAGGGCGATGAAAAAAATGTCAAAACGCTTAAAAAGCAGTTTAAGCTACACAAAAATTAAAAACAAATTTCTGAAAAATGCTCAAAATTGCCTTATAAAGTAAAAAAAAATTGTTTACACTTAAAAAGAATTTTAACCGTTTTTGTGAAATTTTACTCTAAAAAAATATTTTTGACCTAATAATCACGAAAACGCTTAAAATCCATTTTAAGCGTTTTTTTTTAATTTTTATACGCTTTTTTAGCATTTTGACAATTTTTAAAAAATTGCCAAAACGCTTAAAATCCATTTTAAGAAACGCTTAAAATCCATTTTAAGCGTAAAAGGAAAAATTCCTAATACGCTTAAAACCACTGAAAGCGTCCCAATTTCCAAACCCAAAAATGAAAAAAGTCATATTATATCTCTCAGCGAATTGCTTCAGAAGGTCTTACCTCCACGGGCTAGATCCACTTCGAAAAGAATGCAGAAAACTCTTTAACAGAGCGAAAGCTTCTAGAGACATGTCTGACTGGGATTCATATAAAGAATCACTGAAGATATATAAAAAAGAACTGAGGAAAACCAAACGATCGTCCTGGAGAAACTTCTGTAGCAACGTGGAAGATTGCTCTGAAGCATCCAGGTTGCGCAAAATCCTCTCCAAAAATCCAATCATGTCTAGCTGCTTGAAAAACGCCTCTGGCCTCTGGACCAATTCAAGCGAAGAATCGCTCAACTTGCTACTAGACGTTCACTTTCCTGGTAGCTCTAATATTATTAATAACATTGTACCAAATAGTTGTGACAATACATTATATCCCCCTCAAGGTCTAGTCACTAGGGAAAAACTCAAATGGGCTATTAACAGCTTTAAGCCATATAAATCTGCAGGTCCGGATGGTATAATTCCAGCTGAACTGCAAGAAAATGCAAGTTTTCTAATACCCATCCTAGAAAACATCTTCAAGGGATGCCTTAAATTGGCATACATCCCGATGTCTTGGAGGCAAGTTAAAGTAGTTTTTATTCCAAAAGCTGGAAAATCCAGCCACGTTAACCCTAAAGACCTAAGACCTATCAGCTTATCATCATTCCTTCTCAAAACTTTTGAACGTTTGATCGATATTCACTTAAGGGCAAGTATTGATAAGTCCCTCCTTTCAAAAGCTCAACACGCCTACAACAAAGGGAAATCAGTTGAAACGGCTCTACATAGTATAGTACGTACAATCGAATACTCCCTCCATCATAAAGAGTACACCTTAGTTGCCTTCTTAGATATAGAAGGTGCATTTAACAATGTCGACACATCTGCAATTGCACGTGTATTGACATCCCTGAAGGTAGATAAGTCGATCAGCGAATTGATTAATCAAATGCTGATAAGCAGGATTATCAATTCAAAACTGGGCGATTTTACTGCAGAGGTACGCCACAAGGTGGTGTCCTATCCCCTCTCCTCTGGAACTTAGTAATAAATGATTTACTAATTACTCTAGAAAGAGAAGGATACAGAGTGTTTGCTTATGCGGACGATGTTGCTATTGCAGTAACTGGTAAACATCCCAATATACTAAAAGAACTCTTACAAAACGCTTTAAATAAGCTCACCAGATGGGCAAATCGGTGTGGTCTAGGCGTTAACCCACAAAAAACCGACCTTGTCCTCTTCACAAGGAAATACAAAATCTCAATCATTGACCCTCCCCTCATAAACGGTGTACCACTTAAATTCTCTGATCAAGCAAAATACTTGGGTCTCATTTTGGATAAGAAATTAAGTTGGAAACCTATATTCAAGAGAGAATAAACAAGGCCACAGTAGCCCTGTTCTCCTGTAAAAAGGCCATTGGTAATAAATGGGGCCTACAACCCCGCATTACACACTGGCTATATATCTCGGTCATAAGGCCGATCCTTACTTATGGAGTAGCGGTATGGTGGACGGCGCTAGATACAGCGACAAATCGCGATAAACTCAGCAAAGTCCAACGAACAGCCTGCCTGTGTATGGGAGGAGCACTTCGCTCTACCCCCTCCGCCTCACTTGATGTTCTGTTCCATCTAATACCGCTGGACATTTTCAGCAAGCAAACGGCCGCTAATACAGCCATACGGCTTCAAGCCTCCTCTCTGTGGATCAATAATGGAATTGGCCACACCACTATTTTGAACTCGTTCAGAACTATAAACAGTAATATTGACTACACCATACCCCATCCTCAGTTTAATAACTATAGCTTCAAAGTGACTATACCTCCCAGGTCTTCTTGGGAGAATACATCATTTTTGAACGATGATCCTATAAACTTTTATACAGACGGATCAAAAACGGAGGATGGGGTTGGTGGTGGCGTATACTCAGATAGACTAAACTTAAGTCTCTCCTTTCGTCTACCAGATCATTGTAGCGCGTTCCAAGCTGAAATCCTGGCTATAAAAGAAGTCCTTTCCTGGCTTAGAGAAAACGTTATATCAACTAATGATATACGCATCTTCTCGGATAGCCAAGCTGCGTTAAAGTCCCTAGACTCTGTCTCTACTAACTCACTAACAGCCCTAAATTGTCGATTATCTCTTACGGAGATGGCTACACAGTTCAACATTCACCTTTTTTGGGTGCCGGGCCATAGAGACATTCCAGGAAATTGCAAAGCTGATGAACTTGCAAAAAGCGGAACAACTTTACCTCTGATGGCTCACAATGCTAGCATAGGTATCCCCTTAGCTACATGTAAACTCATGCTAAAGCAAGATACCATAGAGAAAACAAACTTCAGGTGGAATAACACCACCACCTGTTTAGCGACAAAACTAATTTGGCCTAATCTTAGCGCCAGGCGCTCAAAACAATTAATCTCTCTGAGTAGATTGCACATTAGCTACGTTATAGGTGTCCTGACTGGGCACTGCTTAATAGGAAGGCATGCTACTCGACTCAGAGCCCCTGTAAATGATTTTTGTAGGAGTTGCATGGACGAAGAGGAAGAAGAGACAATCTCTCATCTTCTATGCACATGCCCTGCCTTATCACAAAGACGTAGAATCCACCTTGGAGACTACTACTTCAACGATACCAGCGATCTAAAAAATTCTGACATTATTTTTCTCCTACGCTTCATTCGAAGCTCCAATTGGTTCAACGAGTTAAGCTGATCAACTGATCCATGTGGTATCACAACGGACCATATTTTGGTCTAAGTGTGTTGGATTTCCCAACCAACAGCCACTTTAACCTAACCTAACCTACCTCCACGGAGTTCTGATAAGAACTGATTTTATTCTAGATTTTAGATTTTTTAGATTAAGAATTTTTATTTTTCAATTTGTTCTTCCAACGTTCTTCTTTTGTCTTTGTACAATGCTATTTTGTTACAATATCATATTAATGTTTACTTAATCTAATACATAAATTTAAATATTTAGGAATATAATTAACGAAGGATAAAATGTGTTTAATAATAAAAAATTAAAAGTATTACAGGGCACTGATGGAAAAAGCCTTACTATTGTTCTGAATTCAGTACAATTTGATTTTCTCAGTACGTAAGTACATCTTTGCCATTTTCAGTACAATTTTGAATTGTTTGTACAAAATTGATAATTTTTCTCTTATCTTCATTAAAAAAATTTATGTGCGATGCGAACATACTCAAAGCCCAATTACCCAATATCAAAACCATCACTTGGGCTGAAGGCGCTCATTTGCTTTTAAATACTGAACTGAATAATATGTAATATGGACTCATCATATATTCAATCGCCCCACTTAAACAGAAGTAGTTTTCTAATTACCCAGTGGGAAATTTCTAAAAATTCAATGGTGAATATCTTGCTTCTTCCTTGAGGAAAGGGAGCAGCACCCGCTTCCTTTGTGCGGAATACATCGAGGATTTTAACATGGGCATGTCATTGGCGGGGTGCACATGCAACCATCTCGGTGAAAATTCCACAACTAAATCACTACTTCCTTGGAACGTGCTTATTCACCATTTGGACTGAGGACTCCGGTGAAAAATATGATGAATATTCAGCGAAGAAATACTTAAACAAAAGTAACTTGCTTATTCATCGGATCATCAATATTTGCCAATTGAAAATATACAACAAAAAAGTCACTAATTGCGTGTTACTTAGTTATTGATCAGCTTAATATTTATTATTTTCGATGAAAATTATGATGAAAATTTAGTAGGGAAATCAATCGGGAATTGGGAGTTGCTTAATCGCTAAATATTTAATTCATAAATTAGAAAAATTCTTCTCCTAAGTTGGAACGATTGAATATAATTCAATTAAAATGTAAGTGACCTAAACTCCGAAATGCGTCTCTAAGACGCAAATTATGGTCAATTTTTACCGACCCTTATAAAAACCAAAGCATGAACATACTGTGAATTTTATTTTTCTAAGTGAATTTTTTAAATTAGATATACACAATGCTCAGTTCATGATAAATGTCTGATGAAAGGATACATTACTTTTCTTCACAGAAATCCTCATATTGATCGCGTCAGGTAAAGGAAAGGGTAGTTTTCATTCTTTTCTTGCTCAGGGGAATAACAAGAAAAAAAGAGAGCGTCTTGGGAGAATTATTTTTTCTTCTCTCTCAAAGTATACTTTACAAAGCAGACGAGTGGATCTAGACAACGAACTGCTGAACTTATGCATTACTTGTTAACGATTGAATCATCGCATAATTTTACCTATTAAAATAGAATCTTTTAATTCCGCATTAAACTCACTTGATTTTTGTGTGCCAGGTAAAAGAAGGGAGTGTTTCGACATTTTGCCCATTTACAAAGCAGACAATGTGCATAAAACCATGAACTGGTGAAACTATGCATTACTTTACAGTAACTTGCTGTTTCTTCGAAGAAGTGGCATTTGAATTCAATGTTGAATTCAGCTAAATTTTTCAGTGAGGATGAAATTTCCTACTGGGTATCTTCATCTACGTTATTATTTTGCTTCCAACAATGAAATTAATTTTTAAACAATTATGTAGAAATTTTATGGTAAGGGAATCTCTTGATGAAAAGCCTCTATTGGCTTTTGCAAAATCACCTACCAGTTATGGAGATATATTGCGTCACCGAATGTGAAATCTTATACACTTTTAAAAAGTTCAGTGAAAAAGTTATACAGGGCTTCAAAAATCATGCTAAAATGTTTTTTTCTGCTAAGATATTAGAAGAAGATTGGATTTCGATGACCTTTTCTTAAACGCACTTCAAAATTTCTCACAAAGCGCAGTATTGGATGGTCAAGTTAACTCCATCGTTCAATTTGTTTTAAAGTTTTTTCCTAATGAACACAAAAATATTGAAGCTAACACGTTTACGTACTGTGCGTAGTGAAGAAAATATTGCGGCCGTATCAGCTAGTGTGACAGAAGACCGCGAAATGTCGATTCGAAGCGTTACTGTCAATGGTGAACGCTACCGAGCGATGATAACAAACTTTTTTTTGTCCGAAATGGAAGTTCTTGACTTGCATGATATGTGGTTTCAACAAGACGGTGCCACATGCCACACAGCACGCGAAACAATGGCGCAATTGCGAGGCGAGTTTGGTGAACAGTTAATTTCACGTTTCGGGCCGGTCAATTGGCCGCCTAGATCGTGCGATTTGACACCATTAGACTATTTTTTGTGGGGGTATGTCAAGGCTAATGTCTATAGGGACAAGCCCGCTTCGATTGACGCACTGGAAGCCAACATCCATGCATTCATTCGTGAGATACCGGCCGATATGTGTGAAAGAGTATGCCAAAATTGGACTCAGCGGATGGGCTACCTGAGACGCAGCCGCGGTCAACATTTGCATGAAATTATCTTTAAACATTAAATTGCAAGGTTCAAACTATCGATTCAAATAAATATTTCATTCATTTTTTCGAATTTTTTGTGTTTTTTTTTTTAAAAAAAGTTCTAAACCTCTTAAAAAATCACCCGTTATATAGCTCTAGCTGACTGCGAATATATTAAGAAACTGAGAAATGTATCTGTATCGGAATTTTGGGCAAAAATTTGGTTTTTGAAAAATGAATGCTGATAGAAACCAAAAATCTTTTAAAAAAGGAATGTTGTCACTGTTTTGTAATTAATAAAGATCTTGTGAATAAAAACGTGACAAACAATCCTCTTCAAAAAGAAGAACTTTTAGAGTACAAAAAATGTTAATTACCTAACTAACTATTATTTTCTTATCTAAGGCACCAGTTATACGTAATAATCATTGAAAATTCTATTTTTAATTTTTAGGATGTAAAATCAGTGATTATTTTAATGGCAAAATAAACCTGGCAGTTTAATAATGATTTAGGATTTTAAAAACCTCAAAACTAAAAATTTAAATATTCAATGATGAAATTCAATGAAACCTACAACTGGCTCCTTACTGTGATACGGGATCCGCCCGTTATTTATTTAGCTATAATTATGAAGTTCCTTTACTCTGTTACCTTAATATTTATAACAAATGAATTTTTTTTTCTTCTTGTTAATAAATCAATTTTATTTTTGAATTTGTGTTTGCTAGTTTTTATCCATTTAAAAAAGCCCAGTACTGTTTGTTCTTTTTCAGTACTATTTTGTTTTAGCGTTTAGTACAACTGAAAAAAGTCGATTTACATCACTGTTACAGGGTTTATCCCCTGTAGTGTCTGTTGGTGTTTCGCTCCTAGAATGGGGCTTCGTCATTGTGGATAATGCCTTCAAATTGTTCGTCAATGATGGCTCGAAGACTAAGATATCTGTGGCTGGGCTCTAGCTGCTGCTGCAGGAGTTGCTCAATTTCTGGGTTCGGATGGTCTTCCAGGTTCCTGATGATTTTCTCGGCAAGCTGAAGCATATACAGGTATCAATTTTGCTTCCTCGTAAATTTTTTTTGTGGGGATGAACTTCTTCGTCAATGGATTGCGGTAGAGTCCAGTGCAAATGCGCAGCATCTTCCTCTCAAATAATTTCATCTTCTTCATTGCTGTGGTTGATATAGTAAACCATATAGGAAAGGCGTACGTCAAAACGGGTCTCATGAGCTGCTTGTATACAAGTAGCTTGGTCTTCTTGCTTAGTCCATTCCGCTCCGGAGTAACGGGTGGACCAAGTGCAAGGAAAAGTTGGCTCTCTTCAGCATCAAGTCAGCATGCTTCTTGAATTTCATTTTGTTGGTGAAGTTGATTCCCAGGTATTTTGTTGTCGTCTTGACCGATACTTCAGTGCTGTCGGGAAGCTTGATTTTGATGTTGTCGCAGCGTGTAGCAAACGCTCCTCTTCTCAAGACTCACTGGTGTACGGAAGCAGATCAGTTCCGTTTTGCTGCTGTTTCTCTTCAGACCCCATTTGAGATAATAATTCCATACTTTCTTGATGTGTTCTTGAACTCTTCTGACAGCGATTTCAGGTGATGAAGAGGTAGCATAAGTGATGGAGTCGTCCGCATAGAGCTTCGTCTTTATTTCAGGTATGTTGTTTGGCTGATCGGCGGTGTTTATGTTGAATAACAATGGCCCGAGTCTTGATCCTTGGGGAACTCCAGCGCAGATTCTTTTGATTGGGGATTCTTCTTTACCTATTTGAACATACAAAAATCTATGGGTTAGAAAATTGTTAATGAATGTATTAGTTAAAGAATATGCGATTCTCTTCTTGGCAAATTATTTTAACTTTATCTCTTATGCTATTCTTTTCTCAGCACAGAGAGACATATAGACCACATGCTATGCAATTCACAGCAGACAGAGTTGCACAAGCGCACACAAGGATTATATTTATGTGCAGAAAAAACCTACTGTGACTGACCGATGACGACGGCGCACAGTGGAACGATTAGTACAAAATTCCGGTCATGAGGTGATTTTTTTTTTTTTTAGATATGGACATAATTTTTTATTGCAATGTTTTGAGGATACAACCGTCTTACATAAGCAAGAGTTTTATTTTTTGAAAACATAACGGTTCTCAAGTAATAAGGTCTCAAGTTTAGACTTTTTTTCTTAACCGAATAAAATGTGATATCAGGCTTTATTTGTTTTTCGTTTTGTTCATTTAGTTTTCAAGATAACTCTTTAAAACAAATTTTGTTGAACTGAGAATGATAAATTTAACAGATTATTGTTTAAAAACCAGCTTAATTAAAAATATTTAAATTTGAAAACACCCGTTTTTATACCTGTTCTTAAAAAAAGAATAATTTGAACTTCCGGTAAGCTTTTAAAAAAATGCTTACATATGCCTGCTTTCTGGTTAACTTTAACAGAATGATATGCTTTTTCTTAGTAATATTTGGCAAAAATTGGATCCGACCGGATGCGACCCCGCTTACCTATGCGTTTTAAAAAAACGTCTATTTATTATTCTTTGTCTGCAAATTTGTATTCCTTTATTTTTTCTTGACTGGGTTAATTTACAGCAAATAGAACAACATTTTTTTGTGTATATATAAAACTATTTTCTTAAATAAAAAACTATTTAATTAGCTTTTAAAAAAATGCTTACATATGCCTGCTTTCTGGTTAACTTTAACAGAATGATATGCTTTTTCTTAGTAATATTTGGCAAAAATTGGATCCGACCGGATGCGACCCCGCTTACCTATGCGTTTTAAAAAAACGTCTATTTATTATTCTTTGTCTGCAAATTTGTATTCCTTTATTTTTTCTTGACTGGGTTAATTTACAGCAAATAGAACAACATTTTTTTGTGTATATATAAAACTATTTTCTTAAATAAAAAACTATTTAATTATATATAACCCATTATTTGTAAATATTGAGCTTTCAATGTTGAAAGTATTAAAAAATTGATTTTTCTAAACTTTTCAAGTAAGTAGCTAAATAATTAGTTGGGTTTCATCAAAGCTCGTTACCTACCTTTAAAAATAATTTTCAAAAATATATTAAAATGTAAAAAAAAAACTAAATTATTTTCGCAGTTAAAAAGCAACACAAAATAACTACTTTAGTTTCAAAAAAGTGGTCCTTATAACATTTTTACCGAAATTCAACTACATATATTTAGCATTTTCAATATGTAATAATTAGTTTATTAAGTAAGTATATGAACAAATGAATATAAAAATACTTATATATATTTCATTAAACATAAGCACTAAATTCGTACCACTTTAGTTCAAGGATAGCAAAATTATCATGGTAACGTTCTTTTCCAATTTGACTGTTGGAATAAAAACATAATTGCAAAGCTATACCTATGTATATCTATAAGTGTATCTACCTTTTGGTTATTAAAAAAAAAAAAAAAATAGATCTTTTAAAGTCACAGTACAATTCTGATCATTTAGTCTCTTCAATTTTCAAAGCGGGAAATAATATTTTTTCTAAATATTTTTCAAGGAATTTTTGTGAATAAACTTAAAATTAATACAAAACACACTTTGTAAGGTTTTTTTTGCATGCTAAAACATTTAATTTTTTAGCGTTTTTTTTTAAGAAACATAATTTGAAATTAAACAGATTCAATTTTCCTTATCGTTCATTAAATTCTTAAAGCTGCTAAATCCACTGTTTTGATACCATTTTTTTTTTTAAACACATTCTTTACAAATTATTTTAATCACTTTTGTCCTATTTAACATAGTTGTTGCAGAATCTTAGAATAATCTCTGAATCAATTTTTGTACTAAGCCTATAATGCAACATTTTGTATGGCTTTTTTGCTCTCTAGTAAAATTTATCAAATTGGAATTATTATGAACTTTTTGGGTTTTTTGTAAATATAAACTATAATGAATACCATTATTTAAAAAAAAAAGAAATTGGACTGGAAACATTTTTATTTATTTTTCCTGGACTGAATTATAGTTTTTCTTTATAAATTTAGTTTTTAATTCGTAAATTTGTTAATACCTACTTAAATTTTACATATTATTATTTTTTTTTTTTAATGCCGAAAAAATGGACGTACGTTTTAAGCCTGTGTTAAAAATACTACTATTTGATTGAAGAAATTTTAGTTAATATTTTATTAATTCATGACATATTACAAACAAAATGGCGAAAAAATCATCAAAATCCATCCACTAATTTAAAAGTTACAGCACGATGTCCACTTTTTCAGCTTTTCGTTCCACTGTGTGGCGGCGGCGGCGCGGCGGTGGCGGCGACGGCATTTTGCCCATGAAATTTTTTGTATAGTTTTTTTATTTTATTATCGTTGTTTTGTCTTTTGGATATATGAGAAATGAGAATATGTATTAGGTATATGAACGAGCGAATAAGGTGGCAATATATTGCTATTGGTTGCGGTTTGGTGGCGGTGGATTTTTTTATTTTTTGCATGAACATTATTATGTAGGTATAGACTGCAGAGTATATATCGAGATGTTAGTATACATGCAAAGAGGTATAGGTATATTATTTGTTCGTCATGATCTAATTGAAAAAGGAAAAAATGTTCTTTATTAGTTATTACGTAAAATGTAAGTTTTGATTTGAAAATTTTTCAAAGAACCGGTCACTGGGCGACTCATTCATACGGTTGTAATGTAGGTTGGGCTATAATTATGAAAAATGTACATGGCATTTTCGAAGTTTTTTCATTTATTTTTCAACAAAATTATTTAAGATTTTTTTATGAAATTTTTTTTTTAGAACGTTTTAATGTATGAAATGGATGATAGATATATATGTTTTGTATATCAAAATACGCGCTTACTTGTTTTTAAGCGAATAAAAGTCATTTGATTAAAATCCGTTATTCTAGTAAAAAGAAATGAGCATTTTAATGAAGCAAACACTATGTCGCAAAAAGCATGTTATAAATAAATTAATTTCAAAATTTATTTAATATCTTAATTTTTGTTGGACTTAGAACTTTAAGATATTTAACAAATATTTAGACAATATATTAATAAATAATACGTAATAAATTTTTTTTCTCTATTTTGAATATAACATATTATTTAAAATTTTTTAATCAATCAAAGTGGGTGTAAAAAAACATTAATTCAATTTGTTTTTACATTTTTTTCATAATTGTCATGGAAATTTGAATTTTACATTTAATGTGTGTTTTAATGACAGTATTTTAAGACCTTAATTTTGAAATTCCGTTAAGTATTTTAGGAGTTATTAATTAATTAATGATGTCATGTGGGATGATCTTTTGGATTTTTATGGTAAAAAATCATTTAAATCCCCCTCCCGCCGCACTTGTTGAATTTACCCCTATAACACTATTGACTTTTTCATAGATAAGGGTTGGGGCTACAATATTGTAGAACATAATTTTTTGAAATTCGTAAAATTTTCATAAACTTTTGCATTTTTAATACAGAAAATTGAATCGATGACCTCTTTACCATCCCTTTTCGTATAGAACGCTTCCCCCCTCCGCAAAAATTTTTTTACAGAATTATAGCTTAACATTTACTGATTTTAATATCTTAATCTTGAAGATCAGACAATTAGAACAGAAGTTATGAATTATTTAATCCATCAATATCATTTGGATTTTCGGATTTTGATAAATAACGGGTAATCTGCCACTGGTCGGTGTAGTGTTCCTTAAACATCGATATTTGTCACTTGCGATAGTTGGCGATAGTTTTCGAAAAATACCCGATAGTATCGATAGTTTCCAACAAAAAATAAAAACAACTTAAGTCCAAATAAATGGCTATTTTTTTTTGTTCAGTAGTTAGGTTGTAAATATAATACAGTATCTGACCAAAGATGATATTTTTAATTTTTAACCATGATTCATTTTTAACCAAATATTTCATCATTTTGTTTTAAGAATAATAATTCGGGTTTACCAAGATATGTAGAAAGCAAAAATGTAGAAAGTAAAAATCTCGAAAACAAAAATCTAGAATTAAAAGAATCTCGAAACAAAAAATCTAGAAAGCAAATCTATAAATACAAAAATCTAAAAAAATCTCGAATGCAAAAATCTAGAATCGCTCGCGCAAATTAAAACCATTGTCTCAAAAATTAATATATTAATTCTGGATTACTTATACTTTTTTGTTTTATAAAACGCACAAATATAAACAGGATTCATTACCAAATTTCTCAGTTTTTGTGTTAAATACCGAGAAAAAAAAATTTCTATTCGTGTGCTCAATTTTTGTCAGAGGAAAATAAGTGAGAACTGAGAACTCTGAAATATAAACTGACCAATTTTCTTAAATTTTTGAATTTAAAATCAGAATTCGATTTCACAATTTTTATAATTTGAAAAAAGCAAATTTTGCGGAAGGAGAATAGCATAGTAGGATTATATGTGTAATATTCACAGAGCTCAAAGTTCGAAGCAACCAATTTGACAAATTAAATCAACAAATGACGCTACATTTAGAAAAATTTACAAATCCTCTGTCCAACTGATATTTTACTCAAGGCTGTGCTGTGATGCATATGATAACTGTATTAAGTCTTCGTCAACTAACACAACAAGTGGCCCAGAAAAATAAATTGAAAATTTTTTCAACGTTTCAATTCAAGAGTTTCATACAAAAAAAATCCATTGGGGAGAACGAAAGTAGCAGGTATGCAAAGGAACAAATTGGCAATTTCCTTGTTCCATTTTTATCCCAATATTTCATTGGACAACACTATTTTTCAAAGTTATGCCCATAATATATATTTTCTTTAAAAAAGAGATAAAAATGGTTGATTAAAAAAAAAAACACAAATTTTTGGCACTTGCGATAGTTTTGAAAACATCGATGTTTTCGATGGTTAAAAACTATCGATTACTATCGATAGACTATCGATGTTTAAGGAACACTAGGTCGGTGGTGGTTGGCAATGAACAAATGAGGTAATTTCGAATAAATTTAATCGATTTTTTGATTGAATTAAAATTAAAATTGTGATGGTTCTATAGTATGTAGATTAAGAAATGAGATATCAAATTAATTGTTATCATATTGCCATGCGGACTAAAGAAAAATTAAACTCATGCGTGCATGTACTGATGAGTAATAAGCTTATATGTAAAACTACTTTTATAATCCCGTTAGTGGTAAAAAAAATGAAATAAAATTAAAATAAAATTTTAATCAATGAATTCTATTAGCTGTGAAAAATTCAACCTTCTATGACAATTAATTAAAACGATATTGTCAGAAAAACGTAAAAAAGGGTTTTTTTTAAATTTTTTATACTTGAATAACTTTTTTGAATGAAATTTAAGAAATCCAATTTTCACCAAAATCATGTAAATCCATAATCTCTATAAGATCGTAAAATTTCATATTTCTATCTACCCACATTGAAAAGATAAAAAATAAAAAGTGTGAAAAAAACGTTAAAAAAAATTAGTGTTTTTGAAAAATTGCGTGCGTCAAAAATACGACATGAATAAAAATTTTGTATTACACGCCTAATTTTTTTTTTCATCTCCTTTTCAAAATAGTGAGTCTAATAAAAATCAGTGAACCCCCTGATTTAATATAATTTATTTGTGAAACATCGATTTTTGACATTTTTTGTAATTTTTTTAACTCCCATGACACACCTTATAATTAAAAAATCTATGAATTGCCCATTTAGAATATAGAAATCCGACTTTACCCTATTTAAACCTAAGTCTACCCTATTAAATTTAATTATAATGTACCACCGCGAAAGACTTATATACATTATACATACCTACTTGAAATTAAACCACACAACTTTATTTTAAAATTTTATGTTCCACGCTTTTTATATTTCTCCCTGAGATCGCAAAATGAAAAATGAAAACATGCACCTGACATAAGTCAACAAAAAAACAAAGAACCAAGAAATGTGACAGCGCATGTGCTATACACTTGACCATGATGAATGACCTCCCATCCTCGCTTTAAAATTTTTCTGAGCAACCCTGACACACGAACCTACAAAAAAATATTCATCCAAATCACAACTGCGAGATGAGAAAACAAAGGAGAAATTAAACTTTATCAGCCAACACACAAACAGAACAGAAAAAAATAAATGCGAGCGCATGTGCCATATACTTTTTTTCCACTTGGACTACCCTCCACCTCCCATCATCTATCTAACAATATATTTATCCAAACACCGAACTGTCAACCTGAAGAAAAAACCAATGAATTTCCAACAGTTTTTTTTTTTGATATGTATGTATAGATATCTTCTGTTTCTGCTGCAAAATGGGAAAAGAAGAAAAAACTTCATAGTTATACCATATGGATATACATACCTAGTATATTATATGAGTAAAAAAACAAGAACAAAATAAAGAGAGTTGGCGCTGATAGTGCATTGGTTTTTTTGTGAACTGCAAACTTCTTTGTGTGCGTGTGGAAACAGTTTTTTTTGTTAAAAAACGCAAAGAAAGAAGAAAATTTATATAAAAAAAACTAATAAATGTTATGACTTTTTTTTAATTGAGTATAGTAGAAAATATATAAAAAAAATAATAAAAATAACTTAAACTTGTGAAGGTTCTGCTTCCTTCACAATAACAGTGCACATCTGGAAATATTAAATTGCTATTTTTAATGTTTAAATTAAATTATTTTTTTTTTGTAAAGCCTATTCATTATATAATTTAATAGACCAATTATGAGAATGAACATCAGAAATATTAAAACTAAAACAGAAAAGCCCCATGACTTTGAAGTTAAAAAATGGTAATATTGACATTTTTCTATTAAAACACCCTGTTTAACAAACTATAAATTAATTCAAACGGTATCACTGTATGCATGGAGTCATATTCTATTATCTTTCTTTTATTTCATTAAAAAAAGTAAAATATATAAAAGTTATACTTAAAAATGTTCATTCAAAGTGATATAATTTCAACCATTCCACAAGAGTTTTTTTTCAAGTATTAATTTTTTTTTTAAAGGTCTATTCATTATAACATGTTTTATGTTCTCATAAAACCAAATAAAATAAATAAAAAGTAAATCACTATAGCCGCCCTACATTTTTGAAAATTGAGTTCGAGTTTTTTAAAAAATAAATCACTCCCTTTCCTCATAAAAGTATTGAATATAATATTTATATAATTTTAATGATACACTTATATGCGTATATTAATTACCTACATAAAAAACTAAATTTCAAGAAATTACCTTCACAAATAACAAAATTATGTAACAATTAGTCAGCGCACTACCATTAAAATGCGAGGCAAACTCACCCTTAAACTTACAAAATGGGATTGGTAGTCCAAGCTCCGATAGTTTGAATAAAAGTCCTTTTATCCATACGGAGTCAAAAGCCTTTTCGATGTCCAGTAAGCACGCAATGGTCGTCTCTTTTTTGTTGAGTCCAAGTGTAATGTCGCTGTGAAGTCCAAGCAGCGGGTGTATGATGGAATGCCTGTTCCGGAAGCCGTACTGTAACTCCGGTATATGACATCTCTTTCTCTGCAGAAAACGTTAAGTTTTTTAAGAAGTAGCGCCTCCAGTACCTTGCTCACACAGCAAAGCAGAGCAATTGGTCGATATCCTTCCACATTTACTCTGTTTGTTTTTTTCGGGACGGGGACAACTTTCGTTGTTTTCCAAGCCACAGGGAAATAGCTGCTGTTCAGGCAGTTGTTGCAGATAATGGTCAGCAGGAGCACAGCAATGTTTGGTAATTTCTTGAGGATGAAGTTAGAGATCTTGTCGCTTCCTGCAAATTTTTTGGAGTTTCCAGTGTGAATGATGTATGTTACTTCTTCAGAAGAAGTAAAAACATCAGTCAGTGTAGGTCCAGTTGAAGGATTTTCTGCGTTGAATGAGGTCAAGGTGCTGGTGGTGGCTGCTATTTCTTCGTAGCGGGATTCTACTACGATGAATTCAGGGAGGTGTATGGGAGGGCGGTCCTTAAAACTTTCCTCAAAGTGTTTGGCGAATGCTTCAGCTTTCTCAGCAGGAGTTGTTGAGACTTCTTGTCCGTTAAGGATGGTCTCTGGTATTGAGTTAGCTCTTCCAACAATCTTGTTGATTTTTTTAAAGGTGTCACGGCCAGGTTTGATGTCTTCAAGTCTCCTTCTGAAGTCCTTTTCCTGATGGTATTTGACTGCTTGGTTAAACATGGTGTTGGTGCATTGAAGTTCAGAGTGAATCCTTTTGTATTCGTCGCTCTCTCTGTTAAATGTCTTGTGGTAGATTCTTTGAAGTTTTTTGCGTAGCCTTTGCCGGTGAGCATATATTGCTTGTATATGCTGGGGCAAGTTCGCATACCTGTCCTTGCTGGAGCGGGGAGTTTTCTGGCTGTCCAGACCATTGTTGACAACTGCTTCGAACTGGTGTATAGTGTTGTCGATCTCAATGTTGGTGAGGTTGTTGAAGCTGGAGACTTCAGGGAGATGCTCTTCTACTTCGTTGCGGAATCTTGTCCAATTCATGTTCTTATGGATATATGATGGTCGAGAACACTCCGTTCAGTTGATATTCTTTGATGAAGGCGGACTCTCATCTCAACCGCCAGATGATCAGAGTCACTATCGTGTGCCAAACAGGAATAGTTCCTGAATTCAGGAAGGATGTGCGTGAAGTTGGATGAGACTAAAAAGAAGTCTAGGAGAGATGGAGTTCTAGGGAATGTGAACCTCGGCTGTGAAATGACTACCAGAGAGTGAAGTTCTGGGTTGTCATGCAGCCAGTCCACAATTGCTCTTCCTTGTACGGATTCCTCGTTGTCCAGCCAGAGCGGGTGCCGTGCGTTGAAGTCCCCTCCAGAACACAGTAAGTATGTTGGGTGGCCAGGTTGTTGATGGCGTGAAGATCATGTAGGATGTCACACCTTGTTGCATTACACTGGTTGTAGATTGAGACTAAGAGTAGCGTCTCAGTCTCCGTCATTTTGATGACAACGGCTGTTGTTTCCATACATCGAAGTCCAGGTATCCTTGCGTGCTTGCCTCTGAGATCTGATTTTATGAGGATGGCTGTTCCTCTGCCTTCAGATGATTTGTCCTCTGTAGGATGTGTAGCCTTCCGGTTTAAGGAGGTTTCTTGCTGTGATGTTTGTTTCCTGTTAAAAGATAATGTCAGGTTTCTTTGACTTTAAAAAAAAAGGTTAGTGCAATACGTCATCGCTGTGGAATAAATAGAATTGACGTTATATGTTATAAAGGAGAGGTGGTTTTTTATATACATAATAAATAGATAAGTTTACCCAATATCATTGTCTTATCTTGATCATTGAGATGACCGTAGTTGCTTGGAACTATCGTTCTTGCCTTCTGGAGAAGAGATAGAAGATCAGTTCCAAACAATCTTTCGTTATCGTCAAAGATGTTGATAGATTGCGATTTTCCCTTTTGGTTTGGATTATTGGCTGGAGGAGTTCTTGACGCTTCTTGACGCTGACTTCATTGGTAGAACTGGGGTTTTCCTGGTAGATGGCAGAGTCTTTTTTAGTGTTTTATGGCTTTTTTTGTGGTGTAATCGGTTTTTCGCTAGTTTTTCCCTGGTTGATTAGAGAGTCACCTCCCTCAGTTGCTGGCTTTTTGGTCTTCTTTGGAGATGTAATTGGGGACTGGGATGGTTTTCTCTTGAAACTCTGGACTTCTTCGAAGTCTGAGTCTAGATTAACCAACTCCTCGGTCTCCGACATCTCTGATGGTAGATCGTCTTCTAGTTGTTCTTCATCGCCATCACTGTCTTCCGATTCTTCTTCATCTTTTTCCGATGAATCTTCTTCTTGTTGCACAATTTCTTCTGTGTCCATTGCATCTTTGTCGACCTCGTATAGTTGATTTATATCTCCTGGAATTGTTTGAGTTTGTTGTTTTCTTCACTAGGATTAAGATTAAATGTTTTTATGACAAGAGGGATAATCCACAGTGGAAAAACCCTTCTTGAATGAAGTAATTAAAGCAGGTAGTCCGTTGCTAATCCCTTTTTTTCACTGAATATATTTATCACTTAGGTAGATTTTTTTCACTATATTTTCTCCGTGCACATGTGTACTTGGTGAACGTCCGTCACTGAATGACTGACGTGTATGACTGATATGAGTGAACTGATTTTATTCCCAAATTACTACTGCTTAAATACATTTTTTGGTCGGCGAATTGTTACATTCGTTCTCCTTGATACTCATGACTTAGTGTAATCTGAACTAAATGTATTTTACTATGGAAAGTCGATGTGACGATGATGCCGAAGTCTTATTTCGATGCTGATAGCTATGAATACATGGAAAATGGGTACTGCAATTCTTTGCACATAAGCAAAGCATGCCCCCCCATACATATCTAACGAGTACCATGCGAGGTACTTTTTCTTAAGAAAGACTATTTTACAAGAAAACTGTTGACATAGGCGCCTACCTGGCGACTTGACATACCCTAAGCGGAGTAACGGAGTTGCGTGAGCGGCACAGAGCCCCCCGAAGAGGGAGTTAAAATCCTTGGATCCCGCGTAGCGGGCCACCCGAAGTACTTTTGCTTAAAAAAACTTTTGTACAAGAAAACTCTTGACATAGGCACCTGCCTGGCGACTTAACATACCCTAAGCGGAGCAACGGGAGTTAAAATTTTTGGATCCCGCGTAGCGGGCCACCTGAGCTACTTTAGCTAAAGAAAGACTTTTTTACAAGAAAACTGTTGATATAGGCGCCTGCCTCGCGACTTGACACACCCTAAGCGGAGAACAACGGAGTTGCGTGAGCGGCACAGAGCCCCCGAAGAAAGAGTTAAAATCCTTGGATCCCGCGAAGCGGGCCACGCGAGGTATTTTTTCTAAAGAAAAACTTTTTTACAAGAAAGTTGTTGACATAGGCGCCTGTCTGGCGACTTGATATACCCTAAGCGGAGCAAAGGAGTTGCATGAGCGGCACAGAGCCCCCCGAAGAGGGAGTTAAAATTCTTGGATCCCGAGTAGCGGGCCACCGAAGCTACTTTTGCTAAAGAAAGACTTTTTTACATGAAAACTGTTGACATAGGCGCCTGCCTGGCGACTTGACATACCCTAATCGGAGCAACGGAGTTGCGTGAGCGGCACAGAGCCCCCTAAAAGGGAGGTAAAATCCTTGGCAGCGGGCTTAAGAAAGACTTACAAAAAAACTGTTGACAAGAATCTGCTTTTAGTCAAAACTAGGATCATTTACAAATTAAAAACCCCTTCGTAAACATTTTAAGCTTAGTTTTAATTAATATTTCTTTAAAAATATTTTTAGTTTTTGAATGAACTTTTCTCATTTTTGGAATATCACCCAATTTGAAACCGCTTAGTAAGCGTTTTAAGCTATTTTGAAAAATTTATATCTCTTTAAGAATTTTTTTTTAGCCGTTGAAAGAACTTTTTCTTGTCCACCGTCGTTGTCACCATCATCGTCATTATCCTAGCCAACGTAGTCATTGTCGTTGTCACCGTCGCCGTCATTTTGTCCACAGTCGTTGTCACCATCATTGTCATTGTCCTGGCCAACGTCGCCGTCGTCATTTTGTCCACCGTCGTTGTCACCATCATCGTCATCGGCCTGGCCACCGTCGTGGCCATTGTCAGTCCTCTTGGCCGTCGTCAGTCATCGTAGCCGTCAAACGAAAAAGGTTTGTATCTTCTTGGCTTCTTCATAGAGTCACTTGTTGCTGATGTGTTTCATACAAATCCTGTCAAAGTGCATCCATGTGAAAATACTTTTCAAATAAATCCTGCTTATATACTTTTTTAAAAGGAGGAGAAGCCTAATCCAGTGCGGTCTTCCGCAAACCAAAATAGTAGGAAACTTCTTTCTCCGTGATTCTCATCATTTAGTGTCACCAAAATGTATGGGAATGGAAATTCTTCATGCGCTGTCGCTTTATATTGAAAATGTATTGAATCCGCGGGATTTCGGTACCCGAGATTTTGTGATGCGGGATTTCATTACACAGGATTTTGTTCTGCAGGATTTTGTTCTGCGGGATTTTGTTCTGCAGGATTTCGTTACGCAGGATTTCGTTACGCGGGATTTTGTGACGCGGGATTTCGTAGCCAACCCCTTATTTTAGTGTATCCTAAAATGTACAATAATTTTGTTGTTTTGCATGTACCTAACTGTTCCTTTGGGTAATTCAGCGGGTTTTGATTAACAAGAACCTAATTGACCTGTACAAGTAATGGTATAGATTTAAATGCAACCCACTGTAAACAAACTTGAATGTAAACGTTGCCGCGCACCGACAACAAAGCCACAAATTAAATGGAAAATTAAAATCTTTTAAATTATTTTAAATTTAATTTTAGGGCACGGTAATGTCCAGCCAAGTTCTGGCACTACACCCTTTTTACACGAACAAACTCAGGCGATTTTCGACCCACCTCTTACTTCAGTACCATTAAGTCAGGAACTTCAAATTCGGAATATTTGGTAAGCTAGCCAAACACAGGCGCCTAACCAAATTTCAACTCCGTAACATAAGTGGTTCCCGAGATATAGGACTTTAAAAATCGCGAAAACCGTAACTGACTGACTGACTGACTCACTCATTCACTCACTGACAGATAATCAAAATTATGAAGCACTTCCCAACACCACAGAATCTTCTTATTTCGCACAGCGATAGATCTTGTGGTGCATACAAAGGAAAAAAGGGGGCGTGGTATCCGCCTTCTTTCTCAGAAATGCGATAAATTAAATGTATCATTTTGATTGCTGTAGAATAATTAAATTTGGTAAAGCGCTGGGTCTGAAGTGAATAAAAAGAACAAAATTTAATATTATCCGCCTACTTTCTCAGAATTGCGATCAATTTAATGGAGTACTTCCAATAGCTGTAGAATGCTGAAATTTGGTAGAGCGGTAGGCTTGAAATGCATAGAAAGAACAAAAATTTAATATTTGAGTTTTTCCATTCAAGAGGCATGGTATCCACCTATTTTCTCAGAAGTGCGATCAATTGAATGGAGCATTTCCAATTGCTGTAGAATGATGAAATTTGGTACAGCGGTAGGGTCTGAAGTGAATACAAAGCAAACAATTTAATATTTGAGGTTTTCCATTCAGGAGGCGTGGTATCCGCCTACTTTCTCAGAATTGCGATCAATTGAATGGAGCACTTCCAATTGCTGTAGAATGCTGAAATTTGGTATAGCGATAGGGCTTGAAGTGTATAGAAAGGAAAAAATATGGTTGGTTTTCCATTCAGGGAGCGTGGTATACGGCCACTTTCACAAAATGTTTACCAATTATATAAAGCACTTCTGATTGTTGTAGAATGGGATAAGTTGGTATCTTACGAGGTTTTTATTATTTAATAATTACTGACTACAATCTGGTGGGTTTACTTGGCAAGTTTTCTTTTTATGACGCACAATTGAAAACGTTTTGAAAACTTGACAATTGAACCCATCAAATTTTATGCCAGTAACTATTAAATAATAATTTTCTCTTTTAACTTGGAGTTGTTTTAATATTACTCTACTTAAAATATTTGATATTAAACATTCATAAAGTTAGAACTCAGCATACTTTTAGATCTCATTTCTTTTCACGGCTGAGTTGTTACATACAGATTTTTATATATAGGAACTTGGCTATTTTTAACATTTATGTTTTTGTTACCTTTCCACACTATTTTATTGAGGATTAACACCATGTGAATTTGAAAGTGTGAAAGAATTCCATACGACTTTCAAATTTCTGTGAAAAAGTAGCACAGAAATATAATGGGGCATATTCATAGTCACTGTTTAAGTTGTTTCTAAAAAAATACTGGTTTTATCCTATCTAATTTACATTGGATAAACTCCAGGCTAATATAAACTGGGGTCTAAAAACGTCTATGAATATGCGCCAATCTGTTTAAAAATAAAATTAGTGTAAAATATGGTTTGAGGTAAAAATTCAGTTTTCAAAATTCTACTTTTCAAATTTCCGCTTTAAAATTTTTTTCTTTTTAAAATTCTATTCTTCAAAATTCTACTTTCATACAATTAACATTTTTCGAAAAAATGGCAACTGTATATCAAGTAAGCAAAGCAGCAAAAATAATATAGAAAAGGTTTAAAAAAAATAACGTAATTTCAAAGTATCTGAATTCACACAAATACCCCTAGAAATATCAATGCTTTAAAATATATTTGAGCCGATATTCATCGATTAAAATCTTGCGTCTTAGAAAGGTACGACAGCAACTGATGTGCCCAACTGTCTTGCCTGGGCGAAACGCATTTGGACTAAAATTCACAAAAACTTTCAATTAAATTTCTATTCATTACTAGAGCTGTGTCAATAGTTCATTTTAAAAGATTCAATCGTTCATTTGTCGTTAAGTTCAATGATCCGTTCTTTTCAATCAATTTGGTTTCTCTTTCATTTTGGTTGCGAATAATTAGAGCTTTGCCAATCGTTTATTTTTAAAGATCGAATCAATCCAAGATTGATTGGTTCAAATATTCGATCTTTTCAATCAATCATTATGTTCAAAGTCACGGGTCTTACCAAATTAAAATAGAAAAAAGTATCAATCGTCACCAATTGTAGTTTTTTCATCCGTGTTCAAAAGTTTGCTTTCAATGTTTTTTTTAAATTTATTTAAAATGTAATTCAATTTTATACGTACAATGCATAATATCTCTCAAAAAATTTTTGTGATTGTGACCCATGCCGTCCATGAACGGATCCCAATTCAATCCAATCGTCCAATTGAACGATACATGTTTCGTTCTTTCATGTCGTTCTTAATCAAATGATAGGTACAAGACATACACTGAACATTTCCCATGCCCGGAGTAAGACATAGAGAGCAAACACAAATAATATAATAATAAATATAAACACATACATAAATGTAGGACATGAAAGAATGCGAGAAGAGAATTAAACTGAGGACGAATTGTGTGTTGCTGCAGTGGTAAGATTTGTTTTATTCATTTATAGATTGGGTTTTTACCTTTTATTGCGATTGTGCTTGCTTTTATGTCTCTTTATTTTTTGTGTGATTTGATTGAGAATGAGTATAATGAACGAAACATTAGTTTTTACTACAAAACTGAAACGATTGATATTGGGATTGATTGTTTCAGTTTAGTATGATTGCAATCAATCGTTCTTTTTGGTGAACGGCTCACAAAGACCGAATCAATCGTGATTGACAAAGCTCTATTCATTACAGTCCACTTAAATATCAACAAAAACAGTACATTATCTTTTGTTTTATTCTTCTTCTTCATATGGAACGTTTAACAACAAAATTCTTAAAAAAATAAGCAAATTGAGTTTGTCGATTCTGCTTAAAACTTAGATATGAAAGGGCACAGGCCAAGTTCTGGCACTACACCCTTTTTACAGGAAGAAAATCAGTTGGTTTTCGACCCCCTACAGCTCAAGTACCAAGAAAATCAGAAACTTCAAATTCGCAATATTTGTTAAACTGACCAAGCACAGACTTTTTGAGATATTATATGACTTCAAAAATCGTGAAAACTGTATCTGACGACGAACGTATCACTGACTGACAGATCATCAAAATTATGGAGCACTTTCCGAAACCGCTGACTAAAATTTGGGTGTTTACTTGGCAAGTTTTCTTTTTGTAACTCACAATTCAAACGTATAGAAAACAATTGACCAGTGAACCAGCTTAATTTTCGTCAGTAGGTAACCATAATTTCAATATTACTCTACTATAAATATTTGACACTCAGCCTTCATAAAATAATTGGCGTTCTTCTTTTCACGTCTGAATTGTTACATGCAGGTTTTATGTATAGAAGAACTTGGCTCTCTTTATTAACATTTACAAAAAAATGTTCATGGAATAACCATACCTGATTGACAATCGAATCGGGAGGTATTATGGAGGGCCCGAATCATCTTAGCCTTTACGGTTGTGAACTTTATTATACAATTGTGGTGATGACCTCAAAACGTAAACTTGATATTGCTTACAACAGTATTTCAAGGCACATCTTTGAATAAAGAAAATAATATGACCACATTTCTCAAATTTCCAAATCAATAGAGGATAGATAACAATCCTCTCGAAAATCTGTTCAAAAACTAAGAACGTTTATACTAGCTACTTAACAATATTTTGCAAACACATAATGCAGGATTCACACGAATGACAAATTGTCAGTATTTCTGTCAAAATTTAGTCATTATTCTTTTTGTCGTGTAAACGGTCGCAAATCTGTCAGTATTGCTGACATTAAAAAACTGCCAAATGAAACTGACATTAAATTTTGGCATTATAATGACATCGTGTAAAAACAGTGCTGACAGTATTTTTAAAATAAAGAATGTCAAATGTCAAATTGAAAAAAAAGAAACAAATTTAAATTGGCGGTTCGTTTTGTTTGTGTCTGGTTGAAAAGGAAATTTGTAAGTAGATCATAAACATCCAAATAATTTTTATAAATTATAACAATAAATTAACTATCAACTAAAAATTAGGAAAACATCAACAACAACAAAAAAATTTGGTCGGAAGCGAAGAATTGCAAAAAGAGTGGTCGCTAGAAGACGACCGAATTTTGGTCGAGATGGTGGAAACCCGAGACTTTGGGACTTTTGTTCTCCAGAATACAAAAACAGAGATCTGACGAGCTTAAACTTGGCCCAGATAGCGAAAAAATAAACCACAGCATCGAAGATATTAAAGTTCATTGGAACACAATTAGGTCCAGATTCAATGTATGTAAATTTATTTCCATTTCCGAGTTTTATAATATTTATATAATTCTTTTATTTGTCAAAGGCCGAACAGAGACAAATTATGGTCACCAAAAGCAAACCAACATTCTTGTAGGCTTTGTTTGAAGCCCTTAAATTACTGGCCAGAACTGATGTCAAATTGCATTTTAACTTAAATTCTTGTTATGTTTTTTGGTTTAAAAAGCACAAATAATTATACACAGATGTCTCACCTCCATACAGAATTATGTCTTCAAAATTTTCAACAGCCGACAAATCTCAAGCTGAAAAAGAGCTTTTTAAAATAGATTTCATAAGAAGAAGAGAAATCTCCAGCCGACAGAATGATTTTTAAGGGGTTCAATATTACAAGAGAAACAGCCTAAAAAAAGAAATAGGCAGGTACTGTCCACACAACCTCATTTTATTTCATTTTTGCGTTTCGTGACTTCCTCGTTCTATTCTAACAATGTTCTTGTTGTATTATTGTGTATGCTGGCGTTGCCCAGTGGTCAAAATCAAGAATCTAGGTGGACAATATTATTTTTTTAATATTTTCTGTTTCTGTTTTTTCATATAAATAATGTTGAAGAACAATAAAATGTACAAAATATTAAAGCCATCCCTCTTTAATTAAGGGTGCTAGGTCAGCCCAAAGTGTAAGCATTGAATGCAATCCATTCTAGTCAGCTGTTTACAAGCTTTGATTGTCAAACTTTAAGATCGTGCTGAGCAATGTGAAGTGTCTTTATCTTATAAACAAAAATTTAATTTTGAGAGTAAGAACAATAAAATAAAAATGTTAAACTTAAAACTACATATATATATAAAAATGTGTTTACATATTTTTTGTAAGTTTTTTTTGTAATACACTAAAGGTTTGTTTCACAAAGTCTGGTTAAAGTTCCAATTAAGCTACATGGAACTTATTCAACAATTAACAACCTCATTTACGTTTCACAATGTCTGAATACGCCTAATTGGCAATTAAAGTTCTAAGTATTTTACTGGCCAGATGAATTGCCGATTAGCAAATTAAACTGCCAATTAAAACATTCAAATCTGTCACTGATCACACACACTTCGATTCAACACACTTCGCTTCAACGCACTTCTTTGTTATTATCCAGAGCTCTTGGAATCAATCCTCTCGACACTTTTAAGACGTACAAAAAGACGACCGACACTGCAAAATTGCACTTTTTGATTTAATAAATAATTTTCTTTAATATTTGACATCAGCCGAATTTAATTTGTCTGGAAAACTGGAATAACGAAGGAATAGCTAATTGATCATTGTGAAACGCAAAGTTTTTTAACGGGAGGATTTAATTTTAGGATAAATTTAATGTCGGATAACTAATTAGAACTTTACTCAGACATTGTGAAACAAACCCTAAGGGTCTGTTTCACAATGTCTGGTCAAAGTTCCAAATAAGCTAGGTACATGGAACTTATTCGAGAGTTAACAACCTCATTTACGTTTCACAATGTCTGAATACGTCTAATTGGCAATTAAAGTTCTAAGTATTTTAGTGGCAAGATGAAACTGACAATTAAAAATTCAAAACTTTCTTCACTAACACTCACACTGTAATTTAACACCCTTACCTCTTATTATTCACATCTCTTTGAAACAATCCTCTCGGCACTTTTAACATATACAATAAGATGACCCACCATGAAAAACTAACTATTTGATGATTATAATTTATAAGTATGTTTTCTTCAATGTTTGACATGAGTCAAATTCAATTTGTCTGGAAAACTGGAATAACGAACGAATAGCTAATTGATCATTGTGAAACGCAAAGTTTTTAAATGGGATGATTTTATTTTAGGATAAATTAAATGTCGGATAACTAATTAGAAATTTACTCAGACATTGTGAAACAGACCCTAACAATTGTATGAAATGTAAAATTAGATCGTTTTTTGTCTAAACTTTTGTAACTGTCGAGAGTTGGTGGCCAGATAAAATTTATGTCGTGTTGATAATTGTGTAGGTATCAGTCCGTGTACCAAGTTTTGTGTGCCTTTCTCTGTCTATTACAAAGTTATGACATATTTTTCTAGACGATTTTGTAAGGTTTTTCTTTTTTCAAGGTTAAATAAGTGATATCTCAACAAAAATTTCCTTAAATCTATTTAATATTCGAAAAATTTATTTTATTTATATTTTTTTTTTTTTTGCAAGAAAACGTAAAACAGTATGATTTGCGTGTATAAGTAAGGTCAGGACGAGGAAAAATGGTACGGAGCCCGGAGATCTATTTCCACCCCGGGTAGGGGAAACATTTTTTTTAATTGATAAACTGATGTAGATTGGCACTTGGTACTGCTCACAATATAATCTATTCTTTAAAGCCAGACATTTATTAACTACTAATAAATTACTATACCAAGTTTTATTTAAATGAATGGTTTTTGAGAAAAAAATTTCAAGTATTCTAAAAATTAATTTAAATAACTTAATTAACATTGATTGTTCCTGAAAACAACTTGACAATAACTTCAACGTTTGTTTTGACACATCTGAATTTATTAGAAGATGGTTGTGGGAACAAAGCTGTGCTACAGTGGCTTTGAACTTTTTAAATAACAGTAGAGGTTGTAGGATAAACACGAAACTTAACTTCAAAATTTGTCTACATTTGCCCTCAAATTTTGTATAGCAAACGTTTAAATGAGGCGTTTGATCGATATTAAGCTTATTTATTTTTGGGAGGGAGAAAGCTAGACCTTTTTGAAGATATATAAAATGTTTTGTTTGCTTTTCAAACGTAATACAAATATTGGTTCCTAAGGGAAAAAACAACGTAAAATCAAAGAATGGTAATTTCTTAGAAATAGAGGTTAAATTTAGTAAAATTTCTCTGCACCCTAAACAAAACAGAGTAGCTATGGCACTCCTTCAATCACAGATTGCGGACTTTAATCCAGTAATTATTTAAGTTCCGTGTAAACGCATGTCATTAATGAAATAATGTGAGCAGTTATATGTCAGTAAAATTACAAAAATAGTGACAATTTGTCATTCGTGTAAATCCAGCATAAGCTATATAACATAATAGGCGTGTTTTTTTTGCAAGTCCATACCCAAAATTTCGGTGTATACAATACATTTTGATGGTCTATGAAAAAAGGGTTCTGAATCCGAAAACGCCGGGTATACTTCTCAAATCCTTGAGCGTTTTGAGATATGACGTCATCAATAAAGGACATAATGGAAAAAGGCTGCAGCTTGTATGCACTACGGAAATATTGTGATTAACATTAATTTAGCACTAGATATGCAGATTTTATGAATAACCAAATGCAAAAATATTTGTTTTAGATTTTTTGGAGGATGGGTTCACGAGTAGGAAAGGAGAGGGGTACGAAAACTCAGCCTTTGGAACTAGGTCGAGTGGGGATCGTTTCCATGTATTTTTTAATGCTGAATCGAATGGCACCACTCAAATTTTGATGGAACCACTTTTTACGAAATTTTTAATATGACATCATCATTTAAGGACTTCTGACAAAAGCCTGCAACTGGTGTGCATTAGGGAAAATTTGGATATAAACTAATTTCAAATGATGATATGAGTCTCCAAATACAAAAATAGTTTTCCAATTTTTTGGAGGAGGGGGGAAGGTACGAAATCGGAGAGGGTGCGAATTAATGAAAAAATCAACTAGGTCAAGTTAGGTATTTTTTTCCTTTTATTTTTAAATGCTGAATCGAATGAATTCAATCGAAAGTTATTTTTATCTTTCAGCAAAATAAAGTCAATAGCTTTGATAGAATAAAGTCACGTATAAGGTGCAAAATTAGCTTTAAAGTGAAATAGATTAACCTACCCATATTAAAAGACTTTATTGAAAAGTTATAAATTTCTTCATAAGGACTCTTTTGATTTGGTGCTGTAGATTTTGATGTGCATACAATGAAAAAAATTTAATATTTGAGGTTTTCCATTCAGGAGGCGTGGTATCCGCCTACTTTCTCAGAATTGCGATCAATTGAATGGAACACTTCCAATTGCTGTAGAATGATAGGTAGAGCGGTAGGGTTTGAAGTGCATAGAAAGAAAAAAATATAAATAAATATTTTATAACCGCACAATTCAAAACACACAAAACTTAAGTCAGTTTATTTATTAAATAGTAAATTTCTCATACAACTTGGAGTTGTTTCAATATTACTCTGCTTAAAATATTTGATATTTAAACCTTCATAAAGTAAGAACTTGCCATACTTTTAGATCTCACTACTTTTCACGGCTGAGTTTACATACAGATTTTTAACATTGGCTATTTTTTAACATTTATGTTTTTGTTGTGATACACTTCACTTCTTTTGTTTTTTCAAATATAAATATGGTCAAAATAACATAACTCCATCGTTCTTACATATTTCATAGTCGTAAAGTTAAATGCTTACAGCCAAATTAATAAACGGGGAAAAGCGAAGGGTTAGGTTAGGTCTTATTCGGTGGACTAAGTACAAAATGTTATGAATAAAAAAAATATCTAAAAATTGACGTGTACTAAGTTAAACCACCGGAGAAGGTGGCTTAGCGAAGGAATAAGAACCAAATATCTCAAATTTATTCTGAAATAAAAAAAAATACCTAAGTGAAGATTGCTAATTTAACTTTGAATAAAATTAATAATCTCTGCTATATTTATCGAATTTTAAAACCATTAACTTTAATTGTTGGACAATCAGCCATCAAACACCATAAAAAGAAAATTATACAAAAATACATGTATATGATCTAATGGAAGTTCTAAGCTAAGTGCTAAGGAAGAAATTATGTAGATTTTTCAAGGAAAATATGAGGAAACACATTGCGGTTGTTGACGATGGCCTAAATGTGGCTTCCATCAGATACATTCCATTTAAATAAATAAAAACAAAACAAAACAGACACAACACAAATTGAAAAATGATAATAATTTTGACAGAAATATATTAAAAAGAGAATTTTTAAGGTGTGTTTGGTAACTTGAGCTCTTTTTTTTACAAATTATCACAATTTTCTGTCAGAACCCATACGAAAAATACCCAAGTTTGCAAAACTTGGGGAAAATTTCAAGTTACTAAACAGGTATCTTATTTATTGTAGTAGATTTTCTTAAGGGATTTCTGGTAAACGTCAATTTAATATTCCAGGAACATTTTGGTTTTATTCATGGAAATTTTAAACCCGGACACATTTGTATTCGAAATTGATATGCCGGAAAAACAAGTAAGCACTAGTGCCGACTTGTCGTCAATAACGGCTCTTCTTCTTGAACAAAAGGGTGAACAAAAGAAATCTTCTCGAACAAATCGAACAACAACGTAAAGAGCAAAGAGACCTTCTAGAAGAACAGAAGAACCTAATCGGAGGTAAGCCGATACATTTGAGAACAAGTTCATTACTCTTGGTGGACGTATTGATGATGTAGACGCAAAGCTCGAGAGCGTTCAAGAAAAATTCGAAGGAAAAATTCAAAGCATTGCCGATGAATTAGACAAAGTTCGAAAAATTAAGATCAGAGAAAGTGTTGGCGATTACCCAAAGAAGAAGGAAATGCATCCACCGACTTTTGGTGGGCAAACTTCTTGGTCGATCTACAAGAAGCAGTTTGAGGCAGCCGCAGCAACGAACGGATGGGATGACGAAGACAAATTTATAGCTCTAAGAGGACTTGCTGCTGAACTGCTGCAAACCATACCAGCAGATAAGAATGGCAGCTTCAGTGCTCTTGTTCAGGCCATTGACAAGCGCTTTGGAGATGGCCATATGCAAGAAGTTTTCCGCGTCCAGCTCAACACCAGAGTCCAGAAAAGAAGAGAAACTTTGGAACAGCTCCAAGCAGACATCGAACGGTTGGCGCATCTGGCATATTCAGCTGCAGGGGATGAAATCATCAGCCAATTCGAAACAGAAGCCTTCATCCGTGCTGTATCTGATATCAACTAACAGCGAGCAATTCGAACTGCTGGAAAACGCACGCTTCCTGAAGCTTTAGCGTTCGCTCTGACTATGGAAGCAGCAGAACAAGCTTCCCAAGGAGTTCATCGAGTAAGAGAAGTAGAAGTTGAGGAATGCTCATGTCAGAAAATCGCATTCCTAAGAAGCCAGCGTGAAGGACCTGCTCGATGCTGGAATTGTAACAAAACCGGACATCTCCAGCGGCAGTGCAGATTACCACCGAGAAGAGCTGCATGTCAACATTGTGGAAGCAGAACCAACGCTCGAGAACAACAAAACAATAACACCAACACACCAACTTCGAAGGGCAAAAGCTGGTTTCTGGTATCGATGGCCCCAGAAACACTGTCCAAGTCTCACAGACAAACAACAAAAGTCTGACAGTAGAGGCAATAATAAACAACAATAAACACATGGCTACAATCGACACCGGTGCCACTGCCTCCATTGTACGAAGAGACTTGGTCAAGATGAATTGGCTACATAACACCAATAGCTACCGTCTGAAGACCGCCACAGGAGAGGCAGCAAAAGTGTATGGTGAGGTTCGTCTAACGATTGGTTTGGGAGAACTAGAGTTTTCGCATCTATTTCTGGTAGCAGATATATGTGACGAGTGCATCGTTGGAATCGACTTCATGAAGGAGCATGGAATAATTTTGGATATCGGTAAGCAAGTTCTAAAATACCAAAATGTGGAGATTCCAATGGTCTATGGCAACGAAAACTCAACAACTATTAAGACCGTCATCAAAGAAGACATGTGCTTGCCTGCTTCTTCGGAAGTGTTGGTGTGGACGAAATTAAAGGGTGACCTTGGAAGTCATCGATACCTCATGGTGGAACCAGACACGGAACATCATGGTAGGGAAGACTCTTGTGGCACCAAAGAACAACATGGTACCTGTATGGATACTGAACAGTGTTAGCGCTATGCGACTTTAGTCGCATTTTGACCCCTTTTTTGCCCCATGCGATCATGATGCGACCTTTCAAAAAAGTGGCTATTTTGACCCTTTTTTTAAATCTTGCGACTTTGCCGAACCTATCTCTAGAAAAATGCCTAAAAAAGATTAGTTCTATGATGTATATGTGAAATAAGCTTATTGATCAGTTAGATTTTTATACGATTAAAACTAATCCATTTTTTAAATATTCCCGACGTTTCGTTGGGTACTTTCCAAACAATTTCAAGGATTTTCTTTATTGGACTATTTAGTTACATTTTTTGGTAGAAAGTCATTAAAAAAATTGGAAATTTACATATATATTGCACTATTTTATAATTTAAGACGAAAAAAAAAATAAATATAAAGCACAGATCAGTCTTTTTTGTTGAAATTATCTTTCCAATCTTTCATTTTATTTTTTCGTTCCACCGTTTATAATTTGGCCGACGCGTTTCGTCATGTTAGGACATCCTCAGGACACTATTATACATTTAAAATTAGAGTTGTAGAAAACTCAAGTACACAACATGAAGACAGAAGTAAAAAGAAAAACAATAAAATAATGAATTTTAGCATTTAACGTTTAAAATGTTTTTTTTTTTTTAATTTTTTTTTGACGAAAGCAATAATACTTAATTTAAAATGTTTTGTGTCTGTTTATTTCAAGAATCTCTTATGTGTCAAATACGCGTCCGTAAGGTAAAAAGTGTAGGAGTTCTACATCATCGATAGAACAAACATGTCATTAGAATGAGATGTTGTGATAGGCCTGAAGATGGGTCCGTTCCGTAGCATTGAATAATCGATAAAACGTGTCTTTAAGGTCCTAGCTGTTTTACCAATATATATTAATATATGCCCTCTAATTCTTTGCTTTTAATTTTGTATACGCCACTTTTTTTATGTTGTCCGTGCGTCCTTTGTTTTTATGGTTACATAGGGATTTCCGTAGTAGGGTATGATCACTAAAGAAGGCTGGTTTGATTTTTGTGAACTGAATGTTTTCATCAACTATGTTTAAAACTTCATTTTGGAAGTTAATCAGATTCCGGAAACTCAGCTCCAAATGGTGAAAACGACGCGACGATCCCATTGATAAGCCTGACGTGTATACTAAGTATACAAATAAATGTAATTCAATAATTATCTAGGTACATACAAATGTATTTTACTTTTATTATCAACTGATTTCTTTAGCTTGGTTAATTTTATTAATATAATATAAAATTACTCCAAAACATGTTTTATTTAAATGGATATCGTTTGAATTTGCTATCTATTAAAAAAAATTTCAAAATGCGACCTTTTTTATCTCGTGACCCCTTTTTATGCGACCTTTTCAAATTTCTCAGCGGCAACACTGATGCTGAACATTAAATCGTATGAAACTAAGCTCAAGAAGGGAGAAATAGTTGGGCAATGTGAATCTGTATCCGCGATAACTAAAATCACGGAAGCGGAAACATAGAAGCCTATTGACTTCGAAAATTTAAAAGCCCTCATTTTGAAGTCATCTAATCTGAGTCAATATCAGCTTAATGTTGCTGGAGGGGTTGGGTTCGATATCCCGCTTTTTATAATCCCGTTTTTTAAAATCCCGGTTTTAAAATCCCGCTTTTTATAATCCTGTTTTTTAAAATCCCGCTTTTTCAAGATCCCGCTTTCTATAATCCCGTCTCTAATAATCCCGTTTTTTATAATCCCGTTTCTTATTATCCCGCTTTATCAATTAAAACTACTTGTTTTAACTCCCACCAAAATTTCGTTGGGACTTAGTTCATAAATTTGGGAGTTAGTTCATTTGGGTCTTATTTCATAATGAAATAAGTCCCAACGATTTTAATAAACAGTGAGGTATGTATAGGGGGGCATGCTGCCCCCCTGCAACCCCCCTGCTTGGGCACACTATAGAATTTGGGGTAGGTGCGAGGTTGGGTGTATGCAAAATTTCTTTTTATCATTTTGGTAGTTGGCAGTTAGTTCCTAAAATGATGGGAATGAGTTCATAATTAACCAAGTTTAATACCCAAATTAATTGCGAAAAACGGGATTGGCGGGATTTGGCGGGATTTTAAAAAGCGGGATTTTAATACATTGGGATTATGAATAAGCAGGATTTTAGAAGACGGGATTTTAAAAAAACGGTATTTTAGTAGACGGGATTTTAAAACTTTTTTTTCGGGATTTTCGAAAAACGGGATTTTAAAAAGCGGGATTCCGATACGCTCCCTTGCTGGAGACTTTCTTCATGAGTATGCTGATATATTCTCTTCACCCAGCGGGCAGTATGACCGAACACAACTAGTGCAGCATCGAATCAATACAGGAGATGCAAGACCAATTCGTCAACCAGCAATATGTCTCCCTTTGGCAAAACAAGCTTAAGTTGAAGAAATGATATCGACCATGAAGAAAGATGGGGTAATCAAAAATTCCAAAAGCCCCTGGGCATCACCAGTCGTTCTTGTCAAAAAGAAAGATGGGAACACTCGATTTTGTGTAGAATATCGAAGACTGAACGATGTGACAAAGAAAGATAGCTACCCTTTACCCAGAATCAGCGATACATTAAGCCCAATGGTTTTCAACTTTGGATTTGAAGAGCGGTTATTGGCAAGTAGAAATCCACCCAGAAGATCGGGAAAAGACGGCCTTCTCTACAGGAAATGGTCTGTGGCAGTTTAATGTATGCCATTCGGGCTATGCAACGCTCCAGCAACTTTTGAGCGTTTGATGGAATGCGTTCTACATGGACTTACTTGGAAATCTTGCCTGGTCTACTTGAACGATGTCATCGTGTTCGAAAAAACATTTGACGAACATTGTGAAAACCTTAAAGCTGTATTCCAGAGGCTTCGAGAAGCACATCTTAAGTTAAATCCAAAGAAATGTGCGTTTTTCAAGACCGAAGTTAAATATTTGATCCTGAGAAAGTTGACATTGTGAAGAATTGGCCAACGCCTCAGGACAAACATCATCTCTGGAGCTTTCTTGGTCTGCCCACATATTATCGGCATTTTGTGAAGGATTTTGCTAGGATCGCCAAAAGTTTGCATCAGCTTACTGAAAAAGGGAAGCCGTTCAAATGGTCAGGTGAGTGCGAGAAAAGCTTTCAAGAACTGAAGCTGCGTTTATGCAATGCACCTGTGCACAATGGGACTCGCTTCATGTGCAAGAAGGGGTATTAAGGCGTAAGTGGGAATCCACAGACGGTAAATCTTATGTTATGCAGCTAGTCCTACCTCGTTCAAAAGTTAATGACGTTCTTCAAGAAATGCACGACGGAACTTCTAAGCATTTGCCATCCCAAACCAAGAAACCAAAACAGTTGTGGAACAGATTGTCTTTAATTGGGTGAGCAGGTTCGGCGTTCAAATGGAACTGCATTCTGACCAAGGAAGGAATTTCGAATCTAAAGTCTTTCAGGAGTAGGGTTACCAGCTCTAAAATCAGCAAAGCCTGACAGTAAAGAAAGAAAAGCCTGATTTTTGAGAAAAAAGCCTGACAAATAAAAAAAAATTTGTTTTAAAAAAAAATTAAATGAAAGCGTCTACAGAAAAAAACCGCAAGGGGTCTGGGACTTGGTGTTGACCTACGTCTAGTTTAACCGAAAACGCATTTCAATGACCAAGAACCTGCACCAAGGTTAATTTCTTGCTTAACACTTTAACTATGATGTAGAAAAACTCATATATCGTATTTTACAGAGTGCGTCAAAATGCATTTTTTAAAAATTATTTTCTTTAGAATTCCCTACCTAATATTTTAATAATAAATCCTAACGGTTTTGGAGCTAACACAATTTTTTTTAAATTTCGAAAATCCTCTATTTTGATTTAATTTTGGGTCACCCTGTCCAAAATTGATTTTTATTTTTTACCATCTTTTTTTATTAATTTTGCTTAATATAGTTAGACTAACATTTTATAAAAAAAATATTTTTCATGACCTGCAAAATTCTACAAGTAATGGTGTTCAAAATGAATTTGTACTTGAAACGTTTCAAATAGCACTCTGTATAAATATCCTACTACTCAATAACATTTTTGCTTTTAAAAGTTTGTCTTAGTTTTGCAGTTTCTTAAAAGGTATACAACTTATCAAAAGTTATAACCATTTGAATCGAATAAAAAAAATAAAGAATTGACCATTTCATTTAATAAATCTATACAAAAAGTTCAAAAAAAGCAAAGTATTTCCTTCTGTTATAAAACTTATGATTTATTTGAATTTGTTTGAGAATCATTTCATTTAATAAATCTATACAAAAAGTTCAAAAAAAGCAAAGTATTTCCTTCTGTTATAAAACTTATGATTTATTTGAATTTGTTTGAGAATCATTTTTGATTGAATTCAAATATTCATCTTAGGTGAGTTGTGATAAGTTGTATACCTTTTAAGAAATTGCAAAACTAAGACAAACTTTCAAAAGCAAAAAATGTTATTGAATAGCAGGATATTTACATAAAAATTTTAATAAAATCTACATAAAAATACGAATAATCCCTGCAAAATTCATGCTTTTAGCATCAAAACTCAAAAAGTTATGCGGCTTTTGACATTTGAGAAAAATTACGATTTTTAACGACTTTCAAGCAAAATTATTGAAAAAGCGCTGGTAGCGAGCTCTAAATGGTGTTTGATTTTGAATTTTTCGGTCTTAATTTTTTTGCTTTCAATCTAAGCTTCATAATTTCGTCCGCTCCCGCTTGAATTTCGAGAAAGGTGTTTTTTTGAATCACCCTATTGCACAAGTCTTTGTCCCTTTCTAAAAAGTGACAACTAAATGAAAAAAATTAATGTGTTTACTGCGATTTACTAGAATTTCGATTTGAAAGCATTCAGTAAACGTTTTTCTTCAAACGATTATATTTTGTGCGATAATTATAAAAAGCCTGACAAAGGACGAGACCTGGCCAAAGCCTGATTGGACATTAAAAGCCTGACGCGTCAGGCGAAATCCTGACGGATGGTAAGCCTAACCCCAATAGAAGATATGGAATAAATGCGTAGCGCGAAGCCTTAAAAAAATATCTTTTTTCATGTCGAATTTTCGAACACAACAAAATACATCTTTTTAAATATTATAATTAAAACACAGTGTGGTATATATATGGAGATATAAAGAGCCCAAATACCCATTAATTAAATATAGTTTTTAAGTATAAATAGTAGCATTTTTGTAAATTAAATTTAGTCTAGTTTTAGAAGCGAAACTCTCGACTCTTATTCTCGGCTGAAGAGCTTAGTAATACTGAAAATTAAATCGTGCATTTTTACCGATGCTCGGGCAGATAAGTGGCTCTTTGAGCTAAGAATAACAAATAACATTACAACAAACCACATAACAATAGTCTGCATACTTTCACCTACTTATATTAAATCTTTTTGATGTGTAAACATCTATACTGGCGGTAGGGTGAAAAGAAAACGTAACGTAACGTTGTAATCGTGATCGTGATCGTGATTCTGAGCTTTTCGAAAATTGAGTGCGTTCAACAATATGTACGTTCAGTAACTAAACGTTGAGTATTTATATACGAAATCGATAGGTCGAGTTCAGTTCGGGTTGAAATTTGGTTGGCTGCTTAGAGGATATATTAAGCCCCTATTACACGATGATTCTTTGCGTCTGACTATTTTCGAACATAATGAGTGCGAAAGAGAAAAAAGATAAGATGGAAAACCAGTTGCCCTGTGAGTCGTGGGCCAAGTTTTACGAGACTCTTTTTAACGCTTCTTTAGCATTAGGCTACGCGCAAACCAACGCGATGGCGGTGGCGGTGGCGATCCCGATAAAAATGTGGATGCCTCTTATAAAATCAAAGCACACTTCAATCGTGTAGATGTGTGCCTTTCCTTTGATTTATGTGTATGGCATCCACAATTTTATCGTGATCGCCACCGCTATCGCGTTTGTTTGCAGCTACCTTTATCCGTATTTTGTATTCTTTGCATTACTTTTTTTTCAATTACATGACTGCTTTGAGACCAGGGGCCTATTTCACGGAACATACATCACATACATTGTATGAATGTATGTACCTTAAAGTAGACGCCAAAGATGGCTCAGTGTAAATTCTGAATTTTTTGAAAAACTTTGCGTCAACTTAGAAAACGCATAATTAAAAAAAAAAAAATTAAAATTTACGCCCACTCATCTCGTAGTCATGATTCTTATCTTGTAGCCGTGGTCGTGATTTTGATTCTGAGCCAGAGATTAGTCTGCTATTACACGATGCATCTAGACGCATGCGACTTTTCGAACTACGTAAGTACAAAAGAGAAAAAAAAATCCAAAAGATGAGACGGAAAAAAAGTGACCGGTGTCGCATGGGTAAAATTTTTGTGCAACTGATTGATGTTTCTCTTTTCTCATATCCCGTTTTTTTTACTATTCTGCTTCATATGGTTTTGTTGTTCAAAAAGTAAATTTCGATGCAACGCTGTATTTGATAGCCTTATAGGCTTTCCAGAAATGAGAAATTCATCTTTAAAAACAACATAAATAAAATAAATTATTGCTTTTCTTGACTGATATTCATTTAAAGGCACACAAACCTTTCTTTCTTCAATGTATCAAATAATGGAAACAAAAATAAAACACAAAAAGTTTTTTATTGCTTGAGCACAGCCCGACACGAAAATGAAAAATTAAGAGAACTGTCAAATTAGATTCATGAATTTGGTTTCAACGTGTAATAGCGCTTGAAACAGCGGACGAAATAACAAAGAAGAATTTGAAGAAGGCGCATGGTTACATTATCAGAACACCCTCACATAACTAATAATAGTAATAATATTATACACCCTATAATAATTAAGAAAGATACAAAGTATCTTTCTATAAACAAAATGTAATGCTCACACATTGATTCATAAATTCATCTCATAGCGGATGATGATATCCGATATTATAAATATAAAACTTCATATCAGCACTTTTTGCCTTCAGTCACTTGTGTGCCCAAAGCATCTTAAATAATTCTAAAAGAATTCTTGTGTCAGCAATTTTAAAAGACAAAGGAAAGCAAACATCTTCAGTCGAAGATAGATTTGCTTAGTAAACATTTTATAAGTATAAAAAGGGTTTCATCGATCAGTTAAAGTTCAGTTCACAGTTTGTCATTCTACGTACAGCCTAAGATTTCCCCCCACCAGTGGTAAGGGATCTGAAGCTTTGATTTAATAAATAATATTAAGTTTAAAAATACATAAATGTGTTTTATTTAATTGTTGATCTTCTGCGATCACAGAAATATATTTATTTTTTATTAATATAAAAAATCGGAAACCAAATTGGCGCAGTCGGTAGGATCTCGAAAGATCAATATATGTTGAATCTTACTTTATTAAAAGTTTAATTCGGGATCGTCCTAAAACTAAATAAAATAGTTAGTACCGGTAAAGTGAAATTACTAAATGGTGCTATAGGACAATTAAAAATAAAAATATATATTTTGTTCAGTGAAAAGCATCGTAAATCAAGATCCGAAAGGACAATTTTACAAAGTCTCGTAGAGAGAATGCTTGATTGATAAAACAATTAAATAGAACATTAAATGCAACCAGAAGGAAATCTTCAAAAGGAAGCATACAGTGAAAGTGAACTCACAGTGTTAAATTAAAATTAACAAAAAGTGCTACTTAATGCAACCAGAAAAAATAAATCTTCAAAAAGGAGCAGAGGCTCCGCAAGTAAAGGAACCACATAGAGAAGTAAACTCACAAAGTTGGATAGACGACGAAGCAACAGCTGATTTCCAGGAACATTTTAAATCAATTCAACAAAAAAAAATTAACGACAAATAAAAAGTTAAAAGTGCTACTTAAAATAAAAAATATATGACGTTACTTTAAAAAGTGTAAATTAATAAAAAGAAGGAAGAACAACTATACGTGGCAAAATTATCCAAGTCGAAAGCCCCAACGTGTTCGATAAATGAAGAAATATACACCATACAGCAAACCAGCTGCGTTAACATATAACAAAGAGGAAGAAAAAACTTCAAAATCAACAGATCCTGCAGCAATCCAGCAATCAAAAGAAATTGAGCAACCAGAAGAAAAAATTGAAAATAAGGTAAAAATGGCTACAATAAATATAGACCCCTTAAAATTAGTAAAGAATTTACCAAATTTTAATGGTAAATCATGTAATATTATTATATTTATAAAAAAAGTAGATTTCATAATGAGTGTTGTAAATTTATATAATGAAGCAGCAAAGGAATTTATAATAAATGAAATTAAATCCAAAATCACAGATAGTGCATAATAAGTAGTATTACGGGGTGGTGACCCAAATAACTGGCAAGAAATTAAAAACTTATTAGTTAGAAATTTTGGTGAAAAAGAGTCCTTTTTAAAATTAAAAGAACTAGCTGATAAAGTTTATACTAAAAATATAACTCAGCTATATAATTCGTATGCAGACATTCTCTGCAGATTAAACAATAAATATTATCTATCGGAAGATAAACCGATAGAATATAATTGTAGCAATAATGAAGCGTCATTATTAGCTAAATTTTGTGAAAAGATTCCACCAAATGCTAGTTCGATTATTATTAATCATGAAATAAAAACTTTAAGTGAAGCTTTTTATAAATTAGAATCTTGTCATTGGACAAAAGAAGAAAATAATTATAATGAAAGAAATACTCGAAATTATAGAACTGGAAATAACAATAATTATTTTAACGATAAAAACTATAAAAAATATAATAATTACAATACAAATCAAAGACTTGATAGAAATTATAAAAACGAATCAGGAAATTCAAATAACTATAGGAATTTCAATAAAAAAGGTCAAAACTTTTATAGAAACAATAATCAAAACTATAGAAACCAAAATGAACAAAATTATAGGCAACCAAATAGAAGTGGAAATTATTCTAATAATAATCGTAATCCATTTGCTACACAAAATAAAAAAAATGATCCAGAACCAATGGAAGTAGATCACCTTACTCAAAATACGGCAAATTTTCAAACACCTGCTTCAACAGACCATTACCCTGCATAGATGTTCATATTCTTAATAAAAAACTTAGATTTTTAGTAGACACAGGAGCAGCTACATCTATTTTAAAAGAAAATATATTTCCAAGACATTATGAAAGTAAATTAGACAAACCAGTTACAATTAAAGCATTATATAATGAAAATCAAATAAATTCAAAAATAATTTTACCATTACCAATCGAATTTAATAAAAAAGAATCAACCATGGAATTTTTAATTACACCAATTACCAACAGTTCGTTTGACGGAATTTTAGGAAATAATATCCTTATACCATTAGAAGCTGAAATATCATATTATACACATACCTTGAAGATTAAAAATACTAATATCCCATTACTGACAAAACCCAAGGAATACCCTTTAGATAGATACATTCAAGAATTATCAAATACACAAATAAATTTATGTGGTATTGATTTAGTTTTACAAGATTTAACTGATAAATTAACTGAACCTTATATGAACAAAGAAGCAAAGAAAGCTCTGAATCAAATATTAAAAAATAATAAACAATTATTCTATAGCGAAGGAGATATCTTAACTAACGTAAAAGAAGTAACACATAACATTGAAACTAAAAGTGATAAACCAATATATTCACGACTATATAGATATCCAGAAGTACATATAAAAGAAGTCGATAAACAAATAATCGAAATGTTAGAACAAGGCATAATAAAAGAAAGCAACAGTCCATATAATGCTCCTATCTGGGTCGTACCCAAAAAGATAGACAATTCAGGACTTAAGAAATGGCGAATTGTTATAGATTATAGAAAACTTAACGAAGTAACCGTGGAAGACAAGTTTCCTATTCCAAACATTGAAGACATTTTTAGTAAATTGGGAAGAGCCCAATATTTTACTACTCTTGACTTGGCGAAAGGTTTCCATCAGATATTGGTGAATCCTAAAGACAGGCACAAAACAGCTTTCTCAACAGCAAACGGTCATTACGAATTTAATCGGATGCCATTTGGACTAAAAAATGCCCCCGCAACTTTTCAGCGAATGATTAATCACGTATTAAAAGGACTTGTAGGAAAAATATGTGTGGTCTATTTAGATGACATTCTCATATTTAGTACATCATTAGAGGAACATATTTGCTCAATTAACAAAGTATTTAAAAAACTTAACGAGCACAATTTAAAAATACAAATAGATAAATGTAAATTTCTTAGCAAGGAAACCAAATATTTAGGGCACGTAATTACAACAAACGGAATTAAGACAAATCCAGAAAAAATAAGAGCAATTGAAAAAATACCTATTCCTCGTACAACAAAACAAATAAAATCTTTTCTAGGTCTAACAGGTTATTACAGGAAATTTATTAAAGATTATTCAAAGGTAGCAGTACCTATGACCAAATATCTCAAAAAAGGAGCAAAGATAAATATTAAAGACCCAGAATATATAACAGCTTTTGAAGAACTTAAATTGCTCATATCTAATGACCCCGTTTTAAAATATCCTGATTATACAAAGGAATTCGTGTTAACAACCGATGCATCAAATTATGCGATCGGATCTGTTCTTTCACAATCAAATCACCCATTATGCTATGCATCTCGCACCCTCAATGAACATGAACGCAGATATAGCACTATTGAAAAAGAATTATTAAGTATTGTTTGGTCAACAAAATATTTTAGACCATATCTTTACGGTCGCAAATTTAAGATACAAACTGATCATAGACCTTTAATTTGGTTAAGTAACCTTAAAGAACCAAACTCAAAACTCCAAAGATGGAAAATAAGTTTAAATGAATATGATTTTGATATCGAATATTTAAAAGGAAAAGAAAATCGCGTAGCAGATTATCTTAGTAGACTCGAAGTAAACGCAGTCAATGGAAATGAAGACTCGACATTAGCCACAATTCATAGTGGAATAGAGGAAAGAAATGATCACATAGGAATTTCAGAATTACCTACAAATATGTTTAAGCATCAAATAGAAATTATAGAGTCAGAAGATGAAGGTAAAAATATAAAATATATATATAAAGGTATAAGAAGACTCACTATAAAATCAAAAGATATAGGCGAATATTTTACTGAAGCATTAAGGGAATTTTTACCTGATCACGGAAATGTGGCAATATATTGTCCAAGTGATACTTTATTTTGCAAAATTCAGGAAAAATATGTTGAGCTTTACAGCAATCAAAGTAAGCTAAAATTACTGAGATGCATTACTCTTTTAAAAAATTTAAGTAATACAAACGATGCGTTGAATCTCATTCAAAGGATTCATGAACAATTTAATCACAGAGGAATACAAGAAACATATCTTGAAATTAAAAATGAATATTATTTTCCAAAATTAAAAGAAATAATAAGAAGATACATTAACAATTGTACTGTATGTCAAACAGCAAAACATGATAGAAGTCCAGAAAAAATAAAATTTGAAATAAGCAAAACTGCACTTAAGCCAAATGAGCTAATACACATGGACATTTATATTCCAAGTAAAGATATTTACTTTTTAACAATTATAGACAAATTTACTAAGCATTTGACAACCTTTCCCAACAAGTTACAAGCCATCTTTTTCACGAGAAAAAGAAAAGCTTGTTATCTCCCAAGCAATAATTTGCAAATTTTAGGTAGAGCGGTTTCTTGGGACAATCAAGTGAAATATCTCGGTATTTTCCTTGATTCTAAATTAACATTCAATCACCATATTTCACAATCACTAAAAAAAGTCAAGATAGCAACCAAACTGCTGTTCCCTTTTATCAATAGGAAGTCTTTACTTTCAGTCGAGAATAAAACGATAATTTGTAAGGTTATATTTCAGGCAATACTTTTGTACGGTTGTCCAGTATGGAAAAACGCAGCTAAAACTCATATAAAAAAACTACAAGTTGCTCAAAATAAAGTTTTAAAAATGATGCTCAATCTACCCTGGCATCATTCCACCTTAGATCTCCACGTAAAAGCGAATGTCGAATTGATCGAAGATAGAATAATTAAACTCACAACAAAATTCTTTGATCGACTTGATCTTGCTGAGAACAATTTGGTTAGTGAACTAAATAATCAAAATTAAAAATTTACCTGTGATATCTATGTATTAATGTAAACTGATTTATAAACTCATGTATTTATTAATTTAATTATTTACTTATTTGTTTCTTTGTTTATTTGATTATTTGTTTATTTATTTATTTATTTATTTATTTATTTATTTATTTATTTATTTATTTATTTATTTATTTATTTATTTATTTATTTTTTTATTTATTTATTTATTTATTTATTTATTTATTCATTTATTTATTCATTTATGTATTTATTTATTTATTTGTTCATTTATTTTGTTGTTCTTTTTTTTCTTTGTTTATTTATTTATTTATTTAGTTACTTACTTATTTATTTATTTATTTATTTATTTATTTATTTACTTGTTATTATTTTTGTTTAAATTATTTATTCATTTATTTTTATTTTACTCTATTTATTCAATTATTTACATATTTATGTAATTTATTATATATTTACGCATACTTATTGTTCTAAAATTAACATTTATTCATTTATTGGTTCATCTGTTAACCTGTTACACTTCATACCCTTACTAGTCATTAGCTTTAAGATTTTATTATATTCTTACATTAAATGGAGGTTTTTATTGTTTTTTCCTCCGGACAAAATTATATAAACCTTATTGATAAATTATAAAACTTATATACATACTATTTTAGTTGAAAGATACATTGTATCAAATCACTATATTGTAAAATGTGCGGTAACAAACCATTGTAAAATTTAAACAAAATCAATAAACTATCTATCTATCTATCTAACAATTGTACTGTATGTCAAACAGCAAAACATGATAGAAGTCCAGAAAAAATAAAATTTGAAATAAGCAAAACTGCACTTAAGCCAAATGAGCTAATACACATAGACATTTATATTCCAAGTAAAGATATTTACTTTTTAACAATTATAGACAAATTTACTAAGCATTTGACAACCTTTCCCATAGCTAGTAGAAACACTCATAAAATTATTGAGCAACTTAAGCTTAGAAATTCTATATTAGGCAAACCTCAAGAAATAGTTTGCGACAATGAGTTTAATAGCCTAGCATTTAAAGAATATTGCAATGAAGAAGGAATTAAAATAAAACTCATAACCCCAAATCATAAGACAGGAAATTCAGATGTAGAAAGAGTGCATGGTACACTTAATGAACATATAAGAATATATAATGCACAAGAAGAGAAAAAGAACATATTAAACCTAAGAGAAAAAGTTATAAAAGCAGTTAGTATATATAATTGTACAATCCATTCAACAATATTCAGAAAACCTATAGATTTTATTCAAAACAAAATAAAAGTAGAAGATTTAGAAGAGATAGGAAAAAGGATCCAAATAGTTAAAGAAAATAATATTAATAAAAGAAATGAAAATAAAGCAGATTTTATTGAACCAGATTTAAATAAAGAAGTTTACGTAAAAGCTGACGTAGTAAGAACAGAAAAGAAGATAGCTGCAAAATATAAGAAAACCAAGGTGGAAAAGATTGATAATAAATATTATGCAAATAATAAAAAATTACATAAAACCCATTTCAAAAGAAAATATAAATATCAAAGTAGTGATAATAATAATTTAATCTCTTTACAGCCAATATGAAAACCATAATTATAATTATTGTACTATTCACTTTTACCATAGTGAAATCCGAATTTTTATTACAAGAAATTCATAATCAAGCAGGATTTATAATTATAAAACAAGAACCCATTGAATTAATCGAAAAATATGATAAAATACTCCATATAATTAATTTAGAAACTTACAATGAAATTATTAAACAATTTGAATTTTCTATAGAAACAGGCTATAACAATTTTCAAGACTTAAGATTAAAAAGATTAATGACAGAAGCTTTAGGAGATTCTAAATCCAAATTACATAGCATACTTCCTTATTCAAGACAAAGGAGAGGATTAATAAACATAGGAGGTAATGCACTCCATTTTCTTTTTGGAGGAATGGATAATGATGAAAGATTAGAGATTGAGAATCATTTAAAAATAATTGAAGAAAACAATATCAATGCTATGACAGAATTAAATAAACAAATAGGTATAAATACGCAATTTCAAACAGAATTAGAAACAATGACAGACCGTATAAACAAACACCAGTATATATTAAGAAACTTTATTAATTCCACAGAAATAAAACAAGGAAATCTAGCTAAAAGCATATTATCATTACAAATCAATACAGATATGATGCTGTTAAACAATGAAATAGAAAAATTACAAGACAATGTAGTCTTTTCAAGATTAGGAATTCTAGGGAGAAATATCTTAACTAAAGAAGAAAATAAACGATTTAATATAACCATTAATAAATTACAATATATTGAGAGCAGCTTATTAACTAGAAATAACCAACTAGTTTTTGCTTTAAAAATACCAGTATTTACACATAAATGTGAAAACATAATGATTCTACCTATACCAAATGATCAAGGACTTGAAGTCGAAATATCAAAATACAACTATATAATTTGTAACAAAACATTATATGAAAACAATGAAATTAAATATGTTAAACATTTAAAGAAAAGTCCAATATGTATCCAAAACCTATATAAAACAAAATATGAAAATTGTAAGATAAGATCAAATAAAGATCAAGAATTAATAGAATTAGAAGGTGGACTTATTTTAACAAAAAACTTATTAGAAACAAGTTTAAATATAAAATTGTTAAAAATAACCTTATACATTTTAAAGATTGTAACATTAAAATAAATGCAACTTTATGTATAAATCGAAAAGAAACTTTTAAACAAAATATTATAATTCCATTATATAACACATTAAACTTTACAAAAATAAATGTTACATTAGAAGATATACATACAAATCAAATTGAAAATTTAAAAGAATTGCAAGCAATAAGATACCAAAACAATGTAAAACATATTATATCATATACAAGTATAACAATCATAATTATTATAATTGCAATTTTATTATTATATTTTAAACGTCGAGAAACCCAAAAAATTAAAATTGAAAATAGAATTATAGATACTCAGGAGAGCATCAAACTTAAGGGGGGAGGGGTTACATTATCAGAACACCCTCACATAACTTTGTAATAATATTATACACCCTATAATAATTAAGAAAGATACAAAGTATCTTTCTATAAACAAAATGTAATGCTCACACATTGATTCATAATTTCATCTCATAGCGGATGATGATATCCGATATTATAAATATAAAACTTCATATCAGCACTTTTTGCCTTCAGTAACTTGTGTGCCCAAAGCATCTTAAATAATTCTAAAAGAATTCTTGTGTCAGCAATTTTAAAAGACAAAGGAAAGCAAACGATCTTCAGTCGAAGATAGATTTGCTTAGTAAACATTTTATAAGTATAAAAAGGGTTTCATCGATCAGTTGAAGTTCAGTTCACAGTTTGTCATTCTACGTACAGCCTAAGATTTCCCCCCACCAGTGGTAAGGGATCTGAAGCTTTGATTTAATAAATAATATTAAGTTTAAAAATACATAAATGTGTTTTATTTAATTGTTGATCTTCTGCGATCACAGAAATATATTTATTTTTTATTAATATAAAAAATCGGAAACGAAATTGCATGCAACTGGATTCATCGTGTAATAGCAGACTTATGAATTATCCATAATCTCTGTTCTGAGCTTCATGAAAATTGAGTGCGTACAACGCTATGTACGCTGAGTAACTAAACGCTGAGTGTTTATATAAGAAATCAAAAAGTCGAGTTCATTTTGGGTTGAAATATGGTTGGTTGCTTAGACCATATAGTACATGGACTGCGTTTTCATCATGGCTGCAGGGTTTTAACATAGAAGGCCGCCTTTTTTGGCAAATTAGACGAAATAAGGTCATTGACTGGAAAATATTTTTAAATATAATTTTAATGATTGGCTAAGAGCCCACTGCTGTTTGTGGGTGTGAGTGATCGCAAAAATTCACTGGTATGTTTAGATAGATCTTAACTTTTTATAAGCGTGGTTGGGGCCTTTGTCGGTAAACTAATAAACGCATTTTCCATGCATCATTACCGATTTTCAAATTTGCTTATGAAAAGTTAAGATCTATATAAAAATACCAGTAAATTTTTGCTATCACAATCACACCCTAAATTTGATGTAGGCTCTCGGTCTATGAGGCATTCGGACGAATGTTGATGTTTACACATCTTAACCGTGAGTCCCGGCACTCACACTTTTTTTCTATCGATCTTAATACCAAATATACGATCAAAATAAAACACGATCTTTTTTTACACTTTTGAAATACTAGATTCGCGCACCTTTAATGCCAACTTTGCTAGGCCGACAAACCTTCACACTCATCATATCTAATTTACCGTTTAGTTAAAGGGACCATACTTTATTTTCCCGTTGCTTTAGTTTTGAAAGTGACCTTTTTATCATTGCACTATATGGAGCTGCGATCTTTTTTTTTCGAGTTCTCTAACATAAAGTCCGTACCATTTGGATAGCCTCAGACATAGTTTATTTTACAATTAACTATTTTTGGTACTTCTTTGAGGTCTAATTAGAAAATTTTGTATTTAGAATCAAGGTCATGGTTACTAGTATTAAGAGAAGTTTTGACTAATTTCTAAAAGCTCAAGAAATTTTCTCAACTAGTTTTGTTCACAGTCACAAAAATTTTTATTATTTGCAGTAACATTAGAATAACCTCACAGTACTTATTTAGTAGAAATAAAAACCAATTGATTAATTGTTTTAAAGAAAATAATTTTTATTAATTTTTTGTGGTTAACACAATATTTTAGAACTTTTTAGAGCCCTCCTTGTTTTGAATTGCCTCGAAAAAGCGATCGTTTAAGGAATCATACAAAAACAATGTTCGATTTCTTAAACAATCGCAAATGATTTCTTAAAAATCTAACGAAATGTAGGCCCTGGCCACTTTGATAGCTACGATACGATGAACTTTACTTATTTTTTGTGTACATCCTTCCATTTCCATAAACATTGTGTGTTTGACAACTCCACACATTTTTAATAAGAGTAGGGTGGTAAGGAAATTTGCTGTTTATTTTAAGTTTGCAATTTTTTAATAAAAGCTGTGTGAATCGGCTCATTGTCTTGCTGCAAAAAGAATCGGCAGCAGTCTTAAAATACACTGAAACTGAAGCAAGACTGTTTCCAATAAAAGCCCTTCCACACTATCCCACTGAGTATTAATACAAAGTGGAAAAGAATTTCATGCTAATGCCAAATTTGTGAGAGAGAAATTTCTTTTCATTTTTTGACCACACACAACAGTTTAATTTAACCTCAATAAAAATGTGATGAAATGTGTGACAGAATTAGAACCATTTCTAAAAATTCCTCACTATTATACATGATTTGTTTCACACTTTTTTGACATGTGTTAATACTCAGTGGGATAGTGTGGAAGGGCTTTAAGGTATTAAATTATTTCGATGTCATTTTACAGTCTACAAAATCTAAATCAACAGTGCCATAAAATGATACTGCATCCCCATACCATAATTCATCCCTCACGGCTATGATAGCGATCAAAACACAAATTTTATTTTCTTAAATCATGGAAGTAGTATTTATATTCATCCGGTCCGTTTAAGTTGAACTCTCTTCAACTAAAAAGATGATTTTTTGCCAATTGTTTGAATGGATGCTGCCTTCAGCACTCCATGGCATTCGGCATATTGCTAAATTAAGCTGCTATAGTGTACGCGCATTATTAAATGGAGATTTTTTCATCAGCATTAAGTACTTTAGGTGTTCGGCACTTCTGATAACCTGACTTAAGGTCATTCGGCTTACTTCAACCCAGCTCCGTGTCTTAATTTGATCGGAGAGTGGTTGCAATTTGAATCTTATCATGTTATTTTCGTCATTAATAGATAAGATAGAATTGAAAAAGATCGTTCTTTGTAGTTTTTTGCCTATATTTTAGAAAAATCGCCAAACATAATTGTTTTATCATTTCCTGATAACTTTTCGAGACCTACGCTGCCAAATTATAGCTTTCAATGTGGAATAAAATCAATTGAGGCTATTCAAATGTTACAAAAAAATTGATTGTTTTAGTGACTGCAAACAAACAAGCACAGCAAATTTTGTTAATTTTAAGAAATTTGTTAACAATTTTTTTTAATCTCAGAGACCGTTCTCTTTCCTTGTCTTTATAAATTTTACCTTCTGTAAAAATCAAAGAAGTATCAAAAACAGTTTAAAGTAAGAAACTTAAAGTGTGAGGCTATTCAAATGTTACGGACTGTATCTTTGAACCTTATGCAAGCAAGTTCGTTACATAATCTTAATAGCTGAGCTGCAATTTTTTATAAACGCGAAACATTTGTGGAATTCTCTTCTTCGATCTTTAAGGACTACTTCAGAAATTCATTTAAAAGGTCTTTTGATAAACTAACCATTACAGAAAGTAATATTTGTAAATATGTGTACAGATGAAAATTACCCTTTATACAAAACAAAATAAACAAAAAAACGTCCCTTCCTCTTCTTATTAGTATCTGTACCAGTGGGTAGTAGTCATTGGTGCAGGATATTACGCATACTTTGAACTGGACAGGACATTATATCCCTTTACCATTCACCGATGAATTGAATAAAGTACTTACACAAATCATTCCATTTAAATCTCTGCCAAATCTTATTCTTTTCTATACCTATATACCTACTACATTTCGACATCGGTTTAACATTTTAACAGGTCTTTTCTAACTCCCCCATTATACTCATATAGAAAGTTAGAAAGAATATATTGAGCAAATGAATAGTTTATTTCCCAAGCCGGCTGCGTTCAATAGAACATTACAAAAGTCACTTGGTTGGGTTGGGTTCGGGCAAAGCACTCTAAATGATTTTATCCTCTTTCCTTGGAGTTGGTGTATGCGTTTAATCAGAGCACATTTTTGTAAATAAATAAAACAAAAACACGACGAAAAACTGACGTGACATTCAGAAATTTATGTCATACAAAATACTACCCTCACGGCTCACACACAGAATATATGTACATCTTTCATTCACTCTTTTCCAAAGGACCACATCATATTAAGTATAACTGATTACCAAAGCCTGAATTTAGTAGGTACACACCAACCGATGAAATCCAGACCCATTTAGCAAGGGTGTGGAGGAAAACGACTGTTTGTAAAGTGATCATTTTATTTAGGGCACTTAACACAATATATCCATATTCTTGCTATAGAGGATAAACAAATTATTGCACTTGCACATTCCAGTATAAAATTTTTTTTATGGTTTCGTATTTATTGATTGCCAAAGAATATGAAAGTTTGAGCAGATGTAGAATGAATGGATTGTTTGAGTGCAGAATAGTCGTTTTGTCGTTAGGGATGGCGTCATGTTGAGTATTATGCTGTTGATAGATACATATAATATATAATAAGTTCACAGCCTTAGTTTTAAGCGTATTAAAGCGAAAGCATTTGTCTAATAGTCCAGTCAGTATGTATCCAAAATTAAATAATGTATTGCAGATCTGCTTTCTACACCAAATAATCGAAACAATTCAAGCCGGTCTTTTATAGGTACATACTACATACCTACTTCAAATCATTGATTTTTAAATTTACAATGATCATAAAGAATAATGAAAGTGACCTCGAAAATACAATACAATAGGGAAATTTAAATTAATGCTATCAATGATGAAAAAATAAGGAGCTGCATTGAATATGTACATATATTTATAAAAAATATCAATAAATAAAAGTTTCTATAAATTATTATGTAACAAAGTTAAAAAATTTATAACATTCATGTTATCAACAATAAAGAACAGCAAAAAACGCCAAAAAGAAACCAATGAAACCAAAAGTTTTACTAAAATAACATTTTTTTAATAATATTCTAAAGTCGTTCTACGATCTTTCTTTACCTGTAAATTCAGCATAATAGGCAGTTAAAGATATTTATAAAAAAAGAACTAGCGCTACCGGAACACGTTGTTCCGTCCTCGTCGTATTGGCTACCGCCTAGTGTTTATGTGCGTTAAGTTTACTCCTTCGGGCTCTTAACTCCTTCCTTACTAGATCCCTAGGATCCGGCAGCCACGCTAAGTCCCCGCGTGAATTCATTAACCTCACCTTCAAGAAATTTTAATCCAACCAGCCACACGCCTGGGTCTGAGACGACAAAAATACCAGGCGCTGGCACATTCAAGTTGTTCATGAGGAATTTCGACGAGAAGACTCAAGCTGGCGAGCTGCGTCCGCTGTTCGAGAAATACGGTACCGTCGTCGAATGCCATGTCGTGAAGAATCATGGGTTCGTGCATATGGAATCGGAGCAACAGGTTCGCGACGCAATACAGATTCTTAACAGTTACGTCTTGCACAACAATCCGATCAAAGTGGAAGCGGCAAAGAGCCGTGCGTCGCACAGTATGTTATTTTGCACATCTAGCGGAACTTTATTCCTGGTATTAACGTGTTGTAAAATGTTATAGGTATATGAAGTTCTATTAAGTCTAATGGGTCGATTATATTCAAAATTTTTTGGGTTTATTCAATTATCTGAGCTTGCTCATGTGGTAGGTTTTCGTGGTATACAAAAATTTCACGTGAAAGTAAATTTTAATAAAAATTTATTAAAGCAGGATTTTTAGAAATTCAGAGTATTATTATTGGGTATATTAAAAAAAAACAAAGATAAAGGTAGAGAATCTATTTTGCAAACCAAACCCGATTATAGAGATAAATATCGATAAATCTTATAAATACAAGAAAGTTATAGATATGAAACAAAATTCTGGAAGATTAAAACGTTTGAAACTCAAAAAATGAAAAATAGACGTTGGAAAAAAAATCACCAAAAATCAGGTTGATGAGTTCCAGAAATAAATTTTATATTTTTGAGAAGTAGATAAGAAATTTAAAGACACGTGTTTGCAAAATTTTCAATTTAAGCTCTTTTCTTGGCGGGGTTAATTTTTGAACAGTATTTTTTTCTTAAATTTTCGTTGGTTTTTGATTTTTTTTCTTTTATTGATATTTTCATTTAAAACAAAATCGACATTCTATTACCAGTACGATGGTACTATAATGTTTCCAAAAACGTTTCCCACACTCCGAGCTGGCGAACTTTTAACTTTTGATATTTTGAAATTTCTCAGTGTGTTAAAGAAAACAACTCTTGAAGTCTCAGAGAGGTGACAGCAAATTAAGGAATCGAAAGTATAACCCAAATATGAGTACCTAAGTGAGCTGATGAAATCTTATTCAAAAATATTGCACTTATTTTCTCAGCTTATGGGTGAATAAAAACTGCGAGTTTAAAATTATTGTGTCAGAAATATAACCACTTAAATTAACATATAAATAATATATATTAAAACAAGATATAATGGTCTGTTATTTTTTCTAAGCTAAAAACTTCAATTTTAATTGTCAGATAAATAAAATCAAAGATATAAGCTTTTTAAATCATCCATGGATTTTGCAACTCATCGAGCTTACAAAAGTTACCAGCACTCTGAAAGAAAAGTTGTATGGGGCGGCACTCAAAAGCAGAAACTGTAAATGGATTCTGACAAAGAAAACATTGGAGAAGGGTCACACAAAATACCTCGACGTATACATGAGGATACATTTTTAAAAGTCTTCAAAAAGTCACAAATCAAAACAAAAAACACCAAACCAAAAGCTTTTAAACAAATCGAAGATTTCTACTATGTTATAAGCTCATAGGAATTTATTTTTACCTTGAACGATTCGCAGATAACGAAAAAATAATTTAAAAAAATAATTTGGGGGCTAGCTTGTTACATTAAACCACTGCGTCCAATTTGACCCACGATTTTCAAATGATTTTTAATATTTATTTCCTAATATTTTATGCCTGTTTGTGATGTAACTGTACAGTAAATAACAGTTTCAATACTTTTTCTTTGTTGGTATGTTATGGTCCAGGATTCTACCTATCATGGACAAGACCCGAGGACCGGAGGTGCGAGAATTAAGGTTTAACACACCAACGCGAAGTTTCGGTGGCGACGACGAAAACAATAATAACAACGTGTTGTTTTCATTGACAACCAAGTGTTGTTATTGTTGTTTTCGTCTTCCCCACCGAAAATTCGCGTTGGTGTGGGGGAACCTTTATTTGAGAAATATGGTACGGTCGTCGAGTTCGGCATTTTTCAGTTTTAAAGCAAATGCCGAAATTACTTAGAGGACTTCAATTCAAACCGTTCCAATAATCCAAATGAAGCAAGTAGTTTGGAAATGACAGCGTTGTAAATATATCTACCAATTTCAAGAAATTTCTATTACTTTTAAGAAATATACCACGATGTCGTTTCAAAACCACTAGCTTTATAAGAATGGTTGAAATGGTTCCAAGTTTCATTTGAAGTGTTTCTGAAAACCATTTTCAAATCAAAAAAAGATTCCAAAAAATTTCTATATCTTTTAATTTCCGGCATTTTTCAGTTTTAAAGCAAATGCCGAAATTACTTTTATATGGAAGTTTTTTGGAATCTTTGTTCGATTTGAAAATGGTTTTCAGAAACACTTAGGGGACTCAAAATTAAACCATTTAGATTTGTAACTAAGATTAAGGCAAAACAGAAATTTTAGTTTTAATTTAAAAGGAAAAAAACAAAATCGATTGATTGTGATTATTTTTAAACACACAATTAACATAACTTTTGAAATATTTACGTCCAAAAAAGTGATATCTGCTGACAACGAAAATCAAAGAGATAGTTTTAAAAAAATACTGACAAATTTATCTATTTTTGTTTTTTTTTTATATAATTTTGTCACACTTAACAAAAGAAATACCCTTGTGCAGAACTCCGATTCATTGAAATCGAAATTGTTGTTTGAACTCCCCCACCGCTATCATGCCGCGAAACAATGCCATTGCCGCCAACATTGAGAGGCAGCTTGAGAGGAAGCAGCATATCTCATTGTTACGATTCGATATTCAGTAGCAGATCACCACCAACTAGAAGCAGCAATGGGTAAGTGATGAGATCCTTTCAAGAATTTCATTTATGATTGCTGTTTTTATTTTTATTTTGCAGAAGCTATGAAAACTAGTAGAGATTCATTTGACGATCGCATGTTTTCACGTGGAATAAGGTCACCCCCTGGATATGCTCCGTACTGAGACGAATTTTATTAAGAGGTCGAGTGTGCAGCAAGTGGGGAAGTTGGCCACTACCGTACAGCACCATTAAGAATACCTATACTAGTAGGCTTGTGTAGTTCGCGAACAAACTAGTTCAAAGAACTAGTTCAAAGAATTTATCCTAAATGAATTTTTTTTTCGTAGACTACAGAATTCAATCATGACATGACAGACTATTTTATTTGAATTATTAAGTTTTTTTAAATAACAAAATTGAACACCCAAACAAATGCGATTCATTCGTTGACGACGACGAAAGCAAGAATAACAACACGTAGTTTTCATTGAAAACAACAACAAAATACAATACGAATGTTTCGCATACAAACAACTCGCATTGGTTTGGGAGAGCCTTAACTTGCCACGTTCTTTAGATAAAACGTAATTCAAAATTATAGAAATATTGAAGTTCGATGGATCTTTAGCTTAAATGGCAGAACTCTATATCTATATATGCTTGTGATTTTTAATAAAATAATAGGGGTATTCCCGATCCGATGCAACTGGTCTTGTATCATTGCAAATATGCAAAAGTGTAAAATTGCTATACCCTAACCCCATTTGCACTTTTGCAATGATGCAAGACCAGTTTGCATCGGATCGGGAATACCCCTAATGAATTTTTGTTCTGAGATCTAACTTTGCAATTGTTTTAATTTTACTGACGCTTAGAAGCGATTCGAATAAGTTAAAGTTTTTTTTTTCAAATTTCTGTAAAAAAAAATGTCTGTGAAAAAATATTTTGAACTAAATTGAACTAAAATGAACGAACTAGTTCAGTAGCGTGAATTTAACTAAATTGATCGCTCACTCAAATGAACTAAACTGCCCAACTCTACCTACTAGCATTCAAAAACTTCGAGATATTTAGGGAGACAACAAAAATATAAAGATGACGCATCAAAATTAATCTTAACATTTTTGTTTCTTTTTAAATAATTAAATTTTTTTTTTAATATGATAACATTGGATTAAAAAAATAAAATAAATGTAATTATACTGTGTTTACACAAAATGTATTTATAATATGGAAATATATAATACACAGAAATATAATTAATTCTGTGTGTATTTTCCAGATTATTATTGTACAGGAAACTTAGAATCGAATACAATGGACACATTTTATTGATTCCTCTTGAATCACCATTAAAAAAAATTAACTTTTGGAACTCGCATATTACAACTTCTGAGTAAAAGATTTTAATGTTACTTTTAACAGCATTAATTTTTGCCATCATGAAGAAAATTCAAAAACTTTTTGGAGTGCATCTGGCCAACGGTAAATCGTACAGAGATGAATGATACATTTTTGGAATCATTACTTAATGTTTTTAAAAGAAGTTTTAAAATCTTTTACTCAAAAGCAGTAATGAGAAAAAGCACTCTTAAAATACGCATAGAGGTTCCAATATGCGAGTTTCCCACTTATGCCTAGTACGCTCCTGATGCAAAACGAAATTTTTTTGTGATCTCCAAACAGACAACGAAACGCTTGCGAAAACAAAACGGAAAATATCCTTGGAGAGTTTCACTAATTCCAAAAAAATCAAACATAAACGCAAAAAATCAGAGAAACCCATGATGTAATAAAATGATAAACAAAAGAAAACACAAATAAACCCGAATGTCATTTTCCCGCACACAATAAATAGTCTGTATAATTAATTCAGTGCGAAAAAGGAGCGGAGACTTCTCCAAATAATATACTACAATTATACATTTCGCTCTTCGAACAGCGTACTGGAAAACGAAAAGCAGAACGAAATTTTCCGTTTCTGATTTCGTTGTGTCATTTTTGTATGGGATTTTTCGTTTCGCATCAAGCCTAGTACGCTGCTGATTTGAAATTGCAATTTTTCATACATTTTCCATGTACTGTTTCGCATAAATGTTTCAGAACGTCGTTGATACAGCGCTTAATTTCTGAATCCTAAATGTACAATTTGGAAGATTAACGAAGCCATCAAGATGAGAATGAGCTTCATCGCTGAATATGATTTTATTCGAAAAATCACCGCCAAACCTTCATTATTTTTTAAAACTGTTGCTTGACAATAAAATGTTTTGTTCTTTTGTGTAGCGCTCCATCTTTTGCAACACCTTGCGTACAAATGTGGCATGAAATTCAATTCTTGCGTGAATTTTGGGACATCCTTTTACGGGTGAAGAAATACAAAATTAAATATTTTTTTTTAAACTTATGCTAATTGAATTTTGAATGAATTATTCAATCCACTCAGTGAGTTTTCATTAAGAAAAATATAAAAAATAGCTCTGAAGACAGCTAAAACTACAAATTCGAACTTTTTAAGAAAAATTGATAAGTTTGAAGTGCTGTATTTCGAGACACAGAGCCGCTGTGAAATAATAGAATAATTAATATACTTTAAAAATCTAAAGGTAACTTTTTAATAGATATTATGTAACCTTTAAAAGTTATAGGCCAAGAACTGAAAAAAAGTACGAAAAAAACGAGGTTTTTCAGGACAGCTATTTCAAAACTGCAAATTTGGTTTTACACTGCTGGTATCTTTCCTAACAACTTCCCAAAAAATCAGTAGGTACCATTGGCGTGGCGTCCATATAAACCGATTCCTACCGGGTTACCTATTAAATTTTCTGTTAAACAACAATGTTTACTAAAGTCCACACTCTCTGTGCATAAGCCAAAGCCATAGGCAAAGCAACTCGAAATATGTCGGGTTATAAAACCTCTCGCTGGACAGAACTTTCTCTTTATTTACTTATGATTTTCGAGTGTTATTGCTCTCTGTTTAACGCCCGCTTCTTATACAAAATAACAACACGCTTTTCTCAGACTTATTTGGTGAATTTTGTGAGTGTCGTCTATAGGAGGATTGAAGCTATTTTGCGTTCACATTTGTCAAACAGGCTGTCAAACATCATTTCTCTTTAGAATTTTAACCATATCGGACGTTTTGATTGCGGCTCTTGTAATAGATCAAATTTTAGAAGATGAAGACCAAGAAGAAAAAAAAAGTCAACAAAATAATAGGAAACGAATTTGGACTAAGGAATGGCTAAAAAAGCGTCCAAAATGTTTGTTCGTTTTGTTTTTATAGTCTTCACTTTTAATTTGCCATATCTCTGGTAAACTTCGATGTATTTCAAAAGGGTATTCCTCCTGGTTTGACAAGAATGCGTTCATATTCTCAAATATGTTTGTCAAGCAAACAAAATATCAAAATATTTTGATATCCATCAAACATGCTTTACAAGCCGTTTGATGGAGCGTTCACATTTTCAAATTCGAGTCAATCAAACCATGCTTTTCAGTTATTTTTGATAATGTGAACCCCCCTAATCGCTGTGGTGTGTTGGATTAATTGAGTTGCAGGCGCAGCTCTCTTTTTTACATATATCTCTGCGTTTGACTCGTCTCTAGTCAAAGTCCGTTTTTTATGCAAAAAAATAACACGCTTTTCTTCGACATAGTGAATTCTGTGTGTTTCTCCTAGCAGTGACTGTTAAAGAACCGCAGTGGCTTGTAAAGCACAGCACTGTTAAAGGAATGGCACTGATCTCTATAATATACTGGATACTGTATTCCCTATAATACGCCTTTTTGGTAACTTTTTTTTTAACAAATTTCCCAGAAACTGAGTTTTTTTCTATGGGTTTTGACAGCAAATTGTGAAAATTTGTGCAAATTCGCAAGAAATTTCACGTTACCAAACAGACCAAATATGTATAACGGTTTTGTTTGACTTCATTTGAAGATGACAAGTGTACAAGTGTGTGCGTGTTTGGTAACTTGATTTCTTTCTGAATTTGTAAAAAAATGCACAGCAATTTGCTTTAGAAACTGAAAAAAAAAACTACCAAACGGGGCTCTTTTTTGACATTTCTGCCAATCACAAAAAAAAGCCATACAAAAATGTGAATGTTTTTGATTTTTCTTCATGATGGGAAACCTTAGAATAAGAAGATAAGGAATAGGTGTATATCACATATACAGTGTATGTGAGTGAAGCACCAAAAAAAAAAAAAAAAAAAGGTGCCTATCTGTCATTTTGCCGATCTAAAGTCCCCTTTCACACGAGGAAACAAGTTGCTGGAGATTTTTTGACGTTTTCTTTTAATTTTCAATTCCCACCAATCGTAGACCGTTCAATCCTCTTACTTGGTGCCCTTCTCACCTTAAAACTGAAAGTTGCTGGAAACTCAGTTTCCTAGTGTGAAAGGGGTCAAAGGAAAGTGTTTCGAGAAATAAAATAGTGAAAAAAGATAATTAAACTAAATAAGAAAATTAAATAAAAGTGAGAATAGTGAAAACTTGCAATACTTTGTTAAAAAAAATATAAAACAACATGCGGTGCTGTGTTAAATTGTGTAAAAACACCTATAATATGAAGTTAACAATCTTTTCATTTCACGGGCTGATTGTGTCTCAAATTTCACATAAATTAATGTGAAGTGCGATGTTTTTTATGTAAATACATTATCGTAGAATACTTTAAAATTGATATTTCATAGCATTTTGCTGTAAAAAAGGCAAATTTGTTGAAAATACAAATATACTTTGAAACGTGATATGTCAGGTGACTTTCTGTCAAAATTGAAATTATCACCCAGCGTCGAATTAGCTTTTATTGGAGACGGCAAGGCACTCAAATGCATTGAGCGCCCGTAGTGCCCCATGATTTAGCTGTCTAACTGCATGCCTTCCATGTGTGAATGCATTTGTGTTTGTGTAACTCACACTATTTTGAAAAAATTTACCCGATTTGCAATTCCAGCATAGTTAAGGTACAATAGAAATGTATTTTAAAAATTTGAATACATTCTTTTTTAAATTTGCTCTTCACATACAAATCTAGAAAGCCTACGAACAGGGTTGGCCGAATTAACTACACTAGATTTTCTACATCATTAACTACGCGTAGTTAATTTAATAAACTACACGTCTTATTTTCTACACATTGTTACGTTTTCATATACATACAAAGTAAATTTAGAGAAATAATAAAATTTCAATAAAAATTTGAACATTTTAACTCAAAATTCAAGCTTCAAAGTTACAACTGAAAGATCATTTGACATTTGAAACTAAGTTTCCTACAATTTGTTTCATTAACCATATTTAACTACGTTTAACTACATAAACTATGTAGCAAATGTGAAAAATGTAGTGGCCATCCCTGCCTACGATAACTTCTCCTTTTTTTGGTGTCCGTTTTATCATCTTCTTCGTATTCTGTTTCCTCAGATCAGTAAGAACATAGCATGAACGCAATTATTTCGTCTATTCCCCTGACGTTTCGCCCTCTTTCTCTACTCGGCGTTACACTTTTTTGAAATTCTGTTGATTTTTTCACATTGTTAGTAGCTATGCCCCCGCTTAAACATTTCTAATGTTAAAATGCTTCACTTTTTCCTCGATATGCCCGACGCCCGTTCCTCCATTGTATATAAAATCTATAGTACTATCATGAACACGTATTTTTTAGTCGAACATAATATGTCCTATACGCGTCGCTAAGATCGCCACAAATTAGACTATTGAGACTTACAGCCCTATTCTGGCAAACCTCACTGATACCTCACAAGTCAGCAGCGTACTAGGCTTGATGCGAAACGAAAAATCCCATACAAAAATGACACAACGAAATCAGAAACGGAAAATTTCGTTCTGCTTTTCGTTTTCCAGTACGCTGTTCGAAGAGCGAAATTTATAATTGTAGCAGATTATTTGGAGAAGTCTCCGCTCCTTTTTCGCACTGATTTAATTATACAGACTATTTATTGTGTGCGGAAAAATGACATTTGAGTTTTGTTTGTTTGTTATTTTTCTTACATCATTGGTTTCTCTGATTTTTAGCATTTATGTTTTATTTTGTTTTTGGAATTAGTGAAACTCTCCAAGGATATTTTCCGTTGTGTTTTCGCAAGCGTTTCGTTGTCTGTTTGGAGATCACAAAAATTTCGTTTCGCATCAGCAGCGTACTAGGCTTTAGAAGAAGAAATAGAGGAACCATTGTATATAAAATCTATAGTAATATCATGAAGAGGACTGACGGTAGCGACATCTTAAGGACATATTTTCGACTTCTTTGTGAAGTGTTGGTTGGAATCCCGAATATTCACAAAACGAGAAACTTAATAATAAAATAAGAACGGGAACGCCGCTGTATACTAAATTTATGAGAGTGCGAGGAAGTGAAAAAACGCAAAAAAAAACCATAACCTTGACAAATTGGCTTCGCATCGGAAAAAAATTTGCTATGTGTAGGTATGCACGTTTGTAGTAGGTATTTTTATTCATAATAATTGTAAAGGTCCCCTCGTAGTTGGTTTGGTGGGCTGATAAATTTTGTTCTAATAATCGGATCGTTAAGGATGAGGCCTTAAAATTTAGGTAGAATGTCGGGTTACATTTTTGTGCGAAATCATTGCGGAGGAACATAAAAGTATGTGTGAAAAAATGTAATTAATTTAAAATTTAATTGAAACACACATACTTGACGTACTTGACCCTTTTAAGGAATCTTATTATGTTTTCTGAATTCAAATAATAGATTCTTCTCGCTCTTACTACTTATTCCCTACACTTAGCTAACAGGGCTATTCTGGCGTTGTGAGGGCTCACAACTCACAAGTCACAAGCCTTTGTGAGATTAATTTCTTGTGAGGTTGTTGTGAGGTTCGCAAAAGGAGATTACAATTTCTATAGTTTTTGTGAGGGTAAGAAAACCTCACAAAATCGATTTCACCTTTCCTTGTGAGGTTGTTGTGACTTGTGAGGTATCAGTGAGGTTTGCCAGAATAGGGCTGTAAGTCTCAATAGTCTAATTTGTGGCGATCTTAGCGACGCGTATAGGACATATTATGTTCGACTAAAAAATACGTGTTCATGATAGTACTATAGATTTTATATACAATGGAGGAACGGGCGTCGGGCATATCGAGGAAAAAGTGAAGCATTTTAACATTAGAAATGTTTAAGCGGGGGCATACCTACTAACAATGTGAAAAAATCAACAGAATTTCAAAAAAGTGTAACGCCGAGTAGAGAAAGAGGGCGAAACGTCAGGGGAATAGACGAAATAATTGCGTTCATGCTATGTTCTTACTGATCTAAGGAAACAGAATACGAAGAAGATGATAAAACGGACACCAAAAAAAGGAGAAGTTATCGTAGGCAAGGATGGCCACTACATTTTTCACATTTGCTACATAGTTTATGTAGTTAAACGTAGTTAAATATGGTTAATGAAACAAATTGTAGGAAACTTAGTTTCAAATATCAAATGATCTTTTAGTTGTAACTTTGAAGCTTGAATTTTGAGTTAAAATGTTCAAATTTTTATTGAAATTTTATTATTTCTCTAAATTTACTTTGTATGTATATGAAAACGTAACAATGTGTAGAAAATAAGATGTGTAGTTTATTAAATTAACTACGCGAGTTATATATAACAAAGGCCTCATCAAATCACAACAAATCCAAGATAAAAGCGCAGACGAAAAAAGCCTTACATTGCAACAAATCCCAGATAGAAATGCAGACGAAGATATAAACACACAAACAAAAGATGATATTATATTCAATCATCCATAGACCACCCAGATAGCAGACACACCATATCGTGGGAATAAGATAAGAACAGACCACTCAGATAGCAGACACGCCATCGAAAGAATAACATAAGAACCCTATATAAGTTAAGCGATCATATTGTATTAGTTTAGTAGTAATAGTAGTTTCAAATTATAACTCAGACGAATAAGTCGTCTTAAAATAAAGATTTTTTTAAAAACTTAAAAATCAAATACAATAATTAAATTGGCGCAGTCGGTAGGATACAAATATATTTTTTGTATCCTTTAAGAACCATTACCCCGTTTTTACAAAGTGAAATTATCTTCGAAATTAGCTCTGCGAAAAAGAGAAAAAATTTTTTCGAAATAACGACTTAAAATAACGGTAACGCGATAGTTAAAAAAGTGAATACGATACAAAAATCGATCGGAAAACATTTAAAACTATTGCAACTGCAACTCAGTGAAAAAGTGAAGAAGTCCTTAGCGAAAATAAAGACTTCCAAAACTAATTCAGTGAATATAAAAAAAAAAAAAAACAAAATTTTTAAATCAGTTAGTAGCTCATGTTAATGAATATAACCATGCTACGAAGCTTCATAGAGGAGAACTGAATATAGAAAAAAAAAAAAAAAAAAAAAATATGACAATAAAAATAAATTAAAAAATATAATTGACTAAATGCTACCAGAAAATATTATAAATTTGCCGAAAGGAGCAGAAGCCCCACAAGGAAAAGAATTACACAGGGAGCAAAACAGGGAACAAAACTGGGTAGACGACGAGGCAACAGCCGATTTCGAGGAGCACTTCAGATCCATTCAACAAAAATTGAGGAGAAACCAACTAAACAAAAATCCATCATCCAGAGAAAATCAACAACTGTAGAACAGAAGAAACCAAGAATTATGTAAGAATATTTTAAGAATAAAATAACAATAAGGATTTTATAAGAATATTTAAAGAAAAAAAAAAATCTTAAGAGTAATAAGAATATTTTGAGAATAAAATAACAATAAGAATTTTATAAGAATATTTAAAGAAAAAAAAAAAAAAAAATCTTAAGAGTAATATCTTTTTTTTTTATAAATTAAATTTCAAGAGTTAAATTGTAAACCAATTTCCACAAACATGAATCTAAATAATAATCAACCTGGGCAAGTAGACGAAACACCCAAGAAAAATTTAACGTTAGACCCGTTAAAGTACATCGAAAAGCTTCCTACATTCGATGGTCGTTCCGAAGATCTCTACACATTCTTAACGAACGTAGATGACATAATCCCCACATTACTAGAATATAATACACAATCTCAAAGAATGTGTATTAACATTCTAAAGTCAAAATTTATTGGCAAAGCTAAACGCTGTATTGAGATTCATGCTCATTTACAAAAATGGCAAGACATTAAACAAATGCTTATTAACAATTTCGGAGGATTTAAAAACTCCTTTCAAATATATGAAGATTTACGTCAAACCAGCTTTAAAGGTGACGTATTAACATTTTATAATAACATTCAAAAAACCTTGTGCGACTTAAATCAGAAAAGCGTACAAGAAAACAAATCACACGAGGTAGAGAATAATAACCTTACTGCCTTAAATATTTTTAAAGAAAAATTACCGACAAACATGAGGACAATCCTCTACGCCCTTAAACCAACAAGTTTACAACACGCTCTCTACGAACTCACACATGCAGGATTTGTCAATTCAAGTCCTTTTGAAGAAAAACCTCATAAATCTCAAAATAATCAACACACCCAACATAAAAATTTCGAACCAAAAATATATTACCCCCAACAACAACAACAACAAACACCTAGATCAAATTACCAAAATCACGGACAATTTAGGAACAACTTTGGTTATAACAATTTCAGACAGCAACAAACTTTTAAACCTCCATTCAACCACTTTAATAATAATAATCAAAATAACAATAATTTCAGACCCCAAAATAACTTTAATAATAGTAGAAACTATAATAACAATAATAATAATAATAATAATAATCAAAGACCACAACCTATGGATGTAGATCCAGGAAGTAGTCAACTTCGGCGAATAGCGCCTAGACAGATGAATTATTCAAGAAGAAATAATAGTACCGAATACTATAGCAACGAAAGGAATGATCCTGCGGGATTAGAAAAAATAAATAGCAACCAAGAACCTGACACAAATTTTCGGGTACAAGCCTCGGAAACAGATCAGGACTTCCCTATCTCAAGTTAGAAAAAAACGGGAAATGTATAAGAATGCTCATAGATACTGGAGCAACAAATAGTATTATAAATAAAAAAGATTCACCCCCAAAATATATTATCAAAAGAATTACCCCTTTACAAATTAATACAGTAGGAAATCCAGTCATCGTGACAGAAGAGGCAACATTTCCTAAAGACAAATTCGCACTACCAGTTAAAGAAGATTACACATTCCAAATTATGAGCTTTAGCGAACATTATAACGGATTAATAGGAAATAATATCTTAATGACGAATAATTCTAAAATTGATTATAAAACAAAAACTCTCGAATTAAACAACACAAAAATTCCTATTTTTTTTGATGAAACCGATGAACAAGAATATGCTGTGGAAATTCATCACCTAAACGACTTAAAACCATACGACTCAATATTTGATGAATTTGAGGAAAAAAATACGAACCACATGAATACGGAAGAAAAAGATAATTTATTTAGAACCCTTAAAGACTATTCAGATGTTTTCTTTCATAAAGGAGATGATCTATCTTTCACTTCACACGTGAAACATAAACTTCCACTTAACGACACTTCTCCAATATTTACAAGGATATATAGATATCCTGAAGTACATAAAAACGAGGTTAATAGACAAGTTCAAGAACTTTTAGACCAAGGAATAATAAAACATTCTACTTCACCTTATAATGCCCCTATTTGGGTCGTTCCCAAAAAAGCGGACAAAATGGGAAACAAAGAATGGCGTATTGTAATTGATTATCGTAAATTAAATCAAGTTACCAAAGAGGATAAATTCCCTATTCCTCTGATCGAAGATATATTGGACAAAATGGGTAGAGCTAATTATTTCTCTACATTAGATTTAACGAAAGGATTCTATCAAATAGAAATTAATCCGGAAGATCGAGAAAAAACAGCATTTTCGACATTATCAGGTCATTATGAATGGATACGTATGCCTTTCGGGTTGAAAAATGCACCCGCTACGTTCCAACGCATGATGAACGAAGTATTAAGAGACTTCATAGGTAAAATTTGTTATGTATATCTCGATGATATCATAATCTTCAGTACTTCACTTCAAGAACACATTCTCCATTTAAAAATGATATTCGAAAGACTTCGTAAAGTTAATTTAAAAGTTTCGTTAAATAAATGCGATTTTCTGAAAAAAGAATCAGAATTTTTAGGACATATCATCACGCCAGAAGGCATAAAACCGAACCCATCAAAAATACAGACTATCAAAGATTTTCCTATACCCAAAACCGTAAAAGAGATACAGTCATTTCTCGGACTGACAGGGTATTACCGTAAATTCATTCAAGACTATGCAAAAATTATCAAACCAATGACCCTCTATTTGAAAAAAGATACTAAAATTGATCTAAATAATGAAAAATATATCGAAGCATTCGACAAACTAAAAGAAATAATGACAGATACCTTGATAAATAAACATCCAGATTTTAATAAAGAATTTCTATTAACAACAGACGCTAGCAATTTTGCTATTGGTGCTGTATTAAGCCAGTCTCATGGACCACTTTCTTTTGCTTCACGCACACTTAATAAACATGAATGCAACTACTCTACGATAGAGAAGGAGTTACTTGCAATTGTCTGGGCAACCAAACAATTTCGTCATTACCTTTACGGTAGGAAATTTAAAATACTAACGGACCATAGACCTCTCGTATGGCTCCATAATTTAAAAGAACCAAATTCGAAACTCCAACGATGGAAAATAAAATTGGAAGAATTCGATTTCAATATTGAATATAACCAAGGAAAAGAAAACAAAGTGGCAGATGCCTTATCAAGAATTAAAATAAGTGAAATAAATGCATTAAAAGAAGACTTAGTATCCACCCAACATTCAGTAGAATCTGATAGCACAGATTTAATTCCAATAACTGATAAACCCTTAAATATGTTCAAGAGACAAATCATAATAAAAAAGACAGACATTAATTCAGAAAAAATTACTTTCCCATACAAAGGAAAAAGACTTATTATTATCACGCGAAAAGAATTTACAGACAAAGACTTTGAATTCATAATTTCAGAATGCGACACAAACATTACAAATTCTATATTTTTCGATAACGATGATATAGCTTTAAAAAGATACGAGACAGAAGACGAACTCTTCTTAAAATTCCAGAACTATTGGAAAAAGCATCATAACGGACAAAAACTATTAAGAACAATGACAAATTTAATAAATTTATATCCCCCAAGAACGGAAGACGAAATAATTAAAATACACAAATCACATAACCACATAGGTATAGAAAAAACCTATCTAGAAATAATAAGAAAATACTATATGCCAAATCTGAGAGAATTAATTAATAAAATAATAAACAATTGCGAAATTTGCAACTTTAAAATTGAAAGAAACCCAATCAAACTCCCTTACGAAAAAACACCTACACCTAAAGGTCCACACATACACTACCATATGGATTTATATATCGTAAAGAAAAATAAAACCATTTTAACTTGTATAGACAAATTTTCAAAATTTGTAGCAGTAGAAAAAACAGAATCAAAAAACCAATTGGATGTTCTTAACGCAATGATCAAAATTTTTAGCTATATGACTAAACCAAAATTCTTAACTATAGACAACGATACAACATTCGGTTCTCCCACAATAACCAAATATCTCACAGACAACGAAGTAATTACTCACACCACTACTCCTTATCGCCATACCGGAAACTCAGATATCGAACGATTCCACAGTACTCTAAACGAGAACCTTAGACTTTTTGAAAGAGAAAAAAATAATTTAGTTGACAATTTAGCGCGATCGGTTGAAGTTTACAATCGGACGATTCACTTGACTACTTTAGAAAAACCAAATGATATACACTTCGGTAAAGTGAACCCGACAAAGGTTTATGAAAGGATAGAAAAAGTTAAAACTAGAAATACTCTTAAAATTAATAAAGGAAGAAATGATTGTGAAATAAATCCAGAATTTACAAATTGTAACCCCATTGGAATTGACAAATTAAAAACGAAACACATTAAAGTGAAAGTGATAAAAACAGACTTAAACAAAGTGACTATACAGCCTCGCATTAACAAACAAATACTACACAAAGACCAATTCAGGAAAAAGAAAAAATTTACTAAACCTATTAATATCCCTTTAAACTCTATTAATAATAAAAATGACAACCCAAGCCCTAATAGTGATACTGACTCTATGGCAGTCAATATTGGTTAAAACCCAAGACTTACAAGTGTATGAAATACATAAAGAATTTGTTTTAATCGAATCAACTCCAGTACATTTAATTGAAGATTACTGCAACATTTTACACATAATCAATTTAACTAAATACGAAGAAATAATAAACGAACTAAAATCCCAATATAAATCAATCCCTAATAAGACTTACAAACAACTTAGCGATCTTACAAAATTAGAAAATAAAATAAATAGATTAATCCCTCACAAGATCGTGAAAAGAGGAGTAATTAACTTTATAGGTTCAGGAATGAAGTTCCTCTACGGAACAATGGACAACGATGACCGCGAAGAAATCGAAAACAAATTAAAAGAATACGAAATAAATAATAAACAATTAATAAATAATAACAATGCTCAAGTAAAAATTAATGAACGATTTGACGGACAGTTTAAGAAATTGACAGAAATAGTTAATAAAGGTACAACCACAATAAATGCACTTAAAAACCGAAAAAATGATATAAACGACCTAAGAATAGAACTAGAATTTAAAGATCAAGTAAGAGAAGTAAGACATAATTTCGAACTCATTGAAGACGTAGTGCTTAACGCACGCACGGGTGTTTTAACTCACGATATCCTCACGTTGGAAGAAATTCAGGAATACAATTTAACGTTTGAAACTTTGGAACATTTAAAAATGCATTTGGCTATATACGACGAAAATATATTAATAATAATTTCTATACCCCAATTTTCAAAAGAGTCTTATAATAAATATTACTTACAAGATTTTCCAATAAAAAACAAAACAATCAACTTATTAACTAACGAAATTTATAGACTAAGGAATAATCTATACTACCCAAGTGTAGAAACAAAAAATTTAACTAAAATAAATGATGAATGTATTAATGATATTATTTTGGAAAATGACCCGAATTCATGTAAAATTAAATTTTTAAACGAAACAATTGTAAAAGAATTAGGAGAATATTTAATCCTAAAAAATGTAAAACACATAAATCTAACCCAAAATTGTAATAAAAATAATTACAGCTTAGAAGGTAATTATCTTATAAAATTCAAAGAATGTAAAATATATTTAGACAATAAGTCTTTTAATAGGAGAGAATACAAAGGAGACTTAATAGTCCCTACACTAAATTTTAACTATGAAAATGATAAAGATATTGAAATTATAGATTATAAACCAATTGAAAATATTAAAATTTTAAAATATATAGAAGTATCTCCTCAACAATTAACATTTAGTATTACGACTCTAATAATTGTAACTACAATAATAATAGTATTATATATGTATTTAAAAAATAAGAACAAAAGATCAAATAATTCAATAGCGGTGAATCTACCATCGGTCGAATTCCACCAGATGGACGATTCAAGGAGGGGAGGAGTTATATATAACAAAGGCCTCATCAAATCACAACAAATCCAAAATAAAAGCGCAGACGAAAAAAGCCTTACATTGCAACAAATCCCAGATAGAAATGCAGACGAAGATATAAACACACAAACAAAAGATGATATTATATTCAATCATCCGTAGACCACCCAGATAGCAGACACACCATATCGTGGGAATAAGATAAGAACAGACCACTCAGATAGCAGACACGCCATCGAAAGAATAACATAAGAACCCTATATAAGTTAAGCGATCATATTGTATTAGTTTAGTAGTAATAGTAGTTTCAAATTATAACTCAGACGAATAAGTCGTCTTAAAATAAAGATTTTTTTAAAAACTTAAAAATCAAATACAATAATTAAATTCGCGTAGTTAATGATGTAGAAAATCTAGTGTAGTTAATTCGGCCAACCCTGTTCGTAGGCTTTCCAGATTTGTATGTGAAGAAGAGCAAATTTGTGAAAATTTGTACCTTAACTATGCTGGAATGGCAAATCGGGTAAATTTTTCCAAAATAGTGTGAGTTACACAAACACAAAAGCATTCACACATGGAAGGCATGCAGTTAGACAGCTAAATCATGGGGCACTACGGGCGCTCAATGCATTTGAGTGCCTTGCCGTCTCCAATAAAAGCTAATTCGACCCTGGGTGATAATTTCAATTTTGACAGAAAGTCACCTGACATATCACGTTTCAAAGTATATTTGTATTTTCAACAAATTTGCCTTTTTTACAGCAAAATGCTATGAAATATCAATTTTAAAGTATTCTACGATAATGTATTTACATAAAAAACATCGCACTTCACATTAATTTATGTGAAATTTGAGACACAATCAGCCCGTGAAATGAAAAGATTGTTAACTTCATATTATAGGTGTTTTTACACAATTTAACACAGCACCGCATGTTGTTTTATATTTTTTTTAACAAAGTATTGCAAGTTTTCACTATTCTCACTTTTATTTAATTTTCTTATTTAGTTTAATTATCTTTTTTCACTATTTTATTTCTCGAAACACTTTCCTTTGACCCCTTTCACACTAGGAAACTGAGTTTCCAGCAACTTTCAGTTTTAAGGTGAGAAGGGCACCAAGTAAGAGGATTTAACGGTCTACGATTGGTGGGAATTGAAAATTAAAAGAAAACGTCAAAATATCTCCAGCAACTTGTTTCCTCGTGTGAAAGGGGACTTTAGATCGGCAAAATGACAGATAGGCACCTTTTTTTTTTTTTTTTTTGGTGCTTCACTCACATACACTGTATATGTGATATACACCTATTCCTTATCTTCTTATTCTAAGGTTTCCCATCATGAAGAAAAATCAAAAACATTCACATTTTTGTATGGCTTTTTTTTGTGATTGGCAGAAATGTCAAAAAAGAGCCCCGTTTGGTAGTTTTTTTTTTCAGTTTCTAAAGCAAATTGCTGTGCATTTTTTTACAAATTCAGAAAGAAATCAAGTTACCAAACACGCACACACTTGTACACTTGTCATCTTCAAATGAAGTCAAACAAAACCGTTATACATATTTGGTCTGTTTTGTAACGTGAAATTTCTTGCGAATTTGCACAAATTTTCACAATTTGCTGTCAAAACCCATAGAAAAAAACTCAGTTTCTGGGAAATTTGTTAAAAAAAAAGTTACCAAAAAGGCGTATTATAGGGAATACAGTATCCAGTATATTATAGAGATCAGTGCCATTCCTTTAACAGTGCTGTGCTTTACAAGCCACTGCGGTTCTTTAACAGTCACTGCTAGGAGAAACACACAGAATTCACTATGTCGAAGAAAAGCGTGTTATTTTTTTGCATAAAAAACGGACTTTGACTAGAGACGAGTCAAACGCAGAGATATATGTAAAAAAGAGAGCTGCGCCTGCAACTCTATTAATCCAACACACCACAGCGATTAGGGGGGTTCACATTATCAAAAATAATTGACAAGCATGGTTTGATTGACTCGAATTTGAAAATGTGAACGCTCCATCAAACGGCTTGTAAAGCATGTTTGATGGATATCAAAATATTTTGATATTTTGTTTGCTTGACAAACATATTTGAGAATATGAACGCATTCTTGTCAAACCAGGAGGAATACCCTTTTGAAATACATCGAAGTTTACCAGAGATATGGCAAATTAAAAGTGAAGACTATAAAAACAAAACGAACAAACATTTTGGACGCTTTTTTAGCCATTCCTTAGTCCAAATTCGTTTCCTATTATTTTGTTGACTTTTTTTTTCTTCTTGGTCTTCATCTTCTAAAATTTGATCTATTACAAGAGCCGCAATCAAAACGTCCGCTATGGTTAAAATTCTAAAGAGAAATGATGTTTGACAGCCTGTTTGACAAATGTGAACGCAAAATAGCTTCAATCCTCCTATAGACGACACTCACAAAATTCACCAAATAAGTCGGAGAAAAGCGTGTTGTTATTTTGTATAAGAAGCGGGCGTTAAACAGAGAGCAATAACACTCGAAAATCATAAGTAAATAAAGAGAAAGTTCTGTCCAGCGAGAGGTTTTATAACCCGACATATTTCGAGTTGCTTTGCCTATGGCTTTGGCTTATGCACAGAGAGTGTGGACTTTAGTAAACATTGTTGTTTAACAGAAAATTTAATAGGTAACCCGGTAGGAATCGGTTTATATGGACGCCACGCCAATGGTACCTACTGATTTTTTGGGAAGTTGTTAGGAAAGATACCAGCAGTGTAAAACCAAATTTGCAGTTTTGAAATAGCTGTCCTGAAAAACCTCGTTTTTTTCGTACTTTTTTTCAGTTCTTGGCCTATAACTTTTAAAGGTTACATAAAATCTATTAAAAAGTTACCTTTAGATTTTTAAAGTATATTAATTATTCTATTATTTCACAGCGGCTCTGTGTCTCGAAATACAGCACTTCAAACTTATCAATTTTTCTTAAAAAGTTCGAATTTGTAGTTTTAGCTGTCTTCAGAGCTATTTTTTATATTTTTCTTAATGAAAACTCACTGAGTGGATTGAATAATTCATTCAAAATTCAATTAGCATAAGTTTAAAAAAAAATATTTAATTTTGTATTTCTTCACCCGTAAAAGGATGTCCCAAAATTCACGCAAGAATTGAATTTCATGCCACATTTGTACGCAAGGTGTTGCAAAAGATGGAGCGCTACAAAAAAGAACAAAACATTTTATTGTCAAGCAACAGTTTTAAAAAATAATGAAGGTTTGGCGGTGATTTTTCGAATAAAATCATATTCAGCGATGAAGCTCATTCTCATCTTGATGGCTTCGTTAATCTTACAAATTGTACATTTAGGATTCAGAAATTAAGCGCTGTATCAACGACGTTCTGAAACATTTATGCGAAACAGTACATGGAAAATGTACGAAAAATTGCAATTTCAAACATTGCCATGCAATACCCTTTTGAAAACAGAATTCTCTTCTTTAGTTTTCATTCTAAATTAAGTTGTGTTAGTGAATAGTTTTTGAAAAATTAACTTTCAAACTCGAAATTTTGAAAAAAATTTTTTTTTTTAATTTCAAACTATTTTTTCAAAATTTTATGTAATTAAGTAAATTTTTTTTTTTCAAAATTCGATGCTCTTTTTAAATTTCAATAAAAAACAGAAAACCGGATGCTAAAATGCATCTTAGTTTTTGAGAAATTTAAAAAAAATAGACCCCCCTCTCATACGTTTTTTTTCTTGTCTTAACCCAACCTACTCGTTCTAGCTTTTTGGTGCAACTTATACCGATCACCCTGTATAAGATACACTTGCCTTTGCCGTGAATAAAAACCTTTAAGGTTATAGAAACAAACATATGGTCTATTTCAGACTCAAAAAGCCTGCCCTAATCATTTGTCCAATTCCCCAAGGATCTCCGCTACCGGTAAAACTGTTCTTAATTGCAATTAATATAGACATACACAATAAGTACCTTCGATTATATCAACAGCGAAAAAATCATCATTGCAAAAATAACCAACATTAGGTGTGTTTTATTTATTGCTGTATAGCCAGCGTACCAAAATTCCTCTTAGCAAACAAAAACAATTTGATTGCTGGCGAAAAAGAAGTCAGTAAAAAAAAAGATGGCTGTGCTGACGACAGAACTTTGAATTATTGAAATGAACGTATAGAGTGAGTAATCGTTTTGTTCAGACTTGTGCTGCGCTGGCTATACAGCAAAGAAGCGTTAATCAAAGTTTTGGACAAAATAAGTTATTGGGCTCAAATATCGGGTGAAAAGATCTCCACGAAAAGGAGATAACAGTAAAATTATTTTTCGAAATAATTACATTTTTTCTTACTTAATTTAAAAAAAATTTTCAAAATGGCCCCTCATGCACTTGTACAAGACAGGAAACTTTTTAAAAACTGTCTTTTCAAGAGTTTTGTTCTTCCCGAATTTTATATCTCTTGAGCAGCCGTTTGTATCCGTTGCTGGAGTTCAATAATGCTACTTATTGGTTGTGCATAAACTTTTCCCTCGAGGCAGCCCTATAGCAATTCTAACGGATTTAAGTCCGGTGACCGAGACGGCCCCAAAATTGGTCCACCAAGTCAGATACAACGTTCAAGGTAAACATTGTTTAAGAAGCGTATTACAATACTACTACTATGTGCTGGGCAGCTGTCGTGTGGAAGCCTCCTTGACTAGACAACCACGAGGGGCATGTCCGATTTCCAACAGAAAAAACCGTCTTTTTTCCAGAAAATTCAAGTAAGTTCTTGATAATGGTTAATGTTGCTGATAGTTCATAGAGTCCTGAAACTTGGCATTCAGAATAACGTCCATAAGTTGATTTTGAATCGGTATTGCGTTTTCCATCACGTTTCAAAATATGTGGGTTTTCCAATTGTCAACTGTGAAGTTATGAGTTATGAATATTTAAGTATCCATCATTCTATCCCAAAATTCATCAGTCCATAACATTTTTTTTGAAAAAGCCTGAATCTTCTTGATTTGTATCAAGCATAATTCGATAGAATTCCAGTTTTTGTCGATAATTCATTGGAACTAAAGTTCAGAGGTGCTGCAGATGAAAAGGAAGTTTTTCCGTTATAAGTATCCTCTGAATTGTAAATGTTGGTATTCCATGTTTTCCTTTCGAAACAATGGATCGAAATTCTGGAAGCACAAGACACGACAGTTTTTAAGACGTTGTCTGGCTTGTACAAGTGCAAGAGAGAACCATTTTGAACAGTTTTTGTAAATTAAGTAAGAAAAAATTTAAGCTAAACGTAAAAATAAAAAAAAAAAAAATTAATAAAACAGCTATTATTTAAAAAAAGATTTAGATAAGATATTTTTATTTAAGAACACTGCTTTATTGAGTTCAAATGATTATAACTTTTGATCTAAGTCTAATATTGGCAAGTTTTATACCGTTTAAGAAAATTGAAAAACATAGCCAATTTTTAAGAGTAAAAACCAGTTTTAAGTCATATGATTTTTTTGTTCAGGGTGCTCCTTTGAAAATCGAAGTAAAAAAATATATTTGATCAAAGCAACTTAATATTTATTAATTTTTAGCAAAATGGTACAGAAAATTTAAAATTTTAATGCACGAAATTGCTTTCACTATTAAGCAATATTTAAGTGTAAAAATTAAAAAATATTTAAGTGTAAAAATTAAAAACACAATTATGGACAGGGTGACCAAAAAACTGGGTCGAAGTAGGGGTTTTTCGAAATTTCAAAAAAACAGCCGTTACTCGAAAACCGTAATGATGCGGTACGGACAAATTACTAAATTCTGAGTGTTCAAGACCTGGCCTATCACCAGTTTCGACCATTGTTTATTTTACACCCTGTAGAAAAACTTTCCAAACATCAATATAAAAAATTTTTGATTTAAAAATTCACTAAACAATAAACAAAAAGCTCGTTCATTTAAATAAGTATTGTATTTTTATGACAAAAATTAAAAAAATCAACCACCAACAAGACGAAAATTATATATTTCAGGTTTTATGTGCAGTGCTTCAGCTGATTTGGCACTTTGGCCCCAACACAAACAACTTTCATCTCAATTTGAAGATGAGAATTTCTTGTCTGAAAATTCAGATAAAACGTAACTAAAGTCTAAAAGCCACTAAAAGTCATCTAACTTTTTATGACAGCTGGCCAATCAGAAGCTCTAAAAATTCAGATGTAAAACGTAATGCATTGGACGTATACCTATTCAATTATTATTTCACGAAATTATTAGTTCGCGAAAAAGGAATGTGCTTATTATATCTTTATAAATGTATAAAATTATAACATGTGCATACAAAGAAAAAACCGAAGATTTGAGGTTTTCCATTCAGGGGGCGAGGTATCCACCCACTTTTCCAGAATTGTTATGAATTATTTGGAACACTTCCGATTGCTGTAGAATGGTGAATTTTGGTAGAGCGGTAGGGCTTCAAAAGCATACAAAAGAAAAAATTTAATATTTGAGGTTTTCCAATCAGGGGGCTTGGTATCCGCCTATTTTCTCAGAATTTCAATCAATTAAATGGAGCACTTCCGATTGCACTTCCGATTGCACTTATGATTGCACTTCCGATTGCACTTCCGATTGCTCCCCCCCATTCAGGGGCGTGGTATCCGCCTAATTTTACAGAATTTTTATCAATTATATAAAGCACTTCTGATTGTTGTAGAATGTTAGTATAGGTATCTTACGAGGTTTTTCCCTGACAACAAATAAATATCTTTGCAAAAAGGAGTGAGATCACACCAAAACATAAATGTTAAAAAATAGCCAAGTTCTTCCTTATCAAAATCTGTTTATGTAACAACTCAGCCGTGTAAAGTAGTGAGATCTAAAAGAATGCCTAGTTCTAACTTTATAGTCCAGGGAAAACCAACCTTAACCCAAAATTTCGGTATATACAATCCATTTTGATGGTTTCTTTATGAAAAAAGCGTGCGGAATCCGAAAATGCCGCAGCTGGTGTGCATTACGGAAGAATTGTTATTAACATTAATTTGGCACTATATATGCGGATTTTATGACTCCCTAAATGCAAAAATATTCTTCTAACAAAACTCTGCAACTGGTATGCATTACGGACAAATGTGGTTTACATTATAATTTGACACTAGAAGTGCTGTTTTATGAGTCTCCAAATACAAAAATAGTTTTTTAATTTTTTGGGGGAGGGGTGAACGGAAAGGAAAAGGGATGAACTGTGCATGAATTATATCGCTTTTTTTATTTTGTTTTCAGTATTAGTATTAGAATTTTGTAAAGCTTGCACTTGGTTCTACATGTGAGATTTGAACCCTCTGTCTCATCAGAACTAAGAAGCAGCTGTTTCCTAACTTTCCCTGAAATTCACTAAAGCTGGTTACATGGTAAATGAGCTCCTTAACTATCTCCAAATTGCTGCTATCAATAGTGACATGTTTTTTTGTTTAAAGTGTCTTCACTCTTCCTTGTTAATGCCTACCCTGAACACTATCTGCTACATAACGAAATTGAAGAAATTTTTTGATATCATCACCTTGCATGTTTGGAAGCAGATTGGCTTAAGTATTGAAAAGAAGATATAAAGAGTCCAGTGGTCGGGTATGCTTAATTCTACCGATATACTTCGCTTATAACTTTAAGCATGCACATTTGCTGGTGAGCCATCAAAACCGGCGGCGGTTTTTATCTAAGTTTAGCTCATCTATACTGCATGAAGAAACTGGGTCTTCGTTGGTCTTTCTCACCCTATTACTTGCTATAGTCGAGCCCAATAGTAGCCTACAGTAGCTGAAAATAATATTCTAAGTATCTTTCGCTGCTTTGATAAACCTATGTTCCAGTCTCAAAACCAGCGGCCAAATTCTTATTTTTGTGTGTTAAAACTTCCAGATATTGTTTCGGTCGTGAGCTAGGAGGTAGCATACGTACTCTTTTCACGCAAGATCTTCTTCTTCTTACTTCTCCTAACTCAGTATTCTAGCCTCGCTGTCCTTTTTGGTCCTGCAGCATTTTTGCATGTGCATCTTTTGTCACCTTTATTAGGTATAGGCATTCATCATCATCATAACATACCTATGGGTTTTTCTCTATGGTGAATGGTAGCGTGCGGTGGTTTAGACTACCTCTTTGCTTATATCGTGATACTGGGAGCATTTATTGCTGTGACTAGTAGTGTGTGGTGGTTTAAACTACCTCTTTGCTTATGTCGTGATACTAGGAGCACTTATTGCTGTCGTATGTAAGTGCATAGCAGGGAAGTGCTTAATCCAGGTGTGATAAAGCGTCTTATTTCGAAATATTTCTTCTAGTCAGTTAGTAATTTTGTTCGTCAAACAGTCGAGCTCTTATTTTCGACGAACTAAGATTAAAGCCAACATTGCCATTTGCCCATCGAAATGTACGCACTTCCTTTGTTGGATACGTGCCTTGAGTCTATAATAATAATAATTTTTAGTCTTTTTAAAGGTTTTGTATTTGATATTTACTTCAAATCTAAACATTTTCAGAACAAATCAAATCAAAAGAGTCCTTATGAAGACGTTTTTTGAAAATTAAAACTTTTCAATAGTCTTTTAAAATTATATGGTAGGTCAATCTTTTTCACATAAAAGCTACTTTCGCACCTTATACGTGACTTTATTCTATCAAAGCTGTTGACTTTCTTTTGCTGAAAGATACAAAATAATTGACTTGCAATTGAAATCATTCGATTCAGCATTTAAAAATAAAAGGCAAAAATACCTCACCTGACCTAGTTGATTTTTTCATTCATTCGCACCCCTCTGCTTTCGTACCCTTTCACCCCTCCCCCGAAAAATCGAAAAACTGTTTTTGTGCTTTTGTCAGAAGTCCTTATATGATGACCTCATATTCAAAATTTTGTAAAAAGTGGTTCTATCAAAAATTGAGTGGTGGCATTTGAATTAGCATTAAAAAATACATGGAACCTAGTTCGAAAGGCTGAGTTTTTTATTAATTCGTACCCCCTCTCCTTTCCTACTCGTAAACCCCTCCCCCAAAAAATCGAAAAAAATATTTTTACACTTGGGGAATCATAAAATCCGAATATCTAGTGCCAAATTAAAGTTAATAACAATTTTTTCGCAAACTAAAAAAAACTCTAAACGCTTAAGGATCTCAGAAGTATACCCGGCATTTTCGGATTCAACACGCTTTTTTCATAAAGAAACCATTAAAATGTATTGTACCTATATACCGAAATTTTGGGTGCAGTTCAATTTTTCCTGGACTATTATGAAGGTGTAATATCAAATATTTTAAGAAGAGTATACCTAATTGAAACAAACACCAAGTTATGAGAGAAATTTATTATTTAATGATTACTGAATAAAATTTGGGGGTTCACTTGGCAAGTTTTCTTTTTATTACGCACAAATTCAAAACGTTTTGAAATCTTGACAAACCCCCAAATTTTCGTCAGTAATCATTAAAGAATAAATTTCTCTCATAACTTGGTGTTGTTTCAATTATACATGTTTGGCTATAACTAACACCTAACACTTAAAAACTATATTTAAAAAAGATATTATACTCATTTTAGTTTTTTGTTAATTCATATTTTTATGTGGAAAAAAAGGATTTTTTTCGTACATATTTTTGTGGTTGTCTCAGTCGAGGTAGAGTTATAAAAAAGTCGGATTTATATAGTAAAAAAAAACCCTAACGGTTTAGGTATATTAGTTATACAAGGCACCCTGAACAAATGCATTTACTTAAAGCTTCAAACACTTTTCCCTTAATTAGATAATAATTTAATGTAACAAATACAAATCGAGAGCGGTAAACTGTGGCGCGTGCTTTGTTAAAGTCATACTATTGTACAATGTGCACCCCGGAACGCATCAAAACAAGCCCCTAAGTGGCAACGTAATTCCACGTAAACAATATCCTTCATTCGAAATATAAATTATTTCCCGTCACGCGATTTTTTTATATCTATCAGGGGGTCAATACTGACAGTAGACAACAGATGGTAAGGTGTAAAGTTCACTTGATATGACATCGTATATACAAGAAGAATGTCTTTTAGGAGGTGCAGTAGTGGGATGATACTGGGTAATTATCAAACATATGTAGGGTTTTTTTTAGTTCAGAAAGCCAACATTATTCATGAGTGGTATACCTATGCTTTTAAGAGATAAGGTGTGGAACGATGAGTGGATATGGTTTTTTTTCAAACATTATGTATAGATAGATGAGAAGGGAATTAATGGTCTGTTGAAGTCAAAAAACAGCAGAGAATGGTGGAGCTGTTTGTATATTAAAAAAAAATTACAAAATTTCGAGTTTAATATCAAGATCAAGCACGAACTTTTGGTGAAAATGAATGAACTGATGTATTTTACATAATATGTTTGTCTGCATTGTGCATAGTTAACTATAGAACCGTGCTGGCGTTGCTTTATGCAATGCGATAAGGTCTTCTTTGTTGAGTATATAATATGTTACTCTAAGCCCCCGGATTTATCAAGTCTTAGGATGAACCGGTGAAACATAAATGTTACCTCAGAGACATAAAACTTATTTTATTTCACGTGTAAGATAACTTACCTACGCATTTAAATTTAATAGCAGTTTTTTTTAGAGGGGTGAAACACAAGAATTTTTCACTAATAGAAAGTACCCTTCTTATTATTTAAAATGGAACAAAAATACTACTTTCCTCCGCTTCTGATATGTTAACTTCTCTGTTCATTCGTCAAGCAGGCGCTTATGTCAATAGTTTTCTAAGACAGTTCTTTTCCTCGATAGAACAGAAAATGGGTACGTTCAGCAGACACTAGAGACTACATATGCAGTCAACTACATTCATTGAACGCAAAACTGAATAAGAAATCTAGTTATTTCTTACGATGACAAAGATGTCAAACTTGGGTCTTTACTCCAAAAATTTACATTCTTCTAATATTTATCTTAGATTATGGAATATGCAATTCTACATCTGCAGTGATTCTCAGTACAGAATACTCTTTTCTTTTCACGAAAAATGTATAAAGAGAAAGGAGAGAATTGTACTGGGAATCACATCGGATCCAGTATTGCAAATTCCATAATCGACATGAATATGTTTATCTGAAAAACACCTCACAGAAGGCAAAAATCAATATTTCTTACACTTTTAATTAAATCCATCATATTATGATAAAAAACCATTTCAACCAAAACTTGTAACAAACGTGAAAAAAAAGAAGTTGCAGAACAGTGAAGTTCAGCTTCCTATTTAACTATAAAATATAATCAGCTGACATTTATTTCTTGCAAGCTGACCAATCAGAGACTATAAACTTGCCTTAATTTATAGTCCGTACGTGCTTCTGATCGTACACAATCCTTGCGTTCGGTAAACTAACAGATAGGCTATCCACGCATCCAAAAATTTTCAGATACGTTGGGTTGTTGTTGCATCAGCTGGTTTGTCACAAGGGATTACAACAACACAAACCTATCCGGATAGCTTTGGATTGATCCCCGAGAGAGGCCAATGCCTCTTCATTTGAATTGAATTAAGAAACGAAACCAAACACATTAACACACTCATAAACTTTAAATGTTAATTGTCAATGTCAAATTCTCAAGTGTCATTTATGTAAACAAAGTTCTCAAAGTTTGGCAAAATAAATATCAAATAGTTATAAAGGTCTATTAAATAAATGAATTAAAACAAATATGGATTTATATATTTTTATCATTGCAAAGGAAGTGGCAGCATCCTTTTCATCTTCGAGTAAATGTGATGATGAAATGATTGTTGTGGAATGTGGAGCTTTTGCTAAAGTAAATTGGTTAAAGGTTACAAGTGGAAAATTTTGTGAAAGTTATCGAAAAATATCTGGAGGAAGGGTTAGTACGAATATACGAAGCTAAGATTCAAAACGTTTACTGGATTTAATATCATAACAGTTTCGTGCGTATGTTAATGTTTTGCCTTAGCCCTAGCTGATGATAAGCACAAAAAATCACTAAGAACACGGAACTTAAAAATTTAAAGAAAAATAAAGATCTTAATATTTAAAATAAGTAAAAAAGCACTTATAATAAACCCCAAGATATTTTATGTGAGAAAGTGGTTGATTGTTCATCAGCGCAGCTCTTTCTATCTCAGTTAATCTTTGCATTCTTTCCTTGTGCCTCTGTATTTTGTTTGTTTCTCTTTCCATAAATCGATTTTCCCCTTTTTCAATCATTCGATCAATAATTGTTTCCGAGAAGCGAATTTGTGATTACCGCGACAGGTCGATCTTCTGAGGAAACGTTTGTTGTTTCTACATGTCCGGGTTGGTTTTCTGCAGACCCTTCCACCGTCACAATTTCACGATACCCTACAGAAACATTTGTTCTAGGTTGAATCAGGTGAGATTCGCCAAGGACTTGGCTTAAAACAGAAGAAGAGGTAAAATCGGAAGTTGAAGATCGGAGATCCGCTGCAAGGAGTTCTTTTTTTCGGAACATTCTGCTTGCACCAATGGACACATCCGAAAAAATGGAGTCATAATTTTGCAGAAACTTCCAATGATAACACAAATGGTAGTTTCTTCCTAGCTCCTCCGCTGGTTCTATTATTTTTATTTATTTCTTCAATTTTTTGATTACGATTTTAAACCGACATTCAACCGCAGTCACACAAAAAAAATTCCGAAAAATTGTTAAAAATGGTACCTCCAATAGAACCATTTTTTTGATTTTCCCATAAACAGTTCAACTGACATTCACAAATTTTTTATGGAGAATTTTTAAAAAAGTTTTAAAAGTTTTGTGTACCAAAATTTTCCAACATTTTTTTTTTTTGGATTTTTAAAAAAAGTTTAAAATTTTTTTTTTTGAGAACTTAATAATTCGAAACGACTTGGTCAATTTTTATTAAACTTGGTACCCAGTAGCTTTTTAACATTATCTATCAGATTTTAAATGAAAATTATTCTTATAACCAAAAATAACGGTACCTCTCAAACAAATGATTGAAAACCGGTATTGAACATCTCATTTTTCTAAAAAACGGCTCCTGCGATTTTTATTAAAATTTTTGTGTGAACATCTGTACGATGATCTATCGTTTAAAAAAGGTATATCTCATAGAACCATTTTTTTGGTTTTCGACTTCATCATTATCAGTTGAACTAATTTTAATGAATTTTTATTGCACAAAAGCTTCAAATAAGTTCTAATAATATTGCATACCAAAATTTTCAAAAGAATAAATTATTGATTTTTAAAAAAAATTTCAAAATAATTTTTTGAAAATTACATATGTATGTACATATTTGGAAAATATTTTTTCGATGATATTTTTTTTAAATTAATTTTTTAACTTCGCATTAATAAAAGCTAAAATTTGTTTTAATTTTTTCAAAATTTTATATACATATAAAAAACTATTTTTTTAAAAAACCGCTCCAACGATTTTCAATTTTTTTTCACATAAATTGAGATTTTCTTAAGAAATCGGATGATGTACATTGCTGTGATGTCAAAAAAATTTCAGAGGTTGTTTAATCTATTTATGTTTAATAACATTTTGTTTTATTAAATGTCAGTCTAAACTGTAAGTTCCATGCATATTTGCAACACGGTGCTATATTGTTCATAAATTAATGTACCTAATCACATAATACTACCTTTAACCACAGACAAGAGAAATATACAGATGTAGCTGACAATATCTCCATTAGAAAGATAAAAGTCCGACAAAATTAGATTTGTTCTTATGGATTTTATCAGATGAGGTACATCAAAACAAAGATATATCTTTTTGCCCTCGTATAAGCAAACTAATTACTATCGATATTGTCAATGCTTTATGCTACCATCTTTATATCCTAGTTTTGAAAATAAGCTTCGGTTTGTTGAGCCTTGGTCACATGTGAGCGCTCGCACAAATATTCCAAGGTTTTCACAAACTTTCAAGCATTTAAAAATTTGTTCTTTTAATTCTAAATCTGGATAAGATGTCGAACTCACAACGTAGTTCAAAACGTATTTAAAATTGGAGCAGAGCCCTCTAATCAGAAAAACACAAATAGTTTTTCCTCGGACTGGTTCCCTTTTTCCATCCTCATAGTCAACAAATTCGTCAATTCTGTCCTTGAAGTTGTTATATGTCACATTCTCCTCTATAGAAATTTCATTAAAAATAAGTACTACATTTTTACTCATTTCAGGCAGTTCATCAACCTTTTCTTTTATTTTAGATAAAACTTTTTCATGGAAGCCCGTCGACAAAATATGTTTAATTTCCATCCACTTATACAAGGACGTAGGATGTGGATGTGGAAATTGCATAATTTTGTGGGTGGATGGCGGCGATATGTATAATGTATAAACAGGATAGACCACAAAATAGAACTAGGTGGAACCAAATACCAATACGTTGATAAAGTGATCATTTTATGGTCAATGTCGACCCTCTGGCTTCTATTAGATAAATATTTGTCTACATACAAATGAAAAAAATGTTTGTATGGAGCAAATAGGCTCTAAAACTATACTAAACAAATTTTGTTGAAATTTTAAATGTTTGTTCCTAATAGCACCGGGATGGTTAAGAAAGTTGTTTGAGAAAAATTCGCACACTGCAACGGACATTGTAATTTAAATTCATTTATCAATACTTTAGTAGAAAAAATAAAAGAAAACTTTATAAGAAAAAAATTAATTTCTAGGAAATATAAGTATGTATGTCAATTGAAGAAAATTAATTAAACGAAAATTAAAAAAAAGTGGTTAAGGAAAATTAAAAGGAATACGAAAAAGACAATAATAAGTGGTATGTGCATTATGCATAAATAAACAAAGTTAGATTAAAGAAAATAAAAAAGATATGTATGAAATAAATAAAATTAAAAATAAATAAATAGGGATTAAACAATTAAAGGAAAAAACTTAAGAAGTGGTATGTATATGTACATATATAATAAGCAGTACAATTTAAGAAAGTTTAAATAAAATGTTTACCATTCGAAAGGGTATTCCAACCGCAATATCGGAAAAAAAGTTGGACAAAGCCCAACTTCTGTTGGGAAAAAAAATATAATATAGAAACAGCATTTACTGTTCTTTCAACAGCCGACCGATAGGCGTTAAACCATTCAGATAAGATCATAAAAAAAGTGCAAACATTTTGAAATTATAACCTCATCAAAATCTTTTGCATTTTTATTTGTGACAGGCAAAGAATCTATTAAATTGGAAATTGTTGTCAAGCCTGTTTTATTAGATTTTTTTTTGACAAACTTCCTACCTTGATTCTGTTTAATTCACGCATTATTGCAATATGTTGAAGATTATTTTTTTCGAATTTGTTTTTTTTTTTTTCTAAATCAAATTCTTTTTGCTTCAATTTCTAAATTTCTGCTTTGTAATCATGATGATTCTGTGCTTTGGAAAATTCATCCGATGAAGAATTCGGCAAACTTTTTTCTGAAAAATCTTGAAATTCTGTAAGGCTTAAATCTACAGCAAGACCTTCCGAAGAAAGGTTAGGCTTCAAATAGGTTTTAAGATTTGAACCATAGGGATTTGATACATTTCCTAGGTTCAATGTGGGAACGGATCCTTTTTTTAATTTGTTTTTTAATATAAAGTCCTTTTCAAAATGTATTTCACATAAATGCAATTTTTTTGAAAGGACGCCCTGTTTTAAACTACAAGCATCGTGCCATTTTTTTTAAAAATATTTCGTTTTCCCGTGCAGGGAATTTGAAAAATTTGGTGGTTAAATTATCCTGTCGCTTGGTACCACAAGAAGAAACGCAACATTTTATACGGTATACCATCCTCTGCTCTTTAGTTGCAAACATTAATAAAAAACACCGAGTCTAAAAAATATGATAGGTATACCTAATATCTAAATAGTCTTTAAAAAAATAGTCCAAATAGTCTTTAAAAAAAACTAAAATTCATCACTATGCAGTGACGACAACCACACGAAACCTGTAAGTGCAAAATAAATTCCGTCTACCTACCCAGTCTGAAAAAAAAAACAATACACATAAGCATTGACATCCGTATCCTTTCCAAACTTGATTTGCACTTGACTGAAATCAAATTCAAATGTGAAAGAAAATGATATACTGAAAACAAAATCTACCCCCGAGTTGGATGTTGTATCCTGGAACTTATTTTTTGTATCATGTTCATGTACCATAGCACAGAGACATCACAGGACATAATATAAGAAAATTATCAATTTAAACTTGCATGATCATACAATAACCGAGAAACAGAACAACTAGATCCATCTACATAAAAGATGGGAACTAAACTCGATGAAGACCATATTCTACATCTGTATATTTCTCTTGTCTGTGCCAATAGGTACCTACCTAACAAAAAATATACCTAGTTTCTCCTCACCGAATAATCTTTACCTACGTAGGTATCTACATACATACAAAATATGATAAGAACACGTTTTTAACATGTACGTTATACCTATAGGTACATATTAATAGTACCTAACAGATACCCACCTTCTTCTTACCTTCCTATAGGTACCCAACCTATCTACACAGTCCATTTGAATATATACATACCTATCTACCTAATGTCAATTCCTATTACAAAGCTTCTTAGTAATATTATCCCTATTAATCCTAATAGGTACCTAATACTTACCTAGGTATACAATAAAGTAGGTACCTACCTACCTATAAACTACAATTCTGAAAGTCTCAATTCTTTGCTTACCTATACCTCCAGAGATTAAAATGAATATGTTCGACTTTGTTCCAACAATTCTCTATTTTTCCTTATGTTCGTTTATACTCGATCGTTCTGCCTCTATACTCGCAAGTCATTTTATTCACAAATAAAAATACTCCCGAGAAAACTCAAACAAACTGGTCGAACTAGTTTGTGTCGTTTGACTTCACACCCACGAACAAAATTACTCGTGAACAGTTGGAACTAGTTTCGAGTACCCGAAACAAAGCGATCATCCAAGATCGTGAACATATCTCGGGTCGTTTGTGGATTAGGTAGATTTTAGGTACGTATTTATTTGTATTCGGTTTTGGTGGTTTTTAAATTTACAAGAAGAACAACTGATTTGTATTTCTATTATGGATATGAAGTTATTTACTAATTGGTTGGTTTTTTTTTTGTATTGTTTTAGTAGGTATGATGACAGAAGATTTAATTATTCAACTATGTGGATTACATTCATAATATTATTCACACGACATAGGAAAGTTTGAGAGAGTGCAGTTTTTGGACAATTGTTTTTATCTGGGAAACAGCTCCCTTGAAAAACTAAAGTTTAAAACGTTTATCATAACGAAATTATTATTTAAATTCGGAAAAAATTTGTATGCGTATTGTGTAGATATGCCTACCTACTACCTACCTACTACCTACCTACTACTTTCCTACTATGTACTATAGGTCCTAAATTTTTTTTTATCTATTCAGTTTTTTTAAGGATTGGCTAAATTCGCAGAAAATGTAGTATTAAGAAAAAAGAACCAGATTGAATCCGGAAACTGTCAACAATTTGATGGTCGCAAATTCAAGTTTGAAAATTAATCCTATTTCTTCGGATGGTGACGACACGTTTTATAATAACAATACTTTAAAAAAAAACTGCATAGCTATGTAGGAACCTACATTAAATATTTACGATTTATTTATAAGTTATATATTTTTACTTATTTTTTTTTTGTTTATTTACTTTTATTTCATTTTACTTCATTTCATTTTGTTTTCATAATATCATGTCCCTAGTTCCTACTTAGCTTGATTTATTCAATAAAAAAATGTTAAACAAACTAATTAGGTATTTTTATTTATCTTAAAAGATCATAATTCAGAAACATACTGCTGCTTGAAAATCACAAAACCAACCACCAAATTTCGCACAGCAGAGTTTAGGTTATGGAATACCCATCCACCGTCAACCTCGAATACACAATACACACTACACAAGCTCGCGTCGAGCACATTCGAGCATATCGATCGTGGTCACTTTGTTCACAGTCGCTTGACTCGTTTTTATTCGAACGAATTTAACTCGGTTGCAAGGTATACTCGTTCGTTTTCGTTTGATTTGTGTGGTGAATGACGAGCCATCAAAATCGTAACCAGAAAAACTCGTAAACATTTTCCTTGCGTTGACTCTGTTTTTTTGAACTCGCTTTTTTCGAGTGAGTATTCGATGTTCGTGAACATTACTCGACTCGTTTTATTCTCTGATACCTACCCATAATTTGTTCTCATTATCGGCAACGTAAAATACCTACCTACAACCATGTAGAATCTTGGCCAATATTCCATATTAAAATGGAATTTTCATTTGCACAAAGCATAGTTTAAACAAAATTTTAAAACCTACTTATAATTAGTTTTATTTAAAAAAAAAATACAACAGGTTTAAAGCTAAATTAAAATTAATTGAAATGTCCTTTTCAATATAATATTAGTATTAAAAAGATTTAAACAAAAAAGATGGAAAAGTCAAAATAACAAAAATTACAAAAGGCTGTAACTTGTTTAATGGAACTGGCAGAAAAATGTATTGACTCATTTAAAAACAAAAAACAATTGGACTGTATTTTTACTGACTTCAACAAGGCGTTTGACAACTATTACATCAGATTTTGCTTTTTAAATTAAGAAAGCTGGGATTTAGTGATCATATTGTAAAGTGGCTCCAATCTTATTTATTCTATAGATCTTACTCGGTACTTTTCAAAGGTTGTGAATCAAACAAGTTCAAATTTAATTCTGGAATTCCACAAGGTAGTCATTTAGGCCCTAACCCTATAAACGATTTATCGTCTGTGTTAAAGCACTCTAAGTGTCTCATTTATGCCGACGCGACGATGCGATGTTACAATCTTCAAAACTATATCAAATACTCGTAATTGTGAAGAGTTGCAATGTGATCTTAATTCGTTTTTTGATTGGTGTGCTCGTAAATGTTTACATCTTAACATCGATAAATGTAAAAATATGAACTTTACGAGAAACTTTCTGTAATTTCTTTAAATTATTTGTTTAATGGTGTATCATTATCTCGTGTAAACGATATGTCTGTTCTTGGTGTGTCATTTGATGGCAAACTTAAATTCATACAACACATAAACTGTATAACTAATAAGCCCAATTTAATTCTTGGTTGGATTAAGAGAGAGTCAAAACAATTTCCCGATCCATTTGTTATAAAGCAACTTTTCATAACATTTGTTCGACAAATGGAATACGTATGTCAGGTCTGGGCACCCAATTATGCCTGCCATAAGGCCAGGATAGGGCATGTTCAAAAAAGTTTCCTGAGATTTGCGCTGAGGGGGTTAGGATGCGATAATCCCTACGATCTTCCACCTTACCACCACAAACTTAAGCTAATCGATATGCCGAGTCTTGAGAGCAGAAGTTCTTATTTATGTTTTGTCTTCATTTTCAAATTAATAAATGGAAATATAGACTCTTTGCACCTTCTGTCTCGTATAAACTTTAATGTTCCTGAAAGAAACCTGAGGAATTTGACCGAATGCATACATATCTCAAATTATCGGACCAACTATGAACAATTTTCTCCTTTAAATGGAATGTTTAAATTATTTAATTATTTCAATGATAAATAAATACATATATTAATTTGTTTGATCATAGAATAAATGTATCCAGTAAATTCAAGTCAACTTTTTTTTTGCCAATTATCTGTATCTGTAATCTGTATATATAAGTTCTTTGTAAAGCTAGTCCTTAGCTGAGTTAAACAAATAAATTAAATTAATATATTGAATAAAAATAACATCACCCTACAAATTTTCTATTGGATTGAAGTCAGGTGATTGGACAGGCCGAACCTAACCTCAATATAGCGTTTACCAGAAACCATACCCAAGCAAAAAGCATGCTCAACCCAATATTTTTCACACTCCGTGTTTGACAGTTTTCATCATATATTTTGGCTGATATTCTGTGTTGGGACACTCAAAAAAATATTTCGTAAAATCACTAGGAAATATTTTCGTAAATCTTATTTTCGTTCAAACAACAAATCTTTCGTAGTAAATATAAGATGCGAAAAATTCTGTGTTACAAACATTTTGTAAAATCCACGAAAGCACTTTTGTAAACTCTTTTTTGAGAATTTTTAGTTAAATGTGCAAACAAATTCGTTCAATCTACTAAATCTATACGATGCTAAATAAATTATTTGTTATATCTACTTGCTTTACTAATGTTTTCATAAAATTACAAAAATTTTGTGAATTTATCGAAACTATAGCTACTTGCATTCTATCACATCTAGGTAGACGGATGATTTTTATTACATCAAAGACAGTGTGGTCTTAACAAATTATTTTGTAAAATTACAAAATTTTGTTAAATTATCGAAGCAATCGTTGGGTACTACCCAATCTGCATGTTATAAGGCAAATACTTTTGGATATGAACTACCGTCCTTTCAAAATATTTCGTGAAACTAAAAATTTTTTGTAAAATTATTGAACCAATCGTTATATTTATATTAGCCGCTATACATATATGTATGTTAAATTGGCGAATGCTTTTGCGTGTATCTATGCCTGTGCGATCTTTACAAATAATTTCGAATTTGTAAATTTAAAGAATAAATCTGTACAATATTAAGAGGGATTTTGTAGAATGCACAGTATATTCAAAAATATTTCGTGTATTCTACAAAATTTTTTCTCAAGATTTTTTTAAAAATACAAAAAACCCAAACCTTTGTATGTAGACAAACAAAGCCAGGCCACGGGCAAAAACAAAAACTTTGCGCTTTAATGATTAAGAATTATAATCTTGTTGGATAAAGTTCACACTTGATATTCGTCATGAGATCTATGCAAGATGAACTGAACTTAACAAAAATTGCTTATTTAGGCCCTCATTATAGTCAGCTGATGAGTTCAAGTGATATCGCTGGGACGAATCACTAAAGGAAGTTAAATGCTATTTTGTAAAAAAAAATTGTTGTATTTACGAAATTTTTGTATTTTTGCAAAATTCGGGAAAAAATTTCGTAGAATGCACAAAATATTCAAAATATTTCGTGTATTTAACTAAATTTTTTCTCGAATATTACAAAAATACAAAATTTTCGTTGTATTTACGAATTCATTTTCGTAACATTTCGTGGATTCTATTAAATTTTTTGCCGAGTTTTGCAAAAATACAAAATTTTCATTGTATTTACGAATGTATTCATCCTACCAAATCTAAAAATTTCGTAGCCTACTAAAGTTTTTTTTGGAATATTTTACAAATATACAAATGTTTCGTGATATTTACTAATGTAATGTACCTTTATGTCGGGATAGTATTTGTACATTTTACGAAAGCCTGTTAGTGCAATTTACGAAAAACATTAGTGCTTTTGTACCACGAAAATTTCGTAAAATAAACGAAAATTTTAGTTTATATACCAATTATTTTTTTGGGTGGAGGAAGACGGACCTATTACCGGGATCCATTAACACCAAAAAGAACAAACTTACTCTCATCTGTCTATTATATTGATAGTCACTGCACTAACATCTAAATTTAAGTAATTTTGGATCTCAAGGGACGAAGCAGAAGGCATTTTGCTAGATTCGACAATGCGCCTATCGTCTATGGCGGTCGTATTTCTCTTTCTACCAAGGGTTTCGGTTCTTTCGTTATACTTTATGGCATTCCCTATCATTTGAGCTATACAGTCAATTATGCTTTGAATTTCTCCACAGGTTTTGCTTTCTTTTCTCAATCGGCACAGGAATTACATCATCCTTGTCACACTTTACGGTATTTGTTTGATGTTAGCTTTACATTTAAGTTAGTGAGTAAGTCAGTTGTAAGAGAACCACGGAGAAATAAAATAAAATAAAATTTCGATTTTTTCAAAAATTTCGATTTTTTCAAAAATTTGCATTTTTCAAAAAATTTCGATTTTTTCAATAATTTCGATTTTTTCAAAAAATTTCGATTTTTTCAAAAAAAAATTTTTTTTTTCAAAAATTTCGATTTTTTCAAAAAATGGACAAGACGCTCGCCAAAAATATTACACTTGGGAAATTTCATCAAGAACCACCGTCATCACTCTGGACGAGGTGATAAAATCATTTGCGGATTATTGCAACCCAAAAAAGAATGCAATATATGAACGAATGAAATTTTACAAAAGGCGACAGAAAGAAGGTGAAACTTTTGACGTATTCTTGACGGATTTGAGGCATTTAGCTGAAGGTTGAGTTTGCTGATGGAAAAGACGACATGATACGAGACTTCATTGTGCTTGGGCTTAGAAACATCGATCTAAGTGATAAATTAATGAATATTCCATACTTAAATGTAGAACGAGCGATCAAAATGTGCAGGGTGGCCGAATTGGAGCGGGTGAGGGCAAGTGAAGTTCATGGAGCAGCAGCTGAGAAAGATCATCAAGTAGCGGAAATAAGAAAGGGACGTAATCATAAATTAAACAAAAATGAAGATAAAAAAAATTATTCGAACAGTTACTCAAATAATAATCATAGCTATCCTTCTTCTTCTAACTATAGGAACTCTAGCGAGAACATAAATTGTAATAAATGTTTGACTGTACATCCTAGATTTCGATGCCCTGCATATAACTAAATCTGCATATTATGCAAACGACGTGGTCATTTTTATTTAGCATGTACAGCAAAGCAAAATAAGAAAACTCATGTTACAAATGAAATTTGTACTGCGGTTGATGAGGATGAAAGTGAAAACCAATTTACCCACGCGATTGACACAGAAACAGGTAACGAATCAGCTTTTCATACTTTGTATTTACACAGTATGAATAGTTTATCAAAAAATGCATGCGAATGGTTTGAAAACATTTATTTTGATGAAAACTCTATTAAATTTAAGATCGATACGGGTTCTTCCATAAATGTTTTATCCTATAAATATTTGCAATTAATATATAAAAACGTACAGATATTGCCTTCTTGTATAGTGATTGAGACTTATGGTGGAAATAAAATAGTTCCCGAGGGTGTAGTAAGGCTCAAGACTAGATACACCAACCAAACGTTGATCCAAGACTTTATTGTAGTAAAAACATAATCGGTTCCAATCCTTGGTCTTCAAGCAAGTCGTGATTTCGGGCTCACGAAAAAATTAGACATTATATGCAGGTGAAAGAAAGATGTAATTTTCTTAAAGATTATAAAGACGTCTTTGAGGGATTTGGCTGTTTTCCAAAAGAATTTCATTTAAAAGTAGATCCAAATATTAGTCCGACTATTATGCCAGCTCGTCGTGTTGCTCTAGGTATAAAAGAAAAGTTAAAAAAAAGTTTGAGTGGTCTTGTTAATCTTGGGGTTATTCAACCGGTGCAGCATCCTAAAAACTGGGTCAGCAATCTCGTAGTTGTAGAAAAACAAAACAGAGATCTTAGGTTATGTTTGGACACAGTTGACTTAAATAAAGCCTTAGTTCATCAAGGATACCTAATACCTAAATTAGAAGAACTTACCTGCGAGCTTTCTGATAAGTATTACTTTTCAGTTTTGGATATGAATCAAGGATTTTGGCAAATTAAGCTTGATGAAGAATCAAGTGATCTATACAGAACACCATTCGGAAGCTTTAAATTCAATCGTTTCCCGTTTGGGATAAAAGTAGCTTCTGAAGCTTTCCAAGAATACGCGACTAAAGCATTTGGAGACATTCCGGGCACGTTTATTTACATCGATGATTTGTTGGTCACAGGTAAAACTACAGAAGAACATGATGCAACCTTAAAAAAAGTATTAGACAGGGCAAGACATTTAAACATAAAATTTAACATGAATAAATTTCAATACAAAGTCGACAATGTAAAGTATGTAGGTCATATATTCTCTAAAAATGGTGTTTAGACTGACCCTGACAGAGTTAGTTCCATAGTTAAACAAGAACCTCCAAAAAACAAAAACGGTTTACAATCTGTACTAGGAATGATCAATTATGTCCGTAATTTTATTCCAAATCTATCCGAAGAATGTAAAAACATGAGAGAGCTTAAAAAAATAATGTTGAGTTCCAATGGTTACCGGTGCATGAATGGGAGTTTGAAAAAATTAAAACATTAATTTCAAATGCACCCACTTTGAAACTTTTTAATGAAAATAAGAAAGTAACAATACAAACCGATGCTTCGCAATATGGCTTAGGTGCTTGTCTATTACAAAAGCATGGGCCGATTTGCTTTGCTTCTCGAAGTCTGACTGAAGCTGAGAAAAATTACTCCCAAATAGAGAAAGAGCTTCTTGGCATAATTTTTGCCGCCATTAAATTTCACTATTACATTTACGGGCGAGATGTACTGGTTCAAACAGACCATAAACCCCTAATTTCAATATGTTAAAATAACTTGACAAAAGTTTATAGCTCAAGGCTACAAAGAATGCGACTCAAGTTACTAAAATACCGTTTAAATGTTGAGTTTTTACCAGGCAAATATCTTCATATTGCCGATTTTTTGTCAAGTTCATATGATAAGGATTCTTGGGGTGATGAAGATGAAGACTTTAGTGAAATCGTTCACACAATTAATGCCAGTGAGGAAAAACAAACAAGAATTAGAACTGCAACACACATGGACATAGTTTTAAACAAAGTTATGATGCATTGCAAAAATGGTTGGCCAGATCATAAATCTAAAATTCAAAGTTGTTTGTTGCCGTTCTTTAAGATTCGAAATGATATTTATTTAGAAAACGGTATTCTTTTCTATCAAAATAGAATCATTATACCTGACAACATGAAACTTGAAATCCTAGCTTGTCTTCATCAATCACACTGCGGAATACAAAAAACAAAACAGAGAGCTAGAGAATTATTATTTTGGCCAACCATAAACTTCGATATTGAAAATTATATTCTTGCATGTAATGCATGCAACAAATTTAGTAGAAAAAACATTAAAGAACCAATAATATTCCATACCATTCCACGCTACAGATTTTTAAAATTAGGACATAATGGAATATGGATCAGTTAATTATTTAGTTATAGGAGATTATTAACAAAATGGATTGAAATATTAGAACTCAAAAGTAAAAGCATGCAAGAAATTATTAAGCATTTAAAAAATTTGTTCAGCACTCACGGGATTCCTGAAGAAATTGTGTGTGATAATAACCCATTTAATTCCAAAGTATTTATGGAGTTATCAAAGAAATTCGTGTGGATTGCAAAAAACTTGATAAAAAAAATCACAAGAGTCTGGGACAGAATTATATTTAGCTTTACTTGAGTATCGAAACACTCCAATAAACTCAATAGGAGCTGCTCCCTCTCAAATGTTGTTCAGTAGGCTTTGTAGAACTCTTTTAAAGATGAAGAAAGATTTATTAGAACCTAAAATTATTCATAACATTACTGAAAAAATAAAACAAAATCAATAGTTTATGGTAAAAGGGAAAAATAATATCATATCATAAAAGCCCCAGATCATACATACTTTTGGATGAAAAGGGTAACATTTATCGGAAGAACTCTATCGAGGTTAACAATTATCAGAAAAACAAAACTATAACCCACGAAAAGCCGGAAAACATCAACAGCAGCACACAAACAAATAACCCAAATAAGAAAAATATACATGTCTCTCCAGTTAAAAATGACCAAGTCGATAACAGTTCTTATAAAACAAGATATGGCAGGTCTGTCAAACAACCAGATCGGTTTTGTTTTTCATGAAAGTCAAGCGTTTAATAATTTAAATTTCATTTAGATAAGAAGTTAAATTACTATATTACATTTGTTGAAACTTAATTTAATTTAGCATGAATATGAATAATTATATAGATATTATATAAAATGTAGGTACACATTAAACAAAAAAAACAAAAAAAACTGAAATGAATTACTTATGATAAAAAAAAAGAAAATAGTATAACATAAAGTGAAATTATGATTAAATTAATTTATTAACTACAATTGAATAAATCTTATTACTTTAAACTAACTCGTATATACATATATATATTTGGTTTTTCGGAAATGGCTCCAACGATTTTGATCAAATTTTCAGAGTTTATTGCGATGAATGAGAAAAAAATAAAAATTGGGTTTAGTAAAATCCGCCCACTCCCACGCCCACTTTTCTTACTTCTTTGTATGACGGAAACGGTCGAAAATATCTTTATTTCTCGGAAACGGCTAAAACGATTTGAATGAAATTTTCAGAGTTTACTTTTATGGGTACGAACAAAATTAAAAAAATAAAAATAGTAAAATAGTAAAATCCGCCTACTCCCACGTCCATTATTATTAGTTTTTGGTTTTTCGAAAACGGCGCCAACGATTTGGATGAAATTTTCAGAGTTTATTCTTATGAACGAGAAAAAAAATAAAAAAATTGATTTAGTAAAATTCTATGACTGCAACGCCCACTTTTATAATTTCTTAGTTTCTCGAAAACAATTCAAACGATTTGAATGAGGTTATAAGAATTTATTCTTATAACAAAAAATTGAAAAATTCTTTTTCTCCTCAATAAGAAGAAAAATGTAAAAAAAAATTTAGTGAAATCCGCCCACTGCCCCGCCCACTTTGTTCGTATTTAGGTTATGGGTAACGGTAACAATTTGGATGAAACTTTCAGAGAGCGTTCTCTTTTATAGGTAAGAAAATTTTTTTTTTTAAATAAGTAAAATCCGCCTACTGCCACACCCACTTTTATTAGTTTTTGGTTTCTCGAAAACGGTTCTAACGACTTAAATCAATTTCAGTTTATTTTTATGAACAAGGAAAAAATGGAACATTGGATTTAGTTAAATCCGCCCACCGGAACGCCCACTTTTATTATTTCTTAGTTTTTGGAAAACAATTCAAATGATTTAAATGAATTTCTTAGAACTTATTCTTATAATAAAAAATAAAAAATTCGTTTCCCAAACTCCGCCTTCTGCCACGCCCACTGCCACGCCCACTTCCACGTCCACTTTTATTATCTTTTGTCTCTGAAACGGCTTTAGCTATTTTGGTGAAATTTTCAGAGTTTTTTGTTATAATTTCTGTATTTCTCGGAAACAACACAAACGATTTTAATGAAAGTTTTAGAGTTCATCCTTATGATTGAGAAAAATTGAAAAAAAATAGTTATATCCACCCAAAGCTCCGCCCACTTTTTTGGTTTATCGGGCTCCAACGATTTGCATGAAATTTTTGGAGTTTATTCTTATGAAAAATTTTTGAAAAATTATGAAAAATTTGATTCTGTAAAATACCACGCCCTCTTTTGGAATATATTGAATGAAATAGATTCAGCGATTTGGATGAAATTATCAGGAAGTGTACTGATGAACAAGAAAAAAAATTCAAAAAATATTTTTGGATAAAAACCGCCTACTTTTATTGTATCATACAGGCCCTTAACTCAGGGGCGCTTAAGAAACAGTTTTAACAATTTGGATGACATTTTGTATTTAGATAATATTTTAACTCTCATAGCTAATAAAAATAAGTGTCATCCAGGCCCTTAACTAAGGAGGTGCCAAAGAACGCTGAATTCTATTTCAAGTCTAACGATTTGGATGCAATTTTATGTTATGCTTATTATGTTATGGATGCAATTTTATGTTTAGAAGAGCATAACTTTTTTACAATTTTGATGAAATTCTGTATTAAGAAAATATTTTGCTTTCCAAGTTGATCTTAAGAAAAGACCGTAGCCAAGGGGCGGACGTCAAAATAGGCCGTAGCCAGGAGGCGGGGCGTCACAAAAGGAGCAACGATTTTGATCAAATTTTAAGATTTTGTTCTTATGAACGAGTGAAAAATGAGTGCGTGAAGTTAGCCCCCCTTTTTTGGAATTTGCTATTTTTGAAAGTTGTTCCAGGTTGTTCCCGATTTGTTCCGCATTGTTCCAAGTTTTTTTTGAAAAATATTCAAAAATGGGGGTTTTAGAGCCAAAAAACCGTTTTTGACCTAGCCCCCCTTTTTTCGAAAATCAAATTTTTGAAAGTTGTTCCAGATTGTTCTAGTTGTTCTGAACATTGTTCCAAGTTTTTGGACCCCTATTGTCAAAATTTCAAAAGTTATGGGCAAAATTCGAAAAAATTCTAGCCCCCCTTTTTTCGAAATTCTTGATTTTGAAATTTTTGTCGTGTTTCAAAAAGTGTTCCAAACATTGTTCCAAAAACTCAAAATTGTAGGACGTGTATTTTTAAAGATAAAACCTTCCGAACATTTTTTCAAAAATCCATAAAAACGGCTCTCTAATATTTTATTTTTTTTTTAATGCATTGACTTTTGAAATCTAATGGTAAATGCATGTATTGAAAAAAAGTTCTGACCTTATATTCTTACTACCAGCTTAAAAACTAACTTTAAAAAAACATCTCCGATTTTTTCAACTTTTCAAAAAGACCCCTGCCCCCCCTTTTCCAAAAATCCAAAATCTAAAATTTGTTCCAAGTGCAGAATCCCTCAAATCCAATTGTTCCAAAGAATCATCAAAAAATATTGAAAACTGAAGATTTTAAGCCCAAAAAACACTTTAAATGAAAATATCTTATTATCCTAGCTCTGGCCCCCCTTTTTAGAAATCCAAAATTCAAAAATTTGTTCCAGGTTGTTCTAGGGCTCTTCTAAATTGTTCCAGACTTTCGTTTCTTAAAATTGATTTTTAGTATGAAAAATTTCAAAAAAATGCTCCCCTGCCCCCCCTTTTCCAAAAATCCAAAATCTAAAATTTGTTCCAAGTGCAGAATCCTTCAAATCCAATTGTTCCAAAGAATCATCAAAAAATATTGAAAACTGAAGATTTTAAGCCCAAAAAACACTTTAAATGAAAATATCTTATTATCCTTGCTCTGGCCCCCCTTTTTAGAAATCCAAAATTCAAAAATTTGTTCCAGGTTGTTCTAGGGCTCTTCTAAATTGTTCCAGACTTTCGTTTCTTAAAATTGATTTTTAGTATGAAAAATTTCAAAAAAATGCTCCCCTGCCCCCCCTTTTCCAAAAATCCAAAATCTAAAATTTGTTCCAAGTGCAGAATCCTTCAAATCCAATTGTTCCAAAGAATCATCAAAAAATATTGAAAACTGAAGATTTTAAGCCCAAAAAACACTTTAAATGAAAATATCTTATTATCCTTGCTCTGGCCCCCCTTTTTAGAAATCCAAAATTCAAAAATTTGTTCCAGGTTGTTCTAGGGCTCTTCTAAATTGTTCCAGACTTTCGTTTCTTAAAATTGATTTTTAGTATGAAAAATTTCAAAAAAATGCTCCCCTGCCCCCCCTTTTCCAAAAATCCAAAATCTAAAATTTGTTCCAAGTGCAGAATCCTTCAAATCCAATTGTTCCAAAGAATCATCAAAAAATATTGAAAACTGAAGATTTTAAGCCCAAAAAACACTTTAAATGAAAATATCTTATTATCCTTGCTCTGGCCCCCCTTTTTAGAAATCAAAAATTCAAAAATTTGTTCCAGGTTGTTCTAGGGCTCTTCTAAATTGTTCCAGACTTTCGTTTCTTAAAATTGATTTTTAGTATGAAAAATTTCATTAAAATGCATTCGTTTAAAATGCATTTTATTTCATTAAAATGTATTCGTTTAAAATGTATTCGTTAAAAATGCATTTTATTGAAATAAAATGTATTTTAAACGAATACATTTTAATGAAATTTTTCATACTAAAAATCAATTTTAAGAAACGAAAGTCTGGAACAATTTAGAAGAGCCCTAGAACAACCTGGAACAAATTTTTGAATTTTGGATTTCTAAAAAGGGGGGCCAGAGCAAGGATAATAAGATATTTTCATTTAAAGTGTTTTTTGGGCTTAAAATCTTCAGTTTTCAATATTTTTTGATGATTCTTTGGAACAATTGGATTTGAAGGATTCTGCACTTCGAACAAATTTTAGATTTTGGATTTTTGGAAAAGGGGGGGCAGGGGAGCATTTTTTTGAAATTTTTCATACTAAAAATCAATTTTAAGAAACGAAAGTCTGGAACAATTTAGAAGAGCCCTAGAACAACCTGGAACAAATTTTTGAATTTTGGATTTCTAAAAAGGGGGGCCAGAGCAAGGATAATAAGATATTTTCATTTAAAGTGTTTTTTGGGCTTAAAATCTTCAGTTTTCAATATTTTTTGATGATTCTTTGGAACAATTGGATTTGAGGGATTCTGCACTTGGAACAAATTTTAGATTTTGGATTTTTGGAAAAGGGGGGGCAGGGGAGCATTTTTTTGAAATTTTTCATACTAAAAATCAATTTTAAGAAACGAAAGTCTGGAACAATTTAGAAGAGCCCTAGAACAACCTGGAACAAATTTTTGAATTTTGGATTTCTAAAAAGGGGGGCCAGAGCAAGGATAATAAGATATTTTCATTTAAAGTGTTTTTTGGGCTTAAAATCTTCAGTTTTCAATATTTTTTGATGATTCTTTGGAACAATTGGATTTGAGGGATTCTGCACTTGGAACAAATTTTAGATTTTGGATTTTTGGAAAAGGGGGGGCAGGGGAGCATTTTTTTGAAATTTTTCATACTAAAAATCAATTTTAAGAAACGAAAGTCTGGAACAATTTAGAAGAGCCCTAGAACAACCTGGAACAAATTTTTGAATTTTGGATTTCTAAAAAGGGGGGCCAGAGCAAGGATAATAAGATATTTTCATTTAAAGTGTTTTTTGGGCTTAAAATCTTCAGTTTTCAATATTTTTTGATGATTCTTTGGAACAATTGGATTTGAAGGATTCTGCACTTGGAACAAATTTTAGATTTTGGATTTTTGGAAAAGGGGGGGCAGGGGAGCATTTTTTTGAAATTTTTCATACTAAAAATCAATTTTAAGAAACGAAAGTCTGGAACAATTTAGAAGAGCCCTAGAACAACCTGGAACAAATTTTTGAATTTTGGATTTCTAAAAAGGGGGGCCAGAGCAAGGATAATAAGATATTTTCATTTAAAGTGTTTTTTGGGCTTAAAATCTTCAGTTTTCAATATTTTTTGATGATTCTTTGGAACAATTGGATTTGAAGGATTCTGCACTTGGAACAAATTTTAGATTTTGGATTTTTGGAAAAGGGGGGGCAGGGGAGCATTTTTTTGAAATTTTTCATACTAAAAATCAATTTTAAGAAACGAAAGTCTGGAACAATTTAGAAGAGCCCTAGAACAACCTGGAACAAATTTTTGAATTTTGGATTTCTAAAAAGGGGGGCCAGAGCAAGGATAATAAGATATTTTCATTTAAAGTGTTTTTTGGGCTTAAAATCTTCAGTTTTCAATATTTTTTGATGATTCTTTGGAACAATTGGATTTGAAGGATTCTGCACTTCGAACAAATTTTAGATTTTGGATTTTTGGAAAAGGGGGGGCAGGGGAGCATTTTTTTGAAATTTTTCATACTAAAAATCAATTTTAAGAAACGAAAGTCTGGAACAATTTAGAAGAGCCCTAGAACAACCTGGAACAAATTTTTGAATTTTGGATTTCTAAAAAGGGGGGCCAGAGCAAGGATAATAAGATATTTTCATTTAAAGTGTTTTTTGGGCTTAAAATCTTCAGTTTTCAATATTTTTTGATGATTCTTTGGAACAATTGGATTTGAGGGATTCTGCACTTGGAACAAATTTTAGATTTTGGATTTTTGGATAAGGGGGGGCAGGGGAGCATTTTTTTGAAATTTTTCATACTAAAAATCAATTTTAAGAAACGAAAGTCTGGAACAATTTAGAAGAGCCCTAGAACAACCTGGAACAAATTTTTGAATTTTGGATTTCTAAAAAGGGGGGCCAGAGCAAGGATAATAAGATATTTTCATTTAAAGTGTTTTTTGGGCTTAAAATCTTCAGTTTTCAATATTTTTTGATGATTCTTTGGAACAATTGGATTTGAAGGATTCTGCACTTGGAACAAATTTTAGATTTTGGATTTTTGGAAAAGGGGGGGCAGGGGAGCATTTTTTTGAAATTTTTCATACTAAAAATCAATTTTAAGAAACGAAAGTCTGGAACAATTTAGAAGAGCCCTAGAACAACCTGGAACAAATTTTTGAATTTTGGATTTCTAAAAAGGGGGGCCAGAGCAAGGATAATAAGATATTTTCATTTAAAGTGTTTTTTGGGCTTAAAATCTTCAGTTTTCAATATTTTTTGATGATTCTTTGGAACAATTGGATTTGAAGGATTCTGCACTTCGAACAAATTTTAGATTTTGGATTTTTGGAAAAGGGGGGGCAGGGGAGCATTTTTTTGAAATTTTTCATACTAAAAATCAATTTTAAGAAACGAAAGTCTGGAACAATTTAGAAGAGCCCTAGAACAACCTGGAACAAATTTTTGAATTTTGGATTTCTAAAAAGGGGGGCCAGAGCAAGGATAATAAGATATTTTCATTTAAAGTGTTTTTTGGGCTTAAAATCTTCAGTTTTCAATATTTTTTGATGATTCTTTGGAACAATTGGATTTGAGGGATTCTGCACTTGGAACAAATTTTAGATTTTGGATTTTTGGAAAAGGGGGGGCAGGGGAGCATTTTTTTGAAATTTTTCATACTAAAAATCAATTTTAAGAAACGAAAGTCTGGAACAATTTAGAAGAGCCCTAGAACAACCTGGAACAAATTTTTGAATTTTGGATTTCTAAAAAGGGGGGCCAGAGCAAGGATAATAAGATATTTTCATTTAAAGTGTTTTTTGGGCTTAAAATCTTCAGTTTTCAATATTTTTTGATGATTCTTTGGAACAATTGGATTTGAGGGATTCTGCACTTGGAACAAATTTTAGATTTTGGATTTTTGGAAAAGGGGGGGCAGGGGAGCATTTTTTTGAAATTTTTCATACTAAAAATCAATTTTAAGAAACGAAAGTCTGGAACAATTTAGAAGAGCCCTAGAACAACCTGGAACAAATTTTTGAATTTTGGATTTCTAAAAAGGGGGGCCAGAGCAAGGATAATAAGATATTTTCATTTAAAGTGTTTTTTGGGCTTAAAATCTTCAGTTTTCAATATTTTTTGATGATTCTTTGGAACAATTGGATTTGAAGGATTCTGCACTTGGAACAAATTTTAGATTTTGGATTTTTGGAAAAGGGGGGGCAGGGGAGCATTTTTTTGAAATTTTTCATACTAAAAATCAATTTTAAGAAACGAAAGTCTGGAACAATTTAGAAGAGCCCTAGAACAACCTGGAACAAATTTTTGAATTTTGGATTTCTAAAAAGGGGGGCCAGAGCAAGGATAATAAGATATTTTCATTTAAAGTGTTTTTTGGGCTTAAAATCTTCAGTTTTCAATATTTTTTGATGATTCTTTGGAACAATTGGATTTGAAGGATTCTGCACTTGGAACAAATTTTAGATTTTGGATTTTTGGAAAAGGGGGGGCAGGGGAGCATTTTTTTGAAATTTTTCATACTAAAAATCAATTTTAAGAAACGAAAGTCTGGAACAATTTAGAAGAGCCCTAGAACAACCTGGAACAAATTTTTGAATTTTGGATTTCTAAAAAGGGGGGCCAGAGCAAGGATAATAAGATATTTTCATTTAAAGTGTTTTTTGGGCTTAAAATCTTCAGTTTTCAATATTTTTTGATGATTTTTTGGAACAATTGGATTTGAGGGATTCTGCACTTGGAACAAATTTTAGATTTTGGATTTTTGGAAAAGGGGGGGCAGGGGAGCATTTTTTTGAAATTTTTCATACTAAAAATCAATTTTAAGAAACGAAAGTCTGGAACAATTTAGAAGAGCCCTAGAACAACCTGGAACAAATTTTTGAATTTTGGATTTCTAAAAAGGGGGGCCAGAGCAAGGATAATAAGATATTTTCATTTAAAGTGTTTTTTGGGCTTAAAATCTTCAGTTTTCAATATTTTTTGATGATTCTTTGGAACAATTGGATTTGAGGGATTCTGCACTTGGAACAAATTTTAGATTTTGGATTTTTGGAAAAGGGGGGGCAGGGGAGCATTTTTTTGAAATTTTTCATACTAAAAATCAATTTTAAGAAACGAAAGTCTGGAACAATTTAGAAGAGCCCTAGAACAACCTGGAACAAATTTTTGAATTTTGGATTTCTAAAAAGGGGGGCCAGAGCAAGGATAATAAGATATTTTCATTTAAAGTGTTTTTTGGGCTTAAAATCTTCAGTTTTCAATATTTTTTGATGATTCTTTGGAACAATTGGATTTGAAGGATTCTGCACTTGGAACAAATTTTAGATTTTGGATTTTTGGAAAAGGGGGGGCAGGGGAGCATTTTTTTGAAATTTTTCATACTAAAAATCAATTTTAAGAAACGAAAGTCTGGAACAATTTAGAAGAGCCCTAGAACAACCTGGAACAAATTTTTGAATTTTTGATTTCTAAAAAGGGGGGCCAGAGCAAGGATAATAAGATATTTTCATTTAAAGTGTTTTTTGGGCTTAAAATCTTCAGTTTTCAATATTTTTTGATGATTCTTTGGAACAATTGGATTTGAAGGATTCTGCACTTGGAACAAATTTTAGATTTTGGATTTTTGGAAAAGGGGGGGCAGGGGAGCATTTTTTTGAAATTTTTCATACTAAAAATCAATTTTAAGAAACGAAAGTCTGGAACAATTTAGAAGAGCCCTAGAACAACCTGGAACAAATTTTTGAATTTTGGATTTCTAAAAAGGGGGGCCAGAGCAAGGATAATAAGATATTTTCATTTAAAGTGTTTTTTGGGCTTAAAATCTTCAGTTTTCAATATTTTTTGATGATTCTTTGGAACAATTGGATTTGAAGTATTCTGCACTTGGAACAAATTTTAGATTTTGGATTTTTGGAAAAGGGGGGGCAGGGGAGCATTTTTTTGAAATTTTTCATACTAAAAATCAATTTTAAGAAACGAAAGTCTGGAACAATTTAGAAGAGCCCTAGAACAACCTGGAACAAATTTTTGAATTTTGGATTTCTAAAAAGGGGGGCCAGAGCAAGGATAATAAGATATTTTCATTTAAAGTGTTTTTTGGGCTTAAAATCTTCAGTTTTCAATATTTTTTGATGATTCTTTGGAACAATTGGATTTGAAGGATTCTGCACTTGGAACAAATTTTAGATTTTGGATTTTTGGAAAAGGGGGGGCAGGGGAGCATTTTTTTGAAATTTTTCATACTAAAAATCAATTTTAAGAAACGAAAGTCTGGAACAATTTAGAAGAGCCCTAGAACAACCTGGAACAAATTTTTGAATTTTGGATTTCTAAAAAGGGGGGCCAGAGCTAGGATAATAAGATATTTTCATTTAAAGTGTTTTTTGGGCTTAAAATCTTCAGTTTTCAATATTTTTTGATGATTCTTTGGAACAATTGGATTTGAGGGATTCTGCACTTGGAACAAATTTTAGATTTTGGATTTTTGGAAAAGGGGGGGCAGGGGTCTTTTTGAAAAGTTGAAAAAATCGGAGATGTTTTTTTAAAGTTAGTTTTTAAGCTGGTAGTAAGGATATAAGGTCAGAACTTTTTTTCAATACATGCATTTACCATTAGATTTCAAAAGTCAATGCATTAAAAAAAAAATAAAATATTAGAGAGCCGTTTTTATGGATTTTTGAAAAAATGTTCGGAAGGTTTTATCTTTAGAAATACACGTCCTACAATTTTGAGTTTTTGGAACAATGTTTGGAACACTTTTTGAAACACGAAAAAAATTTCAAAATCAAGAATTTCGAAAAAAGGGGGGCTAGAATTTTTTCGAATTTTGCCCATAACTTTTGAAATTTTGACAATAGGGGTCCAAAAACTTGGAACAATGTTCAGAACAACTAGAACAATCTGGAACAACTTTCAAAAATTTGATTTTCGAAAAAAGGGGGGCTAGGTCAAAAACGGTTTTTTGGCTCTAAAACCCCCATTTTTGAATATTTTTCAAAAAAAACTTGGAACAATGCGGAACAAATCGGGAACAACCTGGAACAACTTTCAAAAATAGCAAATTCCAAAAAAGGGGGGCTAACTTCACGCACTCGTGAAAAATTTAAAATTGGACGCCATGTTGTTGTTAGGGTTTGCATATCCACCAAGGTGGAGTTATATAGCAACCACAAAGCGGGGCGTCACAAAAGGAGCAACGATTTTGATAAAATTTTAAGATTTTGTTCTTATGAACGAGTGAAAAATTTAAAATTGGACGCCATGTTGTTGTTAGGGTTTGCATATCCACCAAGGTGGAGTTATATAGCAACCACAAAGCGTTATATAATATTATATATAATATTATTATAATATTATAATTGAACATTATGGATATTAGATGAGTGCTTATAAAGGTCATCGTTAAATTTTGAACGGGACATTTGTTTTAAATATTAAAAAAATTATTGCAAATTTTTATCTTTAAGACCTTGCAAGGATTTTTTAAAAATTCAAATCACATTTGAATATTGTTCTAATTAGCAGGAAGATGGTCTAGGAAGTTTTTTTATATTTGAATTCCCTCATACAACACATATTTTTGATTTGGGGTTTTTCCCTATTGAATGCATTTATAAAGGAACAAATTTAATGAATGGCATAATGTTGTTTTCCACTAACTGCTATCATACATATTTCAATTTTGGATTAGGAAAAGCCGAGCGAAGCTCGGTCTCCCAGGTACTTATAACTTATAACGAAATGAAATGAGTTACTTATAAAAAAAAAATAGTATATCTAAGAAGAGAAATAAAGAAGTGTCTCAGTACCCACATTGTATATTTGTTTCATTACACCAAACTAAACAGTACTACATAAAGCGCGGTATCCATAGATAATATGGTATCTATGACTATACCACCAGTGTATTGGAGGTATAATAGTTGTATAAACCATGTCTAACTTTAGACGTTAATAAAAAGAGACGGAGTGCGACCCACAATGGTAACTTACCATTGGTTCCCTTGGAAACTGGGCACCCAACGTTTTTTTCATAGACCTTCATAGGCTTGTAAAAGAATGCAATCATTAATGACTTCAATAATAAGATTGCAATCATTGATTTCACTTTGTGACTTCACACTTCAAATTATGCAATCACCATTCATTTCGATCAAAAAGATGGTTGCAATATTATTTAACTACGCGAATTTTAGGATGATGTATTAGGATGTTTAGGATGACGAATAACTATAAAACCGCGACTTGGGATTATGCGAATCCAACAATAATTATCTAATAAAATCACAAACGAATTAATAAATTAAATTGTGCAACCGGCACACGCGGAAGATAAGATCGATATGACGAACTGTCAAATCGATCGTTGAAGAATGTGAGATAAAGAGGAGAGACAAAAATATTGCAACAACAAACTGCAACAACGATGCAGCCAACCGGCTAGTCAGCTGGGGGTGGGTTCGTCGAATTAATGATACGAATAAAAAAAGGTAAGTGCCTAAACAATTCGAACCAAATAAAAAGGGGTATCAAATTATTTGTTTAATAAATAGAAAGTAAGCACAAGGGCGTACTTACGCTGTAGGGTGGGCGCCAGGAAACTTTTTAGGGTCGTTTGCCTTGACCGGGTAAGCTGAAAATTCTTCTTCAATAATGAAGGGAAACACAATGGTTTATATTCCCAAAGGGAAGTTAAACAAATTTTATTTAAAAATATTTGGGAAACCTTGGCTTGCGCCTGGATTAAAACCCAGAATTTTTTTCGATAAAAAGAAATACAATTAGGGATTTAAAATGGTCGTGACCAATTTTAAAACAAAGGCAAATGTTAAAACAATGAAATAAAGAAACAAAGACCGCAAGATTGGACCGCTATTACTAGGTCCCGAAATAAACGGATAAGAAAACTACTTTACAACAATGGGGTCGCGATTCTCACAATTTTGAGATTAATAAAACGTAATTTCAAAGACCAACCGAATATACTAATATTTGAAAGCAATTTTTCACAAAACGAATAAAAACACTTATGCACTCTACTTATCTACTTATCTTCTTTTTTTGAATTTTCTCCCCTTCCTTCTTCCTTTCCTCAATTTAATCGCCCAGACTGACGAATTCAAATTTCCTCTTCTAGTATTTTACTAATTCCTGCTTCGAACACTTTCTCCAAAACACTTTTTAAACTTTCTCAACTATTAAATATTTTATTTTCAACTTCTTATTTTCTTTCTTTCCTTTTTCTCAAAAACTTTCAAAACCTCTCAATGCTTCGCAAGTCAACCAAGAAGTGGTTGGTCATGCGTAGTCTTTGTCCTCTATTGGCCTCCTCTTTCACACACACATTCTCACTCTCAATCACAAGCTTTCGTGGAACTCGGCTACGGTATCACTCCGAGGTTAAGTTCCAACGAAACTCTCTCTCACCCACACATTCACTGAATTCCGCAAGTTGTTGGTGCTGTCCCAAAACTTGACGAATCCAAGGCCGTATCTAGACATATTCACAATATGAAACTCTTGAGAAAATCAAAAAAACTATAAAAAGTTGAAAATATTATTCTGAGCATTCTCTCAGCTACTCTACTAAATTTAACTTTCAGAAAATGTTTCGAAGGAGGAACAAATACTCTAATGCAAATTTCTAATACTTTTTAAGGAATTGAAGGAGGAAGGCAAATACTCAAATCAAACTACCTAACGCGCAATCTACTATTCGGTGGACCTTTGTGCAGATCTGGGGGATTGAGGGAATAGCGTTTAGTGTTCCAATCTTTTAAAGTCGGTCGATGTTATTTACTTTAAATTTAAAGCTATAAATTCTAGGATGGGCTCGAAGCCATATTTAAAAATGAAGTTAAAATGTATGTTGGTGTTTTGTTGTGCTGGTATAAAATCCACTTGTAAGTATAAGTGTATATCTCCTTCTATCCTTGAGTGTTGTTATATTTAGAGAAGAGCTTCCTCGCTCTATACATAGATGGCGTGCGAGTCTCCAGCCCATCCGCTGGCTCAACACGATCGAATAAAGAGGTACCTATATTGCTATCCTCTCTGAGCAACTCTCCAGCTCCATGAGGACAACGGACTCAAAATTATGGGTCGAAAAATGGGAATGGTTGGGATGGAGGGGAAACAGATAACGAGAGTTAGACTATGACAAAACAACATAGCCAGAAAGAGGTTTTAAGAACCGAGTTCAGGAATGGTTTTTGTTGCGGTAAATCTTACCGTAACAAATTCCACCCTTACCTACCGAGGAGTAGAACCTGGCTTTCAGAAATGAAAGCGGAGTAAAAAGGAATAAGAAAAAGGTTTAACAACACAAAAATGGAAATCTTTTTTTTCATTCATTTTACTGCAATCGATTGAATGTAATATTTTGTGATTTCATGCATTCATTTGCATTCATTTGCATTCTTTGCATTCTTTTGCATTTATTTGCGTTCTTTGCATTCTTTTCCATTCTATGGATTCCTTTGCATTCTATTTTAATCTTCTAATCACATTTGTTATAATTTGAGATGTGTAAATTTTAAGTTTAAACCGTCAAATCATTCAAACCACAAATTTAACAAAGTGTTGTGGCTGAAATTAAACAATTATTAATATAAGAAAATACTTCACATTTTCATCCAAAACAATAAAAAATCTTCTATTTGGCTGATATTTCAGTAGATAGTAATATAGAATTTGTATTATTAAAAAACCTTCTTATAGTTATAAACATTGCCATGGCCCCGGGCAAAAAACAAAAACTTCCAATTTAATGATTAGGAATTCTAGTCTTGTTGGATATAGTTCACACTAGATATTCGGCACGAAATATATGTAAGATGAACTGAACTTAACAAAAAATTGCGTATTGACAAAGGCCCTCACTAGTCAACTGATGAGTTCAAGTGAGATCGCCGGGACAAAGGGCCAAATTTTTGTAGGAATAAAGGAAGTTAAAAGCCATTTTGAAACAAAAAATCCTTTATAAAAAAAGTGTCTTTTATAAAATCTTATGATCAAAATATAATTTATATAAAAAAAAACTAGAGGCTTAAATAAAATCAAGTAAATTCAGTATTAGTCCAGTAAATTCGTCATCACATAGGAGGAAGACCTTGCATTAGGTCCGGTAGTTCTGGATTTTTAGTATTTTTTAGTATGTTGTTTATGATGTTGGCATAAAGAAGAAACCAAGTTTTCGTCAAAAATTGAAAATAAAGCTGCGAAATGTTAACTTTTTTATTTACTGGCGATTTTAACTCTCATAGACTAGTTTTTGACTATAACTTTATTCTACGATTTAAAACTACATTTCCTTCAATCTGAGCCTAAAAACGTTTCCAAAAACGATCCAATAGATTTCAATTATAGAGATGTTGCCATCGATATATCCTAAGTTTTATTCCTATTACTCTGTCGCTAAAGCCTTTTATTTCCAAAATATTCTTTTTGAGAGCTTTGTTTATCAAGAATCCTACACCAAAGTGTCCTTTTTGACACCATAATATGAGAATATATTTCCGTTGCTCAATTCTGTGATAGATTCTCCCTGTTTTCTCACTTCAGCTAGACCTATAATATCCCAATTTATTTTCGTTAATGCATTATCCAGTTCGATAAATTTATTTTCTGAGAGTTAAGTGTTCTGATGTAATGTGTAACAATGTTTAAGTGTTTTTTTGGAGTTGTGAAGTTATGATTTTTATTTTTCATATTTATTGTTTGTATACCGTTGAGATTGCGTTCCGCAGTTTCAATTGAAGGGGGTTGGAGGTATATTAAATGTATTTTTCGTTATGTAGTTCTAAATTGTATTTTCGTGCAAAGGTTAGCATCTAGAATTTATTGTATTGCTATCGTTGTTTAATATTTTGCGGTTAGAAAGTCTCCTTCCGTTAAAAAAACATGTTCAGAATTCTTATATAGATTTAAATTCTCTTGTGATAAAGATTTTTGAAGTACAAATTTTCTGAGTGGCGATGTTGAAAGAGATGTTTTGTGGGCCCATTGTTGACTTGACAATTTTTTCATAATCTTCATCAGATAGCTTTCGTTTGCTTTTTGTCTAAATTGTGTATGGGGATCAATGTTTATAGCTGCTAATTCGTGATAAGAAAGTTGTTTGCCGTTAATGATTAGTAGGTTATGTTTTATTTTGATTGTTGCGTTTCTATCTGTTTTCATGATTGCTTCTGCTTTTTGTTGTAATAACTTCACTTTTTCAACGTTTTCCTTTGGTAAATCATCATAATTCATAAATAGAAAATTTTGTGTTATTTTTGTCGTTGAGCTGAACTAAACAATTTCTTTTACTCATTAGTAGGTATTTCACTCTATATGCAAGGAAAACAATTTTTATTGGTCGAGCTTTTCCAGCGTTTTGTCCTCCAAAACGAAATACAAAGTCCAAATCTCGTAACGAAATGTCCAAACTAAAATTTTATTCAGGCAGTCTAAGACGTTGCTTTCGAGCTCTCGTAAACAATTTTCTTTTTCCGCCATACCAAAAAGCATTATATTTTTTCTCCTTAATTGGCATTCTAAGGCCGTGTCCGAATTGCGTTAAAATGTTGGTTAAAACTTGAAGTTTGGTTCAATTTTGACACTAGCGAGGTGAATAAAATGGGTTAAAAATTACCCAGCTCCAGAGCAGGTTAAAATTTGACACTAGTGGTTAAATTTTGACGTTTCTCAGGAAAGAGAGAAAATTGAATTTGAATATTATGTGCATGTACACATACCTCGCGTAGTCGTTGCTGTGTTATTGCAGTCCTCATAATAATAAGCTGATATTTTAAAAAATATAAAAGAATTAATATAAAATACTTCCTCAAATTTGTTATTCATCTTGCAAAATTAATGCCAGTTGGTTGTTTTGTTTTATTTTGTTTTTTTTTTTTTTTTGTTGACAGCTGTGAACTAGTGTTCGGAGACTGCATAATCAAGCAACACACAACAGGATTTTTTCCGTAATGTTTGGAGATATAATCGATGCAAAACCTTTAAAAGTAAATCAAATTAAGAAATTTGTACTTTATTCGGGTCGAATTTTTATTTTGATACATTTCAAGCTGGATTTGTATAAAATATTTATTTTCTGGAATAATAAAACACATTTGTGGTTAGGGAAATTTCTGTAATCTTGCGGGAATTTTAACTAAAAATCCCATTTAACCCATTCTACTTTAATCCAGTTCGGACAGCAAAAATAAAAAAATTATGTCCCATTTTAACCAAACGTCAAAATTTAACCAGTGGTAGAAAATTTTAACGCAATTCGGGCACGGCCTAAAGCATTGATTTTTTCTTCGTGTCTGTCAACCTTAGTGTTCAAAATATTGAATTTAGATCCGATGTTGTCGATCTTTGATTCCACTCTTAAAAGTGATGTATGTAGATTCAAGATCTTTTTTTGAATCTGTAAAACTTTGGTATAGGAGTGTGATCATGTCTTTTAATTCTGAGTTGGTTTTTTTATTTTTGTTAGTTTAGTTTAGTTTTTATTGAACATAATATATATACAATTTGGCTTATAACTAATATTATTCTATGATAAATTTACATTTGTTGGCACATAAGGGGCCTAACGTTATACAATGTCTTAAGTTTAAAAAAATTATAGATATATAAATTACATGTCAAAAAAAATTTAATTTAAAAGTCGGTTGACTTAATCGTCCTCAGGGTGTTCATTCCCGGTTGTCAATGATTTTTATTTTTGTTCAGTGACATTTTTGATATTTATGCAAATATTTTGAAATAAAATCTGTATATTATATTATGTGTAGTTTAATTTAATACCAATTTTTTGTTCAAAAAGATAATTAAGCTTCTGGTTTGCGCCTTTGCTATTTATAGTGTAATAATTATATTATTTGCCGATAGATAGCCCTAGGGAATGAGTAATTTGTAGTTTTCTTTAGTCGCGTTTTATTATCTACGAATCTGGATCAGGATCATCCCATGAAAATAAAACGATACCGATCTTAATAATAATAGTGTTGTATGCTCATCTCTTTTTTTCTTATGTTTGTTTATTTTTCATGTATAGATACTATCTTTTTTCTTTACACTACTGCAGTTTGTACTCCCTACCGACTTAAGAGCCGTGTACCTGGCAGAGTAAAAACTTATTTTTGGATCTTTGAAATAGATCCAGAGAGAAAAAAGATCCAAAGTTGTTGTTGTATTACGTGTTAAAAGATGACCCCGATCCAGATCCGTAGATAATAACAAACTTAATAAAGCTTATTTCGTTTGACGTTTTTGTTTTATCGATCTTAGAATCAACAATAGGCACTTTTGTAATTTAAGGAATTTGTTTTGTGTATAAATACCTGAGCTCAATATTTTACGACTTCGACAAAGATATTGTTGTTCTATTTATGTTTTTCCACCACTTAATCACTTTATTTCTATTTTATTTCTTTAATTGAATCACCACCACTTGTTTTGCACTCCAACCAACCAAAGCGCACCGCTGTCGCTTCAAAATACAGCTTTCCAAATTGTGTCAGTTCATAAATCATAAGAACACGAAAAAAATATCAATCGAGTGTTTCACTTCACTAATTATTTTTTTATATTTTCAACAATATTTTGCTTTGAAAAGCTGTAGGTATTTTGAAAACTGTTGGGTATATTGGGAAACGTTTTTAAGCTTAAATTGAAGAAAATATAGTTAGTTTTAAATCGTAGAATAAACTTATAGTCAAAAACTAGTCAATGAGAGTTAAAACCGCCAGTAACTGAAAAAAAGCGAAAATTTCCATTTTTTTAATTTTTGACCATATTGCATTTGGCGCTCGATGTTGAAAACTTGGTTATTCATTAAGCCAACATCATAAACAACTCAGCAAAAAATCATAACAACCGGATCTAACACAAGGCTGCCCCCTTTAAGATGACAAGGCTACTCGACTATACATATTTAGCAATGTAGATTTTGATATTTTTGTTTTTTTTTTTTCAAAATCTAGAACACACAAACAACTGATTTCAGTGTTTGACTATAAATTGATAAGAGCATGGAATATTAAAAACAAAAATACTGCTTAGTACGTTAAAATTTGGAAAAAAGGCCTTATTTTCTTATTTTTGTGCTAAAAACTATTGATTAAAATAACAAAATTCAAGAATGGATTTCTGGTTTTAAGGAAAGGTATATGATTTTGATGCAGATGGTGCCATTATTTGTGTATGCTTCTTTTTCTATTTCTATAGAAAATTGCCCTTCCCTCCGAAACGGGGAGAGAAAGACATCCCCTCCCATATAATTTTTTTCTTCATTGGACCCAACCTACACAGTATATTAATTTTATGTATTTTATGCCAAAGATAATAAATTTGTTATTATATTGTTTTTATTTATATTGAACTGTTTTTTAAGTAATTATAGCCAAATTTTGAGAAGCTGTATTTTGGAAATTGTTGGGTCCACAAACACGGTTCATAGCTCAAATTGAAGAAAATTTAGTCACATTAATATCGTAGAACAAAGTTAAAATCGAAAACTAGTCATTTAGGGTTAAAATCGCCAATAACTGAAAAAATCTTTTCGATTTTTGACCATGATGCGTTCGTCGAAAACTTGGTTTCTTCTTTAGGCCAACATCATAAACAACATACCAAAAATCCAGAACTACCGGACCTAACACAAGGTCTTCCTCCTATGTGACGACGAAGTTACTGGACTAATACTGAATTTACTTAATTTTATTCGTAGTTTTTTTTTAATTAAACTATATTTTGGCAAAATATATTATATTTAATCATATGATTTTATAAAAGACATTTTTTTTAACAAAGGATTTTTTTTTGTGTGTTTGGATGAAAATGTTTAGTATTTTCTTATATTAATAATTGTTTAATTTCAGCCACAACACTTTGTTAATTTTGTGATTTGAATGATTTGATGGTTTAAACTTGAAACTTACACATCTCAAATTGTAACAATGCAAAGAATGCAAATGAATGCATTCAATTGATTGCAGTAAAATGAATGGAAAAAAATGGGTGCAATCTTTTTGATCGAAATGAATGGTTATTGCATAATTTGAAGTCTAAAGTCTTAAGGAAAGTCAACGAATGCAATATTTTACAAGCTTATGTACATATTATGTTTTTGAACTTTTTTAGTACTATGTATTTTTGGCACATTTTTTTGATTTTAAAAAATTGTTGTTTCTTAAAAAAAAAACTGTTAATTGAATGTTTTTATAAACTTTATTAGTTATCGTTATTCTGTGTAGAATAAAATTAGACCGGCTTCGCGTCAGTGTTTTTTTCAAGATATCGAGCCAAAAATAGTTTTTCAACAATTTTTTGTTGATAATTGAATTTTTTTAAATCACGCCAGTAATCAAATATGGCATCTTGTATAGAAATTAACCTGAAGTCAATATCATTGTTTGTTCTCCAGATATTCGAATCGAAAAACGATTTTCTACAAATGTTTGCATAATTTTTTGATTTAAAAAAGAAGTACTGTTTGGTGATTGTTTTTTTGAATTCTTCCCAATGCTTCATTACGTCATTATGTGTAGAATAAAATTATGCCAAAGTCATTCGCATTTCTTGTTCTCAAGATATTCGAGACGAAAGACATTTTACAACTTTTTTTTAAATTGCTATATAAAGTAGAGTTCTCTTTATACTTGTATCTCATGACTCTCATTATACCTATTACTCTTGTGAAACTTATGAAGGGCAGACAATTTTTAAACTTAGAAAGTGGGAAAGGTAAAACAGCGTAAACATTTTACATAACATCCTGCTATGACCGTAAACAAATTTCTTCACGCGTAGGTCACAGGATATTTAATTTCCCTAAAAGGAAAACCCATCTCTTAATACCCTAAGGATCAATAAAACCATTAATATATTCAATGAGTAACATATGTAGATATGCATAGACGCTACCGCACCCTTGCTTAAATCACAACATATTTAAGAATTTTTTTACATTTAGAACATAGTTTTGTGTAGATGTATAGTTCTTAATGCAACTAGGGTATCATTTAGCCACAGCAATAAAATTAAAGCTTGACAAGTGACTGAGTGAATAATCACCCCACGTCTGCTGAGTGCTGAGTCTCTACCAGTTTAACAAAGCAAGTGGTTATTACCATTCTTTTTTACCGCGCGTTCGTACCTCTTCGTCTAGCTATAGAAATGAAAGGATGAGAGATTTAAGTGCGACACCATTTTCGCACTCAATTACTTACATTAGAGCTAACAATAAATTGTTTCCCTTATAGTCATATATATACATACCTACGTGAGTTCTATTCAATCGTCTTACTCCATTATCCACCCCTATTTAAGTAATAATTCTTCTTAAAGAAACAAGGGAGCTATATACAAACCAACTTTGAAGAAAAATAGATGAAGTTCCCGACACTTTTTGTTTGTTAATTTTGCATTTTTGTTTAAAGTTTTTTGTGTTTTTGGACACGGTAGTGCCAGCCAAATTCTGGCACTACACAATATTTAAAGGATCAAACTCAGGCGATTTTCGACTCTCTCTAACTTCAATACCAATAAATTCAGAAACTTCAAATTCGGAATATTTGCTAAGCTGTCCGAGCAAGGGCACCACAAAATTTCAACCCCATAACATAAGTGGTTCCTGAGATATAGAACTTCAAAAATCGCGAAAACCGTAACTCACTGACTGACAGATCATCAAGATCATCGAAATTATGGAGCACTTCTCGACACCGCAGAATCTTGTAATTTCTCACAGCGGTAGGCTTCGTTGCATACAAAGGAAAAAATCGAAAATTTTAGGATTTTCATTCAGGGGGCGTGGTATCCATCCATTTTCTCAGAATTCTTACCAATTATATGGAGCCCTTCCGATTGCTGTAGAATGATGAAATTTGGAAAAGCGACAGGGATTGAAGTGCATACTGAGGAAAAAATTTAATATTTGAGATTTTCCATTCAGAGGGCGTGGTGTCCGTCTACTTTCTCAGAACTGTGTTCAATTAGATAGAGCCCTTCTTATTTCTGTAGAATTTTAAATTTGTTAAATTTGAGGTTTTCCATTCAAGGGGCATAATATAATATTTGCAAAAGGGATTGAGATCAGACAAAAAACATAAATGTTAAAAAATAGCCAAATTCTTCTACACAAAAACCTGTAGGTATGTAACAAGTCTGCCTGAAAATTAGTGAGATCTTAAAGTTTGCCAAGTTTTAGCTTTATGAAGGTTTAATATAAAATATTTTAAGGGCCGTTTTTTTCACTATTGGTCAACTTGAGGCAAACTCTCAAGTTGACTTTAACTCGAGAGTTAAAACCCAAGTTGAAATTTCTTTTTATTCACTAATTATATTCTCAACTCTCCAGTTGAAGATCTAAAGTTGGCCAACTTCGAGTTTGAAAAATATCTGTTTCCTCGATTTTACAACATCGCTTGTATATTTTATTTAATCAAATCTTAATTTGTTTGGAATTAATTTATAGTTATAAAAATGTTTATTTAAAATTAACTGAATGTAATGAATAATTAGTGGCAGCATTCAATACAATTTTATATCGATAAACGATAAACCATATCCTATGTCATTATATATACTTTGTAATACACAAAACCATGCTGATTTTTAACTTAACTTTAAGGTTAACTTTTTACTTTTACTTAGTATTATTCTGTTTCTCATTAAGAATATACATTCATTTCAATAAAGTCTCCCAGCAGAAATCTTTCAAATATTACTTTACTGTCGATATACGAATATTACATTATTCAAAAACGCTTGAATAAGAATTTACATGGTGACCCCGACGTGATTCGTCATCTTATCTCACTACGTAATCACGATCATTAATCATTTTATTATAAAATGCCTGGAAGTCAAAAAGGAGATGATAGTTCTAAAGATGTTCCTCCTGCACTCACTAAAGAGGAAAAGAAATTGGAGATGCTGAAAATCCGGAGAAGTGTTGCTACCAAGCAAATCGATCGAATCAACGAATTCAATAGTAAAATCACCCAAGACACCTTTCTTACGGAGTTTAAAGTACGCCTTGAAGCTTTGGAAACAAGTTTCAAAGCCTTTCAAGCACTTCAGGCAAAGGTTGAAGAAGCAGACCCCAATGAAGCGTTAGATTCTTCAGATCTTCGAGGAGTCTATGAGGAGATGTATTACACCATTCGTTCATCGTTTATGTACCACATGCAAAATCGTAAGCTCACACAGATCCCATCAGAAAAGGTTGTATCGGTTCAAACAAAGCAAAGTACTCAAATAAAACTTCCAGAGCTTAAAGTACCTTTATTTTCAGGTGAAGTCACTGAGTGGTTATCCTTCCATGAAACATTCAATTCCCTCATCCATACCAATCCTAATCTAAGCTATGTTTCCAAATTCCACTACCTTATTTCATCATTATCTGGACAAGCTGCTAAAACGGTGCAGTCGTTGGAGATAACCGAAGCAAATTACGAAGTCGCAATGAATCTTCTTATCGAGAACTATGACAACAAAAAGCTCATCGCAACGGAACACATCAAGAAGATAATGATGTACTCGCCTCTTCGTAAGTCGTCATCAAGCGGCATTCGTCATTTGCTACAAGAAATCAATAGCCATCTGCGAGCACTTTCTACATTGGGACGTCCCGTAGCTCATTGGGATGACCTGCTGATCCAAATAATTTTACCAAAGCTTGACCCGGAAACACTTAGCAAATGGAAGGATGAAGGACCCGCGGACAGAATGCCCAGTTTCCAGGAGCTATCGAAGTTTCTCACAAAGAGGAGTCACACACTCACTGAGGACATTTCACAGGCAAGTACCATTACTCATTCAAAGACAAGTAAGAATTCTCGCTCGAAAAGTTTTGCTATTGTACGTGAAGGCTCAACAGCAGAGAGATCAAGTTGCATATATTGCAATAAGACCGGCCATCTTATACACAGGTGTTATCAATTTATGAATTTACCCATTATTCAGAAACAACAATTTGTAGCTTCTAACAATTTATGCCAAAACTGCCTTAAACCTAACAGTTCAACTCACAATTGCCAAGCTACCAAATGCCGAAAATGTAACAACTCTCATCATACTTTACTTCATGATAATCATCAAAACAGTTCCTCGTCACCAACCACCTCTGCTGCCTGCCCAACTACGAACAATTTCAATGGTTACAGCACACAAAGTTTCCACATTCATAGTCTGGCCTTACACTCTGCCGATGACAAAGGTGATTCCACAAATACTATTTTGGCCACTGCCATAATTCACGTCATGGACAAACATAATTCTCCGGTTCCATGCCGCGTCTTGCTTGATTCTGCGTCTCACGTCTATGGTTCTATTGAAGTGAGACTGCCATTTAAAACCGACCCGAAGTGCTTAGGCAGATCGTGTGAACTAACTCACCGAAGATTTCTCAGTCTAGAAAGAAGGTTACAAAAAAATCCTGAACTTGCAGATCAATATATTTCCTTTATGAGAGAATATATAAAACTCTCGCACATGGAGCTTACATCAAAACCTGATTCGAATACCCCGCATTATTTTATTCCCCACCACTGCATCACAAAACCAGGAAGCTCTTCTACCAAGTTAAGAGTTGTTTTCGACGCCAGTGCAAAGAGTACAAACGGAATAAGCCTCAATGAAATCTTACATGTAGGCCCAGTGGTACAGTCAGATCTGTTTTCGTTAGTAATCAAATTTAGATCCCATCCATATGTGTTTACAGCTGATGTGACAAAAATGTACCGACAATTTAAGCTTAACGAGAATGACCGGCAGTTTCACCTTATCTTGTGGAGAGAAAACCCAAGAGAGGCAATAAAATTTTATCGTCTCTGTACAGTGACGTACGGCACTGCACTAGCCTCTTATTTAGCCACCAAATCACTACAATACCTTGCAGAAATGGAGAACGTAAACTTTCCTCTAGGAGCAAATATATTGAGGAATCACTTTTACGTCGATGACATACTGACGGGGGCTGAGTCTGTAGAAAAGCTTGAGGTGCTAAAAATGGAAGTCAAGTCAATCCTAGCTACAGCTGGTTTAGAACTAAAAAAGTGGTGCTCAAACTCTCCAGAGATTCTGCATGATATTTCTCTTGAAGAAAGAGAGCCACTATGTCAAATAAAAGAACATGATGTGGTGAAGACTCTCGGATTGCTCTGGGATCCCAAAATAGATGCGTTTCTTTATACAGTTAATAACCAAGAAAACAAAAGGATCACCAAAAGAACTGTGTTGTCTGACATTGCCAGATTATATGATCCATTGGGTTTAATTAACCCTGTAATTGTTTTAGCCAAAATCTTTATGCAAACTTTATGGAAAGAAGATTTTAATTGGGACGAAGCCCTTCCTCAATCACATCATCAAAGTTGGATTACGTTTCGAAATCAACTCCCTGACAGGCAAATTGAAAATTGAAAGACACGTTTTGGTGGGTGATATTCACCATGCACAATTACATGCCTTCTCAGACAGTTCTGAGCGTGCCTATGGAGCCTGCGTTTATGTGCGATCATTGCAACAGGATGGTAAAGTTATTGTTCGATTATTATGCGCCAAGTCAAAGATTGCTCCGGTCAAAAACACGAGCTTACCTCGACTGGAGCTTTGCGCTGCGCATCTGATGGTTCATCTCGTAAAGCGTATTAGAGACATATTTCATGAAGGATTTGAGAGCGTACATTATTGGACGGATTCAAATATTGTATTAGCATGGTTATCGCGTGAGTCTCATCATTGGCAAACATTTGTGGCAAATCGGGTGGCAGCTATCCAAGGTCTTTCCTCAATTGAACAGTGGCAGCATGTTGGAACAAATGACAACCCTGCGGACTTAGTGTCGAGAGGAGCTAGCCCACATGAACTAAGTACTTCAACACTCTGGTTCTCTGGTTCCAATTTTTTGGTTTTGTCTCGATCTAGCTGGCCCTGGTTGGTTCTTGGTTTTCTTGGTTCTTTAGATTCTGTTATAATGCATCTGCCAAGGCAAAGAACAGACAGAAACAAACTGGAGAACTTACAACATTAGAAGTGGATAAGGCTCTGAACGGAATTTTAAAGCTTGTGCAAGCTAGTCAATACGCAAATGAGATTGACTTACTGAAGAAGGGGAAAGCGATCGCTTCTAGATCTCATATCATTTCTCTAAGTCCGTTTATTGATGAAGAGGGATTACTTCGCGTGGGTGGAAGGCTGAATAATGCAGAGTTAAAATATGAAACCAAGCACGGAATTTTACTTCCAAACAACCATCCCTTTATCAAAGTTTTTATTAGACATCTTCATGAAAAATATCAACACATTGGAGTTCAAGGTCTGATTGGTATAATTCGTGAAAAATACTGGCCAGTTCATGCTAAATCTTTAGTTCGAAAAATTATAAGTAGGTGCATCTTATGTACAAGAAACCCTGAAATGAGCCATCTTCCTGCTTGTCGAGTTACTCCTTCTCGACCCTTTAGCGTCGTGGGAACAGACTTTTGTGGGCCATTCATGGTTCACTCTCGACGTCGTGGAACCGCAGCAGTGAAGGCTTATGTAGCTGTTTTTATTTGCTTCAGCACAAAGGCGATCCATATGGAGCTTGTAGGTGATCTGACTACGTCTGCGTTTCTCGGTGCGCTAAGGCGTTTTATAAGTCGCAGAGGTCTTTGTCGGGCGATCTATAGCGATAATGCCACAAACTATGTTGGAGCACGAAATGAACTAAGGGAGTTGTACAATTTGTTCAACAATCAACAATCGAGCTCCGAGATAGCAAAGGCCTGCCTGGGCGAGGGTATCGAGTGGCACAATATACCACCCAGATCTCCCCATTTTGGCGGTATATGGGAAGCCGCAGTCAAGTCGGCAAAATCCCACATGAAGAAAATATTACATTTAGCTTCTCTTACTTATGAGGAGCTCAATACAGTCATTGTACAGGTAGAAGGTATCCTTAACTCCCGTCCTCTTTCCCCTCTTTCTGAAGATCCTAACGACCTACACCCACTCACGCCTGGTCATTTTTTGAGAGGAACTTCACTTGTAGCACTTCCTGAACCAGATTTAACCGATAAAAACCTTTCTTATCTCAATCGCTGGCAACTAGTTCAGTGGCTAATGCAGCAATTTTGGCGTCGTTGGCAAACTGAATATCTGCATACCTTGCAGCAACGAGGCAAATGGCGAAAGGACTGTCGCTCATTGAAAGTTGATGATATCGTCATTATCAAAGATGACAATCTTCCTCCATTGAAGTGGAAACTTGGAAGAGTCTCTGAAGTTCATCCTGGGGAAGATAATATTGTTCGAGTAGTGACTCTAAAGACGGCCAGTGGTACCACAAAGCAAGCAGTTACAAAAGTTTGCCGTTTGATATTTTTTGAAGAGCCTTAAGCTCATCAAGAGGGGGAGTATGTTTCCTCGATTTTACAACATCGCTTGTATATTTTATTTAATCAAATCTTAATTTGTTTGGAATTAATTTATAGTTATAAAAATGTTTATTTAAAATTAACTGAATTTATATCAATGAATAATTAGTGGCAGCATTCAATACAATTTTATATCGATAAACGATAAACCATATCCTATGTCATTATATATACTTTGTAATACACATGCATATTATGTCAAAAACTATGCTGATTTTTAACTTAACTTTAAGGTTAACTTTTTACTTTTACTTAGTATTATTCTGTTTCTCATTAAGAATCTACATTCATTTCAATAAAGTCTCCCAGCAGAAATCTTTCAAATATTACTTTACTGTCGATATACGAATATTACATTATTCAAAAACGCTTGAATAAGAATTTACAATATCCCTGGGATATTTGTGAAATATAAAACATAAACTGTCATTTTAAAATTTTAATTTTAATCTGTCAATCATATCTGACTGTTTGTCTGTGTTAAATTGTGTTTTTTGTGTCAAATTTTGTTTTTTGTGTCAAATTGTGCTAAATTGTGAAGAAATAATTGAAAAATAATGGTTAAAAAAAAGAAAAATAATTACTTCGACACATACATGAGTATTTTTTTAATATATTTTTTTTGTGATAACTGAAGCTTTTGAAACAAAAATAAACAAAAAAAAAATTTGTTCGTAAAACCTCAAGTTTGCTCGGTCAACTTCCACTTTTTCCAGGAGTTGACTAATCTTTGGCTGATTTCCAATGACGCTAGTGACAGGGGATTCTGCGAGAATCAGCTGGTTAAAACCAATTGAAGTGTCATTCTACAAGTTAATTTAAATATTTTGCTAAATGGTTTTTTGAATTTAAAGTGAACGATAACCTTTTTCGACAATAGGTGTGTTTTATTCATTGCTGCATAGCCAGCGCAGCAAAATTTTCCTTGGCAAACAAAAACAATTTGATTGGTGGCGAAAAAGAAGTCAGTAAAAATAAAGATGGCTGTGCTGGCGATTATTGAAATGAACATGTAGAGTGAGCTTTCGTTTTATTCAGACTTGTGCTGCGCTGGCTATGCGGCAATGAATAAAACACTCCTAATAGAATTAGTTGCCAAAGTGGCGTTCGCTGCTGTTTCAGCGTTGCAGAGGAAACCGAAACACCAAAACGGCGTTGGTGGGTTCACGAGCTGAATCTAAGAAGGGATAAAGAGGGATTCTTTGCCTTAAATTTTCATCAAATGAAAGAAAAAGACATTTTTTCAAAATAACAAGGATGTCTCCACAATCATTTGAATTATTGCGTGCGTTTGTCGAACCCCACTTGGAAAAAAAATCTATGAGAACACCGATAGAGCCAAGTGCTAGATTATTCCTTACCCTCCTGTACGTATAAAACAATAAATCCATTGAGAAATATTAACTAAAAATTATAATTTTAAATTTATACTTTCATAGTTACTTAACGCAAGGTGTACCGAAACAAGTGTTGGCATGGTCCATGGATGTTCCGTACGGGAAATTGCACTGTTGGAAACATTATCTATGAAGTGTGTAATATTTTGTGGGATGTTTTGATCCCACTTTATCTGTCGCCACCAACTGATGAAGACTTGCGAAAAATAGCAGAATCTTTTGAAAGAAAGTGGAATCTTCCCAACTGTATAGCAGCCATCGATGAAAAACATGTCAACATCATTGTCTCAGTGAAAATTTTTTGAAATATTTGCTTAAGGGCCAGTTTCACAGTGAAGTAAGTGTCACTTAAGTGCCGAATATGGAAAACTAATTCCCAATTTCACAGTGTGAACTTACTGGAATAAGTGACACTTAAGTCTCCCATGTTGGCCACTTAAGTTCCACTTACTCAGGTAGTAAAACTGCGGCTTAAGTGCCAAAATGGGAAAATTAAGTGCCACTTATTTTGTTAAGTGTGCACTGTGAAACTGGCCCTAAGTCTGAAATTTTTTTTAGAATTCAGAATAAGACTCTAATTTGGACTCAAGAACGTTCCAATCATCCGAATCCAACCATTAGTTTTGAAATGAGGAGATGAAATGTCTATCATTTTAATATTTTCTTTTGAATTTTTCCTCAAAGACATGAAAATCGTAGACATACTTTCTCCTCATTTCAAAACTAATGGTTGGGTTTGGATAATTGGAACGTTCTTGAGTACAAATTAGAAACAAATTTCAGATTTAAGCAAATATTTCAAAAAATTTTCACTGAGACAATGTACCTAATATTTGTTAGCATACGATTCGTATGAAAGTTATGAAACTGGTGGATATAATTCCTCCTCATTTCAAAACTAATGGTTCGATTCGGATGATTGGAACGTCATCTTCAACAATTGCAATGAGTTTCTTCATATTTTCTTTGCAAAATCTATACTTCTTCCTAAAATTCTCCTCACTTTGCACTTCCATTAGATCATACCTATTTTTATATATTTTTCTTTTTCTGGTGGTTGATGGCTGGTTGTCCAATAATTGAAAATGGGTTAAAAATTCGTTAAATCTAGCAGACATTATTATTTTTATTCAAAATTAAATTGGCAATCTTCACTTATGTTTTTTTTTTTAGTTCAGAATAAATTTGACACATATGGCTCTTATTCCTTCGCTAAACCACCTTCTTCGGTGGTTTAACTTAGTCCACGTCACTTTTAAGAAATTTTCTTTTATTCATAACATTTTGCACTTAGTCCTAACCTTTCGCTACACATTACATCAAGAATATATTTAAAAATAGGAAATGCATTACTTTTTGTTGTTTATTAAACCGTTTGGACCTAGCATCAAAAAATGTCCAGAACTTTTCTGTTTTTCGAAAATAGTGAAAATCAGGACGACGAGATTAGTTTTTCGAAGCCATTCAAATAAATGGTTTAAATATTTTATACGCTTAATCACATAAATCACCTTCTTGTTGATAAAGATGGGATAAGGAATTCCAAGAAATCAGAGAACTCCCATTTTTCACTATCCAAATGTGCAGCACTTACTGATGGCAGTTCGAGTTTTCTTTTTTCCCTAACATACCGGTCTCGAAGACTTTTCCACCTGGTTTTACACCCATCAACTGAAATATATACCAATTAAAAAGTTAACTATTATAAATTAATTAAATTTTCACATTACCTGGTCGATTTAATTGTTTTGAAATTGCTTCCCAAGTACTGGCTCTCTTAAATACATTTTTGTATCCTTTACTATTATTATACTATATATTATAAAGGAAATCGTGTTCCTTTACTAGTTCAATTAAACTTTCTTCAAATACCATCTGAAAAAGAGTTGTTTTTTTATAATTTTGAAGGTAATTTTATAAATTTGTAGAAAAAACTATTTTCTTACCTCGAGAAACCAAATTCAAATTTTTTTTTTAACGCAAAATTCACAATTGAATTGAATTTTATTGAGACTTAAGAAAATTTTACAGAGTACAATTCAGATTATATTACTTAGCAAAGCAATGTTTAACTGCGGCTATAATGTATTGCCTGCTCTATCTAGTTACATTTTTGGGAAGCCTCGTGGCTAGGCTTACCATTCGTCAGGATTTCGCCTGACGCGTCAGGCTTTTAATGTCCAATCAGGCTTTGGCCAGGTTTCCTCCTTTGTCAGGGTTTTTTTATAGTTATCGCACAAAATATAATCGTTAGAACAAAAACGTTTACATGAATGCTTTCAAATTGAAACACATTCATTTTTTTCATTTATAGTTGTCACTTTTTAGAGAGTGACGAAGAGTTGTGCAAAGTTCTTGAAATTCAACCGGGACCGGGCGAAATTATGAAACTTAAATTGAAACCAAAAAAAATTAAAACCGAAAAATTCAAAATCGAACACCATTTAGAGCTCGCTACCAGCGCTTTTTCAATAATTTTGCTTGAAAGTCTTTGAAAATCGTATTTTTTCTCAAATGTTAAAAGCTGCATAGCTTTTTGAGTTTTGGTGCTAAATTCATAAAATTTTCAGGGATTGTTCGTATTTTTATGTAGTTTTTATTTAAATTGTTATGTAAATATCCTACTACTCAATACCATTTTTGCTTTTGAAAGCTTGTCCTAGTTTTGCAATTTCTTAAAATGTATACAACTTATCAAAAGTTATGAACATTTGAATTCAATCAAAAATGATTCTCAAACAAACTCAAATAAATCATAATTTTTAAAATAGAAGGAAATACTTTGCTTATTAGGAACTTTTTGTAATGATTTATTAAATGAAATGGTCGACTCTTTATTTTTTTATTAGATTCAAATGGTCAAAACTTTTGATCTAAGGTGAGTTGTGATAAGTTGTATACCTTTTAAGAAACTGCAAAACTAGGACAAGCATTTAAAAGCAAAAAATATTATTGCGCAGTAGGATATTTATACGAGTGCTATTTGAAACGTTTCAAGTACAAATTAATTTTGAACATAATTTAGGGCTTTCGTTTTATTTGTAGCTACATAATGAAGGTCATGAAAAATATTTCTTTATAAAATGTTAGTCTAACTATTAAGCAAAATTAATAAAAAGATGGTAAAAAATAAAAATCAATTTTGGACAGGGTGACCAAAAAATTAAATCAAAATAGACGATTTTCTAAATTAAAAAAAAATTAATTTTGACGCACTCTGTAAAATACGATATAGTTTTTCTACATCAGTGCTTTTTTTTTGAAAATATTGTTTAAAAAAGTTTAAGCAGGAAATTAATTTTGGGGCAGGTTCTTGGTCACTGAAATGCATTTTCGGTTTAACTAGACGTAATTTGTCAACACCATGTCCCAGATCCCTTTCGGTTTTTTTCTGTATAGACGCTTTCATTTTATTTGTTTTATAAAAATTAAGTTTCAAAAAGGAAAAAAAAATGTTTTTTTATTTGTCAGGCTTTTTCTCAAAAATCAGGCTTTTCTTTCTTTACTGTCAGGCTTTGCTGATTTTAGAGCTGGTAACCCTACTCGTGGCTGTCATTTATAATATATAAAAAATATATAGTCATTCTGCTCTTGCTCAGGAGCAGTATTTCAGTTACGTGTTGGCTGTTGCAACGGATAAAAAATATACATATATACAATACCTACAAATACAAATACCTTATAAACTAATATGCCATAGAATACATTTATATACATAAAATTTCGTGTTATAGAGCGAGAACGCTCTATGTAGAATTTTCAAATTTAATGAAATCACTTTTACATGAATAGGTTTAATTAAGAACTGTTTTTATTATTTTACATTCACTTCTTTCACAGTTACATTAAAAAAATAAATTACTGGCAATTAAAATAAAGTAAAACGGTATGTAAAAAAGTCATAAATTACATTAAAACATTAATGATTTAACACATTACAATTAGACTGTTTTTTGTTCGATTATGGAGAATCTGCCAGCTTGCGCTGCGTCTGTTGCTAGTAGAAACTTTCTAGCTGTAGTCCGTTTTAACGGTAAACGGAGTAACGGGGTTAAGTTCCAGTCTGGTGACGATGAACAGGAACTAATAAGTTGTTGAAGATAGAAATCTCCAGATTACCAAGCAAGTATCCCCCTCCAAAGAAACTGCCTGGTAGACCGTTTTGACGGTAAACGGAAACGGTATAGGCCTGGCCCGAGGCACAGGAACTAATCAGTTGCTGGAGAAGCCTCTCCTGATGCCATGCAGAAATCCCCTCCCCAAAGAACTCTGCCTGGTGGTGAATCACTTCCACGGTGAGTGAGAACGAGTGTAATCAGTCCCAGTGAAGAGGCACAGGAACCAATACAAAAATTAGTAGTAGATTTCTGCCTGGCGTCAGGAGGGGCTTCTCCAGCAACTGATTAGTTCCTGTGCCTCGTGCCAGGCCTATACCGTTCCCGTTTACCGTCAAAACGGACTACCAGGCAGTTTCTTTGGAGGGGGATACCTGCTTGGTAACCTGGAGATTTCTATCTTCAACAACTTATTAGTTCCTGTTCATCGTCACCAGACTGGAACTTAACCCCGTTACTCCGTTTACCGTTAAAACGGACTACATCTAGAAAGTTTCTACTAGCAACAGATGCAGCACAAGCTGTCAGATTCTCCAGGCGAGGCCATCACCCTGTGAACCCAGATGTGTAAATCATCAATAATCGAGAAAAAAAAACAACCTAATCGTAATGTGTTAAATCATTAATGTTTTAATGTAATTTATGTTTTTTTTACATATCGTTTTCTTTAATTTCATTGCCTGTAATTTATTTTTTTAATGTAACTGTAAAAGAAGTGAATGTAAAATAAACAAAAGTTCTTTTAATTAATTATACCTATTCATGTAAAAGTGATTTCATTAAATTTGAAAATTCTACATAGAGCGTTCTCGCTCTATAACACGAAATTTTATGTATATAAATGTATTCTATGGTATATTAGTTTATTAGGTATTTGGATTTGTAGGTATTGTATGTATGTATATTTTTTATCCGTTGCAACAGCCAACACGTAACTGAAATATTGCTCCTGAGCAAGAGCAGAATGACTATATATTTTTTATATATTATAAATGACAGCCACGAGGCTTTCCAAAAATGTAACTAGATAGAGCAGGCAATACATTATAGCCGCAGTAAAACATAGCTTTGCTAAGTAACATATATTTATGAATTGTACTCTGTAATTGTTCTTAAGTCTCAATAAAATTCAATTCAATTCATTGTAAACACTAAACAGAATTTCCTATATATGAACTTTTGCGTTGACGGAAAAATCTGTCAACGCGACGCCCAACGCGGCATTGTAAAACAGCCATTTTGATCAACTCTAGAGTTGAAAATCGAAATTTAAAAACGTAAACTTTGAGTGAATAAAAAGAAATTCACAAGTTGAAAACAAAAATACTCCAGTTGTGTTCAACTTTTAGTGAATAAAATCGGCCTAAGTAAATTAAAATTGAAGGAGACGTTTATTATTAAGAGGGACGTTTATTATTTAATGATTACTGAGTAAAATTGGGTGTGTTTACTTTTGTTTTATTACTCACAATTCAAATCATTTTAAAAACTTGACCAGTAAACCAAACAATTTTTTTAATATTTACGCGAATACATTTAAATTCGTGCAAAAACATTCGTGCAATAGCAAAAGCGCTATTGAAGCTTTCGTTTTTATTAATATGAGTGTAAGTTTAAATTTGCATTGTTGTCTCCATAATATTAAGTGTATCGAATTCGGAACGATTGCCTTTAAAAATTTCCACGGGATTGGCGGCGGGATAGGCAATACTAATTAGTATTTTTTGACAATACTATTTTGCATTTGGGCAATAAATATTTTATGTTTGTCAAAATATTTAATATTTTTATGGTTCCTTGTATTATTTAAGCATTATTGCTTCCGCAAGAGTTTTTGTCAGACTTTCGTGGAGGTGAGAACTCTTCGTTAAGGAGATATCTACCGTATTCTAATAGGATTTGGGTGATAACGAATCGACGACGGATTTGGTTTTAAGGATGGAGGGTTAGTTCGATTGTTAGTCAAATGCTTAAAATGTCATTTAAGCGTTGAAAAAAAACTGTCGAGAATGCCATAATCGCTTTTTTAAAGTTAAAAAAATCTGGGAAATGCCCAAATTGCCTAGAAAAGCTTACAAAATTGTTTACGCTTAGAGGAGATTTTAATAGTTTTTAGTAAATTTTTAGTGGTTTTACTCCTAAAAAGCATTTTTCATCATAAATTTTCGAAAACGCTTTAAAACCATTTTAAGCATTTTTTTTTTAAATTTCATACGCTTAAAATAATTTTGGCAAATGCAGCCCTGAATTTTTTTCCGAAAGTACTACTGTTTAAATTTTTGTTTGCGAATGTAACCTTCGTTCTTGTTGATTCTCATGATTTGGTGTAGTCATAAAAAAGTTCTTTTAAGGGCTTAAAATGATTGTAAAGAGATAGGATTTTGTTCATTAACTTTGATTAAGAAAACTTTGATCTAAGAAAAGACTCTTGTACCTACAAGAAAACCTTTAACATATGCGCCTGCCTGGCGACTTGACATACCCTAAGCGAAGCAACGGAGTTGCGTGAGTGGTACAGAGCACCCCGAAGAGGGTGTTAAAATCCTTGGATCCCGCGAAGCGGGCCTCGCGTTATACTTTTGCTTACAAGAAAGACGATATCCCGCGGAACAATTGCCTATGAAATTTTACACGGGATTGGCGGCGGGATAGGAAATACTAATTAGTACTTTTTGACAATACTATTTTGCATTTATGCAATAATTATTTTATGTTTGTTAAAATATTTAATTTTTTTTTTCATATTAAGCGTTTTTTTTTTATTTTTTACCCCAATTACTATAGTGTGCCAAGCAGGGGGGTTGCAGGGGGGCAACATGCCCTCCATACATACCTGACCTTAACACAAGAAAAGACTTTTGTATAAGAAAACTACTATTGAAATGATAGGATTGACGTAGTCAACCCGCGTAAGCAGTACAGAGCCCCACGAAGAGGGACTTAAAATTCTCGGATCCCGCGAAGCGGGCCATGAAAAGTACCTTTGTCCAAGAAAAGATTTTTGTACAAGAAACTGTTGACGAAAATCTACTTTTAGTTTTAAACTTTTTACAAATTAAAAACCGCTTCGTAAACGTTTTAAGCAATATTTTTTAAATTTTATATTTTTTTACAAATTCTTTTAGTTTTTGAAAGAACTTCTTCTCAGTAAGCGCTTTAAACTATTTTGAAAAATTTTATATTTCCTTAGAAGTTTTTTGTATTCCTTGAAAGAACTTTCTTTTTTCTCTTTGAAAACATACCAAGCTAAATAAAAATAGCCCTAAAACTTCCGTAAGCGTTGCAAACCAACCTCACCTAAAACGTCGGACGTAAGTAGTCGACAATTGCTGTGGACATCGTATACCAATCCCGACCACTTACCCAACCAAAGTTCCTATCTCTTAAAGAGGAGTTCTAATAAGAATTGAAAAGTTTAGTTTTAGTTTAGTTTTTATTGAACATAATATATATACAATTTGGCTTATAACTAATATGATACTATGATAAGTTTACATTTGTTAGCACATAAGGGGCCTAACGTTATACAATGTCTTAAGTTTAACAAATTATAGATATATAAATTACATGTCAAAAAATTTAATTTAAAAGTCGGTTGACTTAATCGTCCTCAGGGTGTTCATTCCCGGTTGTCAATGGTGTTTTTGGTGTAGGTTGGGGGAAGTGGCGTTCAGCCGCGGTAGAAGGCTGACCCAATGTCAGCGTAGAACGAGACTGCTTCCTCGTTGTCCATGATTATGTTGTCATCAAGAGTTCCCATCACACTGAGGTACCTTGGCTCTGGATGTCGTTGTTCAGTGGTCATCCTTCTCATTAGCTGATTCGGGTGGTCGATGATGTTCCGTACTAGTCTCTTCGCTTAATTGACTAGGTCCAGCGGGATTATGTTGGCTTCAGAGTAGAGATGTTCGTTCCTGTAGTGTTTCCGCCGCTGCCGGTCGAAGTACAGGCCGGTGCAAATTCTGAGAATCTTCCTTTCGAATACTTGAAGCTCCTTCATGGCTGTCTTCGAGATTGAAAACCAGACTGGGAAGGAGTGGCTGATGACTGGTCGTAAGAGCTGCTTGTAGATCAGTAACTTCGTTGGTTTTCTTAGTCCTGTTCTTTTCTTCATCAATGGGTGTAGGCGGTGGAAGGCCCAGCTGGCTTTTCTGAGTACATTTCTTGAGTGTGTGTTGAACCTTAGCAACTCATTGAAGTGGATTCCCAGGTACTTCACATTCTGTTTGGCAGCTATAGTGGATCCGTCAGGGAGTCTCAAGACCAGGTTTCTGCAATTGGCTGCGGTGCGGCTACCTCTACCAGTTGTAGGCCTCCTGAAGCAGACAAGTTCCGATTTGGAAGTGTTGATCCGGATGCCCCATTTCTTGTAGAAATTGAAGAGTCTGCTGATGTGGGCCTCTACTCTTCGGACAGCGATAAGCGGTGACATTGATGAAGCATAGTAGAGCGAGTCATCAGCATATAGCAGGTTCTCGCATCCAATTGGGACAGATTGGTCGGATGTCATCAGGCTGTAGAGGAAGGGGGCAAGTTTTGAGCCTTGGGCGACTCCGGCTCTGATGTTCTTCTTGTTTGATTTACAGTTGTCTAGTTGTACGAAAAATTTTACTGAAAGAAAGAAAAGAAAAACGAATTTTTATTAGTGGCGGAGGTACCTGTAATAGATGAAGCTTATGTATAAGGGCTTCTATCCAAACGCTATCAAATGCTTTCTCAACATCCAGAAAGCAACCGACGGTGACACGATGACTGTTGAGGGAGGTGGTGATGTCGTGTTGGAACTTCAGCAGCAGATGCAGCGTTGAGTGTTTTTCTCGAAAGCCAAACTGCATGTCAGGGATGATGGAGTTTTGGTTGGAAGCACCTTTCTTTGGGATTGCCACAATCTTCGCTGTTTTCCACGTCCGGGGAAAGTAACAGTTGTTAATGCAGTTGTTGAGGATGATTGTGAGGAAAATCATTACTGCTTGTATGATGTAATTGGAGACACCATCTGGTCCAGCTGATTTGTTTGGCTTGGAATTGCCGATGATCTTCTCTACCTCCTCTAGATTGCATAGATGTGGACTATCGGTGGGATCACTTGCTAGATTGGTGTCATCGAAACTGATGATATCCGGATTTGGCTGTAGGGTCTGCTGAATTGATGCCTCTACTTCTTGTAGGAACGTTGGATCAGTAGGAGGGTTCGGCTTGAAGTTTCCTTCGAAGTAGTCGGCGAACGCTTCAACCTTGTCCTGGGCTGAGGTTGCTTCAATGTTGTTGCTGATGATGGATTCTGGCATCTGTGGCTGTTTTCCAATGATCCTATTGATGTTTTTGAAGGCATCAGGTCCTGGCTTAATTGCTTGCAATCTTCTCTGGTACTGGATATTGTTGTGGTGTTGAATGGAGTTCAGGAACATGATGTTGACTTGCTTTAGCTCATTCCAAACTGTCTGGTAGTTGATGTTTGTTGTATTTAGCTCGCTTTGATGGATCCGCTGGAGTCGTTTTCTTAGCCGCTGTCTGTGAGCATACAAATTCTGGATGTACTCAGGAAGATGCTGACACCTGTCCTTTGATGTCCTAGGGCGCTTTTGCTTCTCCAGGGCTTCAGATACGGCATGTTGAAGGTTGTCAATAGCTGCATCGATTTCGGTATCCAGCAGATTCCTGTTTGAAGGTGGAAGAGTAATGCTGTCTTCGATGTCCCTGTGAAGTTTTTCAATATTCAGCCGTCTGAAGTTGATGAAGTTCTCAGGAGCTTCTGTCGTAAGGAGTATGGGTTGGTTGAGGTTGATGGAAAGTTGAACAGTTTCATGGTCTGAGTCGCTTTGCACTATTGTACAGATATAATTCCGGATTTCCGGAATATGTACTAGGTTGAAGGAAGCCAGGAAGAAGTCCAGCGTCGAAGGCATTCTAGGGAAAGTGGGTTTCGGCTGGGATAAAACCACCAGAGAATGTTCGTTGCTGTTCAGTTCCATCCAGTCTACGATTGCTTTGCCTTCACTGCTGATTTTTGTGTCTAACCAAAGGTGATGTCTCGCATTGAAATCACTGCCAATGATGCCATACGTACTTTGCTTCAGGATTCCGTTGAGGATGAGCAGGTCACTTTGTATGTTTCTTGCAGAGGATGAGCACTTGAAGTAAGTACTGATGACTGTAAAGGTCTCACCTCTTTCCAGGGTCATCGTGATGGCAGTGGCTTCGCTAGTCTGTAGTCCGGGGATGATGACTTCTGTTGTATTGGGGGAGAATTTGTCTTTTATGAAGACTGCTGTTCCAACGCGGTCCTCGTTTTTGTCTTGCCGGTACGTTTTGAATCCTTTGATGTTGATGTTGTTTCGTTTAGTGACGTTTGTCTCGCTGATGAGGGCAATATCTGGGATGTTGTTCTTCATGAATAGATTGAATGACGTCCTCTTATCTAGGCTTGTATAATGAATTAACATTATACGTCAGGATGCGGAGTTTCTTCAATGGCATATTTCGAAGACGAAGGCGGCCAAGACCGCGGACTTGTCTTTATCACTAAGTTGGTTGTAGTTGGATGGGACGGCATTCCGGGCTTTATCCATGATGGAGATGAGGTTGGACCCGAGGAGTCGCTGGACTTCACCGTTGAGGTTCATGCATGGGGAAGTTGCTGAAGTTTTGGATGGTTTGACAGGCGCTGTCTTCACAGGGATGGTTTTGGCTGGGGTTCTTAGCTGCTGTTGATTCTGCGTTTTCGTTAATGATGGTCTGGGTGTTAAATTCTGTCTGGCCATTGCTGCGTAGCTGACAGCTGGACGGGTAACCACACAGGCTGACTTAGCGGCGAATTTTTTGTGCGCCTTCTTCTCTGCAATCACCTTGTTCCTCTCTGTTAAGCGAGCCTTTAGAGTGGGGCAGCTCTTGAAGCTCACCGGATGTCCTTCTTTCTGGCAGTTGGCACACCATACGTCAAGTCCTGTGTTCTCCTTTCGCTTGCATTGTCCGGGCTCGTGGTCTTCTTTGCAATTGACGCACACGTATTGGCGGCCACAGTTGGTGGCTACGTGTCCGAAGCGCTGGCAGTTTCGGCACTGGACGATGTCGTTGGATTTTAGTCGCTCCCAATGAACCCTCTAGTTCATTATTAGGGTCTTTGAGCACACCTCGTTGATATCACACGTCTTTGAAACTTCAACGACAAAGTTGTTGTAATGCTTTGTCTTGGTCTTCTTGGATTTGAAGTGCGTCACTGTGATTATTGGGAGTCCCTCGATGCGGAGCTCATCTTCGACTTCTATGGCTGAGCAGGTAAAATAGATACCTTTCAGTAGAAGGAGGTTCTTCCTGTCTTCCCTTGGCGTGAACGAGTTGAACTGTATCTTCATGGATTTGAGGTACTTCTTGATGGCTTCGAATGATGTTCTGTCCTGGTCTTCGTGCTCCTGTTTTTGAATGTCACCGATATGTTGCTCGCTTTGCAGTGTCTCCTTATTTCGGCGACACTTCCGGAGAAACAAAATATCGGAGGCATTCCAGGTCCCTTGCTTGGGTTGACGGCAGCTGTGGCATTGGTTGTCTTCGGGGTCTGAGTAGGAGCAGGATTAGAGGCTGCTACTGCTTTGATGGCAACTGATGATGTTGATGCTGTTGCGGCTACTTCAAGATTGGCTGGCGTTTGTTTCTTTGCCTGGGTTGGAGGGATCTTCGTTGGCTCTTCGTCCAATTGGGGGCGCTTGGTTGTGATGTCTTTTTGTACAGATTTTCCGGTTTTACGTGGTCTCTTCTGACCAGGTAAAGGTGAATCACTGAAGTCGTCTTCTGAGCTCACATCCGATGTCTGGCTGGGTGGAAGCGCTTCGCTTATGATCTCCTCTTCTTTAGCGCTCACTTCCAAGCCCTCTTCTGCCCGCAGGTATACCTGAGATTTAACCTTTTTTAGTTTAGGGGTAGATTTTAATTTAATTAAATTTCTTCCGCTATCCGTGTGTACGTTGTCACTGCACTGCACTGACTGATGTTATGAAATGAGTCCTGCTTATATACTTTTTTTAAAAAGGAGGAGGAGCCTAAAGCCAAGTACGCTGCTGGTGCGAAACGAAAAATCCCATACAAAAATGACACAACGAAATCAGAAACGGAAAATTTCGTTTTGGTTTTCGTTTTGCAGTACGCTGTTCGAAGAGCGAAATGTATAATTGTAGTAGATTATTTGGAGAAGTCTCCGCTCCTTTTTTGCACTGAATTAATTATACAGACTATTTATTGTGTGCGGAAAAATGAAATTCGGGTTTATTTGTGTTTTTTTTTGTTTATCATTTTATTACATCATGGGTTTCTCTGATTTTTTGCGTTTATGTTTGATTTTGTTTTTGGAATTAGTGAAACTCTCCAAGGATATTTTCCGTTGTGTTTTCGCAAACGTTTCGTTGTCTGTTTGGAGATCACAGAGAAATTTCGTTTCGCATCAGCAGCGTACTAGGCTTAAGCCAGGGCGATCTTCTACAAACCAAAATAGTAGGAAACTTCGTTCCCGTTGATTCTCATCATTTGGTGTCACCAAATACTCAATTAGGACAAAACTCCAAAATATACCAAAATATTTGGGTTTTTTTGCACTTTCGTGATATACATTTTAAATATAAAAAATATGCCAGTTTTTGGTGTATCTATCTATCAAATCGATAGATACTTTTGTTGGTCGCAGGTCAGTGTTTTATAATTAAATAGACAATTTACATTTACCCTAGAAAGCTAACGCTCGTTAAAATGACGAGCATGTTAAAGTGCTAAAATGATCTCAAAGAAACATGTGCCATTAAAAATGATATTGAATCACATATTTAAAAATGAAAGGAATATTTATTTTTATGATATTTATCTTTAATTTATAAACTATTTTTCTTATTAAAACTATAAATTTAAATCAAAATTAATAATTTATAAAAAAATAAAAAAAGTTTTTTGATGTTCTTCAAAAAATCGAATGATTAGCTTTTAATGGTAGTTTAGGGTTAATATTTTTAATTGTTAATAGTGCTCTTACTAAATTTTTGCTTCGATCCGAAGAATAATATGGGCGAATCAAATAACGTAGCAGCTGCTGATATATATGTAGATGGGGTGCTAGCGATGGAGATGTTTGTGTTGTGTTGTGTTGATTGATAGTTGTGGAAGTAGTTTCAAAAAAGTCGTAATATTTTTCGAAGAGAGCGCTCATAAGTTATGAGTGGTCGGGGCCATGCATAACTTTTATGAGCGCTCATAAATATCCACTTATGTTTGCTTGTTGAATAGGTTTATAAGGCTCATAAGTTATGAGTGCTCGGTGAATACCGGCCTTAATTTCGATTCAGTGTAAATAGTACCGCGTTCTCGTATATAATTTACAACGGCTGTACACAAATTATACATAATTTCGGCAAATAAAGTGTGCAAGTGGTATACAAATTTTTCTGTTTACTAGGATAAAATGTAACCCAGTGGTGTATAATTTATATTATGTACTGATAATAAGTGTAAAAAATATAAAGCTCATTATAAAAATTTACACCGTTTATCATTTTCTGATGGAAAATGTATCTTCGAGAATTTTGAGTTCTTTCTATGATACTAATTTTTCACCATCACAATATGGACGCAAAAAATTCATGAATAAATATGAAATGAGAGTGCTTAATTTAAAAATGAAGCACATTCTGTCGATTGATTTTCGGTCATACCCCGTCCAAAAATCGAGCGCCTCGAAAATTTTAATAAATTAAAAATTTTTAAATTGACCGTGAGAATTAATTTTTCGAAAATTATAAGTTTTTGGTTGTTTTTAAAATTTTTAAGAGACGTGATGTTGAAAACGAGTCAAAAATACCAAAAATGCGGCATAATTAAGTCGACATAATCTGTGGCAGTAAGACAGAGTAGGTACTGAGTAGCTTAAGTCGACATAAGCGTTTTTTCGGTTTTTCAATTGTTAGTAGTCTACAGTTTGAGAGCTACCTTTCTGTCCAAATCCAATCTTGATCATTACCCGTTGAAAAGTTATCTTATAATTCCTAAAACAAATTTACATTAATTTTTATTACAGATTGAAGACAAAAGTGAGTTTTTCTCGAAACCTGTTTTTTAACATAAGCTACTCTGTCTTATTGCCACATTATAATAAAATAATTAATCATAGTTTTGATTCTAGTTATGGCGGCCAGACTTATCTCATTTGTACCTAAAATTCCTTTAATAATATGTAAATCTTGAACCGGAATATAGTTGCCCATTTCAAATGGTGTATTTTACCTACAATGTAGTGTAAAAAATATTTCATGTTGGTAGGTTTCAGAATAGAATAATTTTATGCACTATTAATGGTGTATTATAAAAACTGCTAAACATCGGTTTATTTTTTGCACCAAATTTAAACAAAATTATGAAATTTTGCACAGAAAAGGCAATGGTGTAATTTTTTTACCGGTATGTTTTGACAAATACACTAAAATATTAAATTTTTCTTCACTTTTCTCAATTTTACACCAAAATTCATGATTTTCCACCAAATTATACACCAGTGTGCTACTTGAGTACTACGGGAATGAGTTTTGTTAATGCGCTGTCAATTTGTATTAAAAAAAAGTAGGAATCAGCGGGCAAACCTTACACGGGAAACTGATTCGAGACATCGTTCTGCGGGAAAACGTACGCGACACCTTTTCCCGCAGAACGGTTTCCTAAATCACAATTTCCCGAATCACAGTTTCCCGGTAAACGTTTGCCCACCGATTCTTACTTTTTTTAAATACAAATTGACAGCACATGAACTAAATTAATTCGCATAGTATTTGGTGACAACTGACACCAACTATTTTGGTTTGTAGAAGAACGCCCTGGTTTCGACTCCTTCGCCTTTTAAAAAAAAAGTATATATGTAAGCAGGATTCATTTGATTTTTAATTCTTATTAGAACTCCTTATTAAGAGATGGGAACTTTGATTGGGCGAGTGGTCGGGATTGGTATACGATGTCCACAGCAATTGTCGACTACTTGTAGGGCTATTTTTATTTAATTTGGTATATTTTCAAGGAAAAAAGAGAATGTTCTTTCAAGGACTAAAAAAACCTTCTAAAGAAATATAAAATTTTTTAAAATGGCTTAAAATGCTTACTAAACTGTTTCTAATTTGGTGAAATTAAAAAACAGAAATTCTTTCAAAAACTAAAAGAATTACGTTACGAAGCGGTTTTTAATTTGTAAATAGTTTAAAACTAAAGGCAGATTCTTGTCAACAGTTTTCTTGTACACAAATCTTTTCTGGGACAAAAGTACTTTTCGTGGCCCGCTTCCCGGGATCCAAAGATTTTAACTCCCCCTTCGGTCATGCAACTCCGTTGCTCCGCTTAGGGTATATCAAGTCGCCAGGCAGGCACCTATGTCAACAGTTTTTTTGTACCAAATTATTTTCTTAGATCAAAGAGAGGTATGTATTGGGGGGCACGCTGCCCCCCTGTAACCCCCCTGCTTGGCACACTATAAGATTTGGGGTAGGCGCGAGGTTGCGTGTATGCAAAGTTTCTTTTTATCATTTGGTAGATTTTATTTACTCGGACACAGTGGCGAAGCGTGAATTAAAAATGCGGTCGTTCACTTCATTTATTTAAACTTTTTGTATGTTTACAATTAACAGGTACATATATGTTGGTATTACATAAATTCTAATTCAAATCTTCTTTATTACTTCAAAAATATTTGTAATACATTTTAATGAAAAGAATCTTCCAACTGTTTCTGTCGCAAAATTTAATCTACAGTTTAAACAAAAATCGTTTTCTTACCTTCATAAAAAAAAACTCAATTCATTGCCAAAATTCCCATTTCGTTCATAATCTTCCAGCACGACATACGAATAGAACAATGTCAACACACAACAACTATCCTATCTAAATATATTATGTACCTACACATTGTGCCTGCAATTCTCTCATACATATATCTGAGTGTGAACTTTGAGCAAAATTTGCTTGGATTCGTTCACAGCTAATTTGAACGAATCGTCTGATACCAGTGTTGCCGCTGAGAAATTTGAAAGGGTCGCATAAAAAGGGGTCACGAGATAAAAAAAGGTCGCATTTTGAAATTTGTTTAATAGATAGCAAATTCAAACGAAATCCGTATGAATAAAACATGTTTTGGAGTAATTTTATATTATATTAATAAAATTAACCAAGCTAAAGAAATCAGTTTTCAGTTGATAATAAAAGTAAAATACATTTGTATGTACCTAGATAATTATTGAATTACATTTATTTGTATACTTAGTACGATTTATTGCTTTTAGTATCAAAAATATTTTTTAAATACAAAATATTAAAACAATGTTCTAATTAATGGGACATTTTACACTCAAACGTCAGGCTTATCAATGGGATCGTCGCGTCGTTTTCACCATTTGGAGCTGAGTTTCCGGAATCTGATTAACTTCCAAAATGAAGTTTTAAACAAAGTTGATGAAAACATTCAGTTCACAAAAATCAAACCAGCCTTCTTTAGTGATCATACCCTACTACGGAAATCCCTATGTAACCATAAAATCAAAGGACGCACGGACAACATAAAAAAAGTGGCGTATACAAAATTAAAAACAAAGAATTCGAGGGCATATATTAATATATATTGGTAAAACACCTTGGACCATAAAGACACGTTTTATCGATTATTCAATGCTACGGACCCATCTTCAGTCCTATCACAACATCTCATTCTAATGACATGTTTGTTCTATCGATGATGTAAAACTCCTACACTTTTTACCTTACGGACGCGTATTTGACACGTAAGAGATTCTTGAAATAAACAGACACAAAACATTTTAAATGAAGTAATTGTTTTCGTCAAAAAAAATAATAAAACAAAAAAACATTTTAAACGTTAAATGCTAAAATTCATTATTTTATTGTTTTTCTTTTTACTTCAGTCTTCATGTTGTGTACTTGCGTTTTCTACAACTCTAATTTTAAATGTATAATGGACAATAGTGTCCTGAGGATGTCCTAACATGACGAAACGCGTCGGCCAAAATATTAAAAAAAAATTAAAATTAAAAAACACGCTGGAACGAAAAAATAAAATGAAAGATTGGAAAGATAATTTCAACAAAAAAGACTGATCTGTGCTTTATATTTACTTATTTTTTTTGTTTTGTTGTAGGGTGATTTTTTAGCTGGTTTGGTTTTGGCAACTGACGTGTGTTTAGTACCTTGTGTCACTGTCAAACAGCTTCAGTTTGGTTTGCAATTTAACCATGGATCGTCTTACAAATGAACAACGCTTGCAAATTATTGAATTCGTGCTCGGTTCGAAATGTTCATCGCGCGCTGCTTCCATTTTATGGTCGGCTCATTTTTGGTTGAATGGGTACGTAAATAAGCACAATTGCCGCATTTGGAGTGAAGATCAGCCAGAAGCATTGCAACAGCTACCAATGCATCCCGAAAAAGCCACTGTTTGGTGCGGTTTATGGGCCGGCGGCATTATTGGGCCATATTTTTTCAAAGATGATGCGAATCGCAGCGTTACTGTCAATGGTGAACGCTACCGAGCGATGATAACAAACTTTTTTTTGCCCGAAATGGAAGTTCTTGACTTGAATGATATGTGGTTTCAACAAGACGGTGCCACATGCCACACAGCACGCGAAACAATGGCGCAATTGCGAGGCGAGTTTGGTGAACAGTTAATTTCACGTTTCGGGCCGGTCAATTGGCCGCCTAGATCGTGCGATTTGACACCATTAGACTATTTTTTGTGGGGGTATGTCAAGGCTAATGTCTATAGGGACAAGCCCGCTTCGATTGACGCACTGGAAGCCAACATCCATGCATTCATTCGTGAGATACCGGCCGATATGTGTGAAAGAGTATGCCAAAACTGGACTCAGCGGATGGGCTACCTGAGACGCAGCCGCGGTCAACATTTGCATGAAATTATCTTTAAACATTAAATTGCAAGGTTCAAACTATCGATTCAAATAAATATTTCATTCATTTTTTCGAATTTTTTGTGTTTTTTTTTTTTAAAAAGTTCTAAACCTCTTAAAAAATCACCCGTTATATATTTCCAATGGATACATTTTGTCCTCAAATCATGTGAACGAGTTGATGTTGAAAGTCAAAAGAGAGAGACGTTATTGTTGCTAGTGGTGTTTGTTTTGATTTAAATTGAGTGCATGAAAGTGTTGCATGAGTCTGAAACTGGGAAAAAGAGTGAGAAATTCAATCAAATTAGCAGATAAGTAATATAATTTTGTGGGTTGTTAGGATAACGAGAAAATTTTAATATTTGTATAAGAAAGTTAGGCGTTCATGAACATGAACAATATAACGCCTCGCCACTGCTGGGACATAACCCTTCTTCATTTGCATTGGGAGTTATTTCATTTGGGAGTTAGTCCGTAGTGCCATTTTTAGCCCTTATAGGAACCTTTTTATGCTTATAATCGTTTCAGAAGCGTGTTATATATTTGGTTACCTAAAATATTATGTTATCACCTTTTAACTTAGATGTTTGAGCATATTTTCTTGCACACTTTCTTGCTCTATTGATTATATGTCATGTAAGACATGGTTCTGTCCTTTTTTGCTCTTATCTCCACCCAATAAACTTTTGCTTTTCCTTAGATACTAAGGTTATATATATGTATAATAAATAATTAATGAATTCCAATTCGTGTTTTATTAAAATACATAATAGTTGGGGACGATGAAAATTGAAAACTTATTAAGTCCGCTTGTAAAATGCAGTCCATCAATCAGTACTGAGTACATCAACGATCAAGAGGTAAGCTGGTAAATAATCACTTTTCTGGTAATAAGAGTATAAACCGTAACAAAGTAATAAGTTGTACCCTGGATGTGGAAAAACAAATCGATTTGTAAAAAATGTAAAAGAGTTGGGCATATTGCAGCAGTATGCATGTCATCAAAAGTTCTAGAGTCATCTCAACATCATCGTTCATCACAATTCTACAATCAAAAGCAAGACGTCCCAAAGTGGCAGAGCAAAAAGTATGAAACCGTAAATTTGATCAAACCTTTTGAAACCGTAAGTACTGTTGACCTATTTCATTTCCTTGGGTCACATATCGAAGTCAACCATAGCTACGTCTCTTCAGATAAGTTATTCGTAGATGTGAGCATCAATAATAAAATTTTTAAGTTTCAAATAGATACAGGTGCGTCGTGTTCACTTATTGGCCTTGAAGGATTTGAGCGACTTAGGCCCGTTTGCTGATACTTCACATAATGATTTAAGTTGAACTTAAATTCTTAAGGGGTACTTTTTCCATGTCATAAAGTGATACTTAAGAAATTAAGTTCAACTTAAATCGTTATGTGTAGTATCAGCAAACCTCCCTTAACAGGCCATTGTGTACCCCTACACTGAACATCTTAAGAGCACATGGTGGTAGGCAGTGTTGCCGCTATGCGACTTTAGTCGCATTTTGACCCTGTTTTTGCCTCATGCGACAATGATACGACCTTTTTAAAAAGTTGCTATTATGACCCTTTTTTAAGAATCTTGCGATTTTTCTGACCCCATCTCTAGAAAAATGTATGGAAAAGATAAGTTCTCTTTTTTTGTTGAAAAAATCTTTCCATAGAAATACCTAATCATTTTCATTTAACTAACAACAATCAATTGGTCAGTTTATATTTCAGAGTCATCACTTATTTTTTGTTTTAACTTTAAAGGACGATTGTATATCACATAGATCATCTTTTATAAATTGACTGAACACTGGGGCCTTACTCTGTATTTTGTTCCAAAACTCAATACTCTTCGAAAGTGCTTTTCGTTCTGCTTTTGAATTGGATTAGTTTTTTTCGAGTCTCGGACTAATTTTCTTTTAAGATTTTTCAAATCAAGAAAACAAAAAAAAATACAAGGCGGAAAGGAGGCATTTTTGTATTAAAAGAAAAAAATTAATATAAATCAAACGAAAATGGATTTGGTTGCGGAAAATTTTACAGGACAAATCTAATATTGTGGAAACGTGTGATAAAAGGTAATATTCGATTGAAGACAAAGATTCATTTCACTTTTTAACAATTGTTTACCATTTTAGTTTTGTACAGAAATTTCGCCTGTCGAAAAATGCTTTTCTGTATGTTTTAAATTCTACTATATTGAACTCCAGCTGCAACTTTCTTAAAATGAGCTGCTACTCTAAAGTTTTTAGGAAAGGAGGCTATCAGCATTAAATAGTACCTACAGTACTGCAGTGCTATAGAAAAAAATATTGTGTTCAAAACACATAAATTTCAAAATGAATAAAATAAAACGGCGAGAAGCTATAAAATATTTCTTTTCAAAGTGGGTTATTCTAGGAGTTATAGGTGTGTTATTTTGCTTGAATATTCCCTATTTAAACAATTTTCATTTGGTGTGTTCAGAAAAATGAGATCTCAGAGAATTTTCTCACTCAAAAAGTGAGCAAGCGAATCCAAGATTTTTTTTCCTCAGAGTTTTGACACCGAAGCTGAGAAATTTTGCTTAGGAATCCTGTTCAGGTAACTGAGATTGCTGAGATCTCCGAGATCTCATTTTCCTGAACATGCCTATTTACTTAATTTATTATTTATTTATTTTTTCTTATCAATAACATATTAAAATATACTATTAATAACTATATTAATAAGAGCACTAGCAGCATAATACTATCGGCTCCTATTTACTTAAATTGTTACTATCACTGAGAAAATATTAAATAAATAATTAAATTAATATACAAAAATTTGGTTTAAATGCTCATGGGGAGGGGGTTCCGGACCCTAAAATCCTCCTCGTACATCCGCCACTATTTAAGTGAATAACTTTAGACAGTCGTCCAAGTTATAAATAAACATGTTTAATTGATGTCTAAGAGAAAATTAACTTAAATAACGGAATCGGTTGTTTAAACTTTGAGTAGTGTAACATTTTAGTTAAGGATAATATTTCCAAGTATTTCGAACACTCTATAGACACTGTTAGAAACTAGCTGAATTTTATTATCCACATGATCTGATCAGGATCAAATTTTTGCACGTAAATACAAAAACAACATGTAATCCTGCTTTTTTTCTGGATCTATTCCATGATCCAAACCTAGTACTTTATTATTATTATTATGGTATGGTAGTTTAAACTGTAGTGCAAAGAAAAAAGCCAAGAAAAACATGAAAAATATACAAACATGCAAAAAGAGACGGATATATACCCTGACTGTCACTGTGATCCTGTTTGTTTTAATAATAATGAAATGCAGCCACTGTCTAAACTCAGAAATTCCCAAAGTGGTTGATGTCGACCCCTTGGGGTCAAAATTGGTTTCCCAGGGGTCAACATAAACGAAAACTGATTTTGGGGGTCGACGAGGTCTAAAAATCGACCCCTATTAATTAACAGAAGTTCTTATTTGAAACGTTCAAGATACTGAATAAGTTGTGTTAAGTGTACCAATTTGTTATAAGAATGACTAATATTTTAGTAGGACGTATCATTGTTGTACTTTTAAAAAACTCAACAAGTCGATAAGCGGGGTGCATAAGTTTGAACAAGATAAAATAATCGGCTAGTCAATATGCTCGGACAAGTTTGTACAAGATAATGTGTTCGAGCATACAAGTCTTTCAGACACGTTATAACTTGCTCTGTATTTGACGCATATACGCGATTTAACACGAACGAAATCAAGTCCAAACATGCTCCTGATATTTTACTTACTATATAACAAGCTTGCACTGACATAGGTTGAAAGTTCATTTGGGTATTTTTACTTAATTTGTATTAATAATTATTAATTACACTTGATATTTACTGAATCTCATGTCTACTTATTTGGTTAAATTTTGATAAGAAAATATGGTTTACTCACTTAACCAACCGCAAAGTTTTTAAACTGGTAAGTATTTTTTATCAATAGGGAAAAACTGGAGATAGGATTTTTAAAGTAATTTGGCTATAGGTGTCTGAGGTTTCAGTTCATTTTGGAAAAGGGGTCTCTTGCCCAAAATAGTTTGGGAATCCTTGTTCTAACTAATCAAAAATCTAATAAATACGGCTGATATATCCGGTACTATAGCGATGCTCAAATATGCGCAGGTATTAACTTTTCGTTTACAAAAGCTAATTCAAATTATTTTATAGTTGCAACGGGAATGGTAATCCTCCCACACTAACATTAATTAATCATTGAAGATAAAAAAGGCTCTTGCGTTAATTGGCAAGGAGTGTTTGTGCTTAAAAAAAGCATACAAAATCAATTATCGACCGTATGCACATTAACCATTCAACTTCGTTTATCCGGTGCCTGGTAAACACCAACCACAGCGCACTTGACGTTCGTCAATTCCATAGAGAAAACTAACGTTTCGCTGCACATCGGTGGGTACAAAACATTAAATATTTACAATGCACACAGCCACAACTAGAATCAACCCATATAAGTTCCAACGAAAATGACAGCCAGCGTGCAAGGCACATTTCTGCAAGTAACAATATATTAAATTATAGGCACGTGCACACTACTAAAAACACAGAAGAGTTCAAATAATGATAAAAGTCTAAAATAATCAAGCAAAAACTTCGAGTTAGTACTTTATTTGAAGGAACAAGTGGATATACAGCGAGCGTACAGATACAGAATCCTATAGCACTGAAGAGAGAAAGCACCCACAATAACACATCCTACCACCTAATTCCAGTGATATTTTGAAGTCCCAAGGTAGATGATAGCACGTGACTTCCTACAATACCGAATTATTTGCTTAAATTTAGAAGGGATTGTCTGCATCTTTCAGCAATCATCCATTCCTTGCATTTAATGAGTGAGATTTTCTTGTTTGTATATTTTTATGAATCTTTTACATTTCAAAGAAACGAAAAAGGTAAAGAAGCTTATCACTTTTTTGTTAAGCTATACCATAAGCTATTCTAATATAAAACAATAATCAAAATATATGTGTACTGTGGTCTGTGCATAATATGGTTCTACACTTGTGGAAATAAATTATGAAATACACTTATTTTAGATTGGAATTATAAGATAAAAGATTACAAAAAAAAAACCAAATACACTATGCGTATATTTTTAGATAAAGTGAAATAGTCAAAATTCTATCATTTTTAGGAGTGCTGTTACTATGTACAATGTACATACATAAAAGGTATGTTGTTTTGGGATTATGTATATACATAATACGTACTGTAATATTATTACTGTTAGTAATTCCCAAAAAAAGCATCGGCAGCACCCTGGTTTTTATATGTAACTATGTATTTCACATTTGGTACGAAACTATTTAACACCTGTACAAATAATTTGAAATTAAAAAAAATCCACAATAAGATTTTACTTCTGTTTTACTTCTGCTTCTGGTTGAAATAAGAATCTCGGGAAGTGACAAAAATTTTATAAAGAGCTCTGGCTTTAATTCGTTTACAGCAAAAATAATTATATACAGCTGATGTCTCACGCCCATAGAAAAAAGTGTCATATGAAACTGAAAATCTTTTCAACGAGCTTTTAACAAAGCTCAGGTCAAAATATTTTAAGACCTGTGTGCATAGCTTTTTCTCTTTAAAATTTGTGTTGTTCATATTCAAAATAAAACATATTTCTTTGTTGCTCTTTCGCTCCCATCTCTGTTTTTTTTTAGAATATCTCGAATCCGCCATTCGACCACAACATTTTGTCTAGTAAAGGACCATGGGCATTTTGGGCCCACTTTCAACATTGCTCAACAGTGATGAAACTTATGACATATAAAAGCTTATGGAGAGCACTTTATTTCATTATATGGCAGCTAAATTGAAATCGGGCGCAAAAATTATGTTTTGGGGCATTTTATAAAAAAAAAGTATTTAAAATTAAAAAAAGGCAACACTTACCACAAAGTTTTTTACCTTTTTTGAAAGCCAGAAGTCTGTTCTTTCATTTTATTTTTAAATCTACTTATTTGTATAACTAGTTTTCGAAAAAATTACTTTTAAACTCAAAAAAAGCTGAAAAAGAAAGTTACTACTCTTCTGTATACAGGGTGTCCTGAATCACCGCCTCAGAAGAAAACCATGAGTTCCTGAGATCATTTCAAGTCGAAAAACTTAAGAGGTAATTTTCTCGTTTTCGCTTCGTTTTCGACTTATAGCGGTTTTTATCATTTTTGTATTCATTTTTCCTTTGACTGGCTCTAACTTTGCCAAACTATAACCGATCAGTGTCGTAGCAACGTAGGGGCGAGGGGGGCTTAGCCCCCCCTGGCGTTTGGATTTCCCCCCAGACGTTTACTTTGCCCCCCCCCCCCCCCCGTTAGCGTTTGCTTTATACCCCACTAGTTTTTCGCATATATGAAATCTATACTAAAAAAAAGGACACAAATTAAAAGGCAATAAAAATTAAGTTAATGTGAACTGCGCTTTTGGGACTGTAAATACCATATGAAAGAAGGCACTTTCGAACGCGTCCAAATAATTTTCAAAACATATAACGAATGTTGGTTGGAGTTACACAAACACAAATGCATTTATACATGGTCGAAGTGCAATTAGATAGCTTAATGCTGGGGCGAAAAACACAATTTTTAGCTGAATATTTGAGTAACGTGTTTTGAGATTTCAAATCATTTAAATAGTGAAATTAAAGTTTATTAAAATACATGCAATATTTTATAAAAAAAAATATAAAACTACATGCGGTGCTACGTAAAATCGTGTAAAAACGCCTATAATAAGGAGTTTACAATTTTTTTTATTTCACGAGCTGATTGTGATATTCCATATACAAAATAACTCTGTACTACTACGGGCGCTCAACGGATTTGAGTGCCTAATGCTACCCTGGACGAGAATTTCTACTAATTCACGTGATTAAGGAATGTTTTTATTTTCAACCAATTTGCTTTTTTTATATCATTTCGCTATGAAATATCAATTGAAAAGTATTATAGGATAATGTATTTACCCAAAAACCATCACTTTACATTACTATATGAGTAATATTAGACAACCCAACCATCCCGTGAAATGAAGAAAATGTAAACTCCATATTTTAGGTTTTTATTATTTAACGCAGCACAGCATGTTGATTCATATTTTTTTAAGTAAACTATTGCAAGTATTCACTATGTTAACTTTTATTTCACTCTTTTATTTAGTTCTTTTAGAAATGATAACGGTTTTTTGTAGAACACTTTAATACAAAAATTTTTTATGAGGGGGGTCTATCCCACCGTTTGGGCGGCAGGGGGAATTTCATGAAAAAAGTACTAAAAATGGAAAAAAATTATTTAAAAGTAACGGTAATACCTACAATTAAGTATTATACATTTTTTTAAATCCAGTACTCTGTCTATTAGCATAGTTTTTGAAAAAAACGAGTTTCAAACTTAAAATTTGGGAAAAAAAACATAAAAAAAATGTTTAAAGTAAAATTTTTCAATACATTGAGATTTTATATTATTTTTGTTTTCTTATAATTCGTTGCTCTTATTAATTCTTAAGGAGGAAGATCGAACGCAAGAGAAAATTGGATCTATAACAATAAAAGTATCGAGGTTGTAAATCATTCTAAATATTTAAGAGTAAATTACTTCACCAAAAATCTCAAAAATTAAAAACATCTCACCGAAAAATTAGTGAGAGCAAAAACTGCAATAAACGTAGCATGGAGCGAAATATTCACCAACAGACATATTGCACATAGCATAAAATATCGAGTTTTTGAATCTGTGTCTGAAGCCACTTTGTTATATGCAGCTCAAGTATGGGGGGGAGGAAATATGAGACTGTTGAGAAACTGCCACGTTTTTACTTCAAACTTATATTTCGGCTCCCTCCAAACGCTCCTAACTATATGGTTATGCTCGAAACTGGTATATCCCCGTTGTTTATCAAAACCCTAAAACTACAAGTAGACTACATCATTAATGTACTGAATATGCCTGATAATCGCCTTCCAAAAAAGGCAGCTCTTCAGGCGATCCGTAACAAATCTGGATGGTTCAAGGACTGGATGGAGTTAGGTCAAGAAGCGGGTATAGAACTCAATTTAAATGATTATAGTACTTGGAAACTCGAACTATATCGGATGATTTCCAACCTAGATAAAAGCTCGAGAGCTCGATACGTAGAAGAGGCAGAAGAATCAATTTATAGGGAGTTATATACAGCAAACTGAATCACAACTTAAATCATTTAAATTATTTTCGTGATGACTGCACAATAGAAGAAATATCCCGCATTTTTAGATTAAGGGGAGAACTGTAAAACCTGAATTTCATACCACATCGCGAAAATTTACCTGTGCTTTGTGAAATGTGTAGTATGACGGAACGAGAAGACATATTTCATTTCCTTGGGAGATGCCCGGTTCTTAAAGAAACAAGAAGACATGTGTTTGGAGAAGACTTGCTCTCTGAAGAATTAATATTAAAATACCTTAATGAAATAGATGTACCCAAAATTTTCAAGTACTGTAGAATCGCTTTAGCTTATAGAAGCAGAATTTTTAATGCAAAATTTTAAAAGCAAACTGTACTTAATGTAATCAATCAATTTTTTTATATAACTGTCAATCAAGCAGACAGCAAAGCCATGCTTATTGCGATTGTAAAGAAATATGTAAATAGTACATTACTTATAGAATAATAAAAATTACAACTACTTCTTAACTACTACTTACTTAATTCTTAATCAAAAACTGAAACTGATCTATAAAGAAATTTTAAAGCCATCTTAACTTTAAAATACCTCTAAATAGCTCTTAAGTGCGAAATCGGTATCTATAATCAATTTTCACCTTTAAGCTACATTACTTAAAGGCCTATTAACTTAAACGCCAATGACGGCGCTTAGAGGTAACTTAAAGCCATTTTAAATATATTTTGACATCTGAGAAGAATTGTTTTTGTGTATTTATTAGAGAAATATGTACATATATACATAATATTCTGTATGTATGTGGTAGAATTTTTGTGTTCTAATTAAAGTAGGTATGAATAATAATTATAAAAAAAGATGTATTTATATCAAACGGCTGAAAAAAGAAACCAAAGAAATTTTTGAAAATAAAAACACGTCATAAAACAAAATGGAGTCTGGTTTCATTTCTTTTGCTTTGGACTACATACCTCCAGTTGCTTTTCTTTCTCTCTTATTTGCTAATATGCTTGTTTTTTGTTTGAATTTTTTTCGAAGCTTTCAAAAATGCCTAAAAGTATGCAATTCGTAGAATACATGACACAATCATTGTTTAGGTATCAATGGGAAAACGATTATATAGATAAGAATTTAAGTAACATCATTTGAAGGCAATTTAAAAATTTAAGAAAACTTAACTAAATGGCCTTTAAGAGACGTTTTAAGAAAATCTTATAGATACGGCTGGAGAAGGTATACAATATACATACATAATACATCATAGAAAAAAAAACACACAAACTTTAAAATTTTGTCTCGTTTTTTTTTCATGCACATTGCACATGATGTATTACAATTGAATATAAACGAAGGTCATTCTTTAATCAGCCTTTGTGAATTGGTTTTTTTTTAAATAACAATTGAACTGTTTTACAAAAAACCGTTCTCATTTCTTGGCGCCTAAGTTATCATACTCTCCCCGCATCCAGCTTTACGTCGCATAAACAGTGAGGTATGTATGGGGGCATGATGCCCCCCTGCAACCCCCTGCTTGGGCCCACTATAGGATTTGGGTTAGGTGCAAAGTTGGGTGTATGCAAAGTTTCTTTTGCAAACAAAAAATTATTAAATTAAAATACCTAGTAGTTTTGGTAATTTTCAATTTTCTCGAAAACTAGAAGATATAAAATCATCTAGTTTTCAGTTTTTGATTAAGAATCAATAATAGCAACGAAATTTCCCAAATGGGGGAAATAGATCCCCCCTCCCATAATGAAAAATGCTTGTATTAAAGTGTTCTATAAAAAACCGTTATCATTTCTTGGCGCCACAGTTATCATACTCTCCCCGTATTTTTGAATTATCTTTTCAAGAATTTGACACAAATGGTAGAATGGAAATCGGCCTAAAATCATCACACCTAGAGGTCTTAGGCACAGGTACAATTTTCGTCCTTTTCCATTGAATAGGAAACTCACTTGTGGAAATAATTGAATTAAATATATGTGTTATATATGCTAGAATCAGTGACAAAAAAAGTTTTAGATATAAAGGATGCATTTGATCTAGCCCTATTGCATTTGACTTAATAGAAAGGACACCTTCATTTGAAGTATATTTTGATTGAAACTTATTTTCTCTATTGCTCTCTGAGACAGATGATTGTTTTAAAGGTTCTCGCTTATTAAGTCTTGATTGTAAAGTCTGTCTTTTAAGATTCTATTTTCTGGCCGCAGTTGAAACCGATTCTTTCTTCTTCACAACATCATCTAATGCCTTTTTCATTAATTCTTCGTTAATGTTGACCCTATTGGTCTTTTTTATATAGTTTCAAACCATACCTATGAACCATACAAATAAATTTTGAAATAATACAAATATTTAAATTTTTAGGGGACATTCGGCAATCGGCATCTGCTCTACTGGCAATTGACTAAAACTGTATATTCAACACGATAACTTACTTACCTTTATTACAAAATAACTAGGGAGAGCAAAAAAACACAAAAGTTCAAACAACTTCTTTCAGCGCGCTGCTACAAATGTCAGATTTTGAATGAGTGCGTTCCTCATCATAATCGTTGCCTAACTCAAAGTGTATGGCATCGAAAATGGCTACGACGACTGTGCCCCGATGATGAATGTGCCCCAGTTTATCATACTTTCCAGACAGACCGTGAAACCATGTTTTTTTTAATGTGATTTTGCCATTGATCGCACCTCTTATAGAATTTTGTTTTTGGGGGCTCCGTAATGCGCCAGTTATATATACATAGTTCACACATTCAAATATTAAAAGTGATGTTATGAACGAGTATAAGAATAATTTTTTATGATAATAAAGATTTCCGATAAATTTGAACTTTTTAATTTTTGTGTTTAAAAAATACTTCTACTTTATAAGAATTGTATGGAAGTTAAAGGTAAATTATGTAACGGGTCCGCCATCTAACGTTTTTTTTTTTAACTAGTGCTTATTTCGTGAATGGTAACACTTAGCTCATGTCTGATTTGACAGATAATTAGTTTTATCCTTCCGCTGAACGAATATGGTTGTGTATACGCTTGAACAACGCTGGGAAATATTGCAACATTACTTTGAAAATCATGGTAATGTTGCAGAATGTGTGCGAAAATTGCGTACGGATTTTGGAAGAAGAGAAGCACCGTCAGCTCCGTATGTTCGATATCTTGTGAAAAAAGTGAAAGAAACTGGCATCCTCATCGATAAACCAAAGCGTGAAAAGCCAAAAACAGTGCGTACACCCGAGAATATTGCTGCTGTGGCAGAAAGTGTGCGTGAAGCGCCATCAACATCAATGCACCGTCGTTCTCAACAATTGAACATTATCGGGCCATGTTGAAAGAATTGTTGTTCACAAAAATTGAAGAGGAGGATATTGGCAACATTTGGTTTCAACAGGACGGCGCTACGTGCCACACAGCCGAAGCTACACTCGATGTTTTGCGCCCTGTTTTTGAAGATCGCATTATCAGCCGCAGAGCTGATGTCGTTTGGCCACCTCGGAGCTGCGATTTGACACCGTTGGACTATTATTTGTGGGGTGCCGTAAAAGATAAGTGTTACGCCGACAAGCCAGAGACAATTGACGCTTTAAAGGACAATATTCGTGAAGCCATTGGTGAAATATTGAAATTGGACCGATCGTGTAGGCTACTGCATGGCCAGCCGAGGCAGCCATTTGAATGAAATTATTTTCTATTATTAACCGGAAGGATTGTACTTTCAAATAAAAAAAGAAATTTGAGAAAATATTCAGTAGTTTTTTTTATAGCATTTTCAAAAAAAAAAAGAAGTTATTTGGCGGACCCTATATAGAATTTTATTTTTTTAGTCTTTACTAAATGCGGAAAATGGTATTCGATTCGTATGGAAAAATAACATTTTGTTGAAAATTTTTGCAGATTATATTTTGAAATAGACACAATATTAAGGATTCATTCATCAGTTGTATTTAACTTACTTTAGCAAAAGGTACGCCTGCGACATGGCAAACTTCAACTAAAATCTTTGCCACGTGTTTATTGTGAACTAAAGAAGAAAGGGATGCTTTGCTTAATGTCTTTGTTTCCCTTGTTAACAGACGCACTATTGCTTACTACTTTTCACAAAGGGGATGTTTACCCTTGAGAGTTAAGTGTGCGTATAGTGAACAGATTGTGAATAAAGGAAGACTTATATCAATGCAATTATATGCTGGGTTCTTTATTTATCTTATTTTGAAGTGGGTGGGTACTTTACCTTCTGATATTTATTATTCACTGTTTTTTCTGTGTAATTTATAGGTTCATATAAAAAAAAACGTATGGATTTTTAAAAATAACAAATACAAATAACAGACTACAGGTTGAACAACTTGTTTGCATTTTATTAGTAGTATATACAACATAGTACAGTAAACATAGACGTTTTTGTGGAACGAAATTTAGGACGGCTGATTTTTTCATATCTGAAAGAGTTCGGTTAGAGTATTATTAATAGAGGTTTTCGGGGCGCCATACCTCTGGGGAAATCCCCGATTTTAAAGAACATCAGTTGAACTATGTATGTACACAATATATCTCCGAAACAGTTGGTTTTTACTGAAAAGTTGCGTAGACCAAATTTGTTGGAAATAAAATTCTAATTTATTTTTAACTATATAGGTATATATGTATATATTTTTTATACGCGAACAATATTTTCGATCCTTAAGAAAATTACGTAAGTTGTTAGTAAAAAATTGTTAAATTGTGAAAGTGTAAATCATGCGATATTGGAGTCCAAAATTTGTTTTTTGCAAGCCCATATGGATCTAGAGAAAAAAATCGACATTGCGCAACTTACCAAAGTCATCACAGCAAACGTGTCTATCCTGTTACAAAAAACCACTTGCTTTTTGGCAAGTATGCAAAACAAAAACTTATCAGCCATGCCACATTTTAATAAAAACAAAACTTATATAAAAATATAAACGAAATAAAACTAAATAATAACATAAAACTGAATTTCAAGGCATTGCATAAACAAACAAATTTAATTCCATGACAATAATCGCAATTTTTTTTCATTGTTTCAATCGTTAACTCAGATAATTTGATGTTCGTTCAACATGATCTTCCACCATTGAAGCTTCATATTGGGTCCGTTCTGACAGTGAACCTCCTACCGTATAGATATGTTCGAAAGGGGAGACGGACACAATCCCGAAATTTTGAATCCAGAAAACCCAAAATCCCGAAAATCCAGAATCCCGAAAACCCAGAATCAAAAACCTTGTGTGGTAAAAACCTGTTTTTAGTGTGTACACCAGGGGGGGGGGAGTGTGGAAGCACTTTTATTATATAACAGTATAGACAATGCACTGTGTTTGGACGTGTGTAGAATATTTCGTTACAAAAGTCAACGGAAAGCTTTAAAATTACATTTTCCGGAGCAAAAAATATATTTTTTTTTTTATTTTGAATGTTTTTAAGGGTTTTTTAATCCTACAAAATTTTAGAGTTAATTGCTTGACATGCAGGCAGCAAACTGTTTTTATACGTCTGTAGAATATTTCGTTACAAAAGTCACCCGAAAGCTCTTAAATTGCAGTTTTCCGGAGCAAAAAATAAAATATCAAAAAATACGAATTTTTAAAATGTTTTTAATCAATCGACAGCCATCCTTTTATGAAATTTTAACGTTTGTTTTCGATTGGTTTTAAAAAAGAAACAATTATTCTTCTTAATTCAATTTGAACCAAAAGCGTTCACACGTCTGGAATTTATATTCACTGGACATTAAATATTCCCCGTGTAAACCATATGAAATACTTTTCAAAACATAAAACTAATTTTGTTTGAGTTACACAAACACAAATGCATTTACACATGATCGGATCAGTGGAATTAGGTAGCCTTTAATAAGGAGTTTACAATTTTTTAATAACACGCGCTGATTTCGATATTCCATACAAAGTACCTAATGTGAAAAAAATTTATAACGTTGGAAAATAACTCTGCACTACGGGCGCTCAACGGATTAGAGCGCCTTAGCATCAACAACAAAAATGAATGCTACCCTGGCCGAGAATTTTTACTTTTGACAAAATGAGTCTCTGCTCATTTACGTGATTGAGGAATATTTTTATTTTCAACCAATTTGCCTTTTTTTATAGCATTTCGCGGGGAGAGTATCTACGATAACTATGGCGCCAAGAATTAAAACAGCACATTAAAACAGCAACAGCGACATCGAATTTAGGGCAATTTCTAACGTTGATGTCGATGTCGATGTTTTGCTGTGGCAATCTGTTTCTCGCTTTATTTTTATTTATTTAAGAACCCTGTTATAACTTTTGATTTAAGTCTAATATTGGAAAGTTTGATACCTTTTAAGAAACTTAAAAAATGTGGCCAGTTTTTAAAAGTGAAACCAGTTTTAAGTCAGGAATTTTTTTGCAGGGTGCTCTTTTGAAAATCGAAATAAAATGGTAGATTTAATCAAAGCATCATGATATTTATTAATTTTTAGGAAAATGGTATAGACATTTTTTTTTAATTTTAATGCACAAAATTGGTTTTAATATTAAGCAATATTTAATAAAAAGAAAAAAATCAATTATGAACAGGGTGACCAAAAACCTGGGTCGAAGTAGGGGTTTCTTCGAAATTTAAAAAAAAACAGCCGTTACTCGAAAACCGTAATGATGCGGTACGGACAAGACTAAATTCTGGGTGGTCATGATCTGGCCTATCACCAGTTTCAGTTTAGACCATTCTTTATGGGACACCCTGTATATTAGACACAATCAGCCCGTGAAATGAAAAAAAAAATAAACTTAATATTTTAGGTGTTTTTTACACGATTTAATGCAGCACAGCATGTTGTTTTATATTTTTTTTAAGTAAACTATTGCAAGAATTGATAATGTTAACTTTTATTTCACTAAAAAAAAATGTTGCATACTTTTTTCCAAAAAGTTGAAATCAATCAAGAAGAAATAAAATGCATATAATTTAATGTTATGGCCAAAATTTTATTTTTATTATTAAGATAACGGTTTGCCATTATGTTTTAAAAGTGATTTCGGGCAAGTGGCCGCCGCGGCTGGCTCGAATAAATTCCAGCCGAGAGGCCCAAGAGGCCCCAGCTCCAATTGTTGTGCGCGATGGCGGATGGACTCATTCGGGTCTTCTTTGATACTCTTCTCCACAGCAGAAGTAGCGTCTTCGGTGCGCACTGTACGCCGTCTCTGAGGATGCGCATTATCCACTAGAGTAAACGTGGTGCGGAACCGATCCATGGTTACTCAAATTACTCTGCGGGGGGATTATTCCCTCCGAATATTGGACGCAGTGCCCGATGCGTCGCCTGAACCGAACCATTATTTTGGTAATAAATTTGGACGAATTGCAAACGTTGTTCAGGAGTAAGTCTATTCATTATGAAATAATGGCAAACCAAACTGAGCATAAATCAAGTGACATCTGTCAAAAAGACCAACTCCGGAAAAAATATTGCCAGATTGAAAACCACACGTCTAAAAAAAAACACCCTTTAGTTAATCCAGTTATTTTTTTTTAATATTTGATAAAAAGCGGATGGCATGCAATAAAAAATAAAAAAAGAATAATCCGCTAATTTAATAATTGACCTAAGCAGATCAAACATGGGAAAACCAAAACAAAGTATTCGTTTTTGGAAAAAAGTACTTTTCATTTTTTTAATTTCTCAAAAACTAAGATACATTTTGACATCCGGTTTCCTCTTTTTTATTAAACATTAATAAGAGCATTGAATTAAAAAAAATAAAATTAATTACATAAAATTGTGAAAAAAATTAGTTTGAAATTTTTTTTTCTTCAAAATTTCGAGTTTTAAAATAAATTTTTCAAAAACTATTCACTAACACAACTTAATTTAAAATGAAAATTAAAGAAGGTATTTCTGGCTTTCCAAAAAGGTATATAGCATGGCATTTTAAGTTTAACCATTGTTTTTATATAATTTTTTTCGTTTTAAGTAAATTTTTTTAGAAAATTGCCCCTCCCGCCTAAACTGCGGAAATATACCTCTCTCCTATACGATTTTTTTCTTATATTAACCCAACCTACTCACTCTGACTTTTTGGTGTACCTTATACCAATCACCCTGTATATGAAGTTATTAAAAATTTGTCAGTTTTTTTTTCCTGTATTACGGGTACAAAAGTGAACGTAAATTGGTTTATAGTGGACAAAGAAAAGAACAGTTTAAAAGTGGAAACTGTTAAGTCAATTTTAATAGTGTTTTGAGTTTGAAGGAAAGTTTTACAAAATATTTTTAAATGAAAATAAATACCTACCTATCACAAATAAGAAGTTCTCAGAAATATGAAACTTCATATGAAGAAGAAGAATCATAATATTCATCCCTGCTTCTGAATTCCCATCCGTCATAAAAAAAATCCTATTGTTTTCATACTTTAGGTGTTTTGAAATACTTCTCGCTTTCAATACTTGCGGAATGAGTGTGCTTTGATTTTCGATCGGATTGAAAATTCCCGACGTTTGAAATTTTTATACCCGTGCATTTGTGTGAATTTCTACACATTTATTTTTTTTATGAACTTTGACATTTTTGTGTAAAAATTCACACAAATGCACAGATTTATATTATTTTTCATAATCAGAACGTTTTTGGACCCGTGCGGAAATCAATTTTGATTACGGATTTGATTCGGAATGGAAATCAAAACAGGTTGATTGTTGTTTAGATTTATTGATTAATGTTTTCTAAACTGTTTTAAATCTCGTCTGTCTTCATACCTTAAACTAATTGTGTTACTAAATTAATAAATTATTTTGTAAACAAGTTGTTATTTTATTCGTTTTTGGTTGAGGTTTTCTTTTGGTTCTATTTGAGTAGTGGAAATGCTCTCTTTTTTTTCATTTACATTACTATACCATATGGTAATATAAGAAGTAGAAGGTGAGGATTCATCTTCTGATGCAGATGCAGATGGAAACTAACTTGCGCCCGTGCCAATTCCACCCAAAACTTCTATAAATTCCAATAAAAATTATTTTGAAAAGACTCAGAAATTCGATGCAAATTAAAAAAGGATTTTCATTTTCTCTACGCACAGATGTGAGATGATCGCTATATGCTTCCATACAGGATTTCTCAATACAATGAGTTAAGGATCCCCCATACCAACGCGAATCTGTCGCGCGGCGACGACGAAAACAAACATAACAACGTGTTGTTTTCATTGACAACCAAGTTGTCATTATTGTTTTATTATTGTTTTCGTCGTTGCCACGACAAATTCGCGTTGGTGTGAGGAATACTTTAAAATTATTTATCCAAGCTTTGAAAAACAGGTACCTCACAAAAAAAAACCGTTGAATGTAAACTTATTCCTTAGCAATATGACGAGTTAAAAACTAAATTAGACGAAGCTCTATCATGATTATAAATATTTAAGTGTAATGCAACAGTTAATATGTGGACAAGTAATGCAAATGAATGAATTTAATTATTAACGTACCAATTTATACAGGAATCGAAACTGTTTTTAGCGTTTTTAAACGTGACAAAAAATGAAGGTAATCATAATAAGGAAGCGATGGAAAATGTAAGTTTCTTACAACACTTTGTTTGTCCTATAATATCTCAGAAGAGAACAGCTGTTTACAACAAATAACTTTTTTTAGGCAATCGTACAAACATAAATTAATTATAACATTCGGTCACGGACTAATCCTGCGCAGCTATAAAAAAAAAACCGCCGAAATACTACAAATTCGACATTCCTCATGTTTTGCTCACTGAATCAACCTACACCTACTTGCACCCACAAGACTGTTAGTGGAATCATTCTTAAGCTAAGTACAGATGATTGTCAGATCTTACAATATTGTCAGAACTGTCAATGGTCTGACAATAGCTAACAATTAGCTGACAATGACATATTTCTTACAATGAAAAATTGTCCGTTCACACGTTTGGTAGATTTCTTCCCAATTTGATTGTCAGATATTTTTTTTATCTCTCTTTAACCAACTCATTGACATTTCGAAAAATGAAGATATTGTCAGCAATTGTAAGATGTTTTCAATTAAAACATCTGACAATGACCAATGAGTTTGATAATGTCCTAATCGATTGACAATGATAAATATTGTGTGTTCAGACGATTGTAAGTTATACCCAAGGGCGTATTTACCCTAGGGCTAAAAGGGCTACAGCTAAAACACAAGATATAGATATTAATGTCATTTTTCATTGGAGCGTAAGTTATGTTCTATTCAGGCTGAATGATCAAAAAACATTTCATTGGCTATCTGGAATTGGTTCGGTACACATATTTAGTTTAGACCACTTTTTCTGTTCCAAAATGTATCCGAATAATATCCAAGTTATTGTCATGTCGCTCCTAAAAAAGTTTTACTTCAAAAAATCGTGCAGTGTGAAAAAAGAAGAATAATTCGACTTCTTCGTTTCAATAGAAATTTTATTTATTACATACAAATTATTTTTTTTGTTGGACACCTTTTTTCTTGATTCCTCTTCTTTTCTTGTAATTTTTTCACATAACTTTTTTGACTAACATCTACATATTTATCGTGTAGAGTGACATAACGATATCCTCAAGTTATAAATTCTGCTTTTACATAAAGTGCAAAGATGCAAAGAGTGTTTTGGTATTGGTATGTATTTAATATAAATGTTAACTCTTTTTACCGTAAGTAACTAAAGCGTGTAGATACTTAGGTATTTCTCAAAATCGATGGTAAAGAACAAATTTAGCTATGGGTGTTAAGAAAAAGCAAAACCTCTGAAAATTACAAAATGGAACAAAAAAAAAGAATCGTCAAGAGGAAAAAACGAGATGATGAGTGTCGCGAAGGGGAAGTTCATTTTTGTGGTCGTGAAAATTTCAAAATAAATACATTCATTCCTATTTGCGACCAGTTATTGAGTGAGCTGAAGATAAGAAATTCATCCTATGAAGCAAGTGGTTTTATTTTTTTTACTAAGCTTGATCATATCATATGAGTAAAGAAGCAATTCGAAAAAAGATTTTCAAGAAGAGTGTGTCTTACTTAAACATTTTCTGGAGCAAAACAACACCGAAAAAATGAGTTTAAGGCAGCTTAACCTTCATATAAGCGAAACAGAATTGAATGAAGCATTTCCATATGTTGAGGTTGCTTTAAGAATATACTTGTGCACTGCAGTGACAAATTGTAGTGCAGAAAGATCGTTTTCCGTTTTGAAACGATTAAAAACCTATTTAAGGTCTCGCATTAGCGAAGAACGCCTTAATAGTTTAGCTTTATTAAATACAGAAGTTGAACTGACAAAAAAATTATGTACGAATCTATTGTTAATGAATTTCGTAATCAATATACACACAGAAAAAAAATTTGAAAAATTCGAATATTATGCATTTTGAGTTTTTTTTTATTATTATTTTTTATTACTTTATTTTCATTGTTCTAAAGGGCGGCAAAATGTATCGGCCCGGGGCGCCAAATCCTTAAATACGCCTCTGAAGATACCTGACAATTGTTTGTCAGATTATTGTCTGACAATGACGTGTCTGACAATATTGTCAGACAAAATTGTGTGTTCAGACATTTGAAACAGTTTTTTCACTGACAGATCTGACAATATTGTAAGATCTGACAATCGTCTGTACTTAGCTTTAGAAGTTTTATCAAACACAAATGCTTTTTTGTGCCTTTTTCATAGTTCTGCATTTGCTAGTGACAAACTTCGCATTTCTCAAAAAATATCTAATAAACAATAATTAAAACTGATACAAGAGGTATCGACACGGTGCAACAGTTCTCACTTCAGGATGAAAAGAATTTTGGAAGTACGAAGTTAGGTCGTAATTGCAACGAGCGAATGTCCAAAAGCACCTTCTGAATTCTGATCTCACGGCCGAAAACTTTACATTTTACAACCATTTTTAATACGAGTGACGTATTATGTAGTTAGGTAGGTACTGTAGAGTTTTATATACATATAACTATAGCCCTAACCTAATATCTTTTTGAGTCTTGCTTCTATGATTTCATCCTATATATATGACACAACATACTTATTATTATTATTGAACAAAAACATCTTCAATCCAACCAGATGTGTGTTCATTGACTTTTTGACTAAAATTTGTTCCTACTACATTCACCTCTTTGTCTCATTTTGAACGCATGTCTATAGCATGAACGAAATCAAAAGATTTTTACTTTCAATAGAAAATGCAAACAAAAAAGTACATGCCACGCAAAGGCAAACACAAATGTTTGCTCATTGCACTATAATTGTGAGTTGGAGTTTATTATACCGAAAGTATGTACACTGCTTTCACCGCCGCTATTAAAAATATTAATAAATGTGTATACATAGGTACAGGGTGTTTCTTAGACCATAATATTATATGTGCATTGGTAGATGAAGACTTGACCCCTTTTGCTTGCGCAAATTTTTGATACCTAGTAGGTATTATTTTTTTAATAATGATTTTTTCTGCAATGTACAACAATTGCAATTTGATTTCTGGAGCCAATTTCACAGATCATACATAACATAGGTATGCATTATATCTGATTTTGAAAGATTTGACAAATCATTTCTGTTCCACTGATTTTGAAAGATTTGACAAATCATTGCTGTTCCACAGTATTTTTGTATGATCTGTATACACCGTAACATCGACTGGAATGGAATATTTCCAATAAGATTCAGTTTTACAGAAATTTTACTTGCATTGTATGACTAGAATTTATGACATCTTTTTAAACATTTACAGCCGAATTTATAAACGCATTATGGCGAGTGCATAAAGTTATACACTTCTTGTTTCTCTAAATGTGAAAAACGTATTTGCAACACATATCTATGCAACGTCGAAAATAGGCATTATAAGCTAAACGCATTTGAGGGTTGAATAGTGCCCGTATAAGGATATTTTAGTATCGAAATGTAATTTTGACTCACAGACAACAATATATTTCATAGATATTAGGGTAGCGCTTATTTTGGCAATGTTTGAATTTCTTTTTTTTTTAAAGGTTTTCAAAATTTCATATATGTAGGTTTAGTGGGTATGTATAAATTTTTTTTTTCCAACGATTTTCAATTTTTTTCTTATACCAGGTCCAGATGAATATTGGACTTTGGCCGCCACCCACGGAATGAAAGACTTTCATATTTGGAAATGAATAGTAAAGATCTATCTAAAAATACCAATGAATTTTTTCTATCATTCAGCTTTGGGCTCTCAGTCTAAAAGTTTTTAAAGTTTTTACAGTGTGATCATACATACGAACAAGATCGTGCGACCCAGTCGTGCATATATTTTATTTTCACCGTCGAGTGTCGACTACATCCATTTAGACACAAAATATAAATTTTAGTCAAATGGGACATAGTTATTAGGGTATCTTTATTACCGAAAACTTGCTGATTTCACGTGTCAAATAAGCTAGTTTGAAAAATACTGAAATTTATCGTTTGACAAAAGCTCTGTCTATCAAACCTATTGATTTTAAGTACATATTTGTGAGTGCTTCTAATAATTACAAATTTAAAACGTTTTGGTATACTCAACTATTTGGCTTAGACAAAATCCCAATTTTAATTACAAGCTCAAATGAGAAAATGTGGGCGCAGCGCATAGGTACTAAATAATAATATTTGTCGGCAACAGAGGTCTTGTTAAATATTAATTAGCAGTTAATTGTTTATTAATGAAATATTTTAATTCATGAATCAATTTGTGTTTAAGTTGATTTTTTAATAAGAATATTTAGTTTAGCGTTTTTTTTTAATAGACAGGTATGCCCGGTTAATTAAAAAAAATCCTTTTGGGTATGTATTTACTTTGTATATAACACCCTATACCATATCCAGTGATTTTTTTCGATTCATATTCTTAAGAAGTTCACCCTAGCTGCCTAAGTAAGAAAACCCCTTCTAACATGATTTTTATTCAAACAACCAACTAACAAGCAGCTCTAAAGGTGTAAAATGAAAAAAAAAAAAATATAGACATATAAACAAAGCCAGGCCACAGGACGACATGACGAGACATTACCACCACCATTAAAATAAAACTCAATTACATAATTTTGAATTGAAAAGGTAAGTTCAGTCTTCTATTCAAATTTTTTTTATGAACGAATGTTTGAAGGTTGAAGAGATTAATAAATTGAAAAGGAAAATCTAGAACTTGCTGAGTAGCGATGTAAACAGGTGGTGTTATGTGCGATATTTATATTACCTACATATACATACTTGGCTTTGTTTTGATTTTCGCGTGAATGAATTCAAATAATTCAATTACAACAAAGCCCACCTGTGCCGAGGCCGATGAATGAATCAAACCATAATGTGGTTATTGACTGTCTTGTTTACAATACATTATACAAGAGGGGTTCCTTATTACCTAAACTTGCAGGTATAGCATTATATTTTATTTGCACATCCTTTTATAATGATTAAATAATTTTGTGTATCGAATATGAACAAAAATTCAACAACTCTTAGAAGCGTAAAGTATGGATAGACAGACCCTAGGGAAATTTCATCCCTTTTTCAATACCTAGAGGAAGAGTATAAAATTAAAAGGAAATTATACTTTAACAAGTTTTCGAGGACTTGGCCATGCGCAAGTTGCCAATATGTTATAGATACGATAAATAAGCTATGTAGGTGTTCCACTGAGTTTCTGGCTTCTGCTTATATCTATACGGATATTTATTTACCATGTGTAATATTATAGGTATAAGTAGGTACATTGTGCAATAAACATTTATTTGTCGAAGTTTCAAGAAAAATTAGCTGGTTCTTAATAGTTTGGAGAACCTTCTCTTCCAGGGATTCAAACTAAAACTTTAAAGAAGCTTGCTTGAAGGAAAGGAATCAAGATAAGACACTTGACCTCCCTGGCTCTTGGCCATAATAGCTCACCAATATACATATAGGTATGTACTGTAGTATAATTACATATTTTAGAAATGTCTGCGTAAGAAATGTAAATCGGTTTAGTTTACAATACCTAATATCAAAACTTTTTGAATCATTGTAGTTTTTGTGTTTGAGGATTTTAATCTAAATACACAAATTGAATTAAAAGAAATGTGATACCTCATTAATATAATCGTTACTTAAAAAAAAACAAATCGTTCCGAATCAAATCCGTATCCGCAATTGATTTCCGCACGGATTCAAAAAAAGTCTTCTGATTTTCACTTTCACATTAGCTAATATTCAAACCTTTTTTCTTTCGAAATCAGTAAAAACAAAATTCGAAATGCCAAATTTCTTGAAAAAAATTAAATAAATCACAAAAAAATCTAACAATATATCTACGGATAATATCGTGTCAATTCAATTCGGCACGAAAACTCAAATGAATTTCCAAATGTCAATTAATTTCAATCCGATCGATAATTAATCAAAGCACACTCATTCCGCAAGTATTGAAAGAGAAAAGTATTTCAGAACACCTAGAGTTTGAAAACTAAAGGATTTTAAAACCGATCGGAAATCAGAACGGGGTGATTATGTGAAAATATATGTAAATACAAAATTCTGTCCTATAAGTATTTTGTTTCTTTTTTTGAAAAATTTTCTCTAACGGGTTGTGGCCCGCACTTTTAGGAAATGGCCCTCAAAATATTTGTCCTTGTGGCAACGCTGCAGACTGGACACAAAGAATCATCAAATTATTATTAAATATATAAATTAAAAATAATTTTGTTTTTTTAAATTATTAACAGTATTTTAGAGCTCATTCCCTAATAAAGAAGTCTACTCTATACTCATATTAATTCCGACTTCTGCAGTCTAAATGTCTTTGTCTTTTAATGATTTTATCTTTTAATTACTTTATGAATTTTGACATACGATGAAATTAATTTTTGGCTATCGTACAAAAAGAATTATCAACAAAACAAAATTATTTAGACGTGTCTATTGATATCTTTTTTTGGATTGACTATTTCGAAGAACAACAAAATGTTTTTTACTGCAAATTCATGCGATAAAAAGTAACAAGATACGGTAGTTCTTATATCATGTGTTTTAGAAATTTTGCGATAAGAAAGACATTAAAAACAACCTACATATAAAAAACCATTAATGTTTAAAAAAAATATAGAACCTAACTGTTATATTATACACCCAAGCTTTGTTATTCTTTTAATTTTATTTTTCTCAACTATATGTTGCTTTACAACCATAATGATCACGAACATTCAAATATTTAAAACTAACAATTGTTGTATGTATTGTAATTGATATATTTATTTCGCGTTAATAGCTTCAAGACCATGGAGTTTCTTATTACATCTAACCTTAAATTCACAGAGCGCATTAATATAATCGTCAATAAGGCCAACATGTATGTTAAGCTTTGTGAAGCGCTAGGCTAAGGAATTTCGGGATCAGTACATTAGTCTCGCTCTTTACCAGGTATGGTCTCTTTTTACGAAGTCCACAATAATTGGCTAGAAGCAATTAAGACCTAAGCGTTACAGTGGTTCGATCCTTATAATCTACCACCTAATGGACATCGGATTAATGTTCTTCAGATTTAAACTTTGACGCTGATTACACGACTCGTTTTGGAATTTAAAGTGACTGTTTTGCAATATAAGGTACATATCTATATCATCAATATTCCAGAACTAACAAAGTCCCTTGGTTTGGTATATGTATAAGAAATGCATCGTGACCTATGAATAAAAATGGTTACGAATGTGATTAAAAAATACACTGTATCACACAAAAAGCCACTGAAAAGTCATTCTAACCCCATAATGTAGGCGGTCTTAAATGTACGAAATAATAGTAAGAACCAAGCCGCATTCTTCATGAGCTGATGGTCTAAAAGCGATAGAAATAGAATAAAAATGGAGCGAACCCTGGATACACTACAGGCAGAACCCGCCACCAAGTTATACAATAATTTGTCACTATGATCTGACTCTAGAATCACGATTAAGGGTATTTTATTCATGTCCCTCAAGTTAGCAGACCAAAGTCAGCAGAACAAATTTTTTGTGACGTCATCATTAGGCGCTTATTAAGTGATAATTAAGTACCCAACAAAAAAAATTAAGTGCTCCAGTACTTTTGTTGTAAACCAATTACCGGAAAATACTTAAAAGTTAAAACACAAGAAAAAAAAAAGAAGTTTTATCCATGCTTGTATTTATGGAAATAGAAACCATCTCTCCTACTCAAAATTATAGAATAGATTTAATAATAGATTTAAAATATAAGAATAGATTTATTATAGACCAAAAGAAATTATAAAAATAAGGCAAAGGTCTCCCCCCTTTTTTTATGAGGGGGTCACCTACAGTTGACACTGGGCACTGCTCGTGCAGTTTTTATTTGTGTGTATATAGAAGTAAACATTAATTTAGATTGTGATTTCGCTGCAAAGCTTACAAATTGCTCATATCTGCTATAAATTTAACAATTTCGTCATTATACAGTAATTCGTACACTAACTATAAAGTTCCACCATCATAAATGCTTCAGTTGTTGTTCACACAATGCCAAGTGTCACTTACAGGTGACACGTCATATTTTTACCGTTATAATTATCATGCTATGGTTTATTTTTGCCGAAAAATGCATTTATGTCTAACTTTATATATTTCTTTATAAAATGCAATAGGAAAAAAAACAATACTTACGGCTTGGACATTTTTATCTCAGTTTATACTTCAAGAAATCACACAAAGTAAGAAAACTCCGATTACTCGCGAAACAATAGAATAAATTTGACAAATGACGTATAGTTAGAGACTCAAAAAAAAAAAATGACATACTAAGACCTATTGGCTTTGCACCAATAAAAGTAGGATACAAAAAAAAATTGCGGTATGGTCGAAAAAATATTATAAGCATATTATGTCACCTAGAGGTGACACTGGGAGTTGAAGAGTTAAGTGCTCTAGGAATCCAAAAAAAAATGTCCAAAAAAATTGTTTTTTTTTAAAATATTTTTCTAATTTTCCATAGAAAACCATGTTCTGCTAACTTAATTTCGACTTTTCTCGAACAATTGAACTTTTTTCGACCCAAATATTATTGATTATTTAGGTGCTCGGCTAGCTCGAATTAAGTATCCCATTTTCAAAATATTAGAAAATGACGACATAACAAAAAATTGGTTCTGCTGACTTTGGTCTGCTAACTTGAGGGACATTTATGATTCACATTTATTATCATTCATTTATTTCAACAACAGACAATAATGTCAAAGTTGTTTAAAAACTTACAGATTTTATTTTCACAATTTGTTTTTTTATAATAACTTAGATTTAAACATTAAAACAATACAAAATATGTTTTATAACAGGACCAGATTTAATAAAATCAATGGAGTTATAAAATTTGTTTTACATCTCGACTCATGACATTAAGAGGTTCGTTTAAACCATAATTAACTCTAGAGTTAGCTATGTAGAAAAATGCTTGATTTCTAGTCGATCTAGGATGGATAATAATGTTAAGTTGGCTTAGAATAATAGATGAGTCAATAGATCCCAACAGAAGTTAATACAGAAATATGACGTTTCTAGCGTTTTAAAGGTGTAAGGATCATTTAACTTCTTTGAGAACCTTATTATTAATCCAAGACGGCCCCGTGCTTTGCTGATTATTGTATCGACATGACAACTGAATGAAAGTTTACAGCCGAATAAAACCCCAGATCATTAAAGGTATATAATCTATTAACAAGTACATTGTCGACGAAATAGAAAGATTTGACTAGATATCGTTTTCGAGAGTAAGTCATTATCTTATACTTAATAGTATTTAGATCCATTCCGTTTTTGAGGCACCATTCAAAACATCAAAATCTTACTATATAAAATAGTAGTGAATATCGTTAAGGAATATTATAAAAAGAATAGGTCCAATATGACTGCCTTGGGGAACTCCAGATAAGACTTTTATAGTTTTAGAGATGAAGTTGTTTAATTTGACATATTGGGTTCTGTTTTCCAAGTACGATGCTATCCATGTCAATATCCAGTTAGGGAATCCATAACGGTTTAGTTTATAAAGAAGTATTTTATGGCAAACTATATGACACGCTTTACTTAAGTCACCATAAAACACATCAGTTTGAAGTCCTTCCGTCATGTTTTTGTTTTTCAGATTAGCGAATTCGAGAAGATTTGTTAAAGTTGATCTATTACTGCAAACGCCGTGTTGGTGTTGTGCAGTGAACCCTTTGCAGTGGAGCTGAATCTGTTGGCACACAATATTTTCAAATAATTTTGGAATGCATGAAAGTTTAGCTATGCCACGATAGTTTCCAACTAAGTTTTTCCTGCCATATTTATGAAGAGGTATTAAATAAGAAAACTTCCACAATTCAGGTAAAATTCCAGTTGACAGTTAAATATAAATGTTATAATGGCTGAAATGTGAGACTTACGTGATTTTACGAATACATACGGAATATTGTCAGGACCAGCGACATAGTTTTCTTTAAGATCTTCAATATAATGCACTATTTCATTTTCATTCAGTCTTATAAAAGGTATATCACAGTATTAAAAATTGTTAGAGCTGTGTATAGGTCTGTTGACAAAAGTCGGCGAACATTTCATTTTCACAGCTTGAAGTCTTATCTTTATATTGCATGGTTGAGGGAAAGGTCGAAGTTCTTTGTTTAGCATTGATGAATTTCCAAAACGATTGAGCATTTCTTGAAATATTGCACTTTATTTTTTGTAATATAAGCTTTATATGATGTTATTAAATTATAATTAAAAATTCTTTTATAACAAAAGATTGGTAATAAATAATAATAAATAGTAGTTTTGTTTTCCATTTTGTGTGATATTTATTTTCCTTAAGAGTTTCAGATCTTTTTTAATCCAATGGACCGAAGTATCGTCATGACTCATTGTTTTAGTAGGAACACAGTGCTCAATACATTTATTTAATATATAATTAAATTTTTTAACAGACTTGTAAACATAGTCAACATTCAGTAATTTGGTCCAGTCAACATTATTAAAAAGTTCCTCCATTTTAGCAATATTAATTTTTTTAAAGTTGAAAGTAGTTTTCAGTGTGCTTAAGGAGATACTTCTATGTTCATCACTTAGTGAAATATCACACTGTAAAGCAAAATGAGTGGCACTTTAGGTAAAATATACTCATGAACATTAGAAACTTCACACAATAATGGACAGTCAGACAAAACGAGACCAAGAAAACGCCCATTTTCATTTGGAATTTCATTGATTTGGCTAAGTCCGGTAAGAAATATGGATTCTTTATATCTTTCAAATAAAGGACCACGTTCCAATACATTATATATAATGACTTATTATCCTCAAGGTTTGTTACGTTAAAGTCTCCGAAAACAAGAATTCTTGAGTTTTTTGAAGATTTCACTATTTTAGTAATAGCGGAGGAATATTTCTCGTATACAGATGTTATAGACCCTAACGGAATATAAACGGCAACAAGCCCGAACGAAAAATGTGAAGACGCTCCTTTAACAGTAATAAGTTCCAACTCTGTGTACAATTGTGGATGTATAACTACAGAATTTAAACAAAATTTAACAGCAGTTAGAACTCCACCTCCTTGTCTAATGTCTATGTAGGCTATGATGACGTCAAAAGATCCATCAAGGCAGTTCAAGTAAAAATTATTTAATTTCGTTTTCATTCCTCCAACATTTTGATAGTATATAATCAGTTTTTTTATGGTTAACAGATATATTTTCAGGGATACTCGCTAATCGCAGTCGCTATGTTATTCTTTTTTTGTTTACTCTTAAATTCATGCAGCAGAGCAATCGCATAATTTGGCCAAAATTCAGAAGAATGTATCAAATCAAAGAGATGATCAGGAGCAAAATTTTTTTATAATGACAAGGGCACGCAACGCTTACTGACTCAACAGGATGTAGCTACATATTATGTATATTCATAAATGTTTGCCTCTACAGTGTATGGGGTTTTACATTTTTGAAAATTCTTTGAACAATTTTTCAGATAAAGTTAGGAATGCATACCTCTAAAACATTAAACATTTCTAATATTTAAACAAATATGTTTCAAGTTTGTTCAATTAAAATACCTATCATTTCCGAGAATAATGAACTTATACTCGAACTCGAGGTCAATTGTGTCGCGCTGTCACGAAGCAGCAATTAAAAATCACATATGGATGTTTGGATAACATTTAAATGACAATATGACATCTGTGTTTTAGTACCTACTAAAGTTTTTTACTCAGGTTTTTTCTAGAATATTTTAAAATTTCACCCTTGTCTTCTCTAACTGGTATAACTGTGCTATGCAGGTAGACTCTGTGATCGCCCCGGGTTATCTACGCTTTAAATGGTATCTATAACATTTCATAAAACTAAGTGTACCATAATAAATCCTGTGTGTAATTTGTTTGAGTATATCTTCTTCAAGCATTGTCTTCTATGAACCCCTCATTTGGATGAAGCAACCATAAAAGCCAACGAACAAGCAACTGTCAAGAGGATATAATTTAATAAACTTCACCGCGGGGTATTTTTTTTTTGTTGGAAATCAACCCCTGTGGTGGGACTAGAATAAATAAATAAGTATGTATCCGTATGTACCGACTTATAATTTGTACTTCAGTGCTTAGGGGGAGTGAATGTAAATATTTCATAAAAGAAAGTCTGGGCTTTGGACAGGTACTTTTTTTATATTATAAAATAAAAATATATGATCAAACGTCTTGATATGAAAATATATTTAGTGCTATGTTGTGAAACAAATTTGAACACTGTGTTCTTGGTCGGAGCCAATATTTGCAAAATTTTAAGCTAAATATTGTGGCTGTAATCGCCTCGTACAGTACACATATTATGATATACATAAATATATTTTTTATAAAGGATAATTTCGTTAGCGTACCAAAATTTCGAATTTTTTAAATTTCAAAAAACGAAATCTCGCTAATTAATAATCCCGCTTTTAATAATCTCGCACTTACAAAATACCGCTTTTAACAATCTCGTATCCAAAACTTTCGCAAATATCAACCGAAACCTGGCAAATTAAATCTCGCATAGAGTCGTTAGGGGTAAGTGGGCTTTATTAAATTAGAAAGCTGCATATTTGGATATTTATTAAAAAAAGTAAAACTATAAATTTTTTTCAATTTACTTGCATTATTAATGAAAAAACCAAAGCAAGTCAGATTGCGCAAACTTGCCCCCATCTAGGGGTAAGTGCACGCATGATTTGGGGTAAGTGTGCGAATGTCCAGCGTTTTTAACTAAAACACTTATGTTAGAAGGTTTTATTATTAATACCTATCTTTTATTTAAAAAAATAAAGATACTGAATAGTTTATTTCATAGAGAAACCACAAAATAAAATTTCCGCGGCCTTACGCTGGCTTAAACCTAAACTAATAAGATGTTTAGCCTTATCAATTTGACATTGTGTCACAACCTCTTTTTCAGGAATTTTCCTTACATATTTTCGAGGAATCTAAAAAAAAAGAATAATAAAAACATCATGGGAACATTAAATGTATTTATTCATAACACGTAACATATCGAGTTACGGATGTATAATATTCACTGGTAGTGGAAAAAAAATTAAAAAAATTTATATTGATATACATACATATACAATGAGTTTGTTTTTAATTATATCAATTAAAAATTCGATTCTTTCACCCGTATACACCGCACTAACTATATTCCTAAATAATATATCTACAAACCTAAACGTTTTTTCCTCAAAATAAAATTTTCAATCAACTACAATGTAGATATATATAATATATTCAATTAATATAATTAGCACTCAATGTGTTATAATAAAATCACTGAACACTAACACGTTTTTAAAATTGAGAAATATTTTAGTAAAACTAACCTTTTTTTTGTTTGTTTTCCGTTCACAACAAAAATAAACAAAACTAAAGCGCAACAACAGCTGACCCAAGCAAAGGAATTGAATTGTGAATTGTGCATTTACAGATACTTAGGGCCAGTTGTACAATAGTGGTTCAGCCTCGGTTCAAGATTTTAACTCACCGATTTCGGCGGATTAACTAAGGTTGTAAGTATGTAATTGGTTATTATCACACACTTGAACAGTAAACCACTGTTGAAACTCAATTAATCCGCCGGAATCGTTGAATAAAAATTGCTGAACCACGGTTTAAATATTTGTGCAACTGGCCCTTAATATTCATTGTCATTTTCGAATTAACTGTGCGTGCACTTCCCCGCTGCGCACACTTACCCCAAATGACTCTACCGTTGTTCAAGAAAACTGTTAACAAAGGCACCTGTGTGGAGATCGCAAGAGAATGTGGGAAAAGTATACTTTTTGTATCTGAGACTGATTGTAGTAACACGAAATTGCATTTACATAAGTATTAATTAAAAGTGGATACAATTTTTTGGGTTGATAAGACGTGTTGGGAAAAAACTCAGAGAAGGATTAATTGGTGTTCCTAAGCTGCCATCTAGCTCCCATATTTTTTTTCTCAGAAAAAAAAATATGTGCACTACTGAGTCGCACGAACTTGCTCTCATGTGCTCTATTGTGTTCTTAAAGTTTTAATATTTCAGAAACTATATATTTTTCGCATAAAAGAAATAAATTAGTTATGGGAGCCTATATTGTATACCACCTTCTTAAAACGTAGTTAAGTTTAAGGTAGTGTTATGCGAGTACGTACATTTATTTATAAACAATATAGCACCGTGTTGCAAATATGCATGGAACTTACAGTTTAGAGTTTAGATTAGACTGAAAAATTGTAAAAAAAAATATGTAATTAAACATAAATTGATTAAACAACCTCTGAAATTGTTTTGAAAAAATAGTTTTTTATATATACAATTTTGAAAAAATTAAAAATAGAAACGGTATGCAATTTTGTAGCCTTTATTATAGCGGAGCTAAAAAATTAATTAAAAAAAAATATCATCAACCCGTTTTCGAAATATGGAATTTTCAAAAAAATATTTTGAAATTTTTTTTAAAAATCAATAATTTTTTTCTGAAAATGTTGGTAGGTATGCAATATTATTTAAACATAATTGAAGCTTTTTGCAAAAAAATTCATTAAAATCAGTTCAACTGATTAATGAGATAGTCGAAAATAAAAAAAATGGTTCTATGAGAGATACCATTTTTAAACGAGAGATAATTTTTTTCCAATAATATGGTAGATCGTACGGATATTAGTTCACACAAAATTTTTAATCAAAATCGTAGAAGCCTTTTTTGAGAAAAATGAGATTTTCAATACCGGTTTTTAAACATTTGTATGGGAGGTACCTACCGTTATTTTTGGTTGTAAGAATAATTTTCATTTCATTTTAATGTTAAACGAATGGTGGGTGCCAAGTTTAATAAAAATTAACCGAGTTGTTTTCGAATTATTAAGCTCTCGAAAAAAAATTTTGAAACTTTTTTTTTATTAAGCTCTCAAAAACAATTTTGAAACATTTAAAAAAAAAAAACTTGTTCAAAAAAAAATTAAAAGATCTCATCACAAAAAAGTTCCACGTCACCTCATCTTTTCAAGTTTTATTTCATACACACTGAGTCCCAAAATTAACATGTGAAAATATGACAAAGAAAAAAACTTATTCATACTGAATCATGTGGACTAGATGGGGTAAAAAACAGCAAAAAAATGTTTTCGAAAATGAGAACTTTGCCCAGTGGGAAATTTATAAAAATTCATTGGTGAATTTCCTGCTTTTTCCTTGAGAACTGAAACTGGTTCTTTTGTGCGGAAAACATTTAGGAATTTAACATTGGCGAGTTATTGACGGGGTGCACAATGCACATGCCACTTTCTCGACGAAAATTCCACAAAAATCACTAATTCCTTGGATTGAAAGTTTCTTATTCACCAGTTGGACTGGGGACTCCGATGAAAAATATGATGAATATTCAAGGAAGAAATCACGAAAGTAACTTATCGCATATCATTAATTGATATAATGTATATGATGAAAATACTTTTATAAACTCACTAAATAATTTGGACTTTTTTTTCATTATAAGGAAATCACTAAATGAATGTTACTTGGTTATTGATCAGCTTAATATTTTCTATGAAAATTATGATGAAAATTTAGTAGTGAAATTGGGGAATTGGGGGCTGCTTAATCACTACTTCTTTCATTTGTAAATATAATTCAATTAAAAGCTCAATTGACTTCAATTACAAAATGCGTCTCTAAGACGCAAACTATGGTCAAAGTTTACCGAGTCTTATAAAAACCACAGCATGAACATACTGTGACTTTTATTTTTTCTAAGGGGATTTTTTGAATTAAGACACTTTTAATGCTAATGTATGATAAAAGTCGTTAACTGATGAAAGGCGACATTATACTTTTCTTCACATAAATTCTCATATCTATCGTGTCAGATGAAGAAATGGGCAGTTTTCATCTCTTCTTTTGCTCGGGGTAATGTGCAAAAGTCTTATGCATGTGTATCAGTGTATGCATCGATACGTATGTATGCAAATATAAAAAAGGGGCGCTTTATGCAAATTTTGCACAGGGCGCAAGTTTGGCTGAGGCCGGCCCTGTGTGGGGGGAATGCCCAAAAAATGCTAGGTACCAACTTTGAAGGACAGGCTACAGCCGAAAGGACAGACAGACAGACGGACAGAATTGCGAGACCCACTTTTTTCGACTTCGCTATCATCGTTATAATTTCAACTTTGATCAAAATCCCGAGTTCGATTTTTTTTACGAATCCATAACTTGCCATATAGTACCTATATGTCGCAAGTTGTCAAAATATAACAGGGCGATAAATAAAATTACCCACACCAGCGATACGATGCGATTAAGCTAATCTCATATAAAATAAAAAATTTCTTTGCCGTTTCGAACAGGTCCATTTTTACCATTATTATTATTCGTCGTCGCCGCGACAGTTACGCATTGGTTTGTGGGAGCCTTAAGGACTTAAGTCCTTGGCGGCAAATTTTGGAAGTCCCAAATTTAAAACAACTCTGTACAAAGTTTCAGCACATGAATAATATTAAAACAAAAACAACCCTGCCCGAAATTCTTCACTTCCGACCCAAGCAAGACATAGCCAGGATAGTCACGACCTGTTGTGGACACTGGTCAATTAAAGTGTAGGGGGTGAAGCTGGCCATCCATCACAATTAAGGAAAAGGAAACAGTCGTTAATTTCCTCTGTAAATGCCCCGCTTTGGCCAGAATGAGAGAACAGTCATTTGGTAAAGAATTTTTGAACGACCTCAACAAACTTTCTGAGGTTTTGAAAATATTCTTATTGCTACTTGTTTAAAATACAACAAGATATTACAGAACTTAGTTTTTCTGCCTTTAAACGCATTAAATATTACCCGCGCGGTTCTTGGCAAAATCATTATTTAGTTGTTGCAACTTTCCATTTTTCTAATGTGACCAAAAAAAAGCGGTAAAAAATGTCCAGTGAGGCAATGTTTCGTCTTAATTTGAGAGCCTTAACTCTGTCATGTTTTGTTCTTTGGTGGTACAGTAAATGACACAGACATTCCAAAACACACTGCACATTCCCATTAAGATACATAAGTTTTAAATTTACTTCTAACGGAAAGACGTTACTACTCCAGGGTTAACTATAATCTCAACGAGAACAACTATTTTAACAGTACATTTAGCTGTCTTGTTCTTGGAACTATCTTTAAAATAAGAGGAGAGATGATCAAACTGAATTACATGCCACATCGTAGTGAGCAGTCGGAAAGCTGCAGTTTGTGTAATTTGCAAGAGAGGAAGATATAAAACACTTTATTGGTGTTTGTCCAATGCTGACAGAGATAAGGCGGCCCGCCTTATTCCGAAAAAGTTCGTTGCAATCTGAAGAGATCACTGGTTATCTGAATGGTACAAATTGGATGTGCCTGTACGAGTTCTTTAATGAAGCGATGTCATACATGTCCCAAATCTTCACCGAAAGCTTTTGATCTAAGCTGGTCATAAAAATAAATAATTATTCTGTTTTAACTAAACTAAAAGTCCTTTAAAATTTATTTTCACTAAACAAAAGTCCTTCAAATTAATGCTGATAAAATTTACAAAAACGAGTGTATAAACCATTATCAATATCAAAGAATTGCATTAAAGTATATATTTAAATAATTAAAATAATCAATTTATATGAGTAACTCAAAAAAAAGATAAAAAAAAAATATATAAGTATCGAAAATGTTATTATTTAACTTCATATATCATATCAAAAACTTAAGCCACTTAGGCAGACGACATTATAGGCGTGTTTTTTTTGCAATCCCGGGGGGAATTGGTTGAAAAAAACGACAGCGGGGATTAGCGACGCCATGACAGTAAAAAATATGGAGTTTTCATACAAACTATCGATAACATGTATGCAATTCATGCCGGTAACACAGTTTTTCGGTGCGCTTAAGTTAAACCCCGAGAATTCTCCGGGATTAGTTGTTGTTGCATTTAACATGTTAATTGTTTAGCACCGACGTCGTTTTTTTCATCCAATTCCCCCCGGGCTTGCAAAAAAACACGGCTTATATGTCATGTCTTTATAAATTATTCTAGAATATGTTAAAATTGTTAACTTTACGTTGTAATTTAATCTGGAGAATAAACAAATCTATCTATCTATCTATCTACTTCACACTGATATGAGAAACTTATTGTGATACAAAATCTCATCTAATACATAGAAAAATAAACGATAATAAGAAATTTTCCCGTGTAAACATCAAAATGATGCGCCGCCTAACTTTTACAACATTTCTGAACCCACCCTTATTGAATTGTCAAAGAAGTGACCGATTGAAGATGACCGATAAAGAAAAAAGCCCACTACATTGACACATTCCACAATGTCTCTTTGTAACTTCCGGCTAAATATTGTTTATTGTTTTTATATAAGAAATTTTCTTTCTTATATATACATTTTTATATTATTCTGGTATCAATTTTTTTATATAAGAAAACACGATATAAGAAAGGAATTCTTAGGATTTTTTGACTTTCTTATATCCGTCATCTACTGTACTATTGATGTCACCAGCGGATACCACGATTTATATAATAATCTGAAGATAAAACCCCAAATATTCTTTTCTTTCCTTTGAATTTTTTGTCCATGAATTTAAAGAATTTTGTAAAATAAAAATGGATAGGTACAAACAAAATCTGGTTAAATATTGATCTTCAGAATAAATATGTATATAGTATTTATTCCCAGCCTAAAATATTTTTAATGGAGGTATTTTCAAAAATTTCACTTGAACTCATTTTCATAATAAAAAAATAAACTCGAAACCCTTGAGTCGTGTTAAAAGCTATACACCAGTATTCTTGACTTTCCACCGCAGGACCACTCAACAAAATATGGGAAATGATTAATTTGTTTTCAATTTTTGCAAACACCCGCCGCCACCGGATGAACATTAAGGGTTGCAGGAAAATTAAAAAAACATTTGATAAATATTTGTTCACTGTAAATATACACCCTCCAGTGTATATGCTCTTGTTTCGGGCTCATGTTACATGCTCGATACAATGGGTGAATTGTTCACACGAATCTCGTATGTTCCACTTTTTGGATTATAATATCAAGGAAAATATGACGCAGGCGGCCACTGGTGAAATGACGAAGTATGGCACGTGTCTTTTAATGTTCACAAAAAGTGGCAAACGGTGCCGGTTGCGACTAAGACGTAGGTGTGTGCAATTACATTCCTTAAAAAATTTGGAGGTTTATACAGAGACGAAAATGAACCACAACATCTTTGTATTCAATTGTAATTGTCAATTTTATTTTATAGCACTTCTGGTAATCATAAAGTACCATTAAACTAAAGTTCCTTTAAATCGATGGGTCGGAATCTTGCATTGCCGCCTCCCGCTTTTATATGCATAATCGAAAATTTATCAATTCTGAACAAATATTATTTAAAGACGTACCTTAGTGAGAAACAGATTGCCACAGCAAAACATCGACATCGACATCAACGTTAGGAATTGCCCTAAATTCGATGTCGCTGTTGCTGTTTTAATGTATTCAAAGCCATTTCAAAGCACTTGCTCTAAAACGTTGACAAAGTTGCCGTTGAAGTTCTGTTCTAGCATAAAACATTTTCAATTTTTTTTTGAGTGTAGACATTTTGTTCCCAGCAACCCACCTGGTTTTACTGGAAAAATTCTTTAAAACACTGTCGGTCGTATGAGTGCGTGAAGTTAGCCCCCCTTTTTTGGAATTTGCTATTTTTGAAAGTTGTTCCAGGTTGTTCCCGATTTGTTCCGCATTGTTCCAAGTTTTTTTTGAAAAATATTCAAAAATGGGGGTTTTAGAGCCAAAAAACCGTTTTTGACCTAGCCCCCCTTTTTTCGAAAATCAAATTTTTGAAAGTTGTTCCAGATTGTTCTAGTTGTTCTGAACATTGTTCCAAGTTTTTGGACCCCTATTGTCAAAATTTCAAAAGTTATGGGCAAAATTCGAAAAAATTCTAGCCCCCCTTTTTTCGAAATTCTTGATTTTGAAATTTTTTTCGTGTTTTAAAAAGTGTTCCAAACATTGTTCCAAAAACTCAAAATTGTAGGACGTGTATTTTTAAAGATAAAACCTTCCGAACATTTTTTCAAAAATCCATAAAAACGGCTCTCTAATATTTTATTTTTTTTTTAATGCATTGACTTTTGAAATCTAATGGTAAATGCATGTATTGAAAAAAAGTTCTGACCTTACATTCTTACTATCAGCTTAAAAACTAACTTTAAAAAAACATATCCGATTTTTTTAACTTTTCAAAAACACCCCTACCCCCCCTTTTCCAAAAATCCAAAATCTAAAATTTGTTCCCAGTGCAGAATCCCTCAAATCCAATTGTTCCAAAGAATCATCAAAAAATATTGAAAACTGAAGATTTTAAGCCCAAAAAACACTTTAAATGAAAATATCTTATTATCCTTGCTCTGGCCCCCCTTTTAAGAAATCCAAAATTCAAAAATTTGTTCCAGGTTGTTCTAGGGCTCTTCTAAATTGTTCCAGACTTTCGTTTCTTAAAATTGATTTTTAGTATGAAAAATTTCATTAAGATGCATTTGTTTAAAATGCATTTTATTTCATTAAAATGTATTCGTTTAAAATGCATTTTATTGAAATAAAATGCATTTTAAACAAATACATTTTAATGAAATTTTTCATACTAAAAATCAATTTTAAGAAACGAAAGTCTGGAACAATTTAGAAGAGCCCTAGAACAACCTGGAACAAATTTTTGAATTTTGGATTTCTTAAAAGGGGGGCCAGAGCAAGGATAATAAGATATTTTCATTTAAAGTGTTTTTTGGGCTTAAAATCTTCAGTTTTCAATATTTTTTGATGATTCTTTGGAACAATTGGATTTGAGGGATTCTGCACTTGGAACAAATTTTAGATTTTGGATTTTTGGAAAAGGGGGGGTAGGGGTGTTTTTGAAAAGTTAAAAAAATCGGATATGTTTTTTTAAAGTTAGTTTTTAAGCTGATAGTAAGAATGTAAGGTCAGAACTTTTTTTCAATACATGCATTTACCATTAGATTTCAAAAGTCAATGCATTAAAAAAAAATAAAATATTAGAGAGCCGTTTTTATGGATTTTTGAAAAAATGTTCGGAAGGTTTTATCTTTAAAAATGCACGTCCTACAATTTTGAGTTTTTGGAACAATGTTTGGAACACTTTTTAAAACACGAAAAATATTTCAAAATCAAGAATTTCGAAAAAAGGGGGGCTAGAATTTTTTCGAATTTTGCCCATAACTTTTGAAATTTTGACAATAGGGGTCCAAAAACTTGGAACAATGTTCAGAACAACTAGAACAATCTGGAACAACTTTCAATAATTTGATTTTCGAAAAAAGGGGGGCTAGGTCAAAAACGGTTTTTTGGCTCTAAAACCCCCATTTTTGAATATTTTTCAAAAAAAACTTGGAACAATGCGGAACAAATCGGGAACAACCTGGAACAACTTTCAAAAATAGCAAATTCCAAAAAAGGGGGGCTAACTTCACGCACTCCGGTCGTATTAATAAATGTCGATAAATGTCTAACTTTGGACAGGCGTCCAAGTTATAGATAAACATTTTTATTTGATGTTTTTAGAGCTATATAACTTACCCAATGGAATCGGTTGTCTAAACCTTGGCTAAATGTAACATTTCATTTAATAAAATAAATAATTTTTCTATCTATTTAGACACTGTCTAACTAGTAAACAATCTAATAAATACGCCTTTGTGCCTGTAAGCTATCATCATATTCATGACTAATTTTTTTATTGAACGAACAATGTCTTCCTATATCCAATATCCATTTAGCCTTTTTTTTAAAGCGAGGAATTCTCGAATGTATTCTTGGGAACAGCGGGGCACATATAGCTTGAAAGCGAGACCGTACCACTCAATGAGGGACGTATAGTTTATGATAACCCTATATAGGTATTAGATAAGTTTAGAATCGGTTGAGCTTCAAAAGCTGATTAATTTTAATGTCAATGCCAATATTAAATTTTTTTTCCACATGGCACGGCTTTAAAAAAAAGACAGATGAATTGACTTTGAAAATCAGTAATTTTACCATTACAAAAGTTATGCGCCCAGAAAAATGAAAAGTAAGACTTTTCGCATTCCAACCGAAAAACTAGCAGCATTTTACTATCGGTTGTTAACAATACTAATAACCTATATAGGTCTCCCCATGAAAATAAAACGATGTGGACCCTAATGACATTAGTGTCAGAGGCGGCGGAAGGGGTGTGCGAAGAGTGTCTCCGCACATGGCCCCGCGCTTTGAGGGGCCCCGTCCGCCACATTGTAAAGTGTCCGCGTCTTGAAATCATAAAATCCAGCAAAAAAATGTCTATTTCCTTTATTCATAATAATCGAACAAACAAAATAATTGAAATTGTCTTGATTCGATTCCATTGCCCTGACTGGGTGGAGTTGAGTCAAAACACATAAATAAATAAATTTGGGGACACGCACAAACAAAAATCGAATGTTTTTATGATACTCACCAGTCACCACATTGTGTGGTGTGTTTCGTTAGCTCCAATTTTGTTAATAATTTATTTTTAATATTGTATTGCATGACGTGTTAATGTGGGTAATATTTTGTTGTGGACACATACTTTTAAAAATTGGTGAAATCAATTTTCAACTCCTTTTGAACTTCAAAGCAGTTGCAAAAAGAAAAAATATTTTCTATCAGATACCTTATTATTATTTAAATTTTCGTTTATTCACTATTCAGAAAGTGAGCTTATTATTTTTTGTTATACATGTAAATTGGAAAATGCTTAAAAAGTTTGAAATCAAATACATATTAAGGGTATTTACGCATTGTTGTAAAACACTAAATGAGTTTACCATTTGGTTAAGTTTACGATTTGGTTCATGAACTGCCAAATTTTTTATGAGAAATTATTTACACAATTTGGTTAAAATTACCCAAAAGGTTTTGCTGCGGAAAATTAACCAAATTTCTTTGATAAACTTAAACAAACGTCATCTTGACTTTTAGAACCAAGCGTGTTCAGAAATATGAAATATTAGATATCTCAGAGAACTAAAAAAAATCTGCCCGTGTTCTGTAACTATCGCATTGAGATTATTAATTGGCGATAAAAGTTTATGAAATTTATAAAAAAAAATAATTAGGACGTCTACATTTTCATACTATTGTTGATCAGCATTGTCAATTAACACAAATTCACATAATGGGCCATATGGATAATCAAACGTAGGGTGCTTTCATAAAGGCATGGTTGCGAAAGTCTGACGAATGCATAACTTTCATAAATGCAAATGATTAATGTCAGATTTTCATAAAAGCAAAACGCAAATATTTGCAGCGCAAATGTGCAACTATAAAAACTCACATCCAATCAGAATTTCTTTCTTAAAGAAAGAGTGTTGCACACACTCCACCATCTTTAGTATAGTCATCTCCTTCCCACCAGTATATCGTTAATAGGAAACTTTTTTTTATTTTCTTTCTGTATTCCTCTTTGTCATTACGTTTGCCTCGATGAAATTTTTCCTCGAAAATCTCCCTCTGTCTATTTTCGTAGATGCGAATTTAAAAAAAACAATCCTATAGGTGCAGTTATTAAAGAAGTTGTAAAGTTATAAATAAAACAACAGAAATATGTGAATATCTGTTAAAAAATATGTTTACAAAAAATGTAGATCAATAATATCTATGAGCTGTATGATTTTGAGATTTTTTAAAGCATTCGTTAAAAATAGAAAATTAAAAAAGTGGTAAAAATTGACATATTATGACGCAAATCAGAAAAAGTGTTCGTAAATGCAGCGTAAAAGATATGCGCAAATATTTTGTATGACGTTAATATGACTGCAATTGGATCGCATGTAAATAAAGCAACCATGCATTTATGAATGCACCCATACATTCTTTTACTTTTATTTGTTATGCTTTCCGAATTGTCATCGAAGTGAAAAGAACCATTTATTTTTTTTGATTTTTCCTTCACCTAATTTCAATTGAAATGAGCTCGGGACTACTTTTACTATTGAAAACGAAAGTGAACTAAACTGAAGGAAAAGTAGATATTTCACCATTTAGGGCGCACCATATGATTATTCGCTCATTTTCGTTCGATCACTGCCCGAAATCGTTTTCTCATCTAATTCCCTTTAGGCAAAAACGCGGCTTTTATCGTATTTTTTTAACCGTTCCGACACATTCATCTCCCATTTCAGGTTAGTTTGGGAGAGGTTCTCCATTTAAAAATAATTTCGAAATCTGAACACGATTTGTATACATATTTTGAAGTTTAATATTTGACATTTAATGAACAGCTGATTTAATTACACAGCATTTCACCAGATGAATTGGGCGTTCGTGCAAACTTTTGTGTAAACTTATCATTTTACATAATTTTTAAGGCTATCATTTTACACAATGTGTAAACTTTCGACGTTGCATAAATACCCTTCTTATCTTAAATTTGTTATTACAATTTTGAATTTAAGTTACTATTGACTTTGGAAGATTTGATGACAAGTGCAAGCGTAAATGTGTATGGCAGAAATTGTGTCACATACTTTTTTCATAATGATGCAGCCTGAAATCATTTTCCCAGGGGCCCCGTAAATTTATTCTTGCACACGCCTCATTTTGGTCTACCGCCGCCTCTGATCAGTGTTGTATGCTCATCTTTTTTTTCCATATGTTTGTCAGATTTGTCTATTTTTCATGTATTTGTTGTCTTTTTTCTGTACACTATAGTCTCCACTACCTATAATTTCTTGTTAAATAATTAGTATTATATACTTATTTTCTCGAACGCGATGAGAAATATAAAAGTGATGATATTTTCATGTGCGGGAGCCCTGAGTCTCAACTATTTTTCGCAAACGTATCAGAAAGAATATCCGGCTCCGGGATCTTAGCACCTCATATATGAGATATTCGCAAAAAAAGTATGCCATCTAAAAAGTCACTAATCGAGGCAAACGTAATGACAAACTTGTAATCCAAGCTTGAACTTTTTCAAGGTCATTAGCGATTTTTGGCACCTCATTTATAGGATATTCTCAAAAAAAGTATACCATTTGAAAGGCCACCGGGTCGTGATAAAAGGTCAGTTAGTTTCAATAACTGGTCAGCCATAGGTTTTTTTTATGAATAAAAAAAAATTTCAAGGTCACAGTATAAAACTTTTAGCACCTCGTTAGTGGAATTTATAAAAAGCAAGTATGAAATTTAAAAGGTCAGTAAAAGGTCATAAAAGGTCAGGTAGTTTCAGTAATTGGTCAAGCATATATTTTTTTTAATAATTTTTTTAATTTTGTTCAAGGTCATAGCAATTTTTAGCACCTCATTTGTGGGATATTCGAAAAACTATATACCATCTGAAAAATTACTTAATCCTTATAAAAGGTCAGGCAGTTTCAGAAAATGGTCAGCTATAGATTTTTGTATAAGCTTTTTAATTTTTTAAGGTCATACAAGGTCACGTGTACCTTTAGCACCTCGTTTATGGGATATTCGAATAAAAAATATACCATCTGAAAGGTAACTCAATCCTCATAAAAGGTCAGCCTTGGATTTTTTTTAATTTAATTTTTAAAAGTTTTGCCCCAAGGTCACGTGTACCTTCAGCACCTCATTTATAGGATATTCGAAAAAAATATATATCATTTGAAAGGTAACTCAGTCCTCATAAATGGTCAGCTAGTTTCGGAAATTGGTCAGTTATAGATTTTTTTTATGAATTAAAAAAATTAATTCTTAAAAAAAAATCTATGCCTGACCAATTTCCGAAAATAGCTACCAATTTCCGAAAATAGCTGACCTTTTATAAGTATAAAATAACCTTTCAGATGGTATGCATTTTTTTGCGAAATACACGATTGGAAGATCTACCAATATTGGCCGAACTGTCAAAAGTCTGCCAATAGCAACCAATGAGTTGACAATTGCCAATTTTCTATCAAGTGAAAATTGTCCGTTTATACGGTTGTTAGATTTTATCCAAAAATTAGACAAATATTTGGTAGAAAATTGGATGACAATTTCCGAAAATTTTTTGTCTTCCAATTAAAAATTGTCTGTTTACACGGTTGGAAAACTTTAGAGATCAAACAATGGGTAGACTCATTGGAAGACAATTTTCTTGACAGATGACAGAGAATTTGAAACTTTATTTTAGATGTGAAGTATAAAATATAAACATAAAACCATTCGGTTTTACAAAAACTTGATTTAATTTCATTTTTTTTTTTGCGGCGCGGCGGATTGCTTTTGTTTCGCAATTTTGAGAGTGAGTGAGAGGAAGAGAGAAAAGCATCCTGTGAGAGCAAATCATTGTCGTGATTGTCTGCTTACCTATATCTGAATCTTTGAAGGGTTTTAACTTGTCATATCCACCTTAATATTTGTATGATTGACACAACTAATTTTTATATTTCTGGTTTTGATATTTGTATCTATCTTTTTTTTTAATTTTACCTTATCTTTTTTTTGGCGCTACAATTCCATTACGATTGTATTGGAAGATAATTCCTTCGGTATTATCATTTTAGTGATTAGTTCATTACCATTTACCTAGGGTTAGCTTCGATCTTACAATATTTGTTTTGTTTAAGATAACTTTTTTTTCTTTTTAGTTGTATTTTATATCTTCAAATTCCTTTTGGTTAAGTTTTTTTTTGTTATTCTATTTTGATACATTTCTTATTTTTTTTAGTTTTATTTTAAAAGATTTTTCAAGTTTTCTTTTTGCATCTTGCTGTGAGAGATAATCTTTTATTTAAATTGCCTTGATTCCAAATTTTTCTTGATTTGAGTTTGAGCCTAAAACATTGTGGAAATTTAGTTTCGGTTTTGAGTTCTTCTTTTTTTTGGGATAGGTTTTTTTGTTTTTGTAGATATTGACCAAGATGGAAAGAAACAGATTGTCCTTTGGAAATTTTAAGAAGCGCTACAGCTTACGAGGTAATCGGAATGCGCCCAACGAAAATCTTAATGCTACGGCTAGGGCACAACCAACTGTAGAGGATGAAAATTCTTCTTCGAACATACAGGAAAGAGAATTGACAACAGAAGGAGGAGCAGCTTCATTGCTAGCTCAAGGTGTGAATAGAGTCAACGAAGGTTCTAATCTGGGTGATTCTACTTCTCAAAGTGGTACAGGTCAGATAGATCACATTGCTACAGAGAACGATGAGGATGAGGTGTTAACAGACTACATCGAGGAAGTCGTTACAGCTGCAATTGGGTTTAACCGAGCGAAGGATTTCGAGTTTTTGCGAATGGAAGCTGAACGGAGTGGGGTGTATTTACAGAGTCAAGTAGAGAATATCGTACGCCAAACGATAGCGTCAATTACCCCAACGGCCACCCCACGACGTTACAGCTTAGAACGAAGAAACGTTCCAGCTCCAGTTAACGCAAGTTCTGAAAATCCTACAGGGAATATACGCCCTCAAGGACCTCAAGGTGAGTCAAGATCTCATCCCAATAATCAGGGCCGTACCTCCAACGCAGATAAGTTTTTACGACAACTCAACAATTTGTCCCTAAGTGATCCTCTAGGTAGTACCTTTCATTCTGCTCCTACATCGTCTTCAAACAGGTATCATCACTTCCACAAATGGGGTTTGAAATTTGATGGCAAGCAGATGACGGTAGATGATTTTCTGTTTAGGTTGGATAGGTTGAGAAGTTGCTACAATGTTAGTTGGGCAGAGATAGTCCTGCATTTCCACCATTTTGTGACTGGGCAGGTCGAAAATTGGTTTTGGGTCTACCTCAAAGGGAACCTAAAATGCCAATTGGGAAACGCTAAAATTGGCCCTGGTCGAGCAGTTCAGAAGTTTAGAGACTGACTCTGAACTCTCCCGAAAACTCTTTGATAGACGCCAACAACCCGCAGTAGGCTTCGGGTACCAAAAAAAAACCCAATGATATTGTGGAGTTGCTGAAGCTGAATGTCAAACGGCGGATGGGTGAGCTGTTGATTACATTTCAAACTAACAGTTTATCCGAGATGGTCTATGTTTGTAGAAATATAGAGAAATATCTTAATAATCAAGACCACAGCTCAAAAAGGCACATTAGACACCAGTTTCAGCAACCCCCACCACAAGTCCATAGAAATGTTTCTGAGTTGGAACCAGTCGATAAAGAAGTAGGAGATCCTAGCATTGAAGCTTTCAATGCTAACAGAGATGTTAGAAGCCTCATGTGCTATAATTGCAAGGAGAAAGGTCACACCTAAACGTCGACCGCCAAACCAGACCTGCCAAGGCGACACCTCACAACGTCCAAAAGACCGACTGGTTGTGAAGCGTTATGGCTACAATCCATCTTCTATCCACTCAACGAAAATAAGCCGCTACTAACCCACCGACCAGAGCCTGAGACCCGTCACCAAGTCCAGGAACCATCGCCAGATGCCCTACCGTCAGATTCCATAAGGAAGCGAAAATCCCCAATCACGTGGAACCAAAACCAGCGCCAGCCAACCTAACCATTAACCGATCATTGCTTGAGACATACAACAACCAGTTCAGGAGTCATCGCAATAAGAATCGCCACAAGATTCGATATACATAGGAGTGAGAGGATCCGATCACGTGGCCAACTACACGAATCCTCCAGACCCGAATGTGGTGAAGTCAGCCTGACACAGCCCACCTGAACAAAGAAGCTGCAACGCAATCTATTGCAGTCTTAATTCACTAATACAGAAGACATCTATAAACGAGAACAAACGACGCCAGTGGATGCTTTAATGCGAGGACCTTACCAACGACATCAACAAGCATCATCGATAGACATTGTCTGTTCCCTAATTTTCAACGCAGACACAACAGCTAATGCATACGACATCATCTCCAACGAACAACATGAACAATTTATTAATCTAAGTAGTTTTATTATATTTTATTTATATATACATATAGTACATACCTACATATATAAAAACAAAAACAAAAAAAAAGAAGAAAACAAAAAAATTATTACTACTTAAAATTCTAAAATCAATTCAGTTAAACATTTATAAAAACAGTAAACGAACGATAAACCTAGATTTCCTTTTATTAGCAATTCGATAAATTCTTTCAAAATATCTAATTTCTACAGGTAAATTAATTACGAATTAAATAGTGCTAACTGCAAAAAGAAAAAGTAAATAAAACAAAGAACACATCAATCATCTTGCCATCATAAGCGAAGCGGTGCACCTCCTCGTTGGATTGATTCGGCTGTTAACATACGATAAGAAACCGAGTTTGTATTCATAATTCCAACTCAAAGCTCTTCGGTAAGTGTTTACATTGTTGTTATTATATTGATTTTGAATACATTTATCAGAATTTGCTACATTATTAACTACGAATTGATAAGATCCTAAATGTAGAAGATGAAAGAAGGTATAGTTCAAAAGAGTATATAATCAAGGCATGGCTCCCCGACGGGGAATTGAACCCCGGTCTCCCGCGTGACAGGCGGGGATACTGACCACTATACTATCCATCTGAAATACGTTTCAGCTGTTTTCAGCTGCCTAGTCTCTCACTTTCTGTGGCAATGGATTAAAGAACACGCGGGATTTCTAGTTTGTGGTTTTTTTTCACAGATTTTCATTTTACCGAAAAAAATAATATATAAAATACAAAATAAATATAAAATATAAAATACCAGACAAACCTATATCCAATCCGGTTTTGGTCGTTCGAAAACATATCCGATGCAAAATGATCTTATAGATACCCTATCGGCCTATCACTCGAACGCGGCCAATGTAACATGCGAAAAAAATAGTATGGTGGGTATAAGTTTATTTCTTTGGGTTGGTTCACAGTTTGATAAAAAAATTTTAACGTCCAAATTTTGCGTAAAAATCACCCCATATATGTATATAATATGCATGTATTTTTTCAATTGAGGAACTGTATACTAGGCTTAGATTAGCAAAATGTAATTTTTTTTATGTTTTTTTTTACAAAAAAAAACTCGAATTCGTTTAGAAAAAAATCTATAATGAATGAAATCTTTTGTTGAAAGAAAGTCCACATTAGAAAATGATGGGTTTTCGATTGGTAAATTCAGTTCAATCTAAAAATTGATTTTTTTTTCTTGCCCATATTTTAACAATTTTCAGATTGATTTATTTTTCTTAATTTATTGGGCTTATTTAATGAAGCTTTTTGAAGTACTCAAACGGAAAAGTATGATCAAGTTCTTGCATCTTCCAAAATATATCCAAAATAGCGCAGTGGCTAAGGTGATGGGTTTTTACACAGGAGGTTCCGGTTCGATCCCCAAGAGGTAAGAAAAATGTTTGTGTTTTAAAATTATTTCCAATACATTAATACATTAATTAATAAATAATCTCATGTGATATATACTTTCAGATAAAAAATAGATCAAATACAGGAAAAAACACTTCGAAAAATATATAATTTTTATTTTATTTTTTACTTCCTCGGTAAGAGCTGTATTATCTGCCTTCGATAAGACCTCATATAGATCTAACAAACACTTGTTATAGAATCTCAAACTTTTAAAAGAACTGCTCATTGTACCTGTACGAAGATGTACCGAAGTCGTTTTAGAAGTTTAAAAAAGGTTCTTTGAGCCTCTATAATGTTCTCCTTTTTATGTTTAACGAGGTTTTACAGATTTCTTACAGAAGTTAGAAAGCATTTTCAGTTAGATCTAATCGAAGATGAAATGTTAGTTGGGCTATGCATAGGCGGATTAACCCGCAGGCAAAAAAGACAACTTCCTAGGGCCCAGCCCCACCTAAGGGCCCCGCGGATCTTGAAACAATTTTTTTGATAGGTGTATTTAAATTTCTTCTTAATTTTTTTTTAATAATAAATTAAATTTGATAATCATTGTGACTCAATTTAGTTATTGTGAATTAACAGAACACAAATAACTTTGAGAAATTTCTCATTACTATTCAGAGTTGAAGCGTGTTTGCATACCTTTGTTGAGTTGAAATGAATTTTTTTGTTTCGCCGTTATAGTCCGAACACAAGAGACGCGACGCAGGGCTTTGAAACTTTACAAAGCTATGGTGTCAAAAATTACCAGGTGCGTTTTATATTATATCAATTAAACAAAATGAAAGTAAAACAATTCGAATCGGGCGAAATTCAATTTATTGAAGAATTTTTTAATAATTTAAATTGTATACTGCATTTTCAAAAGCCAACGAATTTGAAATTTTGTAACTAAAGTACAAAAAAAAACAGGGCATCTCAATCCCACAAAAATCATATTGCCATTTAAATGACCACGTGATTAGGTTGAAAATTATGAACACACACTTGAATCCATTTTTAAAGCTTTGAAAAGCATTTGTGTTGAATGAAATTTCAAAACCTTATAAAACTCCAAAACACCTTGAAACGAAGGGTTACATGTTTTGTTACCTTCTAAACTCATGGCGTCAGCAAACAACACAGCATGTATTGGATATTTTCTTTCATCATTATAAAGTTCACACTGTGTGTTTACGGAGAACATTACAAGAGGACCTAAGTCAACGAAGTAAAAGTACCCTTGTGATCATACTCATATAAATAGCAATAGTAAACTCGATATATTAAAATCAGTTTTGCTTGCGTTGCTATCGAGTGAAGACATATCGGTCATTTAGCTCATAGCTATTTTCATTCTTTCGACTTCCCCCCACCCGTGGTAAGGGGTCTTTAGTTTGAAGTTAGAGTGGAACATCATAATTGCCACCAGGGGCTTCGGTACCTGTTTTCATCTACCAATGCCATTGCCTGTTTTATAATTGCCACCAGGGGCTTGATACCTGCCTGATCTACCAGCGACATTGACTGGTTATCAGTAGCCACCAGGGGCATAAGCCTGCGGATCCAAGAGCCACCAGGGGCTTTGAAACCTGCAGATCAAGGGCCACCAGGGGCCTCTAAACCTGCAGACCAATAGCCACCAGGGGCCTTTAAAAAAACCTGCGGACGTACCAGTGTAAAAAGCTGCTGTTTCTACCACCAGGGGTGTAGAAACTGTTGATCACTAGTGCGAAGGCCTAGTGTTCCTGCAGATCATTACACTACCAGGGGCATAGGACGCTGCTGATTTACTAGGTGTGATAGCCTGCCGATCTTTAGGTCACCAGGGGAGTATAACCTGCAGAACAACATTGTTTGCTAAATTTAAGATTTATATTAACTCTTTATAAATTATGGTAATAACGATATAACGAGTTTGTTTAAGATTTAAGATTTGTTTTAAATAAAGATTTCGTAAAGGTTTAATAACCTTTTTAAATTGAAATTTAGTGTTTTTCTTCAAAACGACCCAGGACAGACCGGCGAGCTAAACCCAGGCTGGAAAATAAAAAGCACCCTCACAACCTCATGTTGTGCAAATTATATAAATAATTTGAACGCCCCCGTTCCCGGTTGACGTCTTTAAACTAAGGTAAGATGTCAGGCTATAGAATTAAAAGTCAGTGAAGTGACTTACACGGACAACTGGATTGATTTTTAGCCTTAAGTTCTAATAGTCAGATCTTCAAGGGTGAGATCTTTAAATAGGTAATAAATACATATAATATTTTAGGCATGAATAAAAATTACCACCATTGAATGTTCGCTTGAACGTACGTACAATAGTGCTTGTAAAATAAGAGACAAAATCTAAGTTATAAAGATTTATTCATATGTTTCTGTTATATCTATCAAATAGAATTTATTTTCAATGTCCCTGTATTTTTTGTAAATCGAACCCGAGTCAACTGAAAAGCAGTTTTTCAGTGTTGGATTGAGCTTAACTTTCAGCTGTCAAACATTTGTGGAAATCGAAGTGCGACAAAATCAAGGTTTCACTATCGAAATCGAAGCTAACTAGGTTTCCATAGATTTTTGAAAGAAATACCTATTAGGAGTTAATTCACCAAATTTGTTGAGTTCGCTAAGCACGGCAAAAATAAATAAGTTTTACAGTCCTGGTGAAAACAGTGTTGTAATCAACATTAGAATTATGTCAGTATTATTATTATTAATAAATATTATTTTTGCCAGGTGGACAATATTGTATCACTTTACCACACCATTCACTGTAAATGAACTACTATTTTATCTAACCAAACAAAGCAACCTGTAAATCAGCGAACAAAAAAGGTAGGTGGCGCAATGCGTATGCATATGGCTCGGAGGGAGCTTGGTCCGAGTTCGAGTTCTACCTGGGCATAGAAAGTTTTTTCAATTAAAATTGAACAAAGATCAAGCACCACTTAAAGGAGTCTGATGATCGGCGTGGCAGTCGTGAAATAGCTATTACTCCAGCCTATCAAAAACTTGGTGGTAGCTCACTCAATTGTTGTTGTTCATTCAAACCTTCAATATTAATATGATGGTGCAAAAGCTTGGCAGCTTAACTGCGAGTGTGTTATCACACAAAAATCCCTTATAAAAAATTTAGGTATTTACATTTGCGGAAGCACGATCTTGATTTTTGATGGCACAAACTTTTTATAAAAATGGGAATTTAAAACCAGGATTCCGATGCGCTCCCACTATTCACCTATCCCAAAATTTTGAGATAAGTTGAGTTCTTGTTGCATTAGCAGTTTTTTGACAAAAGATTACAACAACACACATCTAGCTTTTGTTAGTTCATCGAATGTGACTATTTATAATAAGCAATATAAAATAACGTCTTGTATTTGCAATAAAAATTTTGGCGGGAATTTTTTTTTTTTTTAATTTAGCCAGTTCAGGTTTCTTGAGATCTATGTGAGATATAATGATATTAAGGGCCAGTTTCACAGTGCACACTTAACAAAATAAGCGGCACTTAATTTTCCCATTTTGGCACTTAAGCCGCAGTTTTACTACCTGAGTAAGTGGAACTTAAGTGGCCAACATGGGAGACTTAAGTGTCACTTATTCCGATAAGTTTACACTGAGAAATTGGGAATTAGTTTTCCATATTTGGCACTTAAGTGACACTTACTTCACTGTGAAACTGGCCCTAAGTCAGTTGACGTTAAACATAAGCTTACATACTCTCTTACCTTCAAGTACTTCATTTTTAGGAATAAAGCTTAATAACATTTCATGATTTAAATTATATCTCTTGTTTTCCTTTCGTAGCGCCGCAAAACTTTCGTGTCCTGATGAATTATGAAATTCAAGCTCTCCTTGCTTTTTAGAGAATTTTTGAATTAATTTTTCCGCACAGAAACTGAAATTAACTGTTTGAACAGTTGATTGTTGAGGTCGATTCCTTTTTTGGCTATTTTGAGGCGAATGAAGACAATTATTCATGACGTATGAATAACTTTTTCAGGGTATTATCGCATAATCCCCAAAAAATTTTACTGAACAATTATTTTTGATAGTTATTTGGATGCAATAAATAAAAAATTAACTCATCTTCGTTAACCTTAAGTTTTACTGAACAAATTAATTTTATTATCATATTAGTTTTTTAACAACAGAAGTGATTTTGTAAACTCTTTATTTTGAACATTAAGCGGGGCGGAAATGGCAGCATTATTTGCCAAGTCAATAATATTTACTAAGAAAATAAAAACATTTAATATGCATGTCCATATATGCATAGGTACGTGAATAAATAAATACGCGGTGGTTGACTTAATAAACAACGTCGAATACTTTTCGATATCAAACTTTCTCAGAAACTTTTAAACAAACTAAACACGATAGAAAAACCATTGAACACTTTGCTATTTTTAAATTAAACGTATGTATATACCTACATATTATGTAGCAATTTAATATTTTAGTTTAAGAGATTTTTTTTACAATGAAACAATATTTAATATTGTAACGAGAAACACTTATTTATGAAAGAGCGATAAATTTCTTCGATATGTTTTTATCGTATCAATAAGACACAATTCTTAAAAGACACGATCTCTACGCTGCTGTTGTGCGTTTAACAAAGGTGGCGGCGGCTTCACAAAAGTGTTCACTACGAAGCAATAGTGTAGGGCTTCTTATCACCTTGAAATTATGTTTGTTTTCCATATCAGCAAGTAGCAAGTATTGCTTCTTAAAAAACAGTTAAAAATGGAGGGAGTACGTTTGCATTTTTGAACTCATTGATAAGACTTGCAGAAGCAAGTGCCTTCTGCTTTTTGCATTTTGTCTTGAAATTGAGGTTTAGATATGTAAACATAAAAATACCCAGTTTATTTTTATTTTAACGTCACGTTACTGGTAGTGAAAGAGTTACATACTTACGGTGACCATATTTTAGTATTGCTAATAATGAACAAGTGAAAAAAGAAACAAAATTCAATTCATTATTCCATTAACCTAAAAAATATCTACATAACAATGACTTAACTACATAAATGAAGTCTTTGTTTGCTTAAAAATTAAACTTAAAAACAATAACTCTTCATTTTTACGGATTTTGATATTTTTCAGAGTCAATTTTCTTCACTAAGTTCCGTTTTTTTTTTTTTAATTCTTTGAACTCTAAACAACTGAGTTCATAATTATTATAGGTATTTAGTTATCAAAATAGATTTTGCAGCTTCCACCTCCATGGGTTTTTTAATTAGTCCAAATATTATTTAGAATTGAGCAAAAATCTTTCTGTAGGAGCATTTGACAAAATAAAATTGTACTAGATGTCTTGTTCGTTCTTTCAAACGGTTAGGGTACATTAGCACCATTTTTTTTGTCATTGAATTTTGCTTTAATGTTTATATTATTGTTTTTAAGAATTTGTACTTAATACAGAACAAATAATGAACAACTTCTGAAATACAGAACATTTATGTGTTTTTGTTCAACAAATAATTCATAATGAACATCGTCTTCAAATACAGAACTGTTCATTATTATAATGAACGGATGGTCACCGTATACTACGTATACTACGACAAAATTCGTTTCTGTATCCTAGAAAATCATTAACCTTTTTATTTTACACGTCAAATATTATCACCTACCCATTTTCGTGATGAAAATTTGGTGGAGGTGAAAAATAAAAAAGAAGTAAAAGCGTTCAGCAAATTTGTTGTACTATTCTATTAAATTTTTTTCACGAGAGGTTTTTTCAATGAAAAATATTAAATTTAACTGAAAATATTTTTCAGGTATCCGGGTTTTTCACTTAAGCGGAGTGTTATAAAGGTATTCGGTCGACCAATACTCGGGGATGAAAAAAGTGTTTCAGATAAGCGGGTTTTTTTTATAAGCGGGTTTCTTTTAAGCGAGTTTTACTGTAATTCAATTCATAAAGAAGAAAACAAAATAAATAATATTAATTATGGCTGGAAACAAAAAGGTACAAATTGTTCAGTGAATTTTTTAATTGTATAACTCAATTTTAACTTTCAGAGATGTTCCAAAATTCATTGCTGGATTATATACTGGAAAATAAAGAATTTGCGAAAAGACAGTTCGTTGGGCTAAACGCTAATCAAAAAAGTTGTTTTATTTATTTTTCAATCTGATAAACATTAACTGCAGTGCTTGAATCTTTTTTTATTTTGTTTCTTCGACAGATTTACTAATTTAACTTATAGCTTGAAGCTATTTTATTTATTTTCTTCCTGTTCCTGTTGAATAAAATAATTTAGTTTAAAATATATTTACTGGCATAAAAAAAAACAAATAATTTTGGTGTTTTTCTTTTCTTATTTCCCTTTATTTAAAAATAGTGTGGAAATTGAACTTGTATTTCAGAAACCCATTTTTTTCCAGACGCGAGAAAAGCATGGATAGTTTCATTTTACTTACCTTGCTCGTCACAGCCAAAGCTAGAAACTCCTATAATTCTCTCACTGCTGCTTCAACACACCTGTATGAAATATGATGGCTGCTTCATTTTAAAAACGATGAGCAACATTATATTTTATTTGATAAATTTAACACAGTAATCAAACCTACAATTAGATAAAGAAAAATTAATATTTCTGAGATAGGATAAATTCTAAGTAGGTACAGGATGTGTAGTGTAGACTATAAATATAGACTACACGATTATCTACGTAAAACTAATTAAACGTAGACAATTGGTAATTGTCTACATAGCAACGTCGACAATGTAGACAATTCACAATTTTTTTATTTTACTTTCCTGCCTGTAAAATATTAAAAGATAAACATCTATTTATTATCATAAAAAAGAAAATTTTATTTGGAAAGTATATGTATACATAATAATATGTAGGTATGTTTTTTTTAATTCAAAAATAATTTAAAAACAAAAACTTTCAATACAATTTGTTCTGACTTAAAAAATTCAATTGAAATTTAATCCGAGTCGTCTTCTTCAGAGTGAAGGCCTCTGCCTTCTTCTATTCGTAGGGGGAAGTAGACATGAAGGAGCTTCTTTGAGCGCTCAAACGATGAAGAGTGCACGTCCTGGAAAAAATTCTCTAAATTTTTACGGAAAAAGCTGGAATTTGTAAAAGTTTTCCAGAAAACTATAGGTTTTTTATTGTCGAAGTGAGGGTGTAAATAATATGCATAGTTCATCAAAGGCTTTATTCTTCGGCATTCCCTACTTTTCAGTTTTTGTTTTTATATAATACTTCGTCTTAAAGGATCTCTTCGCGTCCACTCCACGCGATGTTCTGGAATGAATTTTATTGATTTGCAATTTGACAAAGGTACCTCTCTTAACCAGATTTATAAAAAAGCATAAGTTTTAGTTTTCTTATGGCCATGGGCGCGTCAGTAAACGACCGAACACATACAATCCCTATTCAATAACTATACTGCTCCGATTATTGAAGTTTCATTCAATTAAGGAAATTCGAACAAGAACGTTTCATCGCCGATGATAACGCAAGTAGTAGTAACATTTTGATTTGGCAAAGTTCTATCATGCCGTAGTTACAAATAGGGTTAACTCTGAATATTTTAAAAAGAAGTCAAAAAAGTGGTCCTGGATTCAAAAAAGAGTCCTCTTTAAACTTCAAATAAAACACCAATATAATTATAAACTCTATAATTCAAAGAAGTTTAACTTTCAACTTTATTAACACGAGGCTTCGCTTTTATACAAAATAAAAAAGTTAAACAAAAAAAACATTTTTCATACAAACAAAATTGACTTTAAAAATCGTATATTAAGAGCCAAGTTTTCTATAGTCAGTATAAGCGGTGAGTTAGTAGCTACTTTTGCTAGATTTTCAAGACTGACAAATTGGCAGTATTTATGTTCAAAACTGGTTAAAGAAAAGAAAAATTTATTGTATTATTATTATTATTATAATTTATAAACATGTAATTTAAATTACAGGGTAATATTATAATTTATAGAGCCTAAATGCGGAGACTATTGGCTCAAGTTTGAAATTTTGTGTTTGGATTGGTTTATAGGATATCTTGGTTGGATTTTATCTTCGTTTACTTTTTTGTAATGATGATGGTAAATGCTCATTCATTTTCTTTTTTAATTCAAAGAAAAATTTATTTTGACATTTTGTTTGTTTTTTTTTTTTGACAGAAATGCTTCCAATTTATCAGTGGTGTAAGTCCAGCATTAATCTCCATGCAATCAGAAAAATCACAGTACAATAATAAAAGAAATAGTCTTTCTGCAGTGTAAATTTGAATATTATAACTTTAGGTATCTACCTATGACAGATCATAAAAGTTTATTTTCACAGAATATTTGCAATGGCACCGTATAAGAATGGCGTTATAAGAAAAGGGTTGAACGAATTCACTTCGAAAGTATGAATTCAATTAATATATTTTACTTGTTGGTTTACGAAAATTGTCCACATTTTTAAAAGCTTAGTCAAATTGCAATATTTTTCAAAAAGATGAGTCCTAGAATAAAACTCTAAAGAGCCCCGAAGGTAATACTACGTTTCCACCAAAAGTAAATGGCGTTAAGATTTAATAAATCCTAGGAAATGTTTTCACAGCTTATAGCCAGACCACAACTACGCTCTTATAGCCAAACCACAACCACGCGTCAGGTCGCTCTGACTTTGACATATTGAATAGAAACAATGGGCTCTTATGAGTTATGAAGCAATCTGAAATGTTACCTCATAGCCAAACCACAACCACGCGTCAGGTCGCTCTGACTTTAACATATTGAATAGAAACAATTCAATTTCTTTCGGATGTGAAAGTTTCTATTAAAATTAAAATACTAAAAAATCTTATTTAAAGAAAACTATTGGTATATTTCTGTGTGAGTGATTCAAATAAGTGTTAAGCTGAGTACAGACGATTGTCAGATCTTAAAATATTGTCACAACTGTCAATAGTCTGACAATAGCTAACAATTAGCTGACAATTGACATATTTCTTACAATGAAAAATTGTCCGTTCACACGGTTGGTAGATTTCTTCCCAAAGTCTGACAATTTGATTGTCAGCTCTTTTTATTTCTCTTTAACCAACTCATTGACATTTCGGACAATGAAGAAATTGTCAGCAATTGTAAGATGTTTTCAATGAAAACATCTGACAGTGACCAATGAGCCTGCCAATGTCCTAATCGACTGACAATGATAAAAATTGTGTGATCAGACGATTGTAAGATACCTGACAATTTTTTGTCAGTTTGTCGTCTGACAATGACGTTTCTTACAACATTGTCAGACAAAATTGTGTGTTCAGAGATCTGACAATATTGTAAGATCTGACAATCGTCTGTACTTAGCTTTACATCCAATAACTGCTGTATTAAAAATTATTATTCCTATGTACGTGTGGTTTGTTAAATTGTAGTTCAACATCCAGATTCAATTGAATATTATGGATTCTTGGAAATAAATTTGCATGATTTTATTATTCTAAAAGATACACACATCCATGTAGATAAGATTTGATTAATTGGATAGAATTAATTGGAACAAATAAATCATGTTTGTGTTTTATATTTATTTCACTCTAAAATTTAAAAAAAGTGTGAGTGCCGGGACTCACGGTTAAGATGTGTAAACATCAACATTCGTCCGAATGCCTCATAGACCAAGAGCCTACATCAAATTTAGGGTGTGGATGATAGCAAAAATTAACTGGTATTTTTATATAGATCTTAACTTTTCATAAGTAGATTTGAAAATCGGTAATGATGCATGCGTTTTTTAGTTTACCGACAAAGGCCCCAACCACGCTTATAAAAAGTTAAGATCTATCTAAACATATCAGTGAATTTTTGCGATTACTCACACCCACAAACAGCAGTTGGGCTCTTAGCCAATCATTAAAATTATATTTAAAAATATTTTCCAGTCAATGACCTTACTTCGTCTAATTTGCCAAAAAAGGCGGCCTTCTATGTTTAAACCCTGCAGCCATGATGAAAGCGCAGTCCATGACTTTTTGATTTCGTATATAAACACTCAGCGTTTAGTTACTGAGCGTACATAGCGTTGAACGCACTCAATTTTCGTGAAGCTCAGAACAGAGATCATGGATAATTCATAAGTCTACAGGGACCAGGACAGAAATGTCAAACGAAATGACGTCTTGTCTGTCATTTATGCGTGGAGGGCAACAAGGAAATTCAACTTCGTTTGTGCCTATCTTTAAAGAAGCGACGACAATTAATATAAAACGTGTTTCTGTGTAATATAATAAAAAGTTATTATCTATTAAAGTAAATAGTTTCAGTGTTGTGGTGTACATTTCTTTTATCTTCTTTGTTTGTTGTTTGTGTTAAGCAAAAAATGCCTTCTACGTGCTGTGTTATTGGTTGTTCCAAAAGAGCAGAGCGAGATCATACTTTCAGTTTTTTTCGCTTCCCGGCCGTCCACAAAAAGCCAACCGAGATTCAAATATCTAAAGCAAGGAGAACAGCATGGCTAAATGCCATTAAAAGAAAAGATTTAAAGGCGAGCTCACTAAAGTACACAAGAATATGTTCTCAACATTTTATTACAAGTAAGATCGTATTTAACATTCAGTGATGTAAAGTAAAAATAAAACAAATTTTTTGAAGGTCGTCCAGCTAAGCTTAAAGACAAGCTACATCCAGATTGGATACCATCTTTAAACATGGGATATCCTCAATTTTCGAAACCCGGAGTGGGGCGTTACCAAAGGATGCAAAATCGAACGAAATTGAAAGATGATGTTATCCCTGAGGTAGAAACAATAGTCACACCAACAGTTGTAGTGGAAGTAGAATTTAGTGAGCTGGACCAACTTAAAAAAAAATTAAAAGCTAAAGATGACACAATCAAAGCATGTGAGGCTGAAGCGAAAAAATTAGCTGATCAACTAAAGGAAGTAAGGTTATTTAAATTACTTAAGTGCATAATATTGAAACATTAAATATAATTTTCAGACTACTGAAATGTATGAGCAGAAGTTGCAGCATAACGATAAGGGAATGAAAGCAATGGCGGGACAACTAAAAGTTAAGAACATGAATATCACTGATTTTGAAAACAATGATTCTAAGGTTTTGTACTTTACGGGTATCCCAAATTTTGCAACATTAAATCATTTATTTGACTTTTTAAAGGACTATATATCATCAAGTCCTATGAAGCAAATTAATATTTTTGATGCCTTTATGATAACCTTGCTGAAGTTGCGACTAGACCTACCATTAACTTATCTGTCTTTTAAGTACGGGGTTACAATCAAGACGTTGTCAAAACTCTTTCATGAAAACGTAATTATCCGCTCTTATTCATTGGCCTGAAAAAAATGCTTTGAAACGTAATTCACCTCCGTATTTCAAAAAAGTCCTTGGAAATAATTTTACCGCAAACATTGACTGTTTTGAGGTTTTTACTGAAACCACAGGTAAATTTAAGCAAATATTTTAACTAACATAATATATATATTTATAATGAATTTTTAAACATAGGCGATTCACTTGCAAAATCAGAAGTTTTTTCGTCTTACAAGCATCATAGTACTATGAAGTACTTAATTGCTATATCCCCAGCTGGTGCAATAATTTTTGTGTCCAAAGGATATGGTGGTAGATGCAGCGATAAAACCGTGGTTGAAAGTTGTGGTTTCACCAGCAACATTGAAGAAGGTGATATTATACTCTCTGATCGAGGAATGCTGGTGAATCGTGTAATTGTGGAAAAAGGAGCAAAACTTTTAATGCCTGCATTCCGAAACGGTAGAGACTTGACCTTGAGAGGACAAGAAACCTTGCCAAGATAAGGGTTCACAAATCGTCAGCCAATAACAGCAACATCAAAATTAAACGGCGATGAAATGTACTTTGACTACATTGTCAAAATATGCTGTGCTTTGACTAATTTAAGTCCATCCATAATTAATATAACATAAAAAAATGCTTTAATCAGTAATTTTTTTTTATTAAATCATAAATTCAAAAACTTGAACAGAAAAAAAATATTTATTAACGGAAACAAATTCATACTAGTTTAAATAAATAATAATGTAATTTATTAAAAAGGCAACAAAAGCAAAATAAGATAGAAGTAAGAAAAGTTCATAAAAAAAATAAACATATAAGCTTATCAATTAAAAATTCACAGCTTTTTTTATCACATAAATGTAGGTACATATGTATAAAACTAGAGGTAGGTATATTTATCACATTTTTAAAAAATTTGTTCTGTTTGAATAATATCGTGCTAAAAGCTCACGCAGTACAATATTTTTAAAATATAAGTCTGTTTTTAAGACCTTAAACAAAGGGGAATATATACAAAAGATGCAGTAGTCGGACTTCAAAATTGCACATTGCATTTGTATTTGCCAGTAATATTGATGATTTTTGGAAATACTCCATTCACCGTTCTCTTTAATGATGGGGCAGCTAGATGAGGACAAAAAAGTTGCAACATCACCATCTTTGAGGCAAAAGGGTCACTTGACTTCAACGGGCATTTCTCCACAGCAGTCGTATCTCCAAATACCATCGGGAGAACAAGCATAGTATGATTTTTCTTCGTTAATTATGAGTCCAGATCTTCGAATCGTCAGTTGAGTATGGTGTTGTTTTTCCTCAGACAAAAGAAACTTCACAGCCTCAGATTCGTGGCGACAACCATATTTAACGGCTGCTGAATGAATCTCGTCTTGAAAATAGCAGATCCTCTTCAAAAGACTTATCGACACATTTTTTAAATTTGTCCTAGCAGCCTGCTTAAATACGGATGCCGTAATTCTTCCAATCCGCAGTTTGTGCCAATAGTGACATTTGGACTGCTGTTTGGTAATGGAAGCAGCGAAGTTGACTTGTTCCGTTGTTACTTGGAAAACAAGCATCCCGGCGATTTTGTCTATTTCGGTTTTGTCCGACCCCTGATACTCAATTTTGAACAGGTTGGCCATGTACATTGGAAGCAATTCCTGTTCCTCCGCACTCACACACATGTCATCTTCTGGAACTAGCTCTTCAAAACTGCTCATTGCTGAAACCTCACATCCCTTGTCCCTCAAAGATTTCAAAAAAGCTACTACTTGGGCACAAGAAGCAGGTTGCACTTCTCTTTTGCCCTTCTGCGCAGATTGACTGCTCCTGTTCCATTTAATCTCCTCACATGGTACCTGGAGTTTAAGCTTACAAGAAGGAATTTTCCAATAAGCTCTTATATCAGTGACCGATACCTGTAGTCAATCATTACATAAAACAATTTACATTTTCTAGAAAAGTTTATTTGTTTTTCAATATGTTTGTGTTCATAGTTCAACAGCCTTATTTATTAGATTTCACTAATACTCGTTTCAACTTCGGAATAGTTAAACCGAGTCGAGGCACTTACTCCGTCATAACGCTTCGACTCGGTTTAACTATTCCGAGCTTGAAACGAGTATAAGTGAAATCTAATAAATAAGGCTGCAAATGTTTATTATGAGTTTGTGTAGTGTTGTTCAATGTTTTATTTATTATTCGTTAAATACTAATTTTAAATTTAATTACTAGGCTATCCTCTTCGAATTTTCTTGCTATCGACTCCAGAGCAAACAAAGTTCCACCAATGTGAGTACAGCACTCACCAAGCCCGGCAATACAAGTGCAATGTGCTGTTTTGATGAACCCATCTTTGTCTACTGCTATCCAAACACGCAACGCTGGAAGGTTCAGCGACTGGGTATGAAGCACCTTAACAATTTCAATTAGTAATACAGGCATATATAACATAGTATAAGACAATTACCTTCGAAAGTATGAAGCACAATTCATTGTGTTGGCATCCTTCCATGGATTGAACCCATCCACTTTCATAAAGCTTGCCTGCACTAAGGGCTTTATTAGACTCCAGCTTGCCTCCTGTTGACGTGTTCCTTCCTTGTAGAAGATAATTGATTATGTTTACATAATTTACGTTTCTCGGCAGACCCTGCTCCGTGCACCTGAGGAGGTAGGGATCTTTGGCCGCAATCGTGCCAATCTTAGCAATATACTCTTTCCTTTGTCTTTGATCCAAGCCTTTCACGTAGACCGTAGTTCGAAATCTCCATTTTCGGAAAGAAAAAACTGCATTAAATATAATTTATTTAGAATCTATAAAAATATTAAAAATTACCTTTGAAATTGCAGGCAAAACAACTTCTCGATAAATGACACTTGAGATTTGGCAGCTGTCAAAAGGTATAGAGCCCCATTACATGATGAATCTTCTTCGAATTCTTCTTTGTTATTTCGTCCGCTGATTCAAACACCATTACACGTTGAAACCAAAGTCATGAATCTAATTTGACAGTTCTCTTTATGTTTTATTTTCGTGTTGGGCTGTGCTCAAGCAATAAAAAAGCTTTTACTGTTTTTAGTTTTGTTTTCATTATTTGATATATTGAAGAAAGAAAGGTTTGTGTGCCTTTACATGAATATCAGTCAAGAAAAGCAATAATTTATTTTATTTATGTTGTTTTTAAAGATGAATTTATCATTTCTGGAAAGCATATAAGGCTATCAATAACAGTGCGTTGCATCGAAATTTACTCTTTGAATAACAAAACCATATGAAGCAGAATATTAAAAAACGGACAAGAGAAAAGAGAAACGTCAAATAGTAGCACCGAAAATTTTACCCACGCGACACCGGTCACTTTTTTTCCGTCTCATCTTTTCGATTTTTTTTCTCTTTTGCACTTACGTAGTTCGAAAAGTCGCATGCGTCTAGATGCATCGTGTAATAGTAGACTAATCTCTGGCTCAGAATCAAAATCACGACCACGGCTACAAGATAAGAATCATGACTACGAGATACGTTACGTTTTTTTCACCCTACCGCCAGTATAGATGTTTACACATCAAAAATCTCTGGAACTGAAAGGAAAACAAAATAGAAGAACCGCTCTGGGGCCTATTTCACAGAACATATATCACATACATTACAGAAATGAATGTGACGTAAAATAGGTCCAATATGAGTGGACGTAAATTTTAATTTTTTTTTTTAATTATGCGTTTTCTAAGTTGACGCAAAGTTTTTTCAAAAAATTCAAAATTTACACTGAGCCATCTTTGTCATCTACTTTAAGGTACATACATTCATAAAATGTATGTGATGTATGTTCCGTGAAATAGGCCCCTGGTCTCAAAGCAGTCATGTAATTGAAAAAAAGTAATGCAAAGAATACAAAATACGGATAAAGGTAGCTGCAAATAAACGCGATAGCGGTAGCGATCACGATAAAATTGTGGATGCCATACACATAAATCAAAGGAAAGGCACACATCTACACGATTGAAGTGTGCTTAGATTTTTATATGAGGCATCCACATTTTTATCGTGATCGCCACCGCCATCGCGTTGGTTTGCGCGTAGCCTAATGCTAAAGAAACGTTAAAAAGAGTCTCGTAAAACTTCGCCCTCAGGGCAACTAGTCTTCCATCTTATCTTTTTTCTCTTTCGCACTCATTATGTTCGAACAGAATCAGACGCAAAGAATCATCGTGTAATAGAGGCTTAATATATCCTCAAAAAGCCCTTCCACACTATCCCACTGAGTATTAATACAAAGTGGAAAAGAATTCCATGCTACTGCCAAATTTGTGAGAGAGAAATTTCTTTTCATTTTTTGACCACACACAACAATTTAATTTAACCTCAATAAAAATGTGATGAAATGTGTGACAGAATTAGAACCATTTCTAAAAATTCTCATGTATTAACACAATATGTCAAATCGTGTAGGCTGGGATTATCATATTTTGTTTCCACACTATTATACATGATTTGTTTCACACTTTTTTGACATGTGTTAATACTCAGTGGGATAGTGTGGAAGGGCTTTAAGCAGCCAACCAAATTTCAACCCGAACTGAACTCGACCTTTCGATTTCGTATATAAATACTCAACGTTTAGTTACTGAACGTACATATTGTTGAACGCACTCATATTTTCGTAAAGCTCAGAATCACGATCACGATCACGATTACAACGTTACGTTACGTTTTCTTTTCACCCTACCGCCAGTATAGATGTGTACACATCAAAAAAAATATTTTGCTGCTCAACAGCTGTTTTGGAAGTAACCTTATTTGGTTGGACTTGTTTGATTTAGGCAATTTTTGTCTGGTTCCGTATAGTGAATTTTCTCTGGTTTTTGTACCTGTAATTCCGACTTCTCACTTGTCTTATTTTGTGTGTTAGGAAAAACAACACAAGATCTGACTTTTACGGCTAGATGACTGTTTTAATTAAAATTAAAAATAAGAAACAGATACGAGTAGATACAAATAAAACAAACAAATGGAAAAAAGAGATAGGTAGGACAACGTTATCACTGGAGTGAAGTGTTCACAGGCAGAGGCATTTCATTCCGTTTTGTGAATTTTTCAATAGGAAAAGAAAGAAAAAAAATTAAATGTGTGTAGGTAATTGTTTTGGGACTTTTACCTAACTACAATGCATAAATTTTTCGATATTTTTCTTCAATAATGAATTGAATGATTTGTTCGAAATGTCAAACAAAATCTAGTTTATGTGGGATGTGAACGGATTTCGTGATCTTGTTGCCGAAATCCGAGATTTTGTGAAAACCATATAATGGTGGATTTACATTCATCTTCATGCGAGTACTGCAAAAAAAAAAGGATGTAAGATTAAAATTTACATTTGTTGAATAGGGAGAAAGGACCAACATGTTCATCTTCGAAAATTGAAACATCTCGTATGAGTTTTGTTGCATTTTTTAACGTTTCTTGACCAATTTAATCGATGCGAGAGTTACAAATTGTATAGGCACTGGATTTGATCTGGGAAAATAAAATACAACTAGTAATAACTACTAGTAATAATAATTAATTATTTTTCACATCCCGATTGCAAATATAAAGTCATTCTTCGAATTACTTGTCAAAGTTCAATATGCTTGAAGAAAGGTTTTTTTAAACTAGCATTGTGTCCATGTGGTAAGACGGTTGTTTCATATTTTATTGCAATCAAAAAGAAAACATCGACATTAGCAAATATTTTCATTAGCAAAGGTATTTATTTCAATTGTTGTTAGTACCTAATTGAAACCATAAGAATACGGATATTTTTGGTTCCCTATTATCTGCGAAGAATTTGCGCAGTGTAACTTTAAGGAAACAGCATTTTTATTCTCCCATATCTCAACGCCTGAGGTTTGAAGCTACAATACGTTTTGCAAATCCTAAGGTCGCGCTTTATGCTTGGAATAAGAAGATAAGGAAGAGAAATATATCACATATACAGTGTATGTGAGTGAAGCACCAAATTAAAAAAAAAAAAAAGGTACCTATCTGTCATTTTGCCGAAGGTGTTTCGAGATTTTCAATCGTTAAAATAGTGAAAAAATATAATTAAACTAAATTAAAAAATGAAATTAAAGTGATAATAGTGAGAAAAGTGAAAGCTTTCAGTACTTTATTATACAAAATATAAAACAACATGCGGTGCTGTGTTAAATTGTGTAAAAACACCTATAATATGGAGTTAAAAATCTTTCCATTTCACTGGCTGATTGTGTCTCAAATTCCACATAAATTAATGCGAAGTGATGTTTTTTATATAAATTATCGTAGAATACTTTAAAATTGATATTTCATAGCATTTTGCTATAAAAAAACCTAATTTGTTGAAAATGCAAATATACTTTGAAACGTTGTATGTCAGGTGCCTATCTGTCAAAATTGAAATTCTCGCCCAGGGTCGAATTAGCTTTTGTTGGTGATGGCAAGGTGATCAAATACATTGAGCGCCCGTAGTGCAGAGTAATTTTACTTACTTTATGTGGAATATGAGACACAACTTACCTGTGAAATGCACAAAAGTTGCAATGATTATTATAGATGTTTTTACAGGATTTAACGATTTAACGGAGCACCGCATGTAGTTTTATATTTTTATTTCAATGAAGAATAGCATATATTCACTTTTATTTCAATGAATTATTTAATTTACTAAGCTTTTTTTTCTATTTTAACTATTTAAAATCTCAAAACACATTCCTCAAAACAACAGCTAAAAATTCCTTTGGGCGCCCCATGATTTAGCTGTCTAACTGCATGCCTTCCCTGTGGGAATGTATCTGTGTTTGTGTTACTCACACTATTTTGAAAAATGCTTTACTTTTTTCTCGATATGCCCGTTCCTCTATTTCTTCTTCTATGGCTTTATAGACACATGATATCGTAAAATATCGTAAAGTCGGTGAAAAGCCTGTCAAAAGCTCGAGCGTCCGAAGAGTGCTTGTGGTTTGGCCATTATGAAGCAATCTGAAATGTTACCTCACGCTTCGTGTTCGCTTTAGATCGTAAATATCGTAAGTCGGAGTGTTGGTGGAGCGTTGACAGCTCAGCTCACAACAATCATTTTTTTTGTTTGCTATTCCATTTCTTTCGGATGTGAAAGTTTTTATTAAAATAAAAATACAAAAATATGTTATTTAAATAAAACCATTGGTATATTTTTGTGTGAGTGACTTAATAGTCCGGGGAAAAGTGACCTGAACCCAAATTGTTGGTATATTCAATACATTTTGATGGTTTCTATATGAAAAAAGCGTGCTGAATCCGAAAATGCCGGGTAATACTTCTCAGATCGTTGAGCGTTTTGAGATTACAGAAAAATTGTGATTAACATTAATTTGGCACTTCATATGCAGATTTTATGAATCCTCGAATGCAAAAATATTTTTTTCTTCAATTTTTTGGGGGAGGGGTTCATGAGAGGGGGTACGAATTAATGAGAAACTCAGCATTTGGTCGAGTGGGGTATCGTTTCCATGTATTTTGCATGCATATACAAACAATGTGCTAATGTGTGTATGACACTCCGTTTTGAAATAATCCAAGAAAGACCGAAAAAGTTGGGTCAGTGAATTTGCTTGAAGGGTCTCCTCCTTCTAATGTCATTATTGTTGAGAATAAAAAAACTTCCAGGCCACAGGGTGGTTCGATCAACCCAAAACCTTCCAGGGCTCAAATCTCAGTGAGCCGGATTCACATGTTGCGATTTGTAAATTTTGTGTTGGTACAAAAAAAACATTTGGCCAGCTTACACTTCTGAGATCTCAGAGATCACAGCAATCGTACCAATATAAACAGGATTCCTCAGCAAAATTTCTCAGTTCTTTGTGTCAAATACCGAGAAAAAAAATTTTGTATTCGTCTGCTCAATTTTTGACGGAGGAAAATTAGTAAGGACTCTGAAATACAAACCGACCAATTGCCTCTATTACGATTTGGACGTTACCACCAGTTAGAAACAACTAACCCCAAATTTATTGTCAATGGCCTGAGAAACTTTTCTCTAATGTTAGTTTCCTGCTCATTCGCGGCACCTAGCCGTTGAACTCGTCTTGACGAACCAGACGTCCATAACAAGTGTTATATTCAGAAATAGCCGTTCGTGTCAATTTAAAGTTAATTCTGGTGTTCCTGAAGGGAGTCATCTTGGTACTTTATTATTTGATTTATTTATAAATGATCTTCCTTCTATATTTAAACATTCTATGACGTTAATTTATGCTGATGACGTGAAAATATTTCGCACAATTAATTCCATCGCGGATTGTGAACAACTACAAGACGTTCTTCAAAGATTTTGGGAATGGTGCAATAATATAATCGTTTATTTTTAAATATTGACAAGTGTAATACAATGTGCTTTACACGCAAACGTAATTTATTTATATTCAACTACCTTTTGAATTCGTCACATTTATGTAGAGTGTCTAGTTTCTCTGATCTTGGAATCTTATAAGATCCAAAATTATGTTTCACTGATCACTATAATTATATTATAAAAAAGCACAGTATACTTGGTTTCGTCAAACGATTTTCCCGTGAGTTCCGTGACCCATATGTTTTAAAAATTCTTTATGTTTCTTTTATAAGGCCAATTCTTGAATATGGTTGTGTTGTATGGTCGCCATACTACTCTATTCATATAAATAGGATAGAAACTATTCAAAGAAGATTTTTAAGATTTTATCTTTGTTTTTTACCCTTGTCAAAAGGAGTTCTATTACCTCCATATACTTAGAGACTTCAATTGATAAACCTCCCATCTCTTTCTGTTCACAGAGAATATTTGCAGTTCTGAACTATTTCTGATCCCTCGGTTCTCTGCGGATAAAATTTCAATATAGGTCGAACTAGTTTAAGAAGACATTTACCACTTTGCACTATTTTTATAAAATAAAATTTTTTAATAAATTCTATTTTCTTATTGAGTCTACAAATGTCAATCTAAAATCCGAAATCTTTAAATATAATTTGTATACCCAAATTCGATGAAACTTTGTATATAAGTAAATTTAGTTGTTAAGTAATTATATTGTAAGCTTAACGTTAGCATTAACGTATTGAAATAAATAAATAAATAAATCCCTACAGGTCGCTTTCATAATACGTCGTGTGTTATTGTAAGCCATACCGCTTTTAATAGAAATCGTAGTTGCAGTGTTGTTATCCCTCGGAATTATCCCTGGGCTGGAATCAGATTCCTACAAACCGTTGATATCCCTGCTTTCTCCTTCAGAGTTAGTTTGGGCCAAGTAATAATGCCTTGAGTTAGCCTTGGGCTGTAATTAGATTCCAATAAGCCGTTGATATCCCTGCTTTCTCCTTCAGAGTTAGCTCAGGACCAAGTAATTTTCCCTTGAGTTAGCCTTGGGCTGGAATTAGATTCCTACAAACCGTTGATATCCCTGCTTTCTCCTACAGAGTTAGTTCAGGGCCAAGTAATTTTCCCTTGGGTTAGCCTTGGGCTGGAATTTAGATTCCTTTAACGTTCTATCCCCGATTCACTTCTTCAAAGTGTACGTCTTGGGGCTGGGTTTACTCCTGTAGCTCGAATAACCAGCTTTGATGTTGCTCTTTACATTTGTACGCCGATGATGTATAGTTGTGCCTCAGCTGCGGCCTTGGTCTTATTGAAGATGGTGCCTAACGTTTGACTAAGGACCTCGCAAAATTATTGCTCTGGGTTTCCCAGTCATATACGTCTTTGAAAACACGTGCGATGCTTGGAAAAAGTTTAATACTTCCCATTTTGGTATACGGCTGCAAAATTTTTTCAAGTTGCAATTATGCGTGCAAAAAAAATCTTAATGTTGCTGTCAACAACACAATAAGATATATCCTTGGGGTTTGTAGAAACGACAGAGTATCTAATTTTACAAATAGTTTGCTGAACATGTCTCTCCTATCCTTGCTCTCGGATGTTCTGATCACACATCAACCACCCTACCCGTCTGAGAGAACCTAGAGACTTAGTTAAAGATGCTCTTGTAATCTTCAACTAGGTCTAATCAGTTAATTCAATCCCAATATGCCTACTTGATATCTGAGCGTCAGTTGTTCATTAACACTACACGTCTTTCATCTTTAGAATTCTTTGCCTTCTTATTGTTTTTTCCTCAATTATTCATTGATTTTATGATTATTAATTTAATTTTATTGTATAATTTTTGCATTTTCTTTTCATTGCTGTCATTGTTAAATTTTATAGGTTAACACTAATTTATAAGATATTATATCTTAATTTGGCCTATTCGGCGAGATCTTTCATTCTGTTTTTCTTTTATTCTGTTATGAATTTCCATATAAAAATTTGTGCTGTCAAAAAATCTTTTATTATAAATTATAATTTTGGTATTCAGCATTACAAAATCTGTTATGAAATTTGTTACCAAATCTCTTATGAACTGTCAACAGTTCGAAATCTCAAAAAATCTTTTATGAATCGCATTTTTGGTATTCATCTTGCGAAAATCTGTTATGAAATCTGTTATAAATAATAAAAGAATAAAAGACAAATTTTTGTTACTTATCATAAAAGATTTCAATAAAATATTTATATTTATATTTCATTTCTACTAGTATATTTACCCGAACAGTTGGCTACGCTAACTGTCACACGGTGTCTCCTCAATCTACCTTTTACTGTCACACGATGTCTCAATCTACCTTTTACTGCAGTCACACGATGTATGTGCAAGACAATGTCTCAATCTACCTTTATCTCGAATCTACCTTTATCTCGAATCTACCTTTATCTCAATCTACCATTATCTCACTCTAACTTTATCTCACTCTACCTTTATCTTACTCTACCTTTATCTCACTCTACCTTTATCTCACTCTACCTTTATTTTAAGAACCATACAAATCTGACTATTTAGAACATAAAAATAATAAGTTATAAATCTCTCTATATCTTTCTGTCCCTCTCTGTATCTTTCTGTCTCTCTCTGTATCTCCCTGTATATCTCTGCCTCTCTCTATATCAGTCTGTCTCTCTCTTTACCTCTCTATATCTCTTTGTATCTCTCTGTCTCTCTCTGTATCTCTTTGTCTCTATCTGTCTATATCTCTGTGTCCCCCTCTATATTTGTCTGTCTCTCTCTGTATCTCCCTGTATTTCTCTGTCTCTCTATCTATATCTTTCTGTCCCTCTCTGTATCTTTCTGTCTCTCTCTGTATCTCCCTGCATTTCTCTGTCTCTCTGTATATCTTTCTGTCTCTCTCTGTACCTCTATGTCTCTCTCTATATCTCTCTGTCGCTCCCTGTATGTCTCTGTCGCTCCCTGTATCTCTTTGTCTCTCTCTAGATCTCACTGCACCTCTCTGTCTCTCTCAATACCTATCTGTCTTTCAATTCACTAACTTATATTAGTATAGGTATATATACATAACTACCTATGTATGTATCTATGTATGTATGTTATTATATGTACATACATACATACTTTTTTTAAATTAATAGTATATACAAATAATTTACCTTTATTTTGAGACTTTAACCATAAAAATATGACCATTAGAACTCAAGTTATAAATCTACTATATCCGATTTGCCCAGTCAGCCCTTGACCTACTATTCTACCTCTAGCATGATAATTCACCTTGATTTTGGGAAATTAATCTTGAAAATCTGACTATTGTTACTCGTCAAGTTATAAATCTAGTCTACCTTTTATTCCAGGCATTCACTTAGTTTGACCTTTGTCGATAAAAATCGATTGCGGGTCCCCTGTCCCGCTCACGCAACTCCGTTGCTCCGCTTAGGGTATGTTCAGTCGCCAGGCAGGCGCCCAAGTTAACAGTACCTTTGGGTGAACCGTACGACATGTTTTGATAACTTGTTTTGTTTTTTTTTTTTGAACTTTTTGAACACTGTTTAGCCGGATACTTAATCAAAATTTAAAAAAACTTTACCTTGAAAATCTGACCATTATTAAAAATGTAACCAACTTGCCAAGTCAATCACTTGACCAAATCAACTCTTTTCTATAAATCTGAGTATCAAATTTGTTGCCCAATGCCCAGCGATTTTTTTAAATTCAATTTGAATTTTTTTTTTTTATAAATTAACTTGGAAGTGAAGTTAGCCTAACATTTTGCCTTTATTTTAAGACCTTAATCTTACAGATCCGATTAATAGAACAGAAGATATAAGCCAACTAAATAATATACTCTACCCACATCATAGTAAGTTTCATTAAAAAGGTCAAGTACACTTGAATGACATTCTACCTAAATTTTAAGACGATGCGATCATTAGAACAAAAGTTATCAGCCAACCAAACCAACAATGAGGGTACCTTTAGGTTTATTACGAATGAGAAATACCTACCACCAACGCACGTGCATATTTTAATAATATAAATATGTATATGTATAATACCTACAAAAATAGAAAAATTTTCTCGTTTTTTCACTTATTTTTCAAGAAAATTATTTAAGATTTTTTTATGAAATTTTTTTTTTTAGAACGTTTTAATGTATGAAATTGATGATAGATATATATGTTTTCTATATCAAAATAAGCGCTTACTTGTTTGGAAGCGAATAAAAGTCATTTGATTAAAATCCGTTATTCTAGTAAAAAGTAATGAGCATTTTAATGAAGGAAACACTATGCCGCAAAAAGCATGTTATAAATAAATTAATTTCAAAATTTATTTAATATCTTAATTCTTGTTGGACTTAGAACTTTAAGATGTTCAACAAATATTTAGACAATATATTAATAAATAATATGTGATAAATTTTTTGTCTCTATTTTGAATATAACATATTATTTAAAATTTTTTAATCAATCAAAGTGGGTGTAAAAAAACATTAATTCAATTTGTTTTTACATTTTTTTTCATAATTGTCATGAAAATTTGATATTTTTTTTACATACATTTAACGTTTGTTTTAATGACGGTATTTTAAGACTTTAATCTTGAGAATCCGTTAAGAATTTTAGGAGTTATTAATTAATTGATGATGGCATGTCTGATGATTTTTTTGATTAAAATCGATTTTTATCGTTAAATTTAATTTAAATCCCCCTCCCGCCGCACTTGTTGAATTTACCCCTATAACACCATTGACTTTTTTATAGATAAGGGTTGGGGCTACAATATTGTGGAACATAATATTTTGAAATTCGTAAAATTTTCATCAACTTTTCGATTTTTAATACAGAAAATTGAATTGATGACCTCTTTACCACCTCTTTTCGTATAGAACGCTTCCCCCCTTCGCAATAATTTTTATACACAATTAAAGATTAACATTTACTGATTATTTTAATATCTTAATCTTGAAGATCGGACAATTAGAAGAGAAGTTATGAATTATTTAATCCATCAATATGATTTGGATTTTCTGATTTTGTTAAAATAACGGGTCATCTGCCACTGGTCGGTGGTGGTTGGCAATGAACAAATGGGGTAATTTCGATTAAATTTAATGGATTTTTTGATTGAACTAAAATTAAAATTGTGATCAATCTATAGTGGGTAGATTAACAAATGAGTTATCAAAATCATTGTTATCATATTGCCGTGCGGACTAAAGAAAAATGAAACCCATGCGCGCATGCACTGATGAATAATAAGCTGACATGTAAAACAACCTTTATAATTCTGTTATCTAAACTTGAGGGTATAAAAAAAATTAAATAAAATTAAATTCACATTTAAAACAATAAATTATATTATTTGTGAAAATTTCAACCTTCTATGGTTACTAATTAAAAAGATATTATTAGAAAACCGTTAGAAAAAGTTTTTTAAAATTTTTTATACTTGAATAACTTTTTTAAATGGTACTTGAGAAATCCAATTTTCAGCAAAATCATGTAAATCCATAATCTCTATAAGATTGTAAAATTTCATATTTCTATCTACCCGCATTAAAAAGATAAAAAAATAAAGATTGTTAAAAAAACAAAAAAAAAGTTTAGTATTTTTGAAAAATTGCGTGTGTCAAAAATACGATGTAAATAAAAATTTTGTATTACACGCCTAATTTTTATTTCTATGTTCTATTCAAAATAGTAAATATGATAAAAATCAACACACCCTCCGATTTAATATAATTTATTTGTGAAACATTGATTTTTGAGATTTTGCGTTTTAAACGTTGGTAAGTGTGAAGATAATTTTTTGTAATTTTTTTAACCCCCCTGACACACCTTAGAATTAAAAAATCTATGAATTCTATATAAATTAATAATTTTATTTCAACCCATTTAGAAAATAGAAATCCGACTTTACCCTATTTAAACCTAAGTTTACCCTATTAGTTTTATGAATTTGAAAAAATCCCTTCTTAGTGTGCACTTTCAAATATGTAGTATTCGAAAAAAATTTTTATATATATTATATATATTACACAGTAAGCTGTAGAATGATTAGTTAATGAATGAGTGAGTGAGTCAGTGAGTGAGAAACTTACGTCTTTATAATAATTTAACTACAAAATTAAATTATTATAAAGACGTAAGTTTCTCACTCACTGACTCACTCACTCATTCATTAACTAATCATTCTACAGCTTACTGTGTAATATATATAATATATATAAAAATTTTTTTCGAATACTACATATTTGAAAGTGCACACTAAGAAGGGATTTTTTCAAATTCATAAAACTAATAGGGTAAACTTAGGTTTAAATAGGGTAAAGTCGGATTTCTATTTTCTAAATGGGTTGAAATAAAATTATTAATTTATATAGAATTCATAGATTTTTTAATTCTAAGGTGTGTCAGGGGGGTTAAAAAAATTACAAAAAATTATCTTCACACTTACCAACGTTTAAAACGCAAAATCTCAAAAATCAATGTTTCACAAATAAATTATATTAAATCGGAGGGTGTGTTGATTTTTATCATATTTACTATTTTGAATAGAACATAGAAATAAAAATTAGGCGTGTAATACAAAATTTTTATTTACATCGTATTTTTGACACACGCAATTTTTCAAAAATACTAAACTTTTTTTTTGTTTTTTTAACAATCTTTATTTTTTTATCTTTTTAATGCGGGTAGATAGAAATATGAAATTTTACAATCTTATAGAGATTATGGATTTACATGATTTTGCTGAAAATTGGATTTCTCAAGTACCATTTAAAAAAGTTATTCAAGTATAAAAAATTTTAAAAAACTTTTTCTAACGGTTTTCTAATAATATCTTTTTAATTAGTAACCATAGAAGGTTGAAATTTTCACAAATAATATAATTTATTGTTTTAAATGTGAATTTAATTTTATTTAATTTTTTTTATACCCTCAAGTTTAGATAACAGAATTATAAAGGTTGTTTTACATGTCAGCTTATTATTCATCAGTGCATGCGCGCATGGGTTTCATTTTTCTTTAGTCCGCACGGCAATATGATAACAATGATTTTGATAACTCATTTGTTAATCTACCCACTATAGATTGATCACAATTTTAATTTTAGTTCAATCAAAAAATCCATTAAATTTAATCGAAATTACCCCATTTGTTCATTGCCAACCACCACCGACCAGTGGCAGATGACCCGTTATTTTAACAAAATCAGAAAATCCAAATCATATTGATGGATTAAATAATTCATAACTTCTCTTCTAATTGTCCGATCTTCAAGATTAAGATATTAAAATAATCAGTAAATGTTAATCTTTAATTGTGTATAAAAATTATTGCGAAGGGGGGAAGCGTTCTATACGAAAAGAGGTGGTAAAGAGGTCATCAATTCAATTTTCTGTATTAAAAATCGAAAAGTTGATGAAAATTTTACGAATTTCAAAATATTATGTTCCACAATATTGTAGCCCCAACCCTTATCTATAAAAAAGTCAATGGTGTTATAGGGGTAAATTCAACAAGTGCGGCGGGAGGGGGATTTAAATTAAATTTAACGATAAAAATCGATTTTAATCAAAAAAATCATCAGACATGCCATCATCAATTAATTAATAACTCCTAAAATTCTTAACGGATTCTCAAGATTAAAGTCTTAAAATACCGTCATTAAAACAAACGTTAAATGTATGTAAAAAAAATATCAAATTTTCATGACAATTATGAAAAAAAATGTAAAAACAAATTGAATTAATGTTTTTTTACACCCACTTTGATTGATTAAAAAATTTTAAATAATATGTTATATTCAAAATAGAGACAAAAAATTTATCACATATTATTTATTAATATATTGTCTAAATATTTGTTGAACATCTTAAAGTTCTAAGTCCAACAAGAATTAAGATATTAAATAAATTTTGAAATTAATTTATTTATAACATGCTTTTTGCGGCATAGTGTTTCCTTCATTAAAATGCTCATTACTTTTTACTAGAATAACGGATTTTAATCAAATGACTTTTATTCGCTTCCAAACAAGTAAGCGCTTATTTTGATATAGAAAACATATATATCTATCATCAATTTCATACATTAAAACGTTCTAAAAAAAAAAATTTCATAAAAAAATCTTAAATAATTTTCTTGAAAAATAAGTGAAAAAACGAGAAAATTTTTCTATTTTTGTAGGTATTATACATATACATATTTATATTATTAAAATATGCACGTGCGTTGGTGGTAGGTATTTCTCATTCGTAATAAACCTAAAGGTACCCTCATTGTTGGTTTGGTTGGCTGATAACTTTTGTTCTAATGATCGCATCGTCTTAAAATTTAGGTAGAATGTCATTCAAGTGTACTTGACCTTTTTAATGAAACTTACTATGATGTGGGTAGAGTATATTATTTAGTTGGCTTATATCTTCTGTTCTATTAATCGGATCTGTAAGATTAAGGTCTTAAAATAAAGGCAAAATGTTAGGCTAACTTCACTTCCAAGTTAATTTATAAAAAAAAAAAATTCAAATTGAATTTAAAAAAATCGCTGGGCATTGGGCAACAAATTTGATACTCAGATTTATAGAAAAGAGTTGATTTGGTCAAGTGATTGACTTGGCAAGTTGGTTACATTTTTAATAATGGTCAGATTTTCAAGGTAAAGTTTTTTTAAATTTTGATTAAGTATCCGGCTAAACAGTGTTCAAAAAGTTCAAAAAAAAAAAACAAAACAAGTTATCAAAACATGTCGTACGGTTCACCCAAAGGTACTGTTAACTTGGGCGCCTGCCTGGCGACTGAACATACCCTAAGCGGAGCAACGGAGTTGCGTGAGCGGGACAGGGGACCCGCAATCGATTTTTATCGACAAAGGTCAAACTAAGTGAATGCCTGGAATAAAAGGTAGACTAGATTTATAACTTGACGAGTAACAATAGTCAGATTTTCAAGATTAATTTCCCAAAATCAAGGTGAATTATCATGCTAGAGGTAGAATAGTAGGTCAAGGGCTGACTGGGCAAATCGGATATAGTAGATTTATAACTTGAGTTCTAATGGTCATATTTTTATGGTTAAAGTCTCAAAATAAAGGTAAATTATTTGTATATACTATTAATTTAAAAAAAGTATGTATGTATGTACATATAATAACATACATACATAGATACATACATAGGTAGTTATGTATATATACCTATACTAATATAAGTTAGTGAATTGAAAGACAGATAGGTATTGAGAGAGACAGAGAGGTGCAGTGAGATCTAGAGAGAGACAAAGAGATACAGGGAGCGACAGAGACATACAGGGAGCGACAGAGAGATATAGAGAGAGACATAGAGGTACAGAGAGAGACAGAAAGATATACAGAGAGACAGAGAAATGCAGGGAGATACAGAGAGAGACAGAAAGATACAGAGAGGGACAGAAAGATATAGATAGAGAGACAGAGAAATACAGGGAGATACAGAGAGAGACAGACAAATATAGAGGGGGACACAGAGATATAGACAGATAGAGACAAAGAGATACAGAGAGAGACAGAGAGATACAAAGAGATATAGAGAGGTAAAGAGAGAGACAGACTGATATAGAGAGAGGCAGAGATATACAGGGAGATACAGAGAGAGACAGAAAGATACAGAGAGGGACAGAAAGATATAGAGAGATTTATAACTTATTATTTTTATGTTCTAAATAGTCAGATTTGTATGGTTCTTAAAATAAAGGTAGAGTGAGATAAAGGTAGAGTGAGATAAAGGTAGAGTAAGATAAAGGTAGAGTGAGATAAAGTTAGAGTGAGATAATGGTAGATTGAGATAAAGGTAGATTCGAGATAAAGGTAGATTCGAGATAAAGGTAGATTGAGACATTGTCTTGCACATACATCGTGTGACTGCAGTAAAAGGTAGATTGAGACATCGTGTGACAGTAAAAGGTAGATTGAGGAGACACCGTGTGACAGTTAGCGTAGCCAACTGTTCGGGTAAATATACTAGTGTTCTTTAAAGGAAACAAATGTAAGAAAATAACATTTAAATACCTACATAAATTCATAGATAAATAAGTAATTTAAAATAAAATTTATTTTTCGATGAAACCACAGAACGAGAACACTTTTGTTGGAGCTAAGATGTAAAACGTTCCTTTTGTCTCCCCGATGTGCGATTCTTCAATTCATCCGTCCACTTGGCCAATGCTTCATAAATATGCCAACGAACATCTTCCGAGAGTCCGTAACGTTTCTTTAACATTCCGAAGCCAGAACCGAGATGATTGTGCTCGAATCGGTCAACTGGACGTATTTCCATCTTTGCGAACGTCATACCAAATCCATTGGAACTTTTTTATACTTTGCCACTTTAAGTCCTGACGTAATACTGCATCAACTGCAACCACTGAATATGAGATGCAAATGAAATCTTAATAAGCCCGAACTCTACAACAGAACGGACATGTTTGGAATTGGAAAAGAATCAATTCTCCATACCAGATGTGTCCTTGGAATTAACATATTGCTTTGTAATTCTTATATTCGGCAAATATCGATAACTTTGGCTCGTATTAGTTGATATTCCATATGCGAACTTCTATTTGTCCAATTGCACTGGATCTAGAGGTTTCTCTAATATAAACAAACTAGAATTACAAATACAAATTAAAACAATTAATTACAATTCGCGAACACGGAAGAACCACTTCAATTTATGTGTCAATACTGCATTTTTTTAGAACAGCTTATTGAAAACAGATTTTAGTTCCATATCTCCAGCCAAATAATTAATTAAAACGAATTATAAATTAATTCGTATACCATTGGTGGTAGCACCTTTAAGTTGTTGTTGTTCTTCAGAAATTCAGTGAAATTGACGGAATAAAGAATGGTCAAGTCTAATAAACTGACATTCTAGTATGAATAATACAATAAATAATAATAGATTTTAGTTCTGTTTGCTTGCAAATTTTCCTTTTTGAAGTTTCATAACAGAATTTTACCATATAAACAATCGAACTTCTGAATACCAATTATAAAAAAACTTTTATGGTGAAAATCTTTTGTGATTCATAGCAGAATAACAGACGTGGCAGAATAAGCCTTAATGTGTATGGCCTTATCGAAATTAAAAAATAAATTGTGGAAGCAGAAATAGTAACAATAACGTCAATACTCCTACCCGACCGGTTCCTCAACCGGGAAGAACCAACTTCGAGGGGCAGAAGCTGGTTTCGGTATCGATGGCCCCAGGACCACTGTCCAGGTCTCGCAGACTACAACAAAAGTCTGACTGTGGAAGCAATATTAAACGGTAAGAAACAAGTGGCTACGATCGACACCGTCGCCACTCTCTCCATTGTTCGAAGGGACTTGGTGAAGATGACATGGCTGCATAACACCAATACCTACGTCTCAGAGTCATAGTCAGAGTATACGGGGAGGTTCGTCTTACGATCCGTTTGGCAGAACTGGAGTTTTCGTATCTATTTCTAGTAGCAGATATATGTGGTGAGTGCATCATTGGAATCAACTTAATGAAAGAGCACGGAGTAATCCTTGATATTGGAAAGCAAACTCTTAAGTAACGAAATGTGGAACTTCCTATGGTTTATGGCAACGAAAACTCATCAACACTAAGGACTGTCATAAAGAAAGATATTTGCCTGCCAGTGTTCGTTTGAGCGAAAATAAAGGGTGATTTGGGTAGCCAAGATACCTAATGGTGGAGCCCAAAACATTATCTCCTAGGGAAGACTCTTGTGGTACCAAACAATAACATGGTGCCCGTACGGATACTCAACATCAAACGGTACGAAGTCAAGCTTAGAAAAGTAGAAGTTGTTGGAAGGTGTGAATCTGTATCTGCAATAATTAAAATCACAGAAGCCGAAGTTGAAGAGATGATATCGACCATGAAGAAAGGTGAGCTAATCGAAAATTCTAAAAGCCCTTGGGCATCACCAGTTGTTCTTGTCAAAAAGAAGGACGGAAGCACTCAATTCTGTGTGGACTCTCGGAGTCTGCTACCCTCTGCCAAGAATCAGCGATACGTTTGATGCAATGGTTTGATGGAGTGCGTTTTACCAGGACTTACTTGGAAATCTTGCCTAGTCTATTAGAACGATGTCATCGTTTATGGTAAAACATGAGCATTGTGAAAACCTTAAGGCAGTGTTCCAGAGGCTTCGAGAATCAAGCTTGAAATTAAATCCAGACAAGTGTGCATTTTTCAAGTCTGAAGTTAAATGCTTGGGACATATCATCTCTTCCCAAGGAGTGAAGACAGATCCTGAGAAATTAGACACCGTAAAGAATTGGCCAACTCCACATTGTAAACATCTACTCTGGAGCTTTCTTGGTGTAGCCAAGTACAATTGTCGTTTTGTCAAGGATTTTTCTGGAATCGCGAAAAGCTTGCATCAGCTAACTGAAAAAGCCAAATCATTCAAATGGTATGCAATACACCAGTTCTGGCCTATCCGACCCCAGGAAAACCTTTCATCATCGACGCTGGCGTAAGTAACGTGAGAATTAGAGCCGTATTGTCGCAAGTTCATGAAGGAGAAGAAAATATTGTTGCCTATTGCAAGGTACTCTCAAATCCAGAAAGAAACTACTGTATGACCAGAAGAGAACTAGCTCTAATATCGGCTACAAAACACTTCCATAAGTACATCTATGGACAGAAGTTCCTTCTTCGAACCGACCATGGCAGACTTAATTGGATTTTGAACTAGTGATCGGATGAAAACACGATACGAGGCAAAAGCCACAACGACAGGATTCCAAGCGGGAGACCTTGTGTGGTTTTATAATACCCACCGTCGGAAAGGACTTTCACCAAAACTTCAACAAAATTGAGAAGGCCCTTATACTGTTGTAACACGAATAAATGATGTCGTCTACCGCATTCAGAGAGGATTAAGAGGCAAACTGAAAGTAGTGCCCAGGGACCATTATAATGGTAAAAGAAGTGATGGATTTGCCCGGGACGGTTAATCCTAAGAGGGGGGCAATATAACGTCTGTTATTTTGAATTATGCCTCCTTACACTCTATAGCGCCATCTTGTGGAAAAGCTTCTTCTATGGAATGTTCGAGAAACAGATACCAGAACCTTCAAAAAATTTCGGGAATCTTTGTATTAAGTATAAAAGCGCCTGTTTGGCCGACAGAGGACACAGTTTGTTTTTAATGGTGAAAGATTAAAGTTGGTTGTAATAAGAGATAAGTAAATTGTTTTCGGAAATTAGTTTCGTTTTATTTGAGTGTTGAATAATAAATTGTAGTATGAAAGTAAAGTTTTTTTTATTTAGGAAATAAATAAGTGGACGTTTTAAACAAAGTGAATAAGTTTTATCTATCGCAACCGAGAAAATGTTACAATGTATTGTTCCCGTTCCCGTAAGAAACATTTCTGTTTTTAGATGACAGAACCTTATTTAATCCCACCATCTTCAGCGTGACAGTCCACTACACTAACCATCACATAACGGGCAAGTACAAGTACAAGGAAAAATTTGGACGTATGCAGGTAGTTCTGATCAGGTGCTCGCTTACATTACGGAAATACATTCAAGACTTCATGATTTCCACTTGTCAGTATTTGGATCGATCGCTTGTTCTGAATTGATGATCAGGAAATCATAAGATAAAGAAACGTTGGCTCAAAGGCAAAGTTTGGTGCAGTATCCGTTTAAGAAAAATAGAAAAAAATAGTATACATGGTCTTTATTTTCATTTTTTTTCTTCAAAAATTTGAGTTTGAAAGTAATTTTTTCAAAAAATACTTATAGCAATAACTTGATTTAAAAATAGTATAGAAGAACAGACTTCTAGCTTTCAAAATTGGTATATTACTACATTGTAGGTATTTTTGTTGTTTTAAAATATTTTGTTTTCGAATTGAAGCACTTTTCTTTAAACTGCCCCTCCCGTTTAAACAAGGAGAGATAGACCCTCTTCCGGTAGTAAAAACAGTTGTATTTAATCCCTCTATAAGAGTATGCTTTTATTTTGCTGCGGCTAAGTTATCTTACTTGGTCGGTTTTTCATACAAAAAATGGTTTTCACATGGCGGCTTCTCACAGAAAATTATATTCTAAACGAATGGGAATCCCACTCTAAAACTAGACTTTTAGTATTTAGATTAATAAATATATAAGTTATATTTTTAGATCGAAGAAAAAAATATCAAAAGGGTCTAAGTTATCTCAAATTTGATTTGAAATGCTATAAACTTCCGGTTTTCTACCAACAAAAAAACCTATTTCCGGTTTTGATGTCATATCTTGACATTTGACAGAACATCTAATTTGTCACATGTTGCACAATTGGAACAATTTTTCTATCTCTTTATTTCATTAAACAACACATTGCTTTAAAATGCTTGTTGAAACTTTACAAGCCCATAAATCTAACCCCAGGCCTCAAAAATCAAAATCCTTCCATACACTTGTTGAAAACTACACAAAGTATAAACAATCTAAAAAAGTGCTAAAAGTCTTATACTAGTGACCTTGAAATTATTTTTTTTTAAATCATTAGAAAAAATCTATGTCTGACCAATTTCCGAAAATATTTAGCTGCCTTTATATGAGGATTAAGTTATCTTTCAAATGGTACATATTTTTTTCGAATATCCCATAAATGAGGTGCTAAAGGTACACTTGACCTTGGGACAAAACTTTAAAAATTAATTTTAAATAAAATCCAAAGCTGACCAATTTCTGAAATTAGCTGACCTTTTATGAGTATTGAGTTACCTTTCAGATGATAAATTTGTATTCGAATATCCCATATAAGTTAACGACAGCATCATTGTTTGTCAACATCACCCACACAAGACATTATATCCACATCCATCATCCTTATCATCAATCGAGCTTTGTAAACACCACGGTCGACCACCATGGATGATGAAATCAACACTCCACTTCCCAATGCGTTATGGGAAGCTGATTCAACGAATCAACATGCAGATAAATTTTAAGCTGACATTATTTTTAAGTAGAATATAAGATAGAATATTTTAAGATTATTTTTCAGTAATATTGTAACATCAAAAGAGGCAACTTGCCCAAAGGAGAATAAAATAAAATTTTTTTTTATTTAAAATTAAACGAAAAATCTTTAATTGGCGCCCGAGCAGGGACGGGATAGTCCCAAAGTGGTACAAGAAGTCCCAAAGTGCGTAAAGTCCACAAGTGGCACAAAAACGTACAGAAGTCCCTTAGTAGCCTAGCAAAAAGGACCAGTAGAACTGGAAGCCGCTCTGACATGCTGATTTTTATGTTGTAAGATTTATCATTATTTTTATATTTAATTAAAAATTAAGAATAAAAATTAAAAAAAAAAAAAAAACAAAATTTTTTATTTAATAAACAATTGAATTCAAAATAATTACATTTAATTAAAAGTGAGGACTCAATAAATTATAAAATCATTATTTTTATAGTTAAAAATTAAGAATACAAAATTAAAAACATCAAATTTTTTATTTTATAAAAAATTAAATTCAAAATAATAACCTTTAATTAAAAGTGAGGATTCAATAAATTATAAAATCATTATTTTTATATTTAATTAAAAATTAAGAATAGAAATTAAAAACATAACATTTTTTATTTAGTAAAAATTAAAATAATTATATTTTAATTAAAAATTCAATAAATTATAAAAAAAAAAAAGAAATCATGGCTAACTTAAATAATAATCCAGGACACCCAATCAATCCTCTTCAAAATGCTCCAACTAACCAAAATAATGCTACCATCACTCGCCCCGAATTACAAAGCATGGTAATATCCATCGTAAACCATGTACTAAACACAGAAGGTAGGGATATCATTCAAAGTATTATAAATCCTAATTCCGATCGATTTCGAGGAATCGATCAGGCAATCGATCCAACGCAGAGAGCTAACCTTGCGGACCTTGACAAGGTTCCGGACGTTGTTAGGTGCTTAAGAGATTTTTCAGGTCAACCTGGAGAATTCAGCTCTTGGAAGAAGAGCGTAGATCGAATTATTCGACTCTACGAACCTTTTAAAGGTTCACCAAAATATTTCGGTGTACTAAATGTTATCCGAAATAAAATCGTAGGAAACGCAGATATTGCGTTAGAATCTTACAATACACCCCCCGATTGGGATTGTATTTCACGCTGTCTATAACCCTTCATTACGCGGACAAACGTGACTTAGGAACTCTGGAATACCAGATGGTTTCCCTCGTTCAAGGAAATGATACTGTACAAGGTTTTTATCAAGCCGTGTATTCCCACTTATCACTCATCCTTAACAAGATTGCTTGCATGGACGTTGGTCCGGAAGCATTAAACCTACTTACAAAAACGTACAGAGATAAAGCTCTCGACACCTTTGTAAGAGGACTAAAAGGAGACTTACCAAGACTCCTCGGAATTCGCGAACCCCTAGACCTCCCACAGGCCCTCTATCTGTGCCTAAAACTAGAGAATCAAAATTTTCGATCAAATTACGCAATAAACCATCAAGGAACAGCTAATAAATTCCATAATTCCATTCCCCCAGCACTTCCTCCGCGAAGACCATTTCAAAACTCCTTTCCAAATAATCAAATTCCATTTTATCCTCAACTTACATATTTTCCTCAACAATCTACAAATTACAACCAAAGATCATTCCCGTTTAATAATAATAATATGAATGTCCCTAGACAGCAACCTTTTAATCAGAATCAATATCATAATAAGCAATACCAAACCAATCAAGGAAATAATATAAGGCCACCGCCAAGGCCACAGCCAAGAACAAACCCGATGGAAACTTCAACCATCGGGACTGCTAAAGTGAACTATGTGAATAGACCACAACAGCAACAAAGAAATGGGCCACCTGCGCCAAAGAGAACCAATATCTTTCTACAACAGCCTAATCACCCAAATAAATTACAAAGAAATTATCATCTGAACACTTTACCCCAAGTTAACCCTCCATCCCAAGTAAATCCTCTAGCCCAAGAAATAGAACTTCAACAATATTACGATGCCCCTTATTTGAGCAATGAGGAATACGAACAGAGTTTCAATAATTACATAGAACCTCTTACTCAAGAGACAAGCGAAGATAATGTAACTGAAGATATATCTCATTGCAATGACATACATTTTTTAGATTAGCAAGCTCTTCATTGCCGTTTATTGAAGTGAAAACAGTTGGTAATGAGGTGCTTAAAATTTTAATTGACACAGGATCTAACAAGAACTATATTCAGCCATCCCTAGTGAAGAACCCTATCCTTAATGACAAAAAATTCTATGCCAATTCTATTGCAGGAAACACAGAAATAACACACCACACTTTTGTTAACTTATTCGGCCTAAAAGATATAAAAATTAAAATCTTTCTTATGCCAGACTTGAAATCATTTCAAGGCATTCTTGGAAATGATAGTTTGAAAGAGCTATCAGCTGTAATCTACACACAACATAATTACATGATTATAAAGGACAATATAAAAATACAAATCAAGCAGCTCGCTGCACAAGCAGTAAACACTGTTTCTTTAAGAACAGAACAAATGACTAAACAACAAAAAGACTCAATTAAGACACTAACATATAGACACTTGAAACTATTCGACGAACCGAACGAAAAACTAACTTATACGACTGTTGTAAAAGGTGAAATAAGGACTTCATCCGATTCACCTGTGTACACCAAACCTTATCCGTACCCAATGGCTCTAAAAGATGAAGTAGAGAGCCAAATCCAAAAACTCATAAATGACGGTATAATAAGACCTTCAAGATCACCCTACAATTCGCCCGTGTGGATTGTTCCTAAAAAACCAGATTCATCTGGAGAAAAAAAATTCCGATTGGTGATCGATTATCGCAAGTTGAATACCATCACCATTGCTGACCGGTATCCTATTCCCGAAATTAATGAAGTTCTCGCACAACTAGGTCAAAATAAATTCTTCACGGTTATTGACCTTAAGAGTGGTTTCCACCAAATTCCACTAAAAGAAAAGGACATTGAAAAAACAGCCTTTTCGGTGAATAATGGGAAATACGAATTCACCCGGCTGCCTTTTGGGTTGAAAAATGCCCCTTCCATTTTTCAAAGAACACTCGACGATATATTGAGAGAACATATCAGAAAATTATGCTTCGTTTATATCGATGACATTATTATATTCAGCAAAAATGAAGAGACTCATTTAAAAAATATCGAAACAGTTTTCAAGACTTTAGAAGCTGCAAACATGAAAGTTCAGCTTGACAAATGCCATTTTTTCAATGAAGAAGTTGAATTCCTTGGATTCTTAATTTCTTCAAACGGCATTAAAACTAACCCAGAAAAGATTAAAGCAATACTTCAATTTCCAAACCCTAAGACACTCAAAGACTTACGGTCGTTCCTAGGTCTTTCCGGTTAAAGACTATGCCAAATTAGCAAAACCTTTAACCGCTCTTTTAAGAGGGGAAAACGGACGTCTGTCCAAAAACCTATCAAGCAAAAAATTAATTCATCTAAATGAAGAAGCAATAGAAGCCTTCAACAAACTAAAAAATTCCTTAGCATCAAGAGATACTATACTTACTTACCCCGATTACAAAAAAGAATTTGAACTTACTACTGACGCTTCGATTTACGCACTAGGAGCAGTATTATCACAGGAAGAAAAACCTATAATGTTTATTTCAAGAACATTAGTTAAATCCGAAGAAAGCTTTGCCACAAACGAAAAAGAAATGTTGGCTATAATTTGGGCTTTAAACACTTTTAGAAATTACTTGTATGGCTCAGCAAGAGTAAAAATATTAACAGATCATCAACCTCTCACGTATGCTTTAAGTAGCAAAAACACCAATTTAAAAATGAAACGGTGGAAAGCAGCGTTAGAAGAATACAACTATGTAATAAAATATAAGCCAGGTAAGGCTAACATAGTTGCTGATGCATTGTCAAGACCACCTCTTGACCCTCAAATTAATTCCCTTACAGCCTCTCAACATAGTGATGAAAGTTCATCACACGAACTTATACCAGCAGTAGAAGTCCCAATTAACGTATTTAAAAATCAACTTATTCTTCTTATAGGTGAAGAAAACTCTTACCAACTTCAATACCCTTTCCCGAATTTCCGTAGACATACTTTTATACAACCTCAATACACTAAAGAAAACCTGATTTCAATATTTAAACGATATCTTATCCCTACCATAATAAACGGATTAATGACAACAGAAGAAACCATGGGAATTATTCAAAACATATATCCACTTTATTTTAGAAATTACAAAATCAGATTTACACAAACAAAAGTTGTTGATTTAGCCACTCAAACTGAACAAGAAGAACATATCTTAAAAACCCACAACAGAGCACATCGGAATGCACGCGAAAACAAAATTATTATTTCCCCCAAATGAATTCGAAAATTGATAAAATAGTTAAGCAATGTATTATATGTCGAGAACATAAATACGATAGACACCCGGAAAAACCCGAGTTAAAATCAACACCTATTCCCCAATATCCAGGCCATATTTTACATATAGACATATATTCAACTGAAGGAAATCTAGTTCTTACCGCGTTAGATAAATTTTCGAGATACGCTCAAACGAAAATTCTTAAATCCAAAGCTGTTGAAGATATAATAGAACCATTAAGAGAAATTTTATTCGCATTCGGCGTACCAAAATTCGTTGTCGTTGACAATGAAAAATCATTTAGTTCATCGACTATCTGTTTCTTATTGCATGATCAATTAGGAATAGAGATCTTCAAAACACCCCCATATTCCAGCACAGTCAATGGACAAGTGGAGCGATTTCACTCCACGCTCTCAGAAATAATGCGTTGTCTAAAAACCGAAAAAATTCATAAATCTTTCCTAGAATTATTAGATAGATCAGTATACGAGTACAATTGCTCGATTCACTCAACAATAGGACAAAAACCCATCGAGGTATTTTTGGGAAGAAATGTCAGTACTGATCCTGAACAGTTCGACAAAACAAGAAAAGAAAATATACTTAAATTACAGGAAAAACAAAATAGTGATCTAAAGTATCACAACAAAAAAAGACATAAAATAAAAAACTATTCACCTGGTGACATTATTTACGTTAAGATAAACAAACGATTAGGTTCTAAGTTATCACCTCGCTTTAAACAAGAAGTAGTTAAAATAAATAGAACAAAAACTATAGTAACAGAAACAGACAAAGTAGTACACAAAGCAAATATTAAAAGCTGAAATCAAAAACCTTTAATAAAGAATTAATATTCATCCCCTTTAGATTTATCCTGGCTCCATGCCTCGCCAGTATCCAAATTTTGGACTATACAAACTCGCAAGTTGTAACTTTCCACACAGAAAATGCAAAAAAACTGACAGGAACATTTAGACTTATACACATAATCGACGTAGAATCGTATGAAAACTTAATAATGGACATTGAATCAAAAATAAATACAATTAACAAAAATAACCCCATATATACCTTTTTAATCCATGAAGCCGCCACAATCAAAAATTATATCAATAGATTAAAACCTAGAATAAGAGACAAAAGATCAATAGATATAATTGGTAAAACTTGGAAGTGGATCGCGGGCAATCCCGACCACGATGATCTTAAAATTTTAACAAATAAGATAAATAATATTTTAGTTAATAACAATAAACAAGTAATAATCAACAAGTTAGCTTTAGGAAGAAGAATCATTAAAGAAGGTGTCACTGTCACCGACGAAATAACATTAAATATTAAATTTCAATTAGAAGTATTAAAAGAAGAAATTGTAAATGTACAATATGCCATACATTGGGCCAAAGCTGGTCTTATAAATTCATTCTTATTAGACGATAAAGAAATAGAAATAGTAAATAAAGTTCTAAAAGAAAATAAAATGCCATTTATAAATATAGAAGAAGCCATTGAGGTTTCAAATTTAAAAATAGCAAGTAGTAATTCATCTATTATTTACATAATAAGTATCCCTATGTCAGAAGACACAATATGTAGTTTACTTTTACTAAAACCAATTAAAATGAAAAATATCATAAATAAAATAAAATTTGAAAATGTATTAAAATGTAATAATAAATTGTATGGCATAAAGAAAAAATGTTTTAGTTATAATGACATAAATATATGTAATGATAATAATATAATAGAATTAAAAGAAAATGATTGCATAACCACCATGTTAAGAAGTCAGCAGCCGTCATGCACCAAAATTACAAATCTGCACATCCCATCAGTCGAAAAAATATCAGCTGGAATACTTTTCCTAAACCAATACAATGGTTCCATAACAATCAATAACGATACTAGAAGCATTTCCGGAACATTCGTCATACATTTTTCTAACACCTCTGTTACCGTCGAAAATAAAACCTACCTCACAAAAGAAGTTTCTGGATTCAAACCTTTACCAGCAATTCTGCAACCGAACTCAGTCCATAATATTTATGAAGAAATACTAACCTTGGAAACTTTAAAGGAATTACACATCAATAATACACAGGAAATAAAATTGCTAAAGGAAGAAAACCCAGTTGGACACTTAACTAGTTTTAGCATATCCACATTAATAATTATCACAATCATCATAATTGTTGTAATAACAAAATATTCTAGAAAGTCAATCCCAGTTTCGATACACCTACCGCCTACAGAAATAACTTTTACATCAGCAGATTTACAAACCATATCGACTACAGAAGAAATACCCGAATCTGCAAAGATTAAAAGTATTAACCAAATTCCATTCTTTTAATGTTCAACGAATACGTCTTGATTTAAGTGGGGAAGAGTTAACGACAGCATCATTGTTTGTCAACATCACCCACACAAGACATTATATCCACATCCATCATCCTTATCATCAATCGAACTTTGTAAACACCACGGTCGACCACCATGGATGATGAAATCAACACTCCACTTCCCAATGCGTTATCGGAAGCTGATTCAACGAATCAACATGCAGATAAATTTTAAGCAGACATTATTTTTAAGTAGAATATAAGATAGAATATTTTAAGATTATTTTTCAGTAATATTGTAACATCAAAAGAGGCAACTTGCCCAAAGAAGAATAAAATAATTTTTTTTTTTTATTTAAAATTAAACGAAAAATCTTTAATTTATATGAGGTGCTAAGATCCCGGAGCCCCGCTTCACGTGAAATGCCCCAGCATCTTCATGTTAAAAGAAAAGTCTAAGATATTCTTCATAGATGATCTCGCTGAAATGCCTTTGATACGAATACCTTAAGTTCACCATGGTCAGATTTAAATTGACTTCTTAGACTATTGATTGTAGCATTTAAATATCCATGAAAAACGCAGAAAGGGCGTTACGTTTTGATGGTGGATCTATTCTATGATGATACAGTTTTTTTTTAGTGTTGCAATAATCGCACCCAAAATTTCTTCAATCGACCAATTGAAACGAAAAGATCATTGTAACATTTGATTGCACGCATATTATAATTTATATGTTATATGTTTTATTAGAAACACTATACAAAAATGACGAGCCTTAAATAACTTCGAACAATCTCATATGTAAGATACCTACATTCATTTCTCTATACTATTATACATGTGACAGGATCACGAAGTATGTACCTACTCTTATATTGTATAAACCTTATCTTCCAGGAATTTTTAAATTTCATGTTAAAATTTTCAATTGTGAATAATAAACAAAAATACCTATAATACAAAAAAAGTCCTTTCCTAGGATCAAAGGTACATCTACTCACCTACATAATGATTGCTAAACTTCGAGAAGGAGTCAAGTTTTTTTAAGGGTTGCTTTGCAGCCATCATTTTTTGCAACGGGGAATTAAATCTATGTATCAACCTATATTTATAGATAACACAAAATAAGGAGTAAGGGGCTCCTTTGGATACTGGAAATCCGTTGGAAAGATTCATATGCGCAAGTTCTAAATAAAATTTTCAATTATTTTTGCTTGGTAAGCTCCACCCTCATCATAATGGAGGTATCAAAATACAGACTATTAATTTTTTGTATACCTATAACAACCTTAGAGTAATAAAAGCGCAATCGCAGTAAATACAAATGCGAATAATTGTAAGAAAAATCAGCCCTTAAAGCATTTCTTTTGATTGATGTTGCAGTCAGAGGAATATTTCATAAAACATTTTTTAATGTGTGTAGGAATATTTTTGAGAATGTTCAGACTTAACGCAGGGCAAGCCATTTAATATTTTTTTAATGCATCATGTATGTCTATGTAGTTAGTTATTCTGCGTTTTGATTCATATTTAGCCTTTCCAACAATGTAGCTAAGAGACAAACTGTTTGTTTAACAAGTAGAGCAAAATAACGAACGAGCTAGTAACGAACCCTTCACCATCATAATGTTACTTGTATAGATAGATATGTAGGTATATCTACTAATAAAGCCAGTCGCTGGAGCTGCAGTTCTAAAACAATCTCTATAATAGCTATAGGATTTGATTATTATTGTTAGTTTAAATTTAAAAATTCTCAAAGAAAACATTTTATTTTTTTTATTTTTGAAAAGTGATGAACATAACCTTCTAAATCACTTTTAAAGTGAGAGCTATTTTTAAAGCATGGTCAGGAACTTTTTGTGAATGTTATATCGAAAGTAGAAAAACAAATCTATCTTCAACATTTGAATCGTTCATCTGCTTCGTCAACAAGGGCTACATATAGAGAGTTTTGAATCACTGACTCCAATCTTCTTATTACTTCCGAATAGATAATGCCTGTGAAAGCTATAAGCATTATCTTTAGAGTAAGAGTAGAAATTCTTAGCTTAAACTATGTCCCTACCAATTTTGTGTAATTTCTGTAACTATGAGGGAGGCTTTACTTCCATCAAAGTGACCTCTCTAGATAACAACTGTTAGAAATTTTGAACTAATTGCCAACATTTTAAGTTATAAAACTTTACTTTTTTCAAATTATTAAAATTACACATTTATCAATTTTAAATTTAGAACTATAAATTATATTTCTATCAATTTTGTATTAACTTTTTTTTTATGAAACGTCATTATCTGGTAGACGGCAACTTGCAATGTCCATATCATATTCTTTTTTATATTTATTTTGTAACGTTTATTTGAAAATAAATAATAATAATAAAGCGAGATTCGACACAGATAGTTTAAAACGCCTAAAATTATACTTTAATACAAAAGCACTCATTTTAACTTTAAAAGCAGCAAAACTACTCTTAATAGGCGTTTTTCTTTTTGAGTTCAGAGCTGAGCACTGAGCAGAGTCTGAGCGACCAGAGTACGTTCTGAGCAGAGTATGTTCAGAGCTCTCTGATTTAATTATGAAACAACTTGAGCACTGAACTGTCATGATTAGAAATTATTTAATTATTATTATTATTTTACCGTCTCCACTAGAGCAACCAGCCTCTTCCACAATTTTTATTGTTTTGAGTTTTGACGATGATTTTTTTTTAATTTCCCGCCTTGCAAATGTCATCTCGTTTGTGTTCAACATTTTACTCCGTTTACTCTACTATTTTATTCTGAGCTCACAGAGCGTGCTCTGAACATGCTCAGAACTAAAAAAGAAACTCAAATTTGAAGCTCTGAACGATCAGAGCTAAAAAAGAAACACAAATATTTTTTTGACAGTTCAGGCTCTGCTCTGAACTCAAAGGGCCTTGCTAATAACCAAATTTAGTAAATAGTTAAACGAAAATCTCCAGATTACAAAACATTCGCATACTAATAACGAATTTAGTCTCCAGGTTATTCACTAGCAAGACGTCTGATTATTTTAAGCAAAGTTTTTTTTTAGCATATTTTTTATTGTTACTTAATACATATTTATGACAAACAAATAAATGAAAAATATATAATTTATGAGAAGTTCTTTCCTATAAATTGCGTTCTATATACCCAGTCGCGCGTGCATTTGTTGATGGAATCGCTTCTTTAATTTTGCGAGTTTCCTTGAATAAATTTATATCTTTCGTTACTTGAACTCATTTTTCTAAATATTTGTTTTTGTTGACGCGAAATTAATGAAATTGAAAATCCAAGAAAGTTTGACATTTATTTGACAACATATTGATGGAAATTGTAGTAGATTCAAGGAAAGTGTGAGGATTTGTTAACGAGAAGGTTAAATATGTTATTAGTAGGATTCCGTTTAAGCTCCGCACTTTATTTTAACCTTGCACTTTACTAATAGCCGACATTAGTGTTTGGTTATTAGTAAGGCCCAAAAAGAAAAACGCCTAATGGATGTATATGGGTGATTCTCTGCCAACTGTGATTTTTTAAATAAGAATTTTGCTAAAATTAAAAGTCATTGAAAATTAATTTTTTTTATTTTATTTGTCTTTAAATAGTCATGGTATTAAATCTGTAAGAGCATTTTACTACAACTTTTAAGGAACAAAAAATATGGTAAAAAGTACTAAATCTCTAAGACATGGTCATAGAGTACCTATATTATCTAGAGAACCGACTCGTACCCCCCCCCCCCCCCCTTGCCTGAAAACACCATCAAATTTTATTTTAGCTCAATGAGAGAAAACTCTCTTAAATTCCCTGTCCGTGAATACGTGTGAATTGTTGATACAACAACAATTGGTGCCAGTAGCTCAAAAAGTTGAAAAATTGAAAAACACCCGATTTGCGATCATTTAAATGCTTATATCTTTGGATCCAATGGTTGGATTTTCAAAATTTAAAATTTAAATTAAAGCCAGAATGACAATCGAGTACCAGCTATAAACAATTTTTCAAAACCTTCAAAAATTTCTTACTAAAAAAATTTAATTAATTTTTGGAGAATAATTTTCATCGAGGCAAACGTAACGAAGAAGAGGAATACACAAGAAAAAAAAATAAAAAAAAGTTTTCTATTAAGAATATACTGGTTGGAGGGAGATAGTAATTCTAAAGACGGTGGAGTGTGTGCAACAAAACAGCATAACCTAGGCAAATTGGGTTCGCATCGGGAAGAAATTTGCTATACATATGTAGGTATGCACGTTTGTGGTAGGTATTTTTCATTCATTATTTGTTAAGGTGCCTTCATATGCTTAGTTTGGTTGGCTGATAACTTTTATTCTAATAGTCGGATCGTTAAGGTTGAGGTCTTAAAATTCAGGTTGAATATCATTTTTTTTACAAAATCATTGCAGAGCAACATAAAAGTATGTTTACAATACAATATGTGTAAGCTAGGTACAATATATTATTAATTATCATTAATCATCAATTTTGTCTATTAAGGTAGCCATTTCTTTTTCTTTCTTTTACAATCTTTAAAGCTATTGACTGTAGTTAATAATCAATTGTATCTTACACATACTGTATATGTATTGTAAACATACTTTTATGTTACTCTGCAATGATTTTGTAAAAAATATGTAGCCTGATATTCAACCTGAATTTTAAGACCTCAACCTTAACGATCCGACTATTACAACAAAAGTTATCAGCCAACCAAATTAAGCATATGAAGGCACCTTAACAAATAATGAATGAAAAATACCTACCACAAACATGCATACTTACATATGTAAAGCAAATTTTTTCCCGATGCGAACCCAATTTGCCAAGGTTATGCTGTTTTGTTTCACGCACTCCACCGTCTTTAGAATTACTATCTCCCTCCAACCAGTATATTCTTAGTAGCAAACTTTTTTTTATTTTTTTTTTGTGTATTCCTCTTCTTCGTTACGTTTGCCTCGACGAAAATTATTCTCCAAAAATTAATTAAATTTTTTTAGTAAGAAATTTTTAACGGTTCTGAAAATTTTTTTATAGCTGGTACTCGACTGTCATTCTGGCTTCAATTTGAATTTTAAATTTTGAAAATCCGACCATTGGATCCAAAGATATGTGGCAGCACCATCAGTGATAAAAACAGCACCAACACAAACACAAGAACATCAAGCAAAACCAGCAGCTGTCACAACAAGAATTAGAGAGAGAAAACAGATTCTGTTGCCGAGAGAAATATTCGAGTTTTATAGTTAGTTTTCTCGTAGTTGATTTGACTTATCGAATTCTTTGCCTACTCAGTAAATTTAATTCTTCTTATATTATATTGTAATAAAGTATTTTATTAGTCTTTAACAAAAACTTAACTGTTTTATTGGTGTTTAATTAAAAACACTAAATTGGTGACCCCGAACTTTCAATACAAACAGATTTTTCTGTTTCCTCTTTTTCCTACCAAAACAATACGACGCATAAAGCCGGGAATCCGCCATAACCTCCAAATCATCATGTCGGATTTCAGCGAGCTGATCAAGAGTAGAGGAATCATTAAACAACAGATCACAAAACTATTCAATTTCTTCTCCGTCGACAGAACTGCTACCCAGGCAGAAATAAAAAAAATCAAACTCGACAAACTCTACCGAGATTTCGACATCTTTCAATCAGCCATTGAACAAAAATCCATTGAATATAATGAGGAAGACGAAAATAGTAAGGCAATCGCAGAAGCAGACAGTGAGAGAGATCATATCGATAGCCAGTATGATTCCATCACTCGATTTATAAGCCAAATACGGGAAAAACAAGAACAAGAAGACACAGCCCATCAAACACAAACAGAAACCAGTGAACTCTCACTGCTTAGAGAACAGGTAAGACTTTTGACATTGCAAAACTAAAACTCAACAGCGCAAAACTTGACCGCACCTGTCCATCCTCCATCTCTTCACCAGTCAAGATCGAATATTCGTCGAATAAAACTAACTAAATTTGATCCATCTCAACCTCAAATGTGGCTTAGTCAAATCGAAATGACATTAGAATTGGAAGGTATCACGACTGAGGAAGAAAAATTCAAGCAAGTGTTCATTAGTCTTGAGGGTGAATGTCTTACAGCCTCTGAAGATTTAATAAGCGATTCGTCGGTGATAAACAAGTTTACAGTCTTCAAAAAACGCATTCTCTCCAGGTTTGCAGAATCGGCAGAATCCAAACTGAGGCGTTTGTTGAAAGGTGCAGACTCCAAGGACAAAAAACCTTCAATTATCTTATCTGAACCCCCTCACGGTTTTCGCCTTGACGGTGGCGAGGGGGCTTACGTGGGATCCTCCAGCAACCCAGCTGCAGGGTCTCACCACTAAGCAAAACCAACAAAAACAGAGATGTACATCAAAGACAAATATGGACAATATACAAACGAACGAACAAATCAGAGTGGGGATATACACTCAAGTGTCGACAGAGGTCAGGCTGTCGGCGAGGGCTTGGACTCGCGAGAGGCTAAGTCGCCAGTGACAAACATTAACGCAAACGACGAACAAAAACTGACAAACACTAACGCAAACGAACAAAAACGACATAACTTAACAAGACAAACAAAAGCGCTAGACCTCACAGCTGCTCTTCTCCCTGCTCTAGATAGCATGGCTATCGACGGTATGGAGACCTCGGACGGACCTCCCTCTATAGGAAGTCAAACCGAGGACGAGCTGCTAGAAGACTCGAATCCCGAAGAGACTACGCTGAAGCCTACTGCACCCCTCAAAGATCTCAAAGCTTCGAGGAAACGCAGTAACTACAGATCCTCTAAAAGATTCGTGAGTGCTATGAACGGAAAAGACCCGACCACCCTCAGTTCAAGAGACAAGGCTCTCTTGAAAAAACATAAGAAGTTGGTGAGGAACTTTGAGCGTCAGTCGGCAGCAGCTGCCCCTGAATCCATTGTCTCTTCACAACATTCGATCCCCAAAAAGCTGGACAGCGACAGAGCTAATGCATCCACATCTGGTTCTATCCCTAAAAAGATAAACCAAGAACAGGCTGCAATCAACTCTGCTGCTCGTCCCGGCTCGAAACCGACACAGGCGACGCCTAATAAGAGGCAGCAGACAAAAACTAAATCGAACCCGAAAGGGAACGAGGCAGTGCAAGTCGGCAACTCTTATGGGGCGAAGCCAAGTACGTCTAAAAGAGCTAGATCGGAGGAGGCAGCCAAGACTGAAGGTGCTAAAAACGCAAGACCAACAGTTTTGACACCACCCCGATTGATCTGCAGATAGCAATCATTAGTCGAGACAACCCGGATGGGAAAATCACGGCAAATAACTGGCTACTTGTTGAGAACGAAATCCTCAAAGCCATGATGGCTACATCTGAAAACGATAGTTTTGATGACTATACTTTCGATGGAGCTGGATGGCGAAAAGGTGTGAAAGTGGTTTGCTGTGGGGACCAGAAATCTCTGGAGTTCCTCACTCACATCATCACCAATATTGGTGAACTGTGGGAGGGCGCTTCTCTAGAGATTCTTCCCGTCACGGAACTACCCCTTCGCCAGCAAATTAATATATGGATTCCTCCTCCTGCTACGCATGAGGACACATCCATAATTAAACTGCTGGCAAACCAGAACAAAGAGCTCTCCGTGCTAGACTGGAAGCTCCAGTCTTCTAGGAAGAGTCCTAGTGGGGAAGGAAAGGACCTCTTGTTCATTATTGACAAGAAATCTGACCTTCTTCTAAAAAGCAAAAAAGACGTGTTGAGGTACGGTCTTGGAACCGTAAGGGTTAGGAGGCATGGGGGCAAAGGGGAGTCAAAAGCTGCTGGTGGTGCAAATTAATTTGCATCACGCCAAAGCAGCAACGCACGACCTAATGCTCTACATGTCTCAAGAAAACGTGGATGTGGCCTTAGTCCAAGAACCATGGCTCCGAAAGAGTCAGGTCCGGGGATTGAGGTCAAAGAATTACAACCTTTTCTGCTCCACGTCAGATGGTAATATAAGAAGTTGTATTCTAGTGAAAAAGTCAATTAATGCTTTCTTTTTATCTAGGTACAGCAACGAGGATAATGTGGCAATCAGCGTTGAATCCAAGGAAGGAAACTTCGTCTTGGCATCAACGTACATGCCGTACGATGAAGAAAACCCTCCAGCAAAGATAGTCCGCGACCTTGTGGATTACACCACGACACGACGGACACCTTTTGTGATGGGATGTGACGCCAACGCTCATCACACTCAATGGGGGAGTAAGGAAATCAATGAAAGGGGTGAGTTACTTTTTGAATACATTCTCTGTTCTAACCTTATTTTATGTAATGAGGGCGATCATCCAACATTTCGTAATAAGAATAGGGAAGAAATTCTAGATCTCACTCTTACGAGTAATACTGATAAAATCTCTGTAGGAAATTGGAGAGTCTCACCTCAGGAATCCTTTTCGGATCAATTTAGGATACTCTTTACTTTAAACAGAAACCCAAATGAGGAGAAAATTTTTAGAAACCCAACTAGAACAAAGTGGACAGAATATACAAAATGGTTGAACGAACGTATCGATCCACCAAAGGAGGACTCGATCTCGACAACTTCAACCATTGACACAGCTGTCCACATCCTTACTAGTAAAATGAAAACGGCCTTTGAAAAACACTGTCCTATATCTCGTAACATTAAACCCACTAACCCACCATGGTGGAGCAGTGAGCTTAAGAAACGAAGAACAGGGGTCAGAAAACTCTTCAATAAAGCCAGACTGAGCAAATTAGAAATAGACTGGAATCTATATAGAGCCGAACTTAATTCATATACCAAAGAATTAAGAAAGGCCAAGAAAGATTCATGGGCTAGGCACTGTGAATCCATTGAGAACACAAGTGAAGCGGCTAGACTTCGAAAGATCCTCGCATCTAACCCCACGACTCCGGGATACATTAAACATCCCGATGGATCGTGGTCGAACTCGAGCCAAGAAACACTTGAACTCTTCATGGAAACACATTTCCCTGGATGTATGAGCCCTAATGACTCAGGGCATACACAACCAGACTCTCTACACGCTGATCAACCAGTACCAGACTTGGAACAGGTTATCACAGATCAGAAGATTATGTGGGCAATAAACTCGTTCAAACCCTTTAAATCAGCTGGACCAGACGAGATTATTCCGGCATTTCTTCAACATGCTCTACAGATAATCACCCCATGGCTTAGGGTTATCTTCAAAAGTTGTATTAAACTAAGATACGTCCCTATCAGCTGGAGAAAAGTCAGAGTAGTCTTTATTCCGAAAGCCGGCAAACCGACACACTCGACTGCAAAAGACTACAAACCGATCAGTCTCTCTTCGTTCCTCCTCAAGACACTGGAGAGGATCATTGATCTGCATGTAAGGGACCTCCTCAATCCAAACAACTTGTGCAACTCCCAACACGCTTACCTTAAAGGTAAGTCAGTGGAGACCGCGTTGCACGAGGTCGTTTCACAAATTGAGAAAAGTCTCGAGCACAAAGAATACACCCTGGCAGCATTTTTGGACATCGAAGGGGCGTTTAATAACGTTAAAACGGAGTCCATTAAATCTGCTCTGGAAGAGGTTGGAGTTGAATCTGCCATCGTGGACTGGATTTACTCCATGCTCAATGGTAGAATCTTAAACTCACAACTTGGGAACACTGTTGTCGAGAAAACAGTTGCAAGAGGCACACCACAGGGAGGAGTAATCTCACCTCTGCTCTGGGTCCTCGTTGTTAACAAAAATTCTTACAAAATTTAGGAATAAGGGCATTAAAACTGTGGCATATGCAGACGACATAGTAATCTTGATATCAGGTAAATATCTTACCACCATCAAAGATATTATGGAATCTGCGCTTAAGGAACTATCCTTTTGGGCAGCACAACACGGTCTCGGGGTTAACCCTGCAAAGACCGAGCTAGTTCTGTTCACGAAGAAAAGGAAATTAGAGGACTTCACTCCTCCCAAGCTTAACGGAATTCCTCTGAAACTTTCCAAAGAAGCTAAATATCTTGGCGTAATCCTTGATTCGAAGCTAACCTGGAAACGGAATACAGAGGAAAGAATGAAGAAGGCAATGTGTGCTTTCTATACATGCAAAAAAACATTCGGTACACGGTGGGGAATGCGACCGCAAGTCATCCATTGGATGTACACGGCGATCGTTCGACCCATCCTCACCTATGGTTCGATTGTATGGTGGAAGGCCGTAGAAAAGATTAGCTATCTCAAAAACCTAAACAAGGTACAGAGATTAGCCTGTATAGGAATAACAGGGGCACGGAAGTCTACACCACAAGCAGGACTGGAGATCATTCTCAATCTTCCAGTCCTGGATGAATACATTAAGGGGACAGCAGCCAAAAGTGCATTTCGACTTAAAGAAATGGACTCTTGGAAGCACAGCACTTATGGTCATGGGTCTATCTTGAAAAGATATGACGATCTTGATGTGACTACTGACTACGTACCACCCGTTATAGATTTTAGGAAAAGCTTCTCTACTTTAATACCCGAAAGGCATGGTTGGGAACCCAACTCACTACTCGGTGAACAGGGTATACCTCTCTACACTGATGGGTCAAAAATGGAAGAAGGAACAGGAGCTGGAGTGTTTAGTGAAGCTCTTAATATTAGAGAATCATATAAACTACCAGATGAATGTAGTGTCTTTCAGGCTGAGATTTATGCTATTGAAAAGGCAGCCGAAATAGTTCACAGGAAGAAACTGAGCTCTTCAGAGATCACATTCTTCGTGGACAGCCAAGCTGCTATCAAAGCGATAGCCAGTGAGACTATAAGATCCAAGGCAGTTGCAAAATGTCGAAATACACTGAACAATATTTGTTACTCCAACCAAGTCAAACTCTGCTGGGTCCCTGGACATAGCAATATAGAAGGGAACGACAAAGCAGATGCAGTGGCAAGGGAAGGGTCAATGTCAAATAGAGACAGTCGTAGCCAATCAGACACGAGACCGGACGTTCCGATTGGCGTGATCAAAAGGAAGATAGACCTAATAACGAAAGAGAAAATCAACAACTCCTGGATATCCAGGAACGATTGTGACATCTCTAGAAGTTTATGGCCTCTAATCAACGAAAAAGAAACTCAGTATATTCTATCGCTGAGTAAGAAGAGTATTAAAACCCTGATAGGTGTACTAACGGGACACTGTGCCATTGGCACAATGGCCACTAGATTTGGTGTATACGCACCCGATTTCTGTAGGAGCTGTCAGGATGTTGAGGAAATAGAAACCATTAAGCACCTGCTCTGCGACTGCCCCAACCTCCAAACAAATCGCCTCCGTTACCTTGGGAGCAGATTTGTTGGAGAACTGGACGATCTAGCGCAGGTCTCAATGGCAAACATGAGGAAATATATTGACAGTACGGGCTGGTTCGTAAATGACCCAGTCTATGTGAACCATTAGTTTAGTTGTTATCTCTGTTATAGGGGATCACAATGGACCAACAGGCCCCCGTGTACGCACAGCCTCAGGGCTGGGCACGCCCCTCCTAACCTAACCTAACCTAACCTATCTTATCTGAAATGAAACGCCTTGCTGGTGGTGAATGTGGCCCAAAAGTCATGAGAGAGTGTTCTTGCAAACACTGCCCGAATTGACAAGAAACGTTCTCACAGTTTTCGAAAACTACTCTCTTGATGACCTAGCCACGGCAGCAGACAAAATGTATGATTCTGCTAATAACAATCAGTCTTCGCCATAATTATCAGTCATCGAGCAGCAGTCAATCCAAGCAGTCTCTCAAGAAGGTCATATGAGCTACACAGAACTCTGTCGAACGGTTAAAGAACTCTCAGAAAAAATTCATTCTCTACAAACGCATGAACGTCAGAGATCCAAATCTAAAAGCAAGTTCCAGAGTCGAGGGCGTTCTTCTAGCGAAGGCAAAGACAATAAGAGGATATGCTTCTATCACAAACGATGGTCTCATAATGCTCGAAAATGTGAAGGTTCTTGTTCCTTCAACAACAGCAACAAGCAGGAAAACTAACTGAGCTGTCGTCAGTTCAGATGCGACAGCAACTTCAACAACAAGGAACCCCGTCTGCACATTTTCGATAAGGGAACAAACACCCGCTTTCTCATAGATTCTGGCTCAGTAGTGTCTGTAATTCCAATCTCAAAAATTAACCAACGTCTTATTAGTGCAGATCTTAAATTGTACGCAGCCAATAAAACCGAAATCCAAACTTTTGGCTATCACTTCCTTAAACTCAGCCTTGGTTTACGCAGAGAGTTCAAATGGTCATTTATTTTAGCTGATGTTCAGTCAGCAATCATCGGTGCAGATTTTCTGCAGCATTATCACCTTATCATTGATCTTACACAAAAATGTCTCATAGATGCAAAAACAAATCTCATGACCAGTGGAAAAGTAGCAAATGTGAACGAGTTTGGAATATCAACTTTAAGCGCAGGAGCAGTATTAAATAGTGAGTACTCAAACCTTCTTAAAGAATTTATCGATATCACTACCAGCTCAACAAAGCAAAAAACAAATATCGACCTTGCAGTTTGCCACTACATTGAAACAACTGGACCACCAGTTGCAAGTCGTTTCAGACGCCTTTCAGGAGATAAGTTAGCGGCTGCCAAAGCTGAATTGGATTATCTCATCGAAAAAGGCTTCTGCCGACCATCCAAAAGCTCATGGGCAAGCCCAATTCACATGGTTGCCAAGAAAAATGGTGGCTGGCGAGCCTGCGGGGACTATAAAAGATTAAATGCACAAACAACACCTGATAGTTACCCTATTGCGCATGTTGACGATGTGGCAGAGAGACTCCACGGAAAAACTCATTTTTCCACGCTTGATCTGGTTCATGCATACCACCAGATTCCGATGGCTGAGCATGACATTAAAAAAACTGCTGTTTGCACCCCATTTGGTCTTTTCGAATACATATTCATGCCATTCGGTCTGCGGAATGCATCGCAATCATTCCAAAGGTTCATGGACTCTATCTTCAGAGGTATGCAATTTGTATTCTGTTACATAGACGATATTATCATCATGTCTGAATCCTCTGAGCAACACCAAGAACATCTTCAAGCTGTCCTTACACTTTTAAGACAACATTCTCTTACAATCAATGTCAACAAATGCCAGTTCGGATTGTCTGAAGTCAAGTTTCTTGGATATTTAATCAACAAGGACGGGTGCAAACCACCGCCAGAGCGTGTTTCCGCTATCGTTAACTACGAGCGGCCCGAAACCATTAGTCAATTGCGACGATTTTTGGGTATCATCAACTACTACAGGCGTTGCATACCGCACGCAGCAGATCTCCAAGCTCCACTTAAGGAATATCTTAAAAATTCAAAAAAAAAATGATAAGCGAAAAGTTCCATGGACAGAAGAAACAAAAAAGATTTTCGATAAATGCAGAGCAAGTCTTGGTGAAGCAGCACTTTTAGTTCACCCAGTTTCAACAGCACCTTTAGTCTTGAGTACAGACGCTTCTGACGTGGCACTTGGAGCCGCATTAGAACAAAAAACGGACAGCATCTGGCAACCACTTGGATTTTATTCTCGTAAGTTAACTCCAACTGAGATTAAGTACAGTGCTTACGAACGAGAGCTTCTTGCCATCCACGATTCCATCAAACACTTTGAACATATACTGGACAGTCGACAGTTTGTTATCAAGTCCGACCACAAAACACTTGCCACCAATATCGGAAACAAATCTGATAGATCTTGCAAACGACAACTCAGATACCTGGACTACATCTCATCTTTTCAAACAGTCATAGTGCATATCAAAGGCGATGAAAATATTGTAGCTGATGCATTCTCTCCTCTGGCTCACGCAAACGTCAACGAGATTGCTATGCCTATAGATATCGATGTAAGAACAATCTTCGAATTTCCATCTGAAGACGTAGAACTGAAAAGTCTCATTGAAGGAACAAACTCACTCAAGCTTCAAATTGTCCATCTAGAACCTGAAAAAATTCCAATTTACTGCGATGTATCAACAAGATATGTGTGACCATATGTTCCACAAGAACTCAGGAAACGCATTTTCATCTCCGTGCATGGTCTCTCACATCCCAGTGGAAAAGCCACAGTACAACAAATAAAGCAAAAATATGTTTGGCCATTTATGAAGAAAGACGTTATTAACTGGGCTCGAAACTGTCTACCATGCCAAATAGCAAAAATTCATCGTCATAACAAACTGCAACCTAATCACATTGACATGCCAGACAGCCGCTTTAATCATGTTCATTTGGATTTGGTTGTCTTGCCTCCTGTTCAAGGTTACAGATATTGCCTCACTATGATTGATCGATTTTCTAGATGGCCGGAAGCCATTCCACTAAAGGATATGACTGCTGACTCTGTGGCTACAGCCTTTTGGATGCATTGGATTGCAAGATTCGGTTGTCCTCAAACGATAACCACTGATCAAGGGACACAATTTGAGTCCGCACTTTTCAACGCATTGACCAACTTGACGGGAACCAAACGTGCTCGAACAACAGCATACCATCCACAGGCCAATGGGATGATTGAACGTTGGCACAGATCCTTTAAAGCAGCTTTAATGTGTCACTCAACAACTCCATGGATAGAGCTTTTGCCAACAGTACTTCTTGGTCTAAGAACCTGCTATAAAGAGGATTTGAAGGCTTCAGCAGCTGATTTGCTTTATGGAACTTCCATCAGACTTCCAAACGAGTTTTTCACGAACGAAGACAAGTGTGATGCAGATCCTCAAATCTTCGGCAAGAAATTTCGTGAACATATGCGCATGCTAAGACCTGTTCCAGCAGCACATCACATCAAAAAGAGTGTATTTGTCCTCAAGGATCTGTACCATTGCTCACAAGTTATGCTTAGCGCCGACGCAGTTAGGAAACCGTTAGATCCTCCATACACTGGACCATTTGAGGTGATAGAAAGATTATCTGATCGTCTTTTTACCATTCGGATGAATAATAAAGATGTTAATGTATCAGTGGATCGACTCAAACCTGCATTTATGGCTCAAGAAGACAGACCACCACAAATCATTTTGCCAAATTAGAATACAAACGATGAATCCACTCAGAGCCAGCAGCAACAATCCGAAGTACCAAAAACACCAGAATCCAGTCAGAGCCAGGACCAACAATTAGGATTTCCAAAAACACCAGAATCCACTCAGAGCCAGCAGCAGCAACAACATGAAGCAACAACATCCAGTTCCAGATCTCCAGAAAAATGCACAATTAAAAAAATAGTCTCCTTCAAAAACAATAAAAACGTGACATTGTCACTGGAGGGGGAGTAGATGTGGCAGCACCATCAGTGATAAAAACAGCACCAACACAAACACAAGAACATCAAGCAAAACCAGCAGCTGTCACAACAAGAATTAGAGAGAGAAAACAGATCCTGTTGCCGAGAGAAATATTCGAGTTTTATAGTTAGTTTTCTCGTAGTTGATTTGACTTATCGAATTCTTTGCCTACTCAGTAAATTTAATTCTTCTTATATTATATTGTAATAAAGTATTTTATTAGTCTTTAACAAAAACTTAATTGTTTTATTGGTGTTTAATTAAAAACACTAAAGATATAAGCTTTTAAGTGACCGCAAATCGGATGTTTTTCAATTTTAGCAAAAATTGGGCAATTCCCACTGAAACACGTCGGTTGGCAATGAACAACAACCCCATTTTTTTTTTTTCAATTTTTCCGAGATATTTTTTGGTTTCCTATTTAACTATTGTGAAGGTCGTGTAGGGTGTACAGTTATGTATTATATATCAAATTAATTGTCTATTTTCCTAGATGTGGACATGGTGCTGACCATAGAGAATTATTTTACCTAGAGAACCGACTTCAGGGCTTTTTCTCTTTCACCCTACAAGCTGCACTGAGAGATTTCCTCCACAAGGGTGAGCATGTGTTGGTTGCCCTAATGCATTTTAAATGGAACGCGCCAACACAATGACACTGTTGTGGATATTGCTCAGTTTTGCTCAAATAAATTGAAAAGGTTGTTAAGTATTCAAAAAATAAAGCCGTTGAATTCAAAAATTGGAAATTGAAATTAAATTTTAGTAAAATTTCTTTTTGTAACCCTTTATCAATATAAATTATAAGAAATATCGTTTATTTTTCAAAACAGGCATTTTTTGGATGAATGTTTACCACTTTTTGATTTTTATCTTTTTCACGAATGCTTTTAAAAATCTCAAAACTATACAGATGATAGATATTGTTTATCTACTTGTTTTGTAAAATTTTAAGATTTTTCGAAATTTTTTTAACCAAGATATTGACATATTTCTGTTGTTTTATTTATCACCTCATAACTCTTAAGTTATTACATCAATACGATGTTATTTTTTTATTCACATCTAGGAAAATAGACAATTAATTTGATGTATAATACATAACTGTACACCCTACACGACCTTCACAATAGTTAAATAGGAAACCAAAAATAGTTAAATAGTTAAATAGGAAAAAAAATCTCGGAAAAATTGAAAAAAAATGGGGTTGTTGTTCATTGCCAACGTGTTTCAGTGGGAATTGCCCAATTTTTGCTAAAATTGAAAAACACCCGATTTGCGGTCACTTAAAAGCTTATATCTTTGGATCCAATGGTCGGATTTTCAAAATTTAAAATTCAAATTAAAGCCAGAATGACAGTCGAGTACCAGCTATAAAAAAAATTTTCAGAACCGTTAAAAATTTCTTACTAAAAAATTTTAATTAATTTTTGGAGAATAATTTTCGTCGAGGCGAACGTAACGAAGAAGAGGAATACACAAAAAAAAAATAAAAAAAGTTTGCTACTAAGAATATTCTGGTTGGAGGGAGATAGTAATTCTAAAGACGGTGGAGTGCGTGAAACAAAACAGCATAACCTTGGCAAATTGGGTTCGCATCGGGAAAAAATTTGCTATACATATGTAAGTATGCACGTTTGTGGTAGGTATTTTTCATTCATTATTTGTTAAGTTGCCTTCATATGCTTAATTTGGTTGGCTGATAACTTTTGTTGTAATAGTCGGATCGTTAAGGTTGAGGTCTTAAAATTCAGGTTGAATATCAGGCTACATATTTTTTACAAAATCATTGCAGAGTAACATAAAAGTATGTTTACAATACATATACAGTATGTGTAATATACAATTGATTATTAACTATAGTCAATAGCTTTAATGATTGTAAAAGAAAGAAAAAGAAATGGCTACCTTAATAGACAAAATTGATGATTAATGATAATTAATAATATATTGTACCTAGCTTACACATATTGTATTGTAAACATACTTTTATGTTACTCTGCAATGATTTTGTAAAAAAAATGATATTCAACCTGAATTTTAAGACCTCAACCTTAACGATCCGACTATTAGAATAAAAGTTATCAGCCAACCAAACTAAGCATATGAAGGCACCTTAACAAATAATGAATGAAAAATACCTACCACAAACGTGCATACCTACATATGTATAGCAAATTTCTTCCCGATGCGAACCCAATTTGCCTAGGTTATGCTGTTTTGTTGCACACACTCCACCGTCTTTAGAATTACTATCTCCCTCCAACCAGTATAGTCTTAATAGCAAACTTTTTTTTATTTTTTTTCTTGTGTATTCCTCTTCTTCGTTACGTTTGCCTCGATGAAAATTATTCTCCAAAAATTAATTAAATTTTTTTAGTAGGAAATTTTTGAAGGTTTTGAAAATTTTTTTTATAGCTGGTACTCGACTGTCATTCTGGCTTTAATTTAAATTTTAAATTTTGAAAATCCAACCATTGGATCCAAAGATATAAGCATTTAAATGATCGCAAATCGGGTGTTTTTCAATTTTTCAACTTTTTGAGCTACTGGCACCAATTGTTGTTGTATCAACAATTCACACGTATTCACGGACAGGGAATTTAAGAGAGTTTTCTCTCATTGAGCTAAAATAAAATTTGATCGTGTTTCAGGCAAGGGGGGTACGAGTCGGTTCTCTAGATAATATAGGTACTGATTTTTTATTTTTGAATTTTTATACGTTCTAACTCTTTTTGAAAATATTTTTGTTGAGTTTCTAAATTCTCTCTTACGTTTTGACGTTTTCAACTTTAAAAGCCTGTTTTATTCAAAATTGTATGTGTTTTAGTTTTTCAAATCTGTTCTTTGAGGTTGGAGTCATTTATTTTTATGCTAGGTTATAACTCAACATTTATTGCACAAATTTGTTTTAATATGTTTTGTCCGAGGTACTGGTACCATTCTTAATAAAAAAAATAACAAGATTTTTAGCAAAATTGCTTGAAATCATTTAATTTATGTTCATCATAAATACACGGTACTGACATTTAGGCCTTAATATAACCTCATATCTCAAAGCTTCTGAGAAAAATAAAATCCGTTATAATTTTAACTTATATGACTTAAAAAGAAATACAATATTTTAAAAATCACCCCAAAAATTTCATAACACGCTTGGATAATACTACCACGGTACTGACAGGTAATTTTGTGACACACGATTTTAGAATAAAAACACTTCACCCTTACAGCAAAATTACGTAAGTAAAATAAATTGACTTTTGTTAACAATAAATAAATAGTGCCCCTTTCAAACGGCACCACACAAATGCCATAAAACTAAAAACTAAATCAGCGGTAAATTCAAAAACAAAATGAAATCTGTGGACAACATTCAATTATTATTATTTAATTAGAGAGCAAATATTTTGACTTGATATTCTCAAAATATAATCAAGCAACTATTGTACTCAAACTTTTCTGAGAACAACATTTTTATTCAATGATGTATTTTGATAAAAAATTGTAGATTTAATTGGAAAAACAAGGATGGGACATGCCACGGTACCGACATTTTGCGTATACTTCTTAAAGTCAAATTTTAAAGCAAATTTTTAAACAATCTGTAATGTAAATTGTAGTACTAAGTTATTTCCACAATTCAAACCAGAAATTCATAAGAAATTTTTACATTAAGCTACGAATAAAGCCCTGGACACAAAGAATCACAGTTGGGAGAGAATCACCCATATATGTGGACTGCTTGTCTCTTTAATGTCAGTTGTATACAATAATTGTCAAAAAAATTTCGTCAAAATAAGAGATCGCGGTGCTAGCTCTTCCCACGCCACTTTTGAAATTTAAACATTTTGACATAGAAGCTCGCGACATCTCGTTTAAATCATCCACAGTAATATTCGTTTGTAGAAAGTTGAAGCAACATAAAACCGAAGAACTAGGACGCGCCTAGGGTTACCAGCTCTAAAATCAGCAAAGCCTTACAGTAAAGAAAGAAAAGCCTGATTTTTGAGAAAAAGCCTGACAAATAAAAAAACATTTTTTTTTCCTTTTTGAAACTTAATTTTTATAAAAAAAATAAAATGAAAGCGTCTATACAGAAAAAAACCGAAAGGGATCTGGGACATGGTGTTGACAAATTACGTCTAGTTAAACCGAAAATGCATTTCAATGACTAAGAACCTGCCCCAAAATTTATTTCCTGCTTAAACTTTTTTAAACAATATTTTCAAAAAAAAGGCACTGATGTAGAAAAACTATATCGTATTTTACAGAGTGCGTCAAAATTAATTTTTTTTTAAATTTAGAAATCGTCTATTTTGATTTAATTTTTTGGTCACCCTGTCCAAAATTGATTTTTATTTTTTACCATCTTTTTATTAATTTTGCTTAATAGTTAGACTAACATTTTATAAAGAAATATTTTTCATGACCTTCATTATGTAGCTACAAATAAAACGAAAGCCCTAAATTATGTTCAAAATCAATTTGTACTTGAAACGTTTCAAATAGCACTCGTATAAATATCCTACTGCGCAATAATATTTTTTGCTTTTAAATGCTTGTCCTAGTTTTGCAGTTTCTTAAAAGGTATACAACTTATCACAACTCACCTTAGATCAAAAGTTTTGACCATTTGAATCTAATAAAAAAATAAAGAGTCGACCATTTCATTTAATAAATCATTACAAAAAGTTCCTAATAAGCAAAGTATTTCCTTCTATTTAAAAATTATGATTTTTTTGAGTTTGTTTGAGAATCATTTTTGATTGAATTCAAATGTTCATAACTTTTGATAAGTTGTATACATTTTAAGAAATTGCAAAACTAGGACAAGCTTTCAAAAGCAAAAATGGTATTGAGTAGTAGGATATTTACATAACAATTTAAATAAAAACTACATAAAAATACGAACAATCCCTGGAAATTTTATGAATTTAGCACCAAAACTCAAAAAGTTATGCAGCTTTTAACATTTGAGAATAAATACGATTTTCAAAGACTTTCAAGCAAAATTATTGAAAAAGCGCTGGTAGCGAGCTCTAAATGGTGTTCGATTTTGAATTTTTCAGTTTTAATTTTTTTTTGTTTCAATCTAAGTTTCATAATTTCGCCCGGTCCCGGTTGAATTTCAAGAAAGGTGTTTTTTGGAATCACCCTATTGCACAACTCTTCGTCACTTTCTAAAAAGTGACAACTATAAATGAAAAAAATGAATGTGTTTCAATTTGAAAGCATTCATGTCAACGTTTTTGTTCTAACGATTATATTTTGTGCGATAACTATAAAAAAGCCTGACAAAGGAGGAAACCTGGCCAAAGCCTGATTGGACATTAAAAGCCTGACGCGTCAGGCGAAATCCTGACGGATGGTTAGCCTACGCGCCTGTCCTCAGAGAGAGATGTTAAAGATTTTAACTTGTTTTAATGTCTTCTGCTTTAAGTATTTTACTTTTTAATCACTTGGTAAATCCAACTATGCTTCTCAAGTAAAAGAACAAACAGATGTGCCATTGGTCGCGCTCGAGTAAAATTTAAAAGCAATCCGGATTGTTTGGTGTTGCTGTAATCTATCACAGATATGGAATAAAAAGATGTCCGCTTGGAAAGAGCATACAGAAAGAAGTAAGTTTTTATTCATTATGGATAAAGTTTGAATGTAACAAAGAATATTTATTAAAAGTAAGAGGGCGCACATAGCGCCAAGTATATAGTTGTCATCGGGGGCGACGGAATTGCCAAACCCTAACACCCCCTCTCACTTTATCGTCCGGAGATGATGAAGTCCAAGTCCGAGTAGGCATCTTTCATGATTCGGGCTTTGTCACCATCTTCTCCGTACATTACATATAGTCAAGTGAGATGGATAAGTTCCTGATAACTTCACGAACGAAATGATATCTAATATTGATGTGCCTAGATCGTAAGTGGAACACAGGATTCTCAGCCAGCTTTCCAGCTCCTTGGTTGTCATTGTACATCTTTATTTGGCATAGTTGGTTGAAGCCTAACTCTTTCAGAAAATTCGATAAATAGACTGTTTCTCTGCTTACACCGCTGATATAGTCATTTACTCTGCTTCAGTTGAGAATAAGGCCACTGTTCGTGTGCTTGTGGGATTTTCAGGATACTGAAGTATTTCCAAAAATAAAAGCATAACCTCTATAGGATCGACGATCTAGTGAACAGTTTCCCCGATCTGCATCAACAAAGCAAATCGGTGTCAATTGTCATCCTTCACGAATTCTAGTCTTGATTGACTGAGAGCACTTACCGAATATGCAATGTCTGGTCGAGTGGCCAAGGCGAGGTACATCGATGCACCCACTAGTTCCCGATATGGTTTCTCATTTCAATCTTCTTGAGGCTGAATACTATCTTTCGAAAGTTTGCGATCGGCTACCATGGGAGTAGCAACCGGTTTACTATTTTCCATTGAAAATCTCTTCAGGACGTCTTATATATCCGCTCTGTGATAGTTGTAGCTTGTAATGTAACCTTTTGATTTGAATACCTAGGCTAGGCAGCATTTCGCTTCTCTTAATTTGAGCTTCCATAATGCGGTCACTGTAGAATATGAGAATGTCGTCGACGTAGACAAGGACAAAAGTTGTCTTGCACTGAGTCGGAGTCCGTTGGAATCAATCCCGTATTCTTTAGCGTTTTGTCAATCTCGATGATCCATTGGCATCCAGCCTGACAGAGTCCATATAAAGCCTTCTTGAGTTTGCAAACCTTATCGTTACCGCCTCGAAGATCTTAAAGCATTTTATCTGCTTGGCTTCTAAGATTCCCATCACCATCGCTAGTTGACATTCTCTGCAACATAACTTTCAAGAACTGCGGTTTGTCCGTGAAAATATCCTCATCGACTCGGCCATTCAAGTAGGCTGACTTAATGTGCAGTTGAGGAATTTTTAAACTTTCCCTTGTAGGTAGAGCAATCAGCAGCCTTAACGAGCTCAGCCTAGCAACTGGAGCAAATGTGTCACTAAAATCCATTCCGGGTTTCTGCGAGAATCCTTTCGCCACTAATTTGGCCTTTCTTCTCTCGAGTACACTATCAGCTGTCCACTTGTTTTGCAGCACTATTCTACAGGCAACTGTCTTGCATGCTCTGGTTTATTAACGATTTTCCATGTGTTGTTTGGGACTAAATTTCTGTACTCAGTGTGAATGGCTTCTTCCCAATCGGACTGTCGAACTTTCGAAGCGTTCATTGAAAAGTCTACATTTTCTAAATGTGTTTCACCTTCGTCCTGCGTTCGATCATTGACGGTCTCTTCAATATCGTCGACTTTATTAAAGATTTTTCTCGGGCGTCCTCGATGCCCTGTTCTCTGTTTTGCTGGTCTTCCCTTTGTTTGCTTATAGATTTTGACTGTACTCGATGTGCCTTGTTTTTTTTCCAACACCCTGCCTTTTCTAATTTACCAAATTGTCCAAGAGTCGACCAATTTTCAATTTCGAATTTGGCATTCTGGTTTTACAATTCATCGTTTCTGTATGTTTGTTTTCATTCGAATCTTCCAGACCATAACGGCCATTAAGTGTCTCTTCGTTTTTGAATTTACTGAAATTTCCTTGATTTTAAAGGTCAACAAACTTGAAATTTCCAGACCATAACGGCCATTAAGTGTCTTTTCGTTTGTGAATTCACTGAAATTTCCTTGATTTAAAAGGTCAACAAAATTGACGTCTCTCGATATGAGAATTTTCTGTTGAGATGGAACCCACACTCGGTAACCCTTTGTGTATCAGGATAACAAACAAAGATTCCTTCGATGCCCCTATCATAAAATTTTCCCTTACCGTGTGTCTTATCCAGGATGTTAACTTTGTTGCTTAGCGGATGCAGGTAATTTAAATTCGGTAGTTTAACAGTCCACTTCTTATAAGGTACTTCTCCATCAAGGCTTTTCGTGATACATCGATTTCAAATGTGATTTGCTGCGGCTACAGCTTCTGCCCAAAAAGTAGATGGAAGACCTGGCTTTTTCAGCATACACCTTGCCGATTCTACCAAGGTTTGGTTTTTCCTTTCGGCTACTCCGTTCTGTTCGGGAGTGTATACAGTCGTGAGTTGGCGCTTTATACCGTAATCTTTCAGGATGTTGTCCATCACTCTGTTGCAGTACTGGGTTCCGTTGTCCCACTGTAATGCTTTTATTTTTCTACCCGTTTGAACCTCTGCAAAATTTTTGAACTCGTTGAACTTCGAGACAACTTCATTCTTCCTTTCTAAAATAAAAATATGACATGCTAAATCTGCTATAGTCGTCGATAAAAGTTGTGAAGTAAAGAGAGTTCTCATGGGTCCACATACGTTACTGTGTACGATATCCAACAATTCACTGGGACGCTCGCTTCGACATTGAAAAGGTGGACATGTCAGTTTTGATACAATGCATGTTTCACATATTTTAGGACTTTCTTTCAACTCAGGAATAAACTACTTTTTTGCCATGAGTGACAAGTCGTGAGAGTTCAAGTAACCAAGTTTTCTGTGCCACAATTCAGGGTCTCTGTCTGGATTTTTGTTGCGAGGTGGCTTTGCTGGTGGTCTGCATGGACATAGAATAAATCACCTTTGCGTTCGGCTACAATTTTCGTTTCTCTGTCCTTGTCTTGTATAAAGGCTCTACTTTTTTTTTTTTTTTTTCAACTATCTCATCCCAACAAACAATTTGTAGTTGGATAACGGCTTATAAACGAGTTATTAACCTTCGGTTATTTTTCTATGGAGTTAGAAATTGGGTCCCAGAACGTTCCGGGCACGTCTCCACTACCGAAAATGGTCAGTAAAATTGGAACGTCAGTTGTCTTCAAGTTACAAAAAACAGTTAAATAACAGGCAGTTCACAACTGCAAAAAGACGGTATTTATCGAACGTTCGTTATATTGATGGATTTCTAGAACCGTTTTTATGCAGTTTATTGAAAACCTGTAATATACCTTTCGTTGAATTCAGGTTTTTTTAAAACGTTAGTTTTACGGCTATTTTGTAACCGTTTGTATAAAGTCTTAAGAAACCTTATATATTCCAACGTTAATTTACGGTTTTATAAAGCCGTAAATCAACGTTGGAGCTTCAACGTTAATTTACAGATTTATAAAGCCGTAAATCAACGTTGGAGCTTCAACGTTAATTTACGGTTTTATATAACCGTAAACCAACGATGCAGCACATACATAACACAGGTCTCCGTAGAAGACCTTATTACGTCATACAAAAATGTTCTAGCGATATTATTTTGATAATCTGTTTCTATATCATATGTGTGTAGAAAATGATAGGAACAGATATTATCAATACGATATCGTTTGATCGTTTTCGTTTTACGTGATAAGGCCCCAGAAATGCTCCAATAAGCTCTCATCTGAAAGAAAAATGTTTTTTAAATAATAACAATTAGGTAAACTTTTATAAATACATGCTTATAAATTTTATTTATATATAGGTTTATATATAATGTTATTAAATGCTAACTTAAAACTAATTATATTAAAACTGAGAATAACTAATATGAGTATAACTTAAAACTATTACCTTAAAACTACAAATAACTATAACTATAACTTAAAACTACAAATAACATTATAGAAACCTAATTATAGGTTATTAATTATTATCGTCGGTGTCTGGAGGTGGTGAATTAGGAGTGTCGTTTCTGTTTATAGGAAAATTATATTTATTAAAATTTTTTTAATTATATATACGTATTATTTTTTACTTACAATGAGGATTTGCCCAGTCTAAAGGGCGCCTGTTTCAAGTAGCTCTTGAAAAAGCTAGCCCCTTCTATATCGCTGAATGTTGAGTACCGCACCCTTACGGCCTCAACAATAACAGCAAAAATGCCCTTATATTTATTGAAAGTTTTCTTGGTCACTGTGCCTTGCCAAGAAAACTCCGAGAGGAGTGTGTCAGTGAATATAGATTTCGCCATGATTCTTATGGTTTTTATCCCATTGACCCCCCCAAATGTACTCAGTTTACGAACCTGGAAAAAAGAAATAAAAAAATGTTAAGAATATTTTAAAAGATTCAATACCATCGGTGAGTTGTAAAAGAACGCAGTTTATTTTCGTGTTTCATTCTTTTAAATCGCATTCATCATGGTCCTTTCGATTTGCCATGAAATACTTTTTTGTAAGTATTTTTACTCCAAACATTTTATTCTAGTTCTTCGCTTGAAGTCGCTTAAAATTTTATGCCGTTAAATGAATTAAAGTTTGGAGTAAAAATATACTTACAAAAAAGTATTTCATGGCAAATCAAAAGAAACAGTCAAATGAATACGATTTAAAAGAATGAATGCATTTATTGAAAATTTGCCGGTTTAAGGCTCCCCAAACCAACGCGAAACATTCGGAACAATGACGAAACTTTCGGCTGTCAATATATTTTACATGAGATTCGCTTAATCGGATCGTCGCATTGCTGTGGGGTCTCTCATCTATCACCCTGTAAATACATTTTGACAGCCGAAAATTTCGTCGTCGTTCCGAATGTTTCGAGATGGTTTGTGAGTAAAGTATACTATATATTATGTATTTTAAAAAAATTACCAAATTATTCCTATATTTGTGGTCGACCCCAACCTTCTCCTCAAGCTCCTCGATTTGTTGGATGGTTGTCAATGGGAATAATTTATCAAAGATAAAATTATCCATCACATCTCGCCCAGCAGACTTACAAATAGTTTCCACTAACAAATTGAGGGAGACTTCCGTTTTGGCAATGTGTTGCTCCATCAACTTTTTCAAATTCTCAACCTCAATTTTTAAAGAACCTTGGTTTTCGACGAGTTCTTTAAAATCACTGCTTGCTGGGACTAAGAAGTTTAAATAAAGTAATTTAGTCAATTAATTAATCATATTGTTTCATTTCATTTTCTTACCTTCAACTACGTTAAAAACTTGCGAAGAAGTTGTCGCATCAGTAATCAGAGTAACATCGGAGGGGGTGCAAGAGGTGTTTTCTGTAAAATTAAATGCATTAAGAAATTGAAATTGCCAAGAGGTAAAAGAGTTTATATATTTACCACGATCACAAATTATTTTTGACATGAGATTATTATAATCGCCATCCAAAAACAGTGTGGCTGCTATCTTGTCGACTTCATCTGCAGTGTTTTCATCTGAAGATAAAATCTCTGCCTCTCGTTCTTTTTTAACTGCGAGCTCCCAGCTATCTTTAAAGAAAAAACAACATTGATTTAAGCATTAATGAAATTCAGTCAAAACAAACTTTATTTGCATTTGAAACAAAAATATATAAAAAACATAAACCTTAAGAAAATTTAGTTTGTATATGTATATATCTCGCAAATCAATTCGTTTTTCGAGATTTATAAAAAAAAAGCGAGACTTCGTATTTCGAGATTTTGATTTGTGAGATTTCGTAGCCATCCCGAAATTTTTACCAAACTCAACTAAAAAGATATACATGTCGATTATGGAATCCGCAATACTAGATCCGCAGTGACCCGCAGTATAGTGTTCTCTTTTCTTTTCACGACAAATGAATACAGAAAAAAGAGAATATACTGCACTGTGAATCACTGTGGATCCAGCGTTGCAGATTCCATAATAGACATGATAGTGTCATTGAAAATCTAAAACATTTTAATTTGTTTGAATCAGTCTGTTAATGTATATAAAAGTTCTTACCAATATTATCGAAAATTATCCTGCATTCCATATGCTGCCAGTCTGACGTGGGCACAATACGGTTTTTACGACCCACAATGGCGTCCTTTCGAGACTTCGGCCACAGCAACTTACATCCATCAAGCACCCATTGTTTTGGCACCGCCGTCACAAACTTCTCCTCACCTTCTACCGTCTCCACGACACAATACATTTTCCTTAGAGAGAATGAACTAAAGGAAAAAATATAGATTCTGTGTTTTGTAAAGTAACTTTAAAAAATTTGGAGGTGATATCATCTATGTTCCAAAATTGAGGCGAATTTTCTTCTTCATTGGATTTAAAACAATTTAAAAATTTAGAAAAGAATGGTTTTTCATAAAAATTTTGTTTTTTCTTTAAACTCGAACCATATACAACTGGGATGCCGTTTTGAAAAGTTGCAAATCGCATTCGAACAATTTCTTCTGATTTTGTGAAAAAATAACAATCTGCGTACGTCGATTTCAGGACCAATTCCTTTAACTGAATAGCTCTATAGATTCCAAGACAGTTTTCGAATCCGCACGTTTTATTATCATCTTTATTATAAAGCTTGGGAGACGTTATTTCATCAACATAATGATTTACTGTATTATCAAAATCTTCAAAAATTCTATTGGCAATTTGCTCAAGTGGCCTACTTCCGGATCTTATCCTTTGTTTTAAATATTGTAAACGATTTTCGTATTTGAATGCACTTATATTATCAAGAGGACCATGGTATTTAACATCATCTACAATATGGTATAAATTGTGAACGTTGTAACTTATGTTTTCACTCCCATAGATCTTAGCGAAGTTTTGTATGAAAGATTTGAATAAGGTTTGTGCGACATCAATAAATTTTAGGTTATTTTTACTCAAGCATATAGAAACAGCACAGTGAAATTGCATAAAATTGTCATATACCTCATCATGGATTTCATTTTTCAAAACAACCGGCCCTAAGTACAACAAAAAAGTTCGAAATTCGGTAGCCTTCCAAAAACTAATAACATCAAGACTGCGAGCTGTTCGGTTGAACTCGCATGGAGTACATTTTCGAATTGATACTAAAATATCAGAGATTTTCTCTATGTTTTTGGCAGAAAGTTTTGTTTTCAAGGATGTATTCTTAATCCATATTAGCAATAATTTCTTCATAACACCTAAGCACAATAAATGCATATAATCCAGTGGAAAATTTTGTATCATGTCGATTGGAAGGCTTTCTAATGGAGATGGTTGTGTATGGTGATCTTCGTGCGTCCTAGCTCGGAAAGTAGCATTCGTTCGAACTGATTTCGATAAGCTTGGGAAACACATTTGGTGAGTTTTGTAATTATAATCTCCTTCTACGTTACATCTTTCACACGCAAAGTATCCATTATGATCTTTAATTCCTTTTAAATAAGAGCGAGCGGGGGCATCACAGATGAAATTTCTGATTTTAAAATTAATGGTTTTTGAACCTATATTTAAATCACCAATGTTGCTAGCCTCCTCAAGAAATAATCGCAGGAATTCCTTAACACTTGAAGGTTTTGCCATTCCATAATAAACACCTATTACTAATGGAGGCATAACAAAACGATCTGGTGAACACAAAATAGGCCAAAATTGGCCCTTTGAACTTTTGCTAACAGGAATTCCATCAATATTAAAGTCCAAAAAAATGTCTGTCGGACAATTTTCAACACTTTCAAAGGCTTTCGTTAAAGCGCGAACCAATCCGAAATGCCAGTATCTACCAGGTGGAACATCGACAAAATTTTTTTCAATGGCTACAGAAGTACGTAAGAATGTTCGAGGGTCTAATGGTAAATTAGGATGAGAAATATGCAAAATATTAAGCAAATCACGCAAGCACACATGAGGTATATTATGTTGAATAGCCCAGTTTACTAATTTTTTAGTCATATTATTTTCTTGATACTTTCTAAGGATATTTAAGGAGACCTCGAAACTATTTTCTTTCGAACTGTCACTATCACTTTCATTGTCATGAATACAATTCGCAAGAAATTGCAGCTGATCTTCAACTTCCATATTGGAAATAACTTGAGAATACTCATGACTTTTATTTTTTCTCTCTTCACGAAATTGTAATAAAACGTTTTTCATTTTTCTTTTAAACGTAGTCCTACTACAAATTTTATTTTTTATAATCGAATTCATTTTTGTATTTTAAGAAAGTTTTCGCGCACAAAATACTTTAATAAACAGCAACGCACAGTAAGAAATATAAACCCGGAATGAACAAAATGAAGAAAAAGAAATTCGGAGAGCTATTATTTTATTTTTGTCAAAGAATATAGTTAAATTGTTCGAGTTTTATAACCAATTCTATACCAGTGAGTTAAAAATTGGTAGAAAATAGGCCATAGCTATAAATGGGTTATGAATAAGTAGAAAAAAACCTAGCATTAATCTTAGAGGAATTAGTTATTAAATCAAATTACTCATAGTTTGGAACATAAATTATAATTATAACTAAGTACAAATATGGTTAAAACAACTCACCTTGATTTTATTTATTATTAAAAAACTTTTTATATACTTTTCCTTCTGAAACAATTTAATTCGCGCACAACACTAAATCAACCAGCCGTCTCGTCACAACACGAATCGAATTAAAACTAAATCGAGAGGAGAGTTGGATTTTCCGTTTGCAGAATGCAGGTTATGAAAGTATGTGTGTATTTGTGTGTCTAACACATAGAGGTAGAGTTGAGTTGCAGTTCAATTCGATGCGAAATATTACTAGAGTTGTAGATTGGTGAAAAAAGAGTTATTTAAAATAAATAAATTAACTTCGAGTTGAATTTGGTTGATTTAAAACCAACAAATAACACTGTTTGCCACCAACAAACAGCCAGTGTTAAAAATTGAGTTATTTTAAAATGTATTCCAGACTGAGGGTTATATTTGATTAATTTTTAACCAATAAACAACGATTTGTTTAAAAAGAAACAATTATTTAATAACTAAGTCTCAACTTGGGGTAAGATTTCATTTTTTGTTAACCAACAAATAACAAACTGTTTAAAAAAGAGTTATTTAACAACCTAAGCCAAACCTGGGTTTAGACTTAGTTAATTTTTAGCCAGTAAATAACACTCTGTTTGAAAAATATGAGTTACTTTAAAACCATATCCAAGCTCGAGGTTAGACTTGGTTATTTTTCAACCAATTAAAAACACTCCCTGTTAAAAATTTCAAATTAGTGGTAAGGAATAAGAAAGAAAAGTACCCAAATATAACCTAGATTATAGATTAGTTTTTTTAAACCATAGAATAACTGAAATGGTTTCTAAATGGTACAAAAATACTTAACAATTCACCTTTAGCTATAACATGGATTTTTTTTAACCAATATTTAAAAAAAAAAGTTTTGATCAAGAGAAATTTTTACCCCAGGACAGCTTATATGTTATTTATTTATTTATTTATTTATTTTATTTATTTATATCTAAAATCAAAATTTACAAAATGTGTTCTAAAAATTATATATGTAAGTAACATTTCATTAAAGTTAAGCTTCAAAATAATTAAACATATTAGAGTTAAGAGAATATTTATCAAAATAAACTTCATTAGTATGACATGCTGAAAAGAATCTTCAGACATGAACTAAAAATTTTCGATTTATTAATTTAATATGGTTGATTGTACACACTCTGTGGCAGAATCTGTCAGTAGCGAGCGTGCATTTTCAATTTTATTATTTATTTATTAAAATTTAAAAGTATATATTATATGGATACTTGATATGCGAATGAAATTATGGCAGCAATATTTTATGATAAAACTTCAAAAAGAGTCTCAACCTCTGATCTGGAGAGAAGCCAGTCTTTTAATTGTAATAATAATAATCTTATTATTTTTTTTGAACTATAACAATAGGCTGAAGATTTGTCTTGTAAGCACATGCCCAGCATGCTAGCCCATATTCAAGACGTGAGCTAACCAGCGCGTAATAAATAGATGTTAATAATGTGCGTGGAACCAGCTTGCGCAAGAAATATATTTTGCTTACTGCAAAATATGAGACTCGTTTTACTGAAATAATTTGAGGTTTCCAAATTAATCTGTTATCAATAATAACGCCTAAATATTTGTATTCAGTTGCAAATTCCAAGGGAAAACAAAGATTGTTGCAGGATATAGTGTCGCATGATATGTGATGATATTTTATAGTTTCAGGTGATGCAGATCAAGATAGAGAAAACATTATAGCTTTTGATTTTTTGCTAAGCACCATTTTATGATACGCTAACCAATTCTTTAATGAAATTAGATCATCTTTTACTAACTCAACTATGCCTTCTTGTGAAGAAGACCTGTACGACAATGCTAGATCGTCTGCATACGCTGTTAGTTTGCCATGTAGTTGAAGTTGAAAAATTGAGTTTATGTATATGAGAAAAAGGATTTGCCCGAGCATAGATCACTGGGGAACACCTACATTTCGACAACTTGCAACTTCACTAAAAACATCATTAATTAGAACTCGTTGTTTTCTACCACTTAAGTAACTACTCAGCCAACGATGCGTAGTTGCCCTAAAACAAATTTGACATAATTTATTAAGTAATATCTCATGATTGACTAAATCAAAAGCTTAAGTCAAATCGAGAAATGTTTTAAAGTTTTTATCTAAGGACTTGTAAATCTCCGTAAGGAAATTCGTCATGGCATCCTCAGTGCTTTTTCTTTTCCTGAAACCAAATAGGCGTTCACTTAAAAATTTGAATTTCTCTAAAAAAGAGAGCATTCTATTCTTAAAAGCAATCTCCAATATTTTTGAAAAAAACCGAAAGTAGTGAAATTGGCCTATAGTTGTTTGTATCTGTGGGATCATCTTTTTTATATATCGGGACTATGATAGCTGTTTTAATGCAATCCGGAAACTCGCCTGTATCGAAGCTTTTGTTTGTTAGAAAAACTAGAGGTTCTAAAATATTATTAGTAATTTTCTTAATCACTAGACTAGATATACCATCTACTCCAGATTTTTTTGAATTCAAACCAATAATGATAGATTGTATTTCAGTCCCATTCGTGGGACTACAAAAGAAGGATGACCATATGGATGTACATTCAAATGTGGAACTAATTGAATGCTCCACAGATGAGCAAACTCTTTCAATACTTCACTGATTTCATTTTTATTTTTTACTACACAATTCTGGTTTTTAATGGCCTTTATATCCGTATCTTCCATTTTTGCACCTAAGATGTCGTTGACAAGTCGCCACTGTTCCCTTGAGTTAGATGCTCTTCAAATTTGATTTTATAATACTTTATTTTTTATGTTTATGTTTAATGTTAAGTTTCTTATTGATTACAAGATAAATTTTCTGTTTTAATTACGTTTAAATAAATAAATAAAATGCACGAAATATATTTTGATGAAAACACTTGTCAAATATTTATTCATTTAGACATTCTTACTATCAGCTTAAAAACTAACTTTAAAAAAACATCTCCGATTTCTTTAATTTTTCAAAAACACCCCTGCCCCCCCTTTTCCAAAAATCCAAAATCTAAAATTTGTTCCAAGTGCAGAATCCCTCAAATCCAATTGTTCCAAAGAATCATCAAAAAATATTGAAAACTGAAGATTTTAAGCCCAAAAAACACTTTAAATGAAAATATCTTATTATCCTTGCTCTGGCCCCCCTTTTTAGAACTCCAAAATTCAAAAATTTGTTCCAGGTTGTTCTAGGGCACTTCTAAATTGTTCCAGACTTTCGTTTCTTAAAATTGATTTTTAGTATGAAAAATTTCAAAAAAATGCTCCCCTGCCCCCCCCCCCCCCCCTTTTCCAAAAATCCAAAATCTAAAATTTGTTCCAAGTGCAGAATCCCTCAAATCCAATTGTTCCAAAGAATCATCAAAAAATATTGAAAACTGAAGATTTTAAGCCCAAAAAACACTTTAAATGAAAATATCTTATTATCCTTGCTCTGGCCCCCCTTTTTAGAAATCTAAAATTCAAAAATTTGTTCCAGGTTGTTCTAGGGCTCTTCTAAATTGTTCCAGACGTTCGTTTCTTAAAATTGATTTTTAGTATGAAAAATTTCAAAAAAATGCTCCCCTGCCCCCCCTTTTCCAAAAATCCAAAATCTAAAATTTGTTCCAAGTGCAAAATCCCTCAAATTCAATTGTTCCATAGAATCATCAAAAAATATTGAAAAGTGAAGATTTTAAGCCCAAAAAACACTTTAAAAGAAAATATCTTATTATCCTTGCTCTGGCCCCCCTTTTTAGAAATCCAAAATTCAAAAATTTGTTCCAGGTTGTTCTAGGGCTCTTCTAAATTGTTCCAGACTTTCGTTTCTTAAAATTGATTTTTAGTATGAAAAATTTCAAAAATGCTCCCCTGCCCCCCCTTTTCCAAAGATCCAAAATCTAAAATTTGCTCCAAGTCCAGAATCCTTCAAATCCAATTGTTCCAAAGAATCATCAAAAAATATTGAAAACTGAAGATTTTAATCCCAAAAAACACTTTAAATGAAAATATCTTATTATCCTTGCTCTGGCCCCCCTTTTTAGAAATCCAAAATTCAAAAATTTGTTCCAGGTTGTTCTAAGGCTCTTCTAAATTGTTCCAGACTTTCGTTTCTTAAAATTGATTTTTAGTATGAAACATTTCAAAAAAATGCTCCCCTGCACCCCCCCCCCCCCCCCCCTTTTCCAAAAATCCAAAATCTAAAATTTGTTCCAAGTGCAGAATCCCTCAAATCCAATTGCTCCAAAGAATCATCAAAAAATATTGAAAACTGAAGATTTTAAGCCCAAAAAACACTTTATATGAAAATATCTTATTATCCTTGCTCTGGCCCCCCTTTTTAGAAATCCAAAATTCAAAAATTTGTTCCAGGTTGTTCTAGGGCTCTTCTAAATTGTTCCAGACTTTCGTTTCTTAAAATTGATTTTTAGTATGAAAAATTTCAAAAAAATGCTCCCCTGCAAGAAACAACGAAGTTGACATTTTTATGAACCACCCTAATTTGAAAATTATTTTTTTGTTCATAACTCAAGCTCAGCTAATACCTGTGGCAGTTTCATTGAAATCGCGCAAGAAACAACGAAGTTGACATTTTTATGAACTACCCTAATTTAAAAATATTTTTTCTTTCATAACTTTATCTCACCTCTTGGCAGTGTCAATTTCAGCAAAATTACCCAAGGAACTACGAAGTTAGCATTTTTTTGCCATATTTATGAACCACCCTGTTGTGAAAATATTTTTTCTCTCATAAATTTATCTAACCTATTAGTAGTGTCAATTTCATTAAAATCACTCAAGGAATAACGAAGTTGACATATTTTTTGAACCACCCTGTTGAAAATATTTTTTTCATTCATAACTTTATCTCTCCTCTTACCAGTGTCAGTATCAGCAAAATCACCCAAGGAACTACGAAGTTAGCAATTTTTGCAATATTTATGAAGCACCCTGTTTTGAAATTTTTTTTTTTCTTTCATAACTTCATCTTACCTATGACTAGTGTCAATTTCATTGAAATCACTCAAGAAACAACGAAGTTGACATTTTTATGAACCACCCGTTTATGAACACCGGCATAACATTTTTCTTATCCGGCCCCGTACTTAAATAAACCCATCCCCCATTCCACCCAACCTCGTTAGATTCCTTATGGATAAATCACAAATAACAGCGCCCTATTTCTATATTTGCTGCTCCTCTCGCGTTCAACCTTACTATCACCTACAGGGTTGTGACTTTACTGCAATTGCAGTAGATCTACTGCATTTTTTTCGAAAAATAAATCTACTGCCTTTAAATTAAATCTACTGCACTTTTAGTTTTACGAAAAAAAATCATTCAATAGGCGTTTTTCTTTTTTAGATCAGAGCTGATTGAGCTGAGTACTGAGCAAAGTCTGAGCGAACAGAATAAATTTTAAGCAGAGTATGTTCAGAGTTCTCTGATTTAATTATGAAACAACTTAATCACTGAAATGTCATGATTATAAATTATTTATTTATTATTATTATTTTACCTTCTCCACTAGAGCAACCAACCTATTCCGCCATTTTTTATTGTTTTGACGACGTTTTTTTTAATTTCCCGTCATCTCGTTTGTTTTCAGCATTTTACTCCGTTTACTCTCCTATTTTATTTTGAGCTCACAGAGCGTGCCTGAACATGCTCAGAACTAAAAAAGAAACACAAATTTGAAGCCCTGAACGATCAGAGCTAAAACAGAATATATATTTTATTATTTTAAATTATTTATGTTTATTTATGTTATTTCTTATTTTTATTTTCAAAATATAAAAATCTACTGCGAAAAAGTTGAATCTACTGCGTTTTTTTTCCAAATCTACTTCGGACATTTTTTAAAAAAGTCCCATCCCTGATCACCTACCCCATTGCTATACCACATAATTTTACCTAATTGTTGTCAGTTTAAAAGCCCACCGAAAAAATACCTCGGTCAACTGCCTTGCGTATATCAACAACCACGAAAATGTGTCTTTGCGATGATTTTGTTTTTCGAGGATGTGTCGCAGCAGGGATGTGTCTTTGAGAAGATTTTGTTTGCGGGTATTTGTCTCTGCGGAGATTTGGTTTTGCGATGATTTTGTTTGCGAGGATGTGTCGTGCGGAGTATTTGTTTTGCGAGGATTAGTCGGGTTCCCCCATTTGCTATGTGTATAGGTATATGTGTGCAAATATAAAAAGTGGCGCTTACTATAAATCTTGCACAGGGCGCAATTTTGGCTAGGACTGGCCCTGCCTATACCTATAAAGTAGGTACCTACCTACCTATAAGCTACAATTTTGAAAGTCTCAATTCTTTGCTTACTATACCTACCCATAATTTGTTCTCATTATCGGCAACGTAAAATACCTACCTACCTACCTACAACCATTGACCAATCTACCTTCCTATACACTACCTCCTATTACCTAATTATAGATAGTACAAAATATAAACCAATCTAGAAATAGGTACCTACAAGAAACTAAATCACAACAACAAAAAGTTGTGGTTTCACACCTCATCCCAAACATCCCTCACACTTCATCAACAAATAGCAAGCATTTTTCCTTTTTTGCTCACATTTCATTTCAATACAAAAAAAAACAACACCCAATGAACGAAAGACACAATAGATTTCAGAATATTTCCATGCAAAACCAATATACCTACAACTAACATAACTCATGCTCATCGCATTAAATCGACCAATGGCCGTTAATTATCCTTAAAAATCCCTAGCAAAAAATTCTTCCCACAAAAATTCCTTACTCGAATTCACTAACCATCTTAACGAATATATTAAATACACGAACCATTGTATTCGACGAGTTTTATCTTCGATAAAAATTTAATTGGTCTTTTTGCGATAAGTTCCGGGATGAGTTTGGTGACCAGGGGCCTATAACACAATACAACAAGTACTTGTTTAACAAGCAAAATTCAACAGGTGTTCAAAATTTGTGTAACACGTAACAACAAGTCTTCCCAATTTATAACAATTGTTTTTAGGTCTTTCAACAAGTGGGAAATTTTATATATTAAACGGTTCTGTAACTGGAAACAACAACAGCCCTATTAATAATCACCAAATAGATATGAAACAACACTAACACATGTTTTAACTTATAATTCTTTATAATAAACGTGTATTAGCCTTAAATGACATTTGACAATGAGCGGATAACTTATCTCACCAATTTTGGTGTTCAACGAGCGGATAACTTTACCGTTCACAATTCAATTCAAAGCTGACTGATATGACAGTTAGCTTTCAAAAATGAAAGAACTACTTGAATATGTAGTACAATTGAGGGAAGTGCTGCCTACTTTTCGGTGTTATTCAGTGAACCGATAAAATGAAGACAGAATAAGTTTATTAATATTTTATTTTATCAAACGGATAAGTCCACTATCCATGTGTTAGGTAAAACGTGTATTTACGAGCGGATGGTGTATTTTTATTAATAGGGCTGCAAGTGTTTAACTAAATCTTCTTTCAATTGTTGAATAGTTTAAAAATTCTAACTGACGATTTCAAACTTGTTTAGAGTGAACAAGTTGGGAAAAGATTGATTTTATATAGTGTTTACCTGTTTATATCATTATATATAATATATTGTTTATATAAATATATGTATGCACATGACACGGAAGATTATACAAAATGTTTAATCACAATTTTATTTTGGATGAAAAATTTGTTTGATATAGTGGGGCGGCTTAGTTAAATAATTGTGCACTTTGTGATAAAAGCATCAAATTTTTTTCATTGTTGGTACATTATATGAATATGATTTCAAGATATTGGGCCACTTCAAAATTCCGCCCCTTTAGGTGGGAGGGGCAAATTTAAAACAAAAATTACATAAGATTGAAAAAAAAACATTAAAAAACAACGGCAACACTTACAATGTCATGCTATACCTTTTTTTAAAGCCAAGAACCCATTCTTCAATTCTGTTTTCAAATTAAGTTATTTTAGTGCTTAGTTTTTGAAAAACTTATTTTCAAACTCAAATTTTTGAAAAAAAATAAAAAAAAAAAGTTTATTATGATTTTTTTTGCAAAATTTTACGTTATTAAGTATTAATTTTCTTTATCATTTTCGATACTCTTATTAACTTTTAGTCGAGTGTTAGAAACCAGGTAGTCTTAAGTCATTTAGTTTTTTAGAAAATTGAAAATTACCATAACTACTTTTTTCTTAAAACCGTCATTTTTGAACATAAACAATGGATTTTGACTTTCTTGTTTAAATTATAAAATTAGTTTAATCAATAGACCTACAATAGTTAAATTAGTTATGAACTTTTAATATGTTATTTAATATGGTTGTTTGATGAAAGAACAAATTACGACAACCACGCCCCATACGCCCGCCTTCACAATTCTGAAAAACCCACATTTTTTTCGGTGTCTTGCTTATAACTTCATTCTGGTTTTTATATAAGCAAAAAAAAAAATATTTTGCGCGAAATAAAATCAAATGAGAATTATTACTAAGATCTATTGCATGCACCCCATCGTTTTTCGTTTTAAGTGTTTGGGGAGAAATTGTTTTATACTTTTTAGTACAAAACGTATTACATTAAGATTTAAATTTCTTTTATTCACTTAATTAAGAAGACTTTAGTTGTTTTATAATATAAAAATGACACAATTTGGGTGTAATTTATACAATTTGTCTCAATTGATTACGGACAGTAAAATTTTTAATCAACAATAGTGTACATTCATAAACATTAAACATTTGCTTTGTTGCGATGCTGATGCGCAACGCAGCTGATGCTGATGCATCAGCAACTACGCATCGCATTTTCTTGATTCTGGTTTTGCTTTAAGTTTGCGCATTATTTGATGCAAGTTTGCAATAGTGAACACTTTACATTAAAACTGATGCTGGTTTGATGGCTTTATGAATGTTTGACCCAAGTGATTTAGCATCATCTCTGCAACGATGCGTTTGTGAATTTACATATATTTTTCAAACCATTCGTTGATCTTACTTTGGAAAATAGTTAACGGAATGAAAGAAGGATTTATAATGATCATTCCGGTTTTGTTCAGGTTCTCAATCTCTGACCCCCATATCCCCATTTACTCCACTTCATGCGTTCTTCAAAGCCACTTGGGCCCTCTTACCTTTGTTCTAACAATAAACGATATTGACAGTCAATATAACTACTGGCTCATATCGTAGTTATGTAGTTGATTTTAAGATCATTAAGGTCAATTCCATTTATTCCAAACTTGGTGCGAAAAGAATTTCTTAGAACTCAACATTACTTTCAATCTATAACCTTCTCCCGTAAACGGTTTCCCTCAACCCCTAGTACATATTGCTTTCGCAACGTGGCCATTCCCATAATTTAATCCATTCGAGAACTTGGAATTATTTGTGACAGTGAGCTTAACCTTCGCTCCCATTTTGGTCAAATAATTAACAAAACCTCTGCCGGCTGTATTAATAATCTTATTCCCACAGATATTTTGTCAACTACTACTGATTACTTCGCTCCTATTCTGTGTCTCAGTAAGGATTTTAAAGTTGTTTTCCCATCCAGATAGGACTGGCAAAACGACGTCGTGACGAAAGACTTCGACACAACTATTTTTACTGATGGTTCAAAGATGGAGTGTGGGGTTGGTTCAGGAATATTTTCCGAATCTCTAAATATCTCTAGATCTTTTCGGCTACCCAAATTTGCTAGTGTTTTTCAAGCTGAATTACTGGCAATTGGGGAAGCATGTAAGGTACTCAAACAAGACCCCAACCAATACCGAAATACCACTATCCTGACAGCTGTTAAAGCCATTAGCTCAGCTGCATCGTCTTCCATATTGGTGCAGCAATGCCGTGATGACCTCGCCAGCCTAAATGTGAATCTCGTTTATAGTAGCATTGAGGATCCCCCACACCAACGCGAATCTTTTGTGGAGACGACAAAAATAATAATAACAACACGTGGTTGTCAATCAACAAAATATGTTGGTGTGGGAGATCCTTAATGCTACTAATATCAACCAAAATGCATTGTGAGCATTTTATTTACTTTTTGTAATTCTTTTATTACAAATCTGAAGTATTTTAGTCAAAAAACACTAAAAATAAGTTAAAAGACTTACAGTTAATTAACTGCAGTTAAAAGACTTACTGACTAAAACCAAAACAAGGCCAGTACTGAAGACTTTCGAGTGACTAAAAACTAAAACCAGTTAAAAAGGACTGCAGTTAATTAACTTTTAGTCAATTAACTGCTTTCATTAACTGCACAGTACTAATATTAGTACTGACTGCTGACTGTTTATTTTGCAGTTAAAGTACCCATGTACAGTATTAACTTGTATTCAATTGTTAAGTTAATTAACTGCGACTTTAGTAACTGCATTACCAAAGTACTGCAGTCTTTTGCATCTCTGGTTGCTGCGAGACTCAAACAATCCATACCATTTCCATCCATAGGTCCTATGAGTTATGGTATCAAAACGACGCACTCTAGCTCTAATTGGCTCAATAAGCTAGGTGGCTCCTGGCCCCATTTCAACCTACCTACCTACCTCTGCCGGATTCTGCGGCCTTCCGTGGACCGATAACATCAGCCCCATATGTACTTTATTTCTTGTCTCAATAAGTTAAAAATCGTTCGCAAAATTTGTAGCGGATCGAAAAGAAATCGGTTCAATTAAAAATGAAACGTTTGAAAAAAAAACACTTTCTCAATACCCCCCTCAATAAAGGTATTCGTCGCAAAAAAAAAGTGGTACCTGTAATTTGTATGTGATAAAATTTTAAATTTATTCAGAAGACTTTAAGGGGTTATTGCGCTGTACTGTGCGAAGAAACTGAGAATTTTACACTAACGGAATTTTAAGTTTTTATTGGAGCTTAATGGTGTCGGTTATGTACAAAAATACCATGAGGATCATATTTGTAGCTTCTTTTGTTTTCTACAAGTCGCAAAATAACTTAAAATACATATACCAGAATGATGTTCAAGGCAAAAGTCTGAAAAAGTGATGGTTTTCTGTGATTTTATTATGATACTGAAGGGGTGGAGGGGGCGTGGTTGTGAAAATTTGTTTTTCTCATCTACCAAACTTATTAAGTAATATTTTAAAAATTTATAACTAAATACATGACTTTAATAGTTTTATCGATTGGACCAATTTTATAATTTACACAAGAAAGTCAAAATCCATCGTTTATGTTCAAAAAGACGGTTTTAAGAAAAAAGTAGTTATGGTAATTTTCAATTTTCTAAAAAACTAAATGACTTAAGACTATCTGGTTTCTAGCACTCGACTAAAAGTTAATAAGAGTATCGAAAATGATAAAGAAAATTAGTACTTAATAACGTAAAATTTTGCAAAAAAATCATAATAAACTTTTTTTTTTTATTTTTTTTTCAAAAATTTGAGTTTGAAAATAAGTTTTTCAAAAACTAAGCACTAAAATAACTTAATTTGAAAACAGAATTGAAGTATGGGTTCTTGGCTTTAAAAAAAGGTATAGCATGATATTGTAAGTGTTGCCGTTGTTTTTTAATGTTTTTTTTTCAATCTTATGTAATTTTTGTTTTAAATTTGCCCCTCCCACCTAAAGGGGCGGAATTTTGAAGTGGCCCAATATCTTGAAATCATATTCATATAATGTACCAACAATGAAAAAAATTTGATGCTTTTATCACAAAGTGCACAATTATCTTTTATATGGACGCTATGCCGCTCCACTAATACAACTAAATTCCAACTTTAAAATACAAAATAAAAATCGAAACTAGTTTGTAAATTAGAAAAAAATAAATGTTGCTTGTTTGAGCCAACCTTTTACTTCAAAATTTTGTTGGGTTAAATTGGAATAGTCCAAATAATAATGTGTTCAAATTTGTTGCTACATATTTCGTTTCCAGAATATTTTTCAAGTTGCGAACTGTTTCTTTTAATTTTTTTTAGTTTTATATCGGATGCTTTTGCATAAGAATTTGATGATGGTGCATTTTTAAAGTTTTAAATTTTTCGAACGGAGATAATTGAGTTCAAAGAGAAGCTTATTTTGAACATTTTTTTTTTAATTTTCATTAAAAGTTGAATTAAAATTGTTTATTATTCTTGTTTTGAAATAATTTATTGTCCAAAGAGTCATAAGTAGGTACTGTTGGCTTAACTTACGCAAAGTTTTTTTTTTGCAGCTTCGTCAAAGCAGCTGACGACATTTTATCTTCGAACCTTTTTGGTGTTCTTTTTTATAGAGTACACACATTTTTCCGAAATAATAACAAATAATATAATATAATATAATATAAATTATTAAAGAATGTTAATAATATTGTAAGAAAATGTCTAACCTTGTTATAAAAGTAAGGTCATATTTTTTTCGAGAACATTTCAACGCTACATCAAATTAAGATAAAAATAAAAATTTTATAACGTCAAGAAATTGAGTTTGATTACATTTTTGGAATCGTTTTTAAACCTAAGCTTATAGTACTACACAAAAAACGCCTCATACATCCCTTAATTTTTGTCATAGTTTTCGCTCCAAATTGTTTGTATGAAATGTGTTCTGAAGATAATATAGCACTGCAGAAATTATATACATAAGTATATCTAACTAATTTGTAAAGCTTTTTAATTTTGTATTCCAAATTGTGAAGAAAAAAGGAGAATCGAGTATTTACGAATATACCTACGTATATACAAAATTGGCGTTAATTTTCATTTTGATTTTTCTATTCCTCCCAATATTTAAAGAAATTATTAAACAACAATTTGTACATGCGCATAGTCTTTACCAAAATTCAACTTCGCTTACTATACGACTGAACACGTAAGATTTATTTGTTCCACAAGTCGAGGGAAATTATATTTTTTAACAATTGTTACAATTTTTGTTGTGTTACAGAATTGAATTTAACTTGTTGAACACGTATATTCAAACAAGTAGTTGTTGACTAGTTGACTTGTTGTTCTGTGTTATAGGCCCCAGGTGTCTTGGTACCAGTTGGCTGCTGGTACCAGTTGTCTGGGATAAGTGGTCTTGGGACCAGTGGTTCCGGGATCGGCTATACCCAACCCAAAATCAATGTCAATATAGAAACAAAATTGCAGAAAAAAACAATAAAATAAAAAATATAGGGAGGTATCTACCTATCGGTTTTTAAAAACTAAATTGTATTTCCTTAGAAAAAAATTAGGTAGGTATAAAAGTTTCTCTTCTTTGATCTTCCAAAAATGATGAGCTTACAAAAAATATTTATTAAACTTATTTTTCAATGGGTAAGGTACCTACACCAACCAACATATGTATACCTATCTACATATAGGTACCTACCTATCTACACAATTAGAATTACACAATTTGAATCTTTAAAATCTCATAGATAGGTAGGTAGGTACAAAAATTTAAAATTAGGATTAAGAAAAGTTCATACCAAACTCATAAAGACCAAAAAACGCAACAAATTAAAACATAATCGTCATCACCCCAAATTGCATGAAAGCAACAACAACATCTTTGAATGAACGCAAAGTAAAAAAAAATAACCCTTGAAATTACATTTCGTTCAACAAACGTAGTTTGACCTTGTCTGGCATGGCAGACAACAATTCAACTGCAAAACCAAAGTGGTTGTTTTTGTTGTTGCCTCCTTTTCATTCGAACGAAAATTTCCCTCATAATTTCCTCAAGCATATTCAATGGTTGTGGTTTTCACTATTCAGTTTTTAAAAGCGACAACGTTGACTTTGATTTCCGGCCATCTAGCGGCGATCTAAACCGGTGTCCCTTCTAACGGGTGATTTTTTAAGAGGTTTAGAACTTTTTTAAAAAAAAAAATACAAAAAATTCGAAAAAATGAATGAAATATTTATTTGAATCGATAGTTTGAACTTTGCAATTTAATGTTTAAAGATAATTTCATGCAAATGTTGACCGCGGCTGCGTCTCAGGTAGCCCATCCGCTGAGTCCAATTTTGGCATACTCTTTCACACATATCGGCCGGTATCTCACGAATGAATGCATGGATGTTGGCTTCCAGTGCGTCAATCGAAGCGGGCTTGTCCCTATAGACATTAGCCTTGACATACCCCCACAAAAAATAGTCTAATGGTGTCAAATCGCACGATCTAGGCGGCCAATTGACCGTCCCGAAACGTGAAATTAACTGTTCACCAAACTCGCCTCGCAATTGCGCCATTGTTTCGCGTGCTGTGTGGCATGTGGCACCGTCTTGTTGAAACCACATATCATGCAAGTCAAGAATTTCCATTTCGGGCAAAAAAAAGTTTGTTATCATCGCTCGGTAGCGTTCACCATTGACAGTAACGCTGCGATTCGCATCATCTTTGAAGAAATATGGCCCAATAATGCCGCCGGCCCATAAACCGCACCAAACAGTGGCTTTTTCGGGATGCATTGGTAGCTGTTGCAATGCTTCTGGCTGATCTTCACTCCAAATGCGGCAATTGTGCTTATTTACGTACCCATTCAACCAAAAATGAGCCTCATCGCTGAACACAATTTTTCGATAAAAAACCGAGCACGAATTTTGATAGTAAAATTCAATAATTTGCAAGCGTTGTTCATTTGTAAGACGATCCATGGTTAAATTGCAAACCAAACTGAAGCTGTTTGACAGTGACACAAGGTACTAAACACACGTCAGCTGTCAAAACCAGTATTGCCAAAACCAAACCAGCTAAAAAATCACCCGTTATTTGTAATTATTCAATGATACAATACATACGGTGATTCACCTAAGGTGTGACAAAAAGCTATAAGAGCGTGTAGGTTGAGTCGAGACAAGAAAAATATCGTATGGTTGGCGGGAGTCTATTACCCCCCGTTTAGGTGGAAGGGGCAATTTTCTAAAAAATCAAATTAAAATAGAACAAAATCATTAAAAAACAACGGTAACAACTACAGTGTGTGTGTTTTATTAATTGCTGCATAGCCAGCGCAGCAAAATTTCGCTTGGCAAACAAAAACAATCTGATTGCCGGCGAAAAAAAAGTCAATAAAAAAAGATGGCTGTGCTGAAGATAGAGCTTTCAATTATTCAAATGAACGTATAGAGTGAGTGATCGTTTTATTCAGACTTGTGCTGCAATGAATAAAACACACCTAGAGTAATCTTTTTATTCAGACTTGTGCTGCGCTGGCTATCCAGCAATGAATAAAATACACCTAATGCCATGCTATACACTTTTATAAAGCCAAAGATTTCTTCTTTCATTTTCTTTTTAAATTGAGTTGTTTGAGTGAACAGTTTTTTAAAAATTAATTTTTAAACTTAAATTTTTGAAAAAAAAATTAAAAAATTGTGTTCAATGTTATTTTGCTCAAAATTGTATGTTATTAAGTAGTAGTTTTGTATTTTATATTCAATGCTCCAATCAGTTTTTAGTCAAACATTAAAAACCATATGTCAAAATGTTTTCTAGTTTTTGAGAAAATTGAAAATAACAAAAGTAAGTTTTCTTAAATTCGACATCCATCCGTTATTTTGTTGCTTCAAGAATCCTATTATTTTCTACTAATTAAGAAGTATAGTAGATTTCGTTATTTTCAATTTTCTTAAAAATTAAAAGACATTTAGGGTCTGTTTCACAGTGTCTGAGTAAATTTCTAATTAGTTATCCGACATTAATTGATCCTAAAATTAAATCCTCCCATTAAAAAACTTTGCGTTTCACAATGATCAATTAGCTATTCGTTCGTTATTCCAGTTTTCCAGACAAATAGAATTTGACTCATGTCAAACATTGAAGAAAAAATATTTATAATCATCAAATAGTTAGTTTTTCATGGTGGGTCATCTTATTGTATATGTTAAAAGTGTCGAGAGGATTGTTTCAAAGAGATGTGAATAATAAGAGGTAATTGTGTGTTGAATTGAAGTGTGAGTCTTAGTGAAGAAAATTTTGAATTTTTAATTGTTAGTTTAATTTCCTAATCGGCACTTAATCTTGCCAGTAAAATACTTAGAACTTTAATTGCCAATTAGACGTATTCAGACATTGTGAAACGTAAATGAGGTTGTTAACTGTCGAATAAGTTCCATGTAGCTTAATTGGCACTTTAATCAGACATTGTGAAACAGACCCTTAGGCATCCGTTTTTTAGTATTTGAATAGAAATTGATAGGAGATTCGAATATTACAAACAAAAATATTACTTAATAACGTAAAAATATTACTTAATAACGTAAAGTTTTGAAAAAAAATATTATTTTGTTAATAAATAATTATAAATATACAGTCGACTCGCCCTAAGTCGTACCCTCTCTAAGTCGAATTTCTCTCTAATTCGAACCTTTTCGCCATATTTTATCATTCCCTTCAATTTTCCATACAAAAACCATTCTCTAAGTCGAACTACCTCTAAGTCGAACTCTCTTTAACTCGAACACATTTTCTCGATAATTGGCATCTTTTTTCACCCCTTAAGTCGAATTTTGTTTAGAACAAAACAAAATAAAAAACCATTACCCCTTCGGAATTCGTATTTGGGTACTACGAACCATCAAAAACTTAATAGGCACATATGTACCATCGCGTGTACCATCAACGTCAGCTCTTTGCGTTTCTTCATATTCATAACCCTGGTACCTCTATAAAAAGATACAGTTTTTAAAAAGTTACAACGCAAAAACAAAAAAGGATTATTATCCTTTTCTTTGTGTTGTTGGTTGCTTTAATACATATGTATATTAACCTTTATTTATTAAATAAACCTTTTAAAATAAAAAAATGTTTTTTTCTTTATAACTCGAATTTTTCCAAAACTCTCTCTAACTCGAACAAATCTTGGTATCCCGTGAAAATTCGACTTAGGGAGAGTCGACTGTACATATATTTTTTCGCAAAAAAAATCAAATTTGTTCAGGAGAAAAAATTGGGGTTTCAATTGAATGAATTTTCTAAAAGATACTGTCAAGAGTTTTTCGAAGAGCAGATAGCAAATTTTGGGAGTGGATGCAGGGCCTCCACACAATTCTGGGGCATAATACCAGGAGCAAAAAAATGTAATCTGATCTTACGCAAACGAATACATATGTAGGTACTGCCATTTGCATTTGAACCACAAAATGTGTTTAAATAATGCCAAAATAACATCTATAACAACTGTGGATTGATATTTTGCAAGTTATTTGTGATTTGTTTTAAAACACACTCACTTTTATTTTGATTATATGGGAACGGACAAGCACGGAAAGCTCCCAGACTTAAATTTTTTTTTGTCAAAATGATCCGCACATATACAAATTTTTTCGTCGCAAATAAGTTTTTCTGAGAAACTCTTCCCAGAGTTTTTTTTATTTTTACATTGTTATTAAAGTCATTTTTATAATTTTAATAATACTCCTAAGTTTAATTAATAAGTAAGTAGAATTTTTTACAAATTATCGAAATTATCACTGATGCAACGAAAGCAAAGACACATTTCAGAATGGTTTTTACTTAGGTATTTTGTTCCTAAAACCATACAAAAGCATTTTTTTAGCCAGACAAACTTAATTTATTGGCGACAAGATTTTCGTTTCTTTCTAAAACGTTTGCATCTATTGCCACTTACATAATGTATGTTCATTGTTCTCAGTATCCTATTTGGATCTACGGTTCAACACCAACGGTTTTGCTCAATAATATTCCCTTCGTTTCCACATTCATGATCAATATACGTAATATACTCGTACCTATTCGTTAAAAATATTATTCATGATCATTAATAACAAAATATGTATGTTAACCATTTTTAAGAAGAACCGCAATTAAAAGTGGACATGAATTAACACGATTCGTGCGCTACTTCAATCTCTGGTTGCCCAAAGTTTGCCCACCGGCAGCGAGGGGCAATGGCCTGGCGGCGCTGGGTTGTAAAAAACAGTATCTATTTATCTTTATAGTAACAAAATTGTTATAAATTTGATTTTTTTAGTCAATTTCTTTTGAGACTATATACCTTCCTAATTGTATTTAGGGCTTTTCACAATAGTATAGCATGACACTGTGTCATGATTTTTTTTATTTCAAGTGGATTTTTTTTGGAAAATTACCCTCTCGGCTTAGCAGGTTGAATTAGACCTCTCCGCCCATAATTTTTGTCTTGCCTTGATCTAACCTGCTTACTAGCCCTAGCCTTTTGTCGTATCTTAGGCAAAACAACCTGTTTAAATCTCCGTTCAAGCAAAATATTTTACCCTTCAACATTAACACATGATTCAATAATATTTAACACTTAAAACTAAGAAATAAGCTATTCTGACGATAATTAAAAACATAAAATTTTAACAATCATTTAATAAACCTTTGAGCAACCGTGAAAGAAACGTTTAAATAGGTAACCTTAGATAGGTATGAACCTGTGCCTACCTGTATGGGTTTTAGATCTACAAATCTGAAAGCAAAATAGAAAATATCAAACTGAAAATAATAATTACAAAAATAAAAACACTCAAACATCATTTATCGTCACACGTCACCTTCCTTAATTGAGAGAAACCACAAAAAATGCAAAAGCAACCCTTAAGTATCTACCTACCTACCTATACTACCGAACGCTTTCAATTGACCTTCAATGGCATTCTTGTTGTTGTTTGTTGTTCATGACAAATAAAAAACACTTCCACCGTATGTAGGTACATAGGTATCATTGTATATAAAATCTATAGTACTATCATGAACACAAATTTTTTAGTCGAACATGTGTCCTGTACGCGTCGCTGAGATCGCCACAAATTAGACTAAATAAGTAAATAGAGCGAGAAGAATCTATTATTTACATAATAAGATTCCTTAAAAGGGTCAAGTAAACGTGCATGAGAATATTTTGTTTAATTAAATTTGTGTTTCAATAAAATTTTTAATTAATTACATTTTTTTACACATACTTTTATGTTCCTCCGCAATGATTTCATAAAAAAATGTAACCCGACATTCTACCTAAATTTTAAGGCCTCAACCTCAACGATCCGATTATTACAACAAAATTTATCAGCCCACCAAACCAACTACGAGGGGACCTTTACAATTATTATGAATAAAAAAACCTACTGCAAACGTGCATACCTACATATACCAAATTTTTTTCCGATGCAAAGCCAATTTGTCAAGGTTATGATTTTTTTATTGCGTTTTTTCACTTCCTCGCACTCTCATAAAATTAGCATACAGCGTTCCCGTTCTTATTTTATTATTACGTTTCTTGTTTTGTGAATATTCGGGATTCCAACCATCACATCTTAAAGAAGTCGAACATATGTCCTTAAGATGTCGCTACCGTCACTCCTCTTCATGATATTACTATAGATTTTATATACAATGTAGGTATATTGTGAATGAATTTCCCTAAAAATATCCCTATTTGAATCTGCTTAGCGCATTTCGCAACCAAACAACAATTTAATATTTTATTATGTTGCCGATAATTACCACGAAAACAACGATGGCGTTTCTAGTTTCTCAGTGTCCACTTCTATTTGTAATTATTCAATGATGGTAACAATATTTATATAAAAAAGAAAGAAAATGAGAGAGAATTAAAATTAGAAAGAAAAAGAAAAAAAACACAGACAGAAAATGTATGTATGTCTACTTGTTTTCTATTTTTATGTTGCTGTTAATGTTGAATGTTGATATGGTGATGTGTTGCTGATGCTGTGATGTTGCTGCTAGTCGTTAATAAATTCTTGTGTCCCAGCGATAGTATTCAATGAGTCTAAACTTTCAATGAGAAGGCTTTTCCCCTCTCATGTTTCTTGCCGACAACTGACCCATGGCGAGTAAAAACTGTAAACAGATGTTTTTGATGTTTTAGTCGTATTGCATGTTGCAGAAGAGTGCTGTTTTTTGCTGTCAAACTTTTTGCCCACCGTTTCAAGGCCAAATCTTGATGAGAGAGCGCTCTGTTATTTTTTATGCGAAAGTTGGCAGCTGATGGTAATACCTACGGTGTTTCTTTCTTCACGTGTGTTAAATTTTAATATGATGGGAGATGTTGACGTTTTGCTCTTCACACGGAAAATATTTCTCAATGGTGGGGGGCTACATTTTATGTTGTTGCAAAAGTTGTAAAACACTTTTTGTATGTCTTCACCTTCATTTTGTGGGAGACCAACTAGGAGAGCATCACACGCTGCAGTCCTTCGTTCTTGGACTTCAATTTGAGCTTGTATTGATACAACTTCTTTTCTCAATTGGACAGTTTCATTTGGTGCTTGTTCCGATCGGTCAACTCTAGTTTAAAGAATATTTATCGATTTTTTGACATTTTCAATCTCTTGGAATCATTTCTCTTCTAGAGTGTTGATTTGGAGTGTTAAATCGGTTCGGAGCTGCTTCATTTCCTTTGATAATTGTGCATTAGTGTATGAACTTTGTTTTTTTAGTTGTTTTTCAAGTGTTTCGTTGGTGATCTCCATACTTTCGGCACGTTTTGTTTTTTCGTTCAGAGGAGAAATCGGATGAGATGTAGAAGCCTAGGGGTTACAAATATTTGGGACACCAACACCTTTATTGTTTGCTCTTGTGTTGCGCATAGGTAAGAGTGTGTTTAAAAAGAACTAAAATTTACTGTTTATTAAGACTTTTTTGAGTGAGAATTGATTCAAATAGAAATGTCAAAAAAAGGCCTCTAAGTAAATAGAAAATTAATTTTAACACTTATTTATTAATTCTCAAGTTATTTTATAATTTTCAAGCTGTAATAATTTAGTTCTTAGGTCTTTTATTATTAGATTATTGAACTTCTAATTCAAAACAGGCAATGAAAACACGAAAATTCGAACACTTTTGCTGGACAGTAAAAAGACGTCCAACAAGTATAATACATATCAATTTTACTTTAATATTCTTGGTGAACAGGACTATATAACCTTTATCTACTATCTTGGCAACAGATATCTAGTTGGTGCATAAATCAGGAACGTGCAACGTGTTATTAAGCTTTACATCGATGTTTTCGTTTCCGTTTCCGGCCATGTCGATATGGCCACGTCACCCTTGGCTGTGATGGACGACGATGCAGATGCTGCAAGCTTCAGAATGGATCGTGTGAGTTCCCGGTTTTGAATAAGTGACTCATCCTTACAAACATGCGAGGTGCATCCACTGTCTAAGCACCACCTACTGTCTACGTTGGATCGATAAGATACGATTTGTAGGAATGTCATGCACTCATTTTCGTTTCTTCCTTCTTAAAACAATCGGCTGCCTTGTGTACTTTCTGTCCACAGAATCTGTGGTTGGTTTTCTGTGCCATTTCCTGGTTTTTGTTTTTTCGTTGGAATTTTCTTTTTGATATTCCAGACACAAATTGTATTTTATTTTGAAAATAAACACCATTGCCATCATGTATAGCCTAACCTTTGATTAATATTTACCCAGTTCAAGGCCAAACCAGCTGTTTTCCAAAATAAATCTGAAAGGTATCCTAAAATTTTTCGGATTTTTGTAAAAAAAAAATCTATAATCATGGCCGGTACAATCATATAACAGTATAACAGCGGCGCCAGCGGTATGGACGCTCTTTTATTTTTTTCAATATTTACAGCCGCTTGTTGACATCAAATAAATACTCAATTACGGCAAATATCTTCGATCTATTTTTTCGTTTGTATAGAGCGAGATACGAAGTCGTGGTCGGTCCCCCTTCATCACAAAAACTGTTATACACTATTCACTATCACTATCACTATCCAGTGTATTATAGAGAACAGTGGGTATTAATCGAAAATTATTTAATTTAAATTAAAAAAAAAAAAAACAATTTAAGCAAAAACCACAACAATTTTTTATAAAAACAAAAAGTTATTCTTTGAATTAAAAACATTTTTTTTCTTAAAATCGAAGTAAGTATTTCCTAAAGTTAAGTGGAAGTGAATGGGATTTTGTGAGATATTGGCCGTTAATTTATTCGCATTTATTTATTTATTAAAAACTAATTAACAATTCTATGTTGACCTTGTTTTTTTTTCTAGAGAAATAAAACCTTTCCATTAATTGCTTCACAATCCCTACTTCGCGAGTGAAATACGCATCGTTTCACGTTTTCGCAAGTTACTGTCGACGAAACAATACTTGATCTCTGAAGCCAAATCAAAAACTCCACAGATGAAATCAAGATTCAAGAACGATGTAAGAGTTCATTTTAACTTATTTTAATTTGAAGCCATTATAACAAATTTATAAAATCCATAGTTACAGGTTGTGATATACAAGAACAAGAACACTAGTCAAAACCACAGATTTTAAACAATTACATCCAATGATATGAATTTTTAACTATTTATAATAATCTCCATGTTAACATTAACTTGTCTTATTTTTAAAATACATAAGTTAGTATCATTAGCAAAGAATAAATACAAATTTAAGTCTCCATGTTGTGTGGTAATGAATAATATTATTTGTTAAAATGTAAATTAAATTAAAAATTTTTTTGAAAAATGAAATAACTTGTTTTTATTTTATTTTAATATTTTATAATTTCAGAACATTTATTTTTAAAAAAGCGACGCGTTTCGGATTTAATAATAATCCATCATCGGGCTTATGCTTCTGGACTGCGTTGTTATTTTGCCAATATTGGTGTGTGGTGTTTTTTTTTTTGTGGGTGATTGCAAAGTTATTTGTTAGATGTATTTGTCTCTTTTTATCTTATGTTACTTTTTTGGTGTTTGATGGCGGTGTCATATAGTGCGTTGGTTTTTATTGTTAATTTATCATTCAATACTTTGTCTTGTTCCATTTTTGTTGCTCTAAATATTTTGTATTCCTCAAGGGCGTCTAATGTTGTCCCTTTTTTGCATATGTGTAATGGTTTTAAGTTTGTTTCGAAGTTGGTGCAATTGTGGTTCTTGTCTATTAAGTGTTGTGCGTAAGCTGATTTGGTGTTTGGCTTTGGTTTGTGTTCCAAGAACCTGTCATGAAAAGTTCTACCTGTCTGTGTAGTAGCTGTACAGTCATCACATTTAATTTGATATACGCCAGAGCATGTTTTAAGTTGTCCTATTGGTTTTTATTGTTAAATATTTTCTGTTATTTTTTGTTTTAAATGAAATATTTAGTTTTTTAAATTCGTTTTTTATAATTTGTGGTAATAAATTAGTATATTCGATTGCTATGTATTTTTGGATGGTTGTGTTTTCTTCATTAGTAGGTGTGTTTTATTCATTGCTGCATAGCCAGCGCAGCACAAGTCTGAATAAAACGAAAGCTCACTCTATACGTTAATTTCAATAATTGAAAGCTCTATCGCCAGCACAGCCATCTTTATTTTTACTGACCAGCAATCAAATTGTTTTTGTTTGCCAAGGGAAATTTTGCTGCGCTGGCTATGCAGCAATGAATAAAGCACACCTAGTTATGTTTCTGTTTCTGTTTTTGTTTTTAATTTTCTTTTTTGAAGTAAAACTTCTTTTGCGGCATGGGGCTAAAAAATTTTTCTATGGAGCTGTCAGTAACATGTCAAACCGACATACAAATTCCCGTCACGAATTACAAAATTCAGCGTCACGATATTATATTTTCGTTAAATGCAATGGTTCGTGCACTTAATATATTCGTTAAGATGGTTAGTGAATTCGAGTAAGGGTTTTTTGTGGGAAGAATTTTATTTCTGAGGATTTTTTTCTGTTGTGTTGGATTTTCGGCCATTGGTCGATTTAATGCGAGGAAGCATAAATTATGTATAGTTGTAGGTTTATTGGTTTTGCATGGAAATATTCTGCAATCTATTGTGTCTCTCGCTCATTGGGTGTTGTTGAAGTAAAACTTCTTTTGCGGCATGGGGGTAAAAAATTTTTCTATGGAGCTGTCAGTGACATGTCAAACCGACATACAAATTCCCGTCACGAATTACAAAATTCAGCGTCACGATTTTGCAACGGTTCTGAGTTTCAAATCGGGTGCTCTGAGTGGTAGGACTTGAAAAATACTTGCCCTGTTGTCGTGAAAGAAGTTTTACTTCTAGCGTGTGTACATAAGTACGCACACTCTTTTTTTTGAAGTAAAACTTCTTTTGCTGTCAGTGACATGTCAAACCGACATACAAATTCCCGTCACGAATTTCAAAATTCAGCGTCACGATTTTGCAAATACTTGCCCTGTTGTCGTGAAAGAAGTTTTACTTCTAGCGTGTGTACATAAGTACGCACACTCTTTTTTTATTAATTAATTTGTCTATGATTTCTGTTTTGTAGCCGTTTGCTTTTGTTATATGTTTTATTGTGTTTCTTCCTTCTTCTTGGTCTTCTTTTTTCATTGGAACGTTGAAAAGTTGGTCGATTAAAGCGTTGAAAGCTGCCATTTTTTGTGCATATTGGTGGTGGGAATTTTTGTTGATGGTGTTGCCTGTTGTAGTCGGCTTTCTATACCTAAACTTTGTAATTGAATTTGTTGTTGGTTTTGTTAATAGTCAAATCTAAGAAGTTAATGCTGTTGTTGTTTTCTATTTCGGCTGTGAATTGTATTTTGTCATAAATGTTGTTGAGGTACTTTTTTAGTATATTTCAATTTGTCTGTATGTTCCATCGAAGATAACGAAGGTGTCATCGACATATCTTGAGTAGTGTATGATTTTTTGGTGTTGTTTGTTGAGTTTTGATAGGATGTATTTATTTTCAAAGTGGTTGATATAGATATCTGCCATCAGTCCGCTTAGAGGGGATCCCATGGCCAGTTTTTCACCTTGAGTGCAGTATTTGTTGAACGTGAAATAATTTTGTTTTAATATAATTCGTAGTTTTGTTATAATTTCGTCTAGGTATCAGTGATTTATTAATTTTTGCGGTGGTAGTAAGGTTGTCTTTTAATATTGTAATAGTATCGTCAATTGGTATGTTTGTGTACGGTGACATATAAGGAGATTAGTTTGTAATTTGGTGAAATGTTGATCTTTTTAGTTTTTTCGATAAATTCTGTGTAGTTTTTTATACTTTTGTTGTTTTTATAATGTTTATATTTGATTTGAAGATTGTTTGTAATTTTCTTGCGATTTTGTAGCATGGTGCTGTAGTATTAGTGGACGAATTGGTGATCCAATTTTGTGTATTTTTGGTAAACCTGTGAATTGAGGTGCTTGTGCATTTGGTTGTTTTAATTTTATCTTGTTAATGTTGGAGAAAATATATTTACATTCGTTAATAGCTTTGTTAATATCTTTTACATATATTTTTGTTGGGTCATTTTGTAGGTTTCGTATGTTGTTGTCCCTAAAAAAGTTTACGGTTTTGTCGATGTGTTCTTGTTTATCAATAATGACAACTGTGTTCCCTTTGTCTGCTTTCGTTATTAGTGCGTATTGTCTTTTATTTTTTGTTTTATGTTTTTTAAATTGGTTATTTCTTCTTTGTATTTGTTATGGATAAGGTTTTCTGTTAAAACTTTACGTTCCTCAGAACTATAAAATTTGATAAGTGATAAGTTCAAACTGATAAGTGTAATTTGCAAAGTCTTTGCAATTTTCATATTCTCTTTGCAGCTAATATTGAAAAGTGTAATTTGCAAAGACTTTGCAAATAATTATGCTGTTTCGTTCCACAAAAATTGTAAATTCTATTTTTGCAAATTTTGATAAGTTTGTCAAAAGTTTGCGAAGTAAACGATCGCTTTGCAAATTCATATTGTTATAATTAAGGATTTTGTTAGCATGAGAATTCCACTATTCAAATTTTAATAACTGCATAGTTCAAGATAAATTAATAATAGATAGTATATGAATGAAATGTTTGGGAAATTTAACAATAATTACAAATGCTTAGTTTCAATTTTAGCAGCATGAATGAATTGAATATGAAGTTGAAGATCGCTGCATCGGAAGTTTTGCAGCTCCCGATAAGTTGAGGGCAAGTTTTTCCAGGGGCGATGTCTTTTACTTTTTTTAATTGAACCTCGTTATATTTTTTTTAACTGAGTTTCTGAATTAAATAAGTTTCAGCAATAAATGTTAAAAAAAAAATGAACTATATATATAGAGAAATTGTTTCTGTAGGGGCGATATTCCTTACTTTTTTTTTAACTTTTTGAAGCATGAAACCTAAAAAGAATTACGAGCAAGTTTAGACCCTTATAACTTCGGATCAATGAATAGTAGGTAAAAAAAAATTACATGCACAAATTAGATTTTCCGAACTCCAGAGGCGATGTTTTTTATTTCATGTTCTTAAGTCTTTTATTCTTGTCTAACATCAAATTTTAACAAATTGGTAATATTAAAAAAATAAAATCACAAAAAATATGTTTTTTTCCTAAATATATTTTATGAACATATGGTGCTCAATTATATTATTTTTAAATCCTATATCTATTATTACATTATATTAACTTTCTGTGAAGTCAATTTACATTTCAAGCTGCAGTTGAGCTTGAGAACTAAAACTATAGAACTAAAACTAAAATATTTTCATATTAATATATGAAATAGATACATATTATATTATATGTTTCATATATTAAAAATAAGTCTGTTGGCAAGCGATTAAAAGTTATTTGATTAAAATCTGTTATTGTAGTAAAAAGTAATGAGCATTTTATTGAAGCAAACACTATGTCGAAAAAGCATGTTATAAGTAAATAAAATTCATTATTTATTTAATATTAATTTTTCTGTTTGATTTATGACTTTATTTATTCTACAAATAATTAGAAAATATATTTATAAATAATATGTAATTAATTTTTTTTTCTATTTTGAATATAATATACCGTTTTTAATTATTTAATCAATCCAAGTTGGTGAAAAAAAACATTAATTCAATTTTATTTTACATTTTTTCATAGCTGTCGTGGAAATTTGTGAAATTTTTTACATACATTTAATGTGTGTCTTAATGACAGCATTTTAAGACCTTAATCTTGAAAATCCGTTAAGAATTTTAGGAGTAATAGATTAATTAGTTATGTCATGTCAGATGATTTTTTTGATTAAAATCGATTTTTATCGTAAAATATCAATAAAATACCCCTACCGCCGCACAGTGGAACGAAAAGCTGAAAAAGTGGACATCGTGCTGTAACTTTTGAATTGGTGGATGGATTTTGATAATTTTTTCGCCATTTTGTTTGTAATATGTCATGAAATAATAAAATCTTAACTAAAACTTCTTCAATCAAATAGTAGTATTTTTAACACAGCTTTAAAACGTGTGTCCATTTTTTCCGCATTCAAAAAAAAAAATAATGGTATGTAAAATTTAAGTAGGTATTTACAAATTTACGAATTAAAAACTAAATTTATAAAGAAAAACCACAATTCTGTCCAGGAATAAATAAAATTTTTTTTTTTTTTTTTTTAGATAGATAGATAGATTTTTATTTCGTTATAAGTTTTACAATGGATTGTTACCGCACATTTTACATTAAAGAGATTCGATATACAATATATCTTTCAACAAAAATATTATTTTTTAAGGGCTTCTATAAGTACATTTTTTATTTAAATATTAAATTTTAAATTTGGAGGAAAAACGAAAAAAACCTCCATTAGAGAAAAAAAAAATGTATGTAAGATTTAAATTACTACATGTACCTTAAAACTAATGACTAGAAGAAAAAAAATTACAATGAGAAGAAGGAAATAAATAGTTTTAAAACAATAAATTAACATTCAGAAATGAAATAAATAAATATACATTTGTATAGTAAATGGTATTACTTTACATAAATATAAACATTAAGATAACAGAACAGCAATATAAATTTAAATTATCATACGAAATATTGTTGTATATATATTTTAAACAAATTAAGTAATAATAAATCTAACAAATATACTTAAATAAATATATTAATGAATAATTAAACAATTGAATAAGTAAGTTAACAAATAAATAAATTAATAAAATAAAAAAAAAATTAATAAATAGGTAAATAAATAAATAAATCAATAAATAAATAAATAAATAAGTAAATAAATAAATACATTAATAAATAAGTAAATAAATAAATACACAATAAATAAATAAATAAATAAATAAATAAACAAATAAATAAATAAACAAATAAATAAACAAACAAATAATGAAATTAATAAATAACAATTAACAAGTAATAAATAAATAAATATATGTATATATTAATAAACAAATAAATACCTATGGGAATAAGCTATAGTATATGAACAAATGGCAATTCAAAATTAAATACAATTAAACAAAAAAAAACAAAACCAAAAAATGATTACACTAAGAATGATTATTAAGTTGGCTTATTAGTAGATTTTCAGCAAGATCAAGCCGGTTGCAGAATGAATTTGTAATTTTTGAATTCTTTCCGAAATCAATTCAACATTCGCTTTTTCAGGGAGATCGCAAGTCGAGTGATGCCAAGGAAGGTCAAGCATCATTTTTATGAGTTTATTTTGAGAAATTTGTAATTTTTGCATATGACATTTAGCTACATTTTTCCAAACAGGACATCCATACAAAAGAATTGCCTGAAAAATTACTTTATGAATAATTATTTTATTTTCATTTGACAATAAAGACTTTCTATTAATGAAAGGGAATAACATTCTTATAGCTATATTAACTTTTTTAACTGTTTGTGTTATATGGTGGTTAAAGGTCAATTTGGTGTCAAGATGAATGCCAAGGTATTTAACTTGATGTTCCCAAGAAAAAACTTTTCCGAGGACTCGTAGCTGGTTGCTTGGAAGATGGCAAGCTTTTCTTTTTCGCGTGAAAAAGATGGCTTGCATCTTATCAGCATTTAGTTTGATTTTCCAGCGGTTATAATATTGTTCCAATAATCTAATCGCATTGTTAAGGTTTGTCTCAATATTAAGACCAAACTCATGCGATGAGAGTATGGCTGTGTCGTCAGCAAAAATTGCTGCTTCATAATTTGTTATTTTGGGAAAGTCTGATGTATATAAATTATATAAAATCGGCCCAAGGACTGAACCTTGAGGTACACCATAACTAAAACATATCAATTGAGAGACACCACAATTGACATGAACTTTAAAACATCTACTTGATAAGAAACTTTGTACAATTTTACACAGATGGGGCGGAAATTTAAAGATAGCATTTTTTGTATCAAGCCATCATGCCAGACAGAATCAAATGCTTTTTCGATGTCTAATAAGATCATTCCCGTGGATCGTCCTTCGGCACGGTTACTTTTATTGTGGTTAGATATTCGAAGCACTTGATGTGAAGTACTGTGAAATCTTCTAAAACCAAATTGTTGGTCTGGATATAAACTGTTATTATCTATAATTCTGAGCAATTTTTCTTTTATTATTTTTTCATAAACTTTGCTGATATTGCTGAGTAGACTAATTGGCCTATAACTTTCAGCTTTTATCGAAGGTTTGCCAGCTTTTAAAATTGGCACAACTTTAGCTATTTTCCAGGCATCAGGAAAGTATTGCATTTTGATACATGCATTTATTACGAAAGTAAGAAAAAAAATTCCAATCTTAGGTAATTTTTTTAAATAAATGTTTCTTATTTGGTCAAGACCACCAGTTTTTCTAACTTGTAGATTGTGAACAATTTCTGCTACATCCTCTTGCGTTATGAAACTTGTTTCAGGTACTTCAATGGTTCTCTGGTTTAAGCTTTGTACAGTATAATCAACTAAGCGATTTGTCTCAACATTACCAAGATTTTGTGATACAGTATGATTTTCAGAGAAGTTAAGTGCAAGTGCATTTGCTTTCTCGAAATCAGTAAAAAATGTATTTGTATTCGTTTTTAGGAAAGGAACCTGTCGTTGTTTGTTCTTCACAATTTTAACAATATTCCAAAATGGTTTCGCATTTTTTTGTAGAGAACATAATTTGTTGTTCCAATCATTATTTCTTTTGATTTGCAATTCTTTTGAGATAATTCTATTGAGGTACGCAACATTATCTCGAAATACAGGTTGGCGGTATCTTTGCCAATTCTTTTTTTGGATGTTTCTATTTTTTATAATTTCCAGAATATGCGGGGGAAGATATGAAGAAAAGGTTTTTTCACAATTTTTGGAACGCATTCTTCAATAGAGCTTATGATGTCTTGGGTAAATTTATGAACAATACTGTCAACATCATCCTTCCCTAAAACTCTTGCTAAATCAGTAGAAGTTTTTCTAAGCTTTGTTTTCATATTTGATCGAAAACTTGACCAATTAGCATTTTTGAGATCTTGGTAGTGTAGCACTTTTTTTTCCCCTGACCAGCTACTTTTGTAGCTGGATGAAGATCCACCTGGAAAATAAACACAATATATTTTAATTGTCCTAAGATTTCTTAATTTGATCTCAATTCCAATATTTTCTACCAACTGGGTTCGAATGACCGGCAAAAGCGAATGTTGAATTTGTTACGGTAAGATTTACCGCAACAAAAACCATTCTTAAACTCGATTCTTAAAACATCTTTCTGGCTATGTTGTTTGGTCATAGTCTAACTCTCGTTATCTGTTTCCCCTCCATCCCAACCATTCCCATTTTTCGACCCATAATTTTGAGTCCGTTGTCCTCATGGAGCTGGAGAGTTGCTCAGAGAGGATAACAATATAGGTACCTCTTTATTCGATCGTGTTGAGCCAGCGGATGGGCTGGAGACTCGCACGCCATCTATGTATAGAGCGAGGAAGCTCTTCTCTAAATATAACAACACTCAAGGATAGAAGGAGATATACACTTACACTTACAAGTGGATTTTATACCAGCACAACAAAACACCAACATACATTTTAACTTCATTTTTAAATATGGCTTCGAGCCCATCCTAGAATTTATAGCTTCAAATTTAAAGTAAATAACATCGACCGACTTTAAAAGATTGGAACGCTAAACGCTATTCCCTCAATCCCCCAGATCTGCACAAAGGTCCACCGAATAGTAAATTGCGCGTTAGGTAGTTTGATTTGAGTATTTGCCTTCCTCCTTCAATTCCTTAAAAAAGTATTAGAAATTTGCATTAGAGTATTTGTTCCACCTTCGAAACATTTTCAGAAAGTTAAATTTAGTAGAGTAGCTGAGAGAATGCTCAGAATAATATTTTCAACTTTTTATAGTTTTTTTGATTTTCTCAAGAGTTTGATATTGTGAATATGTCTAGATACGGCCTTGGATTCGTCAAGTTTTGGGACAGCACCAACAACTTGGGGAATTCAGTGAATGTGTGGGTGAGAGAGAGTTTCGTTGGAACTTAACCTCGGAGTGATACCGTAGCCGAGTTCCACGAAAGCTTGTGATTGAGAGTGAGAATGTGTGTGTGAAAGAGGAGGCCAATAGAGGACAAAGACTACGCATGACCAACCACTTCTTGGTTGACTTGCGAAGCATTGAGAGGTTTTGAAAGTTTTTGAGAAAAAGGAAAGAAAGAAAATAAGAAGTTGAAAATAAAATATTTAATAGTTGAGAAAGTTTAAAAAGTGTTTTTGGAGAAAGTGTTCGAAGCAGGAATTAGTAAAATACTAGAAGAGGAAATTTGTATTCGTCAGTCTGGGCGATTAAATTGAGGAAAGGAAGAAGGAAGGGGAGAAAATTCAAAAAAAGAAGATAAGTAGAGTGCATTAGTGTTTTTATTCGTTTTGTGAAAAATTGCTTTCAAATATTAGTATATTCGGTTGGTCTTTGAAATTACGTTTTATTAATCTCAAAATTGTGAGAATCGCGACCCCATTTTCGTAAAGTAGTTTTCTTATCCGTTTATTTCGGGACCTAGTGATAGCGGTCCAATCTTGCGGTCTTTGTTTCTTTGTTTCATTGTTTTAACATTTGCCTTTGTTTTAAGATTGGTCACGACCATTTTAAATTCCTAATTGTATTTCTTTTTTTATCGAAAAAATTCTGGGTTTTAATCCAGGCGCAAGCCAAGGTTTCCCAGATAATTTTAAATAAAATTTGTTCAACTTCCCTTTGGGAATATAAACCATTGTGTTTCCCTTCATTATTGAAGAAGAATTTTCAGCTTACCCGGTCAAGGCAAACGACCCTAAAAAGTTTCCTGGCGCCCACCCTACAGCGTAAGTACGCCCTTGTGCTTACTTTTTATTTATTAGACAAATAATTCGATACCCCTTTTTATTTGGTTCTAATTGTTTACTTACTTTTTTTTATTCGTATCATTAATTCGACGAACCCACCCCCAGCTGACTAGCCGGTTGGCTGCATCGTTGTTGCAGTTTGTTGTTGCAATATTTTTTTGTCTCTCCTCTTTATCTCACATTCTTCAACGATCGATTTGACAGTTCGTCATATCGATCTTATCTTCCGCGTGTGCCGGTTGCACAATTTAATTTATTAATTCGTTTGTGATTTTATTACATAATTATTGTTGGATTCGCATAATCCCAAGTCGCGGTTTTCTAGTTATTCGTCATCCTAAACATCCTAATACATCATCCTAAAATTCGCGTAGTTAAATAATATTGCAACAAATTGGCGCCCATACGTGTTGGTTTTTATTGAGAAATTGAATGCAGTTCGATTAATTAAAATCACTGTATACAACTATAATCTACCTACATAATTTGGTTGAAATTTGGAAGTGTTTGTTTTGTGTTTTTATTGGTTTATTCAATTGTTCCTTTTTTATATCAATTTGAGTGTTCTTTTACTAAAGTCTTTTATCCCTAGGTGAATTAAATCTTACAACAACAAGACAGCGGTGTTCCAGTTTTTTTTATTTTTTGTGGCTTGAAGAGTGCAAAAGTGCAGGGAGTACCCACAAACAATTTTGTTAAAAGAGTAAGGTGTTTCTATTATATTTTTTATATTTCTTTTTATATTTTCTTTATACTTTTAATTTGTTTGATTCTTGTTTAATTTTTATTTTGAGGCTATATAATTTTTTTTTATTATCATATTATTCAGTAAAAGAGAATAGTGTAGTCTCTTTCTCTTTCGTGGTTAGTTTTTTTTTTTGGCAATTTTAATTGAATTTTAATTTGTAAACAACAAACAATCAGTGCTCCCACTTTGTCAAAGTCGACTTTTTAGAGGTGAACACTTTGTTGTTTTTTTTTAGTACTTTTTATTACATTAATTATTTTTTTTCTCATTTAGTATAAAAATTATTTTTTTTTCGATAAATTTTTTTTTGGACATTGAGTCAAAATTTTTGTTTGCTAGGTGTGTAGGTCTTTTGAGTGTTTTTTTAAGCAGGAATTTGGACAGTCGGTCCAAAAATATTTTTTAGTCAACTTGAGAAGTTGAAATTTTTTTTTCAAAAAAAAAACAAAATTTTGGAATTTGATAGGGTTGCCAACGTACATCTTTTTTTCTATTTTGTTTTTTTTAATTTTTATTTGTAGTTAAATTTTTTTTTGTAAGTTTCTTTTAAATACGCTTCAATATTTCTTCGTTCTTAAATCGTTTTAAGAACATTTTTTTTTAAAGAATTTTAATTAAATAGTGCTATTAAAGAACATTTGTTATTTAAATTAAAGGAAACTTTTTCTAGTTATTTTAGTTTAAACTTTTTTTAAAATGGAGGTGAACAGGCTGTCGCAAGATGAAATTGCTTACGAGATGGAGTGGCGAGGTTTACCGGTAGGGACAGTTGAGGAAATGCGAAAATCGCTTAGGGTTGCCACCAAGTTAGAACGTAGGAACTCTTTTGTAGCTCCCGCTTACCCGTTCAATTTTGAACAGGATCAAATGGCGGTTGAGAAAAAGTTAGGAGAATTAGATAAACTTTTAGAAAATCCTCCGAAGTCGGAAACTTCGAAAGAGTATTTAAAAATAATAACGAAAGTAGAGTGGGGTCTTCGTAGATTAGATAGGTCTATTCCAGAGAATGAGGTTCAGGAAAAGAGCAAGCAGGCTCTTAAAAATAAGTTGGTTATGGCAATGGCAGAGTTAGAAGAAGACGATGATGAAGATGATGAGGAAACAGAAGATGAAAATGAAGAAAAACGAAAAGAGAAATATAAAACTAAGAATTCGGAGGTTGAAAATCAGCGTTCAGCTGAACCTCAAAGCAAGTCGACGAGTACTTCTGCCGGTACATCGACGGGCTTAGTAGTGGCAGATAGTAGGATTGGTGGCATTAGGGATTGTGGTAGATCAGAAAACCAAAGTATAGAGCAGGTTGTTGCAAATCCACAAAGATTTGAACAAATTTATAAATGGGACGTGAAATTCACTGGTGAGCGCTGTGGTGCCTCCGTGAACGCGTTCATAGAAAGAGTTGAGGAAATGCGCCAGTCCCGTGGGGTATCGGAAGCGCAACTTTTTAGGTCCGCGGTAGAATTTTTTGTAGGAAAAGCTTTAGTATGGTTTAGGGCAATTAGGCTTTCTGTCAATTCGTGGCCAGAACTCGTCAGGGAGTTGAAACTGGAGTTTTTGCCACCGAATTACGACGATTCGTTGTTAGAAGAGATAAGGCATCGCACACAAGGCAAAGATGAGTCCATCGGTGTCTATGTGGCGACGATGCAGAATTTGTTCGGCAGGCTTTCCGAACAAATATCAGAACGGAGGAAGTTGTCAATGATTCAGAGGAACTTGACACCTTTCTACCAGACGCAACTTGGTTTGGCTAGACCAAATTGCATTTCTGACTTAGTAGAGTTAGGTCGAGATTTGGAGGCAGTGAGAGCGAACGTGGAATCATACGTTCCTCCTCCAAATAGTAGAAGTAGGACTTTGCTAGAGCCAGATCTAGCATACGTAGGTGTAGATCCTCCAACAGTTTCGGTTGTTACAGAGAACAACCAAACTGTTCGACGGGGACAGAATCCAACAGAGAACAACCAAATCGTTCGACAGGGACAAACTTCGAACCCATTTTCAGCAAATAGTGCAGGGCCAATTGTTAGGTGTTATAATTGCAATGGAGAAGGCCATTTTGCAAATAGGTGTTCCGCTGTTAGGCGTTGTTATGGATGTGGTAGGGTTGGAGTTAATCGGAATAACTGCCAACAGTGTTCGGGAAACGGGAGACGAACTTTCGGGTCAGTAGGACGAGAGTTCCGTTAAAATCTGATAGGTTGCCTACTGGTAACCAGTCGGCTTATATTCATTTAGGTTTCACGCTAGAACAAAATGGTAGGGATCAACGACCGTATCTTGGCGTTGAAGTTTATGGAATTAACATGTTAGGACTTTTAGATTCAGGCGCTTCACGCACAATCATAGGTAAAGACGGATGGGAAATTTTAAAGGATCTAGGATTAAATTTAGAGAAAACTAACTTAGGTAGAGTTATTTTAGCGGATGGTGCAGGTATTGGAGTGGAAGGTGTAGTTTTACTTCCAATAAAAGTCAAAGAACAATTAGTTCTTATAGATTGTCTTGTTATTCCACGCCTTCCCCACAAACTGATTTTAGGAGCAGACTTTTGGGCTCTATCGGGTGTGGTCCCGGATTTGAAATCAGGGTAATGGACATTTTCGAACCAAAGTTCGTTGGCTTTGATGTCTATGACGGATCATTTAACGGAATTAAACGAGATGCAGAAGAAAGAGTTAGATAGTTGTTTAGAAAAAGTTTTTAGTGAAATGCCAGAAGGATTAGGGTGCACACAGATGGTGGAGCACAAAATTAGGACGGAAGCTGAACCAATTAAGCAACGGTATTATCCGGTGTCTCCTGTGGTTCAGTCTTTCATAGACAAAGAGTTAGAAGAGATGTTAAAAGATGGAGTTATAGAAAAATCTGACAGTCCATGGGCTTCTCCCATTGTCATGATTAAAAAGAAAGATGGCACGTATAGGTTTTGTGTAGATTATAGGAAGTTGAATGAGGTTACGGATAAAGATGCATACCCCCTTCCGTATATTACGGCCATCTTAGATAAATTAAACAATGCTAAATTTTTGAGCTCACTGGATATTAAGTCTGCATATTGGCAGATCCCAGTTGAGAAGGATTCTCGAAAGTATACTGCTTTCACTGTTCCAGGTAGGGGTTTATTCCAATTTTTAAGGATGCCGTTTGGGTTGCATAACGCACCTGCAACATGGCAACGATTTATAGATACTGTTTTAGGCCCTGAGTTAGAACCATATGTCTTCGTCTATCTCGATGATATCATCATCGTGACAGACACTTTTGAAAAGCATATGGAGATTTTAAATGAGGTTTTTAGTAGATTAATTAAAGCAGGTTTAAAAGTAGGTAGGGAAAAATGTCAGTTTGTTAGGCCATCTTTAAAATTTTTGGGCTATGTTGTAGACAGAAACGGTTTACACATGGACCCAGAAAAGATAGAAAGTATGTTAGGGATTCCATCGCCAAAGAATGTCAAGCAGGTTAGAAGTTTTATCGGAACGGTATCCTGGTATAGGAGATTTATTCCAAACTTTGCTAGTTTGGTGAAGCCGTTATCCGACCTTTTAAAGAAAAATAAGAAATTTGATTGGAGTAGGGAATGTGAGGAAAGCTTTAGAAAAGCTAAAGAGTGTTTAGTTGCTGCACCCATCCTGACGTGTCCGGATTTTTCGAAGCCATTTGTCGTTCAGACAGATGCTTCTGATTTTGGGATTGGGGCGGTACTGACACAAGATTTTGATGAGGGAGAGAAGGTGGTTTGCTATTTGAGCAGATCACTGAATAGGAATGAGAGGAACTATTCGACCACAGAAAAAGAGTGCTTAGCTGTTCTGTGGGCGATAGAGAAGTTGCGGCCATATCTGGAGGGGGTGAGATTTAAGGTCATTACCGATCACCACTCTTTGATATGGTTGAGCAAGTTGAAGGACCCAGCGGGTAGGCTGGCTCGATGGGCTGTACGTATGCAGCAGTTCGAGTTCGGCATTGTTCACCGCAAAGGTAAGGATCATGTGGTGCCAGATATGCTTTCTCGAAGCGTTCCGGTTTTATCTGGGATTTCAGAGCCCATAAACGATCCATGGATAGGGAAAATGTTAGAAGAAGTAGAAAAGAAACCATTATCTTTTCCAGCTTGGAGAGTTGAAGAGGGAAAATTGTATAAGTTTGTGAAAGCAAACCATACAATTGTTCATGATACTAATAGTGAGTGGAAATTAGTAATTCCAAAGAATGATAGGAAAAAGATTTTAGAAGAAAATCATGACCATCCGTTAGCAGGGCATATGGGGGTAAAGAAAACTTTCGCTAGGATAGGAGATAGATATTATTGGCCAAAAATGAGGTCAGATATCACTAGGTATGTCAAAAATTGTAAGGTCTGTCAAAGCGTGAAACCAATTAATGAAAAACCGGCTGGGTTAATGACGGAGAGGAAAGTGGTTACCACTCCGTGGGAGATGATTTGTGTGGACTTGGTGGGTCCACTTCCTAAATCGAGTAAGGGTTTTATCCATATTTTAACTGTCGTGGATTATTTCACGAAGTTCCCCCTGTTGTTCCCCTTGAGGTCTGCAACGGCAAAATCCGTTTGCAAAGAATTGGAAGACAATGTCTTTCTTTTGTTCGGCGTACCAAAATTCGTTATTTGTGACAACGGTCCCCAATTTAAGAGTAAGGAATTGAAGTCCTTATGCGATAGTTACGGTTCTACGATTAAGTTTACGGCGCATTATCACCCGCAGGCCAATCCGGCGGAGCGGATAAATCAGATTTTGAAAACGACACTTAGGGCTTATGTTTCAGAAAACCATAGGGCTTGGGATTCGCAGTTGGCGAAAGTTGCGTGTAGTATACGCACGGCCCAGCATGAAGTTTTAGGTGTGTCGCCGTATTACGCAAATTTTGGTCGAGATATGGTGACTTTTGGAGGCGAATCCTTAACCACCATTCCGAATGTTAGGGGCGTTAATACGGACGATACTAGGGAACAGTTTAGGAAGCTTAGGGAAGAGATAGGGAAAAAGTTAGAGTCGGCAACCAAGAAGGCAGCGAAAACATATAACCTTCGTCGGAGAGATGTTCAATTCCTCCCGAACGAATTGGTTTGGCGACGTAACTTTGCTCTATCAGAGGCAGCAAATTATTATACGGCGAAATTAGCGCCTAAGTTCGTAGGCCCGTTTCTAATTAAGAAACGAGTATCGCCGTGGACTTACATTCTCGTAGATGAGAAAGGTACAAACAAAGGTACCTGGAATGTTAAGGATTTAAAGCCTTACTGCGACGAACCCGACGCAAACGAAGATTAGTCGCGTAGCGGATGAGCTGCGCTAAGTGGTACTGAGAGTTCTCAAGCTCTGTGATGTGCTTAACTCTCACCAGGAGTGATTGAGTTTTTCTTTAGTTGTGTTGTATAGTAGTGTATGTTTTCCATTTTTGTGTTGTTAAACCTTTTTCTTATTCCTTTTTACTTCGCTTTCATTTCTGAAAGCCAGGTTCTACTCCTCGGTAGGTAAGGGTGGAATTTGTTACGGTAAGATTTACCGCAACAAAAACCATTCTTAAACTCGATTCTTAAAACATCTTTCTGGCTATGTTGTTTGGTCATAGTCTAACTCTCGTTATCTGTTTCCCCTCCATCCCAACCATTCCCATTTTTCGACCCATAATTTTGAGTCCGTTGTCCTCATGGAGCTGGAGAGTTGCTCAGAGAGGATAACAATATAGGTACCTCTTTATTCGATCGTGTTGAGCCAGCGGATGGGCTGGAGACTCGCACGCCATCTATGTATAGAGCGAGGAAGCTCTTCTCTAAATATAACAACACTCAAGGATAGAAGGAGATATACACTTACACTTACAAGTGGATTTTATACCAGCACAACAAAACACCAACATACATTTTAACTTCATTTTTAAATATGGCTTCGAGCCCATCCTAGAATTTATAGCTTCAAATTTAAAGTAAATAACATCGACCGACTTTAAAAGATTGGAACGCTAAACGCTATTCCCTCAATCCCCCAGATCTGCACAAAGGTCCACCGAATAGTAAATTGCGCGTTAGGTAGTTTGATTTGAGTATTTGCCTTCCTCCTTCAATTCCTTAAAAAAGTATTAGAAATTTGCATTAGAGTATTTGTTCCACCTTCGAAACATTTTCAGAAAGTTAAATTTAGTAGAGTAGCTGAGAGAATGCTCAGAATAATATTTTCAACTTTTTATAGTTTTTTTGATTTTCTCAAGAGTTTGATATTGTGAATATGTCTAGATACGGCCTTGGATTCGTCAAGTTTTGGGACAGCACCAACAACTTGGGGAATTCAGTGAATGTGTGGGTGAGAGAGAGTTTCGTTGGAACTTAACCTCGGAGTGATACCGTAGCCGAGTTCCACGAAAGCTTGTGATTGAGAGTGAGAATGTGTGTGTGAAAGAGGAGGCCAATAGAGGACAAAGACTACGCATGACCAACCACTTCTTGGTTGACTTGCGAAGCATTGAGAGGTTTTGAAAGTTTTTGAGAAAAAGGAAAGAAAGAAAATAAGAAGTTGAAAATAAAATATTTAATAGTTGAGAAAGTTTAAAAAGTGTTTTTGGAGAAAGTGTTCGAAGCAGGAATTAGTAAAATACTAGAAGAGGAAATTTGTATTCGTCAGTCTGGGCGATTAAATTGAGGAAAGGAAGAAGGAAGGGGAGAAAATTAAAAAAAAGAAGATAAGTAGAGTGCATTAGTGTTTTTATTCGTTTTGTGAAAAATTGCTTTCAAATATTAGTATATTCGGTTGGTCTTTGAAATTACGTTTTATTAATCTCAAAATTGTGAGAATCGCGACCCCATTTTCGTAAAGTAGTTTTCTTATCCGTTTATTTCGGGACCTAGTGATAGCGGTCCAATCTTGCGGTCTTTGTTTCTTTGTTTCATTGTTTTAACATTTGCCTTTGTTTTAAGATTGGTCACGACCATTTTAAATTCCTAATTGTATTTCTTTTTTTATCGAAAAAATTCTGGGTTTTAATCCAGGCGCAAGCCAAGGTTTCCCAGATAATTTTAAATAAAATTTGTTCAACTTCCCTTTGGGAATATAAACCATTGTGTTTCCCTTCATTATTGAAGAAGAATTTTCAGCTTACCCGGTCAAGGCAAACGACCCTAAAAAGTTTCCTGGCGCCCACCCTACAGCGTAAGTACGCCCTTGTGCTTACTTTTTATTTATTAGACAAATAATTCGATACCCCTTTTTATTTGGTTCTAATTGTTTACTTACTTTTTTTTATTCGTATCATTAATTCGACGAACCCACCCCCAGCTGACTAGCCGGTTGGCTGCATCGTTGTTGCAGTTTGTTGTTGCAATATTTTTTTGTCTCTCCTCTTTATCTCACATTCTTCAACGATCGATTTGACAGTTCGTCATATCGATCTTATCTTCCGCGTGTGCCGGTTGCACAATTTAATTTATTAATTCGTTTGTGATTTTATTACATAATTATTGTTGGATTCGCATAATCCCAAGTCGCGGTTTTCTAGTTATTCGTCATCCTAAACATCCTAATACATCATCCTAAAATTCGCGTAGTTAAATAATATTGCAACAAATTGACTTTCGGATAAGAATTGCAACTCCTCCACCTTGGGTTTCAGCCCTATCAACTCGATAGCACTTATAATCAGGTGTGGATAAATGTAAATCATTGTCAAGCCAGGTTTCTGTTACTAAAGCTATGTCAATGTCATGACTATTTACAAAAGAGAAAAATTCTAAACATTTGTTCCGAATACTTCTAGCATTCCAAGTTATTATCTTTATATATCTATCTACCATATTACTTATCATGACTATACAAAAACTTAGTTGCTAAATGTGCGATAACATTAAATTGGTCTAGCTTTGTCTTACGAGTTGATAATTTAGTAATCATTTCCATAGCCAAAGAATTAAGTTCTTCGACAGTAAAGAGCATTTCATTGTTGATTGCATCTGTATGGATGTTGTTGACATTTGGGGCAAGAGAATGATCAGCCAATATGTTTGATCGTTGAGTGTTGTTCACATTATTACTCTGCATATTAACAGGGTGTACACGCTGTGGTTGTGGGAGCGACGGAAAATCTACCATAGAGGTAAAAGAAACTTGTCTCTGAGAACCGGGATGAAGAGCAGCTTGTGATGCTGTTGGTGACCGCAATGATTGTGCTGTGTAGAGAGCTCTTGGTTGAGAAGAGAAAGTTCTCTTCGCTGATTTATTTTTTATTTGAAGGTACTTTGCTCTATTGCCGCACATGACATCAGTAGCCTTGTGGTTTTCATTGCAATTTGCACATTTATGCTTTGAAACATTGTCGCATTCAGCAGTCTTATGTGAACCGACACAGTTGGCACAATAAGTTCTAATGTGGCAATTTCTTTCGCCGCCGTGGCCAAACATTTGACAATTATGACATTGTGTCAATTTACCTTTAAGTTTTCGTTGAAAGCTCCAATTTACCTGTGTGGAATATCGAGCGATAATTCTTTTTAAGATCGTTTAATTTTATAGATCCGTTTTGAAGCGAGATTAAATAAAAGGTATCTGTATATTGTTCATATTTTTTTTGTTATTGCTTTAATTTCGCTACACATGAGACCGATGGTAGTGAGTTCAGTTTTAAGTGTGTTGATATTAACTTCTCTCAACCCGTAGAGAATCACTTTGAAAGCTCTAGCGCTTTTTAGATCATGCGAAAAAAATTGACAGTTCTCATCTTTTAACTTAGCAAGTACTTTGTGATAAGATTCTAATAAATCACAATTTATTTTTATCCCGATGGATAGTTTTTTAATACAATAATTTGTAACATCTAAAGATTTCATCATTTGGTGAACATAATCACATGACTTTTGCAAAACCTTAATTGGTGGCACATACATTTTTTTTTCACTTGGCGAGATAATGTCGTCCATTTCTTCGATGCTTAAAGCTCCGAATAGACTGATAAATAAAAATGTTTCCAGTCAAATTTCTTTTTTTTTTAAATAATGGTATTCATTATAGTTTCAGTCGACTGTCCCTAAGTCGAATTTTCACGGGATACCTACTAAGATTTGTTCGAGTTAGAGAGTTTTGGAAAAATTCGAGTTATAGAGAAACATTTTTTTTATTTTAAAAGGCTTATTTAATAAACAAAGGTTAATATATGTATATAAACACATATATAAATATGTATTAAGGTTTTGATGGTTCGTAGTTATACTATACCCAAATACGAATTCCGAAGTGGTAATTTTTTTTATTTTATTTTGTTCTAAACAAAATTCGACTTAAGGGGTGAAAAAAGATGCCAATCATCCAGAAAATGTGTTTGAGTTAGAGAGAGTTCGACTTAGAGGGAGTTCGACTTAGAGAATGGTTTTTGTATGGAAAATTGAAGGGAATGATAAAAACATGGCGAAAAAGCTCGAGTTGGAGAGAAATTCGACTTAGAGAGAGTACGACTTAGGGAGAGTCAACGGTATTTACAAAAAACCCAGAAAGTTCATAATAATTCCAATTTGATAAATTTTACTGGAGAGCAAAAAAGCCATACAAAATGTTACATTATAGGCTTAGTAGAAAAATTGATTTAGAGATTATTCTAAGATTCTGCAACAACTATGTTAAATAGGACAAAAGTGATTAAAATAATTTGTAAACAATGTGATTTAAACAAAAAAAATGGTATCAAAACAGTGGATTTAGCAGCTTTAAGTATTTAATGAACGATAAGGAAAATTGAATCTGTTTAATTTCAAATTAATATGTTTCTTAAAAAAAAAACGCTGAAAACTTAAATGTTTTAGCATGCAAAAACAGTCGGTAGGATAGCTATCGAAAAATGTACAAGTGTACTACATAAAAAATAAAATAGCTATCTAGTGATTCGAACGAAAATCGTCACGCACAAAAATAAAATTTTCCGTGAACACTTTAAAGAACTTAAAGTTTAAATCAGTGAAAATCAAAGTAAGAAACACTTTATAGACCATAAAGTTAAAATTCTTTTTCTTGTGAATACCCTATCGAACATAGTGTTTAAATTCACCAAAATCTATACACTCTAGTGAACCCAGAGTTAAAGTATAAATTACAAATTTCCGTGAACACTTTAATGAACTTACAGCCGTATCTATAAAGAAATTTTAAAGCCATCTTAACTTTAAGATACCTCTAAATAGCTCTTAAGTGTGAAATCGGTATCTATAATCAATTTTCACATTTAAGCACCATGACTTAAAGGCCTCTTAACTTAAACGCCAATCAGGGCGTTTAGAGGTAACTTAAAGCCATTTAATATATATTTTGAGATCTCAAAAGAATTGTTTTTGTGTATTTATTAGAGAAATATTTATAATATACATAATATGTATTCTGTATATGTATGTAGGTAGAATTTTCAGTTTTGTGTTCTAATTAAAGAAAGTATGAATAATAATTATAAAAAAGATATATTTATATCAAACGGCTGAAAAAAACCAAAGAAATTTGTGAAAATAAAAACACGTCATAAAACAAAATGGAGTCCGGTTTCATTTCTTTTGCTTTGGCTTTTTTTTGCGTTGCTTCTCTTTCCCTCTTATTTGCTAATGAGCTTGTTTTTTGTTTGAATTTTTTTCGAAGCTTTCAATAACAGCCTAAAAGTATGCAATTCTTAGAATACATGACACAATCGTTGTTTAGTTAAGTATCAATCGGAATACGATTATAGATAAGAATTTAAGTAACATCATTTAAAGGCAATTTAAATATTTAAGCAAACTTAACTAAATGGCCTCTAAGAGACGTTTTAAGAAAATCTAATAGATACGGCTGTTAAAGTTTAAATCAGTGAAAATCTAAGTAAGAAACACTTTATAAACCATAAAGTTAAAATTTTTGTATTGTGAATACCCTATCGAAAATAGTGATTAAATTCATAAAAATCTATACACTCTAGTGAACCCAGAGTTTTATTAAAAAATCTTTAAATTAGATAAAGAACAAAACCAAGTAGAATTCTTTAAAGCAGATAAAGAAAAACTACAAAGTGAATTCGTTTAATAACCAATGTCAACGTAAATGACTAATGTTATGAAGTTCCATAGAGGAAAAACTAATTAGAGCCAAGCAGATGAAAAAATTATTAGATAAAGTCAAAAAGAAGAAACTACCAAAACCCAATTCCAGATTCACAGATGAAGAAGGAAGCACAACGGATGAAGAAGACGAACAATTAAAAAACATCAGAAACACACCGATACCAGAAAGTTGTAAGAATAATTTAAGTACTAATTCTAAGAAAAATAATTGTGAAAATATTGAAAGTAGTTCTGGAAAAAATATTAAAAAAGAAAATATTAAAATGGCTTTATCATTGACATTAGACCCACTTAAGTACATCGAGAAATTAAGTACGTTTGACGGTAGACGAGAAGACTTATATACGTTCATAACTAATGTAGACGGAATTATTCCAACATTAAATAAATATGACGACCAATCACAATTAATGTGTATTAATATTTTAAGATCAAAATTGATAGGCAAACAAAAAGATGCGTAGAAATTCATGCACATCTACAGAAATGGGTAGACATAAAAGAATTATTAATAAGTAATTTTGGAGGATTCAAAAGTAGCTTTCAATTATATGACGACCTTAGACAAATAAGTTACAAAAACAATGTAATGACATTTTATAATGAGATACAGAGAACTTTGTGTGAATTAAATCAGAAAACAGTGCAAGAAAAAAAGGCACATGAGATATCTCATAATAACCAAACTGCATTAGATACCTTTAAAGAAAAGTTACCTATTCATATGAGAACAGTATTATTCTCACTTAAACCAACTAGCTTACAAGCAGCATTACACGAACTTACTCAAGCAGGATTCATAGAAGAAAAAAGGGAAGAAAGATCAGAACCTAAAATACAGAAACTATATTCCCCTAAAGACCAAAAATTCCAACTTAACAAACCTAATAACTATATACCACAAAAATCTTATCAAAATAATTTTCAACCAAAAAATCCAGTAAATATCAAACCACCATTCAATTATTATAATAATAATAATCCCAATCATAACTATAGAAATCCCAATTACAAAGGTAATAATTACAATCCCAATTATTACAACAGAAGTCAGAGTGTAAGACAAATGGAAATAGATCCCACTAGTAGTCAACTAAAAAGAGTACAACCTCAACAAATAAACCATTCTAATAACGAGTATGAAGTATAAAGTTGCAGATGCACTTTCAAGAATAAAGATAGATACAATAAATGCATTAGAAAAGGAAGAAGATTTAGTTAGCACCAGACATAGTGTAATATCAGATAGTTCCAATCTAATATCAATCACAGCGAAACCCTTAAATACATTCGAAAGACAAATAATATTAGAAAAAGGTGAAAATAACATAGAAGAGATAACTTTCCCATTCCCAGGAAAAAGAAGAACAAAAATAATCAGGAAAAACTTCAGCAAAGAAACCTATGAATACATAATAAAAGAATGTGATACAAACATAATAAACTGTATATACACGGTAGAAGATAGATCATTTTTAGAATTCCAAGATTATTGGAAATTACATCATAATAATCAGAAACTTATTAGGACAAACACCTTTTTAATTGACATTAAAACTCCAGAAACTGAAGAAGAAATAAATAAAATACACTTAAATTATAATCATACAGGAATTGAAAAAACTTATTTAGAAATAAAAAGAAAATATTATTCACCAAATAGGAAAGAACTAATAACAAAAGTAATTAACAATTGCGAACTTTGTAATCTTAAAATAGAAAGAAATCCAATAAAACTCCCATACGAGAAAACAATCACCCCAGAAGGTCCACATCAATATTATCACATGGATATATGGATACTTTCCCACTCTATAAAATATCTCACATGCATAGACAAATTCAGCAAATTTGTATGTGTAGAAAAACTCAAAACAAAGAACCAAAAAGATGTATTAAATACCATAACAAAAATCTTTACATATATGACAAGGCCAAAATATATCGTACTAGATAACGATCCCTCATTTCAGACTTATACAGTAAAAGAATACTTTAGACAGAAAGAGATAGAAATTCATTTCACAACCCCATACAGGCACACAGGAAACTCAGATATTGAAAGAGTGCACAGCACGCTAAATGAGCATTTAAGGATTTTAGAAGGATCAGACAATTTAGTCGACAACGTTTTACGGGCAGTAGAGGTTTATAATCAAACAATACATTTGACCACAAAAGAAAAACCAGTAGACATACATTTAAACAGAGTTGATATTAAATTAGTGCGCGAAAGGATAGAAAGTAATAAAGAAAAAATATTAAAGAAATTAAATAAAAATAGGAGTGATAAAGAAATTAATCCTTACTATACTAAAATAAATAATCCCGAGCGATTTGATAAACTAAAAACAAAACATAAAAAAACAAAAGTTATAAAACAAAAAGACAAGGAAGTTACAATAAGACCACACGTACGAACACAAGTTTTGCACAAAGACCAATTCAGGAGGAAGAAAAAATTCGCGACCATCCAATATGAAAGCAGTAGTGATACTCCTAATGGTTATTCTGTACAAGCAAATAATGGTAGTACGACCGCAGGAAATACAAATTAGTGAAATTAAACAAGAATTTTTAATAATAGAAAGTGAAAAGGTAGAACTCATAGAAAAATATAATACCATGATACATTTAATCAACTTAACCGATTATAAAGGACTAATCGAACAATTAAAAGCACAATATAAAATAATGCCAGAAAAACATTATAAACAATTAAGTGAAATAATTAAATTAGAAAAAAAAATTGATTTCCTAATCCCACATCATATAATTAAAAGAGGATTAATAAATTTAGGAGGTATTGTCTTAAAATTTATATTTGGAACAATGGATGACGGTGATGGAATAGAAATAGAAAACCAACTTAAAACAGTGGAAGAAAATAATCATAATGCCATAGATAACTTAAATAAACAAATAAAGATAAATGATCATTTTAATAATCAATTTAAAACTTTAAGTGCCTTGATGAACCAAGGCATTGAAACAATAAATAAATTAAAAAATAGAAGTAATGATATTGATAACCTTCGTATAGAAATAGAATTCAATAACAACATAAAAGAAATTAAAGAAACTTTAGGAAAAATAGAAGACGTAATACTAACAAGCAGAACAGGAATATTAACACAAGACATAATTAAAAGCCAAGAAATTAAAGAGAATAATATCACATTTGAAAAATTGAAAGAATTAAAAATCAATTTAGCAACTTACAAAGAAAATATATTAGTAGTTAAAAAATTCCACAATATTCCAACCAAAAGTTTAATAAAATATATATTCAAAACTTTCTGATTAATAATAAAATTATAGATTTACAAACAAATAACTTTTTAGAATTAAATAAAACATTATATTATGTAACAAAAGAAATAAAAAATTTACAAATATTCAAAGACGATTGTATAGAAAATATATTAATACGCAAACAAATGAAATGCAAAACTAAAGAATACAAAGGAAAAAATGTTATAATAGAAAAAGAAAAATATTTAATAATTAAGAATCTGGAAAAAACCGAAATACAACAAAATTGTAATAATTTAAATTATATATTAGAAGGAAATTACTTAATAAAAGCAGAGAACTGTAAAATTTCAATAAACAATGTAATTTATAATAGAAAGTATTACAAAGAAGAAAAAATAATACCTGTATTAAACTTTAACTTTTCAAATGAATATTTAGAAGAAATCAAGTATGAACCCATTGATAACTTAAAAGAAATAGTAGAAATAAAAAATAAAAAGGAAACACAGTATATTTTTAGTTTCTCAACAATTATATTAATCATTGCGATCATTGTAATAATAATATTGTACAAAATAAAAAGTCAAAATAAAACTATAATAAATCTACCTCCAGTCATAAACGAACTGAAGGAAGACTCTAAGGAGGGAGGAGTTATGGCAGCAGCTCATCTTAATAAAGAAACTATCTTTTAAACATATGAAAGTAATTAAGAACAGATGTACCAACATAGTTCAAGTAATTAAGAACAGATGTACCAACATAGTTCAATACAAAGAGATGCCTCATCAACCTTTGTTCATTCTAAGGAAAGGTATTTAAGAAGGATAGAGCCAGGACGAGACAAAAGACAATAATAAAAACCAAACAGGAAACGACGCCTTACATTAAGTATAGAAAATGTATAAATAAGGATACTTCATATTTTGTAGAGTTAGATTCTAAGAAGACATTAATAAAGAAAGAGCTCTTGCTCTTAAAGTTATTTTAAAATCAAAAATTGTGTTTTGATTTACATCGAACATAAAATTGATATACATAGGTATAGCTCTGCAATTATGTTTTTATTCCAAGGAAAAGAACGTTACCATAATAATTTTGCTATCCTTGAACTAAAGTGGTACGCATTTAGTGCTTATGTTAAATGAATCATATGTATTTTTATATTCATTTGTTCATACACTTACTTAATAAACTAATTATTACATATTGAAAATGCTAAATATATGTAGTTGAATTTCGGTAATAATGTTATAAGGACCACATTTTTGAAACTAAAGTAGTTATTTTGTGTTGCTTTTTAACTGCGAAAATAAATTAATTTTTGTTTTACATGTTAATATATTTTTGAAAATTATTTTTGATGGTAGGTAACGAGATTTGATGAAACCCAACTAAAACTAAAGAAAAGTTGAGAAAAATCAATTTTTAATATATAACTTTTAACATTGAAAGCTCAATATTTACAAATAATGGGTTATATATAACTAATAGTTTTTTATTTAAGAAAATAGTTTTACATATACACAAAAAAATGTTGTTCTATTTGCCGTAAATAAACCCAGACAAGACAAAATAAAGGAATACAAATTTGCAGACAGAGAATAATAAATAGACTTTTTTTTTAAACGCATAGGTAAGCGGGGTCGGATCCGGTCGGATCCAATTTTTTCCAAATATTACTAAGAAAAAGCATACCATTCTGTTAAAGTTAACCAGAAAGCAGGCATATGTAAGCATTTTTTTAAAAGCTTACCGAATGTTCAAATTATTCTTTTTTTAAGAACAGGTATAAAAACGGGTTTTTTCAAATTTAAATATTTTTAATTAAGCTGGTTCTTAAACAATAATCTGTTAAATTAATCATTCTCAGTCCAACAAAATTTGTTTTAAAGAGTTATCTTGAAAACTGAATGAACAAAACGAAAAACAAATAAAGCCTGATATCGATTTTATTCGGTTAAGAAAAAAAGTCTAAACTTGAGACCTTATTACTTGAGAACCGTTATGTTTTCAAAAAATAAAACTCTTGCTTATGTAAGACAGTTGTTTCCTCAAAACATTGCAATAAAAAATTATGTCCATATCTAAAAAAAAATGTTTCCTTAAAATAACACTGCGCAGATTCTTCGCAGATAATAGGGAACTAAAAATGTCCCTGTTTTTATGGTTTCAATTTGGTACTAACAACAATTGAAATAAATAGCTTTGCTAATGAAAGTATTTACTAATGTCGATGTTTTCTTTTTGATTTCAATGAAATATGAAACAACCGTCTTACGACATTGACACAATGCTAGTTTACGAAAAACCTTTCTTCAAGCATCTTTGTATTTGCAATCGGGATGTGAAAAAATAATGAATAATTATTATTACTATTATTATTATTATCACTAGTTGTATTTTATGTTCCCAGATCTCAAATCCAGTGCCTATAAAATTTTTAACTCTCGCATCGATTAAATTGGTCAAGAAACGTTCAAAAATGAAACAAAACTCATACGAGATGTTTCAATTTTCGAAGATGAACATTTAACAAATGAAAATTTTAATCTTACATGCTTTTTTTTTGCAGTACTCGCATGAAGCTGAATGTAAATCCACCATTATATGGTTTTCACAAAATCTTGGATTTCGGCAACAAGATCACGAAATCCGTTCACACCACACATAAATTAGATTTTGTTTGACATTTCGAACAAATTTCACTATTGAAGAAAACTGTCGAAAAATATATGCATTGTAGTTAGGTAAAAGTCCCAAAACAATTACCTACACATATTTAATTTTAATTTTCTTTTCCTATTGAAAAATTCACAAAACGGATGAAATGCCTCTGCCTGTGAACACTTCACTCAAAACTGTAATATGAAGAGATAAGACAACGATGTTATATACCTATCTCTTTTTTCCATTTGTTTGTTTTATTTGTATGTACTCGTATCTGTTTCTTTACACTCCTGCGCCATTTTGCAAATTAAAACAGTCATCTACCCGTAAAAGTCGGATCTTGTGTTGTTTTTCCTAGCACACAAAATAAGACAAGTGAGAATTCGGCATTACAGGTACGAAAACCAGAGAAAATTCACTCTGCGGAACCAGACAAAAATTGCCTAAATCAAACAAGTCCAACCAAACAAGGGTACTTCCAAAACAGCTGTTGAGCATTAAATTTTTTTTTGTTGGAATTTTAGAGTGAAATAAATAAAACACAAGCAGATTTCACTTTAAATATGATTTATTTGTTATATTTTTACTGTATCCAATTAATAAAATCTTATCTACAAAGGTGTGTGTATCTACTGGAATAATAAAAACATACAAATTAATTTCCAAGAATCCATAATATTCAATTGAATCTGGATCTTGAACCACAATTTAACAAACCACGTACATAGGAATAATTTAATTTTTAATACAGCAATTGTTGCATTTAACACTTATTTTAGTCACTCACACACAAATATTCCAATGGTTTTACTGAAATAACATATTTTTGTATTTTTATTTTAATAAAAACTTTCACATCCGAAAGAAATGGAATAGCAAATAAAAAAAATTGATTGTTGTTTGTTGAGCTGTCAAAGCGCGACCAGAATAGAAAATAGATCTATTCGGGCGTTGCGCTCCGGCTTACGATATTTACGATCTAAAGCGAACGCGAAGCGTGAGGTAACATTTCAGATTGCTTCATAAGAGCCCATTGTTTCTATTCAATATGTCAAAGTCAGAGCGACCTGACTCGTGGTTGTGGTTTGGCTATTACATCCAATAACTGCTGTATTAAAAATTATTATTCCTTTGAACGTGTGGTTTGTTAAATTGTGGTTCAACATCCAGATGCAATTGAATATTATGGATTCTTGGAAATAAATTTGCATGATTTTATTATTTCAAAAGATACACACATCCATGTAGATAAGATTTAATGAATTGGATAGAATAAAAACATAACAAATAAATCATATGTTTTATCTCTTCGTGAAGTGAAGTGTTCACAGGCAGCCGTTTTGTAAATTTTTCAATAGGAAAAGAAAGAAAAAAAATTAAATGTGTATAGGTCCTTGTTTTGGGACTTTTACCTAAATACACTGCATATATTTTTCGAAAGTTTTCTTCAATAATAAAATTTATTCGAAATGTCAAACAAAATATAGTTTATGTGTGGTGTGAACGGATTTCGTGATCCTATTGCCGAAATCCGAGATTTTGTGAAAACCATATAATGGTGGATTTACATTCATCTTCATGCGAGCACTGCAAAAAAAAGGATGTAAGATTAAAAGTTACATTTGTTGAATAGAGAGAAAGGACCAACATGTTCATCTTCGAAAATTGAAACATCTCGTATGAGTTTTTTTGCATTTTTCAACGTTTCTTGACCAATTTAATCGATGCGAGAGTTACAAATTGTATAGGCACTGGATTTGATCTGGGAAAATAAAATACAAATAGCAATAATAGTAATAGTAATAATAATTAATTATTTTTCACATCCCGATTACAAATATAAAGTCATTCTTCGAATTACTTGTCAAAGTTCAATATGCTTGAAGAAAGGTTTTTGTAAACTAGCATTGTGTCAATGTGGTAAGACGGTTGTTTCATATTTCATTGAAATCAAAAACAAAACATCGACATTAGTAAATACTTTCATTAGCAAAGCTATTTACTTCAACTGTTGTTAGAACCTAATTGAAATCATAAAAACAGGGATATTTTTCGTTCCCTATTATCCGCGAAGAATCTACGCAGTGTTATTTTAAGGAAACAGAACTTTCCCTTCAAGCAAACGAGTCCGCTTTGGATCCGCGCACGTATTAAACAACGTATGGATAACTCCGTATACATGGATCCGCAAAACTGTGTTCGTCGGCTCAAATTAGTATGGAAATTAGAATCACCACGGACTCATTTTGTGCTGTGCATGTATTGTGAGAGAGAGAGAGCTTCCCATTTCACCATACTCAGCGAGAACCGAAACAAAATGGAATCCAGAACGGAACCAAAAAAAATTAACGAACGAGACAGGCGTTTTGTGGTTGAAGAATATTATGCAATTTATTTTCTTCTATCGTTTGTATATAAATGAAACATCACGATTTTTTTTGTAATTAATAATTAAATAATTAACTTTTGATTTTAAATTGATTTTCTTTCTCGAGGGAATTTTTATTAAACTGTTGCGCTGGGCACGAACGTGAACACATTGAAAAAAGTTAATTTTTTTTTTTGTCTTCTCCTTTGTTTTCAGTCCATAAAAAAATACTCACCATTAGGGGGGTTCACATTATCAAATATGCTTGACAAGCATGGTTTGATTGACTCGAATTTGAAAATGTGAAAGCTCCATCAAACGGCTTGTCAAGCATGTTTGATGGATATCAAAATATTTTGATATTTTGCTTGCTTGACAAACATATTTGAGAATATGAACGCATTCTTGTCAAACCAGGAGGAAATTTCATTCTAAAAAAAAGTTGATAACCTGTGCGCATCAAAAGAAAAGAACAGCCAGTAAGCGAAAATTGTGAATTTTGGAGGGAATTCTTTGAAATATATCGAAGTTTACCAGAAACATGGCAAATTAAAAGTGAAGACTATAAAAACAAAACGAAAAAAAATTTTTAAGCCATTCCTTAGTCCAAATTCGTTTCCTCTTATTTTGTTGACTTTTTTTTTCTTCTTGGTCTTCATCTTCTAAAATTTGATCTATTACAAGAGCCGCAATCAAAACGTCCGCCATGGTTATTATTTTTTATTTTATTATTATTTATTTTTTATATACTAAAGACGTTAGTTCGCTTTTACAACCATTTAATATGGAATCAACGCACAGCTTATACTACCATATATATAAATTAAATACAAATTTTTTTTAATACTATTTATAATGTAGGTGCAAGAAGGGTTTTTTTAAAATTCCAACATTTAATAAGGTAAACATGGGTAAATGTGTCAAAAATTAAAAATTCTTTTTTCTACACGCGTACAGATAAAAATATAATTTTTTTTCCCACATAGATATTTTTCTAAAAACTCAAAATCAATCTTACAAAAAAATTCTCAAAATTACCGTTTTCAAGATATGATTTTTTTTATAATAAAAATGTACATTTTAGATGGATAGAAAAAATTACCTTATAAATCAGGGGATTTAGATATTTTTATAAAATTTATAGTTTTGAAAAGAGGATGAAAAAAAAAATTAGGCATGTAATACAAAATTTTGAATTTCATTGTATTTTTGACGTAAGGAAATTTTTAAAAATCCGAATTTTTTAATGAGATTTTTTAACGCCTTTTTTTTATCTTTTTAATAGATTGTATGAAAATTCTGAAATTTTAATATGATATAGTGTTCGGGAAGTTTTAATTATTTTTAAAAAATTGGATTTTTTAATTACCGTTAGATGAAGATATTCAAGTTTATATGATTTTCAAAAACGGTTTTTAACGGTGCTTCCTTAATATCTTTTAAAAGAATGTATATAGAAGGTTGAAATTTTTACCAAATGATAGGATTATTCAATATGATAATGAATAAAATCAATTTGATATTTTTTGTACCATTATAAAGAGTTAACGTTAATTATAAAGTATCCATGTATATCACTTAATAACTCAATTACACATACACGGATTAATTTGATTTTTCTTTAATTCACATGTCAATAAAATTTCCATCATTTTGATAACTTATTTATACCTATACTACCCACACAAGCATCACAATTGAATTTTTATTAATTAATCAATAAATCAAAAATTTAATCAAAATTTGCATGATTTTGTTCATTGCCAACCATCATCGGCCAGTTGAAGACTTCCCGTTATTTTATCAAAATCACAAAAATCAAATGATAATGTTGGATTAAAAAATTCATAACTTCTGTTCTAATTGTCCGATCTTTAAGATTAAGATCTTAAAATAATCTCAAAATGTCTCTCAAATTCTATATAAAAATAATTGAATAATTGCGGCGGGGGGAAGCGTTCTATACGAAAAGGGAAGGTAAAGAAGTTATAAATTCAATTTTTTGTATTTAAAATGCAAAAGTTGATGAAAATTTTACGAATTTCAAAAAATGATGTTTTACAAAGTTGTAGCCCCAACCCTTATCTATAAAAAAAAGTCAGTAGTGTTATAGCAGTAAATTTAACAGGAGCGGCGCGAGGGGTTTTTAATTGATTTTTTATGACAAAAATCGATTTTAATCAATAAAATCATCTGATATGACATCATTTATTAATTTATTACTCCTAAAGTTCTTAACGGATTTTCAAGATTAATATCTTAAAATACTATCATTAAGACACGAACGTGTGTAAAAAAAATTATCAAATTTGCATGACAATTATGAAAAAAATTTAAAATAAAATTGAATTCATGTTTTTTTTCACCCACTTTGATTGATTAAAAAATTTTAAATAATATGTTATATTCAAAATAGAGAAAAAACATTAATTACATATTATTTACTATTATATTTTCTAAATATTTGTTTAACATTTTAAAGTTGTACGTCCAACAAAAAAATTGATATTAAATAAATTATGAATTTAATTTATTTATAACTTGCTTTTTTCGACATAGTATTTGCTTTATTAAAATACTTATTACTTTTTACCAGAATAACGGATTTTACTCAAATAACTTTTAATCGCTTGCAAACAAATAACCGCTTATTTTAATATATAAAACATATGCATCTATCATCTTTTTCATACATAAAAACGTTCTGAAAAAAAAATTCATACAAAAATCTTAAATAATTTTCTTGAAAAATAACTGAAAGAGCTTTGAAAATTGTCTTATAACTTCAATAATTCTATCTTGATATCCAAAAATAAGATGAAATATGATAGATAATAATATAATAATTTTAATTCAATAAAAAAAATTACCAATAAATTGACCTGAAATTCTCTATAATAGCTAAACATGGGATAAATTACAAAAATAAACATTATATTTTAAGCATATTTTTTAAGTTTTTGACTAATAATAATTTAACCACGCCCCCCAAATATTTTTAAATTACCAAAATTAATTTTTGAGATTTTAACAAACATTTTGACATACAAAACATAGCTCTACCATGTTCACAAGTTTCATAAAATCATTTCAAATTTTATCCAAAGGTAATTTTTTCAAATTCTAAAGGTAAATGTAAAAAAAAATTAAAAACTATAAGTCGAGAGATACTGCATGGATTTTCAAAATTAAGGTGTCTATAGATAGGTACATTTCTCACAAATAAATCTTTTATAAAATATTATAATTTTTTAACCATCTTCAATGGTTTATAGGCTTGATTAGATAAAAATGTAAGTTTCCGATTAAATTGTCAATTACACACTCATATTCCAACCGATTTTAAAAATATAATTTTATTTATTTTCTTGAGAAATGTCAAATTATTTTGGTATATAAATGTTTTTTGTACACCTACTACAAGCTGCGATATGAGTTTTTGAATATTTAACAAAGCAAAATTTAACAAAAATCAAGACAAATTCGTTATTTGGATGAATCTTGAATAAGGTGCCCAAAAATGGCTTATAACTTTGGAAATTCTTATTCGATTTTTACAAATGAGGTGTCATATGAAAGATAATAAAATAACAATTATAATTCAATTAAAAAATTACCAAATAAATGACAGGAAATTATTATTAATGCCGAATATTGGCACAGAGAGAAGGAAAAACAACTATATTTTGAGTATATTTTACAAGTTTTTGATTAGCATTTTAACCACGCCCCCAAAATAACTTTAAATTCTCAAAATTATATATTGAAAAGTCAATAAATATTTTGACATATTATAGTCATTTAAAATTCTATCCAAAAATAATTATTCAAATTTTAAAGGTAAATGTAAAAAAAATTTAAAAATTATCAATTCACCTGCAAAGAATGGACTATAAATTGAGAAATACTGAATGGATTTTCAAAATCAAGGTATTTGTTGATAGGTACATTTCTCACAAATATATCTTTTTATAAAATATTCATTTCGATTATGGAATCCGCAATACTAGATCCGCAGTGATGCTCAATATAGTATTCTCTTTTCTTTTCACGACAAATGGGTGGAGAAAAAGAGTGTACTGCTATGCGGATGCAATATAGCGGATTCCATAATCGACATGATTATAAATTTTTAGAGAACTTCAATGATTTACAGGCTTGATAAGATAAAAATGCATGTTTTCGATTAGATTGTCAATTAAACACCGATGTCCTAACTTATTTTCAAAATATAATTTTATTTTATTTTTTTAAGAAATGACCAATTATTTTGATATTTATATAAACGTTTTTTGTACACCCACTAAAAACTAATTAAAACAATAATCAAGACATTTGATCATTCAAATTCATTATTTGGTAGAATTATAAATAAGGTGCCCAAAAATGGCTTATAACTTTGGCAAATTCTTAATCGATTTTTATGAATAAGGTGTCAAATAAAAGATAATAAAATACAAATTATAATTCAATCAAGAAAAATTTTCAAATAAATTTTAAATAATTATTATTAAAAAAACTCTGTATATTATTTAACAAATAAATGGTTAGATAATATGTTTGTAAGATAAAATGGGACAGAAATAAAGAGAGGCAGACAGAGAGACATAGAGAGCAAAAGAGAGAGAGATACAGAGAGAAACAGTAGGATACAGAGAGATATAGAGAAAGACAAAGGTATAGAGAGAAACAGTGAGATATAAAGAGACACAGAATGAGAGATAGAGACAGAGGCAGAGAGATATATAGAGACCAAGAGATACAGAGAGACAGAAAAATACAGAAATACAGAGACAAAAAGTAAGATACAAACAGATACAAAAAGAGACAGAGAAAGACAGAAATATAGAATGAAACAAAGAGATACAATGAGATACAAAGAAAGACAGAGAGAAATAGAGAGATAAAGAGAGAAACAGAGAGAAACAAAGAGATACAGAGAGAGACAGAGATATATGGAGAGATAAAGAGAGAAACAGAGAGAAACAAAAAGATACAGAGAGATACAGTGAAAGACATAGAGATACAGACAAAAATATACAGAGAAACAGAGAGACAGAGAGAGAGAGGGAGAAAGACAAAGAGATACAGAAAAAGACAGAGATATAGAGATATGCAGAGAAAGACAGAGAAGATACAGAGAAAGACAAAGAAATACAGAAAAAGACAAAGAGATACAGAGAGCAACAGAGAAATACTGAGAGATACAGAGAGAGACAGAGAGATATAGAGACATACAAAGAGATAGAGAGACAGAAAAAATACAGAGAGAAACAAAAAGATACAGAGTGATACAGTGAAGGACAAAGAGATACAGAAAAAGACAGAAATATAGAGAGATACAGAGAAGATACAGAGAAAGACAAAGAGATGCAGAAAAAGGCAAAGAGATACAGAGAGATACTGAGAGCGACAGAGAGATACAAAGAGAAACGGAGCGAGATACAAAGAGACACAGAGAGATATAAATAGAGAAAGACATTATTATTATTTATATAATTAAACTTAATACGCAGATGATGTGGTGGTAATGGCGAAAAATGAAGAAGAGATGCAAAGTATGATACGAAAACTGGAGAAGTATTTCGAAAGGAAAAAACTGGAAGTTAACGTGGGAAAAATGAAAATGATGAGGTTCAGGAAAGGACGAGGGAGGAGTACAACAGTAGACTGGAGATGGAGGGGAAAAAAGATAAAAGAAGTAAAAGAATTCAAATACCTGGGGTATGTGTTCAAAAATAATGGACGACAAGAGGCACATATAAGGGACAGAATAAAAAAGGCAGCAGCGGTAATGAAGAAAGCATGGGGGATTGGGAGGAGGAAATTCGAGAAGGTATGGGAGAGGAAGATGTGGCTTTTTGATACCCTGGTATGGACGGTGATGCGATATGGGGCGGAGATATGGGGATGGGAGGAGAGACAAGAAATGGAAAGAATGCAGGAGAGATACACTAGGAGTAGAATGGCAAACTCCAGGATACATGGTGAGAGAGGAAACCAAAAGAGATAAGATAATGATAAGGGCAGGGAGAAGGGCATGGAATTATGAAGAGAAATTAACAGGTGGGAAAGGAAGTGAAATAACGAGGGAATGTTTAGAGGAGATGAGGGAGAGAGAGAGGGAAGGAAGCGAGAGAGGATCCCGATGGGAACAAGGGAGAATGGGAAAGAGAGGAAGGGAAGGAAGAGAAGACAGTATGACAGGGTACGAGAAAGTAGAATGGGAAGACAGAAGAGAGCAGGAGAAGGAAAGACTGGAACTAATATTGGAATCCAGATATAATAGGTGGTATAAGGAAGTAATGACCGAGGGGATCCCACAATATTTGAAAGCGGGATGGAAGGCAGACAGAACAAGGAGAATAGCGAGAGTCAGGCTAGGGAATGAGGTGAGAGAAAGATGGTACTGGAAGCATGAAGAAGAAAGAATGTGCAGAGTGTGTGAAGGTGAATCTGTGACGTGGGAACATGTGATAGAAAGATGCAGGTCAGGTGGTGATGAAGGGATGTCAATAGGGGAGAAGATGTTGGATATAATGGACGACGGAGGGAGGGGGGAAGAGTGGATAAAGGCACTAGAGGTTGCGAAAAGGAGTAAGGCGAGAGGGAAAGGAGAGTTGTAACCCTTAGAGGAAACAATACAATACCTACAATTAAACTTAATAATTAAATATATACATATATATTTATTATTAATATAAAATATAATTAAATATTTTTAATATATATATATTATTACAAAATTATAATGATAAAAATAATTATATTTTTTTCCTATAAATGTAAAATAAAATTAAAAGCAATAAAAAAAAAGCACATTAATAAAATTATTATTTAATCTTATATCTTAATATGTTAAAATTTATAATCTTAATAGGCTATATATTGTCTAATAATTCTAAATGATAGTTTATATAATATATAAATTTAAAATAGTTAAATTTAAATATTATTACAAAAAATAGAATAATAATTTTTTATTTAAAGATTAATATTTATTATATATTTTTATCTTAATAAAATAAAAATTTTATATAAAAATAAGGATAACAATATAAATTTTACACCTATAGCGTAGCATAGGGTATATTGTAAATACTAGTTAAAATTATAAAGAGAAATGATGTTTGATAGCCTGTTTGACAAATGTGAACGCAAAATGGCTTCAATCCATCAAACATCATCAAGCCATGCTTGTCAAACAAATTTGAGAATGTGAACCCTCCTATTAGGGTATTGCATACATTTTCACTTTCTCAGTAAAAAAAAGTACTCTCGATTTTCGTTCTTTTTTAACATGCATATACAAAAAATGTGCTAATGTGTGTATGACAATCCGTTTTGAAATGATCCAAGAAAGACAGAAAAAGTTGGGTCAGTGAATTTGCTTGAAGGGTTTTGCAAATTCCTTAGGTCGCGCTGATACATGATATCGTAAAATATCGTAAAGTCGGTGAAAAGCCTTACCTCGTTACCTCTCGCTTCGCGTTCGCTTTAGATCGTAAATATCGTAAGCCGGAGCGCGACGCCTGAATAGATCTATTTTCTATTCTGGTGGCGCTTTGACAGCTCAACTCACAACAATCAAGTTTTTTTTGCTACTCCATTTCTTTCGGATGTAAAGTTTTTATTAAAATAAAAATACAAAAATACGTTATTTAAGTAAAACCATTGGAATATTTGTGTGTGAGTGACTTAAATAAGTGTTAAATGCAACAATTGCTGCATTAAAAATTAAATTATTATTATTATATTTATATTCAACATCCAGTTTCAATTGAATATTATGGACTCTTGGAAATTAATTTGCATGTTTTTTTATTATTCCAGTAGATACACACACCTATGTAGATATAATTTTATCAATTGGATATAGTAAAAATATAACAAATAAATCATACTTTCTGTTTGTGTATACGAGTACATACAATTTATTGAATTTTTAAGCTAGTAGGAAGATTGATTTTAAGCTAATAGGAAGACTGGATATTTGACGATAGCAGTATAAGAGTCAAAAATGACGATCATTTGACGATCAAATTGACGTTGATTTTACTTTTTTTTAAAACGAAATAAATTTGTATGAGAAATCTTTGAGATTTTAAGAAGTATAAGTGTAAATCTACCTTAATCTCAGTTTAATGGTGAATATAAATTGTAAACGTAAATCTAATATGCTTATGTTTTGTATCTTGGTATTCTCCAAACAACATTCATTTGTTGAACAAAAATCAAGAAGTACAATTCGATACACTTTTTTTAAATTTTGATACATTGCTGAAATACGATTTTTCATCCCTGTACCCGATACCTAAAAATCAAAAAGAACTACATTCATGTATAGGTTTATTCTCATACTTCCGCCCTTTTGTACCGTCATTTTCTAGGATAGCTAAACCACTGCTGGACCTATTACGTAAATACGTTAGGTATGATTTTAATCAGGAATGCTTGAATGACTTTAAGGAGTTACGGAATAAACTAATTTCTGCTCCAGTCCTAGCAATTTATAACCCAGAAAGAGAAACAGAATTGCATTGCGATGCTAGTAGATCGGTTCAGCTCTTTTGCAACGACAATCTGATTGAAAGTTTCACCCTATAGCCTATTTTTCAAAAACAACAACAGATTCTGAATCAAAATTCCATAGTTTCGAACTTGAAACACTCGCAATTATATATTCATTAATGGCGTTTTTCTTTTTTACCTCAGAGCAGATCACCGAGCTGTCAAAAATTAATTATATGTTTCTTTTTTACCTCAGACAAATCAGAGCACATAAGTCGTGTTTCTTTTTTCCATCTGAGCTAGCTCAGAGCATGATCTGTATGCTCAGAATAAAATGGCCGAGCAAATCGAGCAAAACGCTGAGCGAAGCCAACTTCATACAGTTTTTATGTAATTTGACCGATTACTATGCATACCCTTCAAGCAAACGAGTCCGCTTTGGATCCGCGCACGTAATAAACAACGTATGGATGACTCCGTATACGGATCCAAACATGGATCCGCAAAACTGCGTTTGTCGGCTCAAATTAGTATGGAAATTAGAAATGGAATCCAGAACGGATCCAAAAAAATGAACGAACGAGACAGGCGTTTTGTGGTTGAAGAATATTATGCAATTTATTTTCTTCTATCGTTTGTATATAAATGAAACATCACGATTTTTTTTGTAATTAATAATTAAATAATTAACTTTTGATTTTAAATTGATTTTCTTTCTCGAGGGAATTTTTATTAAACTGTTGCGCTGGGAACGAACGTGAACACATTAAAAAAAGTTAATTGTTTTTGTTGTCTTCTCCTTTGTTTTCAGTCCATAAAAAAATACTCACCATTATGGTATTGCATACATTTTCTCTTTCTCAGTAAAAAAAAAGTACTCTCGATTTTCGTTCTTTTTTTGCATGCATATACAAAAAATGTGTGTATGACACTCCGTTTTAAAATGATCCAAGAAAGACCGAAAAAGTTGGGTCAGTGAATTTGCTTGAAGGGTATGACATGTTCAGTGCTCAAGTGTGTTTCATAATTAAATCTTAGGGCTCTGATCATAATCTCCTCAGAGCTTTGCTCTGGTCGCTCAACCTCTGCTCAGAGCCAAAAAAGAAAAACGCCGTAAGAAGGTTTCGGGTATATTTGGAGGGAATTCCCTTTAAAATTGTCACCGATTGCAATTCCCTAGCACTAACCTTGAACAAAAAGCATGTTAATTCTAGGATTGCCAGGTGGGCTTTAGAGCTTGAAAACTATAACTATTCCATTCAACATCGAAGTGGCACATCGACGGGTCACGTAGATGCTTTGAGTCGAAATCACATTGTTGCAACTGTTGATGGGGATGATATAGATTTTTACATTCACTTGGCCCAGAATAGGGACATTCAAATTAGAGAAATACGGAATGATCTTGAAACCCAATTTTTGTTGCATTATGAATTACAAGATGCCGAGTGAAATTGAAGATAATGTCATAAGAATGGTTCATGAGAAAATAGGTCATTTGGGAATAGACAAATGCTTTAATCAGATACGTAAGAATTATTGGTTCCCGGGTATGAGAAACAAAATTGATAAGTTTATAAAAAATTGCATTAAGTGTATAATGTATTCTGCACCCGCCCGAATCAATGATCATAATGTTAATAGTATTCCCAAGAACCCAATTCCGTTTGACACAGTCTACTTAGACCATTTTGGACCATTGCCTGCTTTAACGTCTAAACGAAAGCATATTTTGGTTATTATTGCTGCTTTTACAAAGTTTGTACGCTTGTACCCTGTCAATTCAACAAATGCGAAGGAAGTGTGTGCATCAATGGACAAATATTTTAGGTATTACAGTCGACCAAGGCATGTTATTACGGATCGAGGTACTTGTTTTACCTCTTTAGAATTTTCAAGTTATTTGTTGAAACATAAAATTGACCATGTAAAAGTGGCTGTGGCATCTCCACAGGCGAACGGTCAAGTGGAACGTGTAAATCGCGTAATCAAAGCAATGTTAAGCAAAATAAGTGAACCCGTGAATCATGCAGATTGGTCAAGTAAATTGACGTAAGTAGAATATGCTATCAATAATACAACTCACAGCTCTACAAAAGAATCGCCTAGCGTGTGAGGTTGAACGCGGTATAATAAAGCGGTCACAATAATATAATGAAAAATACTTTTTGAAGCACAGCTAACCGGCCAAAACATACTCAATTGGCGATTTTGTAGTAATGAAACATATTGACACCACTCTATGCACCAACAAGAAATTTATTCAAAGGTATCGAGGGCCATACGTCATACATAAGATCTTACCACATGACCGATACGTTATAAGAGATGTCAACAATTTTCACTAAAGGCAATAAAACTGTTATCATGTACAAATCAGATTACCTAAACAAAATGTCAAAAATCCTAGAAGATAAAAATATTTACAAAACAATAAGAACAGATCCAACACCAAAACTACAAAAAACCAATAACAACTTAGTAAATGAACTCTTCAAAAATAATTACATCGACCAATGGCAAAAGTATAAAATGTACTCTTGATCGTCAACAGCACCGAGATTATACGGCTTGCCAAAAATACACAAGCCAGATCTACCACGGAGACCTATGCTATCAACTATCAAAACAAATAGGACAAATTTTGAAAAACATAATTAACGAAAATTTAAACATTAATTACTCAATTCAACTAAAAACTCAATTAAAAGGCATTGTTTTAGAGGACGATGATTTTCTAGTTTCTTTTGACGCTGTTTCACTCTTCACAAACATTTCGACTTACCTCGCTATAAAAATAATAATGAAGAAGTGGAACACAGTCAAAAACTTCACAAAAATACCAAAAACGCAGTTTTTAAGGATTCTAGAATTTTGTCTGAAAGAGAACAATAACTTCAAATTCCAAGATAAACTATACAACCAGACTTTTGGCATGCCAATGGGAAATCCTCTCTCCCCCACAATAGCTGACATCATTTTAGACGATTTAATCGAAAAAACAATAGAAGAACTTAAAAAAGAAAAACAAATTATCATCAAATTCATCACCAAATTCGTAGACGACGTGTTTGCTATCGTTAAAGAAAAAGATAAGGACGAGATCTTGAATTACCTGAACCATTACCACACAAAATTTAAATTTAAAATAGAACAAAACCAAAGCTTACCCTACCTAGACATCAGAATCTACAGAACACGAAACAAAATTAAATTTAACTGGTATTCTAAAACTACAGCATCTGGCACAATGATTAATTTCCTCTCTACTCAACCCTTACAACAAAAAATTAACATAGCAAACAATTTTATCAACTAAATAATAAATATAAGCGTTATAGAATTTAAAGAAGAAAACATAAAAACAATTAAAACAATATTACACATGAATAATTTTCCCCATTACTTAATAATTAATTTAATAAACAAGAACATCAACTAACAAAAATTCTCAACCAAATGCAGAAGTTGGCAACACTATGAGATACTATGGTATTGCATATATTCCAAATCTAACTGATAAGAGAAACTTAAATAAAATTATAAATAAAGAAAATGTAACATTCGCTCACAAATCAAACTCAACAATAAGACAACTATTCACTAACACAAAAACCAAAATAGAAAAAGAACAACAACATGACATAATTTATAAAATTGGGTGCAGTGGCAAGGAAGGGGAGATGTGCAATATGATCTACATTGGGACAACTAAGAGATCACTGGAGACGAGATTAATCGGATATTCGAAACAAAAGAGAATCCACTGGGTTATCAAAACATATACTAGAAACTGGACACTCTGCAGACTTTGACAATACAATAATAATGGACAAGGAAAAGAGAACAAATAATAGATACCCACTTGAAAGTCTACGTATACAACAGAATATAGACAAAACAATGAATACACAGGAAGATAGAGACAACACAATAGCTAGCTATTCTCTTGCATTAAGAGCGGTATAATTTCTTATTGAATTTAAACAGTTTTATTTTCATTTAGTTTTTCTAAAGTGCTGTGCTGCAGGTTTTTTATAATTTTTTCTTTTATTTATTTGAAATAATAAATAATGTAAATTAATTCATTTTTATTTTAGAAAATTTCAAAGTTTAAAAATTATCAACATCTATAAATAATTATTATTAAATGTAACAAAAGTTATTTTCATGTAAGTTTAATTTCAAAAAAATTTTAAAAGTGTAAATTGTTAATTTTAAGTTTCTTCAGATTTAATAAACTACCCCTGATGAAGTCGAGAAATTACGACGAAACGTAGGGAAAAAGTATGAAATAAAGTTTTATTTGCATATAAAAGGAAGTGACCAAAAAAGCCCGATTTATCATAATTCATAAACATATAACAATTTTCAGTTGACACAATTACCATATGATGGTGTTGTCGAGGCTGTGCGATTGCGAAAATGGGTAACACCTGTAGATGATTCGGCTACTGGCAGTGATGACTCTCTCTATTAGTTCCTTCTCTCTGCTAAATACCATTTTTTGTAATTGTAGTCGTGGGTGCGGTGATAGTTGTTGATGTCGTATAGGGCGCGATTCACACAGAACTGGCTTATGGTGCTGGTGTGGTTAAGGTCTGCAACGGGCGTGGAGTGGGTGTGATGAACTCAATTCACACAGAAGTGACAGTGAATGGACATGACAGTTCTCTTTTTGACAGATCTTTTTTTGATGAATTCATTTAAATTGTTGTAAGCAAAAGTGCATACTTATAAAAACTTGTTGTTTTGTTTTCCTCCTGATTTTATTTGAAAAATTATTGCCAATAAAAAAAAAACATAGAAATGCATTGGGACGATGAAGACGGTGATCTTTTTGACCTCATGTATCTTAATCAGATATAAAAACAAAGACGGTACTGGGTACACCCTCTGTGGTTGGAAAAAGGGAAAAGCAGTGGTGCATTCAACGTAATGCGAGAGCTGAACATGTATCCTGAGCGTTTCCAAAGTAATCAATGAACCAATAATTAATGCTCAGCGGTTTGTGGTGGCAAGTTTACAAAGAATAAAAATAAATGAAATTAAAAAAAATACCTACCATTTGCATTGAATTTTTGGGCTATTTTCTGCCATGTTTGGTCTTGTGCGCTTCTATTATAGTAATCTGCTCTCCTGTAATTATACAAATTTTCATAAATCAGGATCTCATCGCAGAATTCAATGTTGAATTCATAGTCATCCCTCATGCTCATTTTCTTTTGGTTTGATTTGGTTTGACATATGAATGAGTTTCATTAATGCGTGACGTTTATCTAGGCCACTAGAGTTTTCAATATGGCGTGGCAATGACAGGGCACACCATACCCTCGCCTCCTCATATATGTGTGTATTGTCCCATAAGAGAACATGCAAATTACACAAATAGACATATGTTGTAAGGCAGGAATAAGTTTTTCAGTTATTTGTAGCCACTGTCATGGTCAAGCATGCTTAAATAGTGACTCTAAAAACTATAATGAAGAAGATGCAAACGGTGAAATGGATCCATCTTTTGTTCTACAACAAACTGAAACTTTAGAGTCAGATTTAGAAGATTTGATCAGAATTTATTTATTAAACGCAGCTAATTATTACTACCATTAAACAAAAAATTATGTTATAAAATTGAAAAAAGTTAACTTAAATTTAACTGAATTATTAACAGTTTGGTTAAACAAATTATTATAATTATTGTAGAAAAATTAAATAATTTAAACATTTTATTAAGAGGAGAAAATCGTTCATAATTAGTCCGATAATTTTAAATAAATAAGCAATCGCCCATATTCCTCAAGCTTCTTTGGGGAATATTAAAGTTTAAACGAGACAAAAGGTGCAAAGATTCTACGTTCCCGTTAAAAAGTTTCACAATGAAGACAAAAGACAAATATGAACGTCTGCTCTCAAGACTTGGCATATCAATTAGATTTAGTCTGTTAATGTAAGGGGGGAGTTTATACGGGTTTTCCCAACCCAATCTTCTGAGTGCAAACCTCAGAAATCTTTTTTGCACCTCTTCAAATCTAGCTTTATGGCAGTCATAGTGGGGTGCCCAAACCTGACCTAGCTTTATGGCAGTCATAGTGGGGTGCCCAAACCTGACCACCATATTCCAGAATGGGTCGAACGAATGTTAAAAAAAGCTGTTAAATAACAAAAGGATCAGAAAATTGTCTTGTTTCTCTTTTTATCCAACCAAGAATTGAATTAGTTTTATTACTTATAGAGTTAATGTGTTGTATGAACTCGAGTTTATGATCACACAGGACACCAAGAACATTCATATCGTTTACTCGCGACAATAGTACACCATTAAACAGGTAATTGACACAATTAATAGACAATTCTAATAATACTAATAGTTTTATATTTATCAATGTTAAGAATCAAACAATTATGAACACACCAATCAAAAAACGAATTGTGATCACACTGCAACTCTTCATAATCGCGGGTGTTTCTTATAGTTTTGATGATTGTAACATCGTCCGCATAGATGAGGCACTTTGATTACTTCAGAACAGACGGTAAATCATTGATAAACTAAGGCTGCCCTGTCGTATTCTATAATTAACCTTAAACTTATTTGATTCGCAACCATTGAAGAGTACCGAGTAAGATCTGTCAAATAAATACGATTGGAGCCACATTACAAAATGTTCGCTAAATTCCATTTTCCTTAATTTAAACAGCAAAACACGATGTGAGAGTTTGTCAAACGCTTTACTAAAGTCTGTGAAGATGCAATCTACTTGCTTTCTATTTTTGAATGAGTCAATACAATTTACATCCAATTTCATTAAAAGGTCACAGTAGAACGGCCTTTTGTGAAACCATGTTGGTTTGGAGAAATAAATGATTTAACATAAAAACACAGCGATTCAAAAATAATAGCCTCAAAAAGTTTAGGAATGACATATAATAATCTTGCAATTGGTCTGTAATTTTCAATCTCATCTTTTTTTTACCTTTCTTTTGTAAAGGTATTATGAAAGAATCTTTCCAGATAGATGGAAATACACAAGAAGATATTGAAAAGTTAAAAAGAACGGACAAAGGCAACGATAGGTGACTTAAACAGTTTTTCAATATAATAGCAGGTATACAATCCGGGCCTAGTATGCAACTTTCGTCAAGATTAGATATATAATTTTTAATGTTGTCAGAATTGATATTAAAGTTCATATCATTCAAGTATGTAAAACATTTTAGAAGGTCAAAGTTTTTGTGTTTTTCGTCAAGTTTGTCACAGTTCAAAGTATCACAGTTTACAGTATCACAGTTAAAAGTATCACAGTTGTAAGTATCACAGTTGAAGGCACTTTGAAAGAAGTCCGTAAAAAGTTGCGTTATGACTCGAGGGTCATGACTTGAGATGTCGTTTGACTTGAGAACAGACGGGTAAGGACAAGACATTTTTTTACTATTTATGAATTTCCAAAAATTTTGAGATCTGTTTGCACCTTCTGAAAATAATTTAGATACTTTAAACTTGAAATTCTATTAAAAATATCTCTCGATTCACAATAATTTTTAAAATTAACTTCATTTTGAAGCAACTTGTATACGGACCAAAATGTATTTCTTCTATTTTTAAGGCTATTTAATTCATTATCGTACCAATCAGGAATTGAAGATCTCGATTTTTTAATAGCAAGAGGTACAGATTCTAAAAAACAATCAAACAAAATATTATTAAATTCGAAGACCATAGAGTTAACATTTAAACAATTACTTAGACTAGACCAGCCAACTTGTAATAACAAGGTTTTTAGTTTTACATAGTTGGTCTTTTTAAAATTAAAGGCGTTATTAAAATTATCTGAGTTAAGAAAAAGAGTTAGCACTGGATGGTTTTCAGATACTAGAGGCTCGATAGATTTTTCTAATCTAATAACTATAATAGCTATGAGGCAAGTCTTTATAGCTATTCCACCTGCCACAGAATCGATATTGGGATCAGAGTATCTGTCACGTCTAAAAACATTAAAAGTTTTGTCAAAAATTTCGGAGTCGTTGATACCCGCATATAGCAAAGTTTCGGTGAGGGCAATAGGCGTTTTTCTTTTTTAGCCCCGAGCGGGGCCTGAGCGAATAGAGCTTGCTCCGAACGGGGCGTCCCCTAAGTGCTCCGATCTATTTATTAAACGCATTGAGCACTGAACTGTCACTGTATATTTTTTTTTAATAAACTGTCAAATTGTTAACTTTGTTTGTGAAATAGTGTTTGTTTTCAAGAATTTTTTTTTGTCAATTAATTTCAAGTGAATATAAAATGGAAAAAGCAATTATTTTAAGGGAAGCATTCAATTTGTTATTTGATGTCGAAGACGATGGAGAAAACTTTGAACAAAATTCGCGGAAAATCCAAAAAAAACAAAAATTATGCGGAGGAAATTGTACCTCGATTCAGCGACAGAACTTTTAAACAACATTTTCGTGTGAACCCAGATATTTTTGATATGCTTTGCCGTGAACTTCATGTTTTTGAGGAACATCTACCTGGTCCTGGCAGAGAGTCAACAAAAATTGAAAAGAAACTGATGATTACTCTGTGGTACCTTGGAAATCCAGAATGTATGAGGTAACTACATATTTCTTTAATTTTCGTTATGCATTTACTTTCAACTCTGTGTGTTATTCTAGATCAATTGCAGACAGATTTGGCGTATCGATTGCAAATGTTTTCAGAATCGTTACAAGCAACTGTGAGAGCTTAATTAAATTAAATAGACGCAAAAAGTTTATTAAATGGCCCAACGTAGAAGAGGCTTCCAGAACTTCAGGATACTACTTAAGAAAAACTCGCTTTCCAGGTAACACGAAGCCTTTTCAACGCCATCAATTTTTTATGATAGAACAAACATATATATATATATATTTTAGGAATAATTGGTTCGATTGACGGTTCCCATATTCCAATAAGAGCGCCTATCATTGCACATAATTCCTACATAAACCGAAAAGGTTATCATTCGGTCCTTCTGCAAGGGGTGTGCAATCATAAAATGGAATTTATATATTGCTACACTGGTGAGGCAGGTTCAATTCACGATGCTCTGCTCCTAAGAAGATCTGAACTTATAAACAAAATTGAATCAGGTGAGCAGTAGGTACCTTCGGGTAAGATATTTTGAAGATTAATATAATATGTACTAACATGATATTTTTCAAAGGCGATTTTCTTATCAACGAAAACCAGCATTTACTTGGAGATTCGGCTTATCCCTTGAAGCATTGGCTTATATCTCCTTTCAAGGACAATGGCCGATTAAGCAACGAAGAGAAGATTTTTAACACGGTCCATTCCAAATGTAGAGTAACCATAGATCGTGCTTTTGGTTTGCTCAAAGGCAGGTTTCGAAGGCTTTTTAAAATAAACTCTTTGAAACCAACATAAATAGTAAAATACTTAATAGCGTCATGTATCTTACACAATATTTGCATAATGAGTAATGATACAGAAGAAGATTTCATCGTTGTAGATGACCCTAACGTTCAAGGTGCCGTTGAAGCTGAATTAAATGACCTCCATATGCAAACTGCTCAAACAAAGAGAAATTGTTTAATTAATGCTTTGATTTCAGAATAAAAATTGTGTTGTTCGAATGAAAAAAAAAATTACTTTTTCAACTGTAAATATGTATATATATTTTTTCTTTCAATAAAAACCTTATATCTAAAAACAAAAACTCAATCCTTTATAAATATTTACATATATAAAAAAAAACAAAACAAAATCAGACTTCATTGGTACTTGGCAGGAACACTTGATTATAAAAATAAAAACTTCATTCTTTTTAAAACAATAAAAAAAAAATATTTACATATATACATATCACATTTTGTCTATCATTTTTTCAAATAGATCCAGGAATCTGTCCGTCTTTGCCATTTTTTCTTTGTGGCGCCTATCAACAGACGAATCCCGCTGCCTCCGTTTTTTTCTTTGCACTCCTCTGAAGCTCGGTTCTTCGGAAATGTCTGGGTCAACAATTTCTTCAACAGTAAAATTCAGATGTGGTTCGACATCTTCAGAAGACATAACAGCGGGCGGAGACACTTCAGGCGCACGGCAGAATAAATCATCCATGGCGTCAAAATACTCCCACGATCTCCGAAACATACCGGTGGTAGCATTATCATCTTTTATTTTTTTATATGTTTTCTTCAACCCTTTATATTTATTATCTATTTGTTCTTGGGATAAATTGACGCCAAATCCCGAATTTACCTCCCGGGCAATTTCCTGGAATGCAATTTTTTTTACACCGGTGTCGATACCGAACTTGTTTCTCTTAAGTAAATCGATTAAGAAAAAGGTCATGTCCTTCGTCCACTTCATCCCTTCGATAAAAATAAAAATAATTATAGGTTAAATAACTATAAAAATGCTATTTATTTTTCCTTACCTTCACTTGGAGAGCAACCAGATTCACCCGCCATTTCGATTGATTTGATTTTTTCGTTTGTTTGTTTTTTTTTTTTTTTACTGTCATCCACAAAAAATTAGTGAAGTTAGCAGCGCTCAACTGTTCGCTCGATGTGCTCGGTTATTTTTTTCCGAGCTCATCGAGCGAGCCCCGTTCAAGCTCTGAGCTAAAAAAGAAATGCAAGTTGAGAGCTCGGAGTGCTCCGAGTTAAAAAGTAACATAGTTTTCTTTTTGACAGCTCAGTGCCACGCCCGGGGCAAAAAAAGGAAAACGCCTAACGATGTCATAAGAGCAGATGGAGGATGAATAGCAGACCTTGTTGGTCTTAGTCCGTAGTCCTCTTACATTTTGATAAAAAAAAGTCAATTATAGGCGACGCGACGGTTTTATTATCGGCAATAACCCATATGGTTCACCTCGATATAATAAAACGATGCGGATCCTAATCACAACAGTGTTGCATGCTCATCATTTTTTTTCTTATGTTTCTTAATTTTTCATGTAGATACTGTCTTTTCTTTACACTACAGTTTGTACTCCCTACCGACTGACCTGCCGTCTACCTGCCAGAGTAAAAACTTATTTCTGGTTCCAAACAGCAAACCCCGATGAAAACCTAGAAGACCTAGATATTGATGACAATAGCCGTGTTTTATTATCTACGGATCTGGATCAGGATCATCCCATTAAAATAAAACGATACGGATCCATTATGACAACAGTGTTGTATGCTCATCTCTTTTTTTCATATGTTTGTTTATTTTTCATGTATAGATACTGTCTTCTTTCTTTACACTACAGTTTGTACTCCCTACCAACTAAAGAGTCGTCTACTCGCCAGAGTTAAAACTTATTTACGGATCTTTAAAATAGATCCAGATACAGAGCAGGATCCAAATTTGTTGTTGTATTACGTGTTAAAAGATGATCCCGATCCAGATCCGTAGATAATAAAACACGGCTAATAGCCATGTTTTATTATCTACGGATTTGGATCAGAGTCATCCCATGAAAATAAAACGATACGGATCCATAATGACAACAGTGTTGTATGCTCATCTTTTTTTTTCTTATGTTTGTTTATTTTTCATGTAGATACTGTCTTCTTTCTTTACACTACAGTTTGTACTCCCTACCGACTAAAAAGCCATCTATCGCCAGAGTAAAAACTTATTTTCGGATCTTTAAAATAGATCCAGATACAGAGCAGGATCCAAAGTTGTTGTTGTATTACGTGTTAAAAGATGATCCCGATCTAGATCCGTAGATAATAAAACGCGGCTACTGATGTTATGAGAAGAAAAGATGTAGATATCGAAGAATAGAAGAATAGAATAGAAAATTGACTTTATTGATAACAATATCGAATATACATATAATTAAATTTTACAAGTCTTTTTTGACCTGGTTTTATAACCATCGGTCAGATTGACAAATATATATAAAATTAAATAAAGCATGATTTTAGCAAACAAATAATAAAAAGAAAATTAATTGAACTAGTTTACATAGGAAAATTGTACTTAAACAATGTTTAATGCAAATAAAAAGTTTTTTAAATTTATTAGGACTTAAACTTTAAAAATTCTCTGATATTATTTTTTTCTATACTCGGAGGCTGATTTAATATAGCTGTATAGTTTATCCCAGCCATTTGACCCATTCATGATATGTAAAACTTCTTCTTTTTCCAAGTAGTTTGTTCCAAAAACAAGTCGCCTATGTTCTCGCAGGATCGGACAGGAACCCAAAAAATGAAAAATGTCTTCTCTTTCCCTTGTATTGCACAATTCACATAGAAGGGGAAGGTCTGGTCTGTGCGGTATAAAATTTAATTGTAATATTTCTCCTCTAGTACGAAAAATTGTTGAAATCAATTCTGTAGAGTTTTTATCGTGGAAATAGTTTGCTGCACCAAGATCAAAATTAAGCCTGCTGTAGTAATCCCTGTATTGCGAAGATTTAGCCTGATTTATGCAGTCCTCGTGATGTTTTGTATCCAATTTTGTAAGGATGATATACAGAGTTTTCTTAAGGTCTGGTATACTTATTGAACTCAGATTGAATGTTTCTCCGACTGATGCAGACATTGTTGACCAGTCTTTTAGAAAATTCAAATTATTTATGATCAGGTAGTTTGTAATCTTCTTTACTAGCCTCAACGAGTCCATTTGAAGTATTCTTAAAATATAATCAAAGTGAATCTTTAACGAATCGATGAACATTGGTGCTATACCAGTTTCAATGTGAAGCATATAGTTTGGCGTCGTAGATGGTAGTTTAAAAACGCGTTTTAAAAAAAATCTTAACAATTTTTCCACATCATTGTAGTGTTTGTAGCCCCAAACTTGTGCTGAGTAAAACATTATGGATTTTGAAACAGCTTGAAAAATGTTGTATTTATCTGAGTGATGAATTGCCTTGTTTTCAATGCATTTCTTCCAAGAAACACATAGTGCAGATTTGGCTTCTTTAAGTTTAGCTTGGACATGGTTTTTAAAACAAAGATTGCTGGTTATTGTGACTCCTAGATTTTTGAATTCTTTAACGACATCAATCTCAAGTGATTTGAACTTCCATTGTTCATACGATGCGTATCTTCCATGCCCTTTTCTGAATATCATTATCTTAGATTTGGCAAGATTAACTGTAAGGTTCCACCTGTCGCAATACCTTTCGAGAACATTAATCATTCTCTGCAATTGGTGAGGTGATTCCGCTAAGAGAACAATGTCGTCGGCGTACATTAGAACCGCAATTTCTTCCCCTCCAACAGTAACACCTCCACCAATGCAATCCACTAAATCATTAATAAAGATGGTAAATAAAAGAGTACTTAGGGCGCATCCTTGCTTTAAACCCATTGATGAACTGAATTCCTCTGAGAGACTCTCTCCATCCCAAACTAATATAGAGTCATTCGCGTAAAGTGCTCTTAGAATTTCAATTGTTTTTGAGGACACGCCGATACCAGCGAGTTTGAAAAAAAAAACTATCTGTCAATGCTGTCAAAAGCTGCTTTGAAGTCTATGTAGAAAGCGTACAATTTTGTTCCTTGTTGCAAATATACTTCTGCTATGTTTACCAAGATGTTTACTTGATCTATTGTAGAATAACCCGATCGAAAGCCAGCTTGGAACTCACTTAGTACTGACTTCTCATTTGTCCAGGTGACAAGTCTCCGAAATATCAAACTCGCAAAAAGTTTCATGGAAGTATTCAAAAATGAAATCCCTCTGTAGTTTTCAACAGCTAAAGCATCTCCTTTCTTGAATAATGGAAATATTATAGAAGATAAGAAGGTTGAAGGAATGTCACGAGAGTTGAAAATTTCATTGTAGCAGTTTTTGAGGCTAATTATAAATTCTATTGTAGCGAATTTGAAGTACTCATAGGGAATACTATCTAATCCCGGTGTTTTTTTAACCTTGACTTCATCTAAGACAAGAAGAAGCTCTTCTACAGAAAAATTGGCTTCTAAAAAGCTTTCCTCAACGTATGGCATCGCATATTGAACTCTAAGAGATGTAAATTCAGTATTTAGCAGAGACGCAAAATGATTTTTCAATTCCGCTGCTTTCAGCTGGCATCCAGTTGTCAGATAATATCCGCTGATCTTTTTCATTATCTTTCAAAAATTCGGTAGATGAGCTTACACTTGATAAGGAGACAATTATGCAGTTGTGGTAATCCTTCTTTTTCTGCACACATAATGCTTTATAGTTCTTATTAAATTTTGCGTACCATTGTTGAAATGTTGCGTTATTATGTGCTCGAAATAAAGCAAGATAGGCGAAAGAACGCTTTCTGGCTGCTTCACAATCCTTATCGAACCACTTTTCTTTATGAATTTGAGTTTTTTTCCTAAGGCTTGGTTTAGAAGGATTTGACTTTTTCACAATATCGAGTAGTTCCTCCAATGATGGGGTCGGTGTCACGTTATTGAGTGAATTTAGTTCCATGTTCAGGTTTCGTTTATATTCCTGACAAAAGTGGTCGTTCCATTTTAGTTTAGGCGGGAGATTAAACTCAGTATTAGTAACGGATGCGTTGCTACCAAATGACAAAATTAGTGGCATGTGCTCGGAGAATGTTTTAATACCAACGTTGAAATCCAAGTTTTTGTTTAACCAGCCCCCTGTGGCGACACCATAATCAATAACAGAGCGAGCTGAAGAGCGAATAAAAGTATATTCTCCCGATTTATCGCTGGGGCCTCTTCCATTTAACACAACGAAGTTATATGAATCACAGAGTTCTAGGAAGTGATTAGCTTTGGCATCCTTTCGATTGTCTTTCGAAGAACGAGAGTAATTGAGCTCATAAGGATATACTGAAGGAAAGAGCGGCCATCCTTGTTCGTTACCTATACGCGCGTTGAAGTCTCCCACCAAAAGAAGATTAGGTTCTGATAGTTGTGCTAGTAAGTCTTCTAAGCAGGAAAAATCATCAGAACAGTGATTACAATTGAGATAGACTGGGACAATTACATGTTTTACTCCTTGCTCTTGAAGCGTAATGACGTAGGACTCCTCATGCCTTTCAAATTTTAACAAGTTTTTATATTCCTTTTTAAAGCCTATCACCATTCCTCCACTTGCTCTTCCAACGTTATGTCTCCTAATTGCAGATGTCCACGCTAATTCATATCCTCTTAAAACGTTATTAAACATATCGTACTGGTTTTCTTCTAAGAAAGTTTCTATTAGTTTGTTTTTAAGTCCTGTAATATTGTAACATAGTATTCTTAAATTAAAAGTATTATTATTTTTAAAATCATTATTTGAAATCAACGTCTGACCGACGGCTGGATGTTAATGGTGGGAACATCCGGGAGATGATAAATTTATAGTTCTACTACTAGGTGGCGCTGTGTTAGAATTGGAGAATTTTTTGACAACTTTTCTTGTTGACATTTCAAATTCATGTGCTTTATTTTCTTTTGTCGTTAACATAGCTTTCGGCTTGAAGTGTAAATGTAATTCCTTTTAAATTGGAAACATTTCACTCAATCGCGTAAATCCATCGGTACCTCCACATCTCAGACCTTGGTTGTTGTCCCAAGTAAAAAAGTTTCCCTCGATGTATAGCCGATCATCTCTAAGGGAAATTTTAGCATTCGGGAGCTTCAACTTTACCAAGAATTCTTTTTTTCTGCCGTGCAATGAATGGAAGGTCCTTTTGGACAGACATACCAGTGCCCTTAAGTTGAACTGACTTACGTAAAATTTGATCGGCTGTGGAGCGGTTGGGGAGCTGCACCACTACGACCATGCCTGGTCTGATGCATTTCACTTGGTGCACCTCTTGAACTAAGTCTTCTTCAATGAGACCACTACACACATCTTTTGCTTTGGAAAGCGGATCTGACGACATATCAACAGGCAAGTGCAAGATAAGATTATTCTATGTTTCTTTCTTCAAAAGTCTTTCGACTTGTGCTTCTAAAAATGCATTTTGTGTCTCCAAATATGACACTTTGGCTCTGAATTCATCATGACTAGCTCGTAAAATTGAAATTTCAACACCCAAAGCAGAGATGTCATCTTTGGATGCAAGATTACTCATCTTGGCGTCCAAAAGCACTCCAAATCTTCGACGGTCATGTTACTTACACTGCTCATGTTAAGTTCAGTACTTTGGTAACGCTTTTCAGTTCCCAAAGATTCGGGAGATGTCTCTGCAATTCCTCTTTTATTCATTCGCCTTTTTACAATCTTTGTAGGTTACGATGAAAGATGTGCTTTTGTGATTTTAAGATTGGAATTTGCGATACTTATAGTTAAGAACTTACTGGATTTTTGGAATGCTTAGATGGTAAAAAATTCAGACTTTCCTTTGCAAAGTAAATTACTGTTAGAATTTTTACTTTAATATTTTATTTTAAAACTTTTTTGCGATCTTTTATCAATGCTATCTCACAGTTTGACGTTCAAATTGATATCGAAGATGGTAAAGATGAAATAAAAGATGATGAATTAGATGATGTAGATACCATAGATGACAGAAGAGATGAAGACAACGTAGGAAGCGTAGATGGTGTAGGTAAAATAGATGGAGTAGACAGAGTACATAGTGTAGTTGACGATGATGTAGAAGGGGGAGAAGACTTAGATGTAGTAGATGGTGAAAAAGATGTAGATGCAGTTGATGACGATGACGTAGATGATGTAATTGAGGAAGAGCACGAAGGGGGCATAGATGAAGTTGACGACGATAGCGTTGATAGAACGGATGATTTTGGAGATTGTGATGGTATAGGTGGCAATGAAAATGTAGTTTTTTCTTCGGAGCTAATGGTGTTAGAGAAATATTTGTCCTTTTAAGTGAATTGCGGGTAACGCGGCTTGAGCCATTCATTTAATTTTGGCGATAATTTTTTAGTAGTTGTTACAGTTTTTTATGTTATCAATTATAAGATTTTTTGCAGTTAATTTTAGGCATTATATCATTGGGTAAAAAGGAAAGTGAAAGTGAAAGTGCTCATATATAAAGCAACTGCGTCAATAAGCTGATCTACCTTTTGTACTAAAGATTTTATATCAGCTCTAATGTCGTTATTTATTAAAACGTCCATTTTAAAAAATGTCTCACCCTGTTATTTGTAGAATGCAACAGCAATATACGGAGTAAGTTTTGTTTTTGTTTCACTCAAAGAAAAAAAAGTAAATCAACACTATATGAGCTAAAGAGCGGAGAATTCACAAAAATGGAAAACGCAGATCAATTGAAGTTAATTAAATTAAAAGGCTTTTTAAAGCACAACACAGAATTTAGGGTGGTATTCATCGAGCATACTAATAGCAGTATTAAAGTTAAGAGTCTATTAGTTTTTAATTTTTGGGTCCTATTCACCAAGCTCTAATAGGTTCTGGGTTTCGCTAAGTCGATAATTCGAAATATTAGTGTTTGGACCTGATGAACGTACCCCTTTCGAACATGCCAAAGACGATTGTGAATCGTGAGCGTACCTCTTTCGAAAATGTAATGTATCAACAAATTTAAAACTTATTTTTAAAATAATAATCATAATTAAGTTTTTCCTGTCAAGATTTAACATTAATTTAGATTTATCAGCTGAGCATTCAGGTAGGAAGAGGAGCATTTCTGTCTGGAGGTGAAATTATTGCGATCTACATTGTGATTTCGAAAAGTTTCGAAGTTACTTCTGATATCCTCCAATAGGTTTTGCTCTCAACTTAATATTGGTCAGGACCACTATTAACTTTTGAGAGCGCTCGCAAATCAGCACTAATATACGTTGATGAATAGGTTTACGAAGCTATTAACCTAATATTGTTAATAATAATAATAATTATTCGAGCATACTAGTAGCGGTATTAAAGTTAAGAGTCTATTAGTTTTTAATTTTTGGATCCTATTCACCAAGCTCTAATAGGTTCTGGGTTTCGCTAAGTCGATATTTCGAAATATTAGTGTTTGGACCTGATGAACGTACCCCTTTCGAACATGCCAAAGACGATTGTGTATCGTGAGCGTACCTCTTTCGAACATGTCATTGCCAACGTCGGTTTTCATTTTAGTTGTTTTCCTTGTTGAAATAAAATAATTTTAACTATGCATACAATGTATCAAAAAATTTAAAACTTATTTTGAAAATAATAATCATAAGTAAGTTTTTTCTGTCAAGATTTAACATTAATTTAGATTGATCAGCTGAGCATTCAGGTAGGAAGAGTTTGGAGCATTTCTGTCTGGAGGTGAAATTGCGTTCTACATTGTGATTTCGAAAAGTTTCGAAGTTACTTCTGATATCCTCCGATAGGTTTTGCTCTCAACTTAATAGTGGTCAGGACCACTATTAACTTTTGAGAGCGCTCGCAAATGAGCACTAATATACGTTGATGAATAGGTTTACGAAGCTATTAACCTAATAGTGTTCGATGAATACCACCCTCAGTATACAACAAACTGATTAAAAATAAAAATATCATATAAAAAATTAATGTCTTATGTGTCAGAATTAATAATTAAAAAATTATTTAGGAAGAGCGAATAAAACGTCACACTCAAACTAAACCAGTGATGGTCATCCTGATGTCCTTTCTAGAACAGTTAAGGATTATGGAGTCGGATTTAGATGACGAAGATAAGAATCTAAGGCCGTCATGCTAAATAACAAAATATCTTCAAAAACTAATTAAAAAAATTAGAAAAAGAAAAAAATACAAAACAAAAAATATCAACAATAACTGTGGACTAGGTCCACTGGGGATACCACTTAATAAAAAACGCTTATTGTACTCAAACTCTTAGGTGATGAGGAAGAGGGTACCCAATGATAGTGAAAATGTGTGAACTTTAGTTTTATGTGTTTCAATGTTATAAGGTTTTGTTGCATGAGAATTCTTTTTCGTATATGTCTAGAATTTCTTCTATATGTTCCTCCCCTTTCAAGTTGAACTAGGTAGGATCTTAGTTCTGGTAATTTCGACACTATTATACCGGGAACCCATTTTTTATCTAACATTTGCATCCAAACATTATTACCGGAGCTGAAGTGCTTTTTATTAGTTGCGTTTCGATTATAGTATTTTTTCGCGTTTTGATTCGACTTCCAAATACAAAGTTGAGGGGTTTTCGGATGTTTTGGTTTTAAAATTTCATCATGTGTAGGTATTCTTGTTCGCAGTGTTCTGTTACACAACAATTGTGCTAGGAAGTGGTGCATACCTATACTCCAGAAGAAGTATAAATGAGTCTGTTTTAGATGCATGACTTTTGCGTAGTAAGTCCTTGCTAATATTAACAAACTTTTCAGCTAACCCGGTAGATTTCGGATGATAAGGGCTACTAAAAACAAACTTTGCGCCTCTTTCATTTGCAAAAGACAAACATTCTGAGCAATTAAATGGATTATTATCTGAAATGATAATCTTAGGAATGCCATGAGAAGAAAATGTGTTCTTTAATTCTTTTATAATTTCATATGCAGATATATTTTTGACTGGTAACAACTCTAACCACTTAGTTTTGTTTATTCCTGAATGACCATCATGCAATACATTCAAGTATTCATGCTGCAACGATTTTGGGACTACTATCCTGTTCATATAAAATATAACATCATCCTCAATAAATAGTTCGCTATTTATTTTATAATAAAACTTCAAATCGCTTTCGACTTTGCTTATATCTTTGGGCCAACCGTTCAAAATTAAAGTTGTAAGCTTCATTAATTCGGAATCTTTTTGAGTTTCATTTTGAAGCTGAGATTTTCTGCTATCGCTTATATTTAGGGAATGAATGACTTCATCAAAATAATCTTCGTTATTCGTTTTAGTGGCTTCTAAATATGACCTAGAAAGCAGATCTGCTACATGTAAGTACTTCCCTGGAACATACACAACATCAAGTTTGTATTTCATCAGTTTAAGTTTCATTCTCTGTAAACCTTGTCTAAGTCTTTTTTGCATATAGTTACCAAAAGTTTGTGGTCCGTTTGGACTACTGTCGGCCTCCCATAAATATAATAGTGAAATTTTGTACATGCAAACGTAATCGCAAGTAGTTCCTTTTCTATTTGAGCATAGCCCTACTCTGTATCTGTAAGCGCTCTAGAAGCAAAACTCACAGGACCTTCTGACTGTAAAAGACAACATCCAAGCCCAATTTTTGATGCATCACATTTTAAAATGATTGGTTTGTTGTCATAAAAAAGTCTTAGTACCGGAACATTTGTAATTGTTCTCTTTATTTTGTTAAAAGTGTCATTATGTGTTTCTAGCCAAATAAATTCGTTATCTTTTTTAAGTAAGTTTCTTAGATTTTCTGACTTCGTTGAAAGATTTGGGAGAAAACTTCTATAATAATTAATTAAGCCCAAAAATCGTTGCAACTCTTTTTTATTCGACGGAGGTTTCATTGCGAGAATTGCTTCTATCCTATCTGGGTCAGGGCTCATACCCTTTTCAGAAAAAATATGGCCTAAGTATTTCACTGAACTCAAATTATGTTGGAACTTATCAGCATTAAATTTAACACCAATATGTCTAGCCTTATCAAAAACCTTTCTTAGGTTTTCATCATTTTCCAGTTGATCTATTCCAAAAACGATTAAATCATCCAGGTAAAAACACATGTTCCTTGAAGCTGGCCAAAATATTGATATGTATATCGCTTAAAAATTTCAGGTGCGACGCAAATACCAAATGGCAACCTACAAAATTTAAAACACACAAATGGGCTACTAAAAGTGCACAAATCACTTGCACTTTCGTTGAGCTCAACCTGCCAGAACCCATTTTTTATGACCAAAACCGAAAAATATTGCATACCACAAAGTTTTTCCTTAATATCTTCTAGCTTTGGTATTAAAAAGTGCACGGGCCTCAAAGCTTTATTAAGATCTCTAGGATCTAAACATAGCCTTATATCTTTGTTTCGTTTTTCCACTATATTATTAAATTGCTAACCCAATTTTTTGGCGTTTCAACCTTTTTAATAATACCAATTGCAACTCTTATTTCTGTAAAACTACCTTAACAGGCTTCTGTAGTGAAGATGGAATTCTACTTGAAGTTTTTGTTGTTGGCAAAACTGAAGAATCTACTTCAAAGGCACATTTCGTGGGAAATTTGCCAATTCCATTAAAAATGTCTTTATTTTTATCTAGTAAAGTTTGTTTACTATTTTTTGATTTGATATTGGAGATTTTTAACGTGTTTTTTCATGAAATAAATAAAAGATATTATTTTAAATAACTTAAAAACACTTATTTTATTTATTTATTTATTTATAAATAAATAAAATAAGTGTATAAATAAATAAGTTTATAAATAAATAAAATAAGTAATTTTAAGTTATTTAAAATAATATCTTTTATTTATTTAAAATAATATCTTTTATTTATTTAAAATAATATCTTTTATTTATTTCATGAAAAAACACGTTAAAAATCTCCAATATCAAATCAAATTTTTTCACAGTTTTATATAAAACTTACTGACGATGGAAGCATAGCTTCCGAAATGCATTTAAGTAAATAAATAAATAAAATAAGTGTTTTTAAGTTATTTAAAATAATATCTTTTATTTACTGTTTTTTAAGGAATTTATTTTTTTAATAAGATTCATATCAACGCAGCTTTTCAACCCCAGCAAAGGCACTATGTTCTTCAACACTATAATTTTTTTTTATAAACATGCAATCGAGGGTAACAGAACCAAGAGGATAAAGTTTTTTACCACCATACAATTGCAAAATCCCTTTATTAGCCTTAAGAATTTTGTTCAAAAAGACATATTTATAGGGAATAACATTAACTTCAGCCCCCGTATCATGCTTGAATGCAATTTTAATGTCTTCTATTTTAATAGTTTCACTCCAACACGATTTTTGTTCACTTGTTAACGAAAAACGAAAAAGTTTTTCTAACCTGAACTTGCTTCATCTGATGAATTAACTGAAGTTTTATTAACAGACATTTCTGAAACTTTTTTAGTCTTGCATGCAATGGCAAAGTGGTCTGTCTTTTTGCATTTTACCTATGGCTGGGCAGTTTCCCGGTTCATGACTTCTATAACATCTTTCACAACACTCTCTGCCATGTTCTGCACGTGCCTGGTTTTGATAAGAAAAATTAGAATAATTATTTTTAGAAAATTTTGCTCTATTATATCTGTTAGACATTTTAAATTTATTTTCTTGATTATTGTTAAAATTTGATAAATTGTTAGTATTTTTAACTACTTTTTTGTTAGTATTTAGCCTTTTAAAATTTGATGTAACAGCATCCACTTGACTCCCGTTTGATGATAAATGTGTTGATTGTTTGTTTTGTACGTCTTCCAGTCTGTGTTTGTCTAGCTCGAACAAACGGCATTTTTTTTATTGTATCATCCAAACTAATGTTTCCCACGCCTAGCAGTTTCTCTTGACAGGTTTTAGATTTTATACCAAATATGATACGGTCACGAATAGCTTTAATCAACTCATTTGATGAAAATTCACCCGACGCTGATAGATGTTTTATATCAGTTAAAAAATGATCAAAACTTTCATCTTCTCTATAGTATTGCAACTTTCACTTGTTCTTCCTTTTTATTACTTTCAGAAGCAAGCATAAAAATTTCAAACCTTTGTTTGAACTTCTTAAAATTTTCAGATAAATTTCCATCCATTAATAATGTATCAGGTGGTTTAAATTCCATTTTGCACACGCGTTGCTTTGTTTCACTTAGCTCACTTGAGGGTTTAATCAAAAAATTGCTTCCAGATAAAGAAACAACTGTATTTTTTATGTCAACTTCTATTTTCTTGCACTCGACGTCACTTAATTCTGATTCTGAATCCGAGCTTATTGTAACCACTTTTTTAATTTGTATTTTCCCTTTCTTATTTTTTTGATTTGGGATCGTGTTCTGACCATAATCAAAATTGAAAACGTGAATTAAAATTATCCGTTCGTAACCGGCTGCGCCATGTTCAGTTATATGATATATAATAAAACAAGTGGGTTGTAGGTGAGACAGATATATGTTATTTATTACATAGTTGAGCAACGACAGACTCTCAACTCATTTATCATTCTTGTTGGAAGCATAAACTCTACAGTTAACATTGGTACTACGGAAGAAACTAGCATCTTTACTACACTACTATAACTGATTAAAAGGAGGATGTAACATCTTTATTTGTCATTTATTGGGCTCAGCGTCAAAAATTACCCTGAAATCATGTATCATATGCCCAGATTCCATCAAATTAATTTTTCTATTTTGAATACCCCCCCCCAAACACAGTTACATTATTAAACATGTTGTAGAGTTTTTTGTAATACGAACCCACTTCACGAAACCCCCTCCCCCAAAAAAAAAACCTTTCCCACAGGTATTTTAATGGGGTCTTTTCATTCTTCATTTTCAAAATAATTGAAACAATTTAACTCAGTTTCAGGCAAATTTATTTTTGATGTATTCCATTTTACCAGTACGTATCAGCGAAAACCCCCTTTGACCCCCTGAAAATCAATGACGTGATACTCGGATCGATACGGAACTTTCACAAAATGCTTAGAACAGTTCAAATGAGCTGATTCAAAAACAAAATCCCTGTATATAATTTTTCCGAACTTTGGCCAAATTTATGTCTAATTTTCCTGGACTATATATCGGTAAATATCATTCGATTATCACATGTACCTAAAAAGAATAGTTAAGAGCGGGATTGTTTCCTGTTATAACAGTCAATGGGATTCCCCACCGGCTGCCTAACAGGAATATGGTAACCATCGATAGCACCAACTATTCCACTCATGCCGCAGGTTAATCGCTGAAAACATAAAATTACATTTGTATTTGGTAATGTTTAACTTTATGGTATATTTCTTACCAAGGATATGCTGCGTCTTTTATCTGAATCCGGACACATTATATGAACGTTGGAGTGAAGTTGACCAAAGCGGTAACAACAGCTTTAAATACTCCATGCCCTGTTGAATGAAGACCCTAACCTGAAGTTGTCACTGTGTGCCAGCATGATAAGGTACTGTGAAAATCACTGCTTTTTTTGGTGTCAACAAAGTTAATGGCAAAAATGGCTCTAACTTAATCATAAGAATCTACGTAAATTTGAATGCTCAAGTCAAGCATTTAATTTTAAAATTATGCGCAAACAAACCTCAAAGCTCTTTCTTTTCACTCTAAGTCTAAAATGAAGACTAAATTCATTAGGTATTGTACTACAATGAAAATTTGGTATTTTGTAAATAACTAATTCGCCGTCACATTCTAGTTGACTCCCAAATATAACTGGAAGGATAATTTTTAAACAATTCGGTGTTATTTAGATAAACATAGTATTTCAAGTATTCATATTCATTATTTATATACCTTCAGATTTTTAACGAACCATTCTTCTAAATACACGTTCTGAAACTATATATTTCCTGTATTGAAAATACCAATTCTGTAGAGGTACACCTTTCATTTTAATAGAAATCTACTGTCTTTCGTCTAAAGCTAACAATTTTTATAATTTTTTTTTTTTTTATCTACAGGTGGAAATCTTCAAAAGACACTTGGTAATATTCAGTACCAAGTAGTGTGGGACTTGTACCGCCCTAAAACCACTGGGATATCAGGACCAATCTATGAAAGATCGACTAAAGATTTTTATTTCTTAAATACAAAATCGCATTGGGGGAAGTTTAAAGTTTTAATACTTTCTCTTCGCATTTAGACCATCAGCTCATGAGGCTTGGTTCTTCTTAGTCTTCGAACATTGTCACGTATATTTAATACAGTCTCCATCTCGGAGTTAGAATGACTATGCAGTCGCTGATTATGTGATACAGCGTGTTTTCTAACCACTTCTGTAACCATTTCTATTTGTAGATCACGATGCAAGTCGCTATTTCTTATATACCAAGGGGCATTTATTATTCCACGAAGGACTTTGTTTTGGAATTTTCGGATGGTTTCAGCATTTGTTTTCTTTGTACAACCCCACAGTTGGATGCCATAAGTCCAAACGGGTTTTAGTACTTGGTTGTTAAGCATTATTTGGTTCTGGATAGATAAGTCAGAATTCTTACCCAGTAACCAATACATTTTTCTATATTTTAGGTTAAGTTCCTCTCTTTTCTTTTTAATGTGTTATTTCCACTTTAGCTTGGCATCCAAAGTCATTCCGAGGTATTTGGCAGTATTGGCGTAAGGTACAGCTTTACTGTTAATAAAAAATTGGAACATTAATAATCTTTTTGTCGGTAAAGTTTATATGAGTCGATTTTGTTTCTTTTAGTTTTATACGCCATTGTTGCGTCGAATCTCTTACTTTATCGGATGCATTTTGCAATTTTTCTGTAGCCTTCACAACACATTTATCATGCACTAAAATGGCAGTATCATCTGCAAATGTGGCCATGATAGTATTATTTTCCACTGGAATATCCCTATCCCGGTAACACAGGATTTCAGTATTTCGTAGAACTGCCTTGGGAGATCTCTATGCAGCTTGTACTCAAGTCCCAAATGCCAAAGGCCCAAATGTCAAAGGCTTGAGCAACATCTAGAAATAGATCGGAACATACTTGTTTTTCTTCAAGTGTCTTTTCAACAACATCCGTAATTCGATGCACTTGGTCTATCGTAGAATGTTTATTTCTGAATCCAAACTGATGGTTTGGGATTAGCTTTCTTTCTTCTATTACTTTGCTAAGCCTTTTCAGGAGCAGTTTTTCGAAAACTTTTGCCATTATTGGTATACGATATATTGGGCTGTAGGAAGTTACTTCTGTTGGTGGCTTACCTTGCTTAGGAATAACAATGACTTCTGCAATTTTCCAATGATGTGGTACGTATCGGAGCTTAAGGGATGCATTTATTATATTTTGGAGTTTTTTGAAGGCTACTGTTGGCATTTCTTTCAAAACCTGAGCAGTAATTAGATCATACCCGGGTGCTTTTTATTTGACAACTTGTGTTGACACATGCTTCTTACTTCTTTGACGAAGGGAATTTCCAATTCGTCGTTTCTATCAACAAAATTTAAGTTATTTGTAACTGCACTTTCTGGAAAGGGCTTGAAAACATTCGAGAGATGTTCCGCGAAGAGTTCAGCCTTCAGTTTTGGGTTTGCAATCCATTTTCCGTCTTGTGCTTTAATAGGCGGATTTTGAATTTGAGGTCTTTTAAGGCGTTTAGCAGCTTTCCATAAGGAGTAGAAGCATCCGTTGTCAAGCTTTTCATAAATCTACTAAGTGATTCGTTTTTGAATTCACAGATTCTTTTTTTGAGTTCATTGCTCGGACGGTTAAATACAGCCTAATCGTCAGGGAATCTTGTACTTTGCCATTTTCTTCGAGCCTTTCTTTTTTTCAATACCAGATACCTTATTTCTGCAGGGTATTTTATTTCTGTTTCTCTCCTGTTCGAAATAGTTGGTGTACTTTCTTCTGCAGCCTGTTGCACATCAGCAATAAATTGCTCTACTTCATGATCAATTTGTTCATTTGTTTCCATATGGGATCCTAGGTTTACATAACTTTCTAGTTTCTTTCTGAAGTCATCACAGTTTGTTCTTTTATTCACGAGTTTAGGATTACTTTTTTCTCTTAATTCTACTTTACTCAGTTGTAAGATAACTGGAGAATGATCTGATGATAAATCGTAATTACCTTCGACCCTTGCATGATTTCGTTTAATACCTTTAGCTACGAAAAAATAAAGAAGGTCTGGTATTTTATTTGGATCAGATGGCCAGTAAGTTGGCGAGCCAGAGGAATAAAATTCGCATTTGTGCTTGCGGCCAACTTGGTAAAGTCGTTTACCTTTTGTTGTTATGAGCCTAGATCCCCAGTGGGTGTGTTGTGCATTGAAGTCACCAAAAACAATAAAGTTATGTCCTAGTAGATTATACAGTTCTGCATATTGGACAGCACCTCGGTGGGCAGTATACTGCTGCTGTTTTAAATTTTTAATTTTTAATACCAATACTAATTATTGTCACTTGCATGTTTTCATTAGAGAACTTGGCTTCTTCATAGTGTTGTAAACAATTTTTTATAAGTATTGCCGATCCTCCTCTAGCTTTGTCAGCTGGGTGCGGAGCGTGAACACGTATAGTTCGGTATTTTATTTTCAAGACTTTGCCCTTTTGCGAAATGTGTTTCGGAAACAAGGCATTTATCTACATGCTCTGTGTCTAAAAAGATGTTTAATTCGGATAAATGTTGTAAAAGCCCGTTTGCATTCCATGTTGCTATTTTAAGTGTTCTGTCCATCATTGTTTTTTATTAAGAGCGACTTCTTCGCTTAGCTGCTTGATGTTCAAATCTTGTTTGTCAATCTTTTAGGAATAAGTTCCAACATTTCTTTAATTGAAGTTTCCTCACTTTTCCCTACATTTGGGAATAGGATTTACTTTCATCATTTTTGCTTTGATCAACTAGTTTAGTCGGTTGGTTCTTAGGTTTATTTTCAGCCGTCGGTTTTTTGCTTTGTACTACTGCTTTTGAGATTGTTGTGTTTTTAAGCTTCTTCGAGGTTTTGTTTTTGCTTTTTTTGTCTTGGAATTGTTTGGCAACTGGACATCCTCTATAGCTTGCAGGATGTTCGCCTTGGCAGTTCACACATTTCGCTTTGTGTTCTTTGCTCAGCGGACAGTTTTTTGTCTCATGCTTGCCTTCACATTTAACACAAGCAAACTCGCGGTTGCATTATTTTTGCTTGGCAGCGTTTACACTTGGCAGCGTTTACACTGAGGAACAGTCTTTGGCTTTCGCAGTGGTTCAATCTTTACAACTATACCCATGATTGATCTAATACCGTAGATCTTTTCCAGACTTTCAGTATTTTCAAAAGTGAGCATAAATAAAGGTAGAGACCTCTTTTTTGTCATTGGTGCCCCATTGGAGTCTTTGATGATCTCATTTTTGATAAGATTATTTGCATCGAGAGCTTTAAAGCCTTTATGTACAAGGTCTTCAATAATTTCTTTGGCTATACACGATGAGTGAAGGCCTCTGGCTACTACTTTTGTTGCTCTTGTAGCTTTGTTTTCATATGAGTGCCACTGAATTTTGTATTTGTTCAGTTCTTCAGTGACAGATCTGTACGCATTGGCGTCTTCGACAGTGACTTTCCAATTGTCTTTATTGTACGAAGTATATTTACACACTTCCTTGGTACACTTTTCTATAATCTGTTCCAATCTCCAAACACTGTTAATCCTGAGATCATTATTGGTGGTGGTGCAATGGTGCAATTTGCCTTTGACCTTTACCGTTGGACTTCCTTTGGGGCATGTCTTTAACTTCTTTAATTTTAGCGTTCTCTGCTCTTGAAGGACGATTGAGTTTTAATAAAAGCCTCTGGGCTACGCTCTGCTTTTCGTTTTTTGGATTTTCGCTTTTGTTTGTTACCTTCAGTTTCAAGTATGAGTTCCTCATCTGTGTGAAACTCAGTTACAGTTTTTATAGGGCTAACCGATATAGGAGACTCTGGGCCCTTCTTGTCCAGCAAGGTAAATATTTCTTCCAATCTTTAAACTTGTTGTAAGAGGCTCTCGACTAGAACTTCAAGTTTTCTTCTGGCTAAAATTTCATTTTGCTATTCCTTGTAATAATCGGTAGAACACTGTTGACCTGCTTTGTAACGGTGTTGCCTCGACCCACTTGGTAAATTTGTCGACCATGACAAGTAAAGTGGTGTTCCCCTTCATTGATCTTGGTAGGGATCCCACGAAGTCGGCGCAAATAATCTCCCACGGTTGCTCTACTTGGGTTGTGAACATGAGCCCACTTGGTTTTTGTTGCGAAACTTTGTAACGATTACAAACCTGGAAATTTCGTATATACTTGCTTATATCTCGAAACATCTCCAGCCAGTAGAATCGTTTAGCCATTCGAGACAAGGATTTGGCAATGCCTAGATGTCTAGCGGTTACAGCGTCGTGATTCTCAGACAAAATACGTTGACGATTGGACATTGGAATTATACTCGCGAGAAGCGGTCAAAAGATGGGTATTAGTGAATCGAAGATATAGCTGATCGTTTTCTCTACCTGGGTTCGTTTCTTCTCCCACCACTCTAAGCTTGTATCTGGCATGGCTGCTAATTTGTCTGTTTCTGTAATGGGGAACGGATCGCGTGAGAGCGCATCGGCCACCACGTTCATTGCTCCCTTGCGGTAATGAATTTCGAAGTCGTACTATTGTAACAACAACGAACAAATGCAGCTATTTGAGCGACTGATGATCCGTAAATACGTTAAAGTGGTACCCCTCTAGATATGGACGCATTTTCCTTATCCCCCATAAAATGGCTAAACATTCTTTTTCGGTGATAGCATACTTTTGCTCTTGATCCGTGAGCGTCCGACTGGCATAGGCTATGACCTTTTCGTGGTTCTCGATTTTTTGCGTTAAAACTATTCCCAGTCCAAAGTGGCTGGCGTCGGTCTGCAAAGTAAAAGGGAGATCAAAATTAGGGCAGGTTAGAACTGGTGCTTAGTCTTTAATAGCTCTGTAACGTCTCAAAACGAAGGTCTTTTTAATACTAACTTTTATTAATCTTCAATCATCTTTATTTCTATTTACATTTTATTCTTACATACTACCTTACAATACTTCCAATATTGTACATGAGTGTTAGTTTACTTAAATTCTACGTTCTATGATATTCCATGATTTTATGTTTATCGTATAAGGGTATCTATACACTTCAACATTCCCCTTAAATAGCGCAGCACAAGAATGAAAATCAGGGTTCTAATCAACTCGACTTCTAAGACGACCATTCCAATGGGTATCTCTGGGATAGATCTTGCGTGATGCGTTACGTGTTTCAGTATTTAAATTTTCTAACTCTATGTTTGTATCTTCTCTTCCGCTGATTTTCATTTTTGCACTGGCATCCATCAAAATTTCTGGAATATAATCTTTATCATTTTTATAATTAAATTCATTTAAAAGTCTTTTTTGATTAAAATGTCGCTTCCATATAACATCGCCATTTTCTTTTTTAACATTGACCAAAAGATAACGTTTGACAATAATTTTTACAATTTTTGCTTTAATCCAAGAAATTTTTCCTGGTATCGAAAAGTCTTTAACAAATACTTCATCTTCTACTTTAAACTTTTTTAAATTAGTTCCTTTATAATATTTTCTTTGTTTAGTTTGCATGCAATTAACTTTCTTTAACAATTCTTTCGTTTTCCTTTTATTTTTTTCTTTTTGATTAACATTTAACGGATTTAATAAGTCTAACCTACTTCTTAAATTCCTGCCAAAAACTAATTCAGCTGAAGCACGGCCGGTGGTACTGTGAATTGACTTTCTGTAATCGATTAAAAAGGTTTGTAAACAATAAGTCAAACTGTCACTTGGCTTCTTTGAGTGTAGTGCTTTTTTGAGTGCTGTTTTAATCAACCTTACACCATTCTCTGTTTGCCCGTTCGCCGCTGGGTGGCCCACCGGTGTGGTAATATGCTTAATTCTGTTATTTGTTAAAAAAATCTTGAAAAAACTTTGAAATGAATGTACGACCATTGTCGGTAACAATGGTTTCAGGTAACCCGAACCTACTAAAAATCTTAAGCAAAATTCTTTTGTATGAATACTCGTAATATTCTTACCCATGTCTATGCACTCGATCCATTTACTAAATGCGTCAACAACGATCAAAAAATTTCGGCAGAAAATCGGGCCCATGAAATCCAAATGGATTCTCTCCCAAACCTTACCTTTCCCAAATAATCAATTTCGTTCTAATTGGGTTATCTTGATATAGCAAACAAGATTCGCAAGATTTAACTATACCAAGATATGACCGCTGAAGTTCTGATAAAACTTGCTTCCTTAAAGTTTCAGGTATAACCAATCTGTATCCATAAAATACTCCACCCGATTCCACCGACAGCTAAGAGCTTCTAAGCAAATATGTTTTATTTTTTCATCATTTACATGCTTTAGCCGTCCGTTTTTTATATAGCTCATAACTTTTGTCAACACGGTGCCATTCTTTGTTTCAGATACTACGTCAGTAAATTTAATTGGCAAGTTACCAACTTCTTGTACATAATTAACGTAGACGTCATCAGCGCTACTATCTTCTTCTGCTGGATCTATCGGAGCGCGTGAAAAATAATCAGCAATGTTCTTTTTCGTATTTACGTATTCCGTTTGGAATTGATAGCCGGAAAGGAACAGAGCATACCTTTGAAGGCGATTTGCTGAAAGTGGTGGAATGCCTTTTTTGGAACCAAAAATTGAAACGAGCGGCTTACTAACCAGATAACAGAATGAATTTTTTCGCGAATAAATACTGATGAAATTTCCAAACACCGAACACAATGGCGAGTGCCTCCTTTTCTACTTGTGCATAATTTTTCTCGGAATCAGAAAGCTTCCGGGATGAAAAACAAATGGGTCGTTCTACTCCGCTTTCATAAACATGAACTAGTACGGGTGCTAAACCGCTAGGACTTGCGTCCACAATGAGCTTGACTGGTACACTGGGATCATAATGAGCTAACACTTTATTCGAAGATAACAACTTCTTAACCTCAGTAAAAGAATTTTCTTGCGCAGCGCCCCATTCGAACTTAACGTCATTTCTTAATAATGTGTAAAGATCGCTGGCCTTAGATGCTAAATCTGGCATGAAACTCCTGTAAAAATTTACTACACCTAGGAATGATTGTAGTTCTTTTCCTGAGTTCGGCGTAGAAAGCTGCATGATATCCTAAATACGTTTCGAATCTTTATGTAATCCATGCTTGTCAATGACATGCCCTAAATACTTGACCGACTCTACAAAAAAAACTACACTTTTCTTTAGCGACTTTAAGTCCCGCATTTTTTTAACGTTTTAAAACTTCAGCTAATCTTTTTAAATGTGTTTCCTTGTCACCAGCTGCTATAAGCAAATCATCCATGAAAACTACTACACCCTTTAAATCCATCAACAATTTTTGCATCTCTTTCTGAAAAATGGCCGCAGCCGGAGCAATGCCATAAACTATAACCTTGTACTTCTTAGCAACCCTTTAGTTGTACTTATCATGGTTAAGTTTCATCCAGAACTAACTGCTGATATGCTGATGACAAACCGATTTTTGTGAATGATTTCCCACCATGCAATTTCGCGAAAATTTCATCGATCGTTGGTAACTGGTGCTGCATTCCCTCTATGACTTGATTCACCGTCGTCTTATAATCTCAACACTCTTTGTTAAATTTATTATGAAATTTTTTGGAACACATTTTTTTTAAATGACCTTTGTGTTTGCATTTTGTACAAATATAATTTTTAAATCTACATTGATTTTCGCTATGGTTCGTATAACCACACACTCTACACCGACCAGATTTACCGCTTGATGATGTTGATTGATGAGATGTTGATACCGTTTCATTTTTGCCGCTACGTTGCACGCTTTTACCCCTCTTTTTCTGGGTACTGTACACCCTTGCTGGTTCTTCTCTTATGTTTTCAGCAGTGACGTCATATTGCCTTTTTACGCACTCGACAGACAAAGCAATTTCTAACGCCCTTTGAAACGTCAGATCACTCGCCTTCTCCAGGAATAGTTTTTTTTGGGTTGCAAGAATGTATTACTCTGATTTTTTAGCTAAAATGCTGTTTGCGAACCATCCCTGGATTTTGTCAGCTAATTTTTGAACTGAACGAAAAAGTTTCATTAGTGTAAGTAAGATAGCGATATGAGAGATGCAGATGACACCTGGTTTAAAATGGAAGTAAGTGACTTTCAAATATCCTATCAAAAGTGAAATATTTTTTTTCAAGATATTTTCGTTATAACTCGCTTTTAAAATTTAACTGGAGGAAAATGGCATTTTAGTTTATTGGCTTGTTTATCGGCCTTTTAAAACAAAAATTGGTTGGTGCAACCTATAAATGCCATTTTAAAATTTAACGAAGCAGTAAATATTTAAAAGCGTTTGGTGCAACTGGCCATTAGTATACTTAAATTCTACGTTCTATGATATTCCATGATTTTATGTTTATCGTATAAAGGTACCTATACACAGCTGCTTGCTGATGAGGTCCCCAATCCCATTTGACATCTTTCTTTAATAACCCGGTTAATGGTGTCGCCACGGATGAAAAATCTTTGATAGAACGGCGGTACCAAGAACAAATTCCCAAAATGCGACGTAATTCTCGGATGTTTGAAGGCGCTTTCAATTCTCGGACGGCAGCGATTTTTTCGGGGTCGGTTTGTATGCCTTCACTACTCACCACGTGACCCAGATATTTTAGGCTCTCTCGGCAAAAGTTTCATTTTTCTATATTTATCTTCAAATTAGCTGCGCGAAGTTTACGAATACGTCGGACAGGTGTTTAACATGGTCTTCAAATGAGTCGCTGATTACTATGATATCATCTGAGTAAACGAAAACGTGACTTAGCATGTCAGCTCCAAAAATAGTGTCCATGGCCCATTGAAACGTTGCTGCGGTCGAGTGCAGCCCACACGGTATCACGTTCCATTCGAACAAGCCTCACCGGGGACGGTGAAGCCGGTATAAGGGCGGCAATTTGGTCTAAAGCGATCTGCCAATAACCTTGTTTTAGGTCTATAGTCGACATGAATTTTGCTCCCCGTAGATTGTCTAATATGGCTACTATGTATGGCAGAAGATAGGCGTCTTTGATAGAAAGTTCGTTTAGTTGACGTAAGTCGACGCAATCTCTCCACGACCTTCCTTTTTTTCTTACCAGCACGATGGGCGAGCTGTAGGGACTTTTAGACGGACTTATCTTTCCCGTTCTGAGCAGATCGTCGATCTTATCGTTAATAATTTTCTGCATGGCGGGATTACGATAGTAGCGTTGCTTAAACGGCTCCTCGGATTTGAGTCGGATACGATGCGGCGGTACGTTTGCTAATCCTCTGATTTCTTCAAACTTCGGGAGTTCACTTTTTAAGAATCGATCGAGGTGTTACGGTGCATTTAAATAACATTTGATTATTTCAGGCAAGAAAACATAGCTGCTCATTTCTTTTAAAGTTTTAACAAATTATAGTGTATGATGTGTTTGTTTGGCAAGTTTGAACAATGATGAAAAGCGATATAGTATGTTTGTATGAATTTAAGTGTGAATGATTTTGAATGTAAATTTGAATGAAGTTAAAATATTTAAATGAGTTGAATGAATGATATCAAATTGAATTAGTTGATTGTTTAATCCTGAACATCCCGGCCCCCCTGGAACGGGTTTCAGGACATGAGTACTAGTGCCAGTTTGGTAATTGGACGAACGTAGGTTCCACCATTCGTTTTCACAGTTGCCACTCGAACCCGACCATCAAATCCTTGAGTTGTAGCTTCGATCTTGCCGAGAAGCCACTTTGTTGGCGGAAGATTTGGCTCCTTTATAATAACAAGGTTCCCTTGTTTAAGGTTTGGAGATGCTGTTTTCCATTTCGGTCTTTCTTGAAGTGTGGTAATGTATTCCACATGCCACCGTTTCCAGAATCCTTGTACCATATTTTGCAGGTGGTTCCAAAGCGTCAGACGATTTATCGGTGTAGACAGAGTTGTTGGTTCTGGTACAGCGGTAAGTGGTTCACCTATAAGAAAATGTGCAGGTGTTAATGGATTTAAATCATAATCTGAAATCACACAAAGTGGACGAGAATTCAAAACGGCTTCGATCTGAGTTAAGACCGTGTACATTTCTTCAAATGTAAGAATTGATGCTCCAATTACTCGCCGCAAGTGAAACTTGACGGACTTTACACCAGCCTCCCACAGACCCCCAAAGTGCGGTGACGATGGGGGTATAAAGTGCCAAGCGACGTTGTCCTTAGAAAGCGACGTGGTTACAGCTTCGTTGAAGGCTTCTGATATTAGCAATTTATGCATCTCGTTCAAGCAACGTCGTGCACCTTGAAAATTGGTGCCATCGTCCGAATAAACATTTGAACAAAGTCCACGTCGAGAAACAAATCCACGAAAGCCAGCGAGAAATGCCTCTGAAGTAAGGTCACTCACTAGCTCAAGGTGAATAGCCTTTGTAGCCATTCATACAAACAGGCATATGTATGCTTTTGAGGTTTTTGGATGGAAAGTGCCAAGCGACGTTGTCCTTAGAAAGCGACGTGGTTACAGCTTCGTTGAAGGCTTCTGATATTAGCAATTTATGCATCTCGTTCAAGCAACGTCGTGCACCTTGAAAATTGGTGCCATCGTCCGAATAAACATTTGAACAAAGTCCACGTCGAGAAACAAATCCACGAAAGCCAGCGAGAAATGCCTCTGAAGTAAGGTCACTCACTAGCTCAAGGTGAATAGCCTTTGTAGCCATTCATACAAACAGGCATATGTATGCTTTTGAGGTTTTTGGATTCCGACCTCGGGAGAATTTTATACTAAAGGGTCCAGCATAGTCGCATCCAGTATGCGAAAATGGACGGCTTTGTTAAATTCGTTGCTCTGGTAAGTCACCCATTAGTTGCGAGGTAGTTTGTTTTCGTAACTTAAAGCATACTTTGCATTTGAAAACAATCTTTCGGATAAGATTACGAGACCCCAAGATCCAAAACTGCTGTTTAACGATGGCGAACGTTGCGGAGACTCCAGGATGTAGGTTACCTTTGTGTATATCTTCTACAATGAGATAAGAAAGACTGTTATTAGGAAGAATATACGGATGTTTTATGTTAAATGATATGTTAGCATTTTTTATTCTTCCTCCTACTCTAAGGAGACCCTTATTGTCAAGAAAAGGATTATATTTTAAGAGTTTGGATTTCAGGGGCAATTGGTTTTTGGTTTTTAACGCGCGCATATCTTCACTGAATGAATTTAGCTGGACGGATTTAATGATTGTTGTTTTTGCGATAAGGATTTCTTTCATTGTTAGGTACGAGGTACGACGATTCGATTTTTCACTCAGGTAGTTATATATGAACCGAATGACGTAGGCGAGTATTCTTTGCATTCGAAACCACGACGAAGTTTTGTTGATTATATGGTCGATAACATCAAAGTTGTTTGGGGCGCCGGAGCAACTTTGGTCTTGGTGGCGACAATTGTTATTTTGTACCTTCCTTCAGCGATTTTACAGCGAGTGTATAGAACAGCACCATAGGCGAGGGTAGATGCATCGCAGAATCCATGAAGCTCAACGTCGTCGAACGGTGATGCAAACAAGTTTCTTGGAATTCGAACCTGCTCAGAACACGAGATCTCCTTTTTCCATCGATCAGCTAACTCTGAAGGCAGCGGGTCGTCCCATCCTAAGTTTAAGTTCGATGACCAGAGTTCCTGAAAAAGCATTTTGAAAAGAACGACGGAAGGTGCTAACAGTCCTAACGGGTGACACTTCCGACAATAACGAGCGCCTCGTTAACGAAATGGTTGAAAGTGAGTTCGACATACGGAACGAATATTCGTCATTTGAAGGATTCCAGTGCATACCTAGCACCTTTACGAATGACTTCGAGCGTTCTGTGTCAAAAAAAGAATACTCACAATGTTCTTTTAGAAGAGAAGTAGAGAAGGGGCCAACAGTTTGAGCTCCATTTTCGCAGCTCAAGTTTGGCCATGGAAAGAAGAGTTACTAATTTTGACTGTAATTTGATGAGTTCTTTGGTTGATTTATCTCCTGTCATCACATTATCTACGTAGACGTCTTCCAATAGAACTCGGGCTGCGTTTGGGTATTCGTATTTGTAGTCTTCGGCGAGTTGCTTCAGAACGCGAACTGACAAAAACGGAGCAGAAGCTGTACCATACGTCACGGTACGTAAACGATAGTGAACGATTTCTTGCGAAGGAGAGTCGCGCCAAACAATACACTGGTAGTCAGAGTCTGAATCTTCTATCCAAATTTATCGGAACATTTTTACAACATCCGCAGTAAAGACGTATGGATGTTGCCGAAACCTTAATCAAACACCTATTAGGTCGCGTTGAATAGGAGGGCCTATTAATAACGTTGTGTTTAACGACTTTCCAGTGGAGTCTTCGGCTGAACCATCAAAAACGACACGTTTTTTTGTGGAAGAATTGTCCGCTTTAAGCACCGCGTGATGGGGTAGATAAAAACATGTACCGTTAGGAATCACAATTTCTTCACGAGGAATGCGGGTCATATGACCTAGGTCAATATATTCTTGCATGAATTCAGAATACAACTCTCGAAATTTCAAATTTTGAACAAACCTTTGTTCCATTGCGTATAGACGAGAAACAGCGAGAGAAAGAGTACTTTCGAAAGATGGATTTGGAGTTTTGAAGGGAAGTGCAACAACATACTTCCTGTCAGGAGACCGAGAGAAAGTTTGTCGAAAATGTTCTTCGGCCTGGTCGACAACATTTAAATCATTTACTGGAACTACCTCTTCAAGTTCCCAGAACCGTTGTAATAGAGCATCTATGTCAACTATAGAGTGAAACGAGGTAAAATGGTGCGATTCTTCCGGTTCAAAAAACTGTCCGGTTATGACCCACCCAAACGAGGTGCTTTGAACAATTGGGGATCCATTAGGACCTCGAATTTGTCCTTCTTTGATAATGTTCCAAAGCTTGTCACCACCAAGAACATCGATTGGAGCAGTAACGTTAAAGGTTGGATCAGCGAGTTCAAGACTTCGAATATGAGACCAAGAGGAAGAATCAATAGATTTAGTTGGTAAATCCGAAGTTAATTTGTCCAGTATAAAGGCATCAACGAACAAATGAGAAGAGTTAACACGAGAACGAAGATTTAACGATATGCGTCCTTTTGTATATCCTATTTCAGTCGAAGATAACCCGAGGTTAGGAATTCTCGAATGTTTCCGATGATAACCGAGTCGTTGAGCGAAAGATTCAATAACGAAAGTAGATTGGGACCCGGAATCTAGAAGCACTCGACAGTCGATTAGATTTCCTTGAATGTCTTGAATTCTAGCCAAGACGGTTGGCAGAAGTGTTTTCTTTCGACAACTAATATCAAGCGAATGGTTACTCACGAGTGGCGTAGTGGAGGGGGGTGCAGCGAGATTTGATTAAGATTGAACCGAAGAAACTGACGAAGAAGATTGATTTTTCCTGACTGCATCATCGGAATGGACGAGCGAATGATGGCGTGCTTTGCACACCCGACAGTGAAACGAAGAATGACATTTTTGTGACGAATGTCCAGCTCGAAGACAATTGAAACATAAAGAATTTGTTTTTGCAAAACTTCGACGGGATTCAGTGTCTAACGCGACGAATTTGGAACACTGGGCATTTCGTAGTCGAACTTGAATCAGATGGCCCAGCTAAATGAGCCCGAATGTTACTTCCTTGCTTAGTACGCGATGTACCCGAACGACTGCTTAAAGATTGACACGCCTCAAGAGCATCGCACCGCTCTTCTAAAAATTCTAAGAATTCTACAATAGTGGATTCTTCCCGAGAACCGATATGCTCTGCCCAAGATTGTTTTGTGTCCGCATCAAGTTTATTCAATAATAAATAAATGAGCCAGGGATCGCGACCCGATTTGTCCAAAGCACTAAGCCCACGCACAACTTCATCTGCACCGTCAGAAATCTTTCTTAAAATTAACACATTGCAACTGCTGGCAGTAGGAAGCGATAAAAAAGATTCAATGAACGATTGAAAAATTAATCGGCTTCGATCGTATCGCTTTTCTAAACCAAGCTTCCGAATAGTTTGCATCATTTATTTGAATATGCTTAATAAGATTTGCTGCATCACCACGTAAATAAGATTTTAAATAATGGAATTTATGAACAGGACTAAGATTAACTTTAGTGTCAACTGAACCAAGAAAAATGTCCCGAAAAGATGGCCAATCTTTATAGCTTCCACTGAATGGTGGCACAACGATAGACGGAAGTTTAGTTGTATTCAAATTATGAGACGACGACGCCGACGTAGACGAATTAAGTTTTTCAAGAAAAACTGATTGCTGTTCAGCTAAGCGATCGATAGCTGATGAACTATCGGAAAGTTCCACAGGCTTTGAAGAAGATTTTGATCTGTCGCGAATAGCTTTAACTAATTGGGAATTTGTTACGAAATATTTGGTTTCATATGCCGAAAATTCATTTTCGATTTCATCTACTTCATCTTCCCCCAAGTTTTCCAGAATCTCGTTATGAAGTGACGAAAATTCTGTCCACGCGGTCTCGAGCTTACTCAACCGAATTTCTAACATTTCGACAGATGCAGATGCTTCAATCGTCTCTATAAATGCTGCCGCACGAGTAAGCCGACCCTTTGCATTACCACATTTTATTTTCAGTGCACTTAACATCGCAGTTAACAATTGAGTTTTGGTTAAAGTATATAAAAAAAAATAAAATGTTTATGTTCTTTGCCAAATGATTGCACAGTTTTAATTAAACTGCATCAGGTAAACGATTAATTCGCTAAATCGCAATTACATACAAAGGTTCCATACGAGTTGGACACCAGAATGTCTAACACATGAGGAGCAACGAAGTCGGAGCAATTACGATTTCATCATAATAATGTAATTTCAGATTCGTTTAATTAACACCTTATTAACGTTTTTTTTTTATAACACGGTTCTGTCTTTATATTCGGCTAGGAAGGACCAATAATGATTATGTATCACAACCGATTTAAATTGTTTAAATTGTCTATATGTCAATGATAGATAAAATCCAATTTCTATAGGTATATAGATATGTACAGTATATTTGCATTAAATATATTTGGTTGATACAAATAATTAAGTTACCAAAGCTGCGTCTACTCCCCTTGATGGTCCAATAGTAAAAAAAAGATGAGTTTAAAATTTCTAATATGCAAGGTGCAAAGAAGAAGACCACAAAAGTAGATAACAAAACTTTGAGTGAAAACATGTTACGGTGCATTTAAATAACATTTGATTATTTCAGACAAGAAAACATAGCTGTTCATTTCTTTTAAAGTTTTAACAAATTATAGTGTGTGATGTGTTTGTTTGGCAAGTTTGAACAATGATAAAAAGCGATATAGTATGTTTGTATGGATTTAAGTGTGAATGATTTTGAATGTAAATTTGAATGAAGTTAAAATATTTAAATGTGTTGATTGAATGATATAAAATTGAATTAGTTGATTGTTTAATCCTGAACATAAGGTGTTGGACAGAAAATATGTACTCTTTTGCCTTTTCACGGGGGGCTTGACGTTTGCGCAATATTCCTTCTTCCAGCTCATGCAGGTACCTGGCTGGCAAGAAATGTTGGATGAATGCCTCTCAGAAACCTTCCCAAGTGAAAAAGCTGTCTCCTATTATGCGAAGCCACTCATGTATCATTTTGTTTGGTGGGAAGTTATAACATCGGGTTAACTCTTTTAACCTCTCCAAGAATTCTAGCGGGTTTCCCGTATAGTTGAACCTTAATCCCGGCTTGCGGACTGTATTCCTCATTTCAGCTTCGTAGCTTAGTGTGAGTTGGCTAGACGTGGAGGGTTGCTCTAATCTGGGTGGCTGCGCTAAATATTCAGGTTGAGAGGTAATTCTTGACGTTTGTGGTTGATGAGGTGGATTGATATTTCGGAACATAGGCTGGCTGGTATGTCGGAGCTAGGAGTGTTGGTTTCTTTGCTTCTGGCACGGTTAAGAACTTTGGTGCTGTCGACGGGGCGGGTGGAACGCAATGTTGCTGAGACTTTTATTCGGCAGTGTTTCGGGCGGCGGGATGTCGGAATCGGATGGTTCTGCGTCGTTTCTCATTTTGACAACGTCTTCCCATTCTTGACATAAGTTTTGAGTCGACTTACGGGCGCGGAGTTCTTTAAAATGTTGTCTCAAACGTTTACGGAGCGTTTGTACGGGTCCTCTAGTATACAATTTTCATTCGTTCAATACTTGAATTAGTTATGGTTTCTTCAGAAAATAGATGAACCCAAGATTTTTATACAGGTTGTATTCGCCTTCTGACGGTGGGTCATCGGAGTAGGACATGTTGAAGTTTTTGCGGCGGCGGATCGGTTAATACGGGTGGTACTTCTTTGAACGATCGTGGTACGGTGAGCAGACGGTGGGATAAATTCCCTAGCCTAAACCAAAGTAAAGGCACGGTACGGCGAGTAGACGGTGGGATAAATTCCCTATAGCCTAAACCGAAGTAAAGGCGTGGTACGGCAAGCAGACGGTGGGATAAATTCCCTAGCCTCGATTGACTATAAAGCAAAACAAATTGGGATTAAATCCCTAGCCTTATTAAAAATCGAGACACGGTTGATTAATTGGGATAAATTCCCTAGCCTTGACGAAACAACGTCATGGCAAAAATAGGAGGAGGAGGGGGATATTTATTGAATTCTCTCGCGTTCCAAAACCTATGACTTTTCAATACAGAGAATATAGCTCAATTAATGTTCCTGCGTTGGCTTATGAAGCATATGGAATAATAATTCCGAAACGCGTAGCGAAAAATTAAAATAATTAGTTGTGAATAAATGACAAATTAAAAAATCTAACATTTTTTATTTGTATTTATTTATATTTTCATAGCATTATGAGTTGGGATAGTTGTAGGTATTTATCCACACCTGATGAAAAGCTTAATCTTGTGCAATCGTTATTATTAGACCTATACCATAGACATGTTCCTATAAAAACTATGGAAGTGCGTGATGAAAAATACCCATGGTTTACAACAGAAGTCATTAGTGCTATTAAATCCCCAAGAAAAAAGTATTTAATGTGGAAACGACAGCACATTGATAGAAATTGGGAAACGTATTGCCAGGCTCGCAACTATGCCACATATGTAACAAAGAGAGTTAAGAAGGACTATTATTCTTCTAAGCTTAATCCGAAACTTGGTTCCAAGCGCTTATGGAACAATTTGCGTAACATAGGAATAGTCAGGTCAGACAATTCTAATTGTGCAGTAGATCCAAATGTTCTCAATGATTTTTTCATTACAGATAGTGAAATCAACTCTAATTTTATTCTTAATGAAGAACTAAATAACGATTTTGAATTTGACTTTGAAACAATAAGTGAAAGTGTGGCAACTCTGTAAAATTGGACGTAGGATATTCTGCCTTCGTTCAATTAACGAAGAAAAGAGTAGTCTTGATCGAACACTTCTATCGTGCAGTCGACAGAATAAAGAAACCAGAAAGTAAATATCTTGTGTAGTTTATTTTATTAATTATTCTTGCTAAAACTTCAGAAGTGGGATCGAGAGCTTATGCTAAAATGAGTGATAGTAACCTAAGTGAACTATCAACAGCGCAATTAAAAACCTGGTTGAAAGCGCTTGGATACAAAACCAGCGGCAACAAATGTACCCTAACTTTACGCTTGGGATCCTTTCCAGCAAATTAATGTGGAAGTCCCCCTTCAGAAATAACGGACACGGTGCCATCAAAAAATGCAGAAGATAACGCAGACGGAGACATCGAAAGCGACAACGATCCAGAGGAGTCTGACCAAACCAACGAGAAACACAAAGGCATAGAATCCAATTATGAAAACCAATAACAAGAAGATGACGATGTTGCAGACGCCAAAATATCAACCACAGACCAGAAACACAACGATAAACATGACTTCCAACACAAGGCAAACATTGAAAACAATTTCAAATTGATGATGAAACCCAGCAAACATTTAGGTGAATGTTCACTTAACATTCAGCAAAAATGAAGAATATCATCCGATAAATGTTCATTTTCAGAGAATGAAATCTGAAATGTTTTAAAAAGCCTATCATTTTTGCGTTATGAAGCGAAGAGGGGGTTTGTGCGGAATTTCTTGCGGGATAAAAATGATTGAGATTCGATTCTTCTTCATTGTAGGTGAATAAAAGTGAACGTACACAAGTAATTCCTCAAACACGTAAATTGGGTGGATTCACTTTTATTAGTATTCATTCATCATTTATGAATAATTTAAAAGATTCATATGTGTGTTTCGTTACCCAGGAGTTTGGACCCAAATCGATCTAGAAACGAATTCAGATTCACTTATGTCAATTATTTATGATACAGTTCTGAAAGAAAATGTTTGCTGGGAGGAGGTAGAACTAATGAAGAGGGAAATATACATACAGCAAAAAGAAATCGACTTATTGAGGAATGAAAACGAGTGTTTAGCAAATGAAACAAAAAGAGAAGAAAATAAACTTTCGAATGAGCTACAAAAGAGGGACAACGAGTGTTCATATTTAAGAAAAGAATTACAAGTGCAACTTGAACAGAACGACTTATTGAAAAAAAAGAGTGTGACAAAAGCAATGACACGTTGAAGCAAAATGACGTGCAAAATGATGCGAAAAGGATAGAACCATCAAACGATTGCTACGGAAATAATATAAACATGGTGAAAGAATTGGTCTCTGATTATGCTGGAGAGGGAGAAAACTTTCTATTATGGGAATCACAAATAAAAACATAAAGTCGTCCTATAATTTGGACAGTAATAGTATGCGCGCCCTAATAGCAGCTAAATTAAAAGGAAAGGCCCTTCAATGGCTACTTTCTAAGACAGATGTTGCAACAATATCGATTGACGTGATGCTTGAGGAGATGAAAACTCTTTTCAATAATCGGACTAGTAACCTAGAAATTCGTCGGCAGTTTGAGTCGCGTAAGTGGCAAGCGAGCGAAATATTCCAGAACTACTTTCACGACAAACTAATTCTGGCCAACAAAATGGATCTCTGTTAGACTACGTCATCGAGGGTATTCCAGATCATCAGTTGCGTATTCATGCAAGAATGCATCGTTTCGTCAACAGAAACCAACTTTTGGAAGCATTCTCTGGGGTATCTTTGCCAAAGCACGCAGGCTTGCGCCGTTTAAACGACGGAGAGCAGAAATTACAAATTCGATGCTACAACTGCAACTCCCAGAAGCCAAATTAATTGCAAGGTAATTTTATTAGAATGCTTGATTGACACGGGTAGTCCCATGAGCCTCATCCGCAGGAAGTTCGTACCGGAAATTATCAAACTAAAAACTAATATAATAAATTATTTTGGAATTAATAAAACTAAATTAATCGATGTCCCTCAAGTTAGCAGACCAAAGTCAGCAGAACAAATTTTTTGTGACGTCATCTTTAGGCGCTTATTAAGTGCTAATTAAGTACCTAACAACAAAATTAAGTGCTCCAGTACTTTTGTTGTAAATTAATGTTCTGCTAAAAGAAAAAAAAAAGTTTTGGTCTAGTATTTAGGAGCTATTTAAGTGCTCTAGGAATCCAAAACAAAATTTCCACAAAAAAATAGTTTTCTTCAAAAAAAAAAAATATTTTTCTAATTTCCCATACAAAACGATGTTCTGCTAACTTAATTTCGATTTTTCTCGAACAATTCAACTTTTTTCGACCCAAATCTTTTTGATTAATTACTTGCTCGGCTAGCTCGAATTAAGTACCCCATTTTCAAAAAATAAAAAAAAAATTAAAAAAAAAAAATAATTAATTCAATTTCCATAGAAAACCATGTTCTGCTAACTTAATTTCGATTTTTCTCGAACAATTCAACTTTTTTCGACCCAAATCTTTTTATTATTAAGGTGCTCGGCTAGCTCGAATTAAGTACCCCATTTTCAAAAAATTAGAAAAAAAAATAGAAAAAAAAATAACTAATTCAATTTCCATAGAAAACCATGTTCTGCTAACTTAATTTCGATTTTACTCGAACAATTCAACTTTTTTCGACCCAAATCTTTTTGATTAATTATTTTATTATAGCAAAAATATAATTTTTTTTTCTAAAATTTTGGATTTTTTTTCTAAAAATGGGGTACTTAATTCGAGCTAGCCGAGCACCTGATTAATCAAAAAGATTCGGGTCGAAAAAAGTTGAATTGTTCGAGAAAAATCGAAATTAAGTTAGCAGAACATCATTTTGTGTGGGAAATTAGAAAAATATTTTTTTTTTTGAAGAAAACTATTTTTTTTGAAATTTTGTTTTGGAATCCTAGTCCCTAGAGCACTTAAAAAGCTCCTAAATACTAGACCAAAACTTTTTTTTTTCTTTGTGTTTTAAGGGCCAGTTTCACAGTGAAGTAAGTGTCACTTAAGTGCCGAATATGGAAAACTAATTCCCAATTTCACAGTGTAAACTTATCGGAATAAGTGACACTTAAGTCTCCGATGGTGGCCACTTAAGTTCCACTTACTCAGGTAAAACTGCGGCTTAAGTGCCAAAATGGGAAAATTAAGTGCCACTTATTTTGTTAAGTATGCACTGTGAAACTGGCCCTAAGTATTTTCCGGTAATTGGGCTGCTAACTTGAAATCAAGTTAGCAGAACTTTAATTTACAACAAAAGTACTGGAGCACTTAATTTTGTTGTTAGGTACTTAATTAGCACTTAATAAGCACCTAAAGATGACGTCACAAAAAATTTGTTCTGCTGACTTTGGTCTGCTAACTTGAGGGACATAATTAATTGTTTATGGAAGAGGTGAAATAAATGTTTTATTTGAAAATGAAAATATTTTATTAGAAATGATTGTTGTAAAGCATGAGACGATGGCATACCCAGTAGTATTAGGAAGAGATTTTTTAAGAAAAACAGAGATGGTATTACAAAAAATTAAAAGAATAGAAAATTTAGATGATCACAAGTTGAAAGAAAAAAATGTTGAGTATAGTATCGAGAAGAATAATAATGAAAACGGTGAAATTTTGGAAAATGAAAAGTTTGAATTTAATTTGATGGAAATTGAACAAGATAATTTAGATATAAACCAAAATTTGAGCTATGAAGTAAGAGAAAAAATAAAAGATATTTTTAATTCATGTTATGTAAACCGTGAGCATCGCCGAATGCCTAATGTCAATTATGAAATGAAATTATCCTTAAATAGTGAAAAAGCCTTTCATTGTACACCGAGGAGGTTATCGTACTCTGAGAGAGATAGGTAACAGGAGATCATAGACGATCTGATAAAACAACAAATTATAAGACCTAGTGTTTCAGAATACGCCTTCCCAATTGCATTTGTGAAAAAGAAATCGGGTGAATTGCGGTTTTCCGTCGATTATCGATCTTTGAACAAGGTAACTTTGAGAGATAACTACCCCCTTCCGTTAATCGATGACCTTCTAGATAGATTGTCGAATAAAAACTTCTTTACACTTTTAGATCTAAAAAGCGCGTTTTATCATGTACGCATGAGTGAAAGCTCAGTAAAATATACATCCTTTGTGACACCGACAGGTCAATATGAATTTTTAAGAATGCCTTTTGGCTTTAAAAATGCGCCGTCGATTTCAAAGATACATAAACAAAATTTTTAGCGATCTCATCGATGCAAAGAAAATGACAGTTTACATGGACGTTATTATGATTGCAACATCTAATGAGGAAGAACATTTTCTCGTTTTAAGGGAAGTTTTATGTAGGCTAGCTGAAAATGATCTTGAACTTAGAATTGACAATGCAAATTTATGCATTCAGAGGTTAAATATTTGGGTTATAGGGTATCCGGGAAGGGCATACGTCCTAATGATAGTGGGATGAGAGCCATAGTCGACTTTCCCGTTCCCCAAAACGTTAAAGCAGTTCATACTTCATAGTTTCTTGGGGATATGCTTCTATTTCCGAAGATTTGTCAAGGACTTTTCAGTGATAGCTCAACTGCTTTATAATCTAATAAAGAAATCGACAGAATTTTAATTTGGAAAGGCCGAATTAAATTGTTTTCAATTCCTAAAGGAGAAACTTGTCGAAGCACCTATTTTATCTATATACGATCCCCGGGACGAAACAGAATTGCACTGCGATGCAAGATTGGCTTTGGAGCTATATTATTGCAGAAAAAGTCCGATGGCAAGTTCCACCCCATATTTTATTTTTCCAAGAGAACGACTTACAACGAATCTAAGTTTCATAGTTTCGAACTAGAAACTTTGGCGATCATATACGCTTTAGAGAGATTTAGGATATATCTACAGGGCATTAAATTTAAAATTGTAACAGATTGTAACTCATTAACACTCACTATGAATAAAAGAGATATAAAACCTCGAATCGTCCGATGGGTCCTACAAATGCAAAACTATGACTGTCTTGGAACATAGAAACGGAGAAAAAATGCAACATATAGATGCATTGAGCCGTGCGACGAATATATTAGTATTAGAGGAAAATACATTCGAACAAAACCTTTCAATTTGCCAGCATAGGGATAAAGATATATGTGATATTCAAAACAATAAGAAAATTCGGAAAATAAGTTTTATGAAATGTATAACGGGCTATGTACCAACAGAAATGGAAAGTCGCGTTCTTAACAAATATCATGATGAGCTTGGTCATATTGGCCGCGATAAAGCGTTGGAAGCTATAGCGAAAACGTATTGGTTCCCAGAGATCAAGAAGAAAATTGGTATATATATAGACAATTGTTTGACATGTTTAGCATTTTCTTCGAAAGAGGGTAGGCGAGAAGGCATGTTGCATAATATACCCAAGGGTGAACTGCCGTTTGAGACTATCCATATAGACAATTACGGTCCAATATCTTTAGGCAATTCAAAAAAGAAATACGTGCTATTGGTAGTGGATGCATTTACAAAATTTGTATTGGACTACCAATACTAAAGAGGTAATTAGTCAATTGAAAACATATTTTCACAGTCGTCCAAGAATTTTAATCTCTGATAGAGGCAGTAGCTTTACTTCAATTGATTTTGAAGCATTTCTAGAAGTAAATAACGTTCAACACATAAAAATAGCGACCGGATCACCACAAGCAAACGGGCAAGTGGAATGGATAAATAGGAGTCTAGGACCAATGATAGCGAAGTTAGGCAGTGGTAATCCAGCGGCGAGGTTGGACGGCATTTTACCACAGATAGAGTTTTACATGAATAACACTTTGCATCGCGGAATAGGTACAACGCCTAGCCAAATATTGTTCGGGGTTAGGCAGCGATGGAAAGTGATTGATTATGTAAGTGAATATTAAAATGAAAACGCGAAAGGAAATACAGAAAGGGATTTATACAATTTACGGTCCAGGGCCGTGTGCAAACAAAAGAGACTGCAGGAGTATAATAAAAGAAAAACAGATGAAAATCGTAAAAAAGCAAGAAAATACAATGTAGGAGATTATGTAATGATCAGAAACTTTATCAGTACACCCGGGGTATCAAAAAAGGTTGCTCCAAAGTTTAAGGGCCCATACTAGATAAAAAAAAACATCGGAAATGATAGATACTTGATATCTGACGTAGAAAGGTTCGAGGTTAGTCAGATTCCTTATCGAGGTACTTGGGAAGCGGCTAATATGAAACCGTGGCTTAGATCCAACATTATCAAGGCAAACGGTAATCGGGACGATTAGGGTCAGGATGGCCGAATTGTGACAACTCTGTAAAATTGATTGAACACTTGTGTCGTGCAGTCGACAGAATAAAGAAATCAAAAAGTAAATATTTTGTGTAGTTTATTTTATTAATTATTCTTGCTAAAAAAGTGAAAGTGAATTTCTGCATAACTTCTTCATCTGGAAGGTAGCAAGAGTCACACCTGTGGCTAAAAAGCCACGCCCAATTAGTATCTTAGCCGCTTATCTAAGGTGTTTGAGAAGGTCATGGTGGAACAGCTGGTTGGCCATCTTGATCGGAGAAACTTACTTTGTCCGTATCAATCCGGTTTTAGAGCAAACCATAGCTGCTCTACTGCTATGATGAAAATTTTGGAGGATATAAGATCCAACTTTGATCAAGGTGAATTTACCATACTTTGTCTCCTAGACTTCTCAAAGGCCTTTGATAGAGTTGACTATCACATATTATACTGAAAATTGAGAAATTATTTTGGCCTCACTCAGAGAGCTGTTAATCTAATAAAAGACTACCTAAGTAACAGATGGCAGAGAGTGGTAGTGGGATGTAATCGGTCTGGCCTTAAAAAAATCAACTCCGGTGTACCACAAGGATCTCTATTGGGCCCTATTCTCTTCTGCATGTACATAAATGACTTGCCAAGAGTATGTACGAACGACGATTTAGTCTGTAGATGCAATCCCAATCGAATAGACTTACATCGAATGCGGGTAAAACTCAGTTATTACCAATAACAAAAAGTTAACTTAATGTAGAAACAATACATCCAATATTCCTTTCTGACAACAAGCTATTATTTGTCAACAATGTCACTACTCTTGGGTTTAAATTAAATAGTAACTTATCTTGCAGTAACCACAAAAACTTTATTGTAGGTCGAATTTATGGTGGACTTCAAAAACTCTGGCCTTCAGCAATATTCACTCCACAGGAAATAAGATTGAAACTGTTTAAGACTCTTTTATTTCCATTAATATGTTATGCTGAAACTGTTTATTGTAAGCTGGGCTCTATGTCGCAGAACAAACTTCAAGTTGCATTTAATAATTCGGTTCGTTATGTATATAATATTTGCAGATATGATCATATAACACATTACAATTTACTTGCGTTGCGGCTGTTCATTGACACAGTTTTTAAATGCACGAAAATTAATATTCTTGCATAAAGTAATTTACAAAAAAGAACCCACTTATTTATTTGGAAAAGTGCAATTTGCGCAATCCAACAGAACTTTTAACCTTATTGTCCCTATAAGTCATTATATTAACTCATCACGGTTGTTTTTTGTATGTACCATAGAAGTTTGGAATGCTCTGCCAACTGATATAAAACGAACTAATGGGCCAAAAGAATTAAAAAAAAAAATATTGCAATATGTATCGAAACAGCGTTAATTAAAAAGCGGACAATCTATTATTCTAGAATCTCTTTCTATTTCTTTGCTTCCCAACTCTTTGTTGCTATTTATTTCAATTTTCTTTTATTACCTTCTCCATTTTCAAAATTTCTGCCTTTTAGTTTTTAAGTCTTTAACTTAGGTTAAGTATTCACTTAGGTTAGGTTAGGTTAGGTTAGGAGGGGCGTGCCCAGCCCTGAGGCTGTGCGTACACGGGGGCCTGTTGGTTTATTGTGATCCCCTATAACAGAGATAACAACTAAACTAATGGTTCACATAGACTGGGTCATTTACGAACCAGCCCGTACTATCAATATATTTCCTCATGTTTGCCATTGAGACCTGCGCTAGATCGTCCAGTTCTCCAACAAATCTGCTCCCAAGGTAACGGAGGCGATTTGTTTGGAGGTTGGGGCAGTCGCAGAGCAGGTGCTTAATGGTTTCTATTTCCTCAACATCCTGACAGCTCCTACAGAAATCGGGTGCGTATACACCAAATCTAGTGGCCATTGTGCCAATGGCACAGTGTCCCGTTAGTACACCTATCAGGGTTCTAATATTCTTTTTACTCAGCGATAGAATATACTGAGTTTCTTTTTCGTTGATTAGAGGCCATAAACTTCTAGAGATGTCACAATCGTTCCTGGATATCCAGGAGTTGTTGATTTTCTCTTTCGTTATTAGGTCTATCTTCCTTTTGATCACGCCAATCGGAACGTCCGGTCTCGTGTCTGATTGGCTACGACTGTCTCTATTTGACATTGACCCTTCCCTTGCCACTGCATCTGCTTTGTCGTTCCCTTCTATATTGCTATGTCCAGGGACCCAGCAGAGTTTGACTTGGTTGGAGTAACAAATATTGTTCAGTGTATTTCGACATTTTGCAACTGCCTTGGATCTTATAGTCTCACTGGCTATCGCTTTGATAGCAGCTTGGCTGTCCACGAAGAATGTGATCTCTGAAGAGCTCAGTTTCTTCCTGTGAACTATTTCGGCTGCCTTTTCAATAGCATAAATCTCAGCCTGAAAGACACTACATTCATCTGGTAGTTTATATGATTCTCTAATATTAAGAGCTTCACTAAACACTCCAGCTCCTGTTCCTTCTTCCATTTTTGACCCATCAGTGTAGAGAGGTATACCCTGTTCACCGAGTAGTGAGTTGGGTTCCCAACCATGCCTTTCGGGTATTAAAGTAGAGAAGCTTTTCCTAAAATCTATAACGGGTGGTACGTAGTCAGTAGTCACATCAAGATCGTCATATCTTTTCAAGATAGACCCATGACCATAAGTGCTGTGCTTCCAAGAGTCCATTTCTTTAAGTCGAAATGCACTTTTGGCTGCTGTCCCCTTAATGTATTCATCCAGGACTGGAAGATTGAGAATGATCTCCAGTCCTGCTTGTGGTGTAGACTTCCGTGCCCCTGTTACTCCTATACAGGCTAATCTCTGTACCTTGTTTAGGTTTTTGAGATAGCTAATCTTTTCTACGGCCTTCCACCATACAATCGAACCATAGGTGAGGATGGGTCGAACGATCGCCGTGTACATCCAATGGATGACTTGCGGTCGCATTCCCCACCGTGTACCGAATGTTTTTTTGCATGTATAGAAAGCACACATTGCCTTCTTCATTCTTTCCTCTGTATTCCGTTTCCAGGTTAGCTTCGAATCAAGGATTACGCCAAGATATTTAGCTTCTTTGGAAAGTTTCAGAGGAATTCCGTTTAGCTTGGGAGGAGTGAAGTCCTCTAATTTCCTTTTCTTCGTGAACAGAACTAGCTCGGTCTTTGCAGGGTTAACCCCGAGACCGTGTTGTGCTGCCCACAAGGATAGTTCCTTAAGCGCAGATTCCATAATATCTTTGATGGTGGTAAGATATTTACCTGATATCAAGATTACTATGTCGTCTGCATATGCCACAGTTTTAATGCCCTTATTCCTAAATTTTGTAAGAATTTTGTTAACAACGAGGACCCAGAGCAAAGGTGAGATTACTCCTCCCTGTGGTGTGCCTCTTGCAACTGTTTTCTCGACAATAGTGTTCCCAAGTTGCGAGTTTAAGATTCTACCATTGAGCATGGAATAAATCCAGTCCACGATGGCAGATTCAACTCCAACCTCTTCCAGAGCAGATTTAATGGACTCCGTTTTAACGTTGTTAAACGCCCCTTCGATGTCCAAAAATGCTGCCAGGGTGTATTCTTTGTGCTCGAGACTTTTCTCAATTTGTGAAACGACCTCGTGCAACGCGGTCTCCACTGACTTACCTTTAAGGTAAGCGTGTTGGGAGTTGCACAAGTTGTTTGGATTGAGGAGGTCCCTTACATGCAGATCAATGATCCTCTCCAGTGTCTTGAGGAGGAACGAAGAGAGACTGATCGGTCTGTAGTCTTTTGCAGTCGAGTGTGTCGGTTTGCCGGCTTTCGGAATAAAGAAAGTATTCACTTAATATTAGTACTATATAAAAGACTAGGTCTTACTTGTACATTACGAATAAATAAATTGAATTGAATATACGGCAAATACCAAAATCTAATTTAGAAACTATCTTAGTGTACTACACAGAATCGGTTTGTCCCTTGGCTCTACTACTAGTTACTTAATGATGCTAGGTAGCACCGCAGAGGAAATAATCCTGATTTTAGGTGGTAATAGCCGTGTTTTATTATCTACGGATCTGGATCAGGATCATCCCATAAAAATAAAACGATACGGGTCCATAATGACAACAGTGTTGTATGCTCATCTCTATTTTTTTTATGTTTGTTTATTTTTCATGTAGATAGTAGATACTGTCTTCTTTCTTTACACTACAGTTTGTACTCCCTAGCGACTAAAGAGCCGTCTGCTCGTCTTATTTTCGGATCTTTAAAAATATAGATACAGATACAGAGTAGGATCCACAGTTGTTGTTGTATTACGTGTTAAAAGATGATCCCGATCTAGATCCGTAGATAATAAAACGCGACTAATGTCACTCTACTTTATGGATTTATGCGGTATGAGTTGGTCTCCAGAAACAACATACTAAAGCTAAGTACAGACGATTGTCAGATCTTACAATATTGTCAGATCTGTCAGTAAAAAAACTGTTCCAAATGTCTTACAATCGTCTGAACACACAATTTTGTCTGACACGTCATTGTAAGACGACAATCTGACAAAAAATTGTCAGGTATCTTGCAATCGTCTGAACACACAATTTTTATCATTGTCAGTCGATTAGGACATTGTCAGACTCATTGGTCATTGTCAGATGTTTTCATTGAAAAGAGATAAAAAAATAGCTGACAATCAAATTGGGAAGAATTCTATAACCAACTGTGAGAACGGACAATTTTTCAATTGTCAGCTAATTGTTAGCTATTGTCAGACCGTTGACAGTTCTGACAATATTGTAAGATCTGACAATCGTCTGCACTTAGCTTAATATTTTTGTATGCAGCCGCCGCGTTGTTAACTCATTTAGACGCTGATTTCACGAGTCTTTTTTTCGGTCCTTTCGTCTTTCGTCTTTTTGACAGCTTGTAGAAATGTATGGATTTGTTGCTTCATTCCCCCTACATATCTACACCCGTCACCCGAGCTGTCAAAAATACGAAAGGAAAAACAACTGAAAAACACGAGTCGTGTAACAGCGTCTAACTTTGTGTGTTGATGTACTGCTCGTTGTCGTCATCAATTTCGTGGGCGCCTTGAGGTATGTAATGTTGTATTTGGCAACGTTGAATGTGGTTGTATCCACCTTGATGTATGGTTTATTAGTCCATGAAGTGTTTTGTGGGTATTTATATCACAGTACACATATTAAAGGTAATATCATTAGCGTTTTCATTTTTGTTCAGTTCTGCGCATCAGTCCAGTGTCCCTTTACTTGTCTAATTTCAATATTTTGTTGTTGTTTCTAATGATGCGTGCTGAGTTCCTGTGGGCACTGGGACAGCCATTTTTAATTTTTTGACACTTCCAACTTTGACAACCTGCGCAATATAATACCTCTGATTTGTGTACTGTGATTTTATGTAACTTCGTTACAATGTATACTATTTATTTTCAAATTTGAAGGTAAGGTACTGAATTGGAACTTAATACTAACTGCGCCTATCAATTCTGAATAGAATTCTAAAAATTATATGAATTCTCAATTTCAAGTGCTTTTTTGCACTTGCAATAGTTAAGAACAAGACCAAGTCCGGTTTTTCGCACAATATGGTGGTGGCGCCTTCGCACTAAAAAATATGTATTTTTTAATAAATAGGAGTCCCATTTTAAAATTTGGCATGTAGTATCAATATTATATAATCAACATTGTGAGACACATAAAAAAAACATCAAAAGTTTCGGAATAACTCAAAATTTGATTTCAAAGGTTAAATTCCGGTTTTTTATATAAAAAATCTGATTTTCAGATGGCGGCTTCTCACTGTAAATTATGTATCTTCTAAACGAAGGGAAATCCCATTCTAAAACTTGGCATGTAATATTAACACTATATAAGCAACATTTTAAGATCTAAAATAAAGTATCAAAAGGGTCCATGTTACATTAAATTTGATTTGAAATGCTAACTTACGGTTTTCTACAAAAAAAAAAAAAAAAAAACGACTTCCGGCTTTGATGTCATATCTGAAAAGAACATCTAATTTGTCACAAACAATTTTTCTATCTCAAAAATCAAAATCCTTTGATATATATGTTCAGAACTACACAAAGTATAGATACATAACCTAAAAATAGACTATTTTCAAGACCCACCCGTTTTTTCGTTTTCCGCTTCACATGAAATGCCAAATTTGTTGAGAAATCGTGTTCAGGGAAATTTCTCTGCCTCATTCGGCGGCTCCATTAGCAATATTTGAGGAAATAAATTGCTTGGCTCATTGCCATTGCCATGAATATTGCCAATGGAGACAATTTTCCAATATTGCTCGGCAGACAGAAGGCAATTTTGACCTTTCACTGTTTTCAAAATGGTTTTTTCGCGATTTTGATTGACTTTTGCTTCATTTTGAAATTAAAGTTGAAAATGATGACTGTAACAAGTTGATATTTCCCTATATCTGAAGGTGAAAAAACCCGAAAAGAAATGTAATGTTACAAATGCTTGCCAGTACTGATAGCGTAAAAAATAAACATGAGCAATTAAGTTAATTAAAGTTTTTTTATTATAAATAATAGTGATTTTAAAGAGCAAAAAAATGGTCGTAATTTCTATGCTGACATTTGGCACCTGAAATTACATGGCAATAGAAGGCCTACTCAGTCAATAAATTTTCATTGCCAATGAAATTGACATCGCCTCAAACAGCGCCGTAGCAACGTAGTGGCTAGGGGGGGAGCTTCCCCCTGGCATTTGCATTGCCCCCCCCCCCTTGGTGTTTGCATTTCGCCCCACTAGTTTTTCGCATGTATGAAGCCTATACTTACAATAACCATATTTTATAATTGCAAATAAAGAAAAAGTGAAGAAAGAAAAAAAAATTCAATTCAATTTTAAATTATTCCATTTAATTAAAAAAAATATCTACAGAAAAATTAATTAACTTAAAAAGAGAAGGTACAAAAATTTAGTCTTTGTTTGCATCAAACTTAAACTTAACAAATCAAGATAACTCTTAGATAAAAAACTCTTAGGCCGGTATTCACCGAGCACTCATAACTTATGAGCCTCATAAACCTATTCACCAAGCAATAATAAGTGGATATTTATGAGCGCTCATAAAAGTTATGAGTGGTCCCGACCACTCATTACTTATGAGCGGTCTCTTCGAAAAATATTCCGACATTTTCGATACTAATTCCACAACCACCACCCCCACAAACACAAACATCTCCATCGCTACCACTCCATATACCTAAAAAAAGTATGATTTTAAAGTTTGGGAGTGCCTGGTTGACAGAGAGTGGCTCTCTTTTTCGAAATTCGAAACATATTTATGAGTGGTTGGTGAATACAACAAAGTTATGAGCCTCATAAACTTATGAGGCTCATATGAGCGCTCGGTAAATACAGGCCTTACAAAAAACTTTGTTTATGGGGCTCATAACTGTGGTGTATTCACCAACCACTCATAAATATGTTTCGAATTTCGAAAAAGAGAGCCTCTCTCAGTCAGCCAGGCACTCCCAAACTTTAAAATCAAACTTTTTTCGGTAGATGGGGTGGTAGCGATGGAGATGTTTGCGTTTGAGAGGGTGGTAGTTGTGGAAGTAGTTTCGAAAATGTCGGAATATTTTTCAAAGAGAGCGTTCATAAGTTATGAGTGGTCGGGACCACTCATAACTTTTATGAGCGCTCATAAATATCTACTTATTATTGCTTGGTGAATAGGTTTATGAGGCTCATAAGTTATGAGTGCTCGGTGAATACCGGCCTAAGTTTTGGATTTTTCTTAATTATTCTTTGAACTCTAAACAACTGAGTTCGTAATTGTATTTAGCCATCAAAAAATATTTTACAGTTTCAGCCTTCATTTGGGTTTTTTAATTTGTCCAAATATTATTTAGAATAGAAAGAACTCTTTCTGTAGGAGCATTTGACAAAATAAAATTGTACTAGATGTCTTGTTCGTTCTTTCAATCGGTTAGGGCACGTTAGCATTTTTTTTTTTTTTTTTTGTCATTGAATTTTGCTTTAATATTTATGTTATTACTTTTAACAATGTGTACGAAATACAGAATAAATAATGAACAACCTCTGATATACAGAACACTTATGTGTTTTTGTATAACAAATAATTCATAATGAACATCGTCTTCAAATACAGAACTGTTCATTAATATAATGAACGGATGGTCACCGCACCTATACTAGAAAAAAAGGACACAAATTAATAGACGATGAAAATTAAGATAATGAGAACTGCGCTCACAATTTTTATGTTTTTTTTAACAATAGCATTTATTTATTTTTTTTTTTAAATAACTGCACTTTGCGATTTTTGTGTGTACTGATTCTTAAAAGAACCATGTCCAGTTCTAACAAATCAAATCGCTTGTTCTCGAATGCCAGAAAAGATAAATGATAAGGCCTGTATTCACTTATGAGGCTCATAACTTTGGGGTATTCACCAACCACTCATAAATATGTTTCGAATTGAAACAAAAATTAAAACCAGGCACTCCCAAAATTCAAAATCAAACTTATTTCGGTAAAATAATTGATCAGCTGTTTGTCAAACGTAAAATCGATAGATACCTACTTTTGTTGGTCGCTGTTTGGTGTTTTATAATTAAATAGAAAATATTACATTAATATCTTTAATTATTCATATAGTGCTCATAATATTCACTAAATTTTTGCTTTGATCCGAAAAATCATACGGGTGAATTAAATACAGTAGCAGCTGATGATTGTGATATAGATCGGGTGGTAGCGATGCAGATGTTTGTGTTTGTGGAGGTGGTGGTTGTGGGAGTAGTTTCGAAAATGTCGGAATATTTTTCGAAGAGAGCGCTCATAAGTTATGAGTGGTCGGGACCACTCGGACGCTGTCGGAAACAAATGCCATAACCGAACGAAAAATTTCTTTCCGAAACGTCAAATGCACACGTTACCCATAATGCATGGCTAGTTTGTGGAAGAATTTAACAACAAAAAAATCTCTGGCACCAATTTAACAGATAGCTGCCAATTTTATTCCGTGCGGTGCGCTTGAGAAGCGCTCTTCCCCTCCGAAAGCAAAAATGAACGAACACTGATTGAAGCGAATGCAAACTCAATTATGGGCGCGTCTATTATATTGCTTGTAGTCGTTTGATTTCGTACGCTGCGTTCTAACAATTATAGTTCTACCTTTAGGCCTGTATTCACCGAGCGCTCATATGAGCCTCATAAGTTTATGAGGCTCATAACTTTGGGCTATTCACCAACCACTCATAAAAATGTTTCGAATTTCGAAAAAGAGAGCCACTCTCTATCAACCAGGCACTCCCAAACTTTAAAATCAAACTTTTTTCGGTAGATGAGATGGTAGCGATGGAGATATTTGTGTTTGTGGGGGTGGTGGTTGTGGAAGTAGTTTCGAAAATGTCGGAATATTTTTCGAAGAGAGCACTCATAAGTTAAGAGTGGTCGGGACCACTCATAACTTTTATGAGCGCTCATAAATATCCACTTATTATTGCTTTGTGAATAGGTTTATGAGGCTCATAAGTTATGAGTGCTCGGTGAATACCGGCCTTAGTCTCTCAGTTGACATGCCAATACGTTGAGGCCGCATGGTTTTATTCGAGTGTATGTAGTATTCTAGTTACTTGTCACTTCCATACATTTCTTGTGCAGAAAAATGTTCCAAGAAATCCCAGCGCTTTTGGGACTGAGCGGCCACATTCGCTACTAAATAGACGCCAAACACTAAAAAAATCGTTAAAAATTAAAATTCAAATATTTAAGAAGAACCGACAGTAGTAAAATGTATGTCTTATCGGTTTTATCCATTATTTGTTCTTTTCAACGAGTCGCTGTTCTTGTCTGTGACATACTTGCATCTAATTGTTCTGTTATATTAATATGTGAAAATCAACATGACTTTGGAAAAAAAATCCAGTCAAATTTATTACAATTCACCAATTTTTGTTTAGATGCTTGAAAAAAAAATTCAAAAGTAGATCGAATCTTTACAGTATTTTGACCTTAAAGACAGATATTATAATGTTATAATCAGAAATAATGTGTCAATTTAAAGTTAATTCTGGTTTACCTTGGGGGAGTCATCTTGGTCCTTTGACATTTGATTTATTTATGAATGATCTTACCTCTATATTAAAACCTATACATTGCCCCTCTCGCCTAGACAGGGGGAAAAAGACCCTGATTCCTTCCCAAACAATTTTTTCATGTCTTGAAACAACATAGACACCCTAGCTTTTTATCGCATCTTATGAAAAACGTCTTGCAAATATAAAGGCTCGCTTAACTGATAATTTTTTTTAATCAAATGAATAGGTTTATAAGTCATCTATAGGTACTCAGGTTTAAAAACAACAGTGTGGTAGAGTATTAGAGCAAGTATGTGCGACCCAGTCGTTTACTTTAATTCTTTCTCTTTTCACAACCCAACTTTTGTGAACCACCCTGCAAGTATGTATTAATAATTATTCTCTATATAGTTAAAATCTTAAAGCAGTGGACTCGTATAAAATTATACTAATAAAAAGAAATTAAAACTTAAAGTTCTCGGTTTAAAATCGATCAATTCAACATAATACGTGCTTAAAGCACTAGTTGAATCTATTTCGGAATATTGCTTATCCGATACCATAACTCTAAGCAGTCAAGTGACTTACATACATACACACATAACTTCTCATAGAATAAATCTAAACTTTGTTATTATTCCTTCTTCTCACCCACAAAACCATAAATCAGAGCACTTGTTGAACTCAAGAGCAAAATGTATCCAGAAACCAGAACCCAACATTCCCATCCCCAACCCATCCCAAAACATTAACTGAGTAAGATTTCACCTTATGACTTCAGTTTAACAGAGAGCACCCTACGTCCCTTGTAAGAGATATACATACATACATACATACATACATACATATGAACAAAGTTACATAAAATTTGTGCTTAAGGCATTTAGAAAATGTATTGTTCGATGTGCTGTGTGGACTGTGGTGCTTTTTTTGAGTAGTCGGGGGATTTTCCCTACTTTAACAACCAGCATCATCATCAACAGAAGCCTACCTACCAGCTACCTACCTACAGGTTTATGTTGGAAAACCCTCACGCTCTCAACTTAGCTTTGCCAACACCCCGTTTGAAGTTGAAACTGAGCAAAAAGACACATACCACACTGAATTATAATTTAAAAGCTTCGAATATACATTTTATTGGCACAGTTAGTGTTTGAACGTCTAGTTGACTGTGTCGTTCCTGTATTTATACCGACAAAAATCTTTATTTAATTGATTCGACAATTCGATAAAAACGCTAAAAACGTGTGTTATATTTTTTAATTGATTTATAAGTTGTTTTTTTATTGAAATTTAAAGTAAGTTGAAAAAGTTTGATTTTTAATTTTTTTTTTTCAGTTTCTATGTTTATTTAATAATTATTTTTATTTTTGGTGTTTTTTTATTTTAAAGCCATATATATGTACGGACATATATTACAAACAGTTATTCCTTTAAAAATAAGTTTAGAGGATTTGTTAAGAGAATCTGTGTGTGACTATATTATAGTATTGCATGTGTATCTAGTGGATAAACCAGTTGCTTGTTGACAAATCTTTTATAAGAATTTATCTATATATAATGTGACAAATTTAATGCACATTTAAATTGCAACCCAGATTATGATAGATACCTTCCTAATAAATTAAACTGGACTTGGTTTGAACAATTGCTAAATTTTTGTTTGTTTAAAAAATTCAAATTTATTTATCTGTCACCATAAAAAAAACAGAATATAATATGTAGATACCTGTACTGATTGAAATTTTGCTACATTTTAGCATTTTATTATCTATATATCTATGTACATATATCAACTCTACTACAACAAAAAAATACAACATACTCAAATTTTCAATTTAGTTCTATTTTTCGTTTGTTAAATTTTGTGAATTTGCGTTGCTCCTATAAATTTGAAATAGTGAGTTAACGATTTAATAACTCCTATTAAGATTGTCTATTATGAATTGATAGTAATTGATAAATATTGAAAATCGTATTATAACAACTCATTTGATAAAATTTTTTATCATTGCGACTGGTGCAGACCGTTGTGAAATTCTGTTTTTTTTTTAATAAATTGGTATACATATTTAATTTCTATCTACTTTCAATTGATATTTGATGTTAAATTTTTCACCGGATTTCTAATACCATTGTAATTTAAATAAGTTTATAAATAGTACCTATTACCTCTCCGCATCGGTTTTTGATTACTTTTTTTGTCTTTTTTATAATTTTACTTTCTTGATTTCAATTTATAAAATATTTTACCTTTTATTATTATATTGCTTATATGTAATAAGTTTTTTTTTTATATACATATCATGTCTTTTTTTTTTGCAAGATCATTAACAAAAAAAAAAACAGCAAAACCTTTTCTTTTTCGATGCTATGCTCGAATTTGTAACATAATATTTCTATATCACTTTATTTTAAAGAAATAATGGAATTGTGTCTATGGCATTGATTATAATTAATTGGTAATTAAAAAACAGTTACGAAAACAATCAGAAATGCAATTTGAAAGTCAAATGTTGAAACACAACAAATATGATTATGTACATACATATGTTGATGCATTGCTTACTACCTGCACTTCGTTGGTATGTTATTTATATAAACATTGAACACAGTAAGACAAAGTCCAGTTGTAGGTAGGTAGTTAGTAAAATGTTAAATGACAACCAAGAGTAGCTAATTGAGCTATGTTACAAATTACAAACAAAAAGATATTGCAAGCATCAAAGAAAAAGCCTGTGTTCTTAATATTATCATTAAGAGTTCCATCAATGCATAACTTGTATTTCCCCTAAGAAAACCATCCCATATACCTTTAATTTATGCAATGTGCAAGAATAAACATTTCGCGTAGAATGTTGGAATTTTCTATAGTGACTTTCAAATCTCGTTGAACTTAGGAAGAATTCGTTAACATATTTTTAAATTTTAATAATAAGGTGTGTTGTACAGTACGAGAACAGTCGTATAAATTGATTTTATAAAATTAAAATTATTTATAAAAATATAAAAAGTAAAATTAAGGGCCAGTTACAGTGAAGTAAGTGTCACTTAAGTGCCAAATACGGAAAACTAATTCCCAATTTCACAGTGTAAACCTATCGGAATAAGTGACACTTAAGTAAGTTAAAACTGGCCCTAAACCTTAAAATATTTAAAGTATTTAAAAATCAGCAAAACTCAGAAATTATTCCGAGTTCATATATCAGAGATTACGAAGGTCGTTGACATATCAGAAGTTTGAAATGATACTGACTGATCCACGACAATCATATCGATTATGAAATCTGCAATATTGGATCCGCAGTGATTCGCAGTAAAAAGAAAAGAAATGAAAATAAAATAAAATAAAATAAAATAAAATAAAATAAAATAAAATAAAAGAAAATAAAAGAAAAGAAAAGAAAAGAAAAGAAAAGAAAAGAAAAGAAAAGAAAAGAAAACACTGCATTGAGAATCACTGCGAAACCAGTATTGTGTATTCCATTATCGACTAAATATCTTTATATTAACATACATTAATTCCCGTTATAAAATAAGCATTTAGTTTTAAACTACATATATAAATCTTTATTTTTTCTATATTTCCTATAACACAACCAACTTATCTCATCTACAACTAACTAAAAGTACATTTTTATCATGAGTCTACCTGATAAGGTCGACAGTGGGACTGACAATAATTATGAAGTTAGCAAAATCCCAGAAAGTGTAAGAAAAATTGTTAACCTTCGTATCCAGTATTCATGAAGCAAGATTATTTACAATATAATAGATAACCTTAACCTCAATGTATGTATAACAATAAATCTAAATCTATTCCTGAAATGAAAATCGGTAGCTTTACTATACATAATATGTACTTGTTTCTTTTAAAATCGTGATTCATGGATCTAGATAATCAGTACTCATATCCAATACCTACTATACTAACACGTTTACTTCAAGTTAAATTAAAAAATGGTTTACAAATTTGAGAATTAATAAAATTTTTATTATTTTATCCTACAGATAGACATGGAAGTTGCAGAGTTCAAGGATTTTGCCAAATCGATGATCGATTATATTGGGGAATATTTGGAAAACATCAGAGACAGGTAAAAAAAATGAGTGCCATAAAATAATACCGCCTGGCTAGACCAAAGAGAGAAACAAATATTTCATCTAATGGCGTTTTTCTTTTTTAGTTCAGAGTAGAGCTCTGAACAAAGTCTAAACCAAAGATACTGAATTATAAAGATTGGAATCTTTCGTACGTTCCATCCCCCAAAACCCATTTGTTTACATTGTTGTTTTTGTAATTTCATCTCGTGTCGATGAATAGATGTGAATTGCAACAACAATTTATGCAGTAGTGAATTCTTATTTTTGCACTAGTGTGCGTTAAAACATGGAACACTAGTACACAAATATGAATTCACCACTGTCGGCCATTTTGTTTAGCTTGTAGGCAAACCAGAATGACAGCCGAGGATTCCAATCTTTATAATTCAGTATCTTTGGTCTGAACACTCGGAACATACTCTGAGCGATCTCTGAACTGTGCGTGCTCTGCTCTGAGAGTTCAGATTTATTTAAAGAAACACGCTTCAGTAGCTGTCACTTTTTTATTTGTTCACAGTTGTCATTTTCTTTGTGTTCAGCTATTCAACTCCGTCTACTCTATCAACGTATTCTAAGCTCATAAAAAGGCCCTAAAGGATCATTAAATGATCATTGAAGGTCAATTAGTTTCACTTATTAATGAATTGTTACAGTTTTTTTAAAAGGCCATCTGAAAATCTTAATTCCTCTGTCATTGGTCACCTGAAAGGTCTTAAATTTAAAATGTAGTCATAAAAGGTCAAATAGTTTCATTTATTAGTAATTAAACTATTTTAAGTGAAATTCTTATTTTACCAGGCAAGCTAGTGACCTATTTTGTGAATTTTGGCATGAATAAGCATGATACTTCTTAACAATTTTCTAACTTTAAAACTCTTTACAATACAATATTCTTAGTTTTAAACACAAAGTATCATAATTCCCTTTTTCTTATTCAACGCCAGTTGAACATGTCTACGACAGTGACAGTTTGTGCAAAAAGCTAAACAAACGTAACTTTTTGAATATGTCAAAAAAAGTGATTTTGGTGATTTTAACTTTAACAAAATATTTAAAAGATATTGATGCTAAACTCGTTTTAAATTTTGAAAATCTGCTTTTCTAACCTGGAATCTAAAAATGCTTTAGTGTCGTACTTACTCAATGCCATCTTATTATTCATAAACTTATTACATACAAATATTGCTCGGTTAAAAATTACTACCAAAACTTTACCTCCCAGACTATAGCACTATCTTATATTAGATTGTAACAAGTGTACAAAGTGTTATTTTTCAAGGTTACAATTAGTTAGCGAAAATAAATTTATGGACCAAAATCATTTGATTTTGTTTGTTGATGTTTTGTTTTTGCTCTTTCAAATAAGAATTCAATTGTGAATAAGAGATTTTAACTTTATTTAAAGCATTCCATTATAGTAAAGTACCTACACCAGACCAGTAACCTGCTTACCCTGTTTTAATTTTTATAGGTATATTTAATGTTAGGGGGTTTTGAGCAGACTTAATTTTGTGGTGATTCATCCATGGAGGTTAACTAACTTTTACTTACTTGCAAACTCCTTGACATAGAATTAATCAGACAGTGTCGGCTTCGTTGTGAGAGCTAATACATTTAATAACTTTTATATTTTTTATTGAAGGTAATTTTTTACTCTGATTCGGTACATTGAATGTTTGTCTGAAGGTTTTTTTTAACTTTTGGCTTTGAATATTGATTGCGGATCAATGAAACGCGTTTTAAAGGTTTTTGTAACCGTTTGATTGAAATGTTTTAAATTCAATTCTTTTATAACAAGGTGTATGTATATTAGGAATAAGAAGAACGAAAACAATAGAAAATGCATTGTTTTTGTTGTTATTTTTGTTGACTATTATTAATAAAATTCAATTGAAAGTTTTTTTTGCAACAATTAATCTAAATGCGTTTCCCCCAGACATGACAGTTGGGTTCATAAGTGCTGTTTTTTACCCTTCTAATCGATTTAAACGCAAGGTTTTAATCGATTGTTATCATCGACACAAATATATTGAGCACAATTGTTATGCGGCAAATTATATTTTTCTATGGAAATTTGGTTTAATTCAGACACATATTCATATAAATTAATGCCCGGCGTGTGGCTTGTGTAAGAAAAAGAACAAAATCGATAACAATTTTATTGTTTTTGTTGTTATAGTGGACTACAATAAATAAAATTTAATTGAAAGATTTTTGTATGTACAAACATATGTACAGGGTCATTCATTTCGTGGTTTCAAGTTGGTAGTGCTGGCATTTGACACCTGTCAAACTCAGCTGCAATTTAAAGTGTCATAATTTTAGTTCAATGTTTGCCATTTACGATAATGGATCACTTAAGGGTTCTAAGGGTGGTTTGAAATTTCTAATAGATCTCAGTATTCATAGAAACTCAAAAAACAGTTCCTTTGCAATCAGGCAAAAGTCCCAAAACGATTTCACACATTTAATTTTTTCTTTCTCTTTCCGTTTCAAAAAAACCATAAAACGCAATGAAATCCCGTAAAAAACCTGAATAAATGGCACTCATCAACATATTAAACTCTCTTATTATACCTATTCTGTTTTTTTATTATATTATACAAAATATGTATATGGTAATATAATAAAAATTTTATTAAATATTTTAATTGAATTATATAAGTAAATACCTAATTTTTAAAATTTAAATTGAATTATGCAATTATTGGAACAATTAAAAGTCTATTTCTTGCTTAGGTTTTTCAAAACAATATTGTAACATTTATAGGATTAATGTAAATTTTGTACATCACTTGAGTATATTTTTTATGAACCTATAATTAATTTTCCACATGAATTCTTGATACTCAGTTTTTAATTTCTATAATAGTCATTTTGAATTAAAAAATAAAAAGCAAAATCAAAAATAATAATAATAATAATAATTCTCTTTTTATTTGTGTTTTTCTTCTTATTTAGAAAAAATGTATTAACTTGAATGGCTCTCATCAGAATTTTGAAAAAGTTCATAAAAGGGTGTTTAAATTTCATGTTTTTTTCCTTTTTCCTCCTTGATGGCAATGCAAACGCTAGAAATAAATAATTGCTTCTTATTTCAGAATTTGTATTTTGAGCAAAACAAATTGATTGATATATTTCACAATTTTCCACAAAAACTTAATTTTTTTCCTATATCGCCAATGGCCATACATTGAGAAATGAAAATTTTTGGGTGAAAATGATTGAAGAACCGGTTTTCATACACAGTTTGAATAAAGATTATTCATTATGTTTCACAGCGTGTGATCCGTAAATAATTATCAGACATAAAAAATAAAAACACTTATTGATCACACAACGAGTCGGTTTCGATATTAATTTTAACTTAAAACAACAAAACTTTCATATTTTGTTACTCAATTCTAGTTGTGAATTTCTTTTGTATGAAAATTTCATTTACAGTCGAACTGAGTACTAGGCTTGATAAAAAAATTAAATAAAACTGACTGAGGTAGTACATAATATTTTAAAATTTAGATATGGAAAAAAATGTGGAAGGATGGAACCGAAGTAACTATACCGGAAACTTCACTTCCGTTTTGCAATTCGGATTTGTATCCTAATTTGAGAAACGTAATTGAAATTCTTTATGTGCTACCATTGACGTCTGCAGAGCCAAGACGTTCGTTTTCTACTTTTGAGACGGTTTAAAACGTGGCTGAGGGCCACAACAATTACTTAAAGGATTAATATTCACAAAGAAATCGATGTAATCCCTGAAGATATGGTGAATCGAAAAAAAGGGAGAATGGAATTAATCTTCACCAAATTTTATTACCTACATTACTATTTCAAACTAAACAAAACTACAAAATTAATTAAATTCACTCCATAACTTAGGGAGTGTTTTTCCTTTTTTTCGTTTTCTTGATTTTCATTTTTGTGCTAGTTTTGTTTTAGTGATACATTAAAAAAAAACTTCTACTAAAATTGATATCGAGTCGCCCCGTCCCCAAAAAAAAGAAATTCTGCGTACGCTACTGATTCAAACGTAGCCACTGTTCGCACATTACGCAATGGTTATGGTCGTCATAATCGACCGATTACGCAAGCAATCGGTAAAATTGTGAAGAAATTTGAAGAGAGTAGAAGCGTTACTGATGTCGTATGTGCATCATCGTAATGCACGCTCATTCGAAAATATTGCTACTGCAAGCAGCGTTGCTGGAAATAATTTTTTGTTAATGCCACCGCTGGCCCCAAAAACTGCAATTTTAAGGCACTGCGTGCCAACAACAGAAATAAGAAAATGTCAGCCTATTTCAAAGAAAATTATTAATTGCAATTCATTACATAATTAATTTATACTTTAATATATTTTCCAACTAACGATGTTCTTCGCACTTAATTCAAATTAAAATCTCTTGTAATAGCTTTTGATTTTTGCATATACATATGTACATAATATAGCAGATATTTGGCGTGTTCTCCAGAACAGTTTTATTGACAAACATTTAGAAAAATTTAGTCTAAGCACAAACACAATTTTTTTAAGAAATACAAATCAATGACCAATTTTCCAAACAAAAAAAAATTAAATGAAAACAGATAATATTTGAACAGATGACGAAAAGTATTTTAAGTACTGATTCTGCGTACGCTACTGATTCAAACACGACCGTGCCACATCGGCAACCCTGACTGCAAGTGCAAGTGTTGCTGATGATCCGAATTTACGATTTCTCGGCGTTCGCAGTAATGGTCGAATGATAACCGATTTTTTTGGCCGGCGATTAATTCCAACAAGACGGGGCAACAAGCCACACAACACGGCCATTTATGGCTTTATCGCGTGAGAAGCTTCGTGGTCGCGTAATTTCACGTTTTGGCGACGTTAATTGGCCACCAAGATCATGCAATTTGACACCTCTAGATTTTTTTCTGTGGGGCTACGCAAAAGACCGTGTTTACGCGAATAATCATCCCCGAACTCTAGACGCATTAAAAACTAACATTACTCAAGTTATGGTCGACATACCGCCCGAAATGTGGGAAAAAGTGGTTTAAAATTACATTACATATAAAAATTAAATTTTCGGACTGTCCCAAAAGATGACGTAAAAATGTCGTCAGAGTCGCAAACGTATGCGACTTTTATATGCCGTCTGCTCATAGCTTAACCTCTGTCTCTCTTGAAAAATTGGGGCTTTGATAAAACCTCTGAAAATATGAACATTTAGAGGTCTAACAAATTATATATGGAAATGGAATGAATTGCCAACTACAACCACTGGACTTTCTGAGAAATTCTCATCAAAACTGTTAATATTTGCATTTGGGAACGAAATTAGTGTGTAGGTACTAGGTACTGAAAGGGTGAAAGAAAACACACACAAGAAAAAAAAAATAGTAGGCTGCGCATCGTATCTGAGACATATAATATTTCGTTCAAATCGGCTATGAAGTATGAACGAGGTTGTTTTTTTTGGTAGGTAGAATTAATGAAAAAAATGCTAGACAAAAAGTACAGTATGGGCTTTGAAGACTGAATCCTGATTACTCATCGTCATTTATATATATTTTCATTTTTTAACCAATTAACCAATTGTTAAATGAAAAAAAGAAAAAACGAAAAAGTAATGGTGCAAATTGAATACCTACAAGATTTTGGATGAACAAGTTACCCAAGCTGAGATTTTACAAGTTTTAGCTTGGACCATCAAGGCCCCCAAAGCGACCAACGACCAACAACCGACGAACAAAAGAACAAATGGGATTTTAAAAATCTAATAAGCCTTAATTCTTTACAAAAACCAGATAAATGGTAGAAAATTTATTTAAATTAATGTGAAGATACTAAAATTTGTGTTTTAATTTCTAAAATAAGAGAAATTTGAGAAAATAAAATGGTCGTCACGAACAGATTGCAACTCGCGAATCGAGACGACCAATTTAATTTTCTCTTATTTTAGAAATTAAAACTCTAATTTTAGTATCTAAACATTAATTTAAATAAGTTTTCTACCATTTTGTTTGGTTTTTGTGAAGAATTTAGGCTTATTAGATGTTTTAAATCCCATTTGTTCTTTTATTCGTTGATTGCTTTCATGTGAGGACCTTTATTATTGAGACAGGTTGTAGGTATGTTAAAAAAATTAATTTTTAAATTTTACGCTTCAACGATTATTTACATATTTTCCCAAGAACATTATTTTTTTTTAGCTTCATCTTGTTATTGATGTTGATTAATGATTAAAAAAAATAATTTTTGTTTTTTAACATTTTTTTAAACATCACTGTTTTTAAGTTAATCTCTTTGTTCCCTAGTGGTTTAATAGGGACGGAAAGACAAACAAACGAGACCCATTTTACTATCATCTGATTTTGATGGCAATAAAACGCTGATGACTCAATTATTATTTCTAGTAAAAACAATGTTTCATTTTGGCCATTAAATATTTTTTTTTCTATACCTGGCCCTAGATTTTTATATTGGAATCAAAAAGAACTTTTACGATCATGTATTTGTTCTAAAACGTAAAAAAATAATTTGCGATTTTTTTCATTGCGTATGAAGCGGTTATTTTTTTTTTGCATTGGCAACTTATTAACAAATTGCGTTTTTTCGAGATTGTCAAACACTTTTTATAATATACCATAATTTTCTAAATTAAAAAAATTACAGAAGATAGTAATATTTATATTCCATTTTCATTTTCCACGTGTTGGAACATACATATTTATAAAAAACAGCAATTAAAATAAATAAATAAATACAAGTTAAAACAAATTAATGACTTGGTTTTCTGGTTAGGTATAACAATTATAAGGGGCAGGTTCTATGAAAATGTTCAGATTATTTACATTAATTAGGAAAAAAAATAAGCATCCGGGAACAAAGGGTTACCTATAATCCAAATTTTTCAAAACTTAATTTGTAATATAGTTACGCATATCTTAATTATAATTAATAAACATATAAACAAAAAGTAAACTAGTTAAGAGAATCACCAAAAATCCAAGGGATCAAGTTTGAACCAAATTATTTGAGTGGTTAAGGCTAAATACTAGGGAAGGAAAGACAAACAAACGAGACCCATTTTACTATCATCTGATTTTGATGGCAATAAAACGCTGATGACTCAATTATTATTTCTAGTAAAAACAATGTTTCATTTTGGCCCAACCTTTCACATAAAAGGACTTCTGAGATTTCAATGATCAATGGTAAGGAAGTTCAATCATTAAAATAAATAAATTCAATAGCAATAGTCAATAGCTTTATATTGGCATCAAAATAATCACTGATTTAGCTTTTTAAGTGCCTCAAAACTTTAAATTTAAATTTTCAAAAATGAGTTTCAATGAAAGCTATAACCAGCCCCTAAGTCAGATTTCGTTTAATTGCTATTTCATCAAATAAGAAGTTTCCCTAGTGTCTTTTGTCCATTATTTCGCAATTAAACATTTTAAATATTTAGTGATATCGTCGTTGAATCCCGGCCTTGTTTTTTTAATTAATTGCCATCGACGTATAGAGTGCATATCTTTTAAATATCGATATACGGATGGAGATTTATAGTTCAATTCAGAGGCCAAATCTTTTTCATTTTCTCCCCAATGTGAAAACTTTGATTTTTTGCACAAAATCATTTTGCCCAATGTATTTGGGTTTGGACTGACATTTGGCAAAGATTCTATTAAAGAAGTCAATGGAACGCTTATTTTCATTTTTAAACCTTTGTTTCTAAATTTTGTAATTTAATTTTTTTTGAAAATTTTTTAGTTTAAGTAGAAAAAGATTTTGTTTTTTTCTTCAAGTTATTATATTTTTTCAATATTTCTGTATATTTTTTTTTGTAAAAAAAATAGTTTTTTCTGCTTTTACACTGTTTTTGCATTTTGCGTCTTCTACTTCTGCTTCTGAATGATTTACTAAAGATGAACTGGGTTCTAAATCTTGAAGCTCTTCCAGCAAAAGCTCGTTTGGAACTTCCCTTTTTTTTTCATAACATTCCCCTTCAAATTGAACAGGTATATGAATGAAATCGTCAGTTGCTGGTGATTCTTTATTTGCACAAAAAATTAAAGGAACTGGCCTTTTTTGTTTTTTTTCCAATATCATTTTCTAAAAAATGGTTAGAACAGATAGGTATATGCATTTTTTATTCTTGGTCCGTTTTCCATTTAGATGGCATATTTTTTTGCGAATATCCCATATATGAGGTGCTAAGATCCCGGAGCCGACATTTTAATACCAAAAAGAAGTAATTTTAAGAAAGCAAATCAACTCCTCGCAGGGCCGTAGCTAGAGTTAAATTTAAGGTAGGGCATCGGTGATAACAGGTAGGGCAGAAGTAAACATTTTTTATGAAATATGATCTGATCTGGTGAAAGTGGTACCTACTCAATTGTCAGGAGGGGGTGATAGATAAGTGCAAAACATTCATATACATATGTATTGGTTTTTATTATTATGTCTCTTAACATAGATATTATATTTAGTATACCTACATAGATAACAATATCAAGCTCTTTCATTAAAATAACTGAATTCTTCGATTCGCCATATTATTAAAAATACGAAGGACTTCATCCAGATCCAATGACTTGGTTCTTTTCTTTTCAAAGGCCAGAAATACCATGCCTGTTATTCTTTCGTGACTCATTGATAGCCTCTGAGGCCTATTGAATCATTTTTAGCATTTGTATCTTTTGCTTCCATATGTTTTGAGGAATGAGGTTCTTCGTGGTCGATTGCCTCTTCAACTCTTCGTTTTTACTAAAGAAAGTACGTTTATCCATATATCCACAAAATCTTTTTAATCTTTAGTTCACAGCAATAAACAAACAGCCTTGTCGCTAACTGATTATAAAACACTTATAAAACACCTTCACTACAGACGAGTAAACTCTAATTTGCTTATTTTAAATTAATCAAAGTCTGCAATACGTGTCCAGACGGCACAACTCTCAGAGATGCATATTAGTATAATTTATCCACTAATTTAACCGCACTCAAAGTATTCATAGATACTCTATTCTATTTTGAGTCTCTTACTCTTATCTTACAACAGTTTTTGTGCATCCAATTTAAATGTAACCAACAAATTCTAACTGTATCCCACAGCTATGTATACATACTTCCTAAGTTCCTAGTTCCTACCAATTATACTCAACTCATCAAAACTGTTAATATTTGCATTTGGGAACGAAATTAGTGTGTAGGTACTAGGTACTGAAAGGGTGAAAGAAAACACACACAAGAAAAAAAAAATAGTAGGCTGCGCATCGTATCTGAGACATATAATATTTCGTTCAAATCGGCTATGAAGTATGAACGAGGTTGTTTTTTTGGGTAGGTAGAATTAATGAAAAAAATGCTAGACAAAAAGTACAGTATGGGCCATTTCGTTACACTGCGTATTGTTTTTTTTGGTGTAATGTAGGAAAGGAAAAAAATTTCGAAACGAGGATATCGAGGAAAATCGTTACGATAGTTGATTTGTCAAGGTAGGGCATTAGAGGTTTCAAGGTAGGGCATTGCCCCCTAATGACCCCCCCCCCCCCCTAGCTACGGCCCTGACTCCTCGCCTATCCACTTTGCTAAAAAAAAAGGAAAAAAGTCTCGCGTAAATTCATTCATTAATCAACCCCTTCGGCAATCGAATTGAGAACATAAAATAATGAAAACTGAAAAGAAATACAAAATATGCCGACCATCATACATCACTTTGTCTCTGTGCTGTGACCTGTGAGTTGTGACGCTACGTTGTTTCTGTGTATGTATATATGCGTTTCGTTTTCCTTGTTTTTGTATTCTTTTCCTTTGGCCTGTGCTGTTCGTTGCAACATGCAACAATTAAGTTCATTTGTATTCTTTGAACTAAAATGTGTGAAGCAGAAAATACTTCAAACTTACAGTATGATTGTGGAGGCAATCTCGGTGGAGGCAATCTAAAATTGGTGCCTTTTTCTTTATATTGTTATATTTTAATATATGCATTGTACTAAAAATGAATTAAATTTATGGCAATGCCTTTTAGTTGTATAAGTTGGTAAATCTTAATAGATTAGATTAGATTTTTAATGATTTTATTTCATAAAATTTACAAAAGTTTTGTTTATCTTTCATTAAATGACATGGCCTAGCCGTCTGCCAGTTGGCAAATATTTCTTAAAAAATTGTAATTTTAAAGAATGTTTTTTTTTTTTTTTTTTGTATTATAATATGTTTTTAGAACAGTTCAGTGATGATTCGTGTTCTGTAACTCAAAGCTATTTTTACATATCTGTACAAATTCTCCCAGTCAGTTTCTCCATTAAGGATATCGACAATTTCAGCCTCATTCAAATAGTTCTTTCCAAAAACACTTCGCCTGGTTTCTACAAGCATAGGACATCTACCCACAAAATGAAATACGTTCTCTCTTTCCCTAAGGTTGCACAAGTCGCAGGTTTCTTGTAAATCACTCCTGTGAGGTATATGATTCAGGGGGAGTAACTCTCCCTTTGTTTTTACAACAAGTGACATGAGGTCGGTTGAAAATTCCGCCCTGAAATAGTTATTCGCTGCTAAGTTGTAGTCAAGCTGCGCATAAATGTTTCTATGAAACGAGCTTATGTCTTTCCAAATTAAATCTTTGCGTTTTTTTCATCTACCAGGATGATTAGGTTGTATAGTTCACTTTTCCACGTGTCAATCGATTCATCTTGAAGAGAGAGCGAAAGTCCACAGTACTGGGCTAAATTACTCCAAGACTCAAACCATGAAATTTGTTTTCTAATCACCAGCATTGTTATTTGCTTAGGCAATCGCCTATCGTCCATTTCAATTGTCTTTAGTATATAGTCTACCTGCATTTTTAGAGTTGAAATAAACAACGGAGAAAGACCTGTTTCGAGCAAAAGAATATGGTTAGCCGTACTGTTGGGTAGTTTCAAAGTGCGCTTCAAAAAGTATCTGAGAATCTGCTCCACTTCTTCAAATTCTTTGTGTCCCCAGACTTGTGCAGCATAGAACATTATCGCTTTCGCCGTTGTTGTGAAAATTTTATATTTTGATTCATATTGAACATCTCTGCTGTGCATCACACTTCTCCAAGTCGCATTTAACGCATTTTTCGACTTAGCTAATTCATCTGTCATGTGGTTCTTCAAGTTAAGATTTCTGGAAATCCGCATGCCAAGATAGTTATATTCACTCACGATTTCAATGTTATGCTCTCCAAACTTCCATTTTTCGCTGCGACAGTTTCGCCCTCCTCCGTTGCGAAAAATCATAACTTTTGACTTATCGAGGTTCACCTGGAGTCTCCATTTATTGCAGTACTCGAACAATCGATTTATCATTAATTGGAGGCTTTCAGTTGATTCAGCAAGCATAACGATATCATCTGCGAACATAAGCACTTTTATTAGAAGGTCTTGTGAAACTTGAGCTCCTCCTTGTAGAATTTCTTCGATGTCGTCGATAAACAAAGCAAAAAGTAGGGGGCTAAGGCAACAGCCTGGTCTCAGCCCTATCTCTACTAGGAACTGTTCAGATACTTTGCTTCCAATGGTCACTGCAGATGTAGTTGAGTCGTATAACCGTTCCAAAATGTTTCCAAACTTTGTCGATGTTCCTTTATTATAGAGCTTCAACATTAATGCTTTTCTGTCTATAGTATCGAATGCCGCCTTAAAGTCGATAAAAAAAGCGTAAAGTTTCTTTTTCGCTCCTATAAATATCTCAACTATATTGGTAAGTGAGTAAATTTGATCAATTGTGGAGTAATTTTCGCGAAAACCAGCTTGTGATTCACTCAACAAGTTATTTTCCTCAACCCAATTATAGAGACGTTTGTACAGTAGTTTTGCTAGGACTTTCATCGATGAATTCAGCAGCGATATACCCCTGTAATTAGCAGGCACACTATTGTCACCTTTTTTGAAAATTGGACAGATGATTGCTTCTTTGAAACAGGTTGGTATACTAGCGCTCTCATATGCTTGGTTTAAGGCTCTTGTTAGGTATTCTACGAAGAGAGTTGTGCTGAATTTGTAGTACTCTTGAGGGATTCCATTTGATCCTGGTGACTTTTTGTTTTGTAGCTCATTCAACACCGTTTGAACTTCTGAACAAGAAAATGGTGAATCAAGCTCATCGTTCTGTTGGTAAGGGATGGCATACTAAAAAGATGAGGAAAAACTGTCTTCCGTCAGCATTCGAAAATGCTCAACTAGGTCATCAATATCAACTGGTGGAGCGACTTGTTTATTTGATTTTTTGTTTATTTCGCGAACAATCTTCCAGAAGTCACCTGTGTTTCTACAACATGCAAGGTCTCGAGCGATGTTCCTTGAGTAAGTTTGGCTCTTACTCTTTAGTACCTCTTTGTAGCTTTTATTATTTATTATTTATATTATTTAAAGCCATTGCATAACCACTAGCAAACGCATTTTTCCACTTATATTTTAATCGTGTAGGTGACTCCCTCAACTGACTCTGATTTAGGTTTATTGACACTTTAATCGGTACATGATCGGAATGTATTGCAGTTATAACTTCGAATTCATCTATTAAATTATTCCATTCTCGCGACGCCATTGCATAGTCGATCACAGAATTTCCCTGTGGTCCTATAAAAGTGAAATCACCTGATGCATCTCCATCAGTGGTACCATTTCATATGCTTAGTCCAAATGAGTTGCAAAGATCAACAACTCGTCTTACTTCTCTATTAATCACTCCATCTCTCGAACAACGGCTCCTATCTCGTAACTTATTTTCGGTTTCCAGATCTCCTGTTCGGGCATTAAAGTCACCGATGAGCATGATGTTTGATAAATCGCTGCTAAACAAGCTGTCTTCGAGCTTCGTAAAATGACTTTCCCAGTTATTACAATTTAAGTACACCGGTATTAAATTAAGTAGTTTATGATCTACTTTGATTTCCATGATACAGATGTCTCCTACAAGCTTATACCGACAGTTGATGTTTTTATATTTATTTTTGAAGCCCATGAGTATTCCTCCACTTGCCCGACCTTTTCTGTTTACTTTAACTGCTTTTAACCACTTTAATTTATAATCACTGAAACTTGATTCGAATTTATTAAAATGTTCCTCAGTTACATGTGTTTCTATTAATACAAATATTTCATATTGATTTATAAAATTTGTAAAATCTAAAATTTTTATCTTATTATTTAAACCTCCAACATTATAACTTAAAATATTTATTTTAACTAAATCATAATTCTGACAGACGGCTTTATTCTAATTACAAAAGTTAACATGTTGACGAACCGCAGTTAACTTCGCCTGAAGTTTGTCGTTGATTTGTGAAATTGACATTCGATATTGTGTATTTGGAATTTTTTGTAAATAATTAATATTTTCGAAAAAGTTTACATGAAGATTATGTTTTTTGATAATCGTTTTCAGGCCATTTTCCGGTTCGGCTACAAACTTTTGTTGATCTTCATTCCATTCCACTGATACATCGTCTATTTTCAATTTATCATCGCGCAGAAACATCTTTACACGGAGCTGTTTGGCTTGGATATGCTTGCGTAATTGAAGGAGTCTGTTACGCTTTTGCCGAGTCTTCTGGGGGTAATCGCGACTTATTGAGACGCCGGTTCCTTTTAGCTTTTTTACGTTCCTGAGAACTTGGAATGCATTTTGTTTGCTTTTAAATTCGGCCAAAATCGTAACAACATCGTCATTAGCTGAAATTTGTCTCAGCTTATGTTCGGTGTATCGGAAATATTTTTACAGATGTTCTCAGCTTCGGCTAGTGTATTTCCAGATCCGTTCTTCATTCGAATGATCAAGTTGGATTCTTTTGCGGATATTTTTAGTTGATCAATTTCGTTTTGGAGTATGTAACATCTTTTGCTCAGTACATCCACAGTATCCCTTAGTTGACAATTATCCTTCTTAACCTCATTTAATTCTTCGCTTAAAACTGCTATGTCATCCTTTGTGGCAACATTTTTTAGATTAGTAGCGAACAATTTATTTAGTTCTTCTATGGTCATAGAACCAACCAAGGAAGACATGGTTTTGTCCTTTTTTGGAGTTGATTGGATTTCAGGAGATGTGTCGTGAACTTTTCTTTTATTTTCGTTCATCAAGTGATTTTAGGTAGTTGTTTTTATAGTTAAACTTATATATATAGAATGTATATGTGAACAATTTTTGTACCAAGGTATTTGTTTTTATTTTATGAGTTCAAAGTGAATAAAATTCAACAATTTTCAAACCTCACTCGATCTGTAGCTCCTTAGCAACACCACTTATACAAAATTAGTATTTAAAGTTAGTTTATTATATGTATTTAAAAACACTTTTTTATCAGGAGGTGCACAATTTTTTAACTTTAAGCTGTACCAGAGTTGCCAACTATCTTAAATCTTAATAGTTATACCGATGATTTTATTTCCTATCTTCATCCATTTTAGAGATGGAAAAGACTTTTTTTTTAATCGTAGATCAGCTAAGAGTAAGACCTATTTTATAATAATTAAACTATTGAATAAGTTGAAAAACCTGAGTTTCATTTCCTAAACTGAAAATACATAACATATATGAAGTGTCCTGTCTTTATTATTATTTAGTCTATGATATAAGGTACATACTATGAAGACAAAATTTTTTAGAAAAACGCTCTAATGATTTTTAAAATTTTGTTTGCGTAAGTTCATTTTTGTTTCAAGAATTTAGACGGCGCGCGCGGCGTTGTTTAGTGGTTCTTTCTCCCTATAAGTACTTATGTATGTTTTAAGCCCACATTTTTTTCAACACCGACAAACATAGCATTATTGAAAAGTAATTTATTAAATAAAATTTTATAAAATTAAAAAAAAAAATGTTAAAAACAAAAAAAATTGCTACCCCCTAAACCAAATTCTGTATCCGCATCTGAGTCCGATATATACCTATTGCAATGTATCAGTAAATTTCCGAATAAAAAACCCTTATTTTACACTAATTTAAAATTTTCTTGTCGTTTACGAAAAGGCGTGTACTTCCCGAGGTCAAGCCAGGATATCTTCGGCCTCTAATCCCAGAGAATGCTCCACAAAAGCCCGATAGCTGGGAAGATGTTATGTCTGATATTGAACGAGTTATAATGCCAGGTATTACTCATTGGCACAGCCCTAAGTTCCACGCATATTTTCCAACTGCAAACTCATACCCAGCTATAGTAGCTGATATGCTAAGTGGAGCGATTGCATGCATCGGTTTTACTTGGGTAAGTATAAATTTATTAAAACCCTATAACAAATGAATAATTTTAATTTTTATCGTAAACAGATTGCTAGTCCAGCTTGTACTGAACTTGAAGTAGTGATGCTAGATTGGTTGGGTAAAATGCTCGATCTTCCAGCTGAATTTCTAGCCTGCTCAGGTGGTAAAGGAGGTGGTGTCATTCAGGGAACTGCTAGTGAAGCTACTTTGGTGGCTCTTCTTGGCGCAAAAGCCAAGAAAATCTTAGAAGTAAAGGAAGAACATCCTGATTGGGATGACAACACGATCATTTCAAAATTGGTTGCATACAGTTCTGCTCAAGCTCACTCTTCCGTAGAGAGAGCTGGACTTTTGGGTGGAATTAAGTTAAAATCTATACCAGCTGATAAGAACAATAGATTAAGAGGTTCAGCTTTAGATGAAGCCATTAAAAAGGATATTGATGACGGTCTAATTCCGTTCTATGTAAATTTTGCTGACAACAAAATTTTGGGATACAAATTAGTAATTTACTTTTTTTTGTAGGCTGTTGTTACTCTTGGAACAACTAACTCATGCGCATTCGACAATTTGGAAGAATGTGGGCCAGTTGGAAACAAGTATAAAGTTTGGATTCATGTCGATGCTGCCTATGCAGGTTCCGCATTCATTTGTCCAGAATACCGCCATTTAATGAAAGGAATTGAGACTGCTGATTCATTTAACTTCAACCCACACAAATGGATGCTAGTAAACTTCGATTGCAGTGCTATGTGGCTTAAGGATCCCACTTGGTTGGTCAACGCATTCAATGTTGACCCACTTTACCTAAAACACGATATGCAAGGATCTGCACCAGATTATCGCCATTGGCAAATTCCTTTGGGTCGTCGTTTTAGAGCTTTGAAAATCTGGTTTGTCTTGCGTCTTTATGGAGTAGAAAACATTCAAGCCCATATTAGACGTCATTGTGGATTCGCTAAATATTTCGAAAAGCTTTGCCTTGAAGACCCTCGCTTCGAAATAGTTGGTGAGGTTAACATGGGTTTGGTTTGCTTCAGATTGAAAGAACCTAATGAAACGAACGAAGTACTTTTAAAGAGAATAAACGGCCGTGGCAATGTGCACATGGTACCGTCCAAAATCGGTGATGTGTATTTCCTCCGGATGGCTATTTGCTCACGTTTTACGAAGACTGAGGACATGGAATACACATGGAAAGAAATCAGTAGTGCAGCGGATGAAGTTTTGAAAAATTAGTGCAATACAAATGTTATAGGATAAAATATGCTTATTGTTATTATATACGTTGCAACCTACTCTTGGGACCAAATGAAAAATGTGCTTTCGTTTATCATAAATGCATTCTTTATGACATAACTACTTTAAATTATGAAATTATTTATAAATGTCCAACTATAAATATATGTATACGTAATAGTTGTTGTATTAATAATAATATTAGAATAATATACAATACTACGAGATTCATTACATATTAGTGTTTTACTAAATATTGGAATTTATTTGATTATATTATATTTAGATATGATAATCTAAAGCTGTGTCACGTGTTTTTAAAAGACTACCGATGAAGCTATTTGCAACATAATTGAAAATTTCGTATATCCTTTTCCTAAAGGTAGAACTATAATGGTCGGAAGATATCTAAATAAATTTAAATTTATTTGTCGGAATCACTGTGAATATTTAACCTTTTCCATTTATCATATTTTATTTAAAAAAAATGAGTTATGGATACGGTGACCATCCGTTCATTATAATAATGAACAGTTCTGTGTTTGGAGACGAGAAAAAATAATGATACTAAAGTGCCCTAACCGATTGAAAAACGAACAAGACATCTAGTACAATTTTATTTTGTCATATGCTCCTACAGAAAGACGCGGATTACACGAGTCTTTTTTTCGTTCGTTTCGTCTTTTTGACAGGCACGTATCGTCGTGATTACATGGTTCTTTTTTCATCATTCGTGAAGACTCTTTCGTTATTTTGAGGAACAAATATTTTGCGGTGGATTTATCTATTGCAAAATAAACAGTTGTTATAAATAAACATGTTTTTTAATGACTTTTTGTTCATATTTGTAGCCTTTTTAAGTACAAAAACTGTTTTACAACACGAAATTAAAAGTTTTTAAGTTCTTCGCAAAATACCTTGGTTTTAGAGATAAAGCCTAGTACGCTGCTGATGCGAAACGAAAAATCCCATACAAAAATGACATAGCGAAATCAGAAACGAAAAATTCCGTTTTGCTTTTCGTTTTGCAGTACGCTGTTCGAAGAGCGAAATGTATAATTGTAGCAGATTATTTGGAGAAGTCTCCGCTCCTTTTTCGCACTGAATTAATTATACAGACTATTTATTGTATGCGGAAAAATGACATTTAGGTTTAATGTGTATTTTTTTTTGTTTATCATTTTCTTACATCATGGGTTTCTCTGATTTTTTGCGTTTATGTTTGATTTTGTTTTTGGAATTAGTGAAACTCTCCAAGGATATTTTCCGTTGTGTTTTCGCAAGCGTTTCGTTGTCTGTTTGGAGATCACAGAAAATTTTCGTTTCGCATCAGCAGCGTACTAGGCTTAAGCAATTAAAATATTCGGTTAAAAATCGATGACAAAATTTATCGAACCTGGAAAATCGATGTTTTCTTTCTTTCTTTTTTAATTTTGGTAGTCAAATACGTTTTTGAATTAGGGCCGTTTGTTCACGTTTCAAATTGTAGATTGGAGATATGAAGATTTACCAGTTGCAATAATCCTTTCATAATAATCCTGTATTTCAGTAGTATAGTATATAGAATTTGTATTATTAAAAAAACCTTCTCATATAAACTAGCCCTAGGCCCTGGGCTAAAAACGAAAACAAAAACTTCCAATTTAATGATTAGGAATTCTAGTCTTGTTGGATATAGTTCACACTAGGTATTCGTCACCAAATCTATGTAAGATGAACTGAACTTAACAAAAATTGCGTATTGACAAAGGCCATCACTATAGTCAACTGATAAGTCCAAGTGAGATCGCCGGGACGAAATACCAACTTTTGTAGGACTTAAAGGCCGTTAAAAGCTATTTTGAATCAATAATTCAACAAAGTCCATTAAAATAGTGCTAAGTCTTCTACTTGGCTGATGTATTTCAGTAGAATAGTATATAGAATTTGTATTATTAAAAAAACCTTCTCAAATAATCCTTGACCAAAGATGATTAGCTGGGAATAAACCGAAAATAACAAAAAATCAGTGCCTATGTTCTATAACTCTCGCATCGATTGAATTGGTCAATAAACGTTAAAAAATGGCACAAAACTCATACGATTTGTTTTATTTTTTATCGTTTTTCGAAAAATTTTGGCGATCCGAGAGTTAAGGTTCCCACAAACGATAAAAATGTGGATGCCGCACATATAAATCAAAGGAGAGGCACACATCTACGCGATTGCAGTAAGCCTCTCCTTTGATTTTAATATGAGGCATCCACATTTTTATCGTGACCGCCATCGCGTCGGTTTTCAGGTAGCAATGTTTCTGTTACGTGAATTTTTAGGCAAAAAAATGAAACCGAGTTGTATTTCAATCAAGCATTTTCGAGAAAATTAAAAAAAAAAACGTAAATTATTATTGTGGCATATACCCGTTCTTATAACCTCAACCAAACATTTGATTTTCTTCTCTAACAAATTGCATTCAAATGATCTGTACCTTCAATCTGTCTTCAATCGATAAAAAAAAAGTCTAGAAACGATTGAAATCAAAGGGCATGGTAGTGCCCAGCCAAGTTCTGGCACTACACCCTTTTTACAGGAACAAACTCAGGCGATTTTCGACCCCCCCCTCTAACTTCAGTACCAATAAAGTCAGGAACTTAAAATTCGGAACATTTGGTAGACTAGCCAAGCAAAAGCACCACACTAAATTTCAACTTCTTAGCATTTGTGGTTCCCGAGATATAAGACGTCAAAAATCGCGAAAACCGTAACTGACTCACTGACTCATTGACTCGCTGACTCATTGACTCACTGACTCACTCACTGACAGATCATCAAAATTATGGAGCACTTCCCGACACCGCAGAAACTTGTTATTTCGCACAGCGGTAGGTCTGGTGGTGCATACAAAGGAAAAAATCGAAAATTTGGGGTTTTCCATTCAGGGGGCGTGGTATCCGCCTACTTTCCCAGAATTGTTATCAATTATATGGAACACTTCCGATTGCTGTAGAATAATGAAATCTGGTAGAGCGGTAGGGTTTCAAGTGCATACAAAAGAAAAAATTTAATATTTGAGGTTTTCCATTCAGGGGGCGTGGTATTCGCCTACTTTCTCAGAATTGCAATCAATTAAATAGAGCACTTCCGATTGCTGTAGAATGATGAAATTCGGAAGGGCGGTAGGGCTTGAAGTGGGGAAAAATTAAAATCTTTGCAAAAAGGAGTGAGATCAGAACAAAAACATAAATGTTAAAAAAAGAGCCAAGTTCTTCTATAAAAAAACCTTTATGTAACAAGACAGCCGTGAAAAGTAGTGAGATCTAAAAGTATGCCAAGTTCTTACTTTATAAAGTTTTAATGTCAAATATTTAAAGTAGATTACTATTAAAGCAACTCCAAATTATGAGAGAAATTTATTATTTAATGACTTAAATTTGGCGGTTTACTTGGCAAGTTTTCTTTTTATTACTCAAAATTCAAAAGTATTTGAAAATTTATAGTAAAATTGTTTAGATTCTAAATTTTATGTAAGTGAGCCAAAATGGGGTAAAATTGATTAAGGGTCGAAAAACAATATTCAAAACGGAAGCTCGGAAAATATAAATTTATTTTTTATTCAATGTATATTTGAAATTCCAGAATGTTACTAATTTCATAAAAAATTTGTAAAATCTGCAAAGCAAGATATAAATTTTTGAAAGTTCAAAATTGAAAAATTCCTATAAATCCTGGTTAAATCCAATTGAAATAAATTTTATACTGTTGGAAAAATATTCGAAAAAAAATTATCATGTTTCAGGAAATTTTGATTTAAATTTTTTTGATGTTTCAAAAACAGGCATTTGGGTCAATTTTGAAAAAATTGATCTAAAAATCTTAAAATTACATATATAGGTGGTATATATTATTAAAATACTTATTTAGAAAAAATTTTGGATTTTAAAAATTTTTTTCAACCGAGATATTTACATATTTCTGTTGTTTTATATATCATCTCAAAACTCTTTAGTTATTGCATCTATATGATTGTTTTTTTTGTTATCTAGAAAAATAAAAAATTAATTTGATATATCATACATAACTGTACAACCCACACGACTTTCACAATAGTTAGTATCGTTTTATTTTCATGAAACATTAAAAATATCTCGCAAATTTGAAAAAAAAAAAAATGGGTTTGTTGTTCATTGCCAACCAACGTGTTTCAGTGGAGAATTGTCTAATTTTTGCTAAAATTGAAAAACACCCGATTTGCTTTCAGTTAAATGATTATATCTTTGGATCCAAATGTCGGATTTTCAAAATTGAAATACAAAATTAAAGTCAGAATGACAGGCTTATACCAGTTGCAATTTTTTTCAAGACCGTTCAAAATTTTGTACTAAAAACGTTGAAGCAATTTTTTGAGAATACATTTCATCGAGGCAAATGTACCAAGGAAGAGGAATAAAAAAAGTAAAAAATATCTTTGCTACTATACTCTGTTCAATTTATATTTGCAGTACAGGCCTTATGGGAGAGCTTTTTCAAAAACACTGGTGCCAGCTGCTGCTTAACTTAAGAAATTGCCACTGAAATAAGAAACAGCATCAGTGAGTTACATTTAAATTGTTTGTGTAATCTTCTTTGAGCTCACGTACATCCCACCATGATCTATCTGCTCCCCGGGTGAAAGGAGAGTGGAGACTGATCGCAAACTTGCAATGCAACCAACCCAACCCTTGTTGACATTGTTTTTACTAAAAAAAAAACACTTTGAATCAGAGTTACCATTGCCCAGTTGATGGAAATTCATATGGCATCAGGCATATTCTTTGGTTTTTGCAATGTAACTTTCAGGATTTAAGCTTCCTTAGGGCCATTTTTTTCACTATTGCTCAACTTGAGGCAAACTCTCGAGTTGGCCAACTTGAGAGTTGACTTTAACTCGAGAGTTGAAACGCAAGTTGAAATTTCTTTTTATTCACTAATTATTTTCTCAACGCTCCAGTTGAAGATCTAAAGTTGGCCAACTCCACGTTTGAAAAATATCCCTGGGATATTTGTGAAATATAAAACAAAAACTGTCATTTTTAAAATTAATTTGTATTTGTCAATCATATTTGACTGTTTTAATGTGTTTAATTGTGTTTTTTGTGTTAAATTGTGTTTTTTTTTTTTGTGTCAATACAATACAATTGTGTCAAATTGTGCTAAAATTCGAATACAAATAATTAATGGCAGACAAAAAAAAACTTTCATGTGTCCGAAGAAAAATTAATACTTTGGAGCGAACGTGTTTTTGTAACAAATATAAACAAGAAAATTAGTGTACCTACGTAAAATCTCAAGTTTGCTCGGTCAACTTCTACTATTTCCAGGAGTTGACAAATCTCAAGTTGATCAACTCTAGAGTTTAAAATCGAAAGTTGAAAACGCAAACTTTAAGTGAATAAAAAGAAATTCACAAGTTCAAAATAAAAATCCTCAAGTTGTGTTCAACTTCGAGTGAATAAAATCGGCCTTAGAGCTTTTGGTAGCAAATATTTTTACTTTAAAGAAAAAAGTGTTGACGCTTGGTGTTTTTCTGTTTTCATGTTTTAGAATTTCCTTTTATGTATGGAAAAACAGTTAAAAATTAAAATGCAGTTATACAAATTGTTAGCTATTGTGTTTCAGAGAGGTGTGGAAAAAGATAGATTAAATTTATTTAGGATATCATTATTTTTGATTATAAAATATGCGTATATTAATAAATAGTTGGTAATTCTATCGATATTTTTGTGAGATTTGCAGCCATTTTAAATGCTCACTACTGCAACCCTTTAAGAGCTTTAAAATGAATATAGCTTATTGAATTCCATAATGGTGAGACTGAAAGGCAAATAGCCTATCTTCCCTGTACTGCAAATATAAATTGAACAGAGTATAACAATAAACTGGTGGGACGGAGATAGGTATTCTAAAGACATTTCATTTCATTTTATTTCAGTTACTATCAAAGTTTGATTACATAGACAAATCTGCTAAGCCTAGAAAGGTTTTTCTGCAGAAGGTTGTTTAAATTTTATTTTACAATTTTGTAGTAAAGTATTCAAAAGAGTTAATTTTTTTTTTTTAATCCTTAGTGGAAGTTTAACAGATGATTCTTTAGTAGTTTCTTCCTCAGGCCATCAGAAGATATATTAAGTAGTTCTCTGGGTACTTTCTTGAAGATCTGGGGAATAATTACGGCAAGTTGTTGTCGGCCGTATGAGTTATTAAACCTTGGTGTTTGCAATAATCCATGTGCTTTTCTTCTTGTATTAAATTGATGTTCTATTGGTCCTTTATAGATCTGATTATTGTTGTATTCTACCGGAATATTCATTTCGAATAGATGTCCAAGTCGTTTATAACTATCTTGCTGACTCGTATATGCTTCTCCGTTTTTTGCTTTTATTAAAATTCCTACTACGTCTACACGATTTTGTATTTTTTGTAGTTCCTGCAAGCAGTTTGATGTGGTATTACCCCACGCCAGTATTCCTAGAATTGATTCCACTAATGAAAAGTAAACTTGCTTTAAGACATTGACGATTGAGTGAACGCAATAAAAAACCATAACCTTGACAAATTGGCTTCGCTTCGGAAAAAAATTTGCTATATGTAGGTATGCACGTTTGTAGTAGTTATTTTTATTCATAATAATTGTAAAGGTCCCATCGTAGTTGGTTCGGTGGGCTGATAAATTTTGTTCTAATAATAGGATCGTTAAGGTTTAGGTAGAATATCGGGTTTCATTTTTTTACGAAATCATTGCGGAGGAACATAAAAGTATGTGTGAAAAAATGTAATCAATTTAAAATTTAATTGAAATACAAATTTATTTAAACAAAATATTTTCATGCACGTGTACTTGACCCTTTTAAGGAATCTTATTATAGCCGTTTTTTATTATCAGAATTGATCTATATGCTGCTGCTTCTCGCCACTGTGACGCTGTTTTATTTTGGCAGGATGATCCATAGGGATCATGGGTCATAATAAAAACCGGCTCATGTTTGCAGAATTTAAATAACAGATTCTTCTCGCTCTTACTACTTATTCCCTACACTAAGCTAAGTCTCAATAGTATAATTTGTGGCGATCTCAGCGACGCGTACAGGACATATGTTCAACTAAAAAAATTTTACCCGATTTGCCATTCCAGCATAGTTGAGGTACATTAGAAATGAAAAGAGCATTTATGTATTTTAAAACTTTGAATAAATTCTTTTTTAAATTTGCTCTTCTTCACATACAAATCTGGAAAGCCTATGAACAGGGTTGGCCGAATTAACTACACTACATTTTCTACATCATTAACTACGCGTAGTTAATTTAATAAATTACATGAAACTACTAGTCTTATTTTCTACAAATTGTTACGTTTTCATATGCATACATACATAGTAAATTTAGAGAAATAATAAAATTTCAATAAAAATTTTAACAATTTAACTCAAAATTCAAGCTTAAAAGTTACAACTGACCGATCATTTGATATTTGAAACTAAAGCCGTGTTTTTTTGCAAGCCCGGAGGGAATTGGTTAAAAAAAAAAACGACAGTGGGGATTAGCGACGCCATGACAGTAAAACACATGGAGTTTTCATACAAACTATCGATAACAGTCGTGTTTTTTTGCAAGCCTGGGGGGAATTGGTTGATAAAAAACGACGTGCCGGTAACACAGTTTTTCTGTAAGCTTAAGTTAAGCCCCAAGAATTCTCTGGGATTAGTTGTTGTTGCATTCAACATGTTAATTGTTTAGCATCGACGTCGTTTTTTTCATCCAATTCCCCCCGGACTTGCAAAAAAACACGGCTTAAGTTTGCTACAATTTGTTTCATTAACTACATTTAACTACGTTTAACTACATAAACTACGTAGCAAATGTGAAAAATGTAGTGGCCATCCCTGCCTACGAACACTTCTCCTTATTTTGGTGTCCGTTTTATCATCTTCTTCGTATTCTGTTTCCTCAGACCAGTAAGAACATAGCATGAACGCAATAATTTTGTCTATTCCCCTGACGTTTCGCCCTCTTTCTCTACTCAGCGTTACACTTTTTTGAAATTCTGTTGATTTTTTCACATTGTTAGTAGGTATGCCTCCGCTTAAACATTTCTAATGTTAATATGTGTTCATGATAGCACTATAGATTTTATATACACACTTTTATTTGAAGGGGATTTTTTTTTTTTTTTTTTTTTTTTTAATTACTATGGAAACGGTTGCTTTATTTGTTTTGTAAGATATTCAGAAAGTTTGCGTATTTCTATGGAAACAAATGTACTTGAATTATGTCTGAAATTTAGGTAGCTTTTAAAATTATGTATGAACATAATACATATGTATGTATGGATGTAATATGTATGTTTTTTTTTGCAAGATGAAAATTATTTTTGTAACGATTCGAGTTTTTAAATAAAAATTATTAAAATCAAATCAGGGGCTACCTGCAGTGTTATCTTCGGGACTCTATAGAGTCACTTTGACTCTTTTTTTAACGCTGGGACTCCAGGACTCATCTTTTTGAAATTTGACTCCTTTTTAAAATTTGGACTCTTTTTTGTAAATGCACCAAAAAAATATTATATAATCGAATATTTTGGAAACGAATTGGTTCAACATTTTTCTTAAAACGTCATTCTTACCGTTCCCTTTCAAGTTTTTTATTTTATTTTTCATTTCTGTGATCTGTTCAGCAGCGTTATACTACGTTTTCACCGACCGCTAAACCGAGATTTAAGTAGCTTTACCCTAAATCCCCTTTAAATTTCAAAGATTTACCATACAATTTAATCTTCAAATCAAGATTAGAAATTAATCTTGTTAAATCTTCATAGGGCCAATAATTTCACAAATCGAACACACCTATTCCCCTATCACAATATTCAGTACAATATTCGAGAATCGAGCGAACATTTTCGAGAATCTATTTTTTTTTCATCGTTTGATACAAATTGAACTTCTACTTTATAAGAAAAAATAAAACAAAATTTGCAATTTGAAAAGTACTGTCAAAGTTAATTTCCTTTTAAATCTTTTTGTGCGTTGAAAATACTTCATATGATTTATTAAATCTTAACGAGATTAACTTTTGGTGAAAACGTAGTATTACCTTCGGGACGACTCTTTAGAGTAATATTCCAGGACTCATCTTTTTGAAAAAAATTTAAATTTGATTCAGCATTTAAAAGTGGGGAATTTTTGTAAACCAACAAATAACATATGTATGTATGTATGTATATGTATAAAGTATATACACCTATACTTTCGAAATGAATTCGTTCAACCCTTTTTTTATAACGCCATTTTTATACGGTGCCATTTCAAATATTCTATGAAAGTTTACTTTTTGGATCTGTCACAGATACCATAATATTCACATCCATAACACACACAGACTATTTCTTTTATTGATTCAAAATAGCTCTCAACCATTTCTTTTATTATTTTACTTGCTTGTGTTGCGGTGTAAGCTGTCAATTATTCTCCACCACGAATGATGACTTAACGAATTGAACTATTTTTTGCATTTGACATTTCTCATGTTTTCTTACATTCATTTCCATTTATTTGCAATTTCTCATTAAATCATTTAACTTTAAATTTTCTTTTTACTTAAACCCTTGGAGCAAACGGGTGGTGCCTCATTGCACAAATGTAAGAATTTATTAAATTTTTAAATATTTTGTATTGTAAACTAATAAAATTTAATAAAGATTTTAGTGCTGTTTTCGACTGAAAATACGAGTATTATTAGACCCGGCCCGACCCGACCGCCCAACAGCTTGCATGGAGATTAATGCTGGATTTACACTGCCAAAAAAAATGGAAGTATTTCTGTAAAACAAAATGATAATGACAAAATGTCAAAGTGAATTTTTCTATTCATTTACCACTTTTGTAACAGAAATACTGCCAATTTTTCAGTCTTTTAAATCTAGCAAAAGTACTAACTCACTGCTTATACTGACTATTGAAAATTTGGCTATTAATATACGATTTTTTAAGTTAATTTTTTATGGAAAATATGATTATTTTTGAACTTTTTTATGTTGTATAAAAGAGGAGCCTTATGTCAATAAGGTTGAAAACTAAATTTCTTTGAATTATAGAGTTTATATCTAATTATTGGTGTTTTATTTGAAGTTTAAAGAGGACTCTTTTTTTTTCACCCAGGACTCCTTTTTTGACTCCTCTTTAAAATATTGAGAGGTAACCCTGGCTACCTGTATAGTTTTTCGTGGGGAACCTGACACATGTACGAAAACAAAATGTTCGAACGACAGATGTAGGAAAACCACATGTACGAAAATCAAAATGCTCGAACTACAAAATGTATTCAACGGCAGATGTACGAAATGCGAGTGAGGAGTGATTTGATTTGATTTGATTTTATTGAGACTTATAAAAGATAGATCACATGTTTTGTACTTTTCTGTTACAATAAAATAGAAATATATTAATACAGCGGCTATAGAGTATTGCCTGCTTTTTCTTTAAGTTTATCTTTTAGAGATATGTTTGCCACATGGCTTTCAGTTGAGGACTGCTAGACTGCTCTTGCTCAGGAGCATTGTATGCGGTAAAAAGGTGTGACTATAGGTCACGTACAAATATACAAAATTTTCTAAAAATAACTTAAAAACTAACTTAAATCTAGGAGGAGAGACAAGTATACACAGTATACATATATTGTCGACTCCAATGGAAACGAATGCGCATGGCGCGATCTTTAGGATGCGTTTAATACGATTAGATAGTATATACCTATGTGTATACATATGTAGCTAAGTTTAGATGAGATATGAATATGAATTTATAAGTTACAGATTAAGTGATTTGTACATTATAAGGCTTAAAGTAGCTATTACAATTATTAGAGAATAGGAAATTTTAAAAATACCTACAATGAAATTAATAAAGTTTCGATACAAGATTTGATTGTTTATGAACGTTAATTTTGAATGTAAACTTATATGTTTGAATTTAACGAGAACATTAAAGAAGAATGTAAGTAGGTATTTAGTATATTAAATTGAAATAAGTTGACAGAGAGACTTTTATTTTGTTGTACTTTTCTTTTCATGGATTTGCTTAATTACATTAAAAATAAAATTGATCTTAGAGTTGAATGCGAAATATACTTATTAGTAATAGGTAAGTCTTGTCCAAGTAGAGGTAGTATAATTTCTCTTAATTAGATTATTGTTTTTGTTTTTTTTTTTTTTTTTTTAAAGTTAAGTTTTGTTATGATCTGTTTCTTATGTCAATTTATTTTGTATTTTATTGTTATTTTTTTTTTATTTTTTTAAAATTTTTATTTTTAAAGTATGGTCAGTGAGCATTGTAGTAGAAGGTGGAGAAGTTGAGTCGCCTAGCGATGAGCTAGTGTTTAGCCACGATTGTGGCCCGGAATTGCCTTGATGTAAAATGAAGGGGGTGTCACGATAGGGGTGGCCTCCAGAACCAACTGTAAAACTCCAACTGGCGAGGGGTAGATATTGCTTTCCCAAGCGGGGTTGGGGTTTAAAGATGGTATCTCACTAATGAGAGAGTTATCTGTAAAATTAAGTTTAGAGATAGTTTTGAGCATCAGTGAAAGAGCATAGCAAACTCGCGGAATGGTGTTTGTATCTATATAGATAGAGGCATTCAAGAAACGCTTGATACGGGTTTCAAAGTTTTTACCCGAGCAGTATCGAAGGATTTTCCTTTCCAGTTTCTCAAGCTCCGTGGCTACCGTTGGGGAGAGGGAGAACCAGATGGGGAAGGCATAAGTTAAAATGGGTCTTATAAGGGTTTTGTAGAAGAGGAGTTTAGAGCTTTTATAAGGTAATCTGTGTCTTAGGAAAGGTGTAAGGGAATTAGTGATTTTACGTGCTTTGCTGAGAGAAAATCTGGCATGGTAGTTGAATTTAAAAAGATTATTAAAGTGCACCCCAAGGTATTTGAGACTATTTTTGACCTGAATACTATTATTGTTGATTTTTAATTTGAGAAGTTTACTGTCTTTAGAGACACCTGAAGGGCCTTTTCCACACGCGTTGCGGATGCAGATTAATTCAGATTTTTGGTTGTTGATATTAATACCCCAGGTTTGATAGAAGTCGTTGATAATGGAGACGTGTTTTTCCAGGTGTCTTAAAGCGACAAAAGGGTCGCTATGGCTAGAGTAGGCGATGGTATCATCGGCATAGAGTATGGCTGTGGAGACCAGATTGCTTTCTGAGAGGATATGAGGGAAGTCATGAAGGAATAGGTTGTAGAGGTGGGGGCCAAGGATAGAGCCTTGGGGGCCCCGCGGTCGCAGCCACAAGTGTTAGACTTGGTGCCTTGGATTTGAATGAAAAATTGACGGTCATTTAGAAAACTGCATAGAAGGGAATTTATATGAGCAGGAAAGTTGAGTTCGGAGATTTTAGAAATGAGTCCGTCTCTCCCGACACTATCGAATGCCTTTTCGATATCTAACGAGCAGGCAACTGTGCAGCGCTTATTGTTCAGATTAAGCGAGATGTCATTGTGGAGTTTGAGCAACGCATGTACCGTTGAGTGGCCTCTACGGAAACCGAATTGATAGTCTGGGATGGGGTCAATTGGATTGTCAGTAGGAGAGAGAAGATTGTTTAGAATAATCCTTTCTAGGATCTTTCCAATATTGGAGAGAAGTGAAATGGGTCGAAAATTATTAATATCAGAAGAGTTAGGTTTTTTTTGAATAGGCAATATCCTGGCAATTTTCCAGGAAGTAGGAAAGTATCCATTATTAATACAATTGTTGAAGATGATGGTGCGGAAGCTAATAGCCGATGGGGGTAACTTTTTGAGGTGAAAATTGGAAATTCCGTCAGGGCCAGTCGAATTTTTAGATTTAAGTTGAGAAATGATCGATGAAACTTCATCGATATCAGTGAAGATATGAGGAGCAATGGGTCTTAGGGCGGTATTATCAGAGTCGAAGTTGAAAATACGGGTAGGTCTGGAGAGGCGGGTGAGGCGAGCTTTGCTAATGGCAGCATTTGAAATTTGAGGGTTAAAGGATGGAATCTTTTCTTGGTAGATCTCATTAAAGTGATCGGCGAAAGCAGAGACAATATTAGACTCATTTGTGATGATTTGGTTGTTGATAGAAAGTTGTTCGCAGGTAAATTTTGTCTTCCTCCCAATAAGCCTGAAGGCCTCCTTAAAGGCTTGTGGGCCCGGTTTGATCTTAGCTAGCTTGTTACTGAATTGTTTATTAAGCCATATCCTTACTTTGTCCTGAATGATTTTGCAGAGGAGAGCAATTCTGTTGGAGAGATCTTTGTATTGGGGGTTGGATCTATTGTAAGTGTTTTGGAAAAGGTGTTTAAGCTTTTTTTGCCATTGGTGTTTTAACTTGAATAAGTTTTCATTGTCAGCTGGAAGGTTTTTATATTTTTTGAAGGAGATGTTGGTTTGATGGGAGTGGCAATCTAGTGAATTAAGGAGAGTTTCGTTAAAGATGAAGATGTGGTTGTCAATCTCATTGTTGGTAAGGTAGAGCGTATGGGGGGGGTAAGCGAGGAGATATAGTTAAGTCGAGATGTTCCCCAAAGGAGTCCCAGTTTGTGTCCTTGAAGGAAGTAGAGGTGGCGTGGACAAGAAGAGGAATGTTAACCTCGGCCAAGTCCATTTTGAGAAGGACAGGGCAATGCTCTGTAAAGGTAGGAAGGGTGTAGATATCATAGTTGGTATTGATTTGATTCAATATATGGGATGAGATTAAGAAGTGGTCTAGGAAGGAAGAACTCCTAGGGAAAGAAGGTGTGGGAGACGCTAAGTTAACAAGCGAAGGATTATTAGAGTTAATCCAATTCTCCAAGGTTTTACCATTGAGGTTGTATCTAGAGTAGGGTTTCCAGAACATCTCTTTTATAGAGAACATGTTCTCTTTTTCCATTCCGATCTTTTTTACACTCTCTTTTTTCATAAAATTCTTTTTTTGTTATCTTTTTTTTGCACGTCCTCTTTTTAGTCTCTTTTTCGAAATACAAAATAGGTTTTTCACAAATGAACTTCAAAATTAATTGTATTTCAAATTTTATGTGATTCTCAACTTTGAAAACAATTCACCATTGGAACTTGGAAGTTTCAACAATTTTAGATTCTCTCAAAAAAAATGTATGCCACTCAGCCCTAAATCAATCCTTAACAATTTAAATAAAAGCTGGTTGAAAGTGAAGTACAATGCTTGAAATAAAATGCATTAATTGTTCAAAAAATATATTAAGTACATAGAAAAATGGACACTTCAATTTTCATTAGATGATCTTGATGATGTTGCGAATATTTGATTTTGAAAAATGTTAGAGAATGTGGAACTAAAAAATGAAGACTTTCGGAAAACAGTGTCTGATAAAAAAGGGTTAATTTTTTTTGTTCTTCAAATAATTCTGAATTTCTTTCCGAATTTAGTATTATTTTTAGGTCTGTTCCATTGGGCCCTGCAAAGTTTCTTCTTGGTATTTACTAGTAGATGATGAATGGAGTAATTTAATTTTGCCAACAAATCTAACCTCAATATAAATGTAATTTTTGTTGTTTGTATTTGTATATTATTTTTGATTAGAGAAACACCAACAACAGTAATTTACTATATATGTAATTTCTTTTTACTGATAGTGCTGCTTTTTTGCGTGGATACAATTCGTATCTACATTATTGAAGTGCTTTAAACTTATTTGACTACGGAGCCAGAAGTACTTAACAGTAGATGATGCAGGCCAAAGGAACATACCTAATATAATTATGTATGAAGTTTTTAAAAAATTTTTGTTTTTTTTTCTGTTTTCCTCGGAAAAATTTTTAGAAGAAAATAACAGTTTAAAAGTGGGAACTGGGAACTGTTAAGTCAATTTTAATAGTGGCTTACAGTTTGAAGGATTAAAACTTTCAAAAGTTTTACAATACATTTTTAAATGAAAATAAATACCCATCACAAATAAGAAATTTTCAAAAATATGAAACTTCAGATTAAGAATCATAACATTCACCCTGTTCTGAATTCCCATCGGTCATAAAATCCTATCGTTTTCAAACTCTAGCAGTCGTACTTATTAGATTTGTGTCTACTTAGACACTGTCTAACTATTTTCAAATTGGTGGAAATATGCTTTATTTAATTAAAATAAATATCACATTATTCTCGGTTTGGACAATCTACTCTTGTGTCTAAGTTAGGCAGCTATACGACAACAATAAACAAGGTTTTTGAATACATTTTCCAAAGTTAGGCAGTTGTCTAATGTTAGACAACGTTTATAAATAAGAACATAGGTGTTTTGAAATAATTCTCGCTTTCAATACTGGCGGATTGAGTGTGCTTTGATTTTCGATCGGATTGAAAATTCTTGACGTTTGGAATTTTTATATCCGATTTGGAATTGGCAAAATTTTAAAAATGTTGTTTCAGCTAAAAAGGTGCGTTCCTTTAGTTTGAAACTCTGTGCATTTGTGTGAATTTCTACACATTATATTTTTGATGTGTAAACATCTATACTGGCGGTAGGGTGAAAAGAAAACGTAACGTAACGTTGTAATCGTGATCGTGGTCGTGATCGTGATTCTGAGCTTTACGAAAATTGAGTGCGTTCAACAATATGTACGTTCAGTAACTAAACGTTGAGTATTTATATACGAAATCGAAATGTCGAGTTCAGTTCGGGTTGAAATTTGGTTGGCTGCTTAGAGGATATATTAAGCCCCTATTACACGATGATTCTTTGCGTCTGACTCTATTCGAACATAATGAGTGCGAAAGACAAAAAAGATAAGATGGAAGACCAGTTGCCCTGTGAGTCGTGGGCCAAGATTTACGAGACTCTTTATAACGCTTCTTTAGCATTAGGCTACGCGCAAACCAACGCGATGGCGGTGACGATAAAAATGTGGATGCCTCATATAAAAATCAAAGCACACTTCAATCGTGTAGATGTGTGCCTTTCATTGATTTATGTGTAAGGCATCCACAATTTTATCGTGATCGCCACCGCTATCGCGTTTGTTTGCAGCTACCTTTATCCGTATTTTGTATTCTTTGCATTACTTTTTTTCAATTACATGACTGCTTTGAGACCAGAGCAGTTTTCCTATTTTGTTTTCCTTTCAGTTCCATAGATTTTTGATGTGTAAACATCTATAATGGCGGTAGGGTGAAAAAAAACGTAACGTATCTTGTAGTCGTGATTCTTATCTTATAGCCGTGGTCGTGATTTTGATCTGAGCCAGAGATTAGTCTGCTATTACACGATGCATCTAGACGCGCGACTTTTCGAACTACGTAAGTGCAAAAGAGAAAAAAAAATCGAAAAGATGAGACGGAAAAAAAGTGACCGGTGTCGCGTGAGTAAAATTTTCGATGCAACTATTTGACGTTTCTCTTTTCTCTTGTCCGTTTTTTACTGTTCTGCTTCATATGGTTTTGTTGTTCAAAGCGTAAATTTCGATGCAACGCACTGTTATTGATAGCCTTATAGGCTTTCCATAAATGAGAAATTCATCTTTAAAAACAACATAAATAAAATAAATTATTGCTTTTCTTGACTGATATTCATTTAAAGGCACACAAACCTTTCTTTCTTCAATATATCAAATAAAGAAAACAAAAATAAAAACAGAAAACGTTTTTTAATTGTTTGAGCACAGCCCAACACGAAAATGAAAAATAAAGAGAACTGTCAAATTAGATTCATGACTTTGTTTTCAACGTGTAATAGCGCTTGAAACAGCGGACGAAATAAAAAAGAATTCGAAGAAGGCGCATGCAACTAGATTCATCGTGTAATAGCAGACTTACGAATTATCCATAATCTCTGTTCTGAGCTTCACGGAAATTGAGTGCGTTCAACGCTTTGTACGCTCAGTAACTAAACGCTGAGTGTTTATATACGAAATCAAAAAGTCGAGTTCAGTTTGGGTTGAAGTGTGGTTGGTTGCTTAGACCATATTATAGTACATGGACGAAATAAGGTCATTGACTGGAAAATATTTTTAAATATAATTTTAATGATTGACTAAGAGCCCACTGCTGTTTGTGGGTGTGAGTGATCGCAAAAATTCACTGGTATGTTTAGATAGATCTTAACTTTTTATAAGCGTGGTTGGGGCCTTTGTCGGTAAAATAAAAAACGCATTTTCCATGCATCATTACTGATTTTCAAATTTGCTTATGAAAAGTTAAGATCTATATAAAAATTCCCAATAAATTTTTGCTATCATCCACACCCTAAATTTGATGTAGGCTCTCGGTCTATGAGGCATTCGGACGAATGTTGATGTTTACACATCTTAACCGTGAGTCCCGGCACTCACACTTTTTTTTTTATATTCTGTTAACGGATTTGATTCGGAATGGAAATCAGAACAGCGTGACTATTGTTTTTGAATTAATAGACATGGTCAGGAAAATGAGATCTCGGAGATCTCAGCAATCTCAGTTACATGAACAGGATTCCTCAGCAAAATTTCTCAGCTTTGCTGTCAAAACTCTGAGGAAAAAAAATTTGGAATCGCTTGCTCACTTTTTGAGTGAGAAAAATCTCTGAGATCTCATTTTTCTGAACACGACAATTGATTAATGTTTTCGAAACTGTTTTAAATTCAAACTCTTCTGTCTTCTATACCTGAAACTAATTCTCTTAATAAATTAAAAAAATATTTTGTGAACAAGTCGTTATTTTAATCGTTTTTGGTTGATGTTTTTTTTTTGGTTATGTTTGCATATTGGAAATGTTCTCTTTTTTTTCATTTAAATTATGGACACCCTAATCTAGAGTCACCCCAGTTGGGGCTTCTGGCGTTCAGATCGCCGCCTATGATGGCACCGTCAAAAGAGTTCGCGAGATTCTCGATTCTGTTGAGCTCGCTATCTAAAAAGGCAGGAGTGCTGTTGGTGGGGAAATAAATGGTGCCAAGGAGCAGCTTCTTGGTGTTATTGTTGCTTCTGAAGGAGATGGTTATAAAGAAAGCAGGATAGTGTGGTGAATGCCAGTTGACAATGTCATACTTGATGTTGTTTTTGAGAATAATGGCAACGCCTTGGAGTTGGTCATTTCTAAGTATATTGTAGGAATCGATAAAAACTTTATGTTTGTTGTTCAAATGCGTTTCTTGGATGAAAGCAAATGATATGTTACTTGCCTGGAGAATTTTAAGGAGTTCTATTCTCCTGGCATGATGAATTAGGGACGTAATGTTGAATTGTAGGAGGTTTATTATCATTGTGAGTCGGAAATTAAGAGGTTGTTGACAAGCTCAAGATAAGCAAGTCTCTTCTGAGTCAAGGAGTTGAAATTATTTAAATTTGCCATAAAATTTTCTATTCTATTGATAAGAACAGTCATGTCCATGCCAAATAGATCGTTAGAGAGATCTATAAATTGACTGATCACGCTGGAATTCTTTTTAAAAGCTGAGGGTTATAATAAAATTAATTTAAAGTCTAGGCTGGCGACTGTCACTTGACCAAAAAAGCGAGTGAGGAGTTAGGAGTGTGGAGTGAGAAGGTAGGAGTGAGGAGTTAGGAGTGAGTAGTGAGGAGCTAGGAGTTAGGAGTTAGGAGTTAGGAGTGAGGAGTGATTAGTGAGGAGTTAGGAGTGAGGATTGTGGAGTGAGGAGTGGGGAGTGAGGAGTGGGGAGTGCGGAGATTAAAAACGACAGCCCTTAATAGAATGTTTGAAGAGAGACAAAATGACGGATACTACAGAAAATGAGTAAATCAAATTAAGAGCGTAATGCCTAACTTAGGCATCAGCCGCCTAACCTTATACCAATACCAGTACTACTGTCTGCCATTGGAAACTGAGGTGTGGGTGGGGTGGACTTTGCGGCCGACGACTGGCAAAGGCGAGTTATATTAATGCATGAGTATGAGTTATGATTGTTTTAAGAATTCTTATTTTTGTAAGAGTAGAGATAAGTTTTTTTCTTAATAAATTATTAAACAATTTTAAAAATAAAAGTTTAATTTTGTAGAAAACATTACAAAAAATTGATATTATTTTAGTATTTTAATGTATTTGTAACGCTTGTTTTTTGGAATTATTAAAGAAGAAAAGACGTGTTTTTCTGTAACTTTCACAGGGCCACTTGCTTCTATGAGCTTTAAAACTTTGGGATATTTAATAAGTTAACCAGCCAGAAAGATACGGCTTTACACTCTTGCTTTTTTAATTAACCAACTCGCCGCGGTGTGCACAGGAACTTTTTTTTGTCACTCGAGCGCGAGGATAGTTTTAAAAATTATATATGTCTAGAGTAAGTATGTACTTCTTCTTATATGTACATATGTATGTTGTTGAAAGAAATACTTTTATGTATGTACATAGGTATTTACTTATCTTTTGTCTGATAATATTTAGACACGTAAATGATGTTCATTAAACCCTGTAACAGGTCGATTTTTGTAAGTAAGGCAGGATCTTGACCTTAAAGCCGTCTGTAAACTTTTGAGATGCACTGGTCAGTTTGAGGAACTTATAGAAAATTGATCCCAATTCACTTTATTGAGATAAATCACTTTTACTATACGATCAATATAGCATGTTTCAAAAAACTTCTTTGGTAAGACAAGCAGGTAAACAGAAAGAAAGTTACCAAAAACCCGTCGATTTCCAGTAGAATCATTCATCCAACAATTGGTCAAATTTTTATTAATTCAAAGAAAAGCACGTAGTTTATACTCCAAAGTCAGATTGTAATTATCTGTGATTACACATAATTACAAAGATTTTTTTCAGATATTGGCACGAGTACGATAACTATGGCGCCAAGAATTGATATCGGTTTTTTGTAGAGGGGTCAAAAACAAGTATTTTTCACTTAGGAGGCTGGGTCTATCTCGCCCCGTTTAGGAGTTAGGGGCAATTTTAGAAAAAAATTACTTAAATTGAATAAAAATATATATTCAAAAATAACGGCAACACTTACAATAAAGTACTATACCGGTTTTGAAAGCCATTAATCTGTTCTATAATCCTTAATGTAAATAAAAATATTTATGTCAATAATTTTTGGAAAATTCGCATGCGAACTCAAAATTTTGATAAAAAAAATAAAAAAAAAAGTTTAGACCTATTTTTTTTTCAAAATTGTGAAATGAAGTGCTAAATTGGCTTTTTGAAGTCAGTGTTAATATCAATTCTAAATCGAACAAACAAAACAACAAAATGGTTTTATGGGCTCCAGGATATAAGCACCTCATATATATATCATAAATATATTTTCAGAAATTGGTCAGGCTTAGAAAACTTGTAATCCAAGCTTGAACTTTTTCAAGATCATTAGCGATTTTTGGCACCTCATTTATGGGATATTCGCAAAAAAAGTAAAGGTCAGCTAGTTTCAGTAATTGGTCAGGTACAGGTTTTTTTGTTATGAATTTTTAAAAAAAATTTCAAGGTCACAGTATAAAACTTTTAGCACCTCATTAGTCGAATTTATAAAAAACAAGTATGCAATTTAAAAGGTCAGTAAAAGGTCATAAAAGGTCAGGTAGTTTCAGTAATTGGTTAGGCATATATTTTTTTTAATATTTTTTTTTTTTATTTTTTTCAAGGTCATTTGTGGGATATTCGAAAAAAGTATATCCTCGTTTGCAAAATTCCACAAACGAGGTGCTAAAAGTCTTATACTAGTGACCTTGAATTTTTTTTTTTTTTTTTATTCATAAAAAAAATCTATAGCTGACCAATTTCCGAAACTAGCTGACCTTTTATGAGGATTGAGTTACCTTTCAAATGATATATATATTTTTCGTATATCCCATAAATGAGGTGCTAAAGGTACACGTGACCTTGGGACAAAACTTTTAAAAATTAATTAAAAAAAATCCAAGGCTGACCAATTTCTGAAACTTGCTGACCTTGTATGAGGATTGAGTTACCTTTCAGATGGTATATTTTTTATTCGAATATCCCATAAATGAGGTGCTAAAGGTTCACATGACCTTGTATGACCTTAAAAAATTAAAAAGCTTATTTTTTTATGATTTTTTGCATTTTTTTGCGAAATTCCACAAACGAGGTGCTAAAATTCTTATACTAGTGACCTTGAATTTTTTTTTTTTTAATTCATAAAAAAAATTTACTGACCTTTTAAATTGCATACTTGTTTTTTATAAATTCGACTAATGAGGTGCTAAAAGTCTTATACTGTGACCATGAAATTTTTTTTGGGGAGAGTATGATAACCGTGGCGACAAGAAATGATAACTTTTTTTTGTAGAACACTTCAATAAAAGTATTTTTTACTATAGGAGGGGGGCAATTTTATGAAAAAAGTACTAAAAATGAAAAAAAATCATTAAAAAATAACGGTAATACCTACAATTTGGTATTATACCTTTTTTTAATGCCAATACTTTGTTCTATCAGCCAATTTTTTAAATGAAGTGAATTCTTTGCAGTTTTTGAAAAAATGAGTTTCAAAATCAAAATTTGGAAAAAAAACATACAAACATTTTTTTAGTGTAATTTATCAAAACTTTGAGATTTTATATTATTTTTTTTTCTCGGAATTTAATGCTCTTATTAAATCTTAATCAAAAACTGAAAACTAGATGATTTTATATCTTCTAGTTTTCGAGAAAATTGAACATTACCAAAACTTCTATTTTAATTTAATTAATTAATAACTGAATATGGATTAAAAATAGTAGGATAAATTTAAAGTTTCTTTAAACCCAGATTCTTTAAATGCAAAAGAAACTTTGCATACACCCAACCTTGCACCTTCCCCAAATCCTATAGTGTGCCCAAGCAGGGGGGTTGCAGGGGGGCAGCATGCCCCCCCCCCCCATACATATTTCACCGTTTTGCGCCGTCGTATAGCATGGGTGCGGAGATAGTACGGTTACTTAGGCGCCAAGAAATGAGAACGGGTTTTTGTAAAACAGTTCAATACAAGCATTTTTTTACTATGGGAGGGGGAGGGATGAGTTTTTTCTAGTAAGTATAGTACAGTAAGTCATTTAGCTTTACCCAGAATGCACCACGAGGAGGAAGACTTACACTGCATTTCACGACCAAGTCAGTCAGTCAGTTAGTCAGTCAGTTAGTCAATCAGTCAGTCAGTTAATATTGTCCTAGAAATGTATGTTAGTTTCGTCAATGAAGCCATCGTCTGTAGTTTCGTTTCTGTCAAGTTCGTAAAGTTCGTCGTTGATCGTGAAGAGCCTTGGCTGTTTAGATGGGATAACAGCCTCTAGATTTTCACTTCCAACGGTGGGCGGATCAAAATCTGTAAGGTGTAATCCAACAGATTCAGCTCCATCGGCAATGCATGGGTACACTTTTTCATGCAAAACAAAATTTTATTAAATAAAAAAAAAATTGGTAATGTTCAATTTTCTCGAAAACTAGAAGACATAAAATCATCTAGTTTTCAGTTTTTGATTAAGAATCAATAAGAGCATTGAATTCTCAGAAAAAAAAATAATATAAAATCTCAAAGTTTTGATAAATTATACTTAAAAATTTTTGTTTATGTTTTTTTTTCCAAATTATGATTTTGAAACTGATAAATTACACTTAAAAATTTTTGTTTATGCTTTTTTTTCCAAATTATGATTTTGAAACTCAGTTTTTCAAAAACTAGGCAAAGAATTCACTTGATTTAAAAAATTGGCTAATAGAACAAGGTATTGGATTTAAAAAAAGGTATAATATCAAATTGTAGGTATTACCGTTATTTTTTAATGATTTTTTTTCATTTTTAGTACTTTTTTCATAAAATTGCCCCACCCGCCCAAACGGGGGGAGATAGACCCCCCCCCTCCTATAGTAAAAAATGCTTGTATTGAAGTGTTCTAAAAAAAACCGTTATCATTTCTTGTCGCCACGGTTATCATACTCGTGCCTTTTTTTCTTAAATTCATAAAAAAAACCTATACCTGACCAATTACTGAAACTAGCTGACATTTTATCACGATCCGGTGGCCTTTCAAATGGTATACTTTTTTTGTGAATATCCCATAAATGAGGTGCTAAGATCCCGGAGCCGGTTTTATGTCTTCTATAGTTTTTGAGAAAATTGAAAATTACTTGAAACTACTTTTTTATGAGATTTTTGTTTTTTTGCTTGCTTACATAAATACATCATTGCTAGCACCCAATATTACGGCTTATAAACAGTGAGGTATGTATGGGGGCATGCTGCCCCCCTGCAATCCCCCTGCTTGAGCACACTATAGAATTTGGGATATGTGCGAGGTTGGGTGTATGCAAAGTTTCTTTTGCATTTAAAGAATCTGGATTTAGAGAAAATTTGAATTTATCCTATATATCCAATGTCAACAGCTTTTTTCTAAATATACATATACGTATACGTTGCTCAAAGTTCCACATTTAACCTTTTCATATATGAAAACGTTATGCATTATAAAAAATTCACATTACCTAGGTACTACTGTACGACTGCAGCAAATCTATATAATTTCTTAATATATTTCGTTAGTGTCTTGCATACCTATATATAATGCAACTATAACGCTTGATTAATTGCTGTACTTTACTTACAAAGATGAACCTATCATCAACATCCTCAAAATGAAATCACCGTAAATACCAAAAAAAACCTGCCATACGGTGAATAAAAATAAAATAAAATCAACCAAAAATTATCTTTTCCATGTAAGTTTGGCTGATGGTACATTAGAATAAATCCATCAAATTGATGAGGCAAAAATAAAAATCACCATTTTTTGGTTCTGGTTCATCGGGGTTTTGAACTTCAAAGAACGTCTTGTTCCACTTGACCATATAGTCGCAAACTAACAACACAGTTTTGACAAACAGTTTTAGGCATCAGAGCTTATCTAAATTACACATTTGCGTTTTAAAGTTATCAAAATAAGCTATTTTCAAGAATTCGGTCACCAATTTCTTTATTTTTTTTTAGCTTCATTCATCGCAAATGTTACAAAAACAGTGTGGGATATTAAAACAACTTCTCCGTGATGTAGACATTGTGATAATTTCTTCATAACTGGATATTAAAAAAATTACCAAAGTGCAAAATGTGCAACTACTCTAACTAAAAATTTACCCGATTTGCCATTCCAGCATAGTTGAGGTACATTAGAAATGAAAAAAGCATTTATGTATTTTAAAACTTTGAATAAATTCTTTTTTAAATTTGCTCTTCTTCACGTGCAAGTCTTGAAAGCCTAAGAACAGGGTTGGCCGAATTAACTACACTACATTTTCTACATCATTAACTATTTTTTGTATCCTTTAAGAACCATTACCCCGTTTTTACAAAGTGAAATTATCTTCGAAATTAGCTCTGCGAAAAAGAGAAAAAATTTTTTCGAAATAACGACTTAAAATAACGGTAACGCGATAGTTAAAAAAGTGAATACGATACAAAAATCGATCGGAAAACATTTAAAACTATTGCAACTGCAACTCAGTGAAAAAGTGAAGAAGTCCTTAGCGAAAATAAAGACTTCCAAAACTAATTCAGTGAATATAAAAAAAAAAAAAAAAAAAAAAAAACAAAATTTTTAAATCAGTTAGTAGCTCATGTTAATGAATATAACCATGCTACGAAGCTTCATAGAGGAGAACTGAATATAGAAAAAAAAAAAAAAAAAAAAAAAAAAAAAAAAAAATATGACAAAAAAAAAAAATTAAAAAATAAAATTGACTAAATTCTACCAGAAAATATTATAAATTTGCCGAAAGGAGCAGAAGCCCCACAAGGAAAAGAATTACACAGGGAGCAAAACAGGGAACAAAACTGGGTAGACGACGAGGCAACAGCCGATTTCGAGGAGCACTTCAGATCCATTCAACAAAAATTGAGGAGAAACCAACTAAACAAAAATCCATCATCCAGAGAAAATCAACAACTGTAGAACAGAAGAAACCAAGAATTATGTAAGAATATTTTAAGAATAAAATAACAATAAGAATTTTATAAGAATATTTAAAGAAAAAAAAAAAAATCTTAAGAGTAATAAGAATATTTTGAGAATAAAATAACAATAAGAATTTTATAAGAATATTTAAAGAAAAAAAAAAAAATCTTAAGAGTAATATCTTTTTTTTATAAATTAAATTTCGAGAGTTAAATTGTAAACCAATTTCCACAAACATGAATCTAAATAATAATCAACCTGGGCAAGTAGACGAAACACCCAAGAAAAATTTAACGTTAGACCCGTTAAAGTACATCGAAAAGCTTCCTACATTCGATGGTCGTTCCGAAGATCTCTACACATTCTTAACGAACGTAGATGACATAATCCCCACATTACTAGAATATAATACACAATCTCAAAGAATGTGTATTAACATTCTAAAGTCAAAATTTATTGGCAAAGCTAAACGCTGTATTGAGATTCATGCTCATTTACAAAAATGGCAAGACATTAAACAAATGCTTATTAACAATTTCGGAGGATTTAAAAACTCCTTTCAAATATATGAAGATTTACGTCAAACCAGCTTTAAAGGTGACGTATTAACATTTTATAATAACATTCAAAAAACCTTGTGCGACTTAAATCAGAAAAGCGTACAAGAAAACAAATCACACGAGGTAGAGAATAATAACCTTACTGCCTTAAATATTTTTAAAGAAAAATTACCGACAAACATGAGGACAATCCTCTACGCCCTTAAACCAACAAGTTTACAACACGCTCTCTACGAACTCACACATGCAGGATTTGTCAATTCAAGTCCTTTTGAAGAAAAACCTCATAAATCTCAAAATAATCAACACACCCAACATAAAAATTTCGAACCAAAAATATATTACCCCCAACAACAACAACAACAAACACCTAGATCAAATTACCAAAATCACGGACAATTTAGGAACAACTTTGGTTATAACAATTTCAGACAGCAACAAACTTTTAAACCTCCATTCAACCACTTTAATAATAATAATCAAAATAACAATAATTTCAGACCCCAAAATAACTTTAATAATAGTAGAAACTATAATAACAATAATAATAATAATAATAATAATCAAAGACCACAACCTATGGATGTAGATCCAGGAAGTAGTCAACTTCGGCGAATAGCGCCTAGACAGATGAATTATTCAAGAAGAAATAATAGTACCGAATACTATAGCAACGAAAGGAATGATCCTGCGGGATTAGAAAAAATAAATAGCAACCAAGAACCTGACACAAATTTTCGGGTACAAGCCTCGGAAACAGATCAGGACTTCCCTATCTCAAGTTAGAAAAAAACGGGAAATGTATAAGAATGCTCATAGATACTGGAGCAACAAATAGTATTATAAATAAAAAAGATTCACCCCCAAAATATATTATCAAAAGAATTACCCCTTTACAAATTAATACAGTAGGAAATCCAGTCATCGTGACAGAAGAGGCAACATTTCCTAAAGACAAATTCGCACTACCAGTTAAAGAAGATTGCACATTCCAAATTATGAGCTTTAGCGAACATTATAACGGATTAATAGGAAATAATATCTTAATGACGAATAATTCTAAAATTGATTATAAAACAAAAACTCTCGAATTAAACAACACAAAAATTCCTATTTTTTTTGATGAAACCGATGAACAAGAATATGCTGTGGAAATTCATCACCTAAACGACTTAAAACCATACGACTCAATATTTGATGAATTTGAGGAAAAAAATACGAACCACATGAATACGGAAGAAAAAGATAATTTATTTAGAACCCTTAAAGACTATTCAGATGTTTTCTTTCATAAAGGAGATGATCTATCTTTCACTTCACACGTGAAACATAAACTTCCACTTAACGACACTTCTCCAATATTTACAAGGATATATAGATATCCTGAAGTACATAAAAACGAGGTTAATAGACAAGTTCAAGAACTTTTAGACCAAGGAATAATAAAACATTCTACTTCACCTTATAATGCCCCTATTTGGGTCGTTCCCAAAAAAGCGGACAAAATGGGAAACAAAGAATGGCGTATTGTAATTGATTATCGTAAATTAAATCAAGTTACCAAAGAGGATAAATTCCCTATTCCTCTGATCGAAGATATATTGGACAAAATGGGTAGAGCTAATTATTTCTCTACATTAGATTTAACGAAAGGATTCTATCAAATAGAAATTAATCCGGAAGATCGAGAAAAAACAGCATTTTCGACATTATCAGGTCATTATGAATGGATACGTATGCCTTTCGGGTTGAAAAATGCACCCGCTACGTTCCAACGCATGATGAACGAAGTATTAAGAGACTTCATAGGTAAAATTTGTTATGTATATCTCGATGATATCATAATCTTCAGTACTTCACTTCAAGAACACATTCTCCATTTAAAAATGATATTCGAAAGACTTCGTAAACTTAATTTAAAAGTTTCGTTAAATAAATGCGATTTTCTGAAAAAAGAATCAGAATTTTTAGGACATATCATCACGCCAGAAGGCATAAAACCGAACCCATCAAAAATACAGACTATCAAAGATTTTCCTATACCCAAAACCGTAAAAGAGATACAGTCATTTCTCGGACTGACAGGGTATTACCGTAAATTCATTCAAGACTATGCAAAAATTATCAAACCAATGACCCTCTATTTGAAAAAAGATACTAAAATTGATCTAAATAATGAAAAATATATCGAAGCATTCGACAAACTAAAAGAAATAATGACAGATACCTTGATAAATAAACATCCAGATTTTAATAAAGAATTTCTATTAACAACAGACGCTAGCAATTTTGCTATTGGTGCTGTATTAAGCCAGTCTCATGGACCACTTTCTTTTGCTTCACGCACACTTAATAAACATGAATGCAACTACTCTACGATAGAGAAGGAGTTACTTGCAATTGTCTGGGCAACCAAACAATTTCGTCATTACCTTTACGGTAGGAAATTTAAAATACTAACGGACCATAGACCTCTCGTATGGCTCCATAATTTAAAAGAACCAAATTCGAAACTCCAACGATGGAAAATAAAATTGGAAGAATTCGATTTCAATATTGAATATATCCAAGGAAAAGAAAACAAAGTGGCAGATGCCTTATCAAGAATTAAAATAAGTGAAATAAATGCATTAAAAGAAGACTTAGTATCCACCCAACATTCAGTAGAATCTGATAGCACAGATTTAATTCCAATAACTGATAAACCCTTAAATATGTTCAAGAGACAAATCATAATAAAAAAGACAGACATTAATTCAGAAAAAATTACTTTCCCATACAAAGGAAAAAGACTTATTATTATCACGCGAAAAGAATTTACAGACAAAGACTTTGAATTCATAATTTCAGAATGCGACACAAACATTACAAATTCTATATTTTTCGATAACGATGATATAGCTTTAAAAAGATACGAGACAGAAGACGAACTCTTCTTAAAATTCCAGAACTATTGGAAAAAGCATCATAACGGACAAAAACTATTAAGAACAATGACAAATTTAATAAATTTATATCCCCCAAGAACGGAAGACGAAATAATTAAAATACACAAATCACATAACCACATAGGTATAGAAAAAACCTATCTAGAAATAATAAGAAAATACTATATGCCAAATCTGAGAGAATTAATTAATAAAATAATAAACAATTGCGAAATTTGCAACTTTAAAATTGAAAGAAACCCAATCAAACTCCCTTACGAAAAAACACCTACACCTAAAGGTCCACACATACACTACCATATGGATTTATATATCGTAAAGAAAAATAAAACCATTTTAACTTGTATAGACAAATTTTCAAAATTTGTAGCAGTAGAAAAAACAGAATCAAAAAACCAATTGGATGTTCTTAACGCAATGATCAAAATTTTTAGCTATATGACTAAACCAAAATTCTTAACTATAGACAACGATACAACATTCGGTTCTCCCACAATAACCAAATATCTCACAGACAACGAAGTAATTACTCACACCACTACTCCTTATCGCCATACCGGAAACTCAGATATCGAACGATTCCACAGTACTCTAAACGAGAACCTTAGACTTTTTGAAAGAAAAAAAAATAATTTAGTTGACAATTTAGCGCGATCGGTTGAAGTTTACAATCGGACGATTCACTTGACTACTTTAGAAAAACCAAATGATATACACTTCGGTAAAGTGAACCCGACAAAGGTTTATGAAAGGATAGAAAAAGTTAAAACTAGAAATACTCTTAAAATTAATAAAGGAAGAAATGATTGTGAAATAAATCCAGAATTTACAAATTGTAACCCCATTGGAATTGACAAATTAAAAACGAAACACATTAAAGTGAAAGTGATAAAAACAGACTTAAACAAAGTGACTATACAGCCTCGCATTAACAAACAAATACTACACAAAGACCAATTCAGGAAAAAGAAAAAATTTACTAAACCTATTAATATCCCTTTAAACTCTATTAATAATAAAAATGACAACCCAAGCCCTAATAGTGATACTGACTCTATGGCAGTCAATACTGGTTAAAACCCAAGACTTACAAGTGTATGAAATACATAAAGAATTTGTTTTAATCGAATCAACTCCAGTACATTTAATTGAAGATTACTGCAACATTTTACACATAATCAATTTAACTAAATACGAAGAAATAATAAACGAACTAAAATCCCAATATAAATCAATCCCTAATAAGACTTACAAACAACTTAGCGATCTTACAAAATTAGAAAATAAAATAAATAGATTGATCCCTCACAAGATCGTGAAAAGAGGAGTAATTAACTTTATAGGTTCAGGAATGAAGTTCCTCTACGGAACAATGGACAACGATGACCGCGAAGAAATCGAAAACAAATTAAAAGAATACGAAATAAATAATAAACAATTAATAAATAATAACAATGCTCAAGTAAAAATTAATGAACGATTTGACGGACAGTTTAAGAAATTGACAGAAATAGTTAATAAAGGTACGACCACAATAAATGCACTTAAAAACCGAAAAAATGATATAAACGACCTAAGAATAGAACTAGAATTTAAGGATCAAGTAAGAGAAGTAAGACATAATTTCGAACTCATTGAAGACGTAGTGCTTAACGCACGCACGGGTGTTTTAACTCACGATATCCTCACGTTGGAAGAAATTCAGGAATACAATTTAACGTTTGAAACTTTGGAACATTTAAAAATGCATTTGGCTATATACGACGAAAATATATTAATAATAATTTCTATACCCCAATTTTCAAAAGAGTCTTATAATAAATATTACTTACAAGATTTTCCAATAAAAAACAAAACAATCAACTTATTAACTAACGAAATTTATAGACTAAGGAATAATCTATACTACCCAAGTGTAGAAACAAAAAATTTAACTAAAATAAATGATGAATGTATTAATGATATTATTTTGGAAAATGACCCGAATTCATGTAAAATTAAATTTTTAAACGAAACAATTGTAAAAGAATTAGGAGAATATTTAATCCTAAAAAATGTAAAACACATAAATCTAACCCAAAATTGTAATAAAAATAATTACAGCTTAGAAGGTAATTATCTTATAAAATTCAAAGAATGTAAAATATATTTAGACAATAAGTCTTTTAATAGGAGAGAATACAAAGGAGACTTAATAGTCCCTACACTAAATTTTAACTATGAAAATGATAAAGATATTGAAATTATAGATTATAAACCAATTGAAAATATTAAAATTTTAAAATATATAGAAGTATCTCCTCAACAATTAACATTTAGTATTACGACTCTAATAATTGTAACTACAATAATAATAGTATTATATATGTATTTAAAAAATAAGAACAAAAGATCAAATAATTCAATAGCGGTGAATCTACCATCGGTCGAATTCCACCAGATGGACGATTCAAGGAGGGGAGGAGTTATATATAACAAAGGCCTCATCAAATCACAACAAATCCAAGATAAAAATGCAGACGACAAAAACCTCACATTGCAAAAAACCCCAGATAAAAGCGCAGACGAAAAAAGCCTTACATTGCAACAAATCCCAGATAGAAATGCAGACGAAGATATAAACACACAAACAAAAGATGATATTATATTCAATCATCCATAGACCACCCAGATAGCAGACACACCATATCGTGGGAATAAGATAAGAACAGACCACTCAGATAGCAGACACGCCATCGAAAGAATAACATAAGAACCCTATATAAGTTAAGCGATCATATTGTATTAGTTCAGTAGTAATAGTAGTTTCAAATTATAACTCAGACGAATAAGTCGTCTTAAAATAAAGATTTTTTTTAAAAACTTAAAAATCAAATACAATAATTAAATTCGCGTAGTTAATTTAATAAACTACACGTCTTATTTTCTACAATACATATACATATACATATACATATACATATACATATACATATACATATACATATACATATACATATACATATACATATACATATACATATACATATACATATACATATACATATACATATACATATACATATACATATACATATACATATACATATACATATACATATACATATACATATACATATACATATACATATACATATACATATACATATACATATACATATACATATACATATACATATACATATACATATACATATACATATACATATACATATACATATACATATACATATACATATACATATACATATACATATACATATACATATACATATACATATACATATACATATACATATACATATACATATACATATACATATACATATACATATACATATACATATACATATACATATACATATACATATACATATACATATACATATACATATACAAGTACATATACATATACATATACATATACATATACATATACATATACATATACATATACATATACATATACATATACATATACATATACATATACATATACATATACATATACATATACATATACATATACATATACATATACATATACATATACATATACATATACATATACATATACATATACATATACATATACATATACATATACATATACATATACATATACATATACATATACATATACATATACATATACATATACATATACATATACATATACATATACATATACATATACATATACATATACATATACATATACATATACATATACATATACATATACATATACATATACATATACATATACATATACATATACATATACATATACATATACATATACATATACATATACATATACATATACATATACATATACATATACATATACATATACATATACATATACATATACATATACATATACATATACATATACATATACATATACATATACATATACATATACATATACATATACATATACATATACATATACATATACATATACATATACATATACATATACATATACATATACATATACATATACATATACATATACATATACATATACATATACATATACATATACATATACATATACATATACATATACATATACATATACATATACATATACATATACATATACATATACATATACATATACATATACATATACATATACATATACATATACATATACATATACATATACATATACATATACATATACATATACATATACATATACATATACATATACATATACATATACATATACATATACATATACATATACATATACATATACATATACATATACATATACATATACATATACATATACATATACATATACATATACATATACATATACATATACATATACATATACATATACATATACATATACATATACATATACATATACATATACATATACATATACATATACATATACATATACATATACATATACATATACATATACATATACATATACATATACATATACATATACATATACATATACATATACATATACATATACATATACATATACATATTCATATTCATATACGTATACATATACATATACATATACATATACATATACATATACATATACATATACATATACATATACATATACATATACATATACATATACATATACATATACATATACATATACATATACATATACATATACATATACATATACATATACATATACATATACATATACATATACATATACATATACATATACATATACATATACATATACATATACATATACATATACATATACATATACATATACATATACATATACATATACATATACATATACATATACATATACATATACATATACATATACATATACATATACATATACATATACATATACATATACATATACATATACATATACATATACATATACATATACATATACATATACATATACATATACATATACATATACATATACATATACATATACATATACATATACATATACATATACATATACATATACATATACATATACATATACATATACATATACATATACATATACATATACATATACATATACATATACATATACATATACATATACATATACATATACATATACATATACATATACATATACATATACATATACATATACATATACATATACATATACATATACATATACATATACATATACATATACATATACATATACATATACATATACATATACATATACATATACATATACATATACATATACATATACATATACATATACATATACATATACATATACATATACATATACATATACATATACATATACATATACATATACATATACATATACATATACATATACATATACATATACATATACATATACATATACATATACATATACATATACATATACATATACATATACATATACATATACATATACATATAACGGGTGATTTTTTAGCTGGTTTGGTTTTGGCAACACTGGTTTTGACAGCTGACGTGTGTTTAGTACCTTGTGTCACTGTCAAACAGCTTCAGTTTGGTTTGCAATTTAACCATGGATCGTCTTACAAATGAACAACGCTTGCAAATTATTGAATTTTACTATCAAAATTCGTGCTCGGTTCGAAATGTTCATCGCGCGCTGCTTCCATTTTATGGTCGGCATTCTCGACCTTCTGAGCAGTCTATTCGGAAGATTGTGACCAAATTTGCTACCAAATTTACTTTGTTGGACATTAAACCACCAACACGTTTACGTACTGTGCGTAGTGAAGAAAATATTGCGGCCGTATCAGCTAGTGTGACAGAAGACCGCGAAATGTCGATTCGCGATTATAACAAACTTTTTTTTGCCCGAAATGGAAGTTCTTGACTTGCATGATATGTGGTTTCAACAAGACGGTGCCACATGCCACACAGCACGCGAAACAATGGCGCAATTGCGAGGCGAGTTTGGTGAACAGTTAATTTCACGTTTCGGGCCGGTCAATTGGCCGCCTAGATCGTGCGATTTGACACCATTAGACTATTTTTTGTGGGTGTATGTCAAGGCTAATGTCTATAGGGACAAGCCCGGACAAGCCCGCTTCGATTGACGCACTGGAAGCCAACATCCATGCATTCATTCGTGAGATACCGGCCGATATGTGTGAAAGAGTATGCCAAAATTGGACTCAGCGGATGGGCTACCTGAGACGCAGCCGCGGTCAACATTTGCATGAAATTATCTTTAAATATTAAATTGCAAAGTTCAAACTATCGATTCAAATAAATATTTCATTCATTTTTTCAAATTTTTTGTGTTTTTTTTTTTTTTAAAGTTCTAAACCTCTTAAAAAATCACCCGTTACATATACATATACATATACATATACATATACATATACATATACATATACATATACATATACATATACATATACATATACATATACATATACATATACATATACATATACATATACATATACATATACATATACATATACATATACATATACATATACATATACATATACATATACATATACATATACATATACATATACATATACATATACATATACATATACATATACATATACATATACATATACATATACATATACATATACATATACATATACATATACATATACATATACATATACATATACATATACATATACATATACATATACATATACATATACATATACATATACATATACATATACATATACATATACATATACATATACATATACATATACATATACATATACATATACATATACATATACATATACATATACATATACATATACATATACATATACATATACATATACATATACATATACATATACATATACATATACATATACATATACATATACATATACATATACATATACATATACATATACATATACATATACATATACATATACATATACATATACATATACATATACATATACATATACATATACATATACATATACATATACATATACATATACATATACATATACATATACATATACATATACATATACATATACATATACATATACATATACATATACATATACATATACATATACATATACATATACATATACATATACATATACATATACATATACATATACATATACATATACATATACATATACATATACATATACATATACATATACATATACATATACATATACATATACATATACATATACATATACATATACATATACATATACATATACATATACATATACATATACATATACATATACATATACATATACATATACATATACATATACATATACATATACATATACATATACATATACATATACATATACATATACATATACATATACATATACATATACATATACATATACATATACATATACATATACATATACATATACATATACATATACATATACATATACATATACATATACATATACATATACATATACATATACATATACATATACATATACATATACATATACATATACATATACATATACATATACATATACATATACATATACATATACATATACATATACATATACATATACATATACATATACATATACATATACATATACATATACATATACATATACATATACATATACATATACATATACATATACATATACATATACATATACATATACATATACATATACATATACATATACATATACATATACATATACATATACATATACATATACATATACATATACATATACATATACATATACATATACATATACATATACATATACATATACATATACATATACATATACATATACATATACATATACATATACATATACATATACATATACATATACATATACATATACATATACATATACATATACATATACATATACATATACATATACATATACATATACATATACATATACATATACATATACATATACATATACATATACATATACATATACATATACATATACATATACATATACATATACATATACATATACATATACATATACATATACATATACATATACATATACATATACATATACATATACATATACATATACATATACATATACATATACATATACATATACATATACATATACATATACATATACATATACATATACATATACATATACATATACATATACATATACATATACATATACATATACATATACATATACATATACATATACATATACATATACATATACATATACATATACATATACATATACATATACATATACATATACATATACATATACATATACATATACATATACATATACATATACATATACATATACATATACATATACATATACATATACATATACATATACATATACATATACATATACATATACATATACATATACATATACATATACATATACATATACATATACATATACATATACATATACATATACATATACATATACATATACATATACATATACATATACATATACATATACATATACATATACATATACATATACATATACATATACATATACATATACATATACATATACATATACATATACATATACATATACATATACATATACATATACATATACATATACATATACATATACATATACATATACATATACATATACATATACATATACATATACATATACATATACATATACATATACATATACATATACATATACATATACATATACATATACATATACATATACATATACATATACATATACATATACATATACATATACATATACATATACATATACATATACATATACATATACATATACATATACATATACATATACATATACATATACATATACATATACATATACATATACATATACATATACATATACATATACATATACATATACATATACATATACATATACATATACATATACATATACATATACATATACATATACATATACATATACATATACATATACATATACATATACATATACATATACATATACATATACATATACATATACATATACATATACATATACATATACATATACATATACATATACATATACATATACATATACATATACATATACATATACATATACATATACATATACATATACATATACATATACATATACATATACATATACATATACATATACATATACATATACATATACATATACATATACATATACATATACATATACATATACATATACATATACATATACATATACATATACATATACATATACATATACATATACATATACATATACATATACATATACATATACATATACATATACATATACATATACATATACATATACATATACATATACATATACATATACATATACATATACATATACATATACATATACATATACATATACATATACATATACATATACATATACATATACATATACATATACATATACATATACATATACATATACATATACATATACATATACATATACATATACATATACATATACATATACATATACATATACATATACATATACATATACATATACATATACATATACATATACATATACATATACATATACATATACATATACATATACATATACATATACATATACATATACATATACATATACATATACATATACATATACATATACATATACATATACATATACATATACATATACATATACATATACATATACATATACATATACATATACATATACATATACATATACATATACATACAAAGTAAATTTAGAGAAATAATAAAATTTCAACAAAAATTTGAACATTTTAACTCGAAATTCAAGCTTCAAAATTACAACTGACAAATCATTTGATATTTGAAACTAAGTTTGCTACAATTTGTTTCATTAACTACATTTAACTACGTTTAACTACATAAACTACGTAGCAAATGTAAAAAATGTAGTGGCCATCCCTGCCTATGAACTCTTCTCCTTTTTTTGGTGTCCGTTTTATCATCTTTTTCGTATTCAAACCAGTAAGAACATAGCATGAACGCAATAATTGTGTCCATTCCCCTGACGTTTCGCCCTCTAATATTGTATCGAATCAACGCCTACAAAAATCTTCCTTAATTTTCTTCATTTTCATTACATACATTTATTTTAATCAAATTATTCTATAGCAGAGAAATTAGTTTACGAAAATCCTATAAATGAAGAATTGTCATCATTTACCAACCTTTTTAATTTTCTACCACTTTCGTTTTGAAAAATTTACATGTTTAACTTATACAAATGAATAGTATACCTAGTTAAGTAATTTAAACCCGATTAACGAAGGATTAATTGACTTTTAATGGTGATTCAGGGTTAAAAAGAGTGATGATAGCCAATTATATATGTATGTATATACTTGAACCAGCGTTGAACCTTATTTAATCCACTGAAATCGATGAGTTAAAAGCTTGAACCACTTTTGTGCAACTTGTCATGACTGCTTAAATTTATACAAAAATAAGTAATAACACTTATCCTTAACTATTTATTTCACCGGTTGTGGTTTCTACTAGGTAAATATGCTCTTTTAATTTTTAATTAACTAATTTAATTTTTATTAAACTTTAATTTTTCATTTTCCTTTTTCTGTAACACCAGTCAACAACTTTACTGTAGTTGCCTTAAGACTCCATATCCGTTATCCAATACTAAATAGTAAAACCATCAATATAGTATAGACATCCATTTTTGTGTAAATGCATTCACCAAATAAAAATTCGATCGCTATCCCATATAGGTAATCTTACTGATGAGTGATGACCCATCTATTTTTAAAATATTTATTTATTTTAATAACACCATACCTATTAAAAAAGCCTTTTATACATTCTCAACCCAATGCTAAAAAAATTTTAATGTTTAAATAAATGTATTATTTCATCTCTTTCTTATTAAATACCTACATTAATTATATACATATTATAATTAGATATGGTATCTGTTTGTATTTTTAAATAACAGCAGAATAATTAACTTCCCATTTTAATTTTAACATTTACCTTCCTCTTTCTAGTAAGTAAGTAAGTGAATTTTTATTTCATCATAAGATTTTCACAATTTGTTTGAACAATTATTTGAGCAATGGCAAAAGCCGTCAGCCAGATTGACAGTTAAGATGATTAAATATATTCATTTAAAGTTTACAAAAATAAAATTATAATTATACTTATTTATTTTTTTTTTAACTGAAGGTAGTTGTACTCTATTTATATTGACTATGTATGCGATAATGGTTTACGATATCCTATATACTGACGTTATGATTACTGGTACGTAATTTCGGTTTATAATCGTGGTTGGCTTTTGGTTCTTGATTGAGTTTGGTGTTGTTTTACAATTTTAATGATTTGCAACATAAAACTAAATGACTAAACATCGATATATAGTCTTCTATACGCAAGAGCATCTGAGATAAAGTTACTAAGTGTTTTTGAGTTGGATCCGTTCAATATATCTAGTACTTCATCCATTGATAGAAAGGATTGCTGCCAGTTATGTCGTCTCGTTTCCTGTAGAATTGGGCATCTACCTAATAAATGGTAAACGTCTTCCTTCTCTCCCAAATTTCACAGAGTGCAGAGGGTTGGTAGATCGAGTCTATATGGTCGGAAGTTCAAATGTAACAATTCACCCCTTGTCTTAAATATTATACTTATTTGATCTATACTGAAACTTTCGTGAAAGTAGGTGCGCTCTAACAGGCTCTGATTCAGTTCTTTGTAAATCAAACGACTAGATGAATTACCGGCTTCTTCTAAAAATTCTGCATGAATTTTCTCATCCAGTTTACGTAGAATAATATCCAGTGCTGACCTCCAAGTTGCTCTATCCTCCCATCGTAGAGATAACTCCACTCCTAGTTCTTCACTTAGTTCTTGCCATTTCGCAAAGAATCCTGAATTCCTTCGTAGCAGATGCAGAAGAACTACTTTGGGTAGACGATGGTCCGGAAGTTCCACTATTTTCAGGATACCTTTAAAATACAATTTTAATGTAAACAGCCGAAGTAATGGCAGACCCGTTTCAACATATACCATGTACGTGGGAGTATGACTGGGAAACCTGAAGAGCTGCTAATTAAAGTGTCTTTGGAGCTTTTCCACCTCATCATGTTCTTCATATCCCCATACCTGATATCCATAACACATTATTGATTGGGCAGTTGCCTCAAAGAGCTTGTATTTCGCTTTGCTCGTGATATCATTCCTGCAAAGCACATTTTTCCACGCGCAGCTCAGAGCTTTTTTGGATTCTTTTAATTTTCCTTGTAGGTGCAGTAAAGGTTAGTCTAGGTGTTATAGTAATACCTAGATAGCGATAATTTTTGGCAACTTCTAAAGAATCCGAACCTAGATGCCAGTTTTCATCCCTTGAATAGCGACCTGTATTATTCCGAAATACCATGACTTTTGACTTTGCTGGATTGATCTCAAGATTCCAATGCATGCAATAGTCTTCGAGTCTATTGATCATAAGTTGAAGCATGTTTGGTGTATATATATAATGCCTCCAGGTAGGTAATGAAAAAGGTCATCGAGGAAAAGGCTAAAGAAAAGTGGGCTGAGCTGGCATCCCTGTTTGACCCCTGAATCAGTGTTGAACCATTCTGACATGGAAGCTCCGTCCCATACTGCTGTTTTGTTATTGGTATACATACTTTTTATTATATTAAGCATTTTTGAAGATATGCCAATATTGCTAAGCTTTAGAAACTGCCAAGATATACTCTGCCAATGTTGTTAGGTTAAATTTGTCCGAAAGCCGGCCTGAAATTCACTTAGAAGACCATTTGTATCAACCCACGAAGTTAACCGATCAAGGATTATGCTTGTGAGCAGCTTCAGCAGAGTATTTAGGAACGAAATTCCTCTATTGTTTCCTGGATCGTTTGGATCTCCCTTTTTAAAAATAGGGAATATTATATTCTTTTGAAAGCTTTCTGGTACTATGCCTTCTGCGAAAATAATCTTAAAGCCTTCTATCAGAAACTGGACAAAGACTGGTGGCCCATTCTTGAAGCACTCAAAGCTTACTCTATCCTCTCCTGGTGCATTGTTGCTTTTTGCTTTGACGAGGGCACGTTGTACTTCTTCCGTAGTAATATCCCTGTCTAACTCTTCTACATGCAGTGATGGAAATGCAAAGTAGTGCGATGTTGTACCATCCTTAGCATTCAACAGGGTCTGAAAGTGCGATGCTAGAATGTTTGTGTCAACCTGCGTACTTATTACATTCTTGGATCCATTTAGCGCTCAAATCAGCTTCCAAAATGTCTTAGAATCCTTAGCTTGTGCGATTTCATTTATTTTACGTTGCAAATAACATTGGCGTTTATGTCTGCACAGCTCCTTGAATGCTCTATTACTCTCTTGATACATTCTTTTTGTTATATCCGAATTCCGAGTTCAACTTCCTTGTCAGCTTGAGAAGTCCAAAAGATTTTTTGCTTGCTAAAGCACATTCTTGATCGAACCAAGCTTCTCTGTTTTTATGTATTTTACAACCCTGAAATGGTTTGGCTGCTTTTTGTATAGCTGTAACACATATATTCGCAAAACTTTCAGGAGTTAGATCTTGTGAGGATATTCGGGTGATTTCGTTTATGAGGTTTAGCTGGTATATCATGCGTTTTGATTCATTCCATTTCAATTTATCCGGCAAGATTAGGTTTTTTACAGAAGTAAGGTTAGAGTGCGTATTAATGAAGGTTGTAAGAGGCATGTGATCAGAGTATAGTAGCAACTTCACTTCCAAGTCAGTTGTACATTTTAGCCATGCACCTTTTATGAGACAAAAGTCAATAGTAGAGCAGCTGGTGCCTCTTATAATTGTATAATTGCCTTCTCTATCACTCTTACTCCGCCCATTTAAAAGAATTAAGCCTATCTCCTCGCACTGAACTGTTTGCTTTTTCGATCTATTGTTTTATCTTGAGTCTTTCGTATGATAGAAAAATTAGAGTTAAGGAAGCTTTGTTCATCGCTTAGGACTTGAGCTTCACCTAATCTCGTATTACAGTCGCCTATAATCATAACATTTTTGGGATTAACACTTAAAAGTAGGTTATATAAATTTTCAAGATCATCTTTCCAGTTTGAGCAGTTAATGTAAACCGGAATAATATGGAGTTTCTCATTATTAAAGTAACATTTTACTAGAGTAATTTCTAAAAAGTTGACAAATTTGCATAATCTCTTTCTATACATAACATAATTCCCATCCTTCTACATATTATGTTATCTTCTAAAAGAGTAATACACACACTTTCACTCTGCTCAACTAGGACCTCCTGCGTGTATGCATTCATTTCCTTTTGAGACCCCATCAATAACTTGTTTGTGTTTCTGTGTTCAAACGTTTGTTCCCTCAATTATATATTTTCTGCTCACAACATTTATTTTACTTATTGTTTTCCACTCAAAAACCGAGCAAAAATAGTAGTGTCTGCCTTTTTCGTACATTTTGTATTTCGAGCATTTGTATTTCGAGCATTTTGTATTTCGAGCATTTTGCATTTCGAGCAATTTGGTTTTGCTGCATGTTATTTTCGGAAATGTGGTTTTCCTGCATCTGTCGTTCGAACATTTTGTTTTCGTACTTGTGTTAGAGTTTCTTTTTCGTGATATGAAAGCTGCATTGCTTAAGTACAATAGAATCTCAAAAAGATGGACAGATATAAAACAGGGCCCGTTCATCTTTTCAAATTGTTCATCTTTTCGAGCATTAACATTTGGTTGAGGAAGAAAATATAGTTAGATATAATTAAAAACATTAAAAATTATTTACATAACAAGTTAAAATAAACCCCAAAACACTGTTCAGGAGGAATTAAAGACAAAGAAAAAGAACAAAATTATGTTTGGAATAAATTGTTCCTCTTTTCGAGTACAAAATTTCAACCCGTTCATCTTTTTAAACACTCAAAAGTAGAAATATTTCCTTCATCTTTCCGAGCTGTTCATCTTATAGAACCGTCATCTTTCCGAGATTCTACATGTACATTATGTATAAATTGAGTTCTACTGATCTGATGTTCAAGGTAAAAGTCTTAAAATTCAGGAAATAAAATAAGCTACGTTCATGGTACTTTTTTTGGAATAGTGAAAGTAGGGGGAATAATGGGAACATAGAATTTCTTAACTCTGGGCAGAAAAATTAAAAAAAAAAAACAATTCAAAGTTTTAAAAAACCTTCTGATATTAATTATAAATATAAATATTCATATACATATGAACAATGTTCCTTGTACATACATTTCTACATCCTTAAGGGATATTCAAATTTAAAGTTTTAAAAAGCTATTGAATTAATTGATTAATCATATCCTTTAACTTTTAAAAAATTAAAAAAAAAACATCTAAAAAAACCCAAAGTCCACTCAAGCTTCAATATTTAAGTTCACTATTTTATATTTATGGGCTTATTGTATGACGCCTATTTTGATAAGGTTTGAGTTATGAAGTCAGTGGGATTAAATACAATATCAATTTTTAATTCAGGACCAGAGTTAAGAAGGTATACCACCTACTGATACAAGATTGTTTTTATATTTTCTTCTGAAAATCAAAATTGTTTAGAGAAAGATATTAATTGAAATGCGTACTGAAGAAATGAAAATGTTAAAAGATTTCAAAATGGTACAACACTTTCTACTTATTCATTTGTAAAAAATAATATTCATTTTTTATTTGCAAAAAAGAACCTCAGTTCACTTCAATCACTTTTACGACAATAATTCTTTTTTTTACTCAAAAATCGATTTTACCGAGGTGTACCTAACAGAGGCACTAGAATCAGTCACTGTTTGCCGTTAATAAGAGTGAGACAGATCTACATTAGATAATATGGTACGCTACGATCTACGTGCGGTACGCTACGTTCCTTGTTTTACTCGCAACTTCTCACAATCGTGCGCTTTTGTGTTATCCTGGACTCGATTATTTTTGTAAAAATTGTGTCAGTTATAGGGGCCAGTTATAGCTTTCATTGAAAACGAATATTGAAACACAAATCAGTGGAATGGTGGTATTTTTTTTGACAAGTTGGTCATAGCAATAATTGAATCTTGGCTGTCATTGAAAAGATCTGTCGAAAGAAAAACTAGTAATATAAATTTTGAGGTTAGAGTTGATCATTAAATGAAATAATGACAGATGAGAACAGAAAGAAAATCGAACACATTTGGAACGATTTTGTTCCACTTTTCTGAAACGAAAACCTGTTCATTGAAAACGATTTCGTTCATTGAAATAATAAAATTGATTTAATTAGTTAATAGTGAAGTAAATGTTCGTTTATACTCGATTGTTCTGCCTCTTTACTAACTAGTCATTTTATTCACAAATAATACTCACGAGAAAACTCAAACAAATTGGTCGAACTCGTTTGTGTCGTTTGACTTCACACCCACGAACAAAATTACTCGTGAACAGTTGGAACTAGTTTCGAGTACCCGAAACAAAGCGAGTATACTCGAAAAAAGGTGGATGATCGTGAACATCATCCAAGATCGTGAACATATCTCGGGTCGTTTGTAGATTAGGTAGATTTTAGGTACATATTTATTATTTTATTTGTATTCGGTATTTAGGGTCGCTTGGTGGTTTTTAAATTCACAAGAACAACAACCGGTTTCTATTGCTATTATGGAGATGAAATTATTTCCTATTTGTTGTTTTTTAATTTATTCTAGAGAATTATTTTGTATTGTTTTGGTAGGTATGGTGATAGAAGATATAATTATATGCAACCAATGATCAATTAAAGCGACAGATTTATGTGAATTACATTCATATTATGCCTGTTTGGTTACTTTTTTTTCAAGAAATTTCCCAAAAACTTAGTTTTTTCTATGGGGTTTGGGGCAAATTGTGAAAATTTGTGCAAATTCGCAAGAAATTTCACGTTACCAAACAGACCAAATGTAAACTACACACGACAAAGGAAAGTTTGGTACAGTGCACTTGTTGGACAATTGTTTTAAAAAGGATGGATTTTTTAGTTTTTAACTGGGAAACGGCTCCCTTGAAAAAATAAAGTTTAAAACGGTCATCATGACGAAATTATTATTTAAATTCGGGAAAATTTTTATGCGGATTGCGTAGATAGGCATGTAATGTATGTATGTACCTACTACCTACCGACTATGTACTATAGGTACCTAATTTTTTTTTTTTATCTATTCAGTTTTTTTTAAAGATTGGCTGAATTCGCAGAAAATATAGTGATTTCTGTATTTCCACATCTATGCAATACCATGATCTTCAATATCCGCGACAAGTTAAGTACGTATAATTCAAGTAGGTTAGATACACAGTACAGATATTAAAGGTAATATCATTAGCGTTTTCATTTTTGTTCAGTTCTGCGCATCTGTCAAAATCGAGGTATTATGGTGGTAAAATGGTGGATTCAGTGCCCCTTTCCTTGTCTAATTTCAATATTTTGTTGTTGTTTCTAATGATGCGCGTTTAGTTCCTGTGGGCACTCGAACAGCCATTTTTAATTTTTTGACATTTCCAACTTTGACAACCTGCGCAATATATTACCTTTAATATGTGTACTGTGGGTTAGATACATATATCCCTGTGGGAGAATTTGAATACCAACACTTTTTTTGTTGGTATTTAGTCTATTTTTAGGGTTGAGTTGATTTCGCAAAAAATAAACTGGTTTCTGGTTTTTCCGATTGCACTGTATAAATTATGAATGGTCTTCAATTTCCGCGACAAGTTAGGTACATAATGCAGGTAGATACATATATCCCTGTGGGAGAATTTGAATACCAACATTTTTTTTTTGTTTCTATTTAGTGTACTTTTTAGGGTTGAGTTGATTTCGCAAAAAATAAACTTATAGTTTCTGGTTTTTCCGATTAAACTGAATGGGTTAAGATGCAATTATGCAACACCGAAATCTTCAATATCCGAGACAAGTGTATTTAAGTAAGGTAAATAATATACCTAAATACATTGTTATGAAGCATTATAATCCTTTCCCCATTTAGTATAATTTACTATAAAGAACCGACAACCTAACCGAACCTACTTCCCTTACACCTTCCAGCACAAAAATACCTACCGTCCACTAGTCCAACACATAATATATAATCACCTACCCCCCCCTTACCTACGTACCTGCTTAGTTCAAAAAAAATATACTTACCCAACCAGCCACATGCTCCCATAGACACATGAGCATAGCAAGGTGTCATCAATAACTAAATAACAAAAAACCATATCAATGTCCATGACAAAATTCACCACTCAATACAGCATTAAGCGTGGTGAATATATACCACATTTGCTTATCAATTGGTAAGATCTTCACAGAGGATAACAACTAGACAACGATCAACGAACTTTGATGGTGAATTCTCCACAGTAGAATGCATGCATCTCCCCTTTTTCCTCTGTTACCATGCACTGTGATTGGAATACTAAGTTAAACAAGAACAATATACTCACAATACGATGTTAACCACATATAGGCTTAATATAGGGCATGGTAGTCATTAGATGCTCACCACCCCCTTCACTACCTTTCTCCACCAGTAAAAAGAAAACAATGCTGTCGCATAAACAACAAAGCGATGACGTGGCTAGGGACTCGCCATCTCATACAATATTACTTTTTAGTGAATTATAACTCACATTTAGTTCCTCCGAAAAGCTATATAGGAGGAGGTTATTCAGACGATCAAAGACAGTTCATCGAAGGCATCAGTCGAGCCCACATCGGAGCAATAAGAACCCGAAACGAAGAACCGACCTTCATAGGTAAGAAAACAACCGACATTAATTAACAGACTTCCCCCCACCAGCGGTAAGGGGTCTCGAGATTAAAATAGAAGGTTGATAGCCAGATTCGTCTGTTGATTGCCGGATTCGTCCGTTGATAGCCAGATTCGTCTGTTGATTGCCGGATACGTCCGTTGGTAGCTAGATTCGTCTGTTGATTGCCGGATACGTCCGTTGATAGCCAGATTCGTCTGTTGATTGCCGGATTCGTCCGTTGATAGCCAGATTCGTCTGTTGATTGCCGGATACGTCCGTTGATAGCCAGATTCGTCTGTTGATTGCCGGATACGTCCGTTGATAGCCAGATTCGTCTGTTGATTGCCGGATTCGTCCGTTGATAGCCAGATTCGTCTGTTGATTGCCGGATACGTCCGTTGATAGCCAGATTTGTCTGTTGATTGCCGGATACGTCCGTTGATAGCCAGATTCGTCTGTTGATTGCCGGATACGTCCGTTGATAGCCAGATTCGTCTGTTGATTGCCGGATACGTCCGTTGATAAGCCAGATTCGTCTGTTGATTGCCGGATTCGTCCGTTGATAGCCAGATTCGTCTGTTGATTGCCGGATACGTCCGTTGATAGCCAGATTCGTCTGTTGATTGCCGGATACGTCCGTTGATAGCCAGATTCGTCTGTTGATTGCCGGATACGTCCGTTGATAGCCAGATTCGTCTGTTGATTGCCGGATACGTCCGTTGATAGCCAGATTCGTCTGTTGATTGCCGGATACGTCCGTTGATAGCCAGATTCGTCCGTTGATTGCCGGATACGTCCGTTGATAGCCAGATTCGTCTGTTGATTGCCGGATACGTCCGTTGATAGCCAGATTCGTCTGTTGATTGCCGGATACGTCCGTTGACAGCCAGATTCGTCTGTTGATTGCCGGATACGTCCGTTGATAGCCAGATTCGTCTGTTGATTGCCGGATTCGTCCGTTGATAGCCAGATTCATCTGTTGATTGCCGGATACGTCCGTTGATAGCCAGATTCGTCTGTTGATTGCCGGATTCGTCCGTTGATAGCCAGATTCATCTGTTGATTGCCGGATACGTACGTTGATAGCCAGATTCGTCTGTTGATAGCCGGATTCGTCCGTTGATAGCCGGATTCGTCCGTTGCTTTGCCAGGTTTGCCAGTTGTTTACCGGGTAAAGACGGTGTGAGCTTAACACAAGTGGGACTCCTGCAACAAAATCTTTAAGACGCAAACCAGAAGGACAAGGACAAGAAAACGCAAGGAAACACCAACAGAAGCTGAGATTTAAAGACATCCTGGAATTCAAAAGTTATAACGAAATTATAATTAAAATCATTGTTAGTTATGTTAAGTTAATAAATAAAGGAAAAGACCTAAAATCTAAAGTTACGTACTTCTTTGGAAAGAACCCCGGTAAGCCGGCGAGCTTAACCTCAGCTATAAACAAAAAAAGTTACATCACAACATATGTAACCCCTTCCATTCAAGGCAATTTTAAAGGCACTATAAACGTTCTACAATGGTGGTTTGAAAATAAAGACCTCCTCAAGCACCTTCACCAAGCGCATACAATTATTAACTATATCCCTGCAACATTGGCAGCATCAGAACGTTCTTTTTCACAGTCTGGAAATATTATAACAGAAAAAAGAACCAGATTGAATCCGGAAACTGTCAACAATTTGATGGTTGCAAATTCAAATTTGAAAATTAATCCTATTTCATTGGATGGTGACGACACGTTATATAATAACAATACTTAAAAAAAATATTTTATACCTATGTACCTACATTAAATATTTATGATTTAGTTATAAGTTATATATTTTTGATTATTTTTTAACGTAATCCTAATTATTTTTGTTCATTTACTTTTATTTCATTTTACTTCATTTTATTTTGTTTTCATAATATCATGTTTCTAGTTCCTATCCTACTTATCTTGGTTTATTCAATAAAAATATGTTAAACAAACTAATTAGGTTTTTTTATTTATCTTCATAATCCAGAAACATACTGCTGCTTGAAAATCACAAAACCAAGCATCAAATTTCGCACAGCAGAGTTTAGGTTACCCAATACCCATCCACCGTCAACCTCGAATAGACAATACACACTACACACACAATCGAGTCGAGCACATTCGAGCATATCGATCGTTGACACTTTGTTCACGATCGCTTGACTCGTTTTTATTCGAACCAATTTAACTCGGTTGCAAAGTATACTCGTTCGTATTCGTTTGATTTGTGTGGTGAATCACGAGTCATCATACTCGTGAGTCGTGGCCAGAAAAACTCGTAAACATTTTCCTTGCGTTGACTCTGTTTGTTTGAACTCGCTTTTTTCGAGTGAGTATTCGATGTTCGTGATCATTACTCGACTCGTTTTATTCTCTGGTACATATGTATATCACTTTTGGTCGCAAATTCAAATTTGAAGATAAATCCTATTTCATTGGATGATGACGACGTTATATAATAACGAAACTTATTTTAAAAAAAAAATATTTCATGTACATTTAAAAAATTATTAATTTACTATTTATTTATAATTTACACACATATTTTCCTAGTTCCTACTTAATTTGATTTATTCAATTAAAAAAATGTAAAAACAAATTAATTAGGTATTTTTTATTTATCAGGATCAAAATGCAGTAACTCACTGCTTCTTGAGTCGTAACGCTGAAAGAGGCAATTGAAAATCACAAAAACCAACCACCAAATTTCGCACAGCAGAGTTTAGCTTAACCAATACCTGTCAACCGTCAACGTCGAATACACAGTGTACACACACATCGAGTCGAGCACATTCGAGCATATCGATCGTGGACACTTTGTTCACAAGCGCTTGACTCGTTTTTATTCGAACCAAATTAACTCGGTTGCAAGGTATACTCGTTCGTATTCGTTTAATATGTGTGGTGAATCACGAGTCATCGTACTCGTGCATAGAAAAACTCGTAAGCATCTTCCTTGCGTTAACTATGTTTGTTTGAACTCGCTTTTTTCGAAGTATTCGATGTTCATGAACATTACTCGACTTGTTTAATTCTCTGATAGGAACTAAAAACTTCAATATTTTTCGCCAACATTGTTCTGCAGAAATCGACTCTGGGAGCGTATAGTCACGAGGTAGCAAAATTTGTACACATTGCACATGGACGGGTGGAATTAGTTTTGTTTTAAAATTCGATGAGCAATGCTTTTTCGGTATTCCAGTGGATCGAAAGGTACCCAAATGTGGGGCGTCACCCATGACCACCGGGTGTTTATCTATGCACACCTATCATTCTCGCAAGGACGATTGCCTATAGTACTCGTATGGCGGCGCTGCGGAAGGGACACCCCAAGGACATAACAACGAAGTAATTTTAAATTAAATTGAATTGAATGTGATCCCAGCGCTTAATCAGTGCGATTGAAAGATCCACTGGAATACCGAAAGGCATTGCTCATCGAATTTTAAATCAAAACAACAACCACCCGTGACCTGTACCATATGCAACGTGTATACGAAGTTTGCTCCCTCGTAACTATACGCTCCCAGAGTTGATATTTGCAGAACAATGTTGGCAAAAATTTGTGAAGTTTTTAGTACCTATTACTAGATAATAACTAACACAATTTCCACAACACTATTCGAGTCCAGGGGAGACATTCTGTATGGCAAAAGCGAACAATCGTTTTCGTTTTTGCTTATGTTAGATTATGAAAAACGAACGATCGCTTTCGTTTATTCCAGAATCTGGCCCCAGGGTAACAAAGGCGCACGATTGTGAGAAGTTGCGAGTAAAACAATGAACGTAGCGTACCTAACTTAGATCGTAGCGTACCATATTATATAATGTAGATCTGTCTCACTCTAATTTACGGCAAACAGTGTCTGATTCTAGTGCCTTTGTTTATGTTACGTACACCTCGGTTTTTGAGTACAAAAAAGCATTATTCTCATTAAAGTGATTGAAGTGAACTGAGGTCCTTTTTGCAAATAAAAAAATGAATATTATTTTTTACATATGTTTTTGTTTTTTGGGCTTTAGGTCAATGAAAATGGATTTTGTTAATTTAATGCGACGTTACGTCTATGATTATAGACATCATCAGGCTTTTATTTTAATCGGAAGCATAAGGAAAATATGTAATATGGTGTCTGTTACATTGTTTAACATTTGAAAAACTTTTGTGATGGTAATACATAATGATAAACTACAAAAATATTATTTTTACGAATGAATAAGTAGAAAGTGTTGTACCATTTTGAAATCTTGATGAATTGGGCCAATTTTTTAAATAACTTTTCGAGGGTAGTGCAGTACATTTTTTTTAAATATGAAGTGTCAAAGTTAGCTTATGTAAGAGTATACCTGTTATCAATTTACTTTGTTTCAATATTGTTCTTATCTTTGTAAAAAACATAAATTAAATTTGTCAGAAAATATTAATTTTAAGATTCATTCAATTCCTGAAAATCAAATAATCAACAACTATTATTATTTTTAAATAAATTGTAATGTTTCAAGTGCGTCAGCCTAGGCTATATCCCGTAGCATGCATACATTGCTTTATAAAGCGCAGCTCGCTTCAAACTATGGCTAGGGAGCCGCAGCAAAATGATTCTCCAATAATTTCAAATCAGGAATTAATTTTATTTACAATTCTTATACAGCTATTTATATCTAAATTCTTCTACAAATTATTTGGGCTATTCCCACTTATCAATACAAATATTCTTATCTTCTTCTAATATATACAAATTATTTGTAACGATATTATTACTCATAACTTTGCATTCTGGAGTAGTGTAATAAAATACATTCTATGCCACTCGTAATCACGGTTGGTCATTTGTGACCAAATTTGGTCACTATTTTTTCACTTGGTCACATGGTCATTTTTTATTCTATTTGGTCATTTTTTTACGAAATGAAAAAAGACACTCCACTTTAATTTTTATGCAAACTAAAGCTTATTCTGTGATCTCATTTTAAAATGCTGTGAGAAGTTATATTTTTATGTTTCGTTATTTATCATTCATTACTTTTATTTATTTATGTTAATCTAATTTAATTAAGTTTGATAGGTACTTCGTGAATTTTGTTGTACGTTTTTTATTTTCTATTATTAATAATTCAAAAAAAATAATCATGTCGATTATGCAACCCACAATATTGGATCCGCAGTGATTCTCCGTGCAGTGCTCTCTTTTCTCTTTACCCATTTGTTGTGAAAAGAAAAGAGAACACTGCACTGAGAATCACTTCGGATCATGTAGATATTGCGGATTCCATAATCGACATGAATATTTTATCTACATATATTTCATACGTTGAAATAAATGTGATGAATTCATATTTCGGACTTAAATTATTTTCAATTTTGGACACGAACTTTATTTTTAAGTGGCAACCGTGCTCGTAATGCATCGTCACCAAAACGATGTCTTTGCACTCGATTTTGTTAGTCAAAGGGAACAACAAATTTATGTATCAATTTTAACTATGATATTATGGGCGTTTTTCTTTTTTAGTTCAGAGCAGAGCCTGAACTGTCAAACAAAAGATCGTGTTTCTTTTTTAGCTCTGAACATTCAGAGCTCCAATTTTGTGTTTCTTTTTTCGCTCTGAGCATGTTCAGAGCATGTTCAGAGCGCGCTCTATGAGCTCAGAATAAATTGATAGAGCAGACGGAGTTGAATAGATGAACACAAATAATACAAAAAAAAAGTGACAGCTGCGTGTTTCTTTAAATAAATCTGAACTCTCAGAGCAGAGCACGCTCAGTTCAGAGATCGCTCAGAGTATGTTCGGAGTGTTCAGACTCTGTTCAGAGTATCAATGAAATTAAGTGCTTTTATCATGCGCTTTGTTTACATATGGTTATGAGTATGTTTGGATTGTGCCTTTTTAAGAATGAATGTTATAAGTTATTACATTACATTACAATTGGAAATTCCGATTGGCTTTTATTTCTGAAAAAGGCCATCTTCACAACTTCAGAAGTGGGATATTTCTGAAAATTCTTGATTAATATTTTATATTATAAGGAAGATTGATAATGAACAAGTCTGAAATACAAGTTTGGCTTAGGAAGCAAGACGTTGATTTTTCACCAACAGCTACATTGACGCAATTTCGGAAGCTGTACGATGAAAAAAAATCAGTTAAATCAAGGAGATAACAATCCCGTCGACGTTGGAAATTCAGAAAATTCCGGAAGTAATGAAGAAGATGCATTTGATGGTTCAGTCTTTTAGCCAGAACTTCAAAACAATGATGAAGTTTCAAAAAATACTTCCATGAATTTACATCTTTAGCAGAAGAAGAAGCTGAAATTGATGCACAACTTAGAGTCTTGGAAAAACGTTGTCGTTTGAAACAATAACAACAAGAACTGTATTTCCCTCCGAATGTTTTGTCTAGCGCAAAATTCGAAGATATTTTATGCTGAATTATTTCTTCGTGTGGATAACTCTACAAATTATCTTCAATTTCGCAACAATTTCTTGTCAAATTTTGGTCATGCATATACTGTTTCGGAAGTGATTGATAAATTACGAAAACCACTTTCCGTTCATCGAAGCTCTCTGTTATTCTTAAAATGCTAGAGTTGGCAGCACGTGCGAATATTAATGAATTGCAAGTCATTCAAGAGGGATTTCAAGATAATTCTGTAAATATTGCAGTGTTATATCCGGCTTGTAATATACACATCTCAAACAACTATCACATCGCTATAGCCAATTGCGTAGTCAACGAGAATCAAATGAAATTAAGACCTCGTCTACAACAAATGCAACTAGGACAAAACCACTAGTTTTGAAACAAAGCTTTGATAATTCTAAGATGCTGTGTTACAATTGCTCAAATGTTGAGCATTTTGCAAGTTCATGTCCGCATCCCAAACGAGAAAAACAAAACAAATGTTGAAATTTTAGATGATGATTCCAATAAAAATAAAATTAAAATATCAAATAAAGTACAGTAGACGCTCGATATAGTGAATCTCGGTAGAGTGAACTATCCAGTATAGTGAACACACAAAATTTTATACAGGCAACTCTAAATAGTGAACAAAAGGTATCTCGATATAGTGAACTCACTTTTTTTTTTTAATATTTAACAAGATAATGCCAGCAGCAATGCCTTTACAGCATTGTGGACGTTTTTTTAAGATATTTATGAAACATTTACAAGAAAAAGCACTGCAAATCAATTTAAAGTTGAGTAACAAACAAATTGAATTGATTATTTTTTTTTATTTTATTCTTATTTAAAAAAAAAATAATTTGTACCGGGAAGCAATGAAGTTTTTCGTTTTTATGAAAAATAAATTTTATTGTATGTTATTTATTATATTATGAAATATTAATGTTTTTTTTTACACAATTTAAATTATTTTACGCTTTAATAAATAAAGAAAAAAAATTTTGTTTGATCCAGGCCTGGTTTTAATTACTTCACTAGTAATGCCTTTTGGTTTAAAAAATGCACCAGCAGTGTTTCAGCGGTTTATTAATAATATATTAAATAATATATTTAATATATTAAATAATATATTAAGCACATTTATTAATGAAGGGGTTGTTGTTGTTTATATGGATGATATAACAATTGCTACCAAAACCCTCGCAGAACATTTGGACGTACTTCAAAGATTATAACGACGACTTGCTTATCTTCAATTTCGCAACAATTTCTTGTCAAATTTTGGTCATGCATATACTGTTTCGGAAGTGATTGATAAATTACGAAAACCACTTTCCGTTCATCGAAGCTCTCTGTTATTCTTAAAATGCTAGAGTTGGCAGCACGTGCGAATATTAATGAATTGCAAGTCATTCAAGAGGGATTTCAAGATAATTCTGTAAATATTGCAGTGTTATATCCGGCTTGTAATATACACATCTCAAACAACTATCACATCGCTATAGCCAATTGCGTAGTCAACGAGAATCAAATGAAATTAAGACCTCGTCTACAACAAATGCAACTAGGACAAAACCACTAGTTTTGAAACAAAGCTTTGATAATTCTAAGATGCTGTGTTACAATTGCTCAAATGTTGAGCATTTTGCAAGTTCATGTCCGCATCCCAAACGAGAAAAACAAAACAAATGTTGAAATTTTAGATGATGGTTCCAATAAAAATAAAATTAAAATATCAAATAAAGTACAGTAGACGCTCGATATAGTGAATCTCGGTAGAGTGAACTATCCAGTATAGTGAACACACAAAATTTTATACAGGCAACTCTAAATAGTGAACAAAAGGTATCTCGATATAGTGAACTCACTTTTTTTTTTTAATATTTAACAAGATAATGCCAGCAGCAATGCCTTTACAGCATTGTGGACGTTTTTTTAAGATATTTATGAAACATTTACAAGAAAAAGCACTGCAAATCAATTTAAAGTTGAGTAACAAACAAATTGAATTGATTATTTTTTTTTATTTTATTCTTATTTAAAAAAAAAATAATTTGTACCGGGAAGCAATGAAGTTTTTCGTTTTTATGAAAAATAAATTTTATTGTATGTTATTTATTATATTATGAAATATTAATGTTTTTTTTTACACAATTTAAATTATTTTACGCTTTAATAAATAAAGAAAAAAAATTTTGTTTGATCCAGGCCTGGTTTTAATTACTTCACTAGTAATGCCTTTTGGTTTAAAAAATGCACCAGCAGTGTTTCAGCGGTTTATTAATAATATATTAAATAATATATTTAATATATTAAATAATATATTAAGCACATTTATTAATGAAGGGGTTGTTGTTGTTTATATGGATGATATAACAATTGCTACCAAAACCCTCGCAGAACATTTGGACGTACTTCAAAGATTATAACGACGACTTGCTGTTTAGTTTATTGGAAGTTGGACAATGGAAATTTATTGTTATATGTCCCGAAAGAAATGGAACTACAAATTATAAGGCTGGCCCATAAAAAAATTTGCCAAATGTCTTGACCAAATTAAAATGCATTATTAGTTCCGAAAAATGAAAGAAAAAATTGAAAAGTATGTACAAAATTGTATTCAGTGCATAACATATTCCGACCAGCACATTGTTCCAATCGCACTCTTCACCAAATTCATTGTATATAAACTCTAAAGTAGTCTCATGAAGAGGAATGTCTCTTACGCCATTGAGTGTGCCGATTTGGAAGCTTGCGAAAATTCAGAGTGGAGAGATTGGAGAGTTGAGAAGGAGGAGATAACCGAAGAGAGAAGGATAAAAAATAAGGTTAAAGAAAGAAAAGAAGAATGAGAACACTGTATAGGATATTTATGAAAGCTAAAGTGGGACAAGAATTTATCGATTGTGCACATTATTCTTGTAGGGGTAGGTTACAGAAAGAATGAAAATAAATATGTTCAAAAGGAACTTTGATTTTTTTTCTCCTGTGTATGCAATGACCTATTTTTGGTAGAACAAAAATAACTGTAAGTATAAAATCGCCACTATTGCCACTCGCAGAAAATAGGGTGTTTATAATTTTTCAGTTTTTCGTCATAATTGAAGTATAGAAAATATATTCCAAATTAATAGGTGCCAACGTAGGTAGGTATTATGGTATATGCAAATATATTTATAGGGTGTTTTTTATTAAATGCCTCATTCTTTTACGAAAACGCAGTATTTTATTTTTTTGTTTCAAAAATAGAGAAGCTTGGGTTTGTAAATTTTAAAACCAATCGAAATAAGTAGGTACCCGTAAAGACAATTTTTGAAAGAAAATAAAAAAAAATTCTTCCAAAAGTAAAACAAATGGGAATTTGGTTTAGAAATTTTCTTATTCGATTCAAATATCCGTAAAAAACAATTTTTCAAGAAAATTAATGTTTTTTTTTTGGAAAAATATTTTTTGGGTATAGTCAATTTTATAAAAATAAAAATTTAGTTCGCAAATTTTGAAAATCGATTGAAGTAGGTACATGTGAAAAAATTTTATTATTTTTTTTGGAAAAAAACATTTATTTTAATTTTATAAAAATTTTAAAAAATCAAAATTTAATTTGCAAATTTTGAAAATTGATTTTGAAATACACGTGAAAAAAAGTTTTTCGAAAAAATTTAATTATTTTTTTAGAAAAGAAAACATTTTTTTAGGTTACCAAATTTTATAAAAAATTTTGATATGTAATGACTTACCTATTGAAGAAAAAAAAATTACGTTTATCAAAGTATTTTGAAAAAATGCCACAAAGTGCAGCAAAATCAAAAATTGATAAGGTAAATATATTAAATTTTAAAAATACAACGAAAACAACGAAGTGTTTTTTTTTTCTTCAATTAAATTTCTTAAAACTTTTGCCTGTATTCTTTTCCACATCACCCAGTGGGGTAGAATACTAGATAGGTTTTTTTTTTTGAGGTTTCCCCAGTAAGCCTATTCCTCTTCTACTACTACTTCAAATTACTAAATCAATTATACATAAATTATTTTAAGTGAGGTTCTATTTCTACTTCAAACTACTAAATAAATTTTACATGCATCTAACTAATTTTTGTTTTGTTTTTTTTTTTTTTTGTATACATATAATTATATAATAATATAATGAAATAATATAATATAATACAAAATAATATTAATTTTACATGCATCTAACTAATTTTTTTGTTTTTTTTTTTTTGTTTTTGTTTTTATATACATATACTTATATAATAATATAATATGATAATATAATGAAATAATGAAATAATATAATGAAATAATTTAATATAATACAAAATAATATTGAAATAACTTGAAACCTAAACCCTAAAACCTAAACCCAAAATCCAGAAACCTAAACCCAAACCTAAACTTAAACCTATAAACCTCAACCTAATCCTAATCCTCAACCTATTCCTAAACCTAATCCTAATACAATACCTACCTATAAATATAAAAAAAAACCAACAACAATCCATACCTACCAAAATATAGCAACGTTGTATTTAACCCACATATTGTGAAATTTAACAACGTTGCTTTGCTATATTGAATTTGAATCAAATTCAAAATTTTTAAATATTTTGCTTCTATTAAGCCTATACTTGAACCTATATGCATACATATAGCCATACTCTATAACAAGAAACCGTCTCTCATCGCCCATTGGACAAAAAAATTTACTTTCCCATATTTTGCTTTTTGCCTCTTCAAAAACATCTGATTCAACCATTTCCCTTAGCCTCATTATTGTTGTCAGAATAATTTTAATATAATCCTCTCGTTCTTACTACTAGTCTTTATTTCTATTTTACTTATCTTCTTCCCGCCTTTTTATCTTCCAATTTCAGATTCTGTCGACGGCAGCGCCGCTCAAGACCCGATTCAGAACTATTTTTTTTCGTTCCATGAGACTACTATAGGGTTTATATACAATGCCAAATTTCAAAAAAGCCTATTCCATTTGATACCATTCATGTAGATCATTTTGGCCCTCCACCGTCAATTATTTCTAAAAGAAAACACATTTTTGTCATTGTAGATGCTTTTACAAAATATGTAAAACTTTATGCATAGTAAATTCAACAAGTACTAAGGAAGTTCGAGCTTGTTTCGATAAGTATTCTGAATATTACAGTCGACCTCGTCGAGTAATAAGTGACCGTGGTTCGTGTTTTTCTTCACTAGAGTATGGGTCCTATTTACTTGAAAACAATATTGAACATGTGAAAATAGCTACAGCCTCACCTCAAGCTAATGGTCAGATTGAGCGTGTCAATCGGATTCTTAAATCGATGCTAGCTAAAATTACTGAACTAATTCAACATTCCGATTGGTCGAAACTTTTGATAAGAGTTGAATATACGCTTAATAACTCTATTCATTCTACTACTGGTTTTTCCCCTTGTCAATTATTATATGGTGTGAACCAACGAGGACGTAATGTTAAAGTGTCAACTTACGTCCTCGTCAGAATACTTGGACGATAAACGAGATTAAGCCTCTCGACATGACTTAAAAACATTACGAAAGAAAGCTTCGCTTCCGATAAAATTGAATCGCATCAACGCAAAAGTTCTGAATACCATGCGAATGCACAAGCCACATGTTAAATTTTCAGAAGGCGACTTTGTTATTATTCGCTATGTTGATACTAAAGGTGGCTCCAACAAGAAATTTATTCCTAAATTTCGTGGACCATACAAAGTGCATAAAATGATCGATACGTAATTAGAGATATTGAAAATTGTCAGTTAACTCAAATTCCTTATGATGGCATAATTGAGGCCTCACACATACGCTTGTGGGTTGATTGGCGGAATTCTCATGAATTAAATTCTAATTCAGAAAGGTAATGCATTTAAATTATCTCACAATTTTTTTTTTAAATAATTTTAATTTGTTTCAATGATTTTTATATTTGAAATAATAATAATAATATGATTTTTATATTTGAAATTGGAAATTTCGATTGGCTTTTATTTCTGAAAAAGGCCATCTTCACACTAACAGTATTTTTTTGAATTATGACTTAAGCCGGAACGACGCCTATCTCGTGTGGTGTATTTTGGAGTGGTGTGTCTTAGAACCACATTTTTGAAGCTTTTGTGTTGTGGTGTGTTGTATAGGAATCGCTTCTGTTTCGATTGCGCCATACCACGATGTGGAGTTTACTATTTGTAAGAAAGAGAACACTTATATTTTAAACAAAAACCAAAACAACAGTCATGTCATGACATATATATCTGTACTTTTCTTTTTCAACATTACTACACACAAGTGTGCACATTCAACGACACAGCGCTCCTCACCGCAACACACCAGACGAGATAGGTGTGGTTCCGGCTTTAGTCAAACTTTATTTTTCTTTCGAAACTTATAATATTTATTTTTGTATTTGTGATTGCGATCAATAGCATGATTATTTAGTTTTACGTAAAACAAATCACTACAAAATATGGAAATTTGTGCCCACAGTACCTAAAAATGTGAACTAGGGTATCGATTTTCACTATTTTGCTATTATTACTCAACCAAGCGAGAAGGATGTTTTTTCTTATTTTTTCCAGAACAGGTATAAGCTTCCCTATAACCAGTTGACGTTGAGTTTCGGGACACCCTGTATATGTACATATAGTTATGGTTGTAATCCCGGGTTTACCGAAAAAAAACCATTTGTACTCCCAACCACAGGGAGTTTAATTGTAAACAAAGAATAGACGAACACATTTTTATATCTTTTGATTAATAGATTATTTGTTTATTTAATACTTTTAAACTTAAATAACTATTTCTTAGATTTAATAATACGAACGACACATAGAACTATATGAACGGCAATTACTATTTACGACCGAAAGAATCGAAGGGTAATTAAATTTGTTGACTTAGTTTTGGAGCTAATAATGAACTTATCCCTTTTCGAGTCACTGAAGAACTAACTGATCTTTATTGAATCTGAAGTATCAAACATGAATGCATAAATAATGTTTTTATGATGTGACAAGATTTTAGGGTAATCTGATCTTTATGTAAATATGCAATTAAACACTTGTTTACGTTATTGTCTTTTGGTTTCGAGGCCAACGGATATTATTGTTTACCGTTTGGTCGACGGCTATATCCGGTCATCAAGTCTAAGGGTAAAGTATCTAATGACGTGGTTTTGGGTGATGTCTCCGACATAACTCCCCCCTCCTTAAGATTCTGCTCCGGAGAGTTCAAATTTTTAAATTCAATATTAACCCTTGTATCGTGGGTTTCTTTTTTGTAATTTTTCCGTTTATAAAGGATGACAAATGTTATTACAATTATAAAAATTAATACCGTTAGGCTGAAGGATATCTTTGAATTAATTGAATGATTGTTTTTTATTTCCTCTATTATTTTTCTGTTTTCGATACTTTTATAATGCAACTCTGGCATTGAAATATTTACTGAAATATTTTTTATTTTTATTTCGTTAAAATTGGGTATGATAAAGTTTTCGTTCACGGTTATGGTCTCGTATTTTACATTGTTAATTCTTATTTTACAATTTTCAAATTTTATTAAATTATTTCCGGTTACGTATGTGTCACATAAATTACAATTATGTATGATTTTTGTTCTTTTTAGATTTTTACAATAATAATGTTATTTGTAACTTGTTTTATTTCAACATCTTTATTAACTTTAAAGTTACATTCTGTACTCTCTTTAAGGAGTTTTGATATACAATCTTCTTTTATTTCTTTTAAATTTTTCTTTATTATTACTTCATTTTCCTTATACTTAAAGAATGTATTATTATTTAATATAATATTGTAATATTTTGAATCTAATTCTGATTGATTTTTATTTGGTATTGGTTCAATGTAAGTTTTATAAAATATTTGGTTAGAATAGTTTGGAATCATAATTACAAATATAATTTTACTTTTATATAGTAATACTGAGCTTTTAATAAACATTAAATTTTTAATTGTAATATTATTATTTATTATTTCTTCAGTTGTTAGAATATCCTTGCTCAAAACACTCAATCTACACAACATTAAAATCTCCTTTACCTTTCTCACTTGCTCTCTTAAGAGTTGTATATCATATTGAATCTGAAAAACGTGTTGGATATGTTCTATTTCTGTCAAATCTGATTTAACTTGTTCAGCAATACTTGATATTTGATTATTGATTAAATCCTGCTGTTTATTTATATGATCTGTTACTGATTTCATATCATTATTGAGTTTATCATTTCTTCTTATAAATATCCTTTTTCCTCTAGTGCTTCGGGGATTCTTCTATAAAATAATTCAAATGGTGTGTATTTTGTTATGCTACATATTGAGTTGTTATAGGCAAATAATGCCCTTGGTAATGCCTCATCTGTCGTAATATTATTATAATTTTTTAATATTCTTAAATGTTCTAATAAGGTTGAGTGAAATCTCTCTACTCGAGAATTAGAGTTAGAATTGCTAATTGTCGTAAATGTATTTCTATTCTTTCATTTCTTAGAAATTCCTGAAAATCTATTGACGTTGCCGCTTTTTCCTGATCTATAACCATAAGCTTTGGCTTTCCAAATGTGCTAATATATTTGAGCATAGCATCTTTAAGATGTACCTATAGAATTTCTTGATTGGAGTTCGCATGCTTGTGCATATCTACTATACTTATCAATTATTGTTAAAATAGGTTTACCTTTCTGTAAAAAGAATATATCAACATGGATTATATCTAAAGGATTTTTGGGAGACTCTGTGTTCTCAAATTTTGGTTTTGAAGGATTCCTATCGTATTTTTCAATCTGGCAAACTTCACAACTGTTTATGTATTTGGTGAGTTTTTCTTTAATGTTTGGGAAATAGTATTCTCGTTTAATACGTTCAAAAGATTCTGTAATACCTCTATGATTATTTTCTTTGTGGCAATTTATAATTATTTCATCTTGTTCCTGTTCATTTTCTATATCTTTTAAAATTTTTGTACACTTTAATATTTTAAATCTTTTTGAACTATGGAAATGGTTTTTAAACACATCTTGTATCTGAAGATATAATTGAAGATAATCTACGTATATAGCATTAGTACTTTTGGGGTTAAACTGATTTTTTACAATTTGAATAATATCGTCTTCTGTGAAATTTTTATATTTTATAATTTTCCTTGTTTTATTAAAAATTTTCTTCGTTCTGATTTGGTTTGCACCACTTCTAAGTTTTTCAATGATATATTGGTTTTTAAATAAATTCAATGGGGACTCCGAAATTGGTATATACCTGTGGTCGTCTTCAGTAGCACTATGAATTGTAGCGCCGGTAGTAATAATTTCATCGTTATGTATTTCAATTGGTATTCTGCTTAAGGCATCTGCATCATTATTTATTCTACCTGGTTTATAATCTATTTCATAATCAAATTCTTCCATTTGTAGTTTCCATCTGACAAGTTTACTATTTGGCTCTTTTAAATTCATTAGCCATTTAAGAGGTTTATGATCTGTTTGTATTTTAAATTTTGTACCGTATAGATATGGTCTGAAGTATTTAGTTGCCCAAACTATGGCTAATAACTCTTTTTCTATAGTTGATTAATTTTTCTCATGATCATTTAAAGTTCTACTTGCATAGCATAAAGGATGTTCTAGTCCTTGTATTTGAGATAGTACAGCTCCTATAGCATAATTGGATGCGTCTGTACTTAAAATGAATTGCTTTTTAAAATCTGGATAGGCTAATATTGGCTCTGAAGTAAGCATATTCGTGCAATCTTTAAAACATTTGGCGTATCTTTCATTATTTATATCTATTTTTTGACCTTTCTTTAATTTTTCTGTCATGGGCTTAGTTAATTTTGCAAAATCTTTAATAAATCTTCTGTAGTATCCTAACAATCCTAAAAATTGTTTTATTTGCTTTTGAGTCTTGGGTATTGGATAATTTCTACTACTTCTTTTTTCTTTGGATTAGGTTTTATATCGTCTCTAGTTACTATATGTCCAAGGAATTCTACTTCCTCTTTTAAAAATTTACTCTTTTCGATCTGAATTTTTAAATTAGCTTTTCTTAATGTTTCAAAAATTTTTCGCAAGTTCACTGTATGTTCAGTAAAATGTTTAGAAAATATTATTATATCGTCCATATAAATAAAACATATAACGTTAATTAAATCTCTTAAGATTTCGTCCATTACGCGCTGAAACGTTGCTGGGGCATTTTTTAAACCGAACGGCATTCTTGTATATTCATAATGACCGTTATTAACTGTAAACGCTGTCTTTTTTATATCTCGTTCATCTACTTCAATTTGATGAAATCCTGATGCGAGATCTAGGGTTGTAAAATGGGAACATTCACCTAGTATTTCTAATATTTCCTGAATATTGGGTATTGGGTATCTATTATCTATAGTTTTTTCATTTACTTTTCTGAAATCTATAACTAATCTCCATTTTTTATTTCCTGATGAATCTTCTTTTTTAGGTACTATCCAAACTGGAGAAGACCATGGTGAATTACTTGGTCTTATTATTCCTGATTCTAACATTTCTTTAATTTGTTTCTGAATTTCTTCTTTATGGACATAAGGGTGTCTATAATTTTTTACGTACACTGGGCGTTCGTCTGTAGTTCTGATTTCATGTTTTACTTTATTTGCAAACTATAAATTTTGTCCATCTCTTTTAAAAATATCCGCGTATTCCGCTAGTAAATCCAATAATTCATCTTTATGTTTTGTATTTAAGTGATTTAAATCCGTTAGTGACGTCAAGTCATTAATATTTTCTTTTTGTTTCAATCCGCAATAATTTATTTCCTCAGTAATTTTATTTTTCATTTAATTTTTCATTTTAACTTTTTTAGTATCCTCGCTATTTCTTATATTTTTAAACTCTAATCTATTATTGTTTTTATTTATTTCCTGACTTTTGCCTGTTTCTATGATATAAGGGTTTTCATTTATGGTTTCATTTTTGTTTTTATCTTTTTACCTACAATTTCATTTTCTTCAATATTCTCATTTTTACCTTTATTTTTATTTACTTCTATCTTTTCTTTATCTATTTTTCGTTTTTCTTCAATAATTTCATATATTTCTTTATTTTTATTTATTTCTATTCCTTTATCTATTTTTCCTTTTTCTTCAATATTTTCATCTATTTTTTCATTTTTATTAATTTCATTCATATCTTTATTTTTATCCACTTCAAGTTTCTCGGTAACTTTGATACTGCAACATCGGTAAATTGGCCTAATTTCCTTAAATTGGGTCTCAACAGTTCCGGTACTACTTATTTCTACCTCGTCGGGGTCCAATCCGACTTTGCTAGTACTACTCCTCAATCCGGGTTCTAAGCCGAGTGTACTGTTTTTAAATTTATAATTCTCATAATCTGGCTTTATGCCTACCTTTTTGGTAAAATCATTCATATTTTCTTTATTATTTTCATATTTATATGGCTTTCTGCCTACCCTTTTTCTATCATCTATATGGTTTCTTTCTTCGTCATTTTTAATTGCTTTAATATTAGGAAACTGGTCAACTGCTAAGTTGAAATCTAGTGAATTTTTGGCTGCTAAGCTAAAATTGCTATCTAGATCGTTAAGCCGTTTGGCTTTTAATGGCTGTTGAACTCTAAAATTTAGAGGGTGGTTAGTTTTGTTTTTCAACGTCAACTTTGCCAACCATTTCTTAAGCCCGCATCACACGACGCTTGTTTTCCTGCTAGAAATGCTTGCTGGCTTTCGTGCTGGTTTTGTTGCATGGTGTGGTGCTGGATGTTTTGCTGGTTTGAATTCTTTGGTTTCACTCGATGATTGTTTTGGAGCTGGATTCGCTGATGGTTTTTTGCAATTTCTTGACGTTTGCTAAATCAAAAGAATATAGTACACAATATTTTTCTAAACAAATTTTCACAAAAAATGCATACATCTGATAGAACTAAATATACAAATTAATGAAATCACATTTAATTTTGTTTAAAGTTGAAAAAACTAGTAGAAAATAAATAAAAACGAAATAGAAAAAATGACATTTGAAAATATACATGTACCTTTTGACGTCTGCTAAAATCCAACAGCAAAAAAAGCAAGAAAAATAGCACCGGTTCTAACTTTGAAATCTAGCAGCGCTTCTATCAAGAGAGTCAGCAGTGACGCCATTTTCCAGCTCAATAGCCAGCACGAAAGCCAGCGAGCATTTCTAGCAGGAAAACAAGCGTCGTGTGATGCGGGCTTTAGAACAGTATACGTCGTCTAAAGGCCCAACTATAATAGGCATGAGCTAGCTTATGCACGCTTAAGCCAAAGAGCGAATATATGAAATTGCTATTGAGTAGCCATAATGGAGTCCAGCTACGTTTCGTCCAATTTTTCTAAGTTTCGTTCAATTAACCAAACATAAGCAAGAGCGGTCCGGTTCGCTCAGCGCATAAGTGAATTTGACAGATACGGTTCAACACATACAAAATACACATCAAACCCATCGTCTGTGTAAATGATTCGAGATTAATGAATGTGTATGTGTGATATCTTTGCTATTTCGTTGTCGTTGATTCAATGTTCACACTCAACAAAATTAAACAGCTTTGAATTTGATTTTGACAGCTGCTTTTGCGCGCGTAAGTTATTATGGCTATGCTTGCGACTTTTTGAAACTTAAGCAAACTTTTCGATAGGTTCTGACATTAGATTATGTTTGCTTAAGCCTATTATAGTTGGGCCTTAAGACTTCAACATCGCCTAAGTTTCGTTCTAATATTTTTATGTCGCCACGTTTTCTATCCACGGGGACTTCTGTACAAATAATTTGTTTTAGTTCTAGTTCGTATATGTAGGATCTTATTATTGGTTTAAATTGTCACTTAGCTTTATATTTTCCTCTTATTAATGCACCATTTTCGTAATCCACATTTATTCTTTGTTCACTCAATATATCATTGCCTATTATTCCGTCAAAATATTCATGAAACTTATATAAATAATATGTAACTCTAGGGTAATCTAACCCAAATTCCTCAAATAACGTTAATTCTACTTTTTGATTAATTGTCGTTTCACCACTAAATGTTTTTGCTACTTTCGGTTCTATATCTATTATACATTTTTTATTTATACCTTCTGGACTAAGTAGTGAACTTGAAGATCCAGTATCTATTAACATTTTTAAATTTTTATTGTCATTTATTTTAACTTCAACATACGGAAGTGTATTTAGACCGAGGCTCCTGGCCGAAAATTTTCCTGGCAATAGACTTCATTTCTATTATTTCTATTATATCCTCTCTGAATAGTGGAAGGATTTGGATCTACTTCCATGGGAACTACCCTTTCATTAAATCTTTGTTGAGCATATTGTCCTGAATTATTCCTATATCTAAAGGAATTGTTATCAAAATTGTTTCTGTTGTTAAAATTATTATTCCTGTTATTATAATTATTATTATTGTTATGATAATTGTTATTATTATTATTATTTCTATTCATGTTATTATTATTATTATTACCATTCGTATTATTATTATTATTATTTCTATTAATATTATTGTTATTATTATTATAATTATTATAATTATTATTGCCTCTATTTTGATAGTTATTATAGTTTCTATTTTGAAAATTATTAGGATTTCTGTTTCTATAATTATTATTATACTGGTTTTAGTTACTATATCTATTATTATTTTGTGTGTAGCTTGTCCTACTGGCTTCTGCCAATCCTCATGTTATCTCATAAGCTTGTTCTAAAGTGTCTGGATCTCTGGACATTACGATTGTCCTAAATGGATCCCTTAATCCTTTTACGAAGGTTTCTAGACCTTCTCTGATATTCCTACATATCATTCTGGTACGTACATCAACATCGATTTCATTCTGTCTTACTCTCGCGTTCAGCGCTGTGACGATTTCTAAAATATCATCGTAATATCTTGATAAACTACCTGTTTGTCTAATTAAACTTAGTTGATTATACAGAGTTCTTCCATTTCTGTGATCCTGAAAATGTCTATACAATATTTCTCTAATTCCTTTCCAAGTATCTGGGCTTCCATATAGATGAAGTCTATCCGAAGCTGCATCTTTTATTTTATTTTTTAATATCTGAGCCAAAATCTGTAATGGGGCATTTTCAACAGTTTTTAGTGCATTCCACACTAAATCAGCTGACTTAACGAAATTTTCCAATTCATTGGATTTTCCAGTAAATTCTGGCAATGACTTTAGTAAGTCAGGTGTTTTTAAGAAATTCATTTTGAAATTTTATGAGAAACGAGTACAGGTAAAAGATATTGGTATGCAAATTGTTGTCCCAGCTTGGAATTTTTTTTTTTTTTTTTATATAAAAAAAAAATATTAAGTATTCTGCTCTCTTTTTTTTATTTTTAATAAAGTGCTTAAAATAACATTTTTTTTTTTATTATTATTACTATGTTTTTATGTTTTTAATACTAACTTCATTACTTTTAGAGATGATTCTGCAATTTAAAGTTGATTTATTAAAGTTGTCTTCGAATTAAGCTACAGATGTATAAATTCTACAGATGTAATAAATGCTACAGATGTAATAATTGCTACAGATGTAATAATGTATATTTTTATTAAATATTATTTATTTATTTATTTTTTTTTTTTATTTTTATTTTTTTTTTTTTTATATTATTATTTTTTTTTGTCTTTGTTTATTATTTATTATTTTTTATTTATTTTTTTTTTTTTTATTTTTTTTTAATTTTACTCGTTATCTTCTGAATCTGGAATCTGGATCTATTTCTTGAACTGCTCTATTAGAGTCTACATTTCCTTGTTGTGCCGTAACTTTTGCGACGTTCATTGGATCTACCTCACTTGATTCCATTTCCTTCTTTATTCGTATATTTATATTATTTTTTCTGTCCTTTTCTGATATGGGTGGTGGTGGTTCCGCAAGACCTAAGCATCTAAGTACCTGTCGTGTCATTGACATTAGTCTTCTGAGTTTTTATTTTATTATATTATATTAATTAATTTTTTGTTTTTACACTTCTTATTTTGGTGTACTAATATTTCTTATTTCCAATTATTATTTTTATATTTTTCACTTTTCTTTTATTTATTATATAAAAAATAAAAAAATTTGAGTCGGTTTTGGCTGAGTGGGGTTTCACTAGTTTTTTGCTTTCATCAGTTTTATTATTATTATTATTATTATTATTTTTTTTTTTATAATAATTTTTATTTTCGTCCACTTTTGGTTTTCACTTTTCCTTTGTATTATATTTATTTTTTTTCTTTTATTTTTCAATTTCTTAATAACTTTCACTTTTCTTCACTTTTGGTTAACACTTTCTCTTCTTGTTTTATATTATTATTATTTTTTTTTTTTTTTATTTTCAAATTCTCAATTTTCTTAATAACTTTTATTTTCAAATTTTTCTAATAAATTTCTCAATACACTTTTATATTTTGTAGTCGCGTCCAAAGGAGCTCGTTTTTTCGACTGCGCCAGTTATGGTTGTAATCCCGGGTTTACCAAAAAAAACCATTTCTACTCCCAACCACAGGGAGTTTAATTGTAAACAAAGAATAGACAAACACATTTTTATATCTTTTGATTAATAGATTATTTGTTTATTTAATACTTTTAAACTTAAATAACTATTTCTTAGATTTAATAATACGAACGACACATAGAACTATATGAACGGCAATTACTATTTACAACCGAAAGAACCGAAGGGTAATTAAATTTGTTGACTTATAAGTTTGGGAGCTAATAATGAACTTATCTCTTTTCGAGTCACTGAAGAACTAACTGATCTTTATTGAATCTGAAGTATCAAACATGAATGCATAAATAATGTTTTCATGATGTGACAAGATTTTAGGGTAATCTGATCTTTATGTAAATATGCAATTAAACACTTGTTTACGTTATTGTCTTTTGGTTTCGAGGCCAACGGATATTATTGTTTACCGTTTGGTCGACGGCTATATCCGGTCATCACGTCTAAGGGTAAAGTATCTAATAACGTGGTTTTGGGTGATGTCTCCGACACAACTATATATTTCAACCCATCCTATTTCAGGGGCCTAATTTGGTAAAACGAAAACTATCAAACGATATCGTTTTGACTATACACATCTCTATCACATCTAAGGAGAATGATAGGGACAGCTATTGGCAAAACGATATCGTTCGATCGTTTTCGTTTTACGGAATTAGGCCCCAGATTATCATATGTATATCAACAATTTATATTATTTTTCCGACACCAGCTTTTTATTTTGAGAAACTTTCATTTAAATTAACTAAACAGCTTTCTGAATGCTTTATTTTTATAGCTACAGCTTTTCTGCAATTTTTTGTTTTTAAATTCCATTAATAAAAAAAATTTACAGATTTCACTCATAGAGTAACTATGGGGACATTGAAAATGACTTGTGTTAGCTCGATAAAATAAAAACATGAATAATCTTGGTGATTTCTAATTTGTATCCTATAGTTGCACCAAAACTTCTGAAGATGTCTAAGAAACCATTCTTCAGTCTGAAATTACAATATGTAGATATTTTTAATGTTGAATCCCAGTTGGCGGTTAAATTAATGTTGTTCAGTTCAGTTTATTTAATCACGGCGTTGATATTGAAGAAATTCAAATATTTGCTCAAATTTGCTCAAATTGATTTACAAGTCTCTCAACTTATTGAACTATTTATTTATAGGCAAGCTATTTGATTTACTGTCAAAGTGAACCCTTTTTAACGCGAGACCAAATTTATAAATAATCAATGCAAACCTGATTTACCTTATTTTTTTAGGTATTCTATAATATTTTGCATTTTGAACTCATCTTTTAATAAATTTAATAAACTCGAGTCGTGTAATTTCTTAAGGCAATATTAATGGTTTTGACAGTTAAGCAGCATTCTTTTATCTGAGTATATGAAAAGCAAAGCACCAATTAAGTTGACAGCTAAGTTGACAACCAAATTGAATCTTTTTTTGTTTTCATTTGAGGACCTTAAGGTAGAGCTGTAATAACCGGAAGATGTTGGAAGAAAATTCTCTCAGTTCACTTAGGCATGGAGCGGTCGGTGAGCGCTCTTCACTTCCGAAAGCAAAAGTAAAAAATTGGTCGAAACAAGCAAAACTCAATTATGGGCACGTCATATGAATTCTTTGTATTCGTTTCATTTCGTACGACCACTTAGGTCGGCATCCGACTATTATAGTTCTACCTTAAACCTTGAACATCTGAACATTAGAACTCTATCTATATATAAGTTTATTGAAGAAGTTCAATTATATTGCAGTACCTATGAATATTCTAATCGCATTGGCTTAGACGTAGGTAAAGTTTTGTAACATAAATTTATAGCCTGAGATTTTACTTGAATTCTAAGACCTTAACCTCAAAGATCCGATAATTAGAACAGAAAATAAAAGCTTACCAAGCTTACCAAATAAACCCTTTTCGATATTTATATTTAAGTTGCTTAGGTAAGTTAATCCTACCTCTAGACTGATTAACGTTAACTTAAATACATTAACCTTCAACAACTTAGAACTAATGTTGTAAGTTTATTAAAGAGAAACGCAAGTAGAAACCTTTGCATATTTCAGGCTCAAAAATAACAATGGTTTGGACGTAGGTCAAGTTCAAAAATCGCATTGGTTAAGACGTTGGTCAAGTTCAAAAACCGCATTGGTGTAGACGTAGGTCAAGTTCAAAATCTCATTGGCTTAGACGTAGGTCAAGTCCCAAAATCGCATCGGCTTAGACGTTGGTCAAGCTCAAAAATCGAATTGGTTTAGACGTATAGTTCAAGTTAAAAATCACATTGGCTTAGACGTATGTCAAGTTCAAAAATCGCATTGGCTTAGACTTAGGTAAAGTATTGTGACATAAATTTATAGCCTTAGATTTTACCTTAATTTTAAGAACTTAACCTCAAAGATCCGATAACAAGAACAGAAAATAAAAGCTTACGAAGTCAACCCTTTTCGATTACTACATTTAAGTTGCTTCGCTAAGTTAATCCTACCTCTAGGCTGATTAATGTTAATTTAAATACCTTAACCTTCAACAACTGGCCCTTAGAACTAATGTTGTAAGTTTATTAAAGAGATTCACAAGTAGGTATCTTTGCATATTTTAGGTTCAAAAATCGCATTGGTTTGGACGTAGGTCAAGTTCAAAAATCGCATTGGCTTAGACGTACACTGAACCAAAAAAAATTCAAAATTTTAACAAACGACGTTTATTAAGTGGCTATTTGTTGTCACAATAAACTTTTTATTGTACCAATAAACGATTTATTAAAAAAAAACTTAACATTTAATCACCGTTTGTTAATACAATAAATGGCCGTTTATTGAGATATTTCGGTTATTAAAAATAACAAACCGTCCATTGTTACAATAAACAGCCGCTTAACAAATGAAAATTCCGAAAAATAAACAATGAGTTATTGTTGCAATAAACTTGTTGTTTGTCACAATAAACTTTGTTTAATGAATTTAATAAATCGTTTATTGTTATAATGAACGACGTTTATTAAAAGCCAAATTCTTAAATTGATAAACGGTTTATTGTTTTTTATAATTTTGTTTAACAAAAACAATAAACTTTAGTTATTAAAATTTAATAAATCGTTTATTGAGATATTGGACAACATTTATTTAGAGCTCAATTCCAAAATTAATAAACGGTTTATTGTTTTTTATAATTTTGTTTAACAAAAACAATAAACTTTAGTTATTAAAATTTAATAAATCGTTTATTGAGATATTGGACAACATTTATTTAGAGCTCAATTCCAAAATTAATAAACGGTTTATTGTTTTTTATAATTTTGTTTATCAAAAACAATAAACTTTAGTTATTAAATTAATAAATCGTTTATTGAGATATTGGACAACATTTATTTAGAGCTCAATTCCAAAATTAATAAACGGTTTATTGTTTTTTATAATTTTGTTTATCAAAAACAATAAACTTTAGTTATTAAAATTAATAAATCGTTTATTGAGATATTGGACAACATTTATTTAGAGCTCAATTCCAAAATTAATAAACGGTTTATTGTTTTTTATAATTTTGTTTATCAAAAACAATAAACTTTAGTTATTAAAATTTAATAAATCGTTTATTGAGATATTGGACAACATTTATTTAGAGCTCAATTCCAAAATTAATAAACGGTTTATTGTTTTTTATAATTTTGTTTATCAAAAACAATAAACTTTAGTTATTAAAATTAATAAATCGTTTATTGAGATATTGGACAACATTTATTTAGAGCTCAATTCCAAAATTAATAAACGGTTTATTGTTTTTTATAATTTTGTTTATCAAAAACAATAAACTTTAGTTATTAAAATTTAATAAATCGTTTATTGAGATATTGGACAACATTTATTTAGAGCTCAATTCCAAAATTAATAAACGGTTTATTGTTTTTTATAATTTTGTTTATCAAAAAAAATAAACTTTAGTTATTAAAATTAATAAATCGTTTATTGAGATATTGGACAACATTTATTTAGAGCTCAATTCCAAAATTAATAAACGGTTTATTGTTTTTTATAATTTTGTTTATCAAAAACAATAAACTTTAGTTATTAAAATTAATAAATCGTTTATTGAGATATTGGACAACATTTATTTAGAGCTCAATTCCAAAATTAATAAACGGTTTATTGTTTTTTATAATTTTGTTTATCAAAAACAATAAACTTTAGTTATTAAAATTTAATAAATCGTTTATTGAGATATTGGACAACATTTATTTAGAGCTCAATTCCAAAATTAATAAACGGTTTATTGTTTTTTATATTTTTTTAACAAAAACAATAAACTCGTTTTTAAAATTTAATAAATCGTTTATTGAGATAATAAACAACATTTATTAAAGGCAATTTTAGTGCCTGTTTACATAGGCATTTTACTGAAGGGCGCATCCAGTGAGACAGGTAGATTTTATGTGCGTAGAAACGAGAAAGATTTTGGGATGGAATTTATCCTTCTCGTTTCTACGCACACATAAATCTACCTGTCTCACTGGTTGCGCCTTTCAGTAAAATGCCTATGTAAACAGGCACTTATAATACAATAATTTTATAATTTTCTTGTCTGAAATTCTTAATAAATCAATTAAACAATTTTTGCATTAGGTACTAAACACACTTAACGCAGATAAATAAAATTATTTTGCTATTTTTTTTAAACTTCCTAACAAAGGAATAATTTTAACACCATTTAAAAAGGTAAATTCAAATTATAATATAATTATAAATATAAAATAGGACGACGAAGCACGTTTAGCTTGATTACTTCTGGACCCATGTTCTGTAACTCGGCGATAACTTTTCGAGGCGATAAACGGCGAAAAATGGAACAAAACCCGTAGCATTCCTATGAGTTTTGTTCCATTTTTCGCCGTTTCTCGCCACGAAAAGTTATCGCCGAGTTACAGAACATGGATCCTGGCTCTGATGTCGGCGACAAACAGAAGCCTGTAAATGGATCACCGTAATGTAAGCTTGGGATAAGCTTCATACCCAATTGCTTTGGATGTATTTCAATAAACAATTTATTGAATTAATATAATATGTACGTGTTTTTAATAAACAATTTATTATTTTTAATGAACAATTTATTGTATCTAATAAATCGTTTTTAAATATAATAAATATTTTGTTAAATAACTTGATGATGAGCTCATTTACTGGTTTGGGCTGCTTAGTTTAATATAGGCAGAATTCACACTTTTTCTATATGTAGAAAAATTATATTTAATGTTCCTACATTACATGCATTTATAACAAATTCACTTTCTGTGTACCAAAATGTGGGTTATTTAAAAATAATAACATACAAATATTTTGAACGATAAAATGTATTAACATATTCGCAGTGACTACGAAAATGTGGCGTCTTTTCTTCTTTACTACTTAGATTGCCCTTTAAGTACTTAATACTTGCATTGAAAAAGTTTACAAACAAAATTTGACGTCGCGTTCTTGATTCCCATTCCCAGTATTGTAACGTAACGTATTGACCTGGCTTGTCGTTTTGACCGCGCTCTGTTAAGCCATGCCTTAAAAATCGAGGAAAGGGAACGAAAACAAAAAAAAAGAAACAAGAATTTAAAATCTATGCGCAAAACTTGTGCAAAACATTTGTTAAAATGGGATAAACCATAGAAACAAAAATACAAATGTAAATGAAAAAAATGTCAAACCAAAAAGATTATAATAGATCCCAAATCTACTTTAGCTGCGGAAAATATGTTATGTATTATAAATATTTGACAACGTATGACTGAATAAAACAGACACATATTCCGAACTTCTCCATCCGTCACGATGTTATATTGACGTCTTTATATATCATGAATAGGCGTTTTTCTTTTTTAGTTCAGAGTCTAAGCGAAAAGAGTAAGTTCTGAGCCACAGTTCACATATTAAAGGTAATATCATTAGCGTTTTCGTTTTTATTCAGTTCTGCGCATCTGTCAAAAAAGGGGTATTATGGTGGTAAAATGGTGGATCCAGTGCCCCTTTACTTGTCTAATTTCAATACTTTGTTGTTGTTTCTAAGGATGCGAGTTGAGTGCCTGTGGTCACTGGAACAGCCATTTTTAATTTTTTGACACTTTCAACTTTGACAACCTGCGCAATATATTACCTTTGATTTGTGTACTGTGGTCCTGAGCAGAGTATGTTCAGTGCTCTCTGATTTATGTCGAATTCCTTTCAACAAAAGAATCGTTGAAAGGAATACGAAAAGACGAAAAGAATCGATTTTTTTTTTGTGATTGTGTGTGTGGCACTTGACAGAAACAATTTGAAGTAAATTATCCAGAAAATATTCAATTTGGAAAATATTATTATTGTTAATTGAAAAGCAACACACTATAAAATTCACCGAAAATTCGTTGCAACCAAAAACACAATTTGTTTTCTTAAAACACCGCGACATTCAATTTGACATTTTAGAAATTTCAAATCTTGCTAGTGTGTGTGCAAATCGGTGTAAAATCTTTCTTGAATCTTGCTAAATTAGCAAGATTTGTTTTGACAGAAAAAATTCGAATTGTTCAGAAAAAAAATCGATTCTTTTAGAAATAAATTCGATTCTTTTGTTGAAAGGAATTCGACATTAATAGTGAACGACTTGAGCACTGAACTGTCATGATTAGAAATTATTTAATTATTATTTTACCTTCTCCAGCAACCAGCCTCTTCCGCCATTTTTATTGTTTTGACAATGTTTTTATTTTATTTCCCGCCTTTCAAATGTCATCTCGTTTGTGTTCAACATTTCACTCCTTTTACTCTACTATTTTATTCTGAGCTCACAGATCGAGCTCTGACCATGCTTAGAACTAAAAAGGAAACACAATTTCTAAGTTCTGAACGATCAGAGCTAAAAAAGAAACACAAATATTTTTTTGACAGTTGCTCTGCTCTGAACTAAAAAAGAAAAACGCCTTATGCAAGAATTCGCCACTTTTTACGTATTTTTAACCAAACCGTAACAACGCATTTGACGTCTTCACGCATCCTCTTTTCTCGGTTTATTAGGGGATCCAAAAAAACTGAGTGTCTCATAGCCACCTTACAAAATTTCTTTAGGTCTACAGCAGAGGAGTGTTTTTTTAAATCAAAATATGTTTATAAATCGACACAAAACAAAACAAAACGTGTTTAAGCATTTAAGCATTTAAAGAGATTGTGTAGTGTATGTCCTATGGTGGTCGCTTAAAACAAGGTAAGTGGAGATATCTAAACTTAATTATAATTACCATACTTTTAATTATATAAATAAGAAAGAAAAACAAAAATTTCCAAAAATTTCTTAACTCTTGAAAAAATGGTTATGTTGTGAATGTTATTACGGCCTTAAGTTTCCAGTGATTAGCAAGAAATAGTATATTAATCACACTTATGGTAAAAAAAAGGTGGTCTAGATAAGGACATATTAATTTTCAACGAAACAACTAAATTTTCTTAATTTCCCAAATGAAAATTGTTTATTTTCCTAACAAACAATTTATTAAGCTTCCATGTTGATTAGAAATTTAACGAAGCGTTCTTTGCAAACTTTACTATTTATTTGTAATAATAATCTTGTTTATTAAAATTAATTAATCGTTTATTGTAATAATAAACGTATTATTTATAATAATAATCTTGTTTATTAAAATTAAATACATTCAACGAAGCGTCCTCTGTAAATTTTATTTATTTGGAATGATAATCTTGTTTATTAAAATTAATTAATCGTTTATTGTAAGAATAAACGTATTATTAATAAAAGTAATCTTGTTTATAAAAATTAAAGACATTTAACGAAGCGTCCTTTATAAAATTTACTGTTTATTTGGAATAATAATCTTGTTTATTAAAATTAATTAATCGTTTATTGTAATAATAAACGTATTATTAATAACAATAATCTTGTTTATAAAAATTAATGAATTGTTTATTGTCATAAAAACGTATAATTTCAATGATATGCCTTCTTTATTATAATAAACTGCTTCTCACATTAAATAAATGATTTATTATCTTAATACTCATATCTCTTACTATTTTTAATAAACCTTTTATTAGTTATTGAATTCGTGGCTAGAGAAATATAAAAAATGTGAAAAATCTGTAGTGCGAACAGAGCTCAGCAATGTTCGTTGAGAGGGATTTTTTTTTTCCGAACTTAACGAAACAAGTAGAGTGTCGCCGGCTTTCTACTTCCTATTTCAAACAGCAACGAAAACGATTCGGTCAGTCATTCAGAACAAGAAGCCGCCGCCGCAACCAAGAATCCCAATAAGAAAAAGTTAAGTGTTTAAAAAATAAAGTGTTTTAAAATTCATAAAGTGAAAAAATATCATAATTAAATACATACAATACAAAATTGTATGTTGGATTAATCTTTCAACAAATATGTAAGTAATTTTTTTCTATATTATAAATATAAATACAAATTTACGTTCGCTGCCATAGATTGCGCATTGCTGGCGGCCGGCGCGGCGGCGTGGCGTCAAATTGAATTTAGGTATTTTTATAAATATTTTTGGCCTGAGCTATTGTGGAATCAATTTTAAAGTTTTATTGGGTTAATAAATTGAAAAAAGTTATTCAAAACTTCATTTTCAAAACTTGAAACTCCGTGCTATCAAAATGGCTGCCATGTCTGGCGAAGGTTATAATTGCTAACCGGAGAGCCTACTTTTTTATCCGTATGATTTTTTTTTCAATCCACTACGTTAAGCATTATTTTTGTGGAAAAAAAATTCATAAAATAAGTATTAAAATCAATTTTTTAAAACGACTTGCTATACTTTGTCTTTACAACAGCAACGAAAAGGATTCGTTCAGTCATTCAGAAGAAGGAAGAAGCCGCCCAATAAGAAAAAATTAAGTGTTTTAAAATTCATAAAGTAAAAATATATCATATTTAAATACATACAATACAAAATTGTATGTTGAATTAATCTTTCATCAAATATGTAAGTAATTTGTTCTATATTATAAATACAAGTTTACGTTCGCTGCCATGTGTTGCGTATTGCTGGCAGCCGGCGTCAAATTGAATATAGGTATTTTTATAAATATTTTTGGCCTGAGCTTTTGTGAAATCAATTTTAAAGTTTTAGTTAGGTTTAAAAATTGAAAAAAGTTATTCAAAATCTCATTTCCAAAACTTAAAACTCCATGCTATCGAAATGCCTGCCATGTCTGGCGAAGGTAAACTGAGTTTATTGCTAACCGCAGTACATACTTTTTTATCCGTATGCCTTCTTTTGAATCCACGACGCTAAGCATTGTTTTTGTGGAAAAAAAACTTCATAAAATAAGTATGAAAATCAGTTTTTTAAACCGACTTGTTATACTTTGTATTTACGACAGCAACGAAAACGATTCGTTCAGTCACTCACAAGAAGAAGCCGCCGCCGAAACTTAGAATCCCAATAAGAAAAATTAAGTGTTTTAAAATTCATAAAGTAAAAATATATATACATATGTAAAAAAGTATGTGTCGGAACAAGATTAACCATTCATCAAAATATATACTTTCACTAGGTTCAGTATTATTCTATGCGTAAAAGTTTAAACAATTGAACTTTAAAATGCCAAATTAAAGTTTTTATAAGTAATTAATTCATGAGTTAAGATGATTATTGCGAAAAAAAACATTTTTTTAACAGAAAAATGTTTTCAATTTAGTTAGCATGATTATTACAAATTTTATTTTTATCTTTTACAATGTCGAAGGGTAAAGTAGGTACAGCAGGAAGCTGTATATGTTCTCAACATTGTTTTGCGTTGTTTTCTGTTGTGCCTACTTAACTTATTTTCAGTTTACTTACTTTTGAAACAAAGTTTTTGCAACATAACAAATAATCAGACTTTTTCTGAATATAATATTTGAAAAAAAAAATTAAAGTAGTTTTTGCCGTTCAGTAAGAGCAAAGAAAAAAATCATTAGATCACTCTGCTTCTCATAGAATCATTTAAAGTAGATACAATTATTATATACAATATTCATACATTGTAACTAAAAGTAATTTTCAATATTTCTAGATTATTTGTAACGATAAAGTGAGGTGTCCTGTTTGCAGCAGCATACAAAATCATTCTTTAAAACGTAAGTCATTATAATTTTTATACATTACGAACATATTATTATAAAATTATTTCTTACTTTTAATTCGCGATTGTCAAATTATTTTTGTGGTAAATTCAAAAAAACAATTTAAGTCTTTATTTAAGACAAACATTTTTTTGGGAAACGAAATGCCAAAGGCTTTCTTTGGAAAGACAGGTTTTTAACAAAATATAATTTTAACTCATTTTCACTAAAATTAATGAGCCCTATGAAAAAAAAAAAGAAAAATAGTTTAATCCTATAAATGAATAAGTCAAAATAATTTGAAATTTTGCTTTTGCTATTTTAGCAGTAACTTAAATAATGATAATTTAAAACTTAATAACTTGTATACCTACATATACTTTCACAAGGTTCATTATTATTCTATGCGTACAATTTTAATCAATTGAACTTTAAAATGCCAAATTAAAATTTTTATAATAATTAAGTAATGAGTTAAGATGATTATTGCGAAAAAAAAACATTTTTTTTAACAGAAAAATGTTTTTAATTCACTTAGCATGATTATTACAAATTTTATTTTTATCTTTTACAATGTCAAAGGGTAAAGTAGGTACAGCAGCAAGCTGTATATGTTCTCAACATTGTTTTGCGTTGTTTTCTGTTGTGCCTACTTAACTTATTTTCAGTTTACTTACTTTTGAAACAAAGTTTTTGCAACATAACAAATAATCAGACTTTTTCTGAATATAATATTTGAAAAAAAAAATTAAAGTAGTTTTTGCCGTTCAGTAAGAGCAAAGAAAAAAATCATTAGATCACTCTGCTTCTCATAGAATCATTTAAAGTAGATACAATTATTATATACAATATTCATACATTGTAACTAAAAGTAATTTTCAATATTTCTAGATTATTTGTAACGATAAAGTGAGGTGTCCTGTTTGCAGCAGCATACAAAATCATTCTTTAAAACGTAAGTCATTATAATTTTTATACATTACGAACATATTATTATAAAATTATTTCTTACTTTTAATTCGCGATTGTCAAATTATTTTTGTGGTAAATTCAAAAAAACAATTTAAGTCTTTATTTAAGACAAACATTTTTTTGGGAAACGAAATGCCAAAGGCTTTCTTTGGAAAGACAGGTTTTTAACAAAATATAATTTTAACTCATTTTCACTAAAATTAATGAGCCCTATGAAAAAAAAAAGAAAAATAGTTTAACCCTATAAATGAATAAGTCAAAATAATTTGAAATTTTGCTTTTGCTATTTTAGCAGTAACTTAAATAATGATAATTTGAAACTTAATAACTTGTATACCTACATATACTTTCACAAGGTTCATTATTATTCTATGCGTACAATTTTAATCAATTGAACTTTAAAATGCCAAATTAAAATTTTTATAATAATTAAGTAATGAGTTAAGATGATTATTGCGAAAAAAAAACATTTTTTTTAACAGAAAAATGTTTTTAATTTAGTTAGCATGATTATTACAAATTTTATTTTTATCTTTTACAATGTCAAAGGGTAAAGTAGGTACAGCAGCAAGCTGTATATGTTCTCAACATTGTTTTGCGTTGTTTTCTGTTGTGCCTTCCTAACTTATTTTCAGTTTACTTACTTTTGAAACAAAGTTTTTGCAACATAACAAATAATCAGACTTTTTCTGAATATAATATTTGAAAAAAAAAATTAAAGTAGTTTTTGCCGTTCAGTAAGAGCAAAGAAAAAAATCATTAGATCACTCTGCTTCTCATAGAATCATTTAAAGTAGATACAATTATTATATACAATATTCATACATTGTAACTAAAAGTAATTTTCAATATTTCTAGATTATTTGTAACGATAAAGTGAGGTGTCCTGTTTGCAGCAGCATACAAAATCATTCTTTAAAACGTAAGTCATTATAATTTTTATACATTACGAACATATTATTATAAAATTATTTCTTACTTTTAATTCGCGATTGTCAAATTATTTTTGTGGTAAATTCAAAAAAACAATTTAAGTCTTTATTTAAGACAAACATTTTTTTTAGAAACGAAATGCCAAAGGCTTTCTTAGGAAAGACAGGTTTTTAACAAAATATAATTTTAACTCATTTTCACTAAAATTAATGAGCCCTATGAAAAAAAAAAAAGAAAAATAGTTTAATCCTATAAATGAATAAGTCAAAATAATTTGAAATTTTGCTTTTGCTATTTTAGCAGTAACTTAAATAATGATAATTTAAAACTTAATAACTTGTATACCTACATATACTTTCACAAGGTTCATTATTATTCTATGCGTACAATTTTAATCAATTGAACTTTAAAATGCCAAATTAAAATTTTTATAATAATTAAGTAATGAGTTAAGATGATTATTGCGAAAAAAAAACATTTTTTTTAACAGAAAAATGTTTTTAATTCACTTAGCATGATTATTACAAATTTTATTTTTATCTTTTACAATGTCAAAGGGTAAAGTAGGTACAGCAGCAAGCTGTATATGTTCTCAACATTGTTTTGCGTTGTTTTCTGTTGTGCCTACCTAACTTATTTTCAGTTTACTTACTTTTGAAACAAAGTTTTTGCAACATAACAAATAATCAGACTTTTTCTGAATATAATATTTGAAAAAAAAAATTAAAGTAGTTTTTGCCGTTCAGTAAGAGCAAAGAAAAAAATCATTAGATCACTCTGCTTCTCATAGAATCATTTAAAGTAGATACAATTATTATATACAATATTCATACATTGTAACTAAAAGTAATTTTCAATATTTCTAGATTATTTGTAACGATAAAGTGAGGTGTCCTGTTTGCAGCAGCATACAAAATCAATATTATGAAAGTAAGTCACTTGAATTTTTATTTATTATGTATCATATTTTTTTATATTATATTTATTTTTTGCTGGCTTTCAACTTGTGAAGATCAGGTTCATTTTAATGACAAAACCGTCTTTTTCTTGAAAAATTTTTATAAGCCTTTTTTAGAACAAAATTTTCTTTTTCTATCAAAAATCGAAAAGTGTTAGTCAGTATAATTATTATATTATGAACGAACAAATTTCAACACATTTGCTGCAACGTTAATTGCTGGGAACGATTTGAAAACATATTTTATTTGTGAACGTTATTACTGGTGTTTTTTTTTCTTTGAAAATATTTGTCTCAATGAGACTGACTGGGACTGGTATATACGGTTTACTTTTAGCCCATCTTGAACTTGAATATTTAAGTTTTGTAATGAATCGTTCATTAAACGATGCTCACGGCATGCCTTCCAAAATCTTTTTAAGAAATTCACTTATTTTGTCGTTTTAGGGAAGAATACTTTTTTCATTAATTTTTCAAAAAAAAGTGTGTTAACGTCACTTTTGTTCTCACTACCTCAAATGCAGATGTTAATAGAAGAGCGAGATATGCATAGCTAAGACGTTTGCAGCCAACGTGTTTAAATGATTTTTACAAATAATATTTCAAAAATAAGGAAGGAAAGACCATTCAATCGGTTTTTTTTTTTTGTTTTTCTTTATTTTTAGATTAATTCTTATCTAATTTTAATGCGAAGTCCCGTCCAGAATGTATATGGTTGTTTGACATTAGCACCTACCTACAGCCTACAACATCAATATTAAATTGATTATATTTTATTTATTATACTATATACTTATATATTATACTAAAAATACGTATATATTACTTAAATATTTTAAGTTCTGTTAAAATACTGTATACTCAAATTAAACAAAATGATTTGCTTTATCTGTAAGGTTAAAATTTCTTCCGTAAACTTGTATATACAACACTTAAAAAAGATTCATGATTTGAGCACTTATAGTAATTTTAAATGTAGGGAAAGTAGTTGCTCACAAGAATTTCAAAATATAAGTACTTTTAAGAGACACATTATAAGAAAACATGAGGGGGGTTCAAGTCCCAACGTAAATAGTAATAATTCTGATGAACAAAATTTTACAGCTGAAAATCAGTTTTGCGAAAAAAATCAAATTATATCAAATAGTTTTAAGGAAGACTCCGAAACATGCGAAAATTATAATCATGAAAGCTTTGAAATCAAAGAAATCACTATAGAAGAAAGTCTAAATTATATTTTCATTTCTGCTACGCGTTTTGTATTGAAAATGCATGATAACAATAGTTTTTCACGAAAAAACATTTTAGTAATTCAAGAAGATGTACAAAAATGTATCTTAAATCCAATGCTTGAATTATTTAGATCATTTTCGAATGAAAAATTGGCAAAAACAAACATAAAAGTTCATAACGAATTTGTTAGTCTATTATCGAAGTGTCGTAATCCTTTTAACTTTTGCAACACCGAGTATAAACTTTTAGATTGGCTTAAAAAAGAAAATTTTTTGGACAGTTTAAATGAATTTTCGGTAAACAATGAAATCAGTAGAGTTTTTAAGAACGGATGCCTTGCGTATGATGAAAAAAACACTAAAGGTATATTGATGCCTTTAAAATTTCAATTTAAAAAATTTTTTGAGGGTGGAAACATCTTAAATAAAACGAAACTTCATATGGAAACATTAAGTAAAAAAAAAAAAATTTCAAATTTTGTCCAAGGTGAGCTTTGGAAGAAAAAATGTGAAAAGTATCCGGGAAAAATACTAATTCCATATTTTTTATATACTGATGATTTTGAAATCAACAATCCTTTAAGCTCTCATGCAGGCGTTCATTCGATATGTAATATTTACTATTCATTTCCTTGTCTTCCATGGAAGGAATCAAAGTTGGATAGTGTTTTTTTGGCAGGAGTTCTTAAAACAAGGGATCTCAAAGCATTCGGTAACGATAAATGTTTTCAATCTTTAATAAATGAGCTGAAGAGTCTTGAAGTTGATGGTGTGGAAATAAGCTTAAGCAACGATTCAAAAGTAAAAGTATATTTCATCTTAGGTCTTGTGTTAGGGGATAATTTGGGCTTAAATACTGTTTTGGATTTTAATAGATCATTTTCAAGCAATTCTTATTGCAGGTTTTGTAAAGCCAACAAATCTGAAACGAAATCGTTAACAATTGAACGAGATGATTTGTTAAGAAACCGCGCAAACTACGAAGAAGATATAATTCTTAACAACCCTTCGGAAACGGGCATACAAAACTATTCTCAACTTAATGAGATTCCATCGTTTCATGTCGTAGAAAATTACTGCGTGGATCTAATGCACGATGTTTTCGAAGGAATTTGTCATTACGATATTTGCCATATAATTGAATACTTCATAAACACAACTAAATATTTTAAACTAGATACCCTTAATATAAGAAAACAAACATTTCAGTATGGTGCAATTGAGATTGACAATATTTCAGGTGAAATAAAAATTGGCCAATTAAAATGTAAACATCTGAAAATGACGGCACGAGAAATGATGACTTTTATTTCATTTTTTCATTTAATGATTGAAGATTTAGTGCCACATGATGATGAAGTGTGGTTATTCCTTATTAATTTAATTGAAATAATTGATTTATTGCTTGCATTTGAAATTTGCGATGAAATCATCCCAATGCTAAAATTAAAAATTGAAAACCATAACCAAGACTATGTTCGTCTTTTTCATGACACCTTGAAACCAAAGCATCATAATTTAACTCATTATCCTAGTGTCATTAAACAGTCAGGTCCTGTTCGTAGTTTTTGGTGTTTTAAATTTGAAGCTAAGCACAAAGAATTTAAACTATATTCACATGCTATTACATCTCGAAAGAATATTTGTTTAACCTTAGCAAAAAAATACCAACTTAAAACTGCATTTAAGTTGTTAACTAATATTGATGGAACTTACCCTTGTTACTTTGAAATATATGAGAAACATAAAATCGATAGTGATTTTAGAAATTTAGTATCTGAAATGCTAGGAGTCGATAATACATACATAGAATTTTTTTCTAAAGTAAAAATCGAAGGTTATAAATACCAACAAAGTTTTTATATAGCGCGATATGAAGCTGATATCGAGTTATATATTATAGTAGACATAGGTGTTTTAAAAAAAAATGAAGTTTTTTTGTTTTGCCAAAAACTAAATACAATCCAGTACAACCCAAGTATATTATCTTTTGAAATTGACGAAAAGCAGGTGGGCCCTTTTTCTATAATTTTTGGCAATAATATTGTTGGGCCACCAACTACTTTGATAAAAACAGCTACAGGAAAAACTTTATTAAGAGTTAAAGAGTATTATTGTTCACAATAGGCAAAGCAATCATAAAAAAAAATATAAAAATTATAAAAGAATGTGATAATTTTAACTTAAGATAAGGTATTTTTATAGTATTACCGTGTGACTCATTTATAGATACCAATAAGGATGTGGGTATCTTGGTCCCAATTCCGCAAAACTGATTTTTTCTATCTACCTACAAATAAAAATTTTATAGAATATTTTCGTTTTCAAAAGGTTAACATTTAATTGTACTTTAACAATTCAAAAACTATACCAATCTATAAGTATCTATCGATCTTTTATAGAATATGTACCTACATTAAAATCATTTTGCGGATTTGATACCCATGGCTTTATTTTAGTTGTCTAGTAGTTAGATACTTTTGTAAATTTTTTATTAGAATGTTTTGATGTTTTGTAACGTTTTTAATAAATTGACAATAGGTACACAAAAAACTGAATTTTTAAAAGTGCCTATACTTAAGAAAATGACAACGCTTGATACATTGTTGGATGAAAAGGGGTCCGAGGAAGAGGAGGTCGATATCGTGGAGCTTGATGAACTGCAGGTTGGTGAAGAGCAGGTTGAATCAAGTGGGGACAGGGAATGCATTTCGACAATGTCAGAAACAGAATATGAAGTACTTTTGGGCGACAAGAATATAACAACGACTGTTGTCAACATTGACCCATGCGACGAGATAACGAGTTTATTGGGAAAATGGGGCCTATTAGAATTACTTGAGCATTTCAAAAGTAAGTTAAAATTAATTAAAAAAGCTAAAATGAACTCTTTTTTATGTCAGGCACAAGTTTTCAATTTTGTTCTGATTTTTTTTTATGGGAAAAAGTTTGGTTCTCGAAAAATTCTCTTTTTCAACAAAAAAAATTCTAATTCTTTTGAAAAAAAAAAATTTCAGTCTTTTTCAACAAACAATTTTGGAACAAAAAATTTTATAATTCTTTTGAAAAAAAAAATTTCTAAGTCTTTTGGAACAAAAAAAGTCTTTTGTAACAAAAATTTTCTAAGACTTTTTCTCGGAAAAATTTTGTTTTTTTCAACAAAAAATTTTCTGTCTTGTAACAAAAATTTTCTAAGTCTTTAGGAACAAAAATTTTCTAAGTCTTTTGAAAAAAAAATTTTTTTCAGTCTTTCAACAAAAAATTTACTAAGTTTTTGTAGCAAAAATTTTTCTTGAAAAAAATTTTTTTTTGAACAAAAAATTTTTTAAATCTTGTAAGAAAAATTTTCTAAGTCTTTAGGAACAAAAATTTTCTCAGTCTTTTGAAAAAAATTTTTTTCAGTCTTTCAACAAAAAATTTACTAAGTTTTTGAAGCAAAAATTTTTCTTGAAAAAATTTTTTTTTTTTGAACAAAAAATTTTCTAAATCTTGTAAGAAAAATTTTCTAAGTCTTTAGGAAATCTTGTAAGAAAAATTTTCTAAGTCTTTAGGAACAAAAATTTTCTGTCTTGAAAAAAAAATTTTTTTCAGTCTTTCAACAAAAAATTTACTGTTTTTGTAGCAAAAATTTTTCTTGAAAAAAAATTTTTTTTTTGAACAAAAAATTTTCTAAATCTTGTAAGAAAAATTTTCTAAGTCTTTAGGAACAAAAATTTTCTAAGTCTTTTGAAAAAAATTTTTTTTCAGTCTTTCAACAAAAAATTTACTAACTTTTTGTAGCAAAAATTTTTCTTGAAAAAAAATTTTTTTTTTGAACAAAAAATTTTCTAAATCTTGTAAGAAAAATTTTCTAAGTCTTTAGGAACAAAAATTTTCTAAGTCTTTTGAAAAAAAATTTTTTTCAGTCTTTCAACAAAAAATTTACTAAGTTTTTGTAGCAAAAATGTTTCTTGAAAAAAAATTTTTTTTTTGAACAAAAAATTTTCTAAATCTTGCAAGGTCTTTAGGAACAAAAATTTTCTAAGTCTTTTGAAAAAAAAAATTTTTTCAGTCTTTCAACAAAAAATTTACTAAGTTTTTGTAGCAAAAATTTTTTTTTTTTGAACAATAAATTTTCTAAGTCTTTAGGAACAAAAATTTTCTAAGTCTTTTGAAAAAAATTTTTTTCAGTCTTTCAACAAAAAAATTTAATAAGTTTTTGTAGCAAAAATTTTTCTTGAAAAAAAATTTTTTTTTTGAACAAAAAATTTTCTAAATCTTGTTAGAAAAATTTTCTAAGTCTTTAGGAACAAAAATTTTCTAAGTCTTTTGAAAAAAAAAATTTCAGCTTTTTTCAACAAAAAAATTTCTAAGTCTTTTGGAACAAAAATTTTCTAAGTTTTTTTTTTCGAAAATTTTGTCAAGTCTTTCTTTAACGCGCACCACGAATATAAATTTTTTGTATGAATTTGTATTTATTATAATTTAATACTATTTTCTTGTAGTTCAGCATTGCTACCTTTCTAGCAATAACGAATATGTAGCTTGTACTATGCTTCTTAGGCAAAGATCTGATAGTGTAAAAATAAAGAAAAAAATTATTTGTCTTTTTGTAGAAAATTTGTCGTAGTCTTTTTAAAAACAAAATTTGTATGTTTTTTTTTTGAAAATTTTTTTAAGTCTTTTTGAATAAAAAAAATTAAAGTCTTTTTTTAGAAAATTTTTCCAAGTTTTTTTTTCATAAATTGTTGTAAACCAATAGCTACGTAAAAGTTTATTTTAAAATTTTTTATTTCAATCTTCCTACCATTAGCCTGTTCTTCATTTTGGGGCTTTAATGAAACGAAATATTTAAAAAAAAGTGTGTATAGACACTAATATCAAGATATATAATATATACTTAATAAGATAAAAACAATCCTACGCAGTAATTAAAAACAATTTTCTGTATTTTTTCGAAAATTTTTCTTAGTCTTTTTTTAAGTTAAAATTGAAAACTTATTGAAAAATGACAATACACATTATTAAATTTTAGTGAATGAGATAGATATTGAAATTTTGAAAAATTTGGAGTGTCACCACCTTGCCCAAATTCTAAAGCCCTTCAAGTACAGAACTTTAATTTTGTTTGAATCAAAGTTAAGAGAATGGCGTGAGTTGATTGGAAAGCCCCTCTTCATGTATTCCAACTCAGAATGTGGTCCGTTTCGCAATATATCTTGTTTATCGGAAGCATCTTCACCATACCAACTTTCAACAAGATCAAATTTCCGCAGCCATACAAGTTCACCAACAAGTGCTCTAGAATCTGCCTCTTCAATTTCTTTAGCAACAATTTTAAACAGCAACTTAAAAATTATTTCACTGGTTGAAAGTTACGAACAAAATAAAAAATTCAACGGTCAGCAAAGAATGCAGTTGATTACTGCAATCGCAAGTTATTTTGATCAGAAAAAAATTCATTTGGATCTGCATTCAAGTTACGCCATTGAAAAAGAAATAATTGAAAGATTTCCTACTGAGGAACTGGTAAACTGATTATTTATTATTCTATTATTTTTACTTATTTTTAATATAAATAAAATATTGTAAGGTATATTATCGAACGGGTAAAAGAGGCAAAATTTATAATAAATTCTGCAACTTGAAATTCTCAAATAAAACGATGGAGAAAACTTCAAAACCTTCAACAAGCAAGACCGAAACAACAGATGACAATTTGATTCTAGGTTTGTTCGATTTTAATAAAGACAGCCACCCCAATTTTGACTTCCGGTAGGAATTCGTTCAGTTTTGAATCCGATCGAAAGGCAAAACAAGGGTGCGCATTTTTACTATCTTAAGACTCTCAAAATGCATTCGTTTGGGTCGGTTCATCAATTCAAGAGATTGAAGACTATATCGGATATTTAAATGAAAAGTCAGAGAAAGTCCAGCCCTTCATCATAGTACATGGCAGTTCAATATTGGATTTTAATAATATTTTCCTGTACTTTGACGGAGTAAAGTTTGTATTTAAAAGTTTTTTAAGAGCTGTAGATATCTGCCATATAAGATGACTATTAGTTTGAGAATTCTCTGCATTTTTACAGTTAAACACATTTTTTTTTCAATTTAAATTCCCGAACTTTCATGATGATGAACATACTTTTCATAGATAATTGCATTGGTAACAAATTCTAATTTTTAGTTCCTGAAGAAGATTCAGAACAAATTATTAGGTCCTTGAAATATGACAATTTATCAGGGGAAGCATTAGACCGGTGCTGGAAAGCGTGTGCAAATAGAAGGCTTTTAGATATTAAGGACTCTACTTCCACTTCTCAAATTCTATTAAAATGGCCGAAATACAAATGTCCTACTGGCTATCGTTTCGTAAGTTAGAAATTTGTTACATGCCGTTAAAACAGTTGTACAAAAAATACATTAAATTACTAGATTGACATGGATTTTAGCTACCTATATACAAATGCTGGATCATTTTTGGATAATTGGGACCAACTTAAACATAACATCTTAAAATTTCTTTTGACTGAAAACCATGTGAAGGATAAAAATACTCTTGAAGTGTTGACACAATTGTCATCAAAAGAAAGAGGTTCACACACAACGACAAGTAAGCTGTCGTTAACTTTGTTTTTATTTCATGGTAACAACACATACATATGTAGTTAGCAATTTGATAATGATTATGATTTTCACGGAGTAAAGTTAGTATGTAAATATAAGCTTTTTAATATTTGTTTCTAAGTTTTTTATCTGCAATATCTATCGGGTTGTTCTTTATTTTGGGTTTTTTTTTTGAAGATCTGACATTTGGTTCAAGATCACATTGAAAACCACTTAAAAACCAAATTTCGTTTTTTTATTATATCTTATTTATGTATTTTTTAATATCTTATTTTTTATCATATGAAAAATTAAATTAAATAATTAAAAACTTTTTATAATAACAGATTGCGACGATGCAGCTTTACTGTGGGCACTACATGGATATTTCATTCCATTTCAAAAAGTTTCAAGAAAAAGCAAGGAAGGAAAGAGAAGCTTAACGCGGTTTAGCATCAAAGACTCTCAAAATGCATTCGTTTGGGTCGGTTCATCAATTCAAGAGATTGAAGACCATATCGGATACCTAAATGAAAAGTCAGAGAATGTCCAGCCCTTCATCATAGTACATGGCAGTTCAATATTGGATTTTAATGATATTTTCCTGTACTTTGACGGAGTAAAGTTTGTATTTAAAAGTTTTTTAAGAGCTGTAGACATTTGCTTTAAAATATTTTATCTGTTCAATCTTCAATACCCATTACCCTGTTCCTCATTTTGGGGTTTTATAGAGACAAGATATTTTAAGAAAAATAAAAAAGAAATTTGTACAAAAACTCATATCTTGCTTAACGAGATAAATTCAATAACTACTTAATTGTTTATTTTAAAATTTGTATCCATTCAATCTTCAATACCCATTATCCTGTTTCTCATTGGGGTTCTAAAGATACATAATATCTATGTATACAAGAAAAATGTATAGAAACTAATATCTTGCTTAACAAGATATAATAATTTAAGATATATAATATATATATATATAATAAACATAAGCAATAATTTGACACAAAATAATATATAAAAATTCAAAACAAAAAGTTCATTTTTTTTTCAGTTCGGACTTCTTAAATTTCTGCTTAAACTTTTAAATTTTCAGCGGACATATGATTTCAGTATGAGATGCATGTTATTTTGGGACTGTGAACAGGTTATTTGAAACTGGTTGTTTTAGATCTAATTTAATTTAATCATGCTAATAATACGTTTTCTTTTGTAGGCTTTAGATGAAACTAATGTTGAACTTAGACGAATGACAAATCGACGTTATGTCTGCCATTATTATTCCATATTTTTGTCATAAATTATGTTTATGACAATTAATGGCTAAAATAAAGGAAAGATAATGGAATTCTGTCAATCGTGTAAGTACAACACTATGCTTGATTTATGTGACTGACAAAACGCCATCAATTCTGCAGAAATAATGGAATTTTGTCAGTTGTGTAAATCAACAGAAAACAGGCAGGCTTATTTCAATAAACCCATTTAATATTTTAATAAATGGGTTTATTAATTTAACAAACCAAATTTATTGAATTTATAAATGAAAATAATAAACGGTTGTTTGTTTCAATAAACACGTTTGTTAAATCAATAAATACCCGTTTATTGTCGTAACAAACGCGTTTATCAATTTAATAAACGGGTTTATTGAATTTATAAATGAAAATAATAAACGGTTGTTTATTTCAATAAACACGTTTGTTAAATCAATAAATACCCGTTTATTGTCGTAACAAACGCGTTTATCAATTTAATAAACGGGTTTATTGAATTTATGAACAAAAATAATAAACGGTTGTTTGTTTCAATAAACACGTTTGTTAAATCAATAAATACCCGTTTATTGTCGTAACAAACGCGTTTATCAATTTAATAAACGGGTTTATTGAATTTATAAATGAAAATAATAAACGGTTGTTTGTTTCAATAAACACGTTTGTTAAATCAATAAATACCCGTTTATTGTCGTAACAAACGCGTTTATCAATTTAATAAACGGGTTTATTGAATTTATAAATGAAAATAATAAACGGTTGTTTGTTTCAATAAACACGTTTGTTAAATCAATAAATACCCGTTTATTGTCGTAACAAACGCGTTTATCAATTTAATAAACGGGTTTATTGAATTTGTAAATGAAAATAATAAACGGTTGTTTGTTTCAATAAACACGTTTGTTAAATCAATAAATACCCGTTTATTGTCGTAACAAACGCGTTTATCAATTTAATAAACGGGTTTATTGAATTTATAAATGAAAATAATAAACGGTTGTTTGTTTCAATAAACACGTTTGTTAAATCAATAAATACCCGTTTATTGTCGTAACAAACGCGTTTATCAATTTAATAAACGGGTTTATTGCATTTATAAATGAAAATAATAAACGGTTGTTTGTTTCAATAAACACGTTTATTAAATCAATAAATAACTGTTTATTGTATTTATAAACTCATTGTTAAATTCAATAATTGCTGTTTATAGGAAATTGATAAATCATTTATTATCACAATAAACGCGTTTATTAAAAAAATTTACAAATGGAAATAACAAACGGTTTATTGGAATTAACAATCGTTTATAAACTCTATAAACGGCCGTTTATTGTGGCTACAAACGTGATTATTGGTTGAATTTTAATAAACTATTTGTTGTGACAATAAATATATTGCTTGTTTCTACGTACCTTTTTGGTTCAGTGTATAGTTCAAGTTAAAAAATCACATTGGCTTACACGTAGGTCAAGTTCAAAAGTCGCATTGGTTTAGACGTTGGTCAAGTTCAAAAAACGAATTGGTTTAGATGTTGTTTTGTCACATAAATTTGTAGCCTGAGATTTTACCTTAATTCTAAGACATTAACCTCAAAGATCCGATAATTAGAACAGAAGATCCCAAATCAACCCTTTTCGATTAGGTATTATATTTAAGTTGTTTCGCTAGGTTAATTCTACCTATAGCCTGGTTAACCTTAATTTAAATACCTTAACCTTCAACATCTGGCCCTTATAGAACTGAAGTTATAAGTTATAATCAAAGAGGTTCAAGTATAGGTCTCTGTGCATATTCTAGGTTCAACAATCGAATTGATTAAGAATGAAGTCAAGTTTTGTCACATAAATTTTGAAGCCTGACATTTAACTTATTTCAAAACCTTAATCTTTAAGATCCGATTATTAGAACAGATGTAAAAAGACAACCGCAGAACAACTAAATCAATCCTTTTATATAAATGTACATACATAATGTCATACTAAGGGGTCACACCTCTTACGTCTGTGAGCCATTCTGAGACATTCCAAACCATTTACATCCACAGGTCCAACGAGTTATGGTAACAAAACGGCAAACTCTAGCGCTAATTGGGTCAACGATCTAGGTTGTTCGTGATCGCCATTTCTACCTACCTACCAGTGGCGTGGCGTCCATATAACCCGATTCCTACCGGGTTACCTATTAAATTTTCTACTAAACAACGATGTTTACTAAATAACAAACAACCTTGCCACACAACAATGTTTATTAAATAAAGAGCAACATAGAACCCACAGGCAATACTTATATGTATCTATTCATTAAATCCTACACAAGTTGCACACTCCAGCAACTCAATTAAACTATTTTCAACCACACACGGAAACACACACGTCAATATTATTAGTATTTGTATATTATAGTATGTACTGTCTACACTCTACACTCCACAGTCCACAGTGCATTAGCCAAAGCCAAGACAAGGCAACCCGAAATATGTCGGGTTATAAAATTTCTCGCTGATAGAACAAATTTGTTTCCTTTCTCTTTCTTTACTTATGATTTTCTGAGTTTGGGTCGACTCTGTTCAACGCCCGCTTTCTTATACAAAATAATAACACGCTTTTCTTCGACTTATTTGGTGAATTTTGTGTGTATCTTATCTTCAATAGCTGTGCTGTGGTGGATTGATTGAGGTCAGTTATACAGCTCTCTGTTTCACTTAATGATTCTCTGCGTTTGTCTGTCTCTGCTCAAAGTTTGGTTTCGTATGCAAAAAATAACACGATCTTTTTCGAGTTATTTGGTGAACTCTGTGTGTAGCAGCGGCTGTTATAGAACAACAGTGGCTGTTAAAGAACAGCAGTGGATGTTAAACAGCAATCTTACATTATTTGCGCTGCTCAGTTTTGTTGCTGTTTGCAAAATTCAGTTGGCAAGGCTTTAGAATTTTATTAAATTAAGGTTATTTAAGTAAAACTGTTCACACGTTTCACAGTTGGTTTTGTTGTTTTATTTTTTGACATTGTTTGCTGTTTTTATTGTTGATAGCATGAATGTTATCATTTTTTTAACCATTTTTTAACTTTGTTGCACAATAATTCATTGAAAATTTTATTTTTTATTTTGTATACATAGATTTTCGTAGAAGCTCCCTATTTTTTCTTCATAGGTAGCATTAATTTAAATTTCCCTATTGTATTATTTTCTTGAGGTCACTATCATTATGCTTTAAGATTATTGTAAATTTAAAAATCAATGATTGGAAGTAAATACCTATAAAATGCGGAATTGAATTGTTTCGATTGTTTGTTGTGGGAAGCAGAACTGCAATACATTGTCTAATTTTGGCTACATTCATACATATTAATATGTTTAAGAATTTACTTTTGCAGGTATGTATAATTAGTCTATTAATTATTACAAAGACTTACCATTTGAAATTGTTCACACCACGCCACTGCTACCTACCTACCTACATACATAATGTATGTACCTATATAGATACGTAGGTATATGAATTTTGTTGGCGAAGCCAATTTTGTTATTCAATTTTTCAATTTTTGCAATTATTTATTTTGATGAATTAAACCTAAACGTTTTTCACCTACACTTTTATGTTATTTCAATTATTTTTTAACTGAATAAATTAGTTCGATATTTTACCTTCATTTTAAGACCTTTATTTTAAATATCCGATTGTTAGAATAGAAGTTATAAGCCAACCAAACCAACCTAATCGTACCATTACGAATAATATTTGCAAAATACCTACAACAATTCAATCAACATAACATTTTACAGACATACCTATAACCTACTTAATAATGTAGCTACGTATGTATATCATTTTTGAAGTAAAACTTCTTTTGCGGCATGGGGGTAAAAAATTTTTCTATGGAGCTGTCAGTGACATGTCAAACCGACATACAAATTCCCGTCACGAATTACAAAATTCAGCGTCACGATATTATATTTTCGTTAAATGCAATGGTTCGTGCATTTAATATATTCGTTAAGATGGTTAGTGAATTCGAGTAAGGGTTTTTTGTGGGAAGAATTTTATATCTGAAGATTTTTTTCTGTTGTGTTGGATTTTCGGCCATTGGTGGATTTAATGCGAGGAAGCATAAATTATGTATAGTTGTAGGTTTATTGGTTTTGCATGGAAATATTCTGCAATCTATTGTGTCTCTCGCTCATTGGGTGTTGTTGAAGTAAAACTTCTTTTGCGGCATGGGGCTGGGGGTAAAAAATTTTTCTATGGAGCTGTCAGTGACATGTCAAACCGACATACAAATTCCCGTCACGAATTACAAAATTCAGCGTCACGATTTTGCAACGGTTCTGAGTTTCAAATCGGGTGCTCTGAGTGGTAGGACTTGAAAAATACTTGCCCTGTTGTCGTGAAAGAAGTTTTACTTCTAGCGCGTGTACATAAGTACGCACACTTTTTTTTTTTTCCCTATGCGAAGCCAATTTTGTTTACCACCAGCCATCCACAGTGCAGTGGTGGTTTTTTATTGCACACATTCCACTTCAACCAACGTCTTACCAACACCCTTACAGCAATGTATATTCTTTGTGGGTACGTTTTTTTCTTTTTCTTTTTGTTTTCTTGTTCCTCACGTCATTTGCCGTGATGAAATTAGTTCTCAAAAGCCAATCTTTCACGTTTTTAGTATGAAATTTTGTAAGCTTTTGCAAACATTTTGATGCAGATTTGTAGCCTGTCATTTTATCTTTAATTATCTATCTTAATATTAAGCATACGATAAGTATAACCTGAGTAAAAGGCTTCTAAGTGCGCTCAAATCGAGTGATTTTAAGATTTCATACAAATTCAACTATCCTCCACTGAAGCTCGTCGGTTGGCGTCGATTGGCGTCGATCAACGTGTAGGTACGATTCATCGATTGTGTCTTTAGGTTCATTTTGGCATTTTCTTTGGTAACACCAACCAAAAATTCTATCCTGAGCCCCCTATACGCTAGAGTTCATTTCGTTCATTTGTTATATATTCATTTGTTCATTTAATCATTTTGGTAACACCATATTTTTCTCAAAACGACCCTATAAACATTTTCAATGTTAATAATTCATGCTTATTGAATGCCTTTGTACCTACATTTATTTAAATGATAATTGATCTATTTAACAAAAGGCTTACTCCATGAGCAACCACCCTAAATATGGCTTAGAATATCAAACTTTTTTAGTTTTCTTTTTCCGTTTTTTCCTTTAAAGCCTATTACGCTGCTGATGCGAAACGAAAAATCCCATACAAAAATGACACAACGAAATCAGAAACGCAAAATTTCGTTTTGCTTTTCGTTTTGCAGTACGCTGTCCGAAGAGCGAAATGTATAATTGTAGCAGATTATTTGCAGAAGTCTCCTCTCCTTTTTCGTACTGAATTAATTATACAGACTATTTATTGTGTGCGGAAAAATGACATTTGGGTTTTATTTGTGTTTTTTTTGTTTATCATTTTCTTACATCATGGGTTTCTCTGTTTTTTGCGTTATGTGTGATTTTGTTTTTGGAATTAGTGAAACTCTCCAAGGATATTTTCCGTTGTGTTTTCGCAAGCGTTTCGTTGTCTGTTTGGAGATCACAGGAAATTTTCATTTTTGTATGGGATTTTTCGTTTCGCATCACCAGCGTAATAAGCCTAGTACACTGCTGATGCGAAACGAAAAATCCCATACAAAAATGTCACAACGAAATCAGAAACGGAAAATTTCGTTTTGCTTTTCGTTTTGCAGTACGCTGTCCGAAAAGCGAAATGTATAATTGTAGAAGATTATTTGGAGAAGTCTCCGCTCCTTTTTCGTACTGAATTAATTATACAGACTATTTATTGTGTGCGGAAAAATGACATTTGGGTTTTATTTGTGTTTTTTTTGTTTATCATTTTCTTACATCATTGGTTTCTCTGATTTTTTGCGTTAAGCCTAGTACACTGATGATGCGAAACGAAAAATCCCATACAAAGATGACACAACGAAATCATAAACGGAAAATTTCGTTCTGCTTTTCGTTTTGCAGTACGCTGTTCGAAGAATGAAATTTATAATTAAAGCAGATTATTTGGAGAAGTTTCCACTCCTTTTTCGCACTGAATTAATTGTACAGACTATTTATTGTGTGCGGAAAAATGACATTTGAGTTTTATTTGTGTTTTTTTTTTGTTTATCATTTTCTTACATCATGGGTTTCACTGATTTTTTGCGTTTTTTGCGAATTAGTGAAACTCTCCAAGGATATTTTCCGTTGTGTTTTCGCAAGCGTTTCGTTGTCTGTTTGGAGATCACAGGAAATTTTCGTTTCGCATCAGCAGCGTACGAGGCTTTAGCATTTAAAATTTTTAGTTTTGCCCTAAGAAGGACTGTCATAGAAAACTTTATGAGAAGATATGTTCCAATTGAGGACATGGAAGTTAAATTATGCCGATTCACTTTTGTTGGAGTTTTTCAACTATTTTACATTCATAACATAAAATATCGAATTTTTTTTCAAACACTCAATTATTTCGTTAAGCATTTTCTTAAACTCTTCCGTTGGAATTGTGAGTCCTCCTTGGGTTGTTGTTTCATATTACCTTAGTTTTCGGTGATAAGTTCCGTTATTTTGCCAAAAAATTTTCTCGGTTTTTTGTGTTTGACAAAGTACAATTCGACGGCCTTCTGCAACTTGTTTCGAAACTTTCCATCTTCATATATGTAGAGGAACATAAACCAAAAAACATTAGTTAACTTTAAACTAATATGAACCGGAACGTAAATCCCTGTAAATTATTATAATAATGATAGAAATATTACTATCTTTATTCCACTAGCAGAAACCTAGATTTCGTTGATACAGCAAAAAATCTGGGTATCACCTTTAATAAAACTATTACCTCGGATAACCATATCCGATCAGAGCGAGCTAAGGTCTATGGTGGTCTTCGTACACTTTGGGCAACCCAATATATCACCCCAATAAAAACAAGGAAAATACTTGTCAAAACTTAGCCTATTCCCATTATTTTTTTTGGTTGCGTAATTTTTTAAAATTGTGATTATGAAAAGAAACGTAGACTAAATGTAGCTTTCATTAGCGTTGTCCGTTACGTGTATGGTCTGTGACGGGTCGGTATGACCATGTCTCACACTTTTCGAAATCGTTATATGGCATCACTTTTAAGAACTTGTTGAATTTTAGGACATTAACTTTGTTGCATAATAATATAATGCAGACTCGCCAGCCGTTAAACATTTTTAATCGAATTCCTTCTCGGTCTACAAGAACACTTGATCTTGCACCGGTCGTTACTCTTTTGCTGTATCCAAACGACAATTTTTCGTTAACGCATTCCGGCTGTGGAATTCCCTCCCTAGATGTATCAGATTGATATTTGACACGAATCAGTACAGGCAGAGACTATTACGACCATTGACTTACTATATAATAGGTCAATGATTACGACATTTGGAGGCATTTGGATGAGGATCTTTTATTATTGATTATTTTATTATCAATTTTCAAAAATTGTATTCCTAACTATTTTTTTTTTTATTTTTTATTATTGTTAATTAATATTTGTTTTTATTATTTCTTTGAAGTCATATTAAGTATTATGTATGTATCAAAAACTTGACTTTATACAACACATCAACTCCATAACTAATAAAGCTAATTCAATTCTTGTGTGGATAAAGAGAGGTTCAAGGCAGTTTTCTGATCCTTTTGTTATCAAACAGCTTTTTGTGACATTTGTGCGGCCCATTATTGAATATGCTTGTCAGGTTTGGTCACCCCACTATGACTGTCACAAAGCCAAATTAGAACAAGCGAAAAAAATCTTTTGTCTTCATTGTGAAACTTATAAACGGAAACATAGACTCTTTGCACCGTCTGTCTGTCTCGCATAAACTTTAATATTCCCTAAAGGAGCTTGAGGAATTTGTCCGGATGCATATTTATTTCAAATTATCGGACTAATTATGAACGATTTTCTCCTCTCAATAAAATGTTTAAATTATTTAATTTTTTCTGTTAATACTTCAATTAAATTTAAATCAAATTTTTTCATTTTATAACATGTGCAATATAGTTATAAACTTTAAAGCTAGCAATTAGCTGAGTTAATAAATAAATAAATAAATAATTGATTCCGTCACTTAGTATTCACTTATGTATTATACAGTGTTATATACTGAAGCTTACACTAATTTATAAGATATTTGTATATGACACTGTTAAGACTATTCGTTAAATAATTTGAAATTTCGAGGAGAGTACGATAACTTATGTCGAATTCCTTTCAACAAAAGAATCGATTTTTTTCTAAAAAGAATCGAATATTTCTGTCGTTGAAAGGAATTCGAAAAGACGAAAAGAATCGATTTTTTTTTCTAATTGTGTGTGTGGCACTTGACAGCAGCAATTTTGAAGTAAAATATCCAGAAAATATTCAATTTAGAAAATATTATTATTGTTAATGGAAAAGCAACGCACTATAAAATTCACCGAAAATTCTTTGCAACCAAAAACACAATTTGTTTTCTTAAAACACAGCAAATTGAATATTTGACATTTTAGATATTTCAAATCTTGCTAGTGTGTGTGCAAATCGGTGTAATATCTTTATTGAATATTGCTAAATTAGCAAGATTTGTTTTGACAGAAAAAATTCGAATTGTTCAGAAAAAAAAATCGATTCTTTTAGAAAAAAAAATCGATTCTTTTGTTGAAAGGAATTCGACATTATATAGAGTTTTCACCGCATAAAAAGATTATAAGGGGGGTTCACATTCTCAAATTTGTTTGACAAGCATAGCTTGATGATGTTTGATGGATTGAAGCTATTTTGCGTTCACATTTGTCAAACAGGCTGTCAAACATCATTTCTCTTTAGAATTTTAACCATGGCGGACGTTTTAATTGCGGCTCTTGTAATAGATCAAATTTTAGAAGATTAAGACCAAAAAGAAAATAAAAAATCAACAAAATAAGAGGAAACGAATTTGGACTAAGGAATGGCTTCCACTTTTAATTTGCCATATCTCTGATAAACTTCGATATATTTCAAAGAATTCCCTACAATATTCACAATTTCCCCTTACTGGCTGTTCTTTTCTTTTGATGCGCACAGGTTGCTTACTTTTTTTAGAATGAAATTTCCTCCTGGTTTGACAAGAATGCGTTCATATTCTCAAATATGTTTGTCAAGCAAGCAAAATATCAAAATATTTTGATATCCATAAAACATGCTTGACAAGCCGTTTGATGGAGCGTTCACATTTTCAAATTCGAGTCAATCAAACCATGCTTGTCAAGCATATTTGATAATGTGAACCCCCCTATAAAGTAGAATAACTTTGACAGTTCCTTTCAAAATGCAAATGCTGTTTCATGTTTTCTTCTAAATTGGAAGTGAGATAGATAGTTAAACGATGAAAAAAAAATAGATTCTCGAAAATGTTCTCTCGATTCTCGAATAATGTACTCAGCGCAAGAGAGGAATAGGTTTGTTCGATCTGTTCAACTATTGGCCCTATTACTACGTTTACATGGAGAATTAAATCCGAATCGAATCAAGATTTAGGTATTTGTAAACCTGGACCGGCTCGACGAGCTGGATCGAATCGAAAATAGAAATGTATACCTAGATCGAAGAATTAAAACTTTGGGCAACCCAATATATCACCCCAATAAAAACAAGGAAACTACTTGTCAAAACTTAGCCTATTCCCATTATTCTTATTGGTTGCGTAATTTTTTCAAATTGTGATTATGAAAAGAAACGTAGACTAAATGAAAAAAAAAATTCGAATTGTTCAGAAAAAAATCGATTCTTTTAGAAAAAAAATCGATTCTTTTGTTGAAAGGAATTCGACATTATATAGTGTTTTCACCGCATAAAAATATTATAAAGTAGATTAACTTTGACAGTTCCTTTCAAAATGCAAATGCTGTTTCATGTTTTCTTCTAAATTGGAAGTGAGATAGATAGTTAAACGATGAAAAAAAATAGATTCTCGAAAATGTTCTCTCGATTCTCGAATATTGTACTCAGCGCAAGAGAGGAATAGGTTTGTTCGATCTGTTCAACTATTGGCCCTATTACTACGTTTACATGGAGAATTAAATCCGAATCGAATCAAGATGTAGGTATTTGTAAACCTGGATCGGATCCAATCCGGATTATTCGATCCGATCCAGCTCGACGAGCTGGATCGAATCGAAAATAGAAATGTATACCCAGATCGAAGAATTAAAGAATCGAGATTACAGCGGCTTGTTGGTGTGTGTGTGCTATTGTGTATTTTGTTTCCAAACTGATTGCGGTGATTGCACGCACACAATAAAAACAAGACTGTCACTTCGATTCCATTTCAATTCTACCTTTCGATCTGGCATCGTCATATACCTGGATCGAAATTTCGATTCAGATTGAATCCGATCCGTGGATCCCCTCTTGTAAACGTAGTATATGAAGATTTAACAAGATTAATTTCTAATCTACTAGATTTGGGGATTAAATTTGAATGGTAAATCTTTGAGATTTGAGGAGGATTTAGGGTAAATCTACTTAAATCTCGGTTTAGCGGTCGGTGGAAACATAGTATTAGGCGCTAAAAATTGATAATGGTTTTTTTGAGAGGTCAAAAATAAGCATTTTTACTATAAGAGGGGTGGGTCTATCTCACCCCGTTTAGGAATTAGGGGCAATTTTAGAAAAAAATTACCTAAAATGAAATATTAAAAAACAACGGCAACACTTACAATAAAGTATTATACCAATTTTGAAAGCGAGATTTTTTGATTTGATTTGATTTGTTGATGTGTTTGATTTGTTCATCTTTGTAAGTAAAGTACAACAATTAATTAAGCGTTACATTTGCATTATATAGGTATGTAAGATACAAACAACATTTTAAGAAATTATATAAATTTGCTGCAGTCGTACAGTAGTATCTAGGTGGGTTGGCTATGTTTTCCCGCGGCTCGTTTTCCCGCGTCACGTTTTCCCGCGTACGTTTTCCCGCAAAACATTTTCCCGCAAAACGTTTTCCCGCAGAACGATATCCCGAAACACAGTTTCCCGTGTAACGTTTGCCCGCCGATTCCTACTTTTTTTAATACAAATCGACAGCGCATGAACAAAATTCAATTCAATAGTAGTTTTCTTGTATAAAAGTCTTTTCTTGTGTTAAGGTGAGGTATGTATGGGGGGAGCATGCTGCCCCCCTGCAACACCCCTGCTTGGCACACTAGGATTTGGGGTAGGTGCGAGGTTGAGTGTATTAAAAGTTTCTTTTCATCATTTGGTAGTTTTTTTTATGAAAATTAAAAAAAAAACGCTTAATATGAAAAAGAAATATTAAATATTTTAACAAACATAAAATATTTATGGCATAAACGCAGAATAGTATTGTCAAAAAGTACTAATTAGTATTGCCTATCCCGCCGCAATTATCCCGTGGAAAATTTCATAGGCAATCGTTCCGCGGGATATCGTGCTGCGGGATTGTAGCAAAAAAACTACCTTTCAAATCGGCGGGAAAACGATTGCGGGAAAACGTAGTGATCCCATCTAGGTAATGTGAATTTTTTATAATGCATTACATTTTCATATCTGAAAATTTTAAATGCAACGTATCTGTATATGTATACATATTTAGAAAACAGCTGTTGACATTGGATATACAAGGTGTCGCGTAACTCAAAGTCAAGCGGGTAACGGGTGATAGGGTAGATTGTACCTGTTCTGGAAAAAATAAGAGAAAAAATCTATCTCGCTTGGTTAAATAATAATAGCAATATTTAGAAAAATAGTGAAAATCGATACCCTAGACCACATTTTTAGGTACGGTGGTCACAAATTTCCGAATTTTGACGTGTTTATTTTTTTTACGTAATGGCCAAACCACAACCACGCTTCGGACGCTCGGGCTTTTGAAAAACATTGCGAAAGTTCTTTGCAGATAATAGGGAACCAAATATGTCCCTGTTTTTCTATGGTTTCATTTAGGTACTAACAACAATTGAAATGAATAGCTTTTCTAATGAAAGTATTTACTAATGTCGATGTTTTCTTTTTGATTTCAATGGAATATGAAACAACTGTCTTACGAAATTCACACAATGCTAGTTAACAAAAACCTTTCTTCAAGAATATTGAACTTTTACAAGTAATTCGAAGAATGACTTCTTATTTTTAATCGGGGTGTGAAAAATTATTAGGTACATAATTATTATTATTACTAGCTGTATTTTATTTTCCCAGATCAAATCCCGTGCCTATACGTTCTGTAACTTTCGCATCGACAAAATTGGTCGAGAAACGGTGAGAAATGGAACAAAGCTCATACGACTTGTTTCAATTTTCGAAGATGAACATGTTCGTCTTTATGTCTGCAATATCCCAACTAACAATTTAGCTTGTTGTAGGTTCAATGCAAGCTATTTTCTGGCTTGTATAGTAATAGAAGAAGGCCCTATGCAAACCATTTTGGCGCACATTATAGAAGTTCCTTAAGACACTTCATCACAAGTGCTATGCAAGTATATAGTCTCCAACGAACAGTGTAATAAGGTCTTATAAAGATAAACTTAAGAAAGTCATTGCCCTGCTATGAAAGCAATAGCTCACATTAAATTTTCCATTAAGGCCTTATGCCAAGCAATGAAGTTGTATAATTGAAAAAAAATGCGTCCTTTCAAATTTTTAGTTTATTTATTTATCTGAATTTGTTTCTTCATATTAGGGTTTGAAATAGCTTTTTTCTTTATATGAAATGTATAGAATTTAAATTAATTTTAAAAAAACTTCACTTTTACTTACATGGTTTCTCCGAGATTTGAACTCGCGTCCTTCCAATCAAAGACCCAGCACGCTACCCACCAGGCTAATTTGCAATACAGGAGATGGATGTTAAAATGTTTATTAGTTGATACTTCACGTATCTGCTACAGCGACATATTTTGTAATGGTTGACGCTGTTGTAATGGTTGTAGAAGTTGCTATTAACATTTTATAAAAACTATATATCTCATCTTACAGAAGCCAATAGCAAAACAAAATGGACGCTTGTTGTGATGGTTGTAGAATTTGCTATTAACATTTTATAAAAGCTTTATATCTTATCTTACAGAAGCCAATAGCAAACCAAAATGGACGCTTTTTAATCCAAATAAATTCCCTCTATTAATAGTTGCTATACAAAGGTAGAATAGTTCACTGAAGAAGTCAATCATTTCCATAAGTTTGCTGTTAACATTTTATTCCAAGTCAGTACACTTATTTGTTCCAGAAAATATTACTATGAACCAAATAGGCGATCCTGATCTTTTAAACTTTTTCCACGAATTAACTATTGTCTGTAAAGGCTTAGATGATTTACCCTATTGGTATTTAGTTTTTCTTATAATGTGAGAAAAAAAACTTCCCTTTTTGGACTACATATTTCTAATCTAAATGAAAAGCGGTGAATTTGTCAAATTTGATATAATTATTTTATTATAGTAAGCCCTATACAAAATGAACTTACACTTTCTGTTGACATCTGTATAATTATGAGCAGTATTAAGATTAAATATTTATAAAGTTTTTTAAAGCAAGCCATACAGAAAATGTTGTTAATTTCTTTGAGTTGAAAGCTCTATAGAAGCTTCACTTTCATTGAAACAATTTGGGAGGCCTTGTACAGGATTTAGTATACAAGCCTTATATAGAACCTGTGTACCAACTTTTAAAAGGCATTAAAGAAGTTACTATTAAAAACATAATTTATAATATGGTTGACTTTCATAATAAAGCCTTATAAAATGTATATGCTAGCTATAGCTTATCGAATTCAAAAAAATGGACCTTACACAAGTTAAATTGTTACTTGGGATAGGACTACTTTAATCTTCATTTATGAAAATCTCTGCATTTTGGTCCTTTCTCTCTATTCAACAAATGTAAATTTTATAACTTACATCCTTTTTTATTGCAGTACTCGCATGAAGATGAATGTAAGTCCACCATTATATGGTTTTCACAAAATCTCGGATTTCGGCAACAAGATCAGGAAATCTCTTTGAATCGTTCACACCACAGATAAGCTAGATTTTGTTTGAAATTTCGAACAAATTTCATTATTGAAGAAAACTATGGAAAAATGTATTCATTGTAGTAAGTCCCAAAACAATTACTTACACACATTTAATTGTTTTTCTTTTGAAAAATTCACAAAACGGAATGAAATGCCACTGCCTGTTTACACTTCACTCAAAAAAAAATAAAAAACTCTCTTTTCAGTGTCTCCTTTTTTGTGACTGAACTGTAATACGGAAGAGATAAAACAACGATCGCAGTGACAATGTTGTTATATACCTATCTCTTTTTTCCATTTGTTTGTTTTATTTGTATGTACCTACTCATATTTGTTTCTTTACACTACTGGCGCCATTTGTAAATTAAAACAGTCATCTAGTATCTACCCTTAAAAGTCGGATCTTGTGTTGTTTTTCCTAACACTCAAAATAAGACCAGTGAGAATACGGCATTACAGGTACAAAAAGCAGAGAAAATTCATTCTCCGGAACGAGACAAAAATTGCCTAAATCAAACAAGTCCAACCAAACAAGAGTAGGTAATTCCAAATTCCAAAACAGCTGTTGAGCATCAAAACAATTGTTTGTAGGTATTTTCTTGAAATAAATAAAACACAGGAAGATTTCACTTTAAATTTGATTTCTTTTAATGTTTTTTATTTTATCTTATTATTAAAATCTTATCTACATAGGTTTATGTATCTACAGGAATTATAAAATAGGCTAATTAATTTATAAAAATACAATCTGGATGTTGAAGCACAACCTAACAAACCACATGGTCGTAGGAATAATAATAATTTTTATTTCTGCAGTTGTTGCATTTAATATCTACTTAAGTCACTCGACAATCACACAAAAATATTATACATTTTTTTAATTAAATAAATGATTACCAATTGCATTTTAATTTGTATTTTTCTTTCAATAAAAACTTTCACAGCCGATAGGAATGGAATAAAAAAAGATGATTGTTGTGAGCCAGCTGAGCTGTCAAAGTGCCACCAGAATAGAAAATAGATCTATTCGGGCGTCGCGCTCCGGCTTACGATATTTACGATCTAAAGCGAACGTGAAGCGTGAGGTAACATTTCAGATTGCTTCATAAGAGCCCATTGTTTCTATTCAATATGTCAAAGTCAGAGCGACCTGACGCGTTGTTGTGGTTTAGCTATAATCCTAAATAACCATGCTATTGATTTCAATCACAAATTTAAAAATAAATATTGTAAGTTTCGTAAGAAAAATAAAGTTTGACTGAGTCATGTTTCAAAAACAATTTTTAAGCGAACTTTGACACTTCATATTTAAAAAAAAATGTACTACACTACCTTGGCAAGTTTTTTAAAAAATTAGCGCGATTCATCAATATTTCCAAATGGTACAATACTTGCTACTTATTCATTCGTAAAAAATATTTTTCATTTTTTATTTGCAAAAAACACTTCAGTTCACTTCAATCACTTTTACCAGAATAATGCTATTTTGTACTCAAAAATCCATTTTAGTAAGGTGTACGTGACATAAACAGAGGCACTAGAATCAGACACTGTTTGCCGTCAATAAGAGTGAGACAGATCTACATTACACAATATGGTACGCTACAATCTACGTTCGGTACGCTACGTTCCTTGTTTTAGTCGCAACATCACACAATCGTGCGCTTTTGTTACCCTGGACTCGAATAGTGTTGTGGAAATTATGTTAGTTATTATCTATTAATAGGTACTAAAAACTTCACAAACTTTTGCCAACATTGTTCAGCAAATATCAACACTGGGAGCGTATAGTTACGAGGGAGCAAACTTCGTATACACGGGTGGTTGTTGTTTTGATTTAAAATTCGATGAGCAATGCCTTTCGGTATTCCAGTGGATCTTTCAATCGCACTGATCAAGCGCTGGGATCACATTCAATTCAATTTAATTTAAAACTACTTCGTTGTTATGTCCTTGGGGTCTCCCTTCCGCAGCGCCGCCATACGAGTACTATAGGCAATCGTCCTTGCGAGTATGATAGGTGTGCATAGATGAACACCCGGTGGTCATGGGTAAAAAGTTTAAGGGATTTTTGTTTTTAAAAGCTCCAAGTATTGCTGTGACATAGGACAGCTGATTTCGAAATTCAGAATTAATTCTTTTAATGAGGCATTGCTTTTTTCGATTCCATTCGGATTTGGTGAATGCTTTTTTTCGGGGTTCGTAGTGGAATAATCCATTCGGAGATTTTCCACGATGGATTCTCTGATAGGCCTGAATATTTATTTTTAAATTTGTGATTGAAATCAATAGCATGGTTATTTTGGATTACGTAAAAAAAGTAAACACGTCAAAATTCGGAAATTTGTGACCACAGTACCTAAAAATATGGTCTAGGGTATCGATTTTCACTCAGCCCTATCACAAATTCCATCGTAATCGAAAATTTGCCACGAATTACGAAAAATGTATTGCAGAATCTATTCGTAGTGGAAAATCTATTAAGAATTTCGAAATTCGGGAAATTTGCTATCACAAATTCCGAATGAAACGGAAATATGACTTCCTTTCCTACGACAACTGATTGTTGTCGTAGCCAAGTGGTAAACGATTGTGTTTCATTAAAAAAATAGTTTTTTTTACAAATTCTAAAATTTGCAATGGTTGCAAAAGCAAACTATTCAATTTTTATTTTGTTAAAAGTTCTTAAACTCTTAAATAATTGAATGCCACGCCAGTAAGAAACATTGCAAAGAAGTCGAAACAAAACAATTGCGCTAAAAAAAAAACAAAGGAAGTAAAAGAACACATCACTTTTAAAACAAGCCGGATTAAAATTTGCTCAGTACATTTGAAACCACTTTATTTTTTTAACTTCAATTTATTTTAATGCTGAATAATTATTTTCTTGGGAAAAAATGCTAAAATAAATAAACAAATATAATATTTCATTTTGGCCCTACCTTTCACATAAAACGATTTCTAAGATTTCAATGATCAATTATAAGGTTATTCAATCATTGAAATAAAGAAATTCATTTCCTGCGATAGGCTGGGCCAAAATAAAATATTTTTTTGACTAGAAATAATAATTGTGTTATCAGCTTTTATTTGCATTAAAATAATCACTGATTTCACTTTTTAAGTGCCTCAAAATTAACAATTAAAATTTTTAATGATGAGTTTCAATGAAAGCTATAACTGGCGCCTAAGGAGAAGTATTTTTTCTGATTTATAAATGGGAGAGGTAGTGATTAAGCAGCCCTCAATTCCGTAGTGATTTCACTACTAAATTTTCATCATAACTTTCATCGAAAATATTGAGCTGTTCAATAACCAAGTAACACTCATTTAGTGATTTCTTTGTTGAAAATTCATTATATTTTTCATCGACAAATATTGAGGTAATTAAAAATTAAAGTCAAAATTTTCTTCATATTTTTCACCAAAAATTAATGATCTGATGTATAAGCAAGTTACTTTTGTTTAGTGATTTCTTCGTTGAATATTCATCATTATTTTCATCGGAGTCCTCAGTCCAACTGGTGAATAAGAAACTTCCAAGGAAGTAGTGATTTAGTTGTGTAGTTTTCATCGAGAAAATAGTATGTGCACCCCGCCAATGACATGCCCATGTTAAATTCCTCAATGTATTCTGAACAAAAAAAAAAAAACAAAAAAAAAATTTTTTCGAAATATGTGGGGAATTTTTTCTCTTTTTCGAAAACATTTTTTTTTTCGTAGATGAGAAGTCCCATACAAAAACCTACACGTTATAGCTCACTGATTCAGTATTTGAAGTTTTTTCTCGTCATGTTAATTTTGGGACTCATGTGTTTGAAATAAAACTTGCACAGATGAGGTGACGTGGAACTTTTTTGTGTTGAGATTTAAAAATGTTTTTTTCTTTTGTACGAACAGGGTGGAATATTTTGAGATTAGGTAGGTAAGATTGGACTTGCATAGGTCTAGTGGGATCTTTAATTTTACGATATTTTGAGTTAAATCCTCCTTGAATGGAACAATGAAAGTGATGTTAGTTAGTGTGCAGGAAATAACTTAGCACATTTGTGATGGATGTTATTTTGGGATTATTTGAACAAGTTTTACAAGTGGTTAAAATGCAAACGGCAGGTTTGTCCAAGATCAGATTACATTTTCTTGCTCCTGGTAATGCGCCCCCAGAATTTTGCACCCTGTGCATTTGAACATTTTGCACATATGGTTGGTCCGGCCCTGAATATAGCTTAATTAATTGAACGCTTATAGGGCAAGTAAGGGATTAAAATCATAATCTAAAAAAATAGGGATTTAGTTTTTCTTCATTTGGAGCTGATTTGGACCCATCCGAGATAAATATTTTTTACGCCTACCCAAACGACCACCCTAATGTCACATAATACTACCACTAAACTAATCAGGAAGCATAAAATATAGCGTTCCATAACTTACTTAGATCTTTTAAAATCAAATAAATAGATTTACAATATTTAGAAAATAAAACCACCATGTAATCGTAGCAAGTTCGTAGCATCCAGTTGTGAATTTAATTATTTTTTTTTTCATTGCAAAAAATGTTCTAACAAAACTTGCATTTTTTTTCAACGCAAAAAATGTTCGAACCTGATTTATAGTTTGTGAGGGTGTTGCTATAAAAAAGAAAAGTTATTTAACTTTTGAAGGGGGGTCGAAAATTTTTTAATTTTTTTTTCTAGCCTGGACAAACGATCAATGGACAAACGATTGCAAAACGTTTGATCCGGCTGAGTGAAATTTTCAATTTTGGGATTGGGTGCCATAAAATAGAAAAGTTGAATAATTTTTGACCTAAGGGTGGACAAACGAACATTTTTGGCCGCTGGACAAACGAAGGCTTTTTGTTTCGATGTTCTAAGTTGAAAATTGTGGGTGGTAGGCAAGTTTTTAGTTTTGGGGGTGTTGCTATAAAAAAGAAAAGTTGAATAACTTTTGAAAGGGGGGTTTTTAATTTTTTTTTTCTAACCTGGACAAACGATGGAATCGTTTGCAAAAAGTTTGATTCAGCTAAGTGAAATTTTCAATTTTGGGGTTGGGATAAAATAGAAAAGTTCAATAATTTTTGACCTAAAGGTGGACAAACGAAAATTTTGGATGGACAATCAGTATGGGCCGCTGGACAAACGAAGGCTTTTTGTTTCGACGTTCTAAGTTGAAGATGGTGGGTGGTAGACAAGTTTTTAGTTTTGGGGGTGTTGCTATAAAAAAGAAAAGTTGAATAACTTTTGAAAGAGGTCGAAAATTTTTTAAAATTTTTTTTCTTGCCTGGATAAACGATGGACAAATGATTGCAAAAGGTTTGATTCGGCTAAGTGAAATTTTTAATTTTGGGGTTGGGTGACATAAAATAGAAAAGTTGAATAATTTTTGACCTAAGGGTGGACAAACGAAAATTTTTGGTGGACAATCAGTATGGGCCGCTGGACAAACGAAGGTGTCATGTATACAGTTTATACATGTACCTATTGCATTATATAATATCCAAAGTAAGTACAGTAGAATCTCGAAAAGATGAACAGATATAAAACAGGGTCCGTTCATCTTTTCGAGCATCAACATATGTTTGAGGAAGAAGATATAGTAAACATTAAAAATTATTTACATAACAAATTAAAACAAGCCCAAAAATATTGTTCAGGAGGAACTAAAGGCAAAGAAGAAGTAAAAAATTATGTTGGGAATAAAGTATTCATCTTTTCGAGTACAAAATTTTAACCCGTTCATCTTTTTGAACACTGAAAAGTGAAAATTTTCCGTTCATATTTCCGAGCTGTTCATCTTTTAGAACCGTTCATCTTTCTGAGATTCTACTGTATATACACTATTACTATTGCTCAGGTGATTGACATTTCAACTGTCAAAGTGGAAGTGCAGAAGTGTTTGAAGCTCTGACGTAAATTTTGAATTAAAATTAAAATAAAGTCAATTTTCCACTTAAAACTACTCTAAAAATTTGTTTAAATACTTTACATTTAAACTAGCTAAAATTTATTTCAAACAAATTTATAAAAGTATCATAATCTTTACGAATTTTATTCGCGGTACTATAAAACACCGCCGATGAACCGTTAGCGAAATCTAGTTGAAATATCACCTGAACTTAACACGACCGTCAAAAGGAATTCTGTACAAACACCGACAAAAATGGGAGTAGGAGACCTTTCTGTGGCTGAGCTTAAGAACATCATTAATGAAGCTCTAGACGAAAAGCTTAAAGATCTTGCGAAAAAAAATGATTTTTTAACACTTTCGACCGAGCTTTGTTCACTTAAAGCCATCAACACCCAGCTAAATAACAAACTCATAGCAATGACGGATAGATGCGAGTTATTTGAAAGTCAATTAGAAATTATTTCGCGAAAAACAAATGAGAAGTCCATAGTTGTACACCTTCCTTTAGACCCAGAAACCGATGCAATACAATTGGCAAAACAGGCTTGCAAGGGGCTTCTGAAGTTAAATGAAGGCGAAAAATTACAAGTAAGAAGTTTAAGGCAAATACACAACAACAACACCGAGCGAGGCACCGTCATCATGGAACTTCCATCAGCCGAGATGACTGAAAAATTAATTTCTTCCGCACACACACTTAAAGGCTCTGGTATAAGCATATTTCGCGAACAATCACTTTTACCCCGGAAAAGACGACGATCACTTATTGAAAACAAATTGCAGCAGATTAATGGAAATGCAAAAATATTTGTGAAAGGAGACAATAAGATGCAAACCAACAATAAAATCTTTGTTTACAAACTGTCTCGTGGTCTGGTTGTCAACTCGTCAACAGAAATGTCATTTATAAGAGAATTGTTTGGTGACATTTGCGAGGAATACTTCTTTGACAGCAGCGATGGACTGAAGTTAGCACCGGTTTCAAATAGACCATCAACCTCATATCAGAACCCTCACCTAGCGCCACCTGTTACTTCGAAGTTACAACCTATTAGGGGGACAAAACCATAGGTAAATACTGTCGTCTGCCAAACTTCTATTGTATTTCATAAATTAAGTATATGCTCATATAATATTACTGGTCTCAAAAGTAAACTTTTACAACCAGAATTTTTTAAGTACTTACAACAATTTGATATTCTAATTTTGATTGAAACTTTTGTTGAAGAAAAAAACCAAGATGAATTTTTGAAATATTTTAGAGATTTTAAAGTAATGTTCACACCTGCAATCAGAATAAATAACTTTGGAAGAGCCAGTGGGGGTATCTTATATGGGATAAAAAAACATTTATGGGGTAATTTAATTAATTTTAAGGTTATTGAAAGAAAAATCATTTTTCATATGTTAAGCAGCGGGATAAACTATTATATTATTCCGAATTACTTAAATTGCAACAATTGGGTAACCGAATTTGACCAACTGGTAGACCTTATGAATAATAACACATTTGAAAATACTTTGATCATTGGTGACTTAAATGCTACAATCGGTAGATGTCAAAACTCTTTTGTTAATATTTTACAGACGCAAACTTCTTTAGCAGAAACAAGAAACTCCAAAGACGAAACTTTGAATTCTAACGGGTGAAATTTAATAGAGTTTTTTGAAGATTTCGGGCTCTTTGTTCTAAATGGATCATCTAGAAGTGACGAGTTTGGTGAACTGACTTTCGTTAGTGGACAAGGACAATCTGTTATTGACCTTGCTGCAATGTCGGTAAACTGGCTAAACTTGTTGGAAGATTTCGAAGTTTCGACGGCAAACTATTCGCCACATTTCCCAATAGTTTTAAAACTAAAAATGTCGGAACCAATTCCGCAAGCAAATTTTACAAACTCTTTCAAGCTTAAATGGTCGGATAACAACGCAGAACTCTATAAAAGACTCTTAAATCGACACACAGCATCTCTTGTCCAGCAATCGACAAACTCTATCGAACAAATAAGCAACAGTCTAGAACAAGTCATAAAGTCCGCAGCTTCTTTTGCACTAAAGAGTACCCAAATGATTGTAGCAAAAAACAAATGGTTTGATAATGATTGTAGGCATCTTAGAAAACTTTCCTTTGTTTACCTTAAGCTCTTTAGGAATACCAACTCGCAATTCTTTAAAAATATGTACCTTCGCAACCACAGGAACTACAAGAATTTGTGTATTTCAAAGAAAACTAACTACCTTAGAAGTATAGCAAAAAAGTTGGAAGACTGCACTAACTCTAAGCTATTCTGGGAGAATGTCCGTGAACTAGGTGGGCGGCGTAACAGTGTGAAGTACTCTTTGGAAGCTGAGATGTTAGCAGCTCATTTTAAAACTCTTCTCTCAGCTGATGAAGACCTTCACACTTTTGACTACGCGATGCCTTCTGTTATAGTGAATGAAATCGATATGGATATTTCACTTTCCGAACTGGAATTTATTCTCAGAAAAAGTAAAAATAATAAATCTCCTGGCTTGGATGGTATACCAGTTGAGTTTCTCAAACACAGCACCACCGAATTTAAAAATTATCTTCTTACTTTCTTTAATAAGTTATACAGCCTTGCATCCGTTCCAAGCAGCTTTAATAAAGCTCTAATTTTCCCAATTTTTAAGAAGGGTGACGCAAATGCAGTCGAAAACTATAAGGGTATTTCAGTGTTAAATTCAATGAGAAAACTATTTTCTGCAATTTTGCACGAAAGACTTTCAAAATGGGTAGAGGATAATAACCACCTTAGCATCTTCCAAGCCGGTTTCCGCCCTGGTTTTTCGACAATGGATCATGTTTTTGCTATTTCTAGTATTGCCAGACCATTTATTGAGAAAAAAAAGAAACTTTATACCAGTTTTGTTGACTTAAAAGCTGCATTCGACAAAATCAATAGGCAGGCTCTTATTTACAAACTATCGTGTTTAGGTTTATCAAGAAAGTTTCTCCAATTGTATGAAAATTTTCTTTCATCTTCAAACGCAACGGTTTGGGATGGATCTAAATTCTCGCACCAGTTTCAAACTACTGCCCTTTTCATCGATGATATTTGCGAATATCTTCCTGGAGGAGTAAATTTTGCTAACACTACAATTAAGGTACTTCTTTATGCAGACGATCTAGTCATGTTTTCTGATAATCCTTCTTCGCTTCAACTCCAAATAAACCGCCTCTGTTCTTTCTGTGAGACATGGGGTCTGCAAATAAATTGTCAAAAAACCAAGATTTTAGTTTTTGAAAGTAGAAAAACAAGAAGACGTCCCGAAGAAAATTGGCATCTCTACAATGCAAGGATCGAAGTTGTACAGGAATTCAAATACCTAGGCATTTTGTTGACCAACAACTTAAATTTTATTAAGCATTTCCAAGAAAAAAGCAAAGAAGCTAAATTAGCCTTAAGTTTAATGTGGCCTAATTTGTTCTCCAACCAAAACATTGACTCAAGATCCAAGTACAAAGTTTTCAATGCGACAGTTAACACATGTTTGACCTATGGTGTCCAAGTATTTGGGCAAAAACAGTTTGAAGCGTTTGAATGTGTACAAAGGAATTTCTTTAAGAGGCTCTTTCGTCTGCCAAATTGCACACCAAATTATGCAATAAACACTGAGCCAGGTATAACTCCAATTTTTATACAAAATTTAAAAGCAAACGCGAATTATATAGTGAATATAATGAGGAGAACTGAAGCATCTCTTCACAAAAAAATATTGAAAAAACTGCTCCAAACAAATGCATCCCCTTTTAAAGATTGGAATCTACTTGCTCGAGATCATAGAATATCCTTGAACATCTTGGACAATAATGTTGACGACTGGCCATCACAGTTCGATACGGTAATTGCTTCGGTTGACAAAAAACTATTTGAAGAAAATATTGCCAAAGCATCTTTATCAGTGTCAAGAAGATACTATAGAAATCTAAACCACCAATTGCTTGCACATGAAAACTATTTTCGAAATGATTTCTCTGTCTCTGAAATAGGCATAATTTTTTGAGCACGAGTTGAAATTTTAAATTTAAACTTTATCCCGCACCGTCTTAATACATCTCAGCAATGTAATTTATGTAACAGAAGAGAGAATGAAGACATTTACCATTTCGTAGCTGTTTGTCCAATCTTACAAGAAATTCGCAGGTTATATTCCCAAGAAAGTTTTCTTACGGAAGAAAAACTTTATGAAATTTTGAATGGGGCAATGGGTTGGCCATGTCTCTTTAAATATTGTGAACACGCTTTTAATTATCGCAATAGTTTATACTAGTGGCATCTTCGTTTTTTCATTCGTACCGATTTACTTTCTCTTCTAAAAACAACTGTGCTGCAGCTTAATTAAAAAATGCTTTTCCTTTTGTGTTTCAAATCACGTTAAAATTGGTTAATTTAAATATCGATTTCATATATTATTAAATTTTATTTTTATCTTAAATTATGCTAAAATTGTAAATCTGCATTCGATCAATTTTTTAAATTTAAACTTTTGTGTTTCAAATCACGGCAAAATTGATTGATTCTCTTCTTAATTCAAATAATAAATTGGTAATTTAAATTATTCAGGCTTCTTAATAGAACTGATAAATTGTTCAAGAAATAATTCAGTTATTTTTTAGTAATTTTATAAACTTTTATTATTAATTTGTTGAATATTTCCACTTTTATTTTAATTTTGTTTTACTTTTATTTCATAAGAAATGTTATTTCAGGCAGACGGCAGATATTGCCATGACCTTATTCTTAAGAATGTTATTGTAAATCCTCATTATGAAAAAATAAAAGAAACTATCTATCTATCTATCTATCTATCTATCTATCTATCTATCTATCTATCTATCTATCTATCTATCTATCTATCTATCTATCTATCTATCTATCTATCTATCTATCTATCTATCTATCTATCTATCTATCTATCTATCTATCTATCTATCTATCTATCTATCTATCTATCTATCTATCTATCTATCTATCTATCTATCTATCTATCTATCTATCTATCTATCTATCTATCTATCTATCTATCTATCTATCTATCTATCTATCTATCTATCTATCTATCTATCTATCTATCTATCTATCTATCTATCTATCTATCTATCTATCTATCTATCTATCTATCTATCTATCTATCTATCTATCTATCTATCTATCTATCTATCTATCTATCTATCTATCTATCTATCTATCTATCTATCTATCTATCTATCTATCTATCTATCTATCTATCTATCTATCTATCTATCTATCTATCTATCTATCTATCTATCTATCTATCTATCTATCTATCTATCTATCTATCTATCTATCTATCTATCTATCTATCTATCTATCTATCTATCTATCTATCTATCTATCTATCTATCTATCTATCTATCTATCTATCTATCTATCTATCTATCTATCTATCTATCTATCTATCTATCTATCTATCTATCTATCTATCTATCTATCTATCTATCTATCTATCTATCTATCTATCTATCTATCTATCTATCTATCTATCTATCTATCTATCTATCTATCTATCTATCTATCTATCTATCTATCTATCTATCTATCTATCTATCTATCTATCTATCTATCTATCTATCTATCTATCTATCTATCTATCTATCTATCTATCTATCTATCTATCTATCTATCTATCTATCTATCTATCTATCTATCTATCTATCTATCTATCTATCTATCTATCTATCTATCTATCTATCTATCTATCTATCTATCTATCTATCTATCTATCTATCTATCTATCTATCTATCTATCTATCTATCTATCTATCTATCTATCTATCTATCTATCTATCTATCTATCTATCTATCTATCTATCTATCTATCTATCTATCTATCTATCTATCTATCTATCTATCTATCTATCTATCTATCTATCTATCTATCTATCTATCTATCTATCTATCTATCTATCTATCTATCTATCTATCTATCTATCTATCTATCTATCTATCTATCTATCTATCTATCTATCTATCTATCTATCTATCTATCTATCTATCTATCTATCTATCTATCTATCTATCTATCTATCTATCTATCTATCTATCTATCTATCTATCTATCTATCTATCTATCTATCTATCTATCTATCTATCTATCTATCTATCTATCTATCTATCTATCTATCTATCTATCTATCTATCTATCTATCTATCTATCTATCTATCTATCTATCTATCTATCTATCTATCTATCTATCTATCTATCTATCTATCTATCTATCTATCTATCTATCTATCTATCTATCTATCTATCTATCTATCTATCTATCTATCTATCTATCTATCTATCTATCTATCTATCTATCTATCTATCTATCTATCTATCTATCTATCTATCTATCTATCTATCTATCTATCTATCTATCTATCTATCTATCTATCTATCTATCTATCTATCTATCTATCTATCTATCTATCTATCTATCTATCTATCTATCTATCTATCTATCTATCTATCTATCTATCTATCTATCTATCTATCTATCTATCTATCTATCTATCTATCTATCTATCTATCTATCTATCTATCTATCTATCTATCTATCTATCTATCTATCTATCTATCTATCTATCTATCTATCTATCTATCTATCTATCTATCTATCTATCTATCTATCTATCTATCTATCTATCTATCTATCTATCTATCTATCTATCTATCTATCTATCTATCTATCTATCTATCTATCTATCTATCTATCTATCTATCTATCTATCTATCTATCTATCTATCTATCTATCTATCTATCTATCTATCTATCTATCTATCTATCTATCTATCTATCTATCTATCTATCTATCTATCTATCTATCTATCTATCTATCTATCTATCTATCTATCTATCTATCTATCTATCTATCTATCTATCTATCTATCTATCTATCTATCTATCTATCTATCTATCTATCTATCTATCTATCTATCTATCTATCTATCTATCTATCTATCTATCTATCTATCTATCTATCTATCTATCTATCTATCTATCTATCTATCTATCTATCTATCTATCTATCTATCTATCTATCTATCTATCTATCTATCTATCTATCTATCTATCTATCTATCTATCTATCTATCTATCTATCTATCTATCTATCTATCTATCTATCTATCTATCTATCTATCTATCTATCTATCTATCTATCTATCTATCTATCTATCTATCTATCTATCTATCTATCTATCTATCTATCTATCTATCTATCTATCTATCTATCTATCTATCTATCTATCTATCTATCTATCTATCTATCTATCTATCTATCTATCTATCTATCTATCTATCTATCTATCTATCTATCTATCTATCTATCTATCTATCTATCTATCTATCTATCTATCTATCTATCTATCTATCTATCTATCTATCTATCTATCTATCTATCTATCTATCTATCTATCTATCTATCTATCTATCTATCTATCTATCTATCTATCTATCTATCTATCTATCTATCTATCTATCTATCTATCTATCTATCTATCTATCTATCTATCTATCTATCTATCTATCTATCTATCTATCTATCTATCTATCTATCTATCTATCTATCTATCTATCTATCTATCTATCTATCTATCTATCTATCTATCTATCTATCTATCTATCTATCTATCTATCTATCTATCTATCTATCTATCTATCTATCTATCTATCTATCTATCTATCTATCTATCTATCTATCTATCTATCTATCTATCTATCTATCTATCTATCTATCTATCTATCTATCTATCTATCTATCTATCTATCTATCTATCTATCTATCTATCTATCTATCTATCTATCTATCTATCTATCTATCTATCTATCTATCTATCTATCTATCTATCTATCTATCTATCTATCTATCTATCTATCTATCTATCTATCTATCTATCTATCTATCTATCTATCTATCTATCTATCTATCTATCTATCTATCTATCTATCTATCTATCTATCTATCTATCTATCTATCTATCTATCTATCTATCTATCTATCTATCTATCTATCTATCTATCTATCTATCTATCTATCTATCTATCTATCTATCTATCTATCTATCTATCTATCTATCTATCTATCTATCTATCTATCTATCTATCTATCTATCTATCTATCTATCTATCTATCTATCTATCTATCTATCTATCTATCTATCTATCTATCTATCTATCTATCTATCTATCTATCTATCTATCTATCTATCTATCTATCTATCTATCTATCTATCTATCTATCTATCTATCTATCTATCTATCTATCTATCTATCTATCTATCTATCTATCTATCTATCTATCTATCTATCTATCTATCTATCTATCTATCTATCTATCTATCTATCTATCTATCTATCTATCTATCTATCTATCTATCTATCTATCTATCTATCTATCTATCTATCTATCTATCTATCTATCTATCTATCTATCTATCTATCTATCTATCTATCTATCTATCTATCTATCTATCTATCTATCTATCTATCTATCTATCTATCTATCTATCTATCTATCTATCTATCTATCTATCTATCTATCTATCTATCTATCTATCTATCTATCTATCTATCTATCTATCTATCTATCTATCTATCTATCTATCTATCTATCTATCTATCTATCTATCTATCTATCTATCTATCTATCTATCTATCTATCTATCTATCTATCTATCTATCTATCTATCTATCTATCTATCTATCTATCTATCTATCTATCTATCTATCTATCTATCTATCTATCTATCTATCTATCTATCTATCTATCTATCTATCTATCTATCTATCTATCTATCTATCTATCTATCTATCTATCTATCTATCTATCTATCTATCTATCTATCTATCTATCTATCTATCTATCTATCTATCTATCTATCTATCTATCTATCTATCTATCTATCTATCTATCTATCTATCTATCTATCTATCTATCTATCTATCTATCTATCTATCTATCTATCTATCTATCTATCTATCTATCTATCTATCTATCTATCTATCTATCTATCTATCTATCTATCTATCTATCTATCTATCTATCTATCTATCTATCTATCTATCTATCTATCTATCTATCTATCTATCTATCTATCTATCTATCTATCTATCTATCTATCTATCTATCTATCTATCTATCTATCTATCTATCTATCTATCTATCTATCTATCTATCTATCTATCTATCTATCTATCTATCTATCTATCTATCTATCTATCTATCTATCTATCTATCTATCTATCTATCTATCTATCTATCTATCTATCTATCTATCTATCTATCTATCTATCTATCTATCTATCTATCTATCTATCTATCTATCTATCTATCTATCTATCTATCTATCTATCTATCTATCTATCTATCTATCTATCTATCTATCTATCTATCTATCTATCTATCTATCTATCTATCTATCTATCTATCTATCTATCTATCTATCTATCTATCTATCTATCTATCTATCTATCTATCTATCTATCTATCTATCTATCTATCTATCTATCTATCTATCTATCTATCTATCTATCTATCTATCTATCTATCTATCTATCTATCTATCTATCTATCTATCTATCTATCTATCTATCTATCTATCTATCTATCTATCTATCTATCTATCTATCTATCTATCTATCTATCTATCTATCTATCTATCTATCTATCTATCTATCTATCTATCTATCTATCTATCTATCTATCTATCTATCTATCTATCTATCTATCTATCTATCTATCTATCTATCTATCTATCTATCTATCTATCTATCTATCTATCTATCTATCTATCTATCTATCTATCTATCTATCTATCTATCTATCTATCTATCTATCTATCTATCTATCTATCTATCTATCTATCTATCTATCTATCTATCTATCTATCTATCTATCTATCTATCTATCTATCTATCTATCTATCTATCTATCTATCTATCTATCTATCTATCTATCTATCTATCTATCTATCTATCTATCTATCTATCTATCTATCTATCTATCTATCTATCTATCTATCTATCTATCTATCTATCTATCTATCTATCTATCTATCTATCTATCTATCTATCTATCTATCTATCTATCTATCTATCTATCTATCTATCTATCTATCTATCTATCTATCTATCTATCTATCTATCTATCTATCTATCTATCTATCTATCTATCTATCTATCTATCTATCTATCTATCTATCTATCTATCTATCTATCTATCTATCTATCTATCTATCTATCTATCTATCTATCTATCTATCTATCTATCTATCTATCTATCTATCTATCTATCTATCTATCTATCTATCTATCTATCTATCTATCTATCTATCTATCTATCTATCTATCTATCTATCTATCTATCTATCTATCTATCTATCTATCTATCTATCTATCTATCTATCTATCTATCTATCTATCTATCTATCTATCTATCTATCTATCTATCTATCTATCTATCTATCTATCTATCTATCTATCTATCTATCTATCTATCTATCTATCTATCTATCTATCTATCTATCTATCTATCTATCTATCTATCTATCTATCTATCTATCTATCTATCTATCTATCTATCTATCTATCTATCTATCTATCTATCTATCTATCTATCTATCTATCTATCTATCTATCTATCTATCTATCTATCTATCTATCTATCTATCTATCTATCTATCTATCTATCTATCTATCTATCTATCTATCTATCTATCTATCTATCTATCTATCTATCTATCTATCTATCTATCTATCTATCTATCTATCTATCTATCTATCTATCTATCTATCTATCTATCTATCTATCTATCTATCTATCTATCTATCTATCTATCTATCTATCTATCTATCTATCTATCTATCTATCTATCTATCTATCTATCTATCTATCTATCTATCTATCTATCTATCTATCTATCTATCTATCTATCTATCTATCTATCTATCTATCTATCTATCTATCTATCTATCTATCTATCTATCTATCTATCTATCTATCTATCTATCTATCTATCTATCTATCTATCTATCTATCTATCTATCTATCTATCTATCTATCTATCTATCTATCTATCTATCTATCTATCTATCTATCTATCTATCTATCTATCTATCTATCTATCTATCTATCTATCTATCTATCTATCTATCTATCTATCTATCTATCTATCTATCTATCTATCTATCTATCTATCTATCTATCTATCTATCTATCTATCTATCTATCTATCTATCTATCTATCTATCTATCTATCTATCTATCTATCTATCTATCTATCTATCTATCTATCTATCTATCTATCTATCTATCTATCTATCTATCTATCTATCTATCTATCTATCTATCTATCTATCTATCTATCTATCTATCTATCTATCTATCTATCTATCTATCTATCTATCTATCTATCTATCTATCTATCTATCTATCTATCTATCTATCTATCTATCTATCTATCTATCTATCTATCTATCTATCTATCTATCTATCTATCTATCTATCTATCTATCTATCTATCTATCTATCTATCTATCTATCTATCTATCTATCTATCTATCTATCTATCTATCTATCTATCTATCTATCTATCTATCTATCTATCTATCTATCTATCTATCTATCTATCTATCTATCTATCTATCTATCTATCTATCTATCTATCTATCTATCTATCTATCTATCTATCTATCTATCTATCTATCTATCTATCTATCTATCTATCTATCTATCTATCTATCTATCTATCTATCTATCTATCTATCTATCTATCTATCTATCTATCTATCTATCTATCTATCTATCTATCTATCTATCTATCTATCTATCTATCTATCTATCTATCTATCTATCTATCTATCTATCTATCTATCTATCTATCTATCTATCTATCTATCTATCTATCTATCTATCTATCTATCTATCTATCTATCTATCTATCTATCTATCTATCTATCTATCTATCTATCTATCTATCTATCTATCTATCTATCTATCTATCTATCTATCTATCTATCTATCTATCTATCTATCTATCTATCTATCTATCTATCTATCTATCTATCTATCTATCTATCTATCTATCTATCTATCTATCTATCTATCTATCTATCTATCTATCTATCTATCTATCTATCTATCTATCTATCTATCTATCTATCTATCTATCTATCTATCTATCTATCTATCTATCTATCTATCTATCTATCTATCTATCTATCTATCTATCTATCTATCTATCTATCTATCTATCTATCTATCTATCTATCTATCTATCTATCTATCTATCTATCTATCTATCTATCTATCTATCTATCTATCTATCTATCTATCTATCTATCTATCTATCTATCTATCTATCTATCTATCTATCTATCTATCTATCTATCTATCTATCTATCTATCTATCTATCTATCTATCTATCTATCTATCTATCTATCTATCTATCTATCTATCTATCTATCTATCTATCTATCTATCTATCTATCTATCTATCTATCTATCTATCTATCTATCTATCTATCTATCTATCTATCTATCTATCTATCTATCTATCTATCTATCTATCTATCTATCTATCTATCTATCTATCTATCTATCTATCTATCTATCTATCTATCTATCTATCTATCTATCTATCTATCTATCTATCTATCTATCTATCTATCTATCTATCTATCTATCTATCTATCTATCTATCTATCTATCTATCTATCTATCTATCTATCTATCTATCTATCTATCTATCTATCTATCTATCTATCTATCTATCTATCTATCTATCTATCTATCTATCTATCTATCTATCTATCTATCTATCTATCTATCTATCTATCTATCTATCTATCTATCTATCTATCTATCTATCTATCTATCTATCTATCTATCTATCTATCTATCTATCTATCTATCTATCTATCTATCTATCTATCTATCTATCTATCTATCTATCTATCTATCTATCTATCTATCTATCTATCTATCTATCTATCTATCTATCTATCTATCTATCTATCTATCTATCTATCTATCTATCTATCTATCTATCTATCTATCTATCTATCTATCTATCTATCTATCTATCTATCTATCTATCTATCTATCTATCTATCTATCTATCTATCTATCTATCTATCTATCTATCTATCTATCTATCTATCTATCTATCTATCTATCTATCTATCTATCTATCTATCTATCTATCTATCTATCTATCTATCTATCTATCTATCTATCTATCTATCTATCTATCTATCTATCTATCTATCTATCTATCTATCTATCTATCTATCTATCTATCTATCTATCTATCTATCTATCTATCTATCTATCTATCTATCTATCTATCTATCTATCTATCTATCTATCTATCTATCTATCTATCTATCTATCTATCTATCTATCTATCTATCTATCTATCTATCTATCTATCTATCTATCTATCTATCTATCTATCTATCTATCTATCTATCTATCTATCTATCTATCTATCTATCTATCTATCTATCTATCTATCTATCTATCTATCTATCTATCTATCTATCTATCTATCTATCTATCTATCTATCTATCTATCTATCTATCTATCTATCTATCTATCTATCTATCTATCTATCTATCTATCTATCTATCTATCTATCTATCTATCTATCTATCTATCTATCTATCTATCTATCTATCTATCTATCTATCTATCTATCTATCTATCTATCTATCTATCTATCTATCTATCTATCTATCTATCTATCTATCTATCTATCTATCTATCTATCTATCTATCTATCTATCTATCTATCTATCTATCTATCTATCTATCTATCTATCTATCTATCTATCTATCTATCTATCTATCTATCTATCTATCTATCTATCTATCTATCTATCTATCTATCTATCTATCTATCTATCTATCTATCTATCTATCTATCTATCTATCTATCTATCTATCTATCTATCTATCTATCTATCTATCTATCTATCTATCTATCTATCTATCTATCTATCTATCTATCTATCTATCTATCTATCTATCTATCTATCTATCTATCTATCTATCTATCTATCTATCTATCTATCTATCTATCTATCTATCTATCTATCTATCTATCTATCTATCTATCTATCTATCTATCTATCTATCTATCTATCTATCTATCTATCTATCTATCTATCTATCTATCTATCTATCTATCTATCTATCTATCTATCTATCTATCTATCTATCTATCTATCTATCTATCTATCTATCTATCTATCTATCTATCTATCTATCTATCTATCTATCTATCTATCTATCTATCTATCTATCTATCTATCTATCTATCTATCTATCTATCTATCTATCTATCTATCTATCTATCTATCTATCTATCTATCTATCTATCTATCTATCTATCTATTGCAGATTGCTATATAATAGTCAGTCTCTTATTCTCTATCATACAAAACGGTCGTATCGTTTCTATAAGTCATCATAGAAGGCTTTTTGTTTCGACGTTCTAAGTTGAAAATTGTGGGTGGTACGCGGTTTTGGGGGTGTTGCTATAAAAAAGAAAAGTTGAATAACTTTTGAATGGGGGGTCGAAATTTTTTTTCTAGCCTGGACAAACGATGGAAGATTGCAAAAGGAAAACGAAATTTTCAATTTTGGATTTGGATGCCATTAAAATAGAAAAGTTGAATAATTTTTGACCTAAGGGTGGACAAACGAAAATTTTTGGTGGACAATCAGTATGGGCCGCTGGACAAACGAAGGCTTTTTGTTTCGACGTTCTAAGTTGAAAATTGTGGGTGGTGGACGAATTTTAAGATTTTTAGGTTTGTAATAGTTGCTATAAAAAAGAAATGTTAAATAACTTTTGAACTAAGGGTGGACATATGAAAATTTTTGGTGGACAATCATAAACAGCCGGTGGACAAACGAATGCAACTGGTCCCATCCTCCTAAGTTATTAATTGTGGGTGGTAAACGACTTTCTAATTTGTGGGGGTGTTCCTATAAAAAAGAAATGTTGAATAACTTTTGAACTAAGGGTGGGAAAGTGAAAATTTTTGGTGGACAATCAGTATCGGCCGCTGGACAAACGAATGCACCATGTCCCATCCATATAAGTTATCATTTGCGGGCGGTAGGCCGTTGTGGGGTGTTCCTATAAAAAAGAAAAGCTTAATAACTTTTTTCCTGGGGGTGGACAAACGAAAATTTTGCCTGGACAAACGTGGACAAACGATTCTGATATATTTGGACCCAAAATTTTGAGCTTGGGTTTGTCTTCACGCAGCTATGCACTTCAACCCCTACTGCTCTACCAAATTTCATCTTTCTACAACAATCGGAAGTGCTCCATTCACGCCCCCTGAATGGAAAACTTCAAATATTAAATTGTTTCCTTTGTAAGCACTTCATTCACTATCGCATTTCTGAGAATTTGGCGGATACCACGCCCCCTGAATCGAAATGGAATGCACCACAAGACCTATCGCTGTGCGAAATTAGAAGATTCTGCGTTGTCGGGAAGTGCTCTATAATTTTGATGATCTGTCAGTGATGGAGTGAGTGAGTCAGGCACTCAGTTACGGTTTTCGCGATTTTTATAGTCCTATATTTCGGGAACCACTTACGTTACGGGGTTGAAATTCGGTTAGGCGCCTGTGTTTGGCTGGCTTACCAAATTTTCCGAATTTAAAGTTCCTCAGTCGTATTTATAAAACTTTTGTCTACTTAGACACTGTCTAACTATTTTCAAATTGGTGGAAATATGCTTTATTTAATAAAAATAAATATCATACTATTCACGGTTAGGATAATCTACTCTTGTGTCTTAGTTAGGCAGCTATAAAACAACAATAAACAAGGTTTTTAAACACATTTCCCAAAGTTGGACAGTTGTCCAAAGTTAGACAACTTTTATAAATAAGACCACCTGACTATATTGGTACTGAAGTTAGAGGGGGTCAAAAATCGCCTGAGTTTGTTCCTGTAAAAAGGGTGTAGTGCCAGAACTTGGCTGGGCACTACCGTGCCCTTTGATCTGTGAACTGTATATTCGCCGATCCTACTGCAATATGGGCCTATCGTCTTTATTGAAACAATCATAAAACTGTTGTATGGTGTATACGCGAGCTTGCGACGACGGGTATCGACACCATATTAAACGTGTATAATTTCTGATAACAAGAATGTCAGCCCTATTCTGCCATACAATCCGATCGAATTTTTCGATTCACGTGAAAAAAAACGAAGTTGGGGACTAAACAATTTACATGTGAAATGTAATAACAACCTCTATGCGTTTAGCTAAGGCTACACAAAATTTTAAATATCAATTTTTTTCTGTGGTGGTGTCGTTAATCGTTTGATATTTCAAGTTCCCTCCGGGATTGACAAAACAAAACACGCTTTTCGTTAATTTTTCTCATTTTGTTGGTTATCTTTAATTCAATAAAATAAAAATGATAAATTTGTAAGTAAAATAAAATATTTTCCAAAATAGTATATTATATTATAACAACACCCACCACGACCAGGCACTTCTCACGCCAGTTCCTAACTTACACCATGCACCCTGCAATCGCGGAACTCGTTTCTTCAAATGGGAAGCATTCTTTTATATTCTCGAGAATGATATATGCCCGAAGTATGACGTCAAGATCAATCTTGGTAACTCAATGGCAAAATCGAAAAGGAGAGAATCTTTAATTCGTAGTCGGAGGGCACAGCCTGCACAACAGTAACTATAATGAACTCAGGCTGATATACTTTGGGGAGGACAGACAGCACTGGACAGTTAGCTAGGAACCAAGCTGGCTAAAAGAAGTTTGTTGGGAGAGGCAGTGATAAAAGCCCTTCCACACTATCCCACTGAGTATTAATACATGTCAAATTGAAAGTAGGAAAGAATTCCATGCTACTGCCAAATTTGTGGGAGAGAAATTCCTTTTCACTTTTTTACCACACAACAGTTTAATTTAACTTCAATAAAAATGTGATAAAATTGTGATAGAATTAGAACCATTTCTAAAAATTCTTATGTATTAACAAATGTCAAATCGTGTAAGACGGGCTCTTTTATTTTGTTTCCACACGTTTCCACACTATTATACATGATTTGTTTCCCACTTTTTTGGCATGTTAATACTCAGTGGGATAGTGTGGAAGGGCTTTAAGAGCGAGCAGTTAACACAACTGCATTGAGTGAACAGCAGTGAAAAAAAAGTTTGTTAGGTAAAGTCTACTACTTCGAAGTGTTAAACAAATCCAAAGTCCCCTTTCACACGAGGAAACAAGTTGCCGGAGATTTTTTCGCCGTTTTCTTTTAATTTCCTTAAAAATCTCTTGTACCTTTCACACGAAGAAACAAAATCGTAGAAATTTTCTGTTGTTTCGTTTTAAAGTAGCTTGGTTAAACACACTACTGTGTATGTAAAGAGGAATATCGAAAATATCTCCTCAATCGTTGACCGGAGAGATTTCATTTTCCCCTCTTATAACCTATAATAAGCAGTGCAACTTTTGTTCATTTCACAGGTAAACTGTGTCTCATATTCCACATAAATGGCGTTTTTCTTTTTTGGCTCTGAGCAAAGCTCTGAGCAGAGGTTGAGCGAACAGAGCAAACCTCTGAGGAGATTATGATCAGAGCCCTCAGATTTAATTATGAAACACACTTGAGCACTGAACATGTCATATGCATAGTAATCTGTCAAATTACATAAAAATTGTATGAAGTTGGCTTCGCTCAGCGTTTTGCTCGATTTGCTCGGTCATTTTATTCTGAGCATACAGATCATGCTCCGAGCTAGCTCAGATGGAAAAAAGAAACACGATTTATGTGCTCTGATTTGTCTGAGGTAAAAAAGAAACATAGAATTAATTTTTGACAGCCCGGTGATTTGCTCTGAGGTAAAAAAGAAAAACGCCAAAAGTAAGTAAAATTACTCTGCACTACGGGCGCTCAATATATTTGAGCAACAAAAGCTAATTCGACCCTGGGCGAGAATTTCAATTTTGACAGATAGGCACCTGACATTATCTCGTTTCAAAGTATATTTGTATTTTCAACAAATTAGGCTTTTTTATAGCAAAATGCTATGAAATATCAATTTTAAAGTATTCTAGGATAATGTATTTACATAAAAAACATCACTTCACATTAATTTATGTGGAATTTGAGACACAATCAGCCCGTGAAATGAAAAGATTTTTAACTCTATATCATAGGTGTTTTTACACAATTTAACACAGCACCGCATGTTATTTTATATTTTTTATAATAAAGTTCTGAAAGTTTTCACTATTCTCACTTTTATTTCATTTTTTTATTTAGTTTAGTTTTCTTTTTTCACTGTTTTAACGATTAAAAATCAACACTTTCGGCAAAATGACATATAGTCACCTTTTGTTTTTTTTTGTTGTTAATTTGGTGCTTCACTCACATACACTATATATGTGATATAAAGCTCTTCCTTATCTTCTTATTCTAAGTCCAAGGCTATCCGTAGTTTTTATTGTATTGTTAAAAAGACAGCTGACGCTACATCAACTCAAAAGTATCTGACCATTTTTGGATAGGTAGATAGCGTAGCCGATTGGTCCTCAAAAGCGGGCATTATCTAACCCCCACTGGATTTTGCGTAAAATGAAGAGGCTTTTCTGAGTGACATTTTTGACAGCTAATTGAATTTTTGTCCGTTTTCCTTCCACAAAAATCGCTCGTTAGCTACGAAGAAACGAGCACCTATCAATTTGGTGGAATTGATGCGTCGCACAGTGGTTCGGTTTGTATGGGAGAGCGGAAAAAAGTCTGTTTTATCTAAACGGTTCAACGGATTTAAATGAAATTTGGCAAACATGTTTAGATTAGTCTTATACATATTTGGTCAAAATTTGGTTGAAAAAAAATAATTAGAAACAAAGTTATTGACATTTTTCTAAAATTTGAGGGTTTTGATGTTTGTATGGGAGAGCGGAAAAAAAATCTGTAACATCTGAACTGTTTAACGGATTAAGATGAAATTTGATTCGCATTTTAAAATTAGTCTTATACATATTTTGTCAAAATTTGGCTAAGAAAAAATCATTAGTATAAAAGTTATTGACTTTTTTTTCTAAAATTTGAGTGTTTTGATGTTTGTATGGGTGAGCGGAAAAAAGTCTGTAAAATCTGAACTATTAAACGAAATTTAATGAAATTTGACACACATGTTAAGATAAATCTTATACAAGCTTGGTCAAAATTTGGTCAAGAAAAAATTATTAGAAAAAAAGTTATTGACATTTTTCTAAAATTTGAGGGTTTTGATGTTATATTTAAATAAAAGTTTTTTTTAGTAAAATCTTAACTTTTTATTTTGAATAAAATATTATTATTAACTATGTATATTATAAAATTAAATAAATAAATAGATAAATTGAATCCATTTTAATATATTGAATTCACTATATATGTTTTTGTTATTATATTTCACTTCACTTTCACTTATTGGTTGATCAAAGAGTAAAAATTTTTCTTACACACCTTGCACAAATGCTCAATAACTCAATACTGACTTTTTTTCATTAATCCTTTATATATATAGATTTAAGTAAGATATTTTATTCTAATAAGCCATTACTAATCCTTACAGGTAATACAAAATTACGCGATACACAACAAGAACAAAGCAATAAAACTTTAAAAAAAAAACCTTTTTTTATTTTTACCTGCCCTACTTTTAGCGAAAAATAAAAAAAAATAAAGGATTGTCCCTAATCCTTTTCTTTATTTTGTATTAAGCTCTATCATATAATTCAAAATATCATAAAACTATATTATTTTTCGTGTGCTGTTTTCAAGAAAATTGAGTTGAAAGTTGAAAAATTTTCCAGGCAGAAATAAATGGTTTCGCAAAAATCGAAATTCTCAGACCTGGGTCAATGTATTAATTTTTTTTTATTTTTAAAATAAAGTTTGACATTTTTTCTTAAAATAATGGCCTTAACCAGTTCATTCTGACAATTAATACCGAAGAAATCAAACTTTTTGGTAAACACTACCGTCAAGACGGAGTTTTTTGAAATCCGATTCAGTGAAACATTTTTGAGCATAACTTCCACATCTGCACGTATCTGCAGCTGATTTTTTCTGTGCTTTAACATGAATGTATGGAGCATATGCTGGCATACTTACTTTCTTGGTATCTTTTGGCGCTTTTTTTTTAATCAAAAAGTTTAAAAAAAAAGCATTTTTTCTTAGTACTAAAGCTTCAGGCTACTTATAGAAGGTTTCTTTTATAAATAATCATTTTTTTTTTTTATTTTTAGATAATCGAAAATAGACCAATTAAATTATTTAAGAAGCTAGAGAATTTGTTTAAAGGAAATTCGGAAAAAACCATCTCAAAATTTGTTGAAAATACGGTTCGCGATTTGAGTAAAATTATTTTTCAACTTTGAGGGCTTGTAAATCAGAACATACAATATATATGTTAAAAAATACTTTTAAATCATACGCTTGGGTTATCTAAGAGTACTTAAACATAAAGTTTAAAAGGATAGATATGACTTTTTCAAAAGACTTTTTTCCGCTCTCGCACCACTGTGCGTCGTTGCATTGATTACGGATACCTCCAATGTAATTTGAACCTCGTGACAATTTGTGCATTGCATTCATCCGCTCCAAATAGGGCCAAATGCCTCTGTTTCCACTCTTGCATAAGGGAATGAAAAAAACAAAGCGCGAATCAAAACGAACCCTTATTGCTGCCGAGTGCAAAATCAACTGCGCTCTTCAGGCAATTCAGGGGACCTACCCTGTATTTCGTTCCAAATGTCAAGCCAATTCGAGTGCTTTTCGTTCCGATTTTGAAATGCACAAAATAGTATTCAATACCTTATCCACTTATGGATAAACCAAAACAAACAAAACCGTAAAGGAAAAATTTTATAAAAAAAAAATTGTAAATCTGAAAGTAATAGATGTCATTCCGCTTTAGAAATAGAGAATATGTATAAAATATTCGTTTTCGGAAAATTTCACTTTCGGAACGAAATACTGAGTAGGCCACCTGATCACATAACAGGACACAAATAACAGAACATTAAAAATATTCTACAAAAACATTTACATACATTTGAACCATCATCAAATTGAAAACAAAAATGACAACTATTTGTAAATAATGAATTTATTTTTAATTTAAAAAAATACAAAATTACTTCATTTATTCAATAAAATATTTTAAACCACGGTGAACACATTAAGTCAATACATTTAAGTTAATTTGGAACTTGGTTTGTTTTTCCTGTTTAAACTCGAATAGTTAACATACATCAGAGTGCATTAACTTCAAATATTTATTAACTGTACATCTTTTCTTTTTCATTTTTGCATCAAGGTGATTTCACGAGATTTGATAAATTTTGTATTAAAAAAAAGCACACGAAATAGAAAAGAAAATATTTTGGGAATAATTATTCTAGAATCTTAAAGGAAACCATATAGAAATCATTGTTTATGTTTTATTTTGTGTAAAACAAAATTCAGATCTTACACAATTCTCAAGGTAACATATTATGTTTATAATTCATTTTTGTCCTTTTTCTTTTTTTTAAAAAAGGAAGTTAAGTTTTATATCATGTTTTAAAAACTTATTAAAACTAAATACACAGAAGTATTACAAGTAATACAATTTCTTTTCTAAAGCATTAGACGGAACCTGGAATATATTTTGTGAAACAAGCGTTGCCAACTTCTTAGCGTACTGACAAACAGCTGGTACGCGAGTAGTTCCTGACCAATTATAATACAAATGGGTCATTTTGTATGTTAAAACCTGCAGTTGGTCTGGGGTTAACTTAATATTACTATATACTACATTGTAGCAAGTGGGTGAAACAGTTCCCTGACGAACTGACTGAGAGACAAGATAGAAATCGTATCTCTCCGGTAGCGTAATTATATCATCCACAACTGTTCCTGGTGGAGGATTGCGGCCCCTAGCAAAGAAGCGGGTATTTATTTGCTTTGAAACCACAATATAGGCAAACATAAGTGGTTTGTCAGATTGTTCTTTGTAGATTTTTTCTAACTTCGACACAAGTTCTTTGACCTCGTGTTCAACAAGTTGATTGAGTGAACCTTCACCAACCCCATCACGGTACATGAGAATACGTGCTGGTAGTTTCTCATGTTCCCTCTGGTATTGTTTAAGTGCTTTCATAACACTGATAGTAAGCTCATTGGATAGGGAATCAGCACTGTGGCAAGGAGATACAGTGCTGTAGAATGTAGCATTTGTTTTCATGTCCATGGAAGCTACAAGAGCTCCATATGCCTTGCTTTTGTCTCTGGTTGCGCGGGCAATATCGTATCCAATGGTCATAAGGCCACTGAGTGGAAGTTCAATCATCCAAGGAGCGTATCCCAGTTTGCAATTGATTTGAATTGCAACTTTTGTAGCCACCGACATTAATCCACGTTGATTTGTGGCAGTTTTGTGCGTTATAACTTGAGTTGGAATTGCTCGTTCTACACAACTTTTCTTTTTTATTGAACCGTACCTGTTGGAAAAAAACTTGTTTAACTTTTTTTGATTTCCTTTACTTTTGTTTGTACATTGAAAATGAACATTTCCCACCTATCAGCGTTATTGTTGGGCACCAAACATAGAATTAATTGGGGATCGTCGTTAGCACAATCTTCAATAGCTTTAACGTAGGAATGGTTTCGGTCGTCAAAGATCATATTCCTTGAAATAATATTATTTTAGTGATTTGATATAAAAAAGACAACCATCTTTTTCAAAATCAATATTGAATGATGGTTATATTCGTATTTCAAAAAATAATAATACTTACTCTCTTGGCCTACGAATTTGGAATTGCATCCCTGATGCTGCGCGGATTAAGCTGTCAACGAAATTTCGAACATCACGTGAGCTCCGATTTGGGGCAATAACTGCCCAACGATCGAGACCCCGAGAAGGTGTTGTAAACATAGCATTATCCCGGAATGATCTTGTCCAATCAGCTTGTTCTCCGGCGGTAATTCTAGGAAAAAAAATATTTTAATTTTCGAAACATATTGGCACAAAATTTTAAACATTGCTCGTTAAGGAAAAAAGGCGGCTATAGTTGACGTAGTCGTTTAGTTGAAAGCCCTTGTATAATATTTCAACATTTCGTAATTTTAAACGCTTTACAACTCTTCTAACTAATGTGGATTCCGCAAAAAAGAACCCAAATTTGACAGATGAAGAGATAGAACACAGCTATACAACAAAATAAAATAAAATGAACACAAAGCAAAAAAACATCTTCAAAACAGATAATATCTCGAATATCCGTGATTGTTTTAAACGGAAACTCTAGTCGTGTTTTGGTGAGTGTATAGCAAGCTCAGCCTTTTACTGAGTTGCTATACACTTTCATCAAAACACGGCTTCCATTAATCGGGAACTTTCTTGGAAAAAAATTTTATCACGGGCTTTGTTTATATAATTTATAGTTTCAACTGTATGTGTAGTATAGACTGTGATTGTTTTAACGTTTTAACCTTGAACTAGATGGAGAAGAAATGTATGAATTTATAATTGATGGGGATCATGACATAATCTCGCATGACAAAAATCTCGAAAAAACTTTTTAATCTAGATTGAAAAAATCTCGAATGCACAAAAATCTAGAATTAAAAAAAAATCTCACTTTTCCAACTCATATGGAGTCTAGAGAATTCGAAGCGCATACCTTTCCGTTGCTCGTTTAGTGGTGGTTTTTTTCAACTTTCATTCGTTTTAGATGATTTGCACTATTGATTACTCTAAGGACTGTTGAAACGCTTGCACTAACACCAGCTTTTTGTGTTATTTTTGCCGCAGAGTCACACGAATCGGAAGCACATCTTAAAACTGCTCTTCCATCAACTGCTGTTGTTGTCGTATTTTTTCCGTACGAATCTTTATTTCTTAAGTAGGAATAGATCACACTGAAATTTCGTTAATTTTTTTTAGCTATAGTACGCCTGGTCAATCCCTATTCTCTTAATAAATCGATTTTAGCTCTTTCAACACTATTTAGGGATTTTGATCTACCCGTCTTCGTTAGAATTTCAATTAAACGATTAAATTTCACTTAAAACACTTCAACTGTTGATTTAATGTATCAATCATTTGAGAACGCTCATAAACAATGAAGATAATGACCTTGTGTCTATTCAGTTGACGCAAAAAAAATCTGCATTTTTGAATATGGAACGCTTTGCAAGAGAGTCAGAGAAGAAATAGCGGTACTTTTTGAATTATTCTTACTGATTTCTTTACTCAACATCATAAGCACATAAGGTTTGGAAAAAATGGATAACGTAACTTAGAAAATGTTTGTGCTTATTCAGTTGAAGCGGAGTGTATCTATAATAAAATTCATTAAATATTCAATTTAATATTATTTTTCTGGGCCCACTTGTGATAATATAGTTGTGTTAGTTGACGATGTCCTAACACGGATATTATATTCAGGGGCCCTTGGCATTACAGCATAGCTCTGTGTGGGCTCTGCGAATATTACATATAAAATCCTACTTTGCTGCCCTTCTTCTTCAATCAAATTATAAATTTTGTGAAACCGAATTTTTGATTTTAAATCGCGCGCGAGTTACGTACAGTGACCCTGACCTTGATGAGTCTCAAATTAATACAATTAATCATACCAAGCCATTATTATGGTGAAACAAACACCTCAGTTCCGTTATTCGGCGGAGCTATCAATAAGTTGTTATTAATAATTAATGACCAATGTAAATGAAACAAAACACCTCAGTTCCGTTATTCGGCTGAGCTATCAATAAGTTGTTATTAATAATAAAAAAAAAACGAGGAGTTCGATTTGGAACCCGAATGCAAACGGTTGTTTGAATTGCTAATACGAAATCTTATATACCTAACTCGCGCGAATTGTAACGAATGTCTCAAAAATTAATATTGTAATTCTAGATTTTTTTTTCTAGATTTTGCTTTCTATTTTTACTTTCGAGATTTTTGCTTTCTATATATCGTGGTAAACCCAATTGCATGTAACTGGTGGGAAATGATTATTGCCAACGGATAAAGTATACTTGTAATGTACTTTTAAAGTAAGTGCTTTAATGTCAGAGAATACTTTCTGTGGTTTAAAATTGTCAAAGAGTCGACTCTTGCCATTTTAAATGTGATTTAAAGCAAATTTGAAATGTTTAAAATTTTGCGCCATTAATTTTTGAGATTTATTTTACTTTCTCTTGTCAAAGAAGACAATGTTCTGTGGTTCCAAAACACGGCCTTTGATTTCCACCATATTTCTATCTAATTTCATGTTCCAATCAGTTAAAACTTTAACACTTGATTCTGTTTCAAGAAGACGTCGATTGAACACACGCAATCTTTCAATGCGTCGGTCTGGATTCATTCGAGTATGATCTGCCATTGCTCTCATAAGTCTGATAGATAGAAAAAAATTATTTTGGTATTTCAATATAAATTTGTTATAAACTTACTGGAAATTGGAACGCATAGTATCTGTTAGCCCGGTTGCCCTGCAAAGTTCAGGAATGAGTATCACAAACTCATCATTTCCCCCTCGTATTTGGCGATCTTTTGACTTTGATATGAGAAGAGGTTGTTTGGCATCTCTGATACGAATTTTATATTTCTAAATACAAAAAATTTAATTATTATTATTTAATTTAAAATCTTGTAAACAAGACAAATTGTTATCTAAAATAAGTAAATTAAGTGCACCACCCATATGGATAGTCGATTTATTAAACGTAAATTCATTTGAGGTTTTATAAAGGGTGATTTTTTAAGAGGTTTAGAACTTTTTTTTAAAAAAAAACACAAAAAATTCGAAAAAATGAATGAAATATTTATTTGAATCGATAGTTTGAACCTTGCAATTTAATGTTTAAAGATAATTTCATGCAAATGTTGACCGCGGCTGCGTCTCAGGTAGCCCATCCGCTGAGTCCAATTTTGGCATACTCTTTCACACATATCGGCCGGTATCTCACGAATGAATGCATGGATGTTGGCTTCCAGTGCGTCAATCGAAGCGGGCTTGTCACTATAGACATTAGCCTTGACATACCCCCACAAAAAATAGTCTAATGGTGTCAAATCGCACGATCTAGGCGGCCAATTGACCGGCCCGAAACGTGAAATTAACTGTTCACCAAACTCGCCTCGCAATTGCGCCATTGTTTCGCGTGCTGTGTGGCATGTGGCACCGTCTTGTTGAAACCACATATCATGCAAGTCAAGAACTTCCATTTCGGGCAAAAAAAAGTTTGTTATCATCGCTCGGTAGCGTTCACCATTGACAGTAACGCTGCGATTCGCATCATCTTTGAAGAAATATGGCCCAATAATGCCGCCGGCCCATAAACCGCACCAAACAGTGGCTTTTTCGGGATGCATTGGTAGCTGTTGCAATGCTTCTGGCTGATCTTCACTCCAAATGCGGCAATTGTGCTTATTTACGTACCCATTCAACCAAAAATGAGCCTCATCGCTGAACACAATTTTTCGATAAAAAAGCGGATCCTCGGCCAGCTTTCCAAGAGCCCATTCACCAAAAATTCGGCGTTGTGGTAGGTCGGCTGGCTTTAGTTCTTGCACCAGCTGTATCTTAAAAGGCTTTACGCCCAAATCCTTCCGCAAAATTTTCCACGTAGTGCTGTAACAAAGGCCTAACTGCTGGGACATTTCGCGGTCTTCTGTCACACTAGCTGATACGGCCGCAATATTTTCTTCACTACGCACAGTACGTAAACGTGTTGGTGGTTTAATGTCCAACAAAGTAAATTTGGTGCGAAATTTGGTCACAATCTTCCGAATAGACTGCTCAGAAGGTCGAGAATGCCGACCATAAAATGGAAGCAGCGCGCGATGAACATTTCGAACCGAGCACGAATTTTGATAGTAAAATTCAATAATTTGCAAGCGTTGTTCATTTGTAAGACGATCCATGGTTAAATTGCAAACCAAACTGAAGCTGTTTGACAGGGACACAAGGTACTAAACACACGTCAGCTGTCAAAACCAGTGTTGCCAAAACCAAACCAGCTAAAAAATCACCCGTTACATATTTAATTTGTTAGTTTTAGTGATGTAAGCTGTGATTCTTTTGTTTATAAAAATGAACTCTCATTTGAACAATAAAAAAAACGTCTTCTTTATTTCACAGATTTACATCGAATGTCTTTATTGTTTCAGGATTTTATCCTACCTAACTGGTAGTCTCTCTCTATATATTATGTATACCTATATCTTTCTCGTTTGTATTTGTACGTTTTGTTTATTCTTTTTTTTTTTTTTGGAAGGACCAAAAATTTGATATTCGACCAAGATTTGATATTCGGCACTTCCCATATTCCCTCTTAAGAAATCTGACTAAGTTGAAAACCTTCTACATCCTTCAGTAAATACCTATCATTTGATAAAACCTTTGCTACTCTACATGGTCCTTTCAATTTGGAGCTACTTTTTTGCATGCACCAGGCGTACTGATATAATTCTTAACCATCACAATATGATCTGATTCTTTATACTTCTTATCTACTTTCATTTGATCTTTCAACTTTGTATTATATTCCTGTCCTTTGACTATCTTCTGCTCCGCTTTCTCTCTCATTCGTTTCAGATCCCGATCCTTTACTACTTCTTTAGATTTTCTTCATTTAAATTTAATTCTAGAGTTTCTTTCAAAAAATCTATAACTATACCCTTTTGTATGTCTCCGAATAATAATTCACTTGGAGTAGTATCTATACTCCTATGAACTGTATTATTCATCTTAAATTCTATCATTGGTAAAACTCCATCTAATGTTAAAATAGTACCGGCACTCGTCAGTTTTGCAATCATTGGCGCTAAACTCCTATTAACTCGTTCTACTTTCCCATTAGCTGTCCTTGGATTTATATCTCCTTTGTTTTAGGTTAAAGTCAATGAATTGCAATCCGTAATGATTTTGAATTTAAAACCATGCAAATAAATTCTAAATCTTTGCAATGCATATATGATCGCCAATTATTCCAATTCGAAACTATGGTACTTCGATTCGCAATCAGTGGTTCGTTTTGAGAAATAAAAAACAGTAGGGCTATTCCAGAAAGCGCGGCGGATCGTATTGAAAGCGATACCTCAATTTCGTACATCTTCGCTTTCGGTTATTCCCAAAAGCGAAAATGGAAGAAAACAATCCTTCCATTTTTTCCAATATAAATGTCAAATATTTCCAAGTCTTTCCCATTCTTTTGATTCGGAGAGGTGCCCGGTGCCGCGAGCAAAAGCAAAAGTTTCCTTAAAATAAATTTATTTTTTGAATAAGTCTATAAAGTAACTTTTACACAGTTTAAGAAAATAAACAGCCCACAACAGAGGAAAAACTATTCCTAACAAGTCACCAGCAAAATTAAAACTGGATGCCTCGCCCCATCATCAATTTTGAGGGATCTAAATAAACCCACGACAAAGCGTGGCGTTACCGTCCATATCGCTTCCCAACCAGAAAAGAAAGACATCTCACCGCTCAACTGGGACAAAATGGATTTGCGTTCCCACCCCAACACGAGGCAACTAATTTGCCTAAAGCCAACGTCGAATTTACGCAACTTCTTTTCGCCCACTGAGCGATCGAATTCACAAAACGTGGTCTGACTCTTGTCCCACGATAAAATGGCACGGCCAACTACTTTATATCAATGCTGACGCAATGAAGCTTAAAAGTGAGAAATTAAAGAATCTCGCCATCGCCAAACCCCCACCGGGCATTAGTCAAAAAATAAAATAAGCCATTTAAAAGAAAACGTGAACGGGTCCTCGACCACTAACGCTCCACCGACTACCACCAATATGCCGCCGTCAACTTCCAAAGCAACAGAAAACTCGATTCCACCTGAGCATACCCCACCACAAGAGTGGCAAATTCCAGACAAGAAGCACATTGCCTTCGATTACTCCAACTCCAGCTCCGCCATGGAAGTCACGGACACAACTAACATCAACAAGTTCGCAATCCTTCAGAACTTGAAAATCATCGGCAGCAAATTTCCACCTAGCAACCGGCCTAGAATCATCCCGGATCAACACACTGTAGACGAACCACCTCCAACCACCAGTGAAGACTTCAATCAACATCACCCCAACGAAACTGATAGTGTACCAGCCAACATTTATAACAACTTTATCTCGGATAACGATGCAAAACTGCTCAGAGGTAAGTTCTGCCCTCCCATAATTATGTATGACATTAATATCCGAGAACTTATAAAAGACCTTAAAGATAAGGCAACAGATTTCACTTAAAAGATTGTTAATCGGGGTAACAAAAGCAAGATGTTTATTGATAACGCGGAGATCCATCAGGAGCTATTAGAGGCCCTTCGGAGACCTGACGAGGTGCAGGCGTTTACTTTCACACCGAAAGAAAACAAAACCACCAATATTGTCCTCAGAGGTCTCACCTCAGACTTCTCGGAAGTCGAAATACTCGAGGAACTAAAATCTCGAGTTCCAAATGTGTAGAAGGTTTCAAAATTCGAAACACTACGGTCTAGAGCCAACAAGATTGACTACAATCTTTTCCTTATTAGACTGGGAAAAACCAAAGGGCAACAAAGGCGCGTTACAATGCAGACGCTGCCAAAAATTCGGCCACCTGGCCAAAATAGCGCTAATAACTACAATTGCGTGAAGTGCACAAATAAGCACGAACCCGGGGCTGCCCCGTCTCTAAAGAGGTCGAGAGTAGGGTTACATGCATTAATTGTGGTGAAAACCACACTGCAAATTTTAGGGGCTGCTCCGCGTATAAATCCTTAGAATCCAACAGGAAAAAAATTATCCAAGTGGCGAAAGAAAGATCCAATGCCATTTCCAATGGAAACTGGATCTCTCCAGGGGTCACGTTCGCAAGTCACTTCAACAAAGAAGCGACCACCACCCCTAAATCCCATTCCCCCTACCGCAACAATCATGTCACACCTAGGAAAACCAAACCCGAGTCTAGTACACTCAACCAATTTTTCGAGCTATCCAAGGACCTCTTTGGCCTCGAGTTCAACTCATTAATTTCTAAAATCGAAAACTTTATGTCTAGCTCAAATAAATTCGACTCAGTGTTACAAAAAAAGGGTTGCCTACCTAGAGCTAGTCAACCAACTTATGGTATCAAACAAGTAATGCTAGTAAAATTCCTTCAATTTAACATTTCGTCCCTTGTACATCAGACCCGGAGAATAGAACTCACCAAAATTCTCCTAGCCTTCGCGCTCATTCAAGAGACACACTTGAACCCGCGCCACAAAGTCTTCCTTGATTCTCACAACCTGATTAGAAATGATTTCCTCCAAGGGGTGGCAATTGCCATCACAAAAAACATAAAGTATGACATCGTAAACTGCCAACCTTCCCAATTTCCAAGCATTTTCCTCAGTATAAATACTGTAGTCAATAATATCAGAAAAAAAATCCAGATCGGCTCAGTGTATTTTCCCACTATTTGTCCCGTAGCCTCGCTTACTAGTGAACTCATCAAAATTGAGAGTCTCGCTAACTTATACGACGGAGCGATCATCGGTGGCGACTTGAACGCTAGAAGCACTAACTGGGGTGACTCCGTCTGCAACCAGAATGGAAAACTCTAGAAGCCTGGCTACTAAACCATAATCCCGCACTCGTGAACCTCGCATCCCCCACTCCATCTTTTCCAAGAAGCTCTTCGTTCTTAGATCATTTTCTCATAACTAGCAACCTGATCAATCGTCTTGATCAAAATTTCTCAATTCATACACTCCCCTCCTTCACGGAACACTTCCCAGTCCTTCTTGAAATAGAACTAGAAGAAGCTAACATTTGTCTCCAAGACCCAACTACTTTCAAATCCTTTAAGAACACCAATTTGGACTCGTTCAGGGAACAACTTGACAGCTCTCTAGCTGGTAGTTATCCTCCTCACGCCCAATGTCTCAGCAACTCTGAGATAGATAGCTATATCTACAAAATTAACGACATCCTGAACGAAGCCCTAGAAGGTCAATCCTCTACGATCCCAATATCTTTCAAAAAATATAATAACTTACCCAGAGATATAAATCTCCTCTTTAAAACAAAGCACTCTTGGCAAAAAAAACTGAAAAATATTTACCACAACTCATACAACAGGACTAATCAGATTTACAAAGATCTCTCCATGAGAATCTCACTACTCAATAAAATCATTCAAGACAAAATTAGAATATGGATTAATATACAATTTAGCAACAGATTATCTAAGATCAAACCCGGCCCGCGAGCTTTTAAGGAAATTTTCAATTTCATTGGGAAAAAAAAAAATTCTCATGCAATGAACTTGAGGTCAATAATGCAACACTCTGTAACGAGTCGGAGATTGTCTCGGCCTTTGAAAACTTTTTTAGCGACACTTAACAAGAGAGAGTACCCAACCTTAACCCGCGAACCACTGAAAAAGCCATATCCTCTGCCCGCCTCCTCAGATCTTTAAAAGCTGATCATATTTTCCTGTTCAGCAATGAAAACACTGCGTTGAACCCCATAGCCCCACATATAATCACTAACATATCCGAGGTTTCCAATATCATTAACAAACTCAGACCAAAAAAGTCTTTTGGCGCTGACGGCATCTCTAACTTCATACTTAAGAAAATCTCCAATTCCGCCTTTTAATTCCTCACAATTATTTTCAATAATTGTGTAGGCAATGGGTACTTTCCTGACTCATGGAAAGTTGCCAGAATTCTGCCTATAGTCAAAAAAGCAAACGTCCACGATGTCAATAACTAAAAACTAAATTCGCCTATTAGTATCCCAATCGACCCAATTTCCGACTATCAATTTGGTTTCCGCGGGGGTCTCTCAACGGTCCATGCACTGCTAAAACTCCATAATGACATCACCTGCAACCTAAGGGAAAAACATCTTCCTCCACGACTTCCCTCACACCCTCACGGTAAATAACTTGAAATCTACCGGGCTGCTCTACGCAGATGACACTATTGCCTATTCAAGCCATCAGTTTCCATGGGTAGCATTAAAACACCTCGAAAAACATATCTCTACTATTAGCGATTATTACAGTACCTGGGGCATTGAAATAAATAACCCGAAGACAGAGCTCATTTGCTTCCGCAACGCAAGCGGTAAAGGCCCGGAAGGCGTTGTCCACGAAAGCAGAAACGTTTCTATGAGAATCAACAACAGCACCATCAAAGTCAAAAACAATCTGAAATACCTAGGAATCAATTTAAACAACTTATTCAAATTCAATCCACACGCTAAACAGTTCTCTCCAAGGCTAGAAAAGTCAGTAACCTCTTAATGCCATATCTTAGGCATAGAAAGCTCCAAAAACGGACTAAACTTCTCTTCTACAAAACGCTCATACGACCAGTTATGACTTATGCTTTCCCAATCTGGTTTTCCATTTCTCCCACTGCGGCTAATGAACTTGAGTCACTGGAAAGGAAAGTTCTCCGCCTATGCTCAGGCAAAAACTTTGAAACCCAGACCAAAAGATACTCTAACACCTACATATATAACGAAACCAATGTCATCCCTTTCACAGAATATGCATTAAATTTTACAAAAAAATCGATCTCTAACCTAAACTTAACCGATAACGACCTCATTAGAGAGATTCTCGCTTCGCAAAGTGGGTATTCCTGGGACAACACAACTTACCTCTCACCCGTCAGTATCGCCCTACTCGACCTCGACCCAGCTTCCGATGGACCTACTTCGTCCTTTTACTCAAAGGCCATTACCGGCCAAAACCGTGGCTAACCTAGACCTCTTTTCCAGCCACGACCCCAATTGGAGGATACCGCGATTAACTTTCTTGACACTGAAATGTTTTTATTTAAATCTCTTTCTTTTTAATTAAATTTTACAGCTACAACAGAAAAGTAAGAATTAAAAAAAAAATAACACTAACCCCCAGTTTCACAGTGGAAGTTTAAACTACACTTTTGGTTTAAACTTCAGTTCAACAATTAATTCGGTTTCACAGTTTTGTTAAAACCTTGAACTGAGTTCATTTTGTAGTTTAAATTGAACGACAGTATTCTACCGTTTAACCTTCAGCCCGACGTTTATAACCACCTGAAAGCACGGTTAAATTTTCGTATTTGGCCTTCAACACATCCGATGAACTTTACCAGTTTTGTTTTGTTTTCAATATTGTGCTTATTTTTCATCACCAATTCCGTAAGCAAATCTATGTCTGCTTTTGAAAAGTTATTACTTCTTTTTTCTTTGCACATATCGTTTTCTTGATATTACTATCTCCATTTTAATAAATTTTCATCACACAGTTCACAAGGGTGTACCTACTTGTAAACAAAACAAACTTCCCGATTGTCTTCAACGCAAAATATAATCTGTTTCGCGTGTTTTTTGTTTCAAAGACAGAAAGAGAAAACTAGGAAAGATTTTGAAAAAGATGCAAAAAAAACAACGTACTGTTTACATTACGTCACATGACAGAAGAACGACGTAAAATGCTGCCAACTCCTATTCATACAATTTATTTAAACTACGTTCTATTGAACTTAAGTTCAGATTACGCTGTGAAACCGGACGAGTTGATCTTCAAATTTAAACTCAAGTTCAGGTTCAGCTGAACTGAACGCTGACTAATTTTGTTATTTGTGAAGGTAATTTGTTGAAATTTGGTTTTTTATGTAGGTAATAAATATACGCATATAAGTGTATCATTATAATTATGCAAATATTATATTCAATATTTTTATGAGGAAAAGGAGTGATTTATTTTTTAAAAAACTCGAACTCAATTTTCAAAAATGTAGGGCGGCTATAGTGATTAACTTTTTATTTATTTTATTTGGTTTTATGAGAACATAAAACATGTTATAATGAATAGACCTTTTAAAAAAAAAAATAAAAATTAATACTTGAAAAAAAAACTCTTGTGAAATGGTTGAAATTATATCACTTTGAATGAACGTTTTTAAGTATAACTTTTTTATTTTTACTTTTTTTCAATGAAATAAAAGAAAGATAATGGAATATGACTCCATGCATACAGTGATACCGTTTGAATTAATTTATAGTTTGTTTAACAGGGTGTTTTAATAGAAAAATGTCAATTTTACCATTTTTTAACTTCAAAGTCATGGGGCTTTTCAGTTTTAATTTTAATATTTCTGATGTTCATTATCATAATTGGTCTATTAAATTATATAATGAATAGGCTTTACAAAAAAAAAATAATTTAATTTAAACATTAAAAATAGCAATTTAATATTTCCCTATGTGCAATGTTATTGTGAAGGAAGCAGAACCTTCACAAGTTTAAGCTGTTTTTATTATTTTTTTTTGATATATTTTCTACTAGACTCAATTAAAAAAAAGTCATAACATTTATTAGTTTTTTTTTTATATACATTTTCTAAAAGAGGCCTTCTTTGCGTTTTTTAACAAAAAAAAAAAACTGTTTCCACACGCACACAAAGAAGTTTGCAGTTCACAAGAAATCCACTGCACTATCAGCGCCAACTCTCTTTATTTTGTTCTTGTTTTTTTACTCATATAATATACTAGGTATGTATATCCATATGGTTTAACTATGTAGTTTTTTCTTCTTTTCCCATTTTGCAGCAGAAACAGAAGATATCTATACATACATATCAAAAAAAAACCTGTTGGAAATGCATTGGTTTTTTCTTCAGTTGACAGTTCGGTGTTTGGATAGATATATTGTTAGATAGATGATGGGAGGTGGAGGGTAGTCCAAGTGGAAAAAAAGTATATTGCACATGCGCTCGCATATATTTTTTTCTGTTCTGTTTGTGTGTTGGCTGATATAGTTTATTTTCTCCTTTGTTTTCTCATCTCGCAGTTGTGATTTGGATGAATATTTTTTTGTAGGTTCGTGTGTCAGGGTTGCTCAGAAAAATTTTAAAGCGAGGGTGGGAGGTTATTCATCATGGTCAAGTGTATAGCACATGCGCTGTCACATTTCTTTGTTCTTTGTTTTTTTGTTGACTTATGTCAGGTGCATGTTTTCAATTTTCATTTTTTTTGCGATCTCAGGGAGAAATATAAAAAGCGTGGAACATACAATTTTTTTTTCCGCTGGATAGACATGATGTGAATGTGTCGTTGGAGAAGTTGTGTTTGGTTTAATTTCAAGTAGGTATGTATAATGTATATAAGTCTTTCGCGGTGGTACATTATTATTAAATTTAATAGGGTAAACTTAGGTTTAAATAGGGTAAAGTCGGATTTCTATATTCTAAATGGGTTGAGATAAAATTATAATTTTTTATGCAATTCATAGATTTTTTAATTATAAGGTGTGTCATGGGAGTTACAAAAATTACAAAAAATTATTTTAACATTTACCAACGTTTAAAACGCAAAATGTCAAAAATCGATGTTTCACAAATAAATTATATTAAATCAGGGGGTTCGCTGATTTTTATTAGACTCATTATTTTGAAAAGGAGATGAAAAAAAAATTAGGCGTGTAATACAAAATTTTTATTCAAGTCGTATTTTTCAAAAACACTAATTTTTTTTACGTTTTTTTCACACTTTTTATTTTTTATCTTTTTAAAGCGGGTAGATAGAAATATGAAATTTTACGATCTTATAGAGATTATGGATTTACATGATTTTGGTGAAAATTGTATTTCTTTAATATCATTTAAAAAAGTTATTCAAGTATAAAAAATTTTAAAAAATTAAAAAAAACCTTTTTTATGGTTATCTGACAATATCGTTTTAATTAATTGTCATAGAAGGTTGAAATTTTCACAGCTAATAGAATCTATTGATTAAAATTTTATTTTAATTTTATTTAATTTTTTTTTACCACTAACGGGATTATAAAATTAGTTTTACATATAAGCTTATTACTCATCAGTACATGCACGCATGAGTTTCATTTTTCTTTAGTCCGCATGGCAATATGATAACAATTAATTTGATATCACAATTTTAATTTTAATTCAATCAAAAAATCGATTAAATTTATTCGAAATTACCTCATTTGTTCATTGCCAACCACCACCGACCAGTGGCAGATTACCCCTTATTTTATCAAAATCAGAAAATCCAAATGATATTGATGGATTAAATAATTCATAACTTCTGTTCTAACTGTCTGATCTTCAAGATGTAGATATTAAAATAATCAGTAAATGTTAAGCTATAATTCTGTATAAAAATTATTGCGGAGGGGGGAAGCGTTCTATAAAGAGGTTATCAATTCAATTTTCTGTATTAAAAATGCAAAAGTTGATGAAAATTTTACGAATTTCAAAAAATTATGTTCTACAATATTGTAGCCCCAACCCTTATCTATAAAAAAGTTAATAGTGTTATAGGGGCAAATTCAACAAGTGGGGCGGGAGGGGAATTTAAATGATTTTTTACCATAAAAATCGATTTTAATCCAAAAAAATCATCACACATGACATCATTAATTAATTAATAACTCCTAAAATTCTCAACGGAATTTTTTTCCTATACCTAATACATATTCTCATTTCATGATATATGAGAAATGAGATTATGTATTAGGTATATAAACGAGCGAATAAGGTGGCAATATATTGCTATTGGTTGCGGTTTGGTGGCGGTGGATTTTTTTTATTTTTTGCATGAACATTATTATGTAGGTATAGACTGCAGAGTATATATCGAGATGTTAGTATACATGCAAAAAGGGCATAGGTATATTATTTGTTCGTCATGATCTAATTGAAAAAGAAAAAAAATTTTCTTTATTAGTTATTACGTAAAATGTAAGTTTTGTTTTGAAATTTTTTCAAAGAACCGGTCACTGGGCGACTCATTCATACGGTTGTAATGTAGGTTGGGCTATAATTATAAAAAATGTACATAGGTACGGAATTAAATTTTTTGAAAGTGAGTAGGTACCTAGGTAAGACGGCATTTTTTGAAATTCAAGTTATGAGTAGAGTAAGAAAGCGTAAGTTTGTGTAACGCGCCGAGAAACTATGTTCTAAACTAGAAAGTTGATTTTTTGTAAATAAAAAGATATTTATAATATCAAGAAAAGGAAAACCTATGAAGCTATATTTTTGTTCGAAATGTCAAACTAAATCTAGTTTATGTGCGGTATGTGTGGTGTGAACGATTCAAAGAGATTTCGTGATCTTGTTGTCGAAATCCGAGATTTTGTGAAAACCATATAATGGTGGATTTACATTCATCTTCATGCGAGTACTGCAATAAGAATGGATGTAGGATATAAAATTTACATTTATTAAATAGAGAGAAAGGACCAAAATGCAGAGATCTTCATAAATGAAGATTACAGGAAGTCCCATATAGCAGACATAAAGACGAACATGTTCATCTTCGAAAATTGAAACAAGTCGTATGAGTTTTGTTCCATTTTTCATCTTTTCTCCACCAATTTTATCGATGCGAGAGTTACAGAACTTATAGGCATGGGATTTGATCTGGGAAAATAAAATACAACTAGTAATTATAATAATTAATAGTTTTTCACACCCCGATTAAAAATATAAAGTCATTCTTACTTTACTTGTCAAAGTTCAAAATTCTTGAAGAAAGGTTTTTGTTAACTAGCATTGTGTGAATTTCGTAAGACAGTTGTTTCATATTCCATTGAAATCAAAAAGAAAACATCGATGGAAAACGACATTAGTAAATACTTTCATTAGCAAAGCTATTTATTTCAATTATTGTTAGAACCTAAATGAAACCATAAAAAACGGGGACATATTTGGTTCCCTATTATCTGCGAAGAACTTGCGCCATGTTATTTTAAGGAAACAGAACTTTTATTCATTTCAACGCCCGAGGTTTGAAGCTACATTACGTTTTGCAAATTCCTAAGGTCGCGCTTTATGACACATGATATCGTAAAATATCGTAAAGTCGGTGAAAAGCCTGTCAAAAGCCCGACCGTCCGAAGCGTGGTTGTGGTTTGGCCATTAAGGTCGCGCTTTATGACACATGATATCGTAAAATATCGTAAAGTCGTTGAAATGCCTGTCAAAAGCCCGACCGTCCGAAGCGTGGTTGTGGTTTGGCCATTATTGTTTCAGTATTTTATCCTACCTAACCGGCAGTGTCTCTCTTTATATTATGTATACCTATATCTTTCTCGTTTGTATTCGTGCATTTTATTTATTCTTTTTTTTTAAGTGTTGCTACAGTAACTAGTTTTAACTTTAATCTACTATTATCACGCCCAGATAAATAAAGGGGGTCTTTCAACGCTAGAAATTTTTAAGGTTATAGCTCAGTTGTCATGTTGTTACACCAACATCTCTCAAATTTGTTTTGAATTGTTCAGTAGATTATGGTAATTTATCATGGAAGGTTGTTCCGTTGAACAACGTGTGCAAATCATTAAATTTAATTTTCAAAATCTATGGTCCATTCAAAAAACGTTCTACGTTCCTGGTTTTACATGAGCTGACGCGCCACCATATTTATTTTTATTTGTTTATAAGGAACCTTTCATGGTTGCAAACCCCGAAACGAGATATGCAAGAAAGATCAAGGAAACAATCGCAGTCGATGTTAAGCATATGGAAAAGATTTCAGCAAACTGTATAACAGCGATAATGAATCATCGAAATCCGCTGTCTGAAAGGTTATACGATTTAACCTAGACGAAAAAGACAGCCATATCTAACTTATGTCCAACAAAACAGCAGCTGGAGCTAAGGGCCTTGCTGCCGAGTAGGCGATGACCTGTATAGGAGTATGCACCATCTCATCTCCATAATGTGGTCGGTGGAAAGAATGCGTTATGTATAGAACCTCAGCATTGTTTGCCCGATTCTTAAGAAAGGGAATTGCGCACATTGTAGTATATTATTTTTAAAAATTCTGAAATTTTTCGTCAACTTTTGCCTTTTGGAAAAAGAAAATCAAATTGACGGCAAACTCAATCTACCCTCTGTACAATTTTGTTCGCCCAACCCGAATACTTTTTATACACAACTGTGATTGAACTTTATTTAAAAACCGTAACCTTAAGGAACCGAAGATATAATCTTCCTAAGTCAACCAATTTTTACAATTAAAAAAAAAACAAAACATAGTCACTACTGAAAAAAAAATTTAAATTAACAAATGAATGATTCATTTAGAGATATACAGGGTGTCCCGTAACTCAAAGTCAAGCGGGTAACGGGTGATAGGGTAGGTTGTACCTGTTCTGGAAAAAATTAGAAAAAAAATCTATCTCGCTTGCTTAAGTAATAATAGCAATATTTAGAAAAATAGTGAAAATCGATACCCTAGACCACATTTTTAGGTACTGTGGTCACAAATTTCCGAATTTTGACGTGTTTATTTTTTTTACGTAATTCTAAATAACCATGCTATTGATTTCAATCACAAATTTTAAAATAAATATTGTAAGTTTCGTAAGAAAAATAAAGTTTGACTGAGTCATGTTTCAAAAAAAATTTTTAAGCTAACTTTGACACTTCATAATTAAAAAAAAATGTACTACACTACCTTGGCAAGTTTTTTAAAAAATTGGCGCGTTTCATCAGGATTTCAAAATGGTACAACACTTGCTACTTATTAATTCGTAAAAAATATTTTTCATTTTTTATTTGCAAAAAGGACATCAGTTCACTTCAATCACTTTTACGAGAATAATGCTTTTTTGTACTCAAAAATCAATTTTACCAAGGTGTACGTAACATAAATAGAGGCACTAGAATCAGACACTGTTTGCCATAAATAAGAGTGAGACAGATCTACATTACGTAATATGGTACGCTACGATCTACGTTCGGTACGCTACGTTTCTGGTTTTACTCGCAACATCTCACAATCGTGCGCTTTTGTTACCCTGGACTCGAAAAGTGTTGTGGATATTATGTTAGTTATTATCTATTAATAGGTAGGTACTAAAAACTTCACAAATTTTTACCAACATATCAACTCTGAGAGCGTATAGTTACGAGGGAGCAAACTTTGTATACACCTTGCATATGGTATACGGGTCACGGGTGGTAGTTGTTTTGATTTAAAATTCGATGAGCAATGCTTTTCGGTATTCCAGTGGATCTTTCAATCGCACTGATCAAGCGCTGGGATCACATTCAATTCAATTTAATTTTAAACTCCTTCGTCGTTATGTCGTTGGGGTCTCCCATCTGCAGCGCCGCCATACGAGTACTAAAGGCAATCGTCCTTGCGAGTATGATAGGTGTCCATAGATGAACACCCGGTGGTCATGAGTGACGCCCCACAATTGGGTACCTTTCGATCCACTGGAATACCGAAAAGCATTGCTCATCGAATTTTAAAACAAAACTACTTCCACCCGTACCATCTGCAACGTGTACAAAGTTTGCTACCTCGTGACTAAACGCTCCCAGAGTCGATATTTGTAGAACAATGTTGAGGAAAATATGGAAGTTTTTAGTTCCTATTACTAGATAATAACTGACACAATTTTTACAACAATAATCGAGTCCAGGGTATCACAAAAGCGCACGATTGTGAGATGTTGCGAGTAAAACCAGAAACGTAGCGTACCGAACGTAGATCGTAGCGTACCATATTACGTAATGTAGATCTGTCTCACTCTTATTTATGGCAAACAGTGTCTGATTCTAGTGCCTCTATTTATGTTACGTACACCTTGGTAAAATTGATTTTTGAGTACAAAAAAGCATTATTCTCGTAAAAGTGATTGAAGTGAACTGATGTCCTTTTTGCAAATAAAAAATGAAAAATATTTTTTACGAATTAATAAGTAGCAAGTGTTGTACCATTTTGAAATCCTGATGAAACGCGCCAATTTTTTAAAAAACTTGCCAAGGTAGTGTAGTACATTTTTTTTTAATTATGAAGTGTCAAAGTTAGCTTAAAAATTTTTTTTGAAACATGACTCAGTCAAACTTTATTTTTCTTACGAAACTTACAATATTTATTTTAAAATTTGTGATTGAAATCAATAGCATGGTTATTTAGAATTACGTAAAAAAAATAAACACGTCAAAATTCGGAAATTTGTGACCACAGTACCTAAAAATGTGGTCTAGGGTATCGATTTTCACTATTTTTCTAAATATTGCTATTATTACTTAAGCAAGCGAGTTAGATTTTTTTTCTTATTTTTTCCAGAACAGGTACAACCTACCCTATCACCCGTTACCCGCTTGACTTTGAGTTACGGGACACCCTGTATATGTAGTAGAGATTTTATCATAAATATGAACCATTCTTTACATTTACATACATATTTTGTAAAGATTAATTCATTATTAATATTTTATAAATGTAAATGAATTACCCATTATTTTTTGTATACATCGCTGTACGTACAGTTGTTAAGAAATAGAGGAACGGGCATATCGAGGAAAAAGTGAAGCTGTTTTCAAAATTGTGTGTGTTACACAAATGCATTCACACAGGGAAGGCATGCAGTTAGACAGCTAAATCATGGCATGGCTAAATCAAAGGAATTTTTAGTTGTTTTTTTGAGGAGTGTGTTTTGAGATTTTAAATCGTCAAAATAGAAAAAAAAGCTTGGTTAATTAAATAAAGTGAAATAAAAGTAAATAAAGTCAATATATGCTATTCTTCATTGAAATGAAAATATAAAACTAAATGCGGTGCTCCGTTAAATCCTGTAAAAAACACCTATAATAAGCAGTGCAATTTTTGTTCATTTCAAAGGTAAGCTGTGTCTCATATTCCACATAAAGTAAGTAAAATTGCTCTGCACTACGGGCGCTCAATGCATTTGAGCACCTTGCCATCACCAACAAAAGCTAATTCGACACTGGGTGAGAATTTCAATTTTGTCAGATAGGCACCTGACATATAACGTTTCAAAAGTATATTTGTATTTTTAACAAATTTGCCTTTTTTATAGCAAAATGCTATGAAATATCAATTTTAAAGTATTCTACTATAATGAATTTACATAAAAAACATCACTTCACATTAATTTATGTGGACACAATCAGCCCGTGAAATGAAAAGATTGTTAACTCCATATTATAGTTGTTTTTACACAATTTAACACAGCAACGCATGTTGTTTTATAATTTTTTTTATAATGTATTGCAAGTTTTCACTATTCTTAATTTTATTTCATTTTTTATTTAGTTTAATAATTATCTTTTTTCACTATTTTAACAATTTCTTTAGATCGGCAAAATGACAGATAGGTACCTTTTTGTTTTTTTTTTTAAAGTGAAACTTCTTTATCGGGGGTATTAATTTGAAACTTGGTTAACAAAAAAGGGGAAATTGTATTGTCCGTATGAAGAGTTCCGATCTATTTAGTTGTATCATGCTCTCTATTTGTCTGTCGTAAACTTGTTTTCTTTCATTCATGAGGTTGGGTCACAGTGAAAAATCTAATACTATTAGAAAGGTATTACACAATACACATGCATGTTTACGGTGTGTTCCTTTGGGTTCTAGTATCTACTGCCAAGTACTTCTGGCTGCAGTCTAATGCTGGATTTACACGACTGCCAAATTGACAGTTTTTTGTTAGTATACTGCCAAAAGAATGAATTTTTCCATTCTTCTGCCAGTTTTTTGACAGTTAACTGACTAAATAATGCAAATTTGTCAGTATACTGCCAAAAGAATGAATTTATCCATTCTTCTGCCAATTTTTTGACAGTTAAATGCCAGAATACTGCCAATTTGCCAATCCAGCATAATGTAGTAACTAATGTTGTTTTTGAGTGGACGTTCGATGTTACTCCTTTTTCACTCCTTTTACTAAGTTTTCAGTTTTCTATAGGATTGGAACAGTTCCGAAATAAAAGCGAAAACGATATAAATAGCAAATGTAGTTGAATCGGGAGCAACTAAAAGTTGCTGAGGTCAGCAACTTACTGGCTACACAAAATAGACGAGAGTTATAGCGCGGGTGCATGCCTGTCAAAGTTAAAATACATCAAATCTTGTCTTCAGCCAGTTGAAGTTGCATGTGCATGGGATTCGGAAAGATTCCTATAACGATGGAATTCGTTTGAATGTCTCCTGCATACCTTAAAAAAATTCTTTGTGCCTGCACGTACAGGCATTTTGTTTTTTTTTTTTTAACTAATTTTTTTTTTTATATAAGCTAAGAACACAGATCGCGCTAAATTTTAGCTTCCATACAAAATTCTATCCAAAATTTAGCCGAGTGATACGCAGTTCCATCTTTATATTTAAAATCTATAGTACTATCATGGTGACGAAAAACCGACGCGCCACCAGGTGAGCGCAAATGCAATTACTATCCACAATGCAGAGCGTTTTGTTGCGATCTTAGCGCCGCGTAACGAGCGCACATGCAAATAAAATTTTCTGCCTCATGAGAATACTATAGATTCTATATACAAAGATTCCATCTAAAAAAATCAAATTTTTGCTCTACTGTACATAACTATCTGCCAAAATGTAGCGCATGAAAAAATAGTTCGGCACATTAATTCACGACCTCAATTTACACAGATACTTTGATTCATGAATTTTAAGTGTGAAAATAAAAATCGAAGTATAGGAATATAAACAAATGATTTATACCATTTTATTTGATTAATTCATTGTAATAATGAAAACGAATTCTCGGAAATAATTGCATATAATTTTTTCTCAGAGAGAAAAATTAAATTATCCAAAACGCACTCATGTCAAAATTTAGCTATGGTTTTAGCCGATGTTTGGAGAGAAAAATGTGACCTTAAATGGTTACCAATCTGCGTACTAGGCTATAATTGAGTAAAAAACATGGAGTTTTCATACAAACTATCGATAACATGTATGTAATTTTTGCCGGTAACACAGTTTTTCTGTGCGCTTAAGTTAAACCCCGAGAATTCTCTGGGATTAGTTCTTGTTGTATTTAACATGTTAATTGTTTAGCACCGACGTCGTTTTTTCATACGATTGGGGTGTGGGGGATCCAAAATACTACTAATATCAACCGAAATGCATTGTGAGCATTTTATTTACTTTTTGTAATTCTTTTATTACAAATCTGAAGTATTTTAGTCAAAAAACACTAAAAATAAGTTAAAAGACTTACAGTTAATTAACTGCAGTTAAAAGACTTACTGACTAAAACCAAAACAAGGCCAGTACTGAAGACTTTCGAGTGACTAAAAACTAAAACCAGTTAAAAAGTACTTTTAGTCAATTAACTGCTTTCATTAACTGCACAGTACTAATATGAGTACTGAATACGACTGCCTGAATTACAGTTACAGTCATTTTGTAAGTTAAAAGACTTAAGGAAATTAGTCTTTTTAGTCAATTAACAGCAGTACCGAAAAGACTGCATTTTTTACAACTCTGGTTTGGAGTTAGTTTATTTATGTTAACATATGTGCCTATGACAATGCCTAAACTAAATTAATTAAATTTATAATGTTCCACTGAAACAACTAAATTTTGGTGAAAATAGATATTACAAAACTTTATCGGCGCCCTAGGGACTTATCATTAAAAAGTAGGTTTTTTTTTTAAACGTACCGCTGAGAAGAAAAATAAATTCAGAAAATAACAAATGATTGTTATGGCGCCCTAGTAAGTTGCCATTAAAAATCACTCCATCCCTGTTGGAATGCATTTGTTTTTGTGAGAGCAAACACTATTATGAAAAATGCCGCAGTTTTTTCCAACAATGGCACTTCCTTATCTTCTTATTCTAAGATTTTATAAAATAAGTGACCGCCACGAGGCTTACCATTAAAATGTTATTGAAAAAGAAGGCAATACACTATAGCCGCTTTAGTATATCCTAAGCTATCGTTAGAGTAAGACAAACATGTAAAACTGATATTTAAAGACTCAATAAAACTTAATTCAATTCTATCCTTGAACGGGGAAATTTTGTTCAACCTACTTCGTGCCCTCTCATACAACCTGAAAGTTGTTGCAAACTCAGTTTCCTCGTGTGAAAGGGCACAAAATTCCTTCATTTTATATTTTGACTTAACCCTATTTTCAGTACTACATTTTTTATTACAGCGAACTGAATTGCTTCGCTCTAGACGTTTTTAAGGAAGCATCAGTATCAATATCATTGTCTCGCTCTCTAATTTAACATTACAGTAAAAAAGATTACAAATAGACGTATGTATATATCCCTCTCTATGTTTATTGTCTAGAAATATCAAATGAAAATCAGTTGGTACTTGGTGGAACGCAAACAAATTTTGAAAATTTCGAATAAAAATCTTATCCATGTAAAATTAAAAGATATTAAAATGAATTGAAAACGAAAAAGTTAAGAATCAGAGCTTTTGTAATTAGGTCGGCCACGTTTAGAGTTGCCTAAAAGTGCAGTTCAGCGTGTGCGGGAGTGTAGGCTTAGGAAGCGAGCATTAAATAAAACAAATAAAACAATTATTGGTAGGGAATAAAAAATTTCTAGGTACCTATAATGTTTATTATTTTTTGCTTTTGTTTTCGGGTCATACTCGATATAGATATGTTGCTTTATCCCGTGTGACGAGTATTTTAGGATTACACATTACGACACACAAGAATCAAAAAATAATTTACCATGGTCTAAGAACGTCATTATTAACGATCGATTTACAAATAGAATTTAAACGACTTTCATTAAACAAACTAGAAACAATAAGTGAAAATTTAGTTAATTTCATCAAAGGCAGAAAAGGATTATCAATATGTACACTTAATTGTCAAAGCCTTACATGTTGATGATCTGAACGATTTGGTGGTAAACAATTCAAATATCTTAGTTTTGTCTGAAACTTGGCTACCCAATGAAGAAGACAGATATATTCCTAATTTCAATTGCATCGTGAAATATAAACGTCCAAATTCTAGAGCAGGAGGTGTGTGAATATTCCATAATTGTGATGATGTCACAACCCTCTAAATCCTTTTTTTCTGTTTCTCATTTCATAATACATGGTTCAGTAGCATCAGTTGGCGACTTCTGTATGGCTCAATGTCAAATGGAAAATAGACAAATTATTATGATTGCCGCAGTCTATATTTCTCCTAATCAAAAGTTAGATGACATTACTGATTTTCTTAATCATTCATTATCACCCCATGGAATAGAAAGTGCCAGCTAACTTCAAGATATTAATTATAAAACACCTGGGGCCTATTTCACAGAACATACATCTCATACATTCCAGAAATGTATGTGACGTAAAATGGGCCCCATATGAGTGGGCTCAAATTTCAATTTTTTTTTTAAATTATGCGTTTTCTAAGTTGACGCTTAGCTTTTCTAAAAATTAAAAATTTATAATGAGTCAAATTTGGCGACGTCTTTAAGGTACATACATTCATACAATGTATGTGATGTATGTTCCGTGAAATAGGCCCCTGATATTAAGTGGAGATTTTAATGTAAATTTCGAATCAGAAAAATCCATGAAGCTGGTTGAATTTTTGAGACAAACATTTAATTTATCTATGCAAAATAATCCACGAATTTCAACGACGAAATCGAATACTACAATTGATGCTGTATTCATGAGGTTCATAGATAACATCGAATGCAAAACATACATTTCCTACTTCAGTTATCACAAACCTCTGATAACCAAAGTAGGTGTATAAAAACAATTAAATTTATAATTGAAGTTGAAAAATAAATATTGGAAATTGTGTTATAAAAAAGAAGAACATTTTTTGTTTACATTTTTGTGAGACATACATACCTACATATGTACATATGAGGCACATTAACATATTTATTAGATTTTTAATAAAATGAGAAAAAGACCAAGGAAAATTGTTGAGGATAATTGCTACTGCAATTATAAGTAAGTTTTTCGGAAAATAGAACTGATTTTATCACGGTGCGTTTAGAATTAACTGTATGGTTTATTGATTAGAGAGATGAATACACTGCGCAAATGTATTACGTTTACATTCCGTGTCTGTATTGTATTTTTAGTAAAAGTAAAGTTCTTTTATTATTATTTAACCTAAATTATTTAAAAATACTACAGTAATCTTGTTTGCATCGATAAACAAGTCATAGAAGTTTTACTTCTTGCGTGTGTAGACACTGATACTCACATATTTTTTTTTTTATTTGGTGCTTCACTCACATACACTGTATATGTGAAATATACCTCTTCCTTATCTTCTTATTCTATATATATATTAGAGCCTACGATTCAGTCCGTGTATTTGAAAAACACGGGTACACGGACTCCGTGTAATTATTACACGCAAATAAAAATCCGTTTTCTTAAAACACGTGAATTTATTCGCTTAATAACCGTGTATCCGGATATTAAGCATACACGGATCTTTATTACACGGATTCTTAATACACGGAAAGGTTTTTGATTTTTATCTTTACAAGGGGTGGGCTTACAAGCTCAAAATTTTGAGGGATAATGGAAAAAATCCCATAAATTTGGCCCTCTCCAGTGATGATTGGATTATTTAAAATACACGGATCTTCGGATACACGGACACACGGATGCACGGATACACGAAATACACGGATTCAAATCCGGATATTATAAGAACTCGTGTATCCGTGTTTTTAAATATCCGTGTAATAGGGAGCTCTAATGTATATGCTACAAGCAAATTTTTTTTAATTTTCTTAGCCAATTCGATTTTATATTTCTTTATGAAACATATCTAACAGAAATAAATATTAGTTATTATGAAAGTAAATTACCCAAATTTAAATTAAAGGCAATACCAGCATGCAGAACACATACAAGGGGAAGGGCCAGCGGAGGACTCCTTTATGGATTTAGGAAAGAACTTAGTATCTACAGGTGTAATTTCGAAATATATCGTAATATGACTTACGTATTCTTACTAATGGAGGGAAAAAAGTGGCGTATACTTCCGACGTATCTGAATTGTAATCACTGGGAGAGCGATTTCGAAGAACTTCAGGAATTAATGACATGCACCGATGGAGATAATTCGAAAACACTTTTAATAGGCGATCTTAATGCAAGAGTTGGTGAAGAAAGGGGTTCAGAAAATTTGTTTGCAGGGGTTGAGAGGAAATCAAAAGATAAACAAAGCAATGTTAAAGGTACCAAGCTTTTAGAACTCTGCGATTCTTTTAGCCTAAAACTTCTAAATGGAACCAGTAAAGGAGACCGATTGGGGGAGTTCACATTTGTTGGGGGCCAAGGATCTTCAGTGATTGCCTATAGTTTCATAGGAACTGAATGGAGTAACTACATATGTCACTGACTTCGAGATAATGCACGACCATATGCCGATTATTGTCTCCTTTACACAAACAGAAATTGCTAATGAAACAATTACAAACAAGGCTCTTCTTCCCAAGATTGTATGGAATAACAACCAAGCTTTCACCTACAGAAATAATTTGGAAACGATATTAAGAAATCATGAAGTCTCAACCTTTGATGGACTGGATGAAATAATAAAGCAATCCTACCCACATAACCATGCGAACGGGAAATCTGTAGTCTGTAAAGAACCTTGGTTTGATAAAAGCTGTAGGAAAGCAAGAGACGTGTCGTATACGTGGCTCAAGCGTTTTCGTGAATCCAGTGTTGGACTCATAAAAGATTTATATCTTCAATTTATATCTTATATCTGGGCGTAGTTCTCGACCCTAAACTAAACTGGAAGCTGAACATTGAAGAACGGGTTAGGAAAGCCTGTATAGCTTTCTATGCATGTAGTAAAACATTCGGCAAAAAGTGGGGTCTCCAATCGAAGATGATACTGTGGACGTACACAGCGGTGGTACGACCGATCCTCACGTATGGCTCGATTGTTTGGTGGCCCGCCCTTAGTAAAGCCTATAACATAGTCAAGCTTAAAAAGGTGCAAAGAACAGCTAGCGTTGGCACTACAGGGGCGCTACGATCCTGTCCAACGGATGCCTTAAGCGTCTTTCTCCACCTTCTACCTCTTGATCTTCATATTAAATACCTAGTCTGTTGCAGCGCGATAAGACTAAAGGAATCCAATCTTTGGTTTGCCAAACCATATGGTCATGGCAATATCGCTAATCTTATTCCCATAGACATTCTTTCAACAACTACTGACTACTGCGCTCCTACTATGTGCCTCAGTAAGGATTTTAAAATCGTTTTCCCATCCAGACAGGACTGGCAAGACAACGTCGTGACGAAAGACTTCGACACAACTATTTTTACTGATGGAGTGTGGTTTTGGTTCAGGAATATTTTCCGAATCCCTTAATATCTGTAGATCATTTAGACTACCCAATTTTGCTAGCGTTTTTCAAGCTGAATTACTGGCAATTAGGGAGGCATGTAAGATACTCAAACAAGACCCTAACCAATACCGAAATACCGCTATCCTGACAGACAGTCAGGCAGCTGTTAAAGCCATTAGCTCAGCTGCATCTTCTTCCAAATTAGTGCAGCAATGCGGTGATGAGCTCGCCGGCCTAGACGTGAATCTCAAGGTGACACTTATCTGGGTTCCGGGTCACTGTGGCATTGAGGGAAACGAACGGGCTGACGAACTGGCCAGGCAAGGTTCAGCCCTTCATGACACACTTGCGGAAAGAGTCAACATTCCGCTTGGAGTCATGAAGGGCAATATATTTTCTATTTTTCTTACTGAATCCAATCGCAGGTGGGGCAATTTGTCAAACTGCATCATTTCTAGGAAGATATGGCCCACCTATAGTAAATCCCGAACAAATGACTTAATTTGCAGACCAAGCCCAGACATAGCCAGGATCGTTGCGACATGTACAGGACACTGGCCAATCGGAGAGCATGCAGCGAAGCTAGGTATTCCCCACAAAGACCACTGTCGTAGTTGCGGGGATCAGCAGGAGAGGGAAACAGTCGTCCATTTCCTCTGTAAATGCCCCGCTTTGGCCAGGAAAAGAGCTCAATCATTTGGTAGAGCTTTTTTCAGTGACCTAAACGAACTCTCTGAAGTGAAGATCAAAGATTTGATCTCCTTCCTCAACGAAACGCATTGGCTCTAGGATAAGCCTCAGTAGCTACTGTACATCTTTCCTAGGACCAGACGACCATCCTTAAAGGTCAAACCTCTCACGTCTCTGAGCCAACCGACAAACTGCCGAGCGTGGCATGTCTGCTGGGAGGCTCAGACTTCCCAAACCATTTTTAACCCGGTCCAACAAGTTATGGTATCAAAACGGCGCACTCTAGCGCTAATTGGGTCAATGGGCTAGTTTGCTCGTGACCGCCATTTCTACCTACCTACCTACCATGGATAGACATCTTAAAGAAAAGTTAATAAAGGCCAAAATTGCTATTAACATTACTTGGAAAAATTGCTTAAACAACAACTAAATATTACACAGTAGTAAGTATCGAGTTTTTGAAGCGGTAGCTGAATCTGTTCTCTTTTATGCGGGGGTAGTAAAAAATATGAGACTGTTGAGAAACTTCTATGATTTTCGATTCGACTACCTCCTAACACACTAAACTATATTATAATGATTGAAACTGAATTGTCAACGTTATTTGTCAAAACTTTAAAACTTCAAGTTGATTATATACTAAAAGTATTACAAATGGCAGACTACCGGTTACCAAAAAAGGCAATGATTCAAGCGGTGCAGAGCCAAAAAGGATGGTTTAAGGAATGGTTGGATTTGGCTGGAGAATGTGGGATGGTCCTAAATATAAGTGTAAATGAGCCTAATACCTGGAAACCTACCTTCTACAAACTCATCGAGCGCCTGGATGAGCAATATAGGCAGAAATATGAGGAGGAAGCTGCGAGTTCGCTGTACAGGTCAATTTATAATCGTTTAGATTACTCGCTTAATGAAAAAAATTATTTTAGAGATGATTGCAGAATAGAAAAGATTGCAATGATTTTTCGTTTGCGTGAAGAGATGCTGGAACTCAACTACATTCCACACAGAGTGGATCTACCAATACTGTGTGATTTGTGCAATCGGAGGGAGAGAGAAAACATTTTCCATTTTATAGGTAAATGTCCAATTTTAGGCGAGATAAGAGGAAATATTTTTGGTAATTATTCGTTAACTGAGGAAGAATGTGTTTTACTACTCAATCTACTAGATGTGGAGGAAAAATTGTACAAATTCTGCAAAATTGCAATAATTTATAGAAAAAGGATATTAAATGGGGAATTTTAATTAATTAATGTGATACAACTTTCAAACAAAATAATAACTAAAAAATTAACTTAAGTAAATTTATGAATTGTCAATCAGGCAGACGGCAAAGCCATGCTTTAATGATTTTTGTTAATAATTCTGTATTCACAAAAGATTAAAATAAAAATCAAATCTGATCTAAATCTAAATCTGCTACAAGCAATAACACGGAGAATTCTCCTTTCAAAAATCGTTCTTATCTACCTTTGGCAAGGTCTATCCTTCTACACTATACCGGATGATAAGTATGTTATAAAAAGACACTTTTAATCTCTAACAATGAAATTATTTTGACTTTCAAATAAGAACGTTTAGCGCGTTATAGGTAGGTAAGACCAATTAAAAAAAAAAACTATTAGTCATGTGAAGTTAAGCACAAGGTTGGAATCTAAAAGATTTAGCCAGTTAACGTTTCTAAGATCTCACTGAGCAAACTTCTTTCAACTTCACTGAGCGGAAGGAGAAATCTGAACAACATTTCTCCTTCAAGCCTAGTACGCTGCTGATTTGAAACGAAAAATCCCATACAAAAATAACACAACGAAATCATAAATGGAAAATTTCGTTCTGCTTTTCGTTTTGCAGTATGCTGTTCGAAAAGCGAAATTTATAATTGTAGCAGATGATTTGGAGAATACTCCGCTTCTTTTTCAAACTGAATTTATTATACAGAATATTTATTGTTTGCGGGAAAATGACATTTGTGTTTTATTTGTTTATTATTTTCTTACATCATGGGTTTCTCTGAATTTTTGCGTTTAAGTTTTATTTTGTTTTTGGAATTAGTGAAACTTTCCAAGGATATTTTTCGTTGTGTTTTCGCAAGCGTTTCGTTGTCTGGTTTGGAGATCACAAAAAAATTTATTTTCGCATCAGCAGCGTACTCTGCTTTAAGCATAATACTCAGCTGAAGCGAAACGAAAATTTCCACACAAAAATTAAAACAACGAAATCGTAAACGAAAAATTTCGTTTTCATTTTTGTTCAACGAGCGAAATTGATAATTTCAGCAGTTTAATTGGGGAAGTCTCTACTCCTGTTTCGCACTGAATTATTTGCAAGAACGATTAATTGTCTGCGGAAAAGTGACATTCGAGTTTTTATTTGTATTTTTATTTGTTCTTTCTTTGATTACAGCAAAGGCTTCTGTGATTTTTTTGCAATTGGTGACATTAATTTTTTCCGTAGAGGCTCGTTTACATTTTCGCTATCGATTTGGACACCACAGGAAATTTTCGTTTCGCTTCAGCTGCGTACTAGGCAGCAGTCTCCATCTCTTTTTTTATAAATTGATCAACTGTGACAAAAAATAATTGAGCAAGCGAATCCAAAAAATATCAGTTTAAGCTTTTTGACAGGAAAAGTGGAATTACGTTCAGATTTCTGAGATTGCTGAGATCACAAAAATCTGAAGTCGCTAATTAACAAACAAAATTAACTTCAATGTTGATGTTTTAAGAAGATTTACCGCCGTATTATTCACTCGATACATCCAGATTAAAATTTAAATCCGGATTTATAGATTTATTTATATAACTCACATCCGAATTTAGGTTTTAATCTGGATGTATCGAGTGAATAATATGGCGATTACAGTAGATTTCAGTTAGACTAAGTTTTGTGGTAGGCGGGATCAAAGAAGGATTAAGCAACGATACAATGAGCTAATAACTCAGGTTAAAATATTCAAATGTATAAATTTGTCGAGTTATTTAATTATAATTAGCCTTTAAAAAATTTAAATTGTATAATAACTTGCGATTGCTTTACCTGATAGTAGTAGTCGATGAAGGACATGTCTTTTTCTTTGCATTTGAATGTCTTCTTTGGATTAGCAGCGAAATCAATGTCATTGATTCTGTATGTTTTATTATTGTAGTCGGTTAACACAGTAAGTCCTAAATTCATAAATAAATTATTAAATAACTTATGATTGAAAGAAATTATAGTTTAAACAATTTTACCCAATACATGTTTTTTGAAATTTTCTTGATAATCACGTGACTCCTGTGTGCACTTCATCAAGATATCATAAACAGTCTCAGTACGCATTACTTTATGAGTTATTTCTGTGCACAGCAATATATCCTGTTCGTGTTGCCTGATAGACGTCTGATAGCCAGGCCATAGTTGCATTCGATGCTCTCGTAAGTCAATCTTAAGTAATAACGTCAAATTAAACATATGTATGTATCAAATTAATTAAACAAGTCAGAAATCATACCTTAGCGACAGCATCGAAGAAGTTTCTTCCAACTAATTGTAACTTAAGACCTTCCATTGCACGACGAAGTATTAAATTCAGAATTTGGAGTGATTGCCATTCTTTCATGGAAATAACTCCAACGTATTTGACAGTTATTATATATTTTTCTCCAGATTTACTTGTTGTTTCCAACTTCATCAAATCTTCACGAAGCTTGGTTGTGCTAAACATTTTCATACCATCGTAAATGTAGCCACCGAATAATCCTTTGTGCTCTGAAAGAACTCCTCCTCGAACACGACGCAATTCGATATCAGGAGAAAAATCAACATGATATTGATATATCCGCCAAGTTGGAGTTGTAAGTAGTCGGAAGTAATTTGCTTGAAGACTTATTGGTGCACCTGACTTTCCACACTTAGAATCGACTTCTTGCGGACGAGTATGGACGATTTCGTAACGAAAGCGTCTGTCTTGTCTACCTCCTTCCGCTTGTCCTCCTGGAGGCTTAGAACCTTAAAGTTTGTTTCAATATAACATTTTAGATACATTTTAAGGTACAAAATAATTTATTTCAGCATAAAATATTATAATAGCACAGGTAATTTGGCAATGTTTGAACTTGATTTTAAAATCTCTTTGGAAGGAGTAGAACACAAACGCACTTAATAATTAATTGTTTTCTGTTCACAACAGTTCTGTCATAGAAAGATAGAAAAATTAGGCGCATCTCTAAACATTTTACACATCATTATTTTTTGTTGACCTAAAACAAAATCAAGACAAGAGCACATTGCGAATAAACTAAGACACTGCTCTTGTATCATGAGTTTCTGAATTTTCCGAGGGGCCAACATTTTCGGCCATTACCTTAATTATGGCCAAGTAACTTACGGTTGCGGATATCCCGACCATAGTCAAAACGAGGAAATGATGTGGATTTAAAAAAACATTTCTCCAAATTTTAAAGAAAAAGCACCGCAACAAATCCATCAACCAGTGCTTACGTTCTGTAACTCTCGCATCGATAAAATTGGTCGATACAAATTGAAACAAATTATATAAGTTTTGTTCCATTTTTCAACTTTTCCCGACCAATTTTATAGATTCGAGAGTTATAGAACGTAGGCACCGAACTTAGTGAAGTGGTGATAGCTATCATCATATATATTATTTTTGTTGTCAGACTCCTTTTTTCTCACTTATAAAATAGTCAAATCTACTAAATTAGGTATAACTGGATAGGAAATTACACTTAGCGATGACATTGCGCAAAAACTTTATGTTAAACCACAATATTTTCTATAAATTGCGGCAATTTCAAATAATTCAGTTTTTTAGTTTTTTTTTTTGTTTTATTTTATTGAGACTTCTATTAGAGTTTTACAAAGTTGTGTGTACATTTTTATGTCTAGATTGAAACTGCGGCTATAGTGTATTGCCAGCTCTTCTGTTGATATATATTCGCCACATGGCTTTCTGTTAATTGGATAGACTGCTCTTGCTCAGGAGCTAGATTTTAAATAATACAATAAATGAATAATTTGACATAAAGAATGCCTCACTTTTAACCCATTGAATGAGTGAAAGAGAAAAATATGTATTACTTCTGTAATTTAAAATTCTCTTTTTTCGCTGCACCTTGAGTGAGTGGGGGAGAAACATATTTGTTGCTTCTGTTTTTTGTAATCTTAAGTCGAATGCATTTATTAGGTATCACTAGATTGCATGAATGAAAGAAACTAGAAAGAGCTAGATTTCAAATAATTCAATAAATGAATAATTTGACATAAAGAATGCCTTACAACCAGTGCTGCCACCCTACTCCATAGGCAGTAGATCTACTGCGCTTAGACCCAAAAGAAAATCTACTGCGCAGCAAAACAAATCTACTCCTCTTTTAAGAATTTTGATCGTTATCCATAGTGAGCTCTAAACGCATCCATTCACGAGTGGCCTATATTGCACCAGTTTACAATTTGCTTACATATTGTAAGCTACAAATTTTATTCACAGTTTTGTTGATTTATTGTTGAGCAGACATCGTTATGAATAGGTGGTAGGTACCCAGCAATTTATTATGTATGTATGTATGAATTTTCCGAATGAAATATGATTTTTTTGTCAATTAAGTTTAAGAAATTTGTTTTTTTTTTATTTTTATTTTTCATCGGAGTTCGTTTTCGAAGTAATTGTTAAATTAATGAATGAATTGAATTTTTGTTTGATAAATTGTAAAATCTACTGCGGTATATTGCAATCTACTGCGCTTTTTTATGATATATACTGCGCTCAATCATCTATAGGGTGGCAGCGCTGCTTACAACCCATTGAATGAGTGAAAGAGAAAAATATGTATTACTTCTGTAATTTAAAATTCTCTTTTTTCGCTGCACCTTGAGTGAATGGGGGAGAAACATATTTGTTACTTCTGTTTTTTCTAATCTTAAGTCGAATGCATTTATTAGGTATCACTCACAGTACGCAAATCAAAGGTATTCAGCCTTATCACAAATTCCATCGTAATCGAAAATTTCCTACGAATCACGAAAAATGTATTGCAGAATCCATTCGTAGTGGAAAATCTGTTAAGAATTTCGAAATTCGGGAAAATTGGTATCACAAATTCCGAATGAAACGGAAATATGACGTCCTTTTCTACGACAACTGATTCTTGACGTAGCCAAGTGGTAAACGATTGTGTTTCATTAAAAAAATAGTTTTTTTTACAAATTCTAAAATTTGCAATGGTTGCAAACGCAAATTAATCGATTTTTATTTTATTAAAAATTCTTAAACTCTTAAAATAATTGAATACCACGCCATTAAGAAACAATTTAAAAAGAAGTGTAAACAAAACTAGGAAAAAAAAGGAATTAAAAGAACACATCACTTTTGAAACAAGCCGGGCTGAAATTAGTTCCTCAGTACATTTGAAACCACTTTTTTTTTATAACTTCCCTTCATTTTTGTGTGGAATCTTTTTTCTTGGGAAAAAATGCTAAACATTGAATAAATAAACAAATATCAACGACACAACTTTTTCCACGATCTCAATCCTTTGACAGCTGTAATAGTGCTCAGGGATTTTGGGATTTTGTTTTTGCGATATTTATTAAAACAAAGAGTCTAGCCGTACTTAACACAAATATTCAGCTTTTTTGTGTAAAATAAAAAGGGAAAAAAGAAGGGACTTTTTAAAAAGTTTAAGGGAATTTTTCTTTTAAAAGCTCTAAGTATTGCTGTGACATAGGACAGCTGCTTTCGAAAATCAAAATTAATTCTTTTAATGAGGCATTACTTTTTTCGATTCCATTCGGATTTTGTGAATCCTTTTTTTCGGGGTTCGTAGTGGAATAATCCATTCGGGAATTTTCCACGATGGATTCTGTGATAGGCCTGATTATATTGCGCAGATTGTCAAAGTTGGAAGTGTCAAAAATTAAAAATGGCTGTTCCAGTGCCCACAGGAACTCATTACCCATCATTAGAAACAACAACAAAATATTGAAATTAGACAAGTGAAGGGACACTGGATCCACCATTTTACCACCATAATACCTCAATTTTGACAGATGCGCAGAACTGAACAAAAATGAAAACGCTAATGATATTACCTTTAATATGTGTACTGTGTTTATCACTAGATTGCATGAATGAAAGAAGCATTTTTATCAATTCTTTAATTTAAAATCTTCTTTTTTCGCATGCACATTGAGTGGGGGAGAAACATTTTTTCGCTGCTCCTTGAATGGGGGAGAAACATATTTATTTGTCACTTCTGATTTCATTCTTACATCAAATATTGTTTAAAAAAGAAGTTTTGTAAAACTAATATTGTTCATATCTATAAAGAATTTATTTATTTTGTTCAAACATTGCAAAACCTAATTGAATGTGCGAAAGTTTCGCACGGGTCTTCTGGTATATGTATATAACCATAACTATGTATGTATCGAAAAGAATGGAGGGAACCTAAGGTTTTGTGCCGAATTTGAATGGATAAGATAGATATATAATATATCTGAAAAGATTTTGCAAAAACATAGTACATACTGGTGTTAAAATAATAGTAAGATTTGAAGAAAAGTAAGAACAATTTGTCAATCATTCAATTACAAGAATATCATATAAAATGAGATAATAGAAAAGAAAAATCACATGATACACATTGGAGAGCTTACGCATTCGGCAAAAGCTTGACTTTACCATTAACACCAAAGAAGATAAGGGCAAGCTTAACGCTATCTACGCTATTAAACCTTTCAAACACAAAAAGAATTTTTAAAATCTAGTTCTATTTTTCACCATATAATATTTTGAGCAAGCGAATTCCAAATTTGTTTTCAGAATTTTGACAGCAAAACTGAGAAATTTTTCTGAGGAATCCTATTTATGTAACTGAGTTTTCTCAGATCTCATTATAGCGAGTGTTGCTTTCTCGCCCAACACATGTTTTTTTAGAAAAAAAAAGGTCTTCTTCGATACTCTGCTCTACAGCAGCAATAGCGTCTTCGGTGCGCACTGTACGGCGTCTCTGAGGATGCGCATTATCCACTAGAGTAAACGTGGTGCGAAACCGATCCATGGTTGCTTGAATTACTCTGCTGGGCGATCATGTTGACCGAATATTGGACGCAGCGCGTGATGCGTTGCGGGAATCGAACCATTATTTTGGTAATAAATTTGCACGATTTGCAAACGTTGTTCAGGAGTAAGTCTATTCATTATGAAATGGAAAACCAAACTGAGCATAAATCAAGTGATAGCTGTCAAAAAGACCAACTCCGAAAAAAGTTTTGCCAGATTGAAAACCACACGTCTAAAAAAAACACCCTGTACTATTATACATCTATTAACATATCTAGTTTGTTAATAAAACTTAAACAAAAGTTTTAATTCTACCCTTGACGAATTATACATTTTAAATTTTTATTATCATCTACCATACCCTTCAACGAACAAACCAAAAATGAAAAAATGGTATAATATGGAACATTTCGGATATAAAACATGACTGCTCACTCCAATCTTTACGTTTTCTTCCTGACTGTCGCCTTCCTTTCAACCTCAGCGATTTCACCTACAAACTCCCGTCACTACGTAGTGAGCAATCACAATCTAAACTATGATGACCGCCAAAAACGTCAAAAACAAATTCAATTTTTCAACACCAGTGCATTGTTAATTATCATTTAATAACCTTTGCAAAAATATATATAACTGCATACTAAAAATAAGTACGTTTCGTTTTGCAGCTTTGGAAAAATTTAGATTTTGTCGCCTACGATAAATCTTCAAAATATTTTGGCACATCGGATTGCAGTACTTATCATAAAACTAGAGAGGATTTCCTGTACTTTAAAAAAGATACACTCAGCTCGAGGATAGCAGTTTCTACCCATCACCACAACATAAACTATGGTTTTTCATGGAGGCTCAATTATGGTATGGGGAGGTATAAGTTCCGAAGGATGTACGGAGTTGGCCATCGTGATAATCGATTAAAAGCAACCCGATACGTTGAGAAGATCCTTGAGGAAAACGTCTTACCCTATATGGGGTTCATAGGATACGATCAGTTCCTCTTTATGCAGGACAATGCACCAAAAAACACTACTGACAGCCGCCCTTTTAAAATTAATGGTCTGTTGATAAAATTTGCAAAATGCGAAGAGTCCATACAAATACCATAAAAATAAGAATGAACTTGATCAATTTATATTTCTGAGATCTCGGAGATCTTAGCAATCTCGAAAATATAAACAGGATTCCTCAGCAAAACTTCCCAGTTTTTGTGTCAACAAATTTTCGGCTGCTCTATTTTTGACAGAGGAAAATTAGTGACTCTGAAATATAAACCAATTGATACATCGTTGTCATGACACCATTTTTGAATATTTTATAAGTAACTTTAAGCTGAGTTTTCATTTTTAGTGAACATGCTGAGAATTTATTCCAACTCGTTGAAATGGAATAGCTAAGACATTTTTTACGTTAACATCTTTTGCTCTATGAATCAATAATAAAAGAAGGAAGTGATAGAATGGGGAGCGTATCGGAATCCCGCTTTTTAAAATCCCGTCAAATACCGCCAATCCCGTTTTTTACAATTCATTTGGGTATTGAACTAAAAATTATAACGTGTTTGTAAATTTCAGAAAAAATAAAAATTACTCGAATAAAAGGAAATAACTCATTGAGTGTCAGCAAAGAGAAAAAGGGAAATAAAAAATTCTATATGCACAGCAAAATTCTTTCTCTTGCTAATGATTTAACCGCTATGATTTACTGAATCTGTAACAAGTTGAGGTTGAGCCACATTACATTGTTTAGTATTGGATTGTGGGCGCTGGACAATCATCCTGCTTTTGCAATCAAAACTAGTGGTTTTATTAAAAAAATCGCCCGTTTTGCAATCAAAAATCGCGCGATTTTTTTTAAAATAAAACCACTAGTTTTGATTGCAAAAGGGGATAATAAGAAATGGGATTATAAGAGACGGGGTTAATAAAAAGCGGGAATTTAAAACCGGGATTCTAAAAAGCGGGATAACGAACCCAACCCGATAGAAAAAAGTTTCTAAATTTGAAATAGCAATAAAAGCAAAAGATAATTTTTTCTCCACTTAAATAACGACAATGGGCCATCTCACTGACACTGAGACAATACAACTAGCTAAAAATGGCCTTAGAATATATTATTAAAGAATTGTAAGTAAAAAACTAATAAGTACTTACTACTTTGAGAAGCTGAAGATGTAGAGCGTTCGTGGCGTTCAGATTTATCCGAATGTTCACTTCGTTCGCGACGATCACATTTATCAGAATGTTCACTGCGTTCGCGACGATCAGATTTCTCATTGCGTTCAGTGCGCTCATAGTGGCTTCTTGAAGATGTCGATGGCCCTTCTCCAGGGGAAGATCGTTTTTGAATTTTTTGTCGCTGCAATTATAAGTGCGAAATTAAATTATATAATTTTCGATTTAAAAGACATTTCTTACATCCTACGGTAAACGTGTGAACTAAAATTTATATTCATAAATATTAGCTATTTTTTATTTTTCCCCAGGTCCAATCCAGGTCAGATCATGAAAATAAAACAACCAACTTAACTAAACTAAACTAATACGTGTATTTTCGTAAGCCGATGCAATCTGATTGGGATCTGGGCGAAAATAAAACACAGCTATTGCACAGCTATTAGACCCGTGCGAAACTTTCGCACATTCAATAAGGTTTTGCAATAAAATTTTCAAATAGAATGTTTGAACAAAATAAATAAATTCTTTATTGATATGAACAATATTAATTTTACAAAACTTCTATGTAAACAATATTTGATGTAAGAATGAAATCAGAATATACAAATAAATATGTTTCTCCCCCAATCATTCAAGTTGCAGCGAAAAAAATGTGTCTTACCCACTCACTCAAAGTGCAAGCGAAAAAAGAGGATTTTAAATTAAAGAATTGATAAATACATATTATGTTTCTTTCATTCATGCAATCTAGTGCTACGGGATCACTACGTTTTCCCGCGATCGTTTTCCCGTGTAACGTTTGCTCGCCGATTTGAAAGGTAGTTTTTTTGCTACAATCCCGCAGCACGATATCCCGCGGAACGATTGCCTATATAATTTTCAACGGGATTGGCGGCGAGATAGGCAATACTAATTAGTACTTTTTGACAATACTATTTTGCATTTATATTAAATATTTTATGTTTGTTAAAATATTTAATATTTTTTTTTTTTTTTAAGCATTTTTTTTATTTCATACGCTTAAAAAGGCATTTTAGCAATTTTCATAAAAAAAACTACCAAATGCTAAAAAGAAACTTTTCATACACTTAACCTCGCACCTACCCCAAATCCAAATCGGCGGGAAAACGTTACACGGGAAACTGTGATTCGGGATATCGTTCTGCGGGAAAACGTTTTGCCGGAAAACGTACGCGGGAAAACGTGACGCGGGAAAACGTGCCGCGGGAAAACCTAGCCAACCCAGTGGTACCTAATAAATGCATTCGACTTAAGATTACAAACAACAGAAGTAACAAATATGTTTCTCCCCCACTCACTCAAGGTGCAGCGAAAAAAGAGAATTTTAAATTACAGAAGTAATACATATTTTTCTCTTTCAGTCATTCAATGGGTTAAAAGTGAGGCATTCTTTATGTCATTTATTGAATTATTTGAAATCGCCGAAATTTATAGAACATATTGTGGTTTAACATAAAGTTTTTGTGTAATGTCATCGCTTTATATAATATATATGTATATATAATTTCCTATCCAGTGATACCTATTTTAGTAGATTTGACTATTTTATAAGTGAGAAAAAGGGAGTCTGACAACAGGTAGCCCCGGCGCAGTGGAAGAAGTGCTTGACTGCTATCCTGGATGTGTGGGTTCGATCCCCAGTCTAGGCAGCATTCTTTTCTTTCTTTTTTCAATCAAAACCTTATTTCTCAATCCACTGTGCCAACAAAAATCTATCCTATCCTTCTAACATTGCCTAATTTATAAGACCCTAGGTCTTACTGGCATATATATGTTTGTGTTATTTTTTTTTTTAATGAATACACAGAATGAGAACACTTTTGTTGCAACTAAAATGTAAAACTGACTTTCATTCTTGTGTCCAGAAAAATTCTTGTATAAACTCACAGAAAGAAGATCTAAGTGAGGGAACGGAGCTAATAAATTGAACCGATCTAATGTCACATTCCAAAATATTATTTATTGGAAAGGGGAAGTGTTCAGAAGTGGCGAAAAAGAGAGAATATTAAATTACAGAAGTATATATATTTTTCTCTTTCACTCATACATAAATTAAAATTGAAGTATTTTTTATGTCAAATTATTCATTTATTGAATTATTTGAAAATACCGAAATTTATAAAAAATAGTGTGGTTTAAAATAAAGGTTTTGTGCGATATCATCACTACGTTGAAATTCCTATCCAGTAATACTTAAATTACTGGATTTGACCATTTCATCAATGAGAAAAAAGGAACCTGACAACAGAAATAATATATACATATGATAATTAGAACCGAAGTTATAATTTTGTTAAGATAAAATAATCGTGGATTTATTGATACGCGGTGTTAAAAATTACAAAAATGGTGGTTGATGTTAGTTGACAAACGACTAAACGGGCAATCGATCGATTTGAATAACGAGCGATTAACTTGCATATGAAATAATTGCTTTAGGCCATGCCTGTACGTCTTCTCATAAATCACACAGAGAGTCACCACTTTTCGTCTCATTCGCCCTCTTAACACAACTTAAGAGCACAGTTTTTCTATTCGTGTTTTGAGCAATTGTCTCATAGAGAAAAGAGACTAGCTTGTTTGTTGGTGAACACAAATATGTACATAAAAATATATCATGGTTCCATCTTAAAATAAATATTTTTAAATAAATGAAGCTACTTTTACCGATTATGTTTAAAATTTTTTTAGTTAGCTATTTTTGTTATAATCTAAATTAGACTGAAGTATTTTATATGTAAATACATATAATAAACTATATAAACATTTGTGTTTGGCTATGTTTGACCAATAGTTAGGTATACGTTTCAGAGTTTGTTCTTATTAGTAACGAGAAAGGTAAGAAAGTGGCTTCAGTAATTTTTTAAAATTCCATAATAAAATTCAAATTTAATCTTACAATTTTGTAGTAAGTCATTTTGAAAGAATCATGTGAATTTTTAAAATTACACTTTAAAATTCAAATACAGATTTCATATGTAATTTAAAAAAAAAATCACGGGAATTTAAAAAAAAATTTAATTATAACATTTAAATTTCATTTTTAAATTTTTTTTGAAGAATTTTTATTAATGATAGCTCCCACAAAATCGTTGTTTTGATTTTTGACTTCCTCGTTAACGATTTAATTTATTTCGATCAATTTTTTTTTCAATATTTTGTGTATATCATTAAATAGTTAAACATGGCATACCAATTTCTTATTTTAAAATATAAGAAAATTTATTCCTATACATATGTATGTATATACATATGTACAAGAAAACCGATCCAACAACCATTTCTTAAATGTTGTTTGCATTTTCTCCAAAAGTTTAATAATAAGATTATTTTTTTCAAAAACATTTTATGGAAAAAAGTTTCATTAGAAACACCATGAGAAGTCAATTTTGCTTTCTGTATAAACAGTAATGAAGTGTTTTATACCTATTTTCTTTTCTTGTTATTGTTATTCATATATGAACAAAACAGTCTTTTCACAGGTAATGTTGGAGGCAATAATGAATCTACTAACATATTATGTAAATCGCTGTCGGGAGCTGTGATGCCCTTTATTTGTAACTTAATGTAAACTCGTTTACTCTCAATAATTTCTGGTTTGAATTATGGAAATAAGTTTGCACTACAATTTACTTTAGAGATTGATCAATTCTACTATTTTCTATTAAAATATATCTTTTAATACAAATTTTGTTTTCAAAGAAGTTTGAGTATACTTCCAGTATTTTCTTCGGTATTGTCAGCCGAAGCCACTGCAATCCTCTCAGCAACAAAATTTAGCAACAGTCAAAAAACAATTATATGCACTGACAGCCTTTCTACGCTTAATGCTGTAAGAAACATAAACAACAACTCACCAACCATCCGATACATAAGAGATACATTCATAACAAATAAGGACAGACTGAAACTTTTATGGATACCTGGACACTCCGGTATCAAAGGCAATGAGTTTGCTGATGAAACGGCCAAACAGGCGGCTAAAGAACCACTTCTTATGTCTTTCATACCTAATAAAAAAGACATATCAGTGATGGTAAAAAAACATTTTTTAGAGAAAAGACGAAACCAATGGACATCCTATCACCACCATTACACCAGTATAAATCCGGAAGCTCAAGAGGCAATCTATCCAACGAACTGCTCAACATTTATGATTAGAGGTTTTTTACGACTCCGAATGGGACACTCAAAAATAACCCATAGCCACATATTCGAGGGAAAAGACCCCCCAACATGTCACTTCTGTAACAGAGAAGTACTCACCATACATCATCTACTTTTCAACTGTAATACAATTAAAAATACTATATATAATTTAATCAAAAACAAATCTACACTAGATATCTTAAATACCCCATCTGAAGAAAATATAAAATTAATTTTCAAAATACTAGAAACATTAAATTTAGATAAGCTTATTTAGTTTTCCAAAAATATCTTCTTTTATTTTTAATCGTTTAATAATATTTCCTTAGCTGATAGTCCCGGTAGCTATAGCTATAGTTTGTATTATTTTGTAATTCATTACATTGTAATAAATAATAATAATAATAATAATAATAATAATAATAATAATAATAATAATAATAATAATAAAGTCATTTAAGTTAAAATTATCACGGATTTTATTTTTCTCCGAAGCTTTGAGATATAAGGTTATATTAAAGCCTAAATGTCAGTTAGTACCGTTGGTGTCAGTACCGTGGTATTAATTTATAATGAACTTAAATTAAATTATTTCAAGCAATAGTGCTAAAAATCTTATTTTTTGTATTAAGAATGGTACCAATACTTCGGACAAAACAAACAAAAACATAATCCAGCATAAAAATAAAGACTGCAGCCTTCCAAAGTTTAAAACGTCAAAACGTAACAGGGAACCAAAAATGTTATCAAAGAGTTAGAACGTATTAAAATTCAAAATCAAAAAATCAGTGTCACCCTTTCTTCAATATTAAGTACTTTTCACAATATTTTTTATTCCTTGTAGTAGTAAAATGCTCCAACAGATTTAATACCATTTCTATTTAAAGACAAAAAAAATAACAAAAATTAATTTTCAATGATTTTAAATTTTGGGAGTGTACCGAAATCCCGGTTTTTAAAATCCCGTTTTTCGAAAATCCCGAAAAAAAAGTTTTAAAATCCCGTCTAAATCACGCTTATTCATAATCCCAACATATAAAAATACCGCTTTTTAAAATCCCGCCAAATACCGCCAATCCCGTTTTTTACAATTCATTTGTGTATTGAACTAAAAGTTATAATGTGTTTGAAATTTAAAAAAATACAAATTACTCGAATAAAAGAAAAACCCTCCTAGTGGGTGCCGGGCGGTAATGATCAACACAGTCTTATATCTTGTGCGATGTCAAGATGGTGATCAGCTAAGGTCAGGTCGAATTACTGAGGTGTTCCTTTACTCCTCAATAGTTTAACACTCAGTAATGCGATTTGACCATAGATACGAGGCCCTTATTGTCAGTGGTGGTGTTAGCGATTTATTTCAAAATCCGTGCCCAAGAAATGGAAGGCTGGGGGGAAAACCAGTCACTAACGAGCTCTTTCGGACGCCTTGGCTGGGCCCGTGATATCTTTTTGCCTTTCCCCGGTATATCGGCTCTACCGGGGCTGACTTTTCCTTTCCGACCTACTCGTGGGAACCTAATTCAAGCTTTTTTCACAATGGACGATTTAGACAAAACAGACTTTTTACCATCCGACTTTGAGGATGAACTTTTGGCGTCTAGCCAAGAAACCCTGAAGGGAAGCACAACTGGTACGGGGGCTCCAGTGCTGCACGGGTAAAGAAAAGACTATCAGCGAATGCCTCTCTCAAGGTGCAGTTCAGGAAGGCTTCCTTTATCCTTGACAAGATTGCAAAGAATGAAGAAGCTGGAAAGGACCATGAGAGGGACGCCACTTATAAAATAAAGTACCAAAGGATTGTTGAGGAATTCAACTCTTTTGGCTACAGAAGAAAAGGCCGTTAAGCGAAACAGATCTCGAGATGAGACTGATCAACAGTGTTGCCGAAAGTACTCCCATAGGAGTATTTTACTACTTTCAACACCTCCGTACTCTCGTACTCCTCCTTTCACATTCGTACTACTATTTTTTACCTAAAATATCTTACATTTTATCATTAAAGATAAAAAAGAAACAGATTGTAGGTAAATACATTGAATGCAAGGAATTCTTAAATGTAGTTGATTGTAGTCAACGGAATCTTTCAAAAACATTATTTTTTAACGTACAACTTTTTTATGTGTCTAGAAAATATATTCGATAACAAAAAGAAGCTCATTCCGTTTAAAAAGGAAATTGAAATAATATTATAAAATAAATACAAACCTACAACAAAGAACAACTAGACTAAATAAATTAACAAAAAAAAATAATTGTAGATTGTCACTTTAACTTCTGAAATTTCAAATTTGTAGGGCCGTTCCCTAGATTTATGTTTGTTTCCTTTGTTTTTCTTTCACGAACCGTCATAGTTTGGAAGTGTTCAGATGCACCGTTTTTAATAAAAGGTAATTTGTAAAACGAAAAAAAAGAAAAAAGCTATCCAACTCCAAACCCTTATTTATAATCATGTTCCATCGAGAGTCTAACTTAGACACTGCAATTGGTTGTCCAAACCTATTCCAGAGTGGGTATGTTCAATGAACAAAAAATTGGAAATTAGATGAAAAGTTCATTGAACGATGTGTTCACGAAATTTACATATTCCATAGATATCAGTGAGTGTATGAGAACATATTTAGACAACTGTTGGAATGCGTTTATATATAAGGAGATGTCCAACTATTTACAAACTGTCTAGCTGAAATTTTATAAAATACGACTGTAAGGCCCATTTTATTCACTCGATACATCCAGATTGAAACTTACATCCGGATGTATTTACATTGAATTTGTATACTTTACATCTGGATTAAAGTTTTAATCTGGATGTAGCGAGTGAATAATATGGGCGTAAATGTTTAGCAAATTATAACTATGCATTAACCTAACTGCCATAGGACAGATTTTTTATAATTAAAAAGATATTTACTTACTTTTGTTATTTATAGAATTAATAATTTATTTATTTATGTTTTGTTTTTTTTTTGAACTGAAATTTTTTTCTTGATGATTTTTTTTAATAAAGTTAAAGCAAAAAATTTTGTGCACCAACTTATTTTGGAAGACTAAAAAATGCCTGTACTACTATTTTTTTCAAAATACTCCTGTTATTTGGCTGCAGTACTACCTTATAATATTTCTCTCCGGTAACACTGCTGATCAACCTCTTAAGAAGAGTAAGCTTGACGGTCCAAAAAAGAATGAAAAAGTGTCACCACCTCCGAGGGCAGCGCAACCGCGTACCGTAAGTGAAGTATTCAGAGACGACCTCCAAGTATCGGTTGTTGATGAGCTCTGCGCAGACAACAGAGGTCTGTTGAATGTGTGGAACTCCATCGAGGCCAAACTCTCTCGAGATGGTGTTTCTATACACTTTGTCGGCTAATGAGGGTGGGTCCCTACCCCACCCCATGTTCGACTCTGCCGAGATGCTGAGGGGTACAGGGTAATCAGTTGTGCGGAAAGTTTTCTAGGAATTTCCTTAGTTCTAACATTGCTGAGATTAGCAATGACTGGGAGGGCTTGGGACTCAAGCTTATCCCGGCTAAGGACATTCCTAGACAACCGAAGACTCGCATCTGGTTGCCTCTCTTGGATGTCAAGCCAAACGGACTGGAGCTGATCCGCGGTTTTCAGAGGCTTAACCCGCTATAAATGTCTGGACTCTCATTAAGATTGAGGAACCATAGAAGAGCAGTGGATCTTATCTTCTGAGTATCAGCGAGGAAAGCCGAGGGCCCTCGAGTAGGCTGACTTAAAACTATGGTTCGGCATAAGAAATGTCAAAATAAAAATTCTGCAAAGTCAGGGAACAGACCTCGATAAAGCTGATAACAAAGTCGAGATCGACGATGCCGTTGGTGGAGTCGAGGTCCCCGGCGAGCTGCTGGTACCTGACTGCGCAGAATATCCTCAAAATTAAAAACGCTCTGCGAATCATCCAGACAAATTGAAGCACTCTAAATGTGCTTCAGATAATCTGAGAGTTTTCCTGAGGAAGGAGAACGTTGATGTCTGCATAGTGAAAGAACCGTGGGTTAATGGCTTCAAAGTAAGAGGCCTCCAAGACAGCCAGTATGACCTGTTTTATAAAACCGTAAGCCAAGATCAAGGTAAGCCTAGAACTATTATTTTAGCTAAAAACACTTAAAAGCTTTTTTATATCCAAACCTTAGCACTCCCGATCTGACAGTTATCAAGTTAGATGGAAAAAATTCACGTGACTTATTTCTAGCGTTTGCATACCTGGCTCACGACCAGCCGTCACCGCCAGAGGAAGAACGAAATCTTACCAAACCCCAAACAACATCAAATAGAACCAATCTCCTGATTGGTTGCGATGCGAATGCACGGCATACTCTCTGGGGTAGTTCCGAGATCAATGAACGAGGTGAGTGACTTTATGAAGTTGAATATCGCTGCATCCGAAGTTTTTTTTTCTTTAGACTTGCAGCCCTCGATAAGTATCACTGATATTGGAAAACTTTAAACACCAAAATGTTGAGGGCAAGTTTTTCCAGGGGCGATATCCGTTCCTTTTTTTTGAATTGAACCTCGTTATATTTTTTTTAACTGAGTTCTTGAACTTTTTAAGTTATTTATACGTGCAGCTAGACCATCATAAATGTTTTATGTAAAAAAAAATATTGCACTTTGTAAAGCATACGTTTCTCTAGGGGCGATGTTCATTATTTTTTTTTTATTGGCCTTTTTCGACCATGAAACTTAAAAGGAAATGCAGGCAAGTTGAGACCTTTATAACTTCGGATCAACGATTGGTAGATAAAAAAAAATTATATGCACAAATTAGGTTTTCCTCGACGTTCATTAACAACAATTTTGATAGATCGGTGGAGAATTGGAGAGTATCCCTTGTGAATTAATTTTCGGATCACAGGTGGATTCTTAACAACATTAATTTCGAGATTGAAACCCCTCCTCCTTATAGAAACCCAAAAAGAATTGACTAGAAGAAGTTCAGTCCAATTTTTAATTCTAAACTGCGTAATATACCGAATCTGAGCCCAGACTCAGTTACAGATCTAGAGGCAAAGTTGAAAACCTTTGAAGCATTTATGAAGACTGCGTTAAAGATCTCTTACCCAGTTAAATACAGCCACAAAACTTTAAGCCCCTGGTGGAATGAAGAGCTGTCCGACCTTAGAAAAGTGACAAGGACAATAGGCAATATCTGCCACAAACATAAGTTTTACCAAGCTTAAAAAGATTGTCTTGGTTGCTTGACTACAAGCGAGCGCTCGCTTCAGCCAAGCAACAGGGCTGGAGGGAATACTGTCAATCTATCGAAAATATTAAAGACTCCGCAAGGCTTAGCAAGGTTCTATCAAAGGAACACTGCAATCCTTCGTTTTTTAAAAAGTGAGATGGAACTTGGACAGTTTCTCCGACAGAGACCTTGGATTTTGTGATGGCGACACACTTTCCGGGCTGTGAGAACAGCAACCCCGAACAGCTTAGTACTGGTTTTAACCCGTCAGCTCATGTAGGGCGTACTAATTCTGTTATAACTAGAGAAAATATTGCCTGGGCAATCAACACTTTCACCATTCAAGTCTCCAGGCCCGGAGGGCATCTTGCCAATTATTCTCCAAAAACTTAAAGAAGTAGTGGTGCCATGGCTGGAGATAAATTTCAAAAGATGCCTCCACCTAAATTATGTACCCGAGTCGTGGAGACATGTTAGGGTCATCTTTTATACCGAAAGTTGGGTAGCGAGGGCATGAATCTGCGAAGGATTTCCGGCCTATTAGCCTGACCTCTTTCGTGCTTAAAACCTTGGAGCGCATTCTTGATATCCACATAAGAGACATCCAAGTAGAATGTCCTCTTGATAATTCTCAATACGCATATCTGAAGGGTAAATCCACAGAGACGGCTCTTCATGATGTGAACAATTCATTTCAAAGAATATACTCTCGTTACCTTCTTAGATGTAGCAGGAGCTTTCAACAACGTCCTAACCGAATCCATTTTAGAAGCACTCGTTGACTGCGGTGTAGAGGGCTACATCAGAGAATGGATAATATCCATGCTCAGCGACAGAAGGATTCAAGCATCGTTAGGTAATATAAAATCGACCAAAAACGTCAGTAGAGGAACACCTCAGGGTGGAGTTCTATCTCCTCTTCTATAACTTTTAGTCATGAATAAAGTTCTTGTTGAATTGGATTGAAGTGGAGTTGCGTATGCAGATGACTTGATAATATTAGTGTCAGGAAAGTTCCTATCAGTGATCAGCGATATCACGGAGGTGGCTTTGAGGAAAGTTAGTAACTGGGCCACGAGTTGTGGACTAGTTGTTCACTACCAAAACTAAAATAACTCCCTTGACTCTACCGAATGCCGTTGATTCTTTCTCTTTCTCTCTCTCTTCCAGTGCGAGGTATCTGGGCATAGTTCTCGACCCTAAACTAAACTGGAAACTGAATATTGAAGAACGGGTTAGGAAAGCCTGCTTAGCCTTCTATGCATGAAGTAAAACATTCGATAAAAAGTAGGGATTCCAATCGACAATAATACTATGGACGTACACAGCCGTGGTACGACCGATCCTAACGTATGGCTTTGTCTGGAACAGCTAGCGTTGGCACTACGGGGGCCTTGCGATCCTGCCCGACCGCGATGGATGCCTTATACTACGTTTTCACCGACCGCTAATCCGAGATTTAAGTAGATTTACCCTAAATCCTCATCAAATCTTAAAGATTTAGCATACAAATTTAATATTCAAATCTAGTAGATTATAAATTAATCTTGTTAAATCTTCATAGGGCCAATAGTTGTACAACTCGAACGCCCTATTCCCCTATTGCGCTAAGTACAATTTTCGAGAATCGAGAGAACATTTTCGATAATCTAATTTTTTTTAGTCGTCGAACTATCTATCTCACTTCCACTTTAGAAGAAAAAATTAAACAGCATTTGCATTTTGAAAGGAACTGTCAAAGTAAATCTACTTTTTAATCTTTTCATGCGGTGGAGTGAGTCTGGGAGGCAACGAAGCAGGTTGTGTCGAGTGGCACAACCTGCAAATTCAGTTTTATTAATAAAACAGTAAAGTAAATTATTTTAAAATAATTTGTTTCTTCTCATAGAAAGTTGGTACTCCGTGGGGAAAGTGTCCACCTGGATGATAACAGGAGTTGTTCACACACTCCAGCAACTGGAAAGATAGTTTCCAAGCTGTGCCACTTGAACTAGACTTGAAGCCTATCCCGTTAATTACGGGACTCTGGCGTGGTATCACATTACCCGCTAGCAACTGTATCATGTGACCGTGACCGACGCACAGTGGGGCAGCTCTATAGAGCCGTGATATCCATTTCAAAATTTTTAAGCAACGGGAAAAAAAATGTTGTTTTTCTCAATAAATACATTATTTTTGATAAGACATGGAAGACCTTTTTTTGGTAAGTCACCTATGCTAATTTAACCATGCTGTCAAAGTTGATCAAGTTGGTGCGAGAAGCAAATAAACAAAACAGTTTTTTGAGGGATTTTTTTTTTTTCTTATAAAGAGTAGTGATAAAAATATCAAGTAATATTTCTGATATTGATGAAGGTATATAGTTTTTATTTTAAGAAGAAAAATTAAAAAAAACTTGTTTAAGTAATATAATGGCAAGGTTACAAACATTAGCTTTTTTCTAAGGTCTCACATGAAACTTATAGCAATATCTTCTGTTTCGGCATTTTTCAACCAGGTCTGTGAGTGTTGCCTGATGAACAGATATTTGGTGAATATAAATTAAAAAAAAAGTGCTTGAAAAATGCCGAAAATATTGTTTTTGAATTTTTTAAGTTAAAAATTATTAAAACTACAATTTTTTTATAGTTATTTAATTACTTATCAAAACTGTTTTTTTTTTTTTTTGCTTTTTTTTCTTGGCTGCATCATAAAAAATCAAGTTTCTCTATATTTGTTCATTGTGTTTATTAAATATGGCAATTTATAGCTGGTCAAAACCAAGAATTTCAATGTTCCAGACGAAAACTGGTTGATTTATAGTTTAACAGCAAGAAAAAAAAATTCGAAGACAAATTTGTCGGCATTGGGACCTTCCTTTAAAATAAAACTTCATGTTCTGAAACTTCTAGCCACTTAAAACTGAAGCTAAAAGACTTTAGGTACCAGTTTAAGAGTAAATGGGATTTCAAAGTTTTCAGAGAGCAATATAGCAGAAAATCTTCCAGAAAAGATACGTTGACTGACATTTTTAATCGAATGACGATTTCATCGGTTCCTTCGGTTTCAAGTTTAAGTCGAAAATTAAATATAAGCAAAAAAAAAATTTCATCTTGAAGCTATTCAATGTCGTATGTTATGATTCCGATTAAAAGTAAATAAGTTAAAATAAAAGTTTGTTATATTATTATTTCTTTAATTTTTCATCAATACTGTGTTTTATTTATTACTCAATTAGGTGAAGTAATGTTGTTTAAACCAAATAAGATTAATATATGTAAGTTATTTTTATTTTATTAAAAACCTTAAAACTTGAGTTTTTTGGATTTTTGTTGGTAAAAAGTTTTTCTCGAATAACTCAAAAACTAATAAAGATTTTTGTACTTGGTTTTCAAAATCATTCTAAAAATTGGTAAGAACATTGAATATTTAGTAACAACATACCACTTACAAAACCAAAATTTTGAAAAAAATCAACTTCAAAATAAAAAACTGATTTTTTTTTAAATTTTAACTTTAAAATTTTATTTTTCAAAAACTATACACTTTAATAACTTCAATGAAAAAATAAATTAAAGAATAGAGTATTAGCTTTCCAATAAGCTATGGCGGATTAATGTACGACCTTTTTTTAATTTTGCATGTTTTTTTTTAAACTTTAAGTCAAATTTTCACAAAATTAAACGAGGGGTGCTGGATCTCCCCTCCTATACAATTTTTTTGTTAGGATATATCCAAGAATAATTCTGCAAAATATCATCTGCCCTTTATTCATTTAAAAGAAACTCAACTTTTTAAACTCAACAATTAAATTAAATTCAAGATAACACTTCGCTTTCATCATACAATCTCAAAAAGTTGCAAAACAACACTCAATTCCTAGTGAAAATAATTAATATCCCAAAACGACCTATCTTGCCCCACCGTGCGACGTGTTGCCCACATGAAATCCTAGCATGGAACTCTTCTGGGGGAAGGATTCCAAGTGGATCAAGTCCGGAGATGATCATACACTCCAGCAACTGCCAACCTAGCCCCCTGGCTACCAGCACCACATAACCTTGTGCTTAAAACAGAGAAAAACAAGGTTCTATTTACCACTTAGAACCTTGATGAATAAGGTTTTTGTATTTTTTCATCACATAGAACCTTGTGACCTAGATTTTGTACTATTTAAGGATTGAGATGCGATCAAATTATAACATTTTTTGTTGAAAAAATTTAGATTAATTAAGTTTTTAATTAGTAATTATTATTTAATTAAATAAAACTTCAATTTAAATGATTGTTGTATTGACGCAGCTTTTAAAAACAAAATAGTTGGTAAAATAATACAAATACTAATAGCCCTATTAATATAAATCACTTATAATTATTATTAATAATGAACGTGTTTTTGCCTTAAATGACATTTGACAGTTAGCGGATAATTTATCTCACCAATTTTGGTGTTCAACGAGCGGATAACTTAACCGTTCACAATTCAATTCAAAGCGGACTGATATGACAGTTAGCTTTCAAAAATGAAAGAAGTACTTGAATATTTAGTACAATTCAGGGAAGTGCTGCCTACTTTTCGGTGTTATTCAGTGAACAGATAAAATGAAGACCGAATAAGTTTATTAATATTTTATTTTATCAAACGGATAAGTCCACTATCCATGTGTTAGGTAAAACGTGTATTTACGAGCGGATGGTGTACTTTTATTAATAGGGCTGTAAAAGTTAAAATCTTTAAATAAGGAATTATAAATTTAAAGAACAAGGGTAAGGTTCATTAAAAAGGGTTTGATAATTTTTATTGAGATAATAATCAGTTTTTCGGGTCAATTTAATCTATTCTGAGCATTAAGGTTCTATCTGCATTTTAAAATGCAACAAAGTTCTATCTGCGTTTTTATTTTTTTTGATTTTGTATAACAAAGTTCTATGTGGATGTTAAAACCCTTTTGACTAAATCTCAAAAAAATTGTCAGATAGAACTTTGTATCCCTGGCTTTCCTAGAAATGGAAATAGATAGAGCAAAATAGACAAAATCGAATTAGCGCTACCTTATTAGCCGGATTTGATAAATAACTCATTTTTTTTTCAAAATTATCAGTTAGAAATTTGTTGTTCTAGGGTCGCGATGTATTTATTCTTTGGCATATTAGTTTGTAAGGTATTTGTATTGTAGGTAGTGTATATATGTATATTTTTTATCCGTTGCAAAAGCCAACACGTAACCGTAATACTGCTCCTGAGCAAGAGCAGAATGACTATATTTTTTTATATATTATAAGTGACAGCCACGAGGCTTTCCAAAAAATGTAACTAGATAGAGCTGGCAATACATTATAGCCGCAGTAAACATAGCTTTGCTAAGTAAATTCTGAATTGTACTTTTTGTAAAATTTTCTTAAAAGTCTCAATAAAAATTCTCACTTTTTATGATTTTTAAGGGTTTTTCTGCATCTTTTACCACTTGATCCACATATTAAATATCTAACGGGTGATTTTTTAAGAGGTTTAGAACTTTTTAAAAAAAAAAAACACAAAAAATTCGAAAAAATGAATGAAATATTTATTTGAATCGATAGTTTGAACCTTGCAATTTAATGTTTAAAGATAATTTCGTGCAAATGTTGACCGCGGCTGCGTCTCAGGTAGCCCATCCGCTGAGTCCAATTTTGGCATACTCTTTCACACATATCGGCCGGTATCTCACGAATGAATGCATGGATGTTGGCTTCCAGTGCGTCAATCGAAGCGGGCTTGTCCCTATAGACATTAGCCTTGACATACCCCCACAAAAAATAGTCTAATGGTGTCAAATCGCACGATCTAGGCGGCCAATTGACCGGCCCGAAACGTGAAATTAACTGTTCACCAAACTCGCCTCGCAATTGCGCCATTGTTTCGTGTGCTGTGTGGCATGTGGCACCGTCTTGTTGAAACCACATATCATGCAAGTCAAGAACTTCCATTTCGGGCAAAAAAAAGTTTGTTATCATCGCTCGGTAGCGTTCACCATTGACAGTAACGCTGCGATTCGCATCATCTTTGAAGAAATATGGCCCAATAATGCCGCCGGCCCATAAACCGCACCAAACAGTGGCTTTTTCGGGATGCATTGGTAGCTGTTGCAATGCTTCTGGCTGATCTTCACTCCAAATGCGGCAATTGTGCTTATTACGTACCCATTCAACCAAAAATGAGCCTCATCGCTGAACACAATTTTTCGATAAAAAAGCGGATCCTCGGCCAGCTTTCCAAGAGCCCATTCACCAAAAATTCGGCGTTGTGGTAGGTCGGCTGGCTTTAGTTCTTGCACCAGCTGTATCTTAAAAGGCTTTACGCCCAAATCCTTCCGCAAAATTTTCCACGTAGTGCTGTAACAAAGGCCTAACTGCTGGGAACGGCGCCGAATCGACATTTCGCGGTCTTCTGTCACACTAGCTGATACGGCCGCAATATTTTCTTCACTACGCACAGTACGTAAACGTGTTGGTGGTTTAATGTCCAACAAAGTAAATTTGGTGCGAAATTTGGTCACAATCTTCCGAATAGACTGCTCAGAAGGTCGAGAATGCCGACCATAAAATGGAAGCAGCGCGCGATGAACATTTCGAACCGAGCACGAATTTTGATAGTAAAATTCAATAATTTGCAAGCGTTGTTCATTTGTAAGACGATCCATGGTTAAATTGCAAACCAAACTGAAGCTGTTTGACAGTGACACAAGGTACTAAACACACGTCAGCTGTCAAAACCAGTGTTGCCAAAACCAAACCAGCTAAAAAATCACCCGTTAGTATCTTGCAGCGCTGAAAAAATCGAATCTCTGGTTTGACCAACCATACGGACATGGTAATATCACAAACCTGATTCCCACTCCTGATTAGGCCTCAGTTGCTATTCCCATCAAGAAATGACTGGAAAGACGACACCATTACGAGAGACTTCGGCACATCTATTTTTACTGACGCGACGGTTCAAATATGGAGTGTGGTGTTGGCTCAGAAATCTTTAAATATCTCAAAATCCTTTCGGCTACCCAACTTTGCAAGTGTTTTTCAAGCTGAATTGCTTATGTAAGTTACTTTTGCGTACGCGATGTCACTTTCAATAACGTGCCATCGGTTTTTTTCGACAGACTTGCTACCTAGTGGCGAGACGGAGCACTTAATTTCGCGTATGCAAAGTCACTTTCGAGTACGCGCTGTCGGCAGTGTTGGCAACGTAAATTACTCTGAGAAAGTTACCCATAAAGTTACGCGGAACTAATGGTAATTACATAGTTACGTCTCATTTTTCACTTATGTAACTAATTTACCTGAACAAATACATGATAAACAAAAATATAGAATAACAGTAAAAAATATTTTTATTCAATAAAAATCTTTAACAAAAGATGGACATAAATAATTAAGAGAGAAAGAGAAATAACATCATACAAGATAAAAAACATGTATGTTTTTATCTTCATACAGAAACATTAACTTTTTTGAACGATCGAAAGATAACCGATTTCTCAAGGGAGTGTGGATTAATGACCATTTTGAAAAAATGCGCTCAATTTCTGCAGATGAAGCGGGAATTTTAAGCAATTTAAGTGCAACTTTTGAAAAACTGGAGGCATAGAAATCGGCTGTGTTCCAAAATAAAAAAGGATTTATAACACATTTTTCATACAAAGTTTTGATATTTTTGATATTTGATTGCTTCCAAATATATTGTGATGTGAAGATTTTTGTGAAGAACTGTCAAAATCATGGATTAGTTACATTTGATACATTAATTACGTAACTACATAATTCAATTTATTACATTAGTTACATTAGTTACGCGTAACGTAACTAATTAAAATTTGTAAACAGCCATTATTTATGTAAAATTGCTGGTGAAAAACCAAAATACAAAAAATGAACACATTTTTCATATTATCTACTTTATCTTATAATTATAAATATTAAATATATACAAGATTCTTTTTCTTTTTCTGTTATATTTCCTCATTATTCATACAGAAATTCGCACGGTAACGTTATAAGACAGTTTTTTGTAAAGTTATCAGGCACCAATTTTAATCGACACAAAAAATATATATTTTTTTTCAGCAATTATGTATATCTAAAATATGAACCTTCGTCTCAATTCTCTCAAACAAAAAATGAAATAGGTGCACTAAATTCGCAGAGTTCTTACAATATGTATAGCAACGTCCAAATCGACTTCCATGTATCGTTATCAGTCACTTTGAAGGGTTGTATCTCGAGAACTGTGCGAGGTATCAGGAAAATTTTTGATACAAAATGTGAACATTAGGGAGCGCGATGACAGGCAAATAAAAAATATTTACCTTTACTTTGTAGTTTTCGAGTTATTAGTTAAACATTTGTACGATTGTTTAAAGTTTCATTGAAAACATCTTACAATTGCAGACAGTTTTTTCATTGTCCGAAATGTCAATGAATTAGTTAAAGAGAGATAAAAAAGAGCTGACAATCAAATTGTCAGACTTTAGGAAGAAATCTACCAGCCGTGTGAACGGACAGCAGAGTAATTCGAGCAACCATGGATCGGTTTCGCACCACGTTTACTCTAGCGCATCCTCAGAGACGCCGTACAGTGCGCACCGAAGACGCTATTGCTGCTGTAGAGCAGAGTATCGAAGAAGACCCGAATGAGTCCATTCGCCATCGCGCGCAACAATTATAGCTGGGGCCTCGGGCCTCTTGGCTGGAACTTATTCGAGCCAGCCGCGGCGGCCACTTGCCCGAAATCATTTTTAAAACATAATTACAAACCCTTATCTTTATAATAAAGCTAAATTCTTGGCCATAACATTAAATTATATGCGTTTTATTTCTTCTTGAAAACCACACGTTTAAAAAAAAAACCATTTACTTTATGCAAACAGTCAAAAAGATATGTGGAAAGGTATGTGCTATAATAGCTGATAAACTTAACAACTTTTTCATTAAAAGTGTGAACGACCCGGCAAATTCTGTGATATTTACTGAATATATAAGTCTAATCGAAGTGTGCAATATAGAATTTAAGTTTACTAGTATAAAATCCGATGATATCATCAATACTCTTACTGTGATAAAACAAAAAAAGTGATTTCAATTTCATGAATATTAAAATGTTGAAAGACTATTGATATTATTGGTCCTGTCCTTGTTCGTATAATAAATATTTTGTTTTGCTCTGGTGTGTTTCCCAAAACTTGGAAAGAATCTCTTATAGTTCCAAAGAAGAAAGTTCCAAACTCTGTAAAATGTAGTGATTACCGACATATAAATATGCTCCCGTTATATGAAAAGATAATCGAAAAAATTACAATGATCCAACTACAGGAACATTTAAACAATAATAATATACTAAGTGCCAATCAGGATTTCGCTCAAATCATTCATGTGAAACCTGCATCAACTTTGTAATAAGTGACTGAAAAAGTGAAATTGATAAATAAAACTGTTATAGCTATTTTCCTAGACCTTAAACGTGCTTTTGAAACTGTGAATCACGTTACATTGTTAAATAAATTAGAAAACTAAAAAAAACTTTCATGTGCAATAGAACAGAAAAAACTTCTGTGAACAATAATACGTCGAATGCTGCATTAACTACCACAGGAGTCCCACAAGGAACAATCTTAGGAGTTTCCTTCTCTACATAAACGACATGGAGAACGTAATACAACATTGTAAACTAACACTTTTCGCAGCTGATGGCCTGCTTTATATAACAGGAAAAGATTTAAATACACTAATAGATAAAATACAAAAAGATCTATGTGCAATACATGGTTAAATATTAATAAACTCATAATAAATACCGACAAAACAAAATTTATGACATTAAATAACCGCTCTCCGCAACAACAACAACAGATCAATTTAATTATTAACAACACCCCAATCGAACAAATAACTTCAATTAAATATATCGGCATTGTCTTGGACAACAAATTATCGTTTAATGAACATATAGACTATATTTGTAAAAAGGTGTCAAAAAAGTTAGGTGTCCTTAGGACACGCAGAAACATCTAGAAAAAAAGTGCAATTAAAGTGTATAGTATAACTGTGAAGACTCACTTCGAATACTGTGCTAGTATGCTTTATTTATGCAACAACACCCAAAAAGCTAGGCTTCAAAAACTGCAAAACAAAGCCATGCGCATAATCCTTAAATGTAATCGTTTCAACTCCGTTTCGTCTATGCTTGAGTCTCTAGCTTAATATAGCTTAAAGACTCTACATGATGGCAATGATGTTTGTCTTTAAAATAAAACACAACTTGTGCCCTGAATATCTTCAATCAAGCATTCCCGAAAGAAGAGAGGTTCAATATAACCTAAGACACATCGAAGAATTCAACCTAACCCTGACCAGAACATCTAGAGCCCAAGCCCGCATCTTCTACATGGGACTCCAAGCATTCAAGAATCTACCATCTAGTATACGAAATATAAATAATTTTATTCACTTTAAAAGCCAAATTAGCCGTTACGCAAAATCTGTTATTAATTGAAATTCCTAGAAAAATATCTCGAATGTAATTTAATGGTTAAAATGTAAAATACTCTGTTAATCTTAATGGCTATAGAGCCAAATAAAGTTATAAATCAAAAAAAACTTTACTGTCACAAATAACAATAATAACATAACATTGTGATACCTTTGCAAAACTTGTATAAAACTATCGTTTGGCAATTTTTGTTTTCAACAAGTTTCCCAAAATATTGGTTTTAACAGCAAAGTTTGAGATTTTGTGAAAATTTGTGCAAATTCGCAAGAAATTTCGTATTACCAAAAAAACTTATATAATTTAACTTATATAATATAATATTTTTTTTATAAACCAAAGTAGCTATTCGTGTATTCTTTTTGAGCAAATAAGTCCCCTTGCTGGAGATTTTTTGACGTTTTCTTTTAATTTCTAGTTTCCACCAATCGTAGACCGTTCAACTCCCTTACTTGGTGCCCTTCTCACCGTAAAACTGAAAGTTGCTGAAAACTCAGTTTCCTCGTGTGAAAGGGGACTAAGTTCACCGCAGCAATATGAATACCTCTATGTTAAAAAGTGAATATCTCCGCATAAGATTTAGATCACTTCCAGGGCCAGTTTGTTCACAGTGGGTTAAATCTGCACCACCACTTTAACAGGTTCTAATTAATTGGTGCTAATCAATGGAAATCGGCTGATTATCGATTACTATGATTAACAGCTCAAATTTTGATTTGCCTAATACAAATTATGTTCGATGATTTACCAATTGCATTAATCCATGATTAAATATAATCAACTATTGAACAAACTAGCCCTCAGTTTCAAATTAAAAATAAAATTGAGTCGTTTTTTCGTTGAAACGGCAAGATCAAATATCTAAAAACTCAATAGCACATACATAAGGACGCTTCTCATAAATCACAATGAAATTCAATAACCTAAAGAGTCTGTCTAAAGACCCGACAGCGCGTACGCGAAAATGATTTCGCGTACGCGAAATTGAGTGATTCTCACTTCAATGTTTTATTTGCTTGCTTACAGAAATACAGTGCTAGCACCCATCATTACCTCGCATAAACAGTGAGGTATGTATGGGGGGGCATGCTGCCCCCCTGCAACCCCCCTGCTTGGGCTCACTATAGGATTTGGGGTAGGTGCGCGGTTAGGTGTATGCAGTTTCTTTTGCATTTAAAGAATCAGGGGAGTTAAAGCCAACCTCGCAACTACCCCAAATCCTATAGTTTCACGTACGCGAAACTGATTTCGCGTACGCGATAACATTTTCGCGTACGCGCTGTCGGGTCTTTAGACAGATTCTAACCTAAAACAAATGCATACAAAGCATTTTATAAAAAAGATTAGGCAGCATAAATGTTCAATAAATTCAATAAATATTGCACGTGTTGGTCGTCTAACGCGATTTATTAAAGTATAAACCGCAATTTAGATATCGGTACTTTTTAATAATTTTTTAAAAGTTTTAAAGGTTTACAAAATTTCTTACCGGTTCTTCTGTTGTTGGGGATAAAGTAGATCGTGGACGACGCGATCCCGTGTACTCCCTGTCCTTGCTTTCTTCGCTCGAGGTTCTTCGACCTCTGCTTTGACTATCAGACATGGTTAACAGTAAAATTCACAAAAAACACCTTTAAACAAAAAATATTTAAATTTATTAACAATTAAAATGGATTTATACGTACCGAAATAACTATCTTTTTTGTTTAATGTTTACTTAATTCACAAATAAATAAAAAGGTGACGCTTTTCAAAGATTGAATACATCTATCTGTCTCCCACGACCAGTGAAAATAATACTACCACTACCAGATAAAAATAATTCTCCAAAAGTAATGGCTGATTTCCACAGAATGGAATATCTTAGTGGAGACATTTTAAACATATTCAATGGCCGCGTTCATGTTTGTATCCAAAGCGATCTGGATAGCTTTGTGTTGTTGTAATCCCTTGTAAAATCACAGCTGATGACAAAGCAGCTGTTGGCGAAAAAAAATCTCAAGCTATCCTAAAAATTCTGGGATACTCATCTATCCTATCACCTATGGGAAATGTCAACAACAGCTGATTTGCGTTCAGAAACATACTGGATACTCGAGTATCTTAGGGCCAGTTGTACAATAGTGGTTCAGCCTCGGTTCAAGATTTTAACTCACCGATTTCGGCGGATTAAATTAGGTTCAACGCTGGTTCAAGTATGTAATTGGTTATTATCACACACTTGAACAGTAAACCACTTTGAAACTCAATTAATCCGCCGGAATCGGTGGATAAAAATTGCTGAACCACGGTTTAAATATTTGTACAACTGGCCCTTAGATAGGCTATCCTAGTGCAACCTGAACGCGGCCAATATTATTCATCCCTAAAGCCTAGTACGCTGCTGATGCGAAACGAAAATTTCCTGTGATCTCCAAACAGACAACGAAACGCTTGCGAAAGCACAACGGAAAATATCCTTGGAGAGTTTCACTAATTCCAAAAACAAAATCAAACGTAAACGCAAAAAATCAGAGAAACCCATGATGTAGAAAATGATAAACAAAAAAAAACACAAATAAAAATCAAATGTCATTTTTCCGCACACAATAAATAGTCTGTATAATTAATTCTGTGCGAAAAAGGAGCGGAGACTTCTGCAAAACGAAAAGCAGAACGAAATTTTCCGTTTATGATTTCGTTGTGTCATTTTTGTATGGGATTTTTCGTTTCGCATCAGCAGCGTACTAGGCTTAAATCTACACGAGAGGAGCATAGTGGTGTGTTTTTTTCCAACCCCGGAGGGAATGGAAAAAAACGGTATCGGGAAATAAGCGACACCAGGCGTGTTTTTTTGCAAGCCCGAGGGGAATTGGATGAAAAAAACGAAGTCGGTGCTAAACAATTAACATGTTAAATGCAACAACAACTAATCCCCGAGAATTCTCGGGTTTAACTTAAGCGCACAGAAAAACTGTGTTACCGGCATAAATTACATACATGTTAGTAATGTTTTTTTGCAAGCCCGGGGGGAATTGGATGAAAAAAACGACGTCGGTGCTAAACAATTAACATGTTAAACGCAACAACAACTAATCTCAGAGAACTCTCGGGGTTTAACTTAAGCGTACAGAAAAACTGTGTTACCGGCATGAATTACATACATGTTATCGATATTTTGTATGAAAACTCCATCAGTCGTATTTATAAAATTTTTGTTTACTTAGGGCCAGTTGTACAAATATTTAAACCGTGGTTCAGCAATTTTTATCCACCGATTTTGGCGGATTAATTGAGTTTCAACAGTGGTTTACTGTTCAAGTGTGTGATAATAACAAATTACATACTTGAACCACCGTTGAACTTTAGTTAATCCGCCGAAATCGGTGAGCTAAAATCTTGAACCGAGGCTGAACCACTATTGTACAACTGGCCCTTAGACACGTCCAACTATTTTCAAAAAGTCGAAATATGCTTTATTTAATAAAAATAAATATCACATTATTCACGGTTAAGACAATCTACTCTTGTGTCTCAGTAGTCAGCCATATGACAACAATAAACTAGGTTTTGGAACACATTTTCCAAAGTTGGACAGTTGTCTAAAGTTAGACAACTTTTATAAATAAGACCACATGTTTTTTTACTGTCATGGCGTCGCTAATCCCCGCTGTCGTTTTTTTCAACCAATTCCCCCCGGGCTTGCAAAAAAAAAAGCCTGTCATAGACGACTATGAAGAGGAACGGAGCGAGAAAGTTCCGACATCCAACATCTAAACGAACACACCAAAAAGTTTCTGTTCAAAATTCAGATGGCGTTGTAGTTGGCTTGGCGGGTAATTTTCTTTAAATAAAACAAACTGAAGACGAAAGGAAACACTTCTTTCCACTTAAAAGTAAATTGCTCTATTTGTGTTTTTGGCATAATAAATAAAAGTTTTGATAAATTAATAACGAATCCCGAACTGTTGTGTCTTATTTCAAATACTATTTTACTCAGTGGGAACATTTTAAGTCGTATAGTTTACGACAAAGCCTGTTATCGATAGTTTGTATGAAAACTCCATGTTTTTTTACTGTCATGGCGTCGCTAATCCCCGCTGTCGTTTTTTTCAACCAATTCCCCCCGGGCTTGCAAAAAAACACTGAAACAACTGAAAGGCGCATCCAGTAAAACAGGTAAATTTTAGGCGTGTTTTTTTTGCAAGCCCGGTGGGAATTGGAAGAAAAAAACGACGTCGGTGTTTAAAAAATTACATGTAAAAAACAAAAACAACTAATCTCCTGCTCGCTTAGCTAATCCCAGAGAATTCTTGGGGCTTAACTTATGGCGTGTTTTTTTCCAAGCCCGATGAAAAAAACTATTCGGGGATTAATAGTTTACATGTTAAATGCAACAACAACTAACCCCAATGGGTTTAGCTAAACCCAGATAATATACGGGGCTTAACTTTAGCACTTAGAAAAACTGTATTACCGGTGGGAATTACATACTTGTTAACTCCATTTTTTTTTTCTGTAATGGCAGCAGTAGGTGCGTTTTATTGGTAAATTTATAGCTAGCACAGTAAAATTTCCCTCGGTGAAAAATAGCCGTGTTTTTTTGCAAGCCCGGGGGGAATTGGATGAAAAAAACGACTTCGGTGCTAAACAATTAACATGTTAACTGCAACAACAACTAATCCCAGAGAATTCTCGGTCTTAACTTTAGCGCACAGAAAAACTGTGTATACCGGCATGAATTACATACATGTTATCGATAGTTTGTATGAAAACTCCATTGGTCTTATTTATAAAAGTTGTCTAAAGTATTAACTACATTCAAAACTTTTTACAAAAAGTACAAATGTGAAAAAATACACACATACTCTAGCGACATCTCCTTTCAGATATTTTTACCAAAACTGCCATTTTGCTGAAAAAACCCTAGCACCATCTGAATGAAAAATTTTGTTCCCCTAAAATTTCCCACCCAGTGGTGACATCTGTTAGTCGATTTTTAAACTGATTATTTATGTGTGTTGGTGTTTTACTTTTGTGCAAAAGTAAAAGTTAAGCCTCAACTACATAAGCCAAAAAAGTGAAAAAGTGCAAAAGTGAACATTTTTAAATTGATTTTGTGATAGTTTTTCTGACTAGAAAACTTATAAAAATGATGCAGAAAGCTTAAATTTTGGTTTAAAAACAAATTTGTGTATTCTTTTTCACAAAACAACGGCGCTAGCGGTAAAAAAAATATTAGCCGTGTTTTTTTGCAAGCCCGGGGGGAATTGGATGAAAAAAACGACGTCGGTGCTAAACAATTAACATGTTAAATGCAACAACAACTAATCCCGGAGAATTCGCGAAGCTTAACTTAAGCGCACCGAAAAACTGTGTTACCGGCATGAATTGCATACATGTTATCGATAGTTTGTATGAAAACTCCATGTTTTTTACTGTCATGGCGTCACTAATCCCCGCTGTCGTTTTTTTCAACCAATTCCCCCCGGGCTTGCAAAAAAACACGCCTATTTTTACTTTTGTACTTCAGTACTTTTTGGCTTATGTAGTTAAGCCTTTAGGACCGCTTTAACTTTTACTTTTGTAAAATTTGAGAAAGAAGATAGGATTTTGTAGTACGTTGAAAAAGACAAATTATTTTGTTCACTTTTGTACAAAAGTAACTTGAATGTAGTTAAGCCTTAACTTTGGACAACTATCCAACTTTGGAAAATGTGTTTAAAAACCTTGTTTATTGTTGTTTTATAGCTGCCTAACTAAGACACAAGAGTAGATTATCCCTACCGTGAATAATATGATATATATTTTTATTAAATAAAGCATATTTCCACCAATTTGAAAATAGTTAGACAGTTTCTAAGTAGACAAAAGTTTGATAAATACGACTGCATGTTTTTTTACTGTCATGGCGTCGCTAATCCCCGCTGTCGTTTTTTAATCCCCGCTGTCGTTTTTTTTCCCCAGGCTTGCAAAAAAACACGCCTGGCCTCGCTAATCCCCGATATCGTTTATCAACCACTTACCTCCGGGATTGTAAAAAAACACAAGGCACTAGACGGAACTGCACTTCAGCGACACCGTGCGCACTTTCGCACGAAACTGAACGAAACTTCACGTCGCGACACAGTTGCTCAGATTACCAACTTTGTCGCATAGTGTCGCGCCGTGAAGTGCAGATGTCGCTTAGTGCAATATAGCTCATACAATTTCCTACAAATAAGTCGTGAAGTTCTGTTCCGCTAAAGTGCAGTTCCGCCGAGTGCGGTCTTAGCTTTAAGCTCACAGAAAAACAGTGTTAAGGATCCCCCACACCAACGGGAATTTTCGGTGGCGACGACGAAAACAATAGGTTTGTTCAGTGAGGAAAAAGTTAGAACAGAACAGAACAGGACAGAACAGAACAGCACAGATTCGTGAAAAACGTCAGAACAAGGTAGAACAGAAAATGGCTACCTACGTTGTCACTAAAAAAGCAACAAAAAATTTTCGGAGCATATATGCTTGTCACAAATTCACAAATATACGTCTTAAAACTAAAATTACTTCATGAAAATAGAATCAGAATTGATTAAAATACACTTTTGAAAGAGTTAAGCAGAGATTCAAATAAAATCTATCAAAAAAACAAACTACTTTCATTAAAAAAATCACAACATCTGATTTTGACAGTTTTCACAAATCTGTTCTAACTTGTTCTACCTCAAAAGCAAGTGCAGAAAATCCTGTTCTAAAGTGTTCCAAACTGTTCCAAACTAGCTCATTGAACAGCAATCCAGAACAGTTCAGAACAGAAAATTTCTCATTGAACAGCAAAATCTTGTACTTTTCTGTTCTAAAGTGTTCTAAACTGTTCCGAACAGCCTCATTGAACACACCTAATAATAGCCGTGTTTTTTTGCAAGCCCGGGGGGAATTGGATGAAAAAAACGACGTTGGTGCTAAACAATTAACATGTTAAATGCAACAACAAATAATCCTAGAGAATTCTCGGGGTTAAACTTAAGCGCACAGAAAAACTGTGTTACCGGCATGAATTACATACATGTTATCGATAGTTTGTATGAAAACTCCATGTTTTTTACTGTCATGGCGTCGCTAATCCCCGCTGTCGTTTTTTTCAACCAATTCCCCCCGGGTGTGCAAAAAAACACGCCTAATAACAACGTGTTGTTTTCATTGACAATAGGCGTGTTTTTTTGCAAGCCCGGGGGGAATTGGTTGAAAAAAACGACAGCGGGGATTAGCGACGCCATGACAGCAAAAAACATGGAGTTTTCATACAAACTATCGATAACATGTATGCAATTCATGACGGTAACACAGTTTTTCGGTGCGCTTAAGTTAAGCCCGGAGAATTCTCCGGGATTAGTTGTTGTTGCATTTAACATGTTAATTGTTTAGCATCGACGTCGTTTTTTTCATCCAATTCCCCCAGGGCTTGCAAAAAAACACGGCTAATGTGTTGTTATTGTTGTTTTCGTTAACGCCACCGAAAATTCGCGTTGGTGTGGGGGAACCTTAACAGGCACGAATTACTAGGCGCATTGACCTATTATATATGGACTGCTAGTCGAACGTCATTTCCATACAAATTCCGAAATGAAAATGGTTCCACCTCTCCCTAGTGACATGAGCGCTAAGAAAGGACACGCGGCAAAGAGAGGTAACTATTTTCAGTGCCATCTGTTGCTACTTTGTCTGAGCAAGCTTTTTTTGCCATAGAAACTACGGACATCTATTGTTATTTCTTATAAAAAACTGAGCCATCTGTTTTTGCTAAAATTTATATTTTTTGACGTTTGTGTATAATTTTAATTTTCATTTCACATTTTGCGTCGTAGTCTTCCACACGAAAACCCTTCATGATGTTTTTATTCAAGAAAAACCAACATAAAGTTACTTCAACTATGTTTTTAATTTGTGATAAAACCACACACCATCAATTTATGAGAAAAAAAAAATTCAAAATCGTTGAAACGATTTGAAAAGAAGTTGAACGCGTTGCATCAAGTGTGAGAGCATCGAAAAGTAAAAAAAAAGCAGAAGAATAAAGATAAGCAGAACCCGGATCAAATGGAGGAACAAAAGCCCATCCAAAACGACACCACCAGCCCAGTGCCGACCGAGGAAGTTGCTTCAAGGACGCCAGTTGTTGAAATAACTAAGCAAACTGAGTAAGGAGTAACAAGATAAACTGCATGCAATTCTGATTCCAAAACAAAACAACGCCGAGATTTTTGAAGTTCTGGGAATAAGATTAAGCCATCAGTTACTGGCATGGAGGATGCTAAAAATAAATAAATTTGTTAAAATTTAAAAAAAAATTATAAAAATTAAAATCCAAACCCAAGCCATTCCTAAACGAGTCGAACCTTTTTGCCTAGGTCTTCATGCTTTGTGAAAACAGCCAAAGCGCAAAGTTTCACAGAATTTTATAACTTTTTTCACAGATACATATGCGTTCAAAATTATGCGGTGGAATTAATACATTTAATTTATTCATAATCTTTTATTTATTTTTAATGTTTTCTAAAATGACAAAAAAGAAAAACAAACAAAAATGAATGAAAAAACGAATGAAAAAAAAAATCAAGCACAAAAGTGTCAAAATGTTTCACCGTGTTTTCCGCTTGTCCTCTGTTAGCGCTAGAAGCGTTTAGTTATCGGTTGAACCATCGTGAAGTTGGCTCCTGGCAGTCCATATATAGTAAGTCAATGACTAGGCGTATTTTTTATGTAAATTGGGCCTAAGGTTTTGGTGTGGTTCTGGCGTGGTTGCAAGTCACTTTGTGTAATTTGCATGGTCTCTTTAGGCCAGGCGTGCACCTGCAACTTAACAGTTTGGTTCCAATTTAAGCACTATTCGGGCTTATATGGAAGTGCGCGAGTTAAGGTTACTGCTTTTGAATTAATTAAAAAAAACAAATTCTTTCAGTCATGCGGCACCAAGCCAGGTTTATTAATAACTCAAAACAAAAATATTACATTTGGGGTTTTTATATAATTAATTTGTCGAATCGACAATGCTGTGAGGCAGCGTGAGAATAGTTTATGTTATATTATGTTACAGTTACAAAAAGAAATATAAAATGATTTAGGTTGTTATTTGATAGTGGTGATGATGGGGCGAAATGTGTTGTCGCTGTAGAGGTAAGGCGACGTTGTCCTCATGCCAATGACCGGGATGGAGGTCAGGTATGTAACTCCTCCCCCCCTGGAGTGAGCTACGGTCGAAGAGGCTGTAAGCGTCTTTTGCCAGAGCTAACAATATGTTTACTGCTGGAATCTGTTTGTTATTTTTGCTGGTGTCGGATTTTGATGCTGGCTGATCGTTGGAAGTGCGGTTTCTCACAAGGTATGCTATGATTAGGAATCCGATGATTGTGGAAATGATAGTGTAGTCGATGATCTGTCTTTTATATGTACTTTTTTCAGGTAACTTATTGCTTCCTTGTTTTCGAAGTGGAAGTTCTGTAGAGTTTGAAGGTTGTGGGATGATGAGGTGTTCATTTTGTTGAATGATATGGGGTAGATATGCACTTCGTCCAGGAACATCTTGCTTCTGCTCTCGTATGTTATTTTATTGATTTCGATACTGCAGTTTGTGAAATGGATCATGAGTGTGCCTTCGAGTTTTTGTAATTCCGGGCCACATGTTGATCTAACTTCCGTTTCTGGGATGTTTATTAAAAGGATGTAGTTGGGTTCGGGTTGGTAGATCTGATGTTTTTGGTTCACGTCTATTGTTTTGCAATATGCAGGTTTGTTGGTGATTAGGTTGGCGATACAGTTTTTTTCGACATTGGCCTCCTGGTTTCTTTCTTCCTTACAGTAGAATATTTTTTCTATTTGTTCACATTTTTTATCAAAATATTGAATTTCTTTATTGGTAAGGGTGCAAAAGGACTTGGTATCGAGTAGCTTGTTTTTAATTGGAATGGGGGTTAAATGGAAAAAGGAGGATATTTAATTTTTTAGGGAAGGTATTTGTACGTTAAAGATTATATTTTAGTGGTTATAGTAGGCTTGAAGCCCCAATAGTTCATATATGTGTTCGTCTGATTTAATATTTACTGACTGGTTTTGGAAAAGATCATAGATAAAGGTTAATTCGTCCGTGTTTAAGATATGTTTGGATACAATATTTAATTTCGCGAGGATTATGGCTTCGGAAATGATAGCTAGATGATTATCTAGTAGTTCGATATTAAAGTTAATCTGATTTAAGTATTGAATATATCTGATCAAGTTTTCTTCTGACCTAATCTTGTTGCCTAAAGTTTTTTCAGTATTTGTTAGGTACTTCTCAATAAATTTCTGTTGTGTATTTATGTGGTTTGTGATATTGTCAAATCTGTCTATCATTTGTTTATTGAGTTTATCTTGACTATATCCTTGTTCTTCAATATCATTTTGTTTTTGTGATATAGTTCTTCAATTTTTTTATTTATGAATAGAGCATCGTCAGCATCCATATTTCCTGTTATACTTTTTACGACTGTTCCTAAGCCATTTATGAGTCCTCTTTTTTGTCTTAAATTAGGTGTTAATGTTTTAAACTTTGTCCGTAGTTGTTCGTATTTGATTTTAATCACGTTAAGTGAGTCGTTAAAGCCGTCGATTCTGTCGAAAATTTTCAAGGAGTTACCTATTGTCATAATGTTTTCTTCGTAATTTTCCAAGCGTATTATGTGAATTAAATTTGTGTACGTCTTTATTGTTCTGGCGGTTCCTAGTTTCATTGTCAGAAGTCCGTGATTATTTATCAGGACTTGTATTTCCATTTTCTGGGTATTGGTCGTTGTTATTAGTAGAATGATGATTGCCAACCTGAAATTTACGTCTTCTTTTTATTTTTGATTTATGCAATTTTTGGGTATTATTAGTTAGAACTGTGACTATCCTATTATTTTTTATTTTATGCCTACTGAATCTGGGAGTAAGTTTATTCCTTCTATTTTCTTTTCTATATATGAACGATCCTGCTTTTGTGCTATATGGTTTTTCTCTATTTAGGTTCAATTTAGTTATATTTTTTACTATCTGATTCCCTGCCTTTTCTTTGATAGAGGGGAATAGTTTTGCTTGAAATTCATTTAATTTATTAAGGTATTCGTGAACATTATTATATTTTATGTTCTTGAATTTGTATGTCCTTCCATAAAAGAGTTCGGATGGTGTCAGTTTGGTTGTAGAGTGGATGGAGTTATTGTAAGTTATCAGAGTTTCGTTTAGTATGTCGTCATGGTCTCTATTCCTATGTTTTGTGTAAATGAGTCTATAAATTTCTGTGAGGGAAGAGTGGAGTCTTTCAATTGGGGAGTTGCTGCTTGATTGTTGTAATGACGTAACATGTTGGGTTATATTGTATTGATTGATAAAATCTTTAAAAACAGTTGAAGTAAATTCGGCTCCTTGATCTGAAATAAGTTTTGTTGGAATGCCGTAGAGGCTCATAAAGTGAAGGAGGGATTTAATTATTGTTAAACTATTTCTAGCCGGGATTTTATATGCGGCTGCAAATTTAGAAAATTTGTCTATTATCGTTAGGATCTTTTGGTTATTGATACTGTAAATATCGATATGCACGATGTCTAGAGGTTTTTCGAGTTTTTTTGGAACTTGGTACTCTATTTTTTGGGGTTTCCTGTCATATTTAAGGTTTTGGCAAGAATCACAATTATTTATGACTTTAGTTATTTTCTTTTTCATAAACGGGAAGAAAAAGTCACGTTTAAGGTGTGAATAGGTCTCGTTAATACCTCTATGGTTATTTTTTATGTGGTAGTCATTAATCAATTTGTCTTGGTCATCATCTTCAAGTATGTCTTTTAGTATTTCTGTAATACGTTACCTTGAAAGCTTTATTATTAGAGAAATATTTTGAGTACACGCTTTAGACAATTTTGAATGTTTCGTTGTCCGTATGTATAGCGCAGTATTTATTTGGGGGCATACAATTTTTGAAAATAGTGATCATGCTATTTTCTGAAAATTGTTCTCTTTTTATGACTCTCCTTTGTTTGTTCTTAAACAACATTTGTAGTTGCATTGGTTGGTCTTTTTCGTTTGTTTCTAGAATTAGTTGGATATTAAATTCGTTCAGAGGTCTTTCTGAGATGTATATATGATCATCAAGGTTTTCAATAGCTGAATGGATTGTGGAACCACTTGAACCAGGGATGTTATTTGTCTCGTTTGTATTGAGTTCTATTGGATTGTCTTCGTTGCCGATTTTGATTCTGCTAAGGGCATCAGCATTTAGATCTAATTTGCCTTTTTTGTAGACAATTTCATAGTCAAATTCTTCGAGCTACAAGCGCCATCGGACTAATTTGGAATTAGGATCTCTTAGATTCATTATCCATTGCAAAGGTTTATGGTCTGTAACGATTTTGAATTTATGACCAAGTAAATAGGGGCGGAAGTATTTTGTTGCCCAGACGATCGCTAATAACTCTTTCTCTATAGTAGAGTAATTACATTCAGAGTCCGTTAAGGTTCTGCTGGCGAAACAGATGGGTTTGTCGCTACCTATAGTGCCTTGGGATAGGACTGCCCCTATAGCGAAATTGCTAGCGTCGGTGGTAAGAATGAAAGGTCTAGAAAAATCGGGGTACTGTAAGATTGGATCGTTGATCAGGAGGTCTTTACACATTTCAAAGGTTGCAACGTATCTTTGATTGAGGTTAATTATTTTTCCTTTTTTTAGGCACTCCGTAAGAGGTTTGGTTAGTTTTGCGAAGTCCTTAATGAACTTCCGGTAATATCCCAGTAGTCCTAAAAATGACTATTTCTTTCTGTGTCTTTGGGATTGGAAATTCTTTTACTGCCTTGATCTTGTCGGGGTTGGGCTTTACCCCGTCTCTAGTGATTATATGCCCGAGGAAGGCTGTTTCTTTTTGAAGGAATTTTGTCTTATCTAGTTGGACTTTGAAATTAAAGTCTTGAAGCCTTAGAAAGACTTTCTTTAAATTTTCGAGATGCTCCTGCAGGGAGGTTGAAATGATGATTATATCATCTAGGTAAACCAAACAGGCTTTTCCCACAAGGTCGTTTAATACATGGTCCATCACTCTCTGGAAGGTAGACGGCGTTTTTAAGGCCAAACGGCATTCGCACAAACTCGAAGTGACCCCCCATCGACTGTAAATGCCGTTTTTTGTATGTCTTTTGGGTCCATCTCGATCTGATGGAACCCGCTTGCCAAGTCTAAAGTGGAAAAGTACATACATTTCCCTAGCTTATCTAGGATCTCCGTGATGTTCGGGAGTGGATACTTGTCACTAATTGTTTTTTCGTTTAGACGGCGATAATCAATTACAAGTCGCCATTTTTTTGTGGGAATATCTTTTCCCTTTGGGACTACCCAAACCGGGGAACTCCACGGTGAATGACTTGACGGATTATTCCTTGCCTGAGTAACTCTTGTACTTGTTTCTGAACCTCCATTTTGTGTACGCATGGATATCTGTATGATTTAGTATATATGGGAACGTCTTCGTGGGTTGGTATTTTGTGTTTTACAGCGTTAGTGAATGTCAGGGATTGATTTTTTTGAAAAAAAAATATGTTTGAATTGTTTGCATAGTTCAATTATTGATTTTTTTTCTTCGGAATTTAAGTGGTCTAGTTTAAGCAATTTTGTTATTTCGTTATCTGAAACTTGTTCGTCATGAGCTTGTGAGTATGCTTCTGTAACATTGACTTCACAATGTTCTGCATACGAGCATACTTTAACAGGTTGTTCTAGGAGAACGTTTTGCTCTTCGTTTGAAGTATTGATTACTTCGAGAATAATATACCAATTTTTTGCAACATAGATACCTTCTAAGATGGAGACGCTTGATCTAATTTCAGTAGGGCGAATGAAAATATCACCATTTTGAACGTTTACAGGGAAACGACAAATCATTTTCGTGTTCGGAGGTATAATGTATTGGGAAGATGTAGAGTTTGGTTAGAGAAGAAGGGGAATATTGGCATCTTTTGTAATCAGAATTTGTTTTTTTAGGTCTATTTTAGCTTTGAGTTGGGTAAGCATATCAAGACCGATTAGGCCATCGAAGTATCCATGAAATTTAAATTCTAGAAATCTGAATGTGCCATGCGTTCTAAATTCGGGAAAGCAGGGGAACAATATTTCTCTATTGATCGTGTGCTCTTTGAAAATAGTTTTTATAATGGTTTTATCAATAGGGTTTTGAAATTTTGGGTCGGCAAATTCAGGGTTGATAAAGGATGAGGATGCACCAGTATCGATTAGGAATCTTAGTGGTCTTCCGAAAGGTGAGGATATATTTATATATGGTAATATATTTCCGTGTTTATTGACGTCTATAAATCCGATAGGTTCCCAGAGGCTAGTTGATGAAAATTTTCGGTGTCTTCCGGATGGTTTGTTGCGTGGAATGCCTCGAGGTTTTGTTGAAACTGTTCGTTGTAGTAATTATCCAGATTTTGGTACGGGTTTTCTATTTCAAGGTTTGGATAGTTAACGGGCTCTTCTTGGTATTCGTACTCGGGGTATGCTAGGGTTTCTGGGTGTTCTACGTTGATATTGTGCAGTTCTCTATTGGTAGTGTTAGAAGGACCTGTTCGTCCAACAGGGTTACTTTGGGTGTTGGTATTTCGAGCTTGAGCTGTAGGGCTGAGTTTTGAATATATTGTACTAGTTTCCATTGGTTCGATTGCAGGTTGTTTCTGTCTAAATGAAGTTTGACCAGAGCCTGGGTTTTTAAAGGGTTTATTGAGATAGGGGTTTCCTTGTAGGTTTTGCCCTATCATAGGATTTGTATAACTGTTGGTGAACGGTGTTCGTTGATTTTGTCTTATTTGTGGGTGGAAGAAGTTAGAAGGGTTATGTAGCTGTTGTACTGGTCTATTACGTAGATTACCATTATATTCTTGGTTAAATGTTTGGGGATTTAATCTTGGTCGATAATTGGAGTAAAAAGGGGTGTATATCTGATCTTGGATTTGCTGAAAAGTTCTAGGGAAGGCTTGGAAGGCGTTTTACATCTGATTTGGGGTTTGTTGAGGGATTCTAGAGAAAGCCTGGAATTGGTAAGTGGGAAACGAAAGTTTCTTTATAGGTTCGTATTTCAGTATGAAATATTTTGTTCTTTTGTGCAATACACTGATCTCTATATACACTGGATAGTGTATTCATACAAAATTTTTGAGGCAAAAATATAGTCGTGGCCGGTACCCTCATATAACAGTATAACAGCGGCGCCAGCGGAATGGACGCTACTGGACCTGCATTTTCTTATATTTTTTTCAATATTTACATCCGAAATGTTTGTTGACATCAACTGATATCAAATAAATGCTCAATTTCGGCAAATATCTTCAATCACTTTCTTCGTTTGTATAGAGCGAGATATGAGGTCGTGGCCGGTACCCTTTAAAAAACTTGCCTCACTAAAACTGTTATACACTATAGGCTATTCACTATCCAGTGTATTATAGAGATCAGTGGTGCAATACCCAAAAGCTTCAGATAGGATTGAGGGTCTCATTGCCCTTACTGTAGAACTAAGTGGTTCTCTGAGTCCTGAATGGAAAGTGTTCAAACACATTTCTTTATATAAGTTATTTTGAGCAGTTACGACGTTAGCCTCGACTTCATGTATCTGAACGTGATTAGTCATGGCTGCTTGAATTTCGATTACCTCACTGTAAAAATGTTCTAAGGTCTTATTATTTTGCTTTAAGTTGTGTAAGTCTCGTATAAGGGACGTCTCGTTTCGTTTGTCGGAGTAGTGGTTAATAAGATTATCTTTAATCGAGGACCAGGATAATGTAATCCCATAAACGTTGAGGACTTCATTAGCTGACCCGACCACTTTGTTTCCAATGGCTCTTAATATCACTTGACCTAAATTTGTACCGTTGACTCCTCCGAGAAGAGACAGTATCTCTTCTACGTTCCTTATAAATTCGAAAAGTAGCTTTAACTATTTCGGGAACTTTGAGCGAGTTAAGGCTCTCCCAAATCAACGCGAAACATTCGTCGACGACAGTTTTTTGTTGTTGTTTAGCGTTGTGTGTTTGTCATATTTTTGATTATTGTGAATGATTCGCTACGATTTCGCGTTGGTTTGGGAGAGCCTTTAATGAGGGTGAGCGTGGCTGTCGCTGCTGCCACTGCTTCTTCGTTTTCCATTATGTTAGTTTTGTTTACGTTTGCTAAATTATTGCTAAATAAATTCCTTCTTTCAGAGTTTTCAATATGTAAATCAGGGTTCTTAATTTCTAAATTATTGCTTTCGAATAAATTTTTTTTATATCGTAATCCTCGATATTATCTCCAAAAACACTTTTTATTTCGGATTTCCCGATATCTTGATTAGTTGTATTATTAAAATTTATTTTTTGACTTAATTCTGTACTAAAACTATTGGAGTTGTCTAATCACCTTTTTTGCTTTGGGTAGGGATTGTTTTTGGTCTTCGGGACTTTGAACATAAGGATGGGGGACAAAAAAAATTCGCTATTTTAGCTTACGTGATATAGAAATTCATTCTCTGTTAATTAAGAGGTGTCTTGCTCTGGTGATCGCTTGATGATTCGATATTCCTTCGAAAATGTTTGTTGCTGATGTGTTTGCACTGATCACTTAGTTGATTCAATATTCTTTCGTAAATGTTTTATTGCACTGATATATTTCGATGTTCCTTCGAAAATGTTCACATATAGAATTCGTTGCACTTCCCACTTTTTTTTTTGTTATTTTATTTTGGATTTGTATTATTTCAATATCCCAATAGTCCCATGCAACGCACGATTTTTACGATTTTTCGCGTAACCGATGTTAGATTCTTTTACAGGAGAGAGAGTTTCCGATAATCCTTCGAAAGATTCTTTTGTCTCCTCGTACCGTTCCGTTCGACTGTGCCAGTTAAGGTTACTGCTTTTGAATTAATTAAAAAAAACAAATTCTTTCAGTCATGCGGCACCAAGCCAGGTTTATTAATAATTCAAAACAAAAATATTACATTTGGGGTTTTTATATAATTAATTTGTCGAATCGACAATGCTGTGAGGCAGCGTGAGAATAGTTTATGTTATATTATGTTACAGTTACAAAAAGAAATATAAAATGATATATTATGTTACAGTTGCAAAAAGAAATATAAAATGATTTAGGTTGTTATTTGATAGTGGTGATGATGGGGCGAAATGTGTTGCAGCTGAGGTAAGGCGACGTTGTACTCATGCCAATGACCGGGATGGAGGTCAGGTATGTAACTCGCGCACATAAACTTCCGCGGGGTCTCATATAATCCTATGGTACTCAAAATCGAAACCAAATAGTTTGGTTGCAAGTGCGCGCCTGGCCTTATGGGACAATACATACACACATATGAAGAGGCGAGGGTATGGTGTGCCCTGTCATTGCCACGCCATATTGAAAACTCCAGTGGCCTTGGTTAACGTCACGCCACAATGAAATTTATAAATATGTCAAACCAAATCAAACCAAAAGAAAATAAGCATGAGGGATGACTATGAATTCAACATTAAATTCTGCGATGAGATCCAGATTTATGAAAATTTGTATAATTACATGGCCAGTTGTACAATAGTGGTTCAGCCTCGGTTCAGGGTTTTAACTCACCGATTTCGGTGGATTAACTAACGTTCAACGCTGGTTCAAGTATGTAATTGGTTATTATCACACACTTGAACAGTAAACCACTGTTGAAACTCAATTAATCCGTCGAAATCGGCGGATAAAATTGCTGAACCACGGTTTAAATATTTGTACAACTGGCCCACAGGAGGTCAGATTACTGCAATAGAAGCGTGCAAGACCAAACATGGCAGAAAATAGCCCAAAAATGTAATGCAAATGGTAGGTATTTTTTTAATTTCATTTATTCTTATTCTTTATAAACTCGCCCCCACACAAACCGCTGAGCGGCTGAGAGGATTGGCTGAAAAATGTTACGAGTCCCAGTAACAATGATGTCATTATTGCCGATAAAAATCGATTGGAGGTAGAATGTATGGGTGATATTGAAATTTGTTTGTGGAATGGTGAGACTGCTACTGTAAAAGACGTTCTGTATGTCCCGACCCTTTGTGCGAACCTTATATCCGTAAGCAGACTAACAAAAGGGGGGAACAGTGTTTATTCTCAGAAGTCGAGGTGAAATCTTCAATAAAGAGAATCCTCTGATTGTCATTGCGTTCCTTGAGTCAGATGTCTACAAGTTGGATTTGCCAACACCGATGTGCGCAAATTTTTCAGTTCGTGTCAGTCAGGATATGAATTTGTGGCATTGCCGGATGGGGCATCTCAGTTTCGATAATTTAAAAAAAAACTCAAGAACATGACAAATGGTGCTAATTTCACTGTGGCAGATAGAAACATCTCGTGTGTCGTTTGTTTTAAAGGGAAGTAAACTAGAATGCCGTTCAAGAACATTGGAACTCGGGCAACTGAGATTCTACAGATAGTTCACTCCGATGTATGTGGTCCGATGAGTGTAAATTCCATTGGAGGTGCCCGTTATTTTTTAGTATTGGTAGACGACTACAGCAGGTAAATTTTCTTATACCTGATGAAAAAAAAATCCCAGGTAAGGGAGAAGTTTGAGGAATTCATGCATGTCCAACAGGACGATCGTAGAAAAGGCCCGCTGTTTGCCCTTGGATGCAAAATTAAAAATCTAGTTTTGGGGCGAAGCTGTAACGACGGCAGTGTACATAACCAACCGTTTTCCAAGAAGAGGATTGACAGACAAGACTCCTGAAGAAATATGGAGTGGACACAAACCAAATTTGGAAGTATTCAAAGTTTTTGGTTGCCGTGCAATGGTGCGCATACCAAAACAGTTAAGAAAGAAATTTGATCCAAAGTCCAGAGAATGTCTGATGATGGGATATTGTGAAAACTTGAAAGCTTATCGTCTAGTGAACCCCAAGACAAAAAAGATATACGTAAGCAGGGATGTAGTTTTCTTTGAAAACGAATGTTTTAAGCCAACAAATAAAAGTTTAGATGGAAAGGAAACTGATTGTGTGAGTATATGCTATGACGATTCAATGGGGGATGAGTCAGAACCTCTTAACGAAAGCATATCCGAAGAGGAACCAACTATTGAATCAAAAGAAACCGATACAAATCACGAAGCAAGTTCCAGATAAAACCTATCCGATTCATCTGAAGAAACTTTTTTCTCTGAAAGTGAAACAACAATTCAGCCTGAAAGATGAAGAATATTTACCACCAGACAGTCTAGAAGTTGAAGTCTCAGAAACACGAAGATCATCTCGCGTACCGAAGCCTATACCGAGGCCTGATTTTGTGAGTATGGTAGCCGTAAGTTTGGAAGTAAATGATCCAGTCACAGTAAGTGAAGCTATGGCCCGAGCGGATGCCAACTTATGGCGTGCAACGATGAATGAGGAGTTTGAGGCTTTAAATCAAAACAAGACTTGAACGTTGGAGACGCTGCCACCTAACCGAAAACCAATTGACTGCAAGTGGGTGTTTCGGACAAAAAGAGATGCTACAGGTAATATTGTGAAATACAAAGCCCGTTTAGTTGTGAAGGGCTGTGCGCAAAGAAAAGGCGTCGATTATGGAGAAATATATTCGCCAGTGGTGCGCTACAGTTCCATAAGAGCATTTTTGGCTTTGGAAATTCACTTTGACATGAACATCGACCAGATGGACGCGGTGTCTGCATTTCTCCAAGGGGAACTCAACGAAGATATCTTCATGATTCCACCCGAAGGTATGAGTGGTGATACAACGAAGGTATGCAAGCTACACAAATCGCTTTATGGTTTCAAACAATCGAGAAGGGTTTGGAACATCAAATTGCCGTTTTTTATTATGACCCATGATCCATATGGATCATCCTGTGAAAATAAAACAACCTCATAGTGGCGAGAATCAGCAGCCTGTTTTCGGATCATGAAACTTGAACGCGATAGAGAGCAGGTTCATGTGTTGTTGTTGTTATGTATGTTATTTGATGATCCATTACCACATAGATCAATTCTGATAATAAAAAACGGGTATTGGCAGTCTTTGGAAAGTTGAAACTGGATTAGAATACATCATTCCAAAGCGCTGATCTCTGTGTTTACTACAATTTGGTGGGAAATAAAAAGGTATATGTAGCAGTATATGTGGACGAATTGTTGGTGATGTCAAACGATGTAACGATGAAAATGGACTTGAAATCAAAGTTGATGGAAAGTTTCCAAATGAAGGACCTAGGAGAAGCTCGCTTCATACTAGGTATGCAACTACAGCGGTACCATCTCTATTGACCAGGAGCAATGCATCATTCTTCAGCGCTTTGGAATGATGGATTCTAATCCAGTTTCAACTCCAGTTGATGTCAACCAGATTATTTCAAAAGAAATGTGTCCAAAAAATGAAGAAGAAACTGCAGTAATGAAAAATGTCCCTTATCAAGAATTCATCAGGGGGATAAATTTTCGCTGCTTAGTTTACACGTCCAGATTTATCGTTTCCTGTTAGCTGTTTGAGCCGATATAATCAAAATCCCGGTAAGTCACATTGGAAAGCTATTAAAAGAATTTTTCGATACTTAAAGTGTACCATCAATTCGAAGCGGTGTTTACAAAAATAGTAACAAAGATTTACTGGGCTATTGCGATGCTGACTGGGCTTAAAGGCTTAACTACATTCAACTTACTTTTGTACAAAAGTGAACAAAATGTTTTATCTTTTTCAACGTACTACAAAATCTACAAAAACCGACTGTTCTTGTTTTAATGATTGAACTACCTTATCTATGATTATTGAAATAAAAGCCATTTTATGTGGAAAATTGGGGCTATTTGAAATTTTTTTTTTGGTTAGAAATATTAATAAAATCTCAAGCTTTATTTGTCCGTCTTTTTAAACGCCTCAAAATTGAACAACATAATTTTCAATTATGAGTTTCAATGATAGCTATAACTGGTGCCTTAGTTTTAGTCTTTTATATAAAGGGTGTCCTATATTCACTCCCGCCGACAAAAACCATGGTTTTCTGAAGATATTTGAAATCGAAAAACTTAAGAAGACATTTTCTAGTCTTTTCTTCGTTTTCTGAGCATTGGTGGAGTTTATTTTTCACAAACTGAAGCTTTATAACCAACAAAGGTTACAAATTTGAAAACGAAGAAAAAACTAGAGAATTGCCTTTTAAGTTTTTTGATTTAAAATAACTTCAGGAACCCATGATTTTCTTCTGGGGAGGTTATTGTGGACATCCTGTATATACCTCAAAAGCATGCAATATAGTATATATTTATATAAGATGTAACTTAACATAAATATATTTATATTCAATAAAAATTATTAATTACTTTCAAAAATTCGTCCTTCAAAGTTTGGTGTAACGCTCCACACACCCCAACTAACATTTCAGCTTCGATTAGATTTAACTGAAAATGCTTTCTAACTTCTGTAAGAAATCTGTAAAACCTCGTTAAACATAAAAAGGAGAACATTATAGAAGCTCAAAGAACCTTTTGTAAACTTCTAAAGTGACTTCGGTACATCTTCGTACAGGTACCATGAGCATTTCTTTTAAAAGTTTGAGATTCTATAACAAGTTTTTGTTAGATCTATACAAGGTCTTATAGAACGCTATGTGATATCGAACGCTATGGCTTTTATATACCTATTAGAAGCAGATAATACAGCTCTTATCGAGGAAGTAAAAAAATAAAATAAAAATTATGTATTTTATTTCCAATTTTATTCGAAGTGTTTTTTCCTGTATTTAATATATTTTTTACCTGAAAGTATATATCACATGAGATTATTTATTAATTAATGTATTAATATATTGGAAATAATTTTAAAACACAAACGTTTTTCTTACCTCTTGGCGATCGAACCGGAACCTCCTGTGTAGAAGTCTTTCACCTTAGCCACTGCGCTATCTTAGATATATTTTGGAAGATGCAAGAACTTGATCATACTTTTCCTTTTGAGTACTTCAAAAAGCCCAGTAAATTAAAAAAAAAATAAATCAGTCTGAAAAGTGTTAAACTATGGGCAAGAAAAAAAATCAATTTTTAGATTGAACTGAATTTACCAATCGAAAACCCTCATTTTCTAATGTGGAATTTCTTTCAGTATACAGTTCCTCAATTGAAAAAATACATGCATATTATATATACGATTTTTTTCGCATGTTACATTGGCCGCGTTCGAGTGAAAGGCCGATAGGGTATCTATGTAAGATCATTTTGCATCGGATGTGTTTTCGAACGACCAAAACCAGATTGGATATATATAAGTTTGTCTGGTATTTTATATTTTATATTTATTTTGTATTTCATATATTATTTTTTTCGGTAAAAATGAAAATCTATGTAAAAAAAAACCACAAACCAGAAATCCCGCATGTTCTTGAATCCATTGCCAAAGAAAGTGAGAGATAGGCAGCTGAAAATCAGCTGACACATATTTCAGTTGCCAGCTGTTTTTTTTTTCAAAAATCCAAAAAATTTTAGGATACCTTTCAGATATATTTTGGAAAACAGCTGGTTTGTTTATGAGCTGGTTTTTCCTATAGGACAACAAAAACACCAACCAATCCAGATTACTTTTAAATTTTACTCGAACTCGACCATTGTTTGTGAAAAAAAAACAAAAAAAACAGACTAGCAAGGTTTGATATTCCAAGTTCTGCAACTTCGCATCTAGAAAAAGAAATATAAGAACGGGCATATCGAGGAAAAAGTTTTTCGTAACACATACATAGTCTGAGTTATGTATTCACAAAGGGAAGGCTTTTAGCTATTTTTTTGAGGAATGTGTTTTGAGATTTTAAATCGTCAAAATAGTAAAAAAAAAAGAAGCTTATAGTTAATTAAATAAACCAGTGAAATAAAAGTAAGTAAAGTGAATATATACAACACTTCAATGACAAAAAAAAACTACATGCGGTGCTGCGTTAAATTCAGTAAAAACAATAATTAATTAGCAGTGTAATTTTTGTTCATTTCACAGGTAAGCTGTGTCTCATATTCCACATAAAGTAAGTAAAATTACTCTGCGATACGGGCGCTCAATGCATTTGAGTGCCTTGCCAGCACCAACGAAAACTAATTCGACCCTAGACGAGAATTTCAATTTTGGCAAATACATACATAATGTAGATACCAGACAATCTTGTTTCAATCAAATTGCCTTTTTTACAGCAAAATGATATGAAATATCAATTTCCAAGTATTCTACGATAATGTATTTATATAAAAAACATCATTTCCCATTAATTTATAATTTGAGAAAGAATCAGCCCGAAAAAACTATAAACTCCATAATATTATAATTTTTTTACAATTTAACACAGCACCACATGCTGTTTTATATTTTTTTTTAATAAAGTATTGTAAGTGTTTTCACTGTTCTCACTTTTATTTCCTTTTTTTATATAGTTGAATTATCTTTTTTCACTATTTTAACGTTTGAAAATCTCTAAACACTTTTCCTTAGATCGGCAAAATGACAAATACCTTACCTATGCACCATTTAGATTATTTTTTTATTTGGTGCCTAACTCTCATGATATTTTCCTTAAAGGTTCGATAAGCAAAACCTGACAGGTCTCACCGAAGTACTCGATTAAGCCTCTATAAAAATTTTATAGAACCCTTATTAATACCTTTTGCCAGCAACCTCTATAAAAAACTCTATGGAGCTTTTATAAAGTGTCAGCTACTTTATCCCTCTATTATATCATTTAAAGAGCCTTATCAGAGTGTCAGCTCTTAACCTCTGTTAGTCTTCTTTTTTTTATTTCCAAATGGCTTAACAGAAGTTGTTATCGAACTCATGACATCTATAAGAAATTTTTTTCCACAGAAGGCCGTATAGAGCCCTTATATAAGGTAAAGCCTGCGGAATATCAATATTTCTAAGCTAAAAGAAGCTGAAATGTTAGTTGGGACATCATTAACTATGTTGCAAATGGATGATTTTGATCTTTTGAACAAAAACATCAAACTGCTGTAGTTGTCCCCAGTTGCTAGAAAACGCAGTGTTATAGCAAGCCGTTCTGCTGCCGGTATTGCTTCCCGCATGTTAGTATTCTGCTTCTTCACAATTGGCGATATTTTATGTGCCAGAAAATCAAAATCTTCTTCAGACATTCTTACAAAGTTTTTGAATAGATCCGGGTCTCTGTGGCGAAGCTGTCCTCGCAGCGTTTCAAAGAAGCCTTTGTCTAAAAATAATGGCCGAACCCAACAGGACCTTTGCGTCCTTTGTCGCCTGATTGAAGCACGATGAACTTCTTCCTCTTGATCTTCAAGAGCCAATAATGCACCTAGTAAGGCAATGTTTTTTGAAGTTGATTGCGTTCTAATTTAAATTTTTTTGGTTTCAATCACAGATTGCGAACTTTAATCTTAAAATGCAACTTAGTTTTTTCCTCCTTTTATTTTAAAAAGTCCCGTTAAATCTTTAATATTTGGAAGTCGTGTAAATCCTTGTCATTAAAATGAAAAAAATACTGACAAAGTGTCAACCAGTCATTATTTAAGTTCCGTGTAAACGCATGTCATTAATGAAATAATGTGTGCAGTATTTTGGCAGTAAAATCTTTGTATATAAAACCTATAGTACTACCATGAGGTTGAAAATTTTATCTTTATGTGTGGACGCTACGTGGCGCAAGAATAGCAAAACTTGACAATGGAGAGTTAAAGTGGAAGAAAATACTAAAAGGAAAAGCAAAAAATAGAAGGAGAGGGTTGTATTATTGTGATTCTGACAACAAAAGGGGGAATAAGGGAGATAGCTAAATCAGAAGTTATCGTCATGACAACGACAACAAAAAACTCATGTCCATGCTGTGAAAACGGTATATACATATAAAAATATAGCTATGACAATTTTATATGGATTATACGGTATACTTATGCATAAATTAAAGAATACAAGATTATGCCATTTGATTTTCTGTCTTCTTTTTCTGACGTACCTATTTTGAGAAGAAAAAATTTTCCAGCCGGGGATCTTTCGTGTGAGAATAATAATAATTTGTTCAAAAAACTTACATTTTATGTTTTTCAAAAATAAAATGAGAATTTGTTTAACAAATTATTATTATTCTCGCACGAAAGATCCTCGGCTGAAAAATTTTTCCTTCTCAAATGACGTCACAAAAAGAAGACAGAAAATCAAATGGCGTAGGTAATCTTGTATTGGATTATATGGGTCGAATTTGTTTTCGTTGGTAGGTAGGTAGGTATTATGTTCTTTTTTTTCGTTGTTGCCTTTTTTCACTATCTAGGTAGGTATAATCTATATTATGTCGTATGGGAATGGCAATGTTGCGAAATTTGGTTGTTTTGTTCTATTGGTAGGTATTGTAATAACATAATTTAGTTTTTCAAAAACGTCACATTTTATTGCAACTTTTGGCAAAAATATTATAAAAAAATCAAAAATGTATATTTTTTAATACCAATTTAAAATTAAATTCTTTCATTTTTTATCATTTTTTTTTGGAATAAAAATAAAAATATACCTTATAGGTACCTACCTAACTTATAGTCTAATAAGTCGTTAGGTACATAGGTACCTATAAGGAAAATTTTATTATTCGTTTTTTTTTTTGAGGTTCCCCGATAGGCCTATTCCTCTCTATTACTACGTTATAGATTATGTATAGATATATAAATATATATATATAAATAATATATAAATATAAATGTTATGTTTAAATAATAATAAAATATCAAGATAGATGAAGATAAGTTGAACACATGTAGGTATTAAAAAAAAGTTTTTTTTACAGGTGGAAATCTTCATGTTAATAAGGGATTAATTTAAAATTCGTTTTTTTGTTTATCATTTTTTTTTTGATTCAAAGTTTAATTTTATCATGCTGATAATTTTGTAAATATCAAATTTTGTAAACATTTTTAAGAAAAAAAACTGGTACGCATTTTTTTAGTAACAAAAACTAATTAAAATTTGTTTTAATTCAAAATTTAATTTTTTTTAATTTATATGCTGATAATTTTTATACCTAGGTATATAAAATTTTGAAAAAAATTTTAAGATGAAAAATTTGTACGCAATTTTTAAGCAACAAAAACTAATTTAACAGCCACTTACTTACGGACATATTATTCACTCGATACATCCAGATTAAAACTTAAATCTGAATTTAAAGTATACAAATTCAATGTAAATACACCTGGATTTATGTTTCAATCTGGATATATCGAGTGAATAATATGGGCGTTAGACAACGGACACGGTTGTCTAAACCTTGGCTAATATAACACTTTATTTAATAAAATAAAGCATTTTTCTAACTACTACGAACTATTTTGATCTGTTAAGGCACTGTATAACTGAAAAATCTAATAAATACGCCTGTTAGATTTTTGTTTCGATTGGCAAACAACCAATATAATCGAATTTAGATACCTATATAAAAATTTTTTTTTTGCAATTTTATTTTTAAATATCTTAAAAAAAAATTAAAAAAAAGTTTGTTCATTTATTTTTGTTCTCAAAATTTTATATTATTAATAATCAATTTTTTGAGAAAATTGATATAAAAACAAGTTTCTATACTTTTTTTCAGAATAATTTGTCATTTTGGCAGAAAACTTAATTTCAAGAAGTAGCAACCATAGTTTCAATTTATATTTTTTCATAAACATATATATTAGGGTGGAGCGTCGATGTATGGAGAAAAATAAAAGTTGTTGTATCAATTTCGTTTCGATGAGTAGAATAACTTGACATTAAAAAAAAGTTTGGATTAAGTCTTTAGCCCTCTACCTTAGCTCAAAGTTTCGACTTTTTGGAAAAAAAATTTTTTTTTCGGAAACGGTAAAATTATTTCACAAGTTTGAAATAAATTATATGATATCATTCATGAAAAAGGAAAAATACAAATTATAATATATTAACTTTATTTTTAGACAAATAAATTAACACAAACTGGAAAATAAAAACTTAAAAATTCATAATACGCCATTCAGAAACTAACCCAATTAAACTTTTTATTTTTCAAGTTTTTTTAGTTCTATCCAACAAAGGGGGTGATGTGACTTGCAACTCGCTCAAGATAAAAAAAGATTTCCATAGCGCAAATATATGAAAAAATTGAATTTATGTAGCGCCTTTTAACATATATCTCGAGAACGGCTAAACATACAATATAAGTTGTTGTACATTTTTTATAGGAAATTTAATTATCTTTCTTTTTACTAAAAATATTTGTTGTAGGTTTTATAATTGCGGAAATACAGAGCAAAGCAAAAAAATGTATGACTTTTTTTCTAATTTTGCAAAACTTTGACCTGTGGTAGAGGGCTAAGAAAAGCAATTTTTATTTTTTTCATTTTTTACGGGTAGCTTACGTAATTACGCAACTTTTTAGTGCTATTCGAAAAGCTAAATCGGAAAAAATATTTGACGCTCCACCCTAATATATAGTCATCACCCATAGCTTACAAAAAAAAATAATATTCGACCAACATCCTAACAACCCTGCAACCAACATTCTTCCCTTTCTTCCAACATCTTCTTCATCAAAATTAAATCTATTAAAAACAAAAACAATTCACGAAATTGTAGCATCCTTTTTTCCTTCCAACTCTTATAAATTTTATATACTGTGCTCTCATTCTATTATTATCGCATTTTCTTCTTTGGATGGCAATTCTTTAGTCTCCGACATTGTGGAATGTGGATAGTAAGTATTTACATGTGTGGACGCATGGTGGCGCGTCGGGCGTTTATCACGATGATAGTACTATAGGTTTTATATACAAAGGTAAAATGACAAAAATACTGACAATATTGTCATTCGTGTAAATCCAGCATAAGTTTGCGACTATATGGTCAAGGAGAACAAGACGTTCTTTGAAGCTTGTTGTGGACGCCTGGCCACACATTTCATAAGCTAAATTTGGAAGAAAAATAATAAAATTATTGGATCAAATAAAAAAAAAAAATGACCAAATTACTTACCAAATTGAAATCGATCCTCGCCGCCTGATGTCTCATCCTAAAATGAATTAAAAGGAAAGTTAACTCTCCTAACCAAAGATAATCAAGATATACTTAACAAACCCAACTGTCATTGTGGTTTGCGTATGGCTACTCAAAACAGCTGACGCTGTCGAAGTATGTGTGTAGTTATGATTTTACTTCTTTGTCTCACATTTTAAGTTTGTTTTCCGTTTCATGTGACTAGTTGTGGATATAAAAATGCAAGTGCAATAGTTCTTCGTTATTTGTAGAGTTTCTAAGTGTGAAAAGTTTATGGAACTCTATAAAAGGCCTGTTCCACAGAAAGTATAACGACCCTCTTCTCAAGCATTCACCATGAGTTTAGATGGCGAAACTGTCATTTATTTTTTTTATGAGAAATTGATTTTATAATTAAAAGGAAAACCGTCCAGAAAATAGGTTTGGTTTTCTTAGTATGAAACCTTTTAAGAAAGGTCCTGATGAAACCAAGGTATTAACTTTTTTGTTGCTAGCGCCCTCTATTGGGCAGAATTTATGAAATTGTGAGTTGACGTTTCTGAAATGTCACAAAAAGAGGGGAAATAAAGTAGGTTCACCACTATATAGAAACCTTTAAAAACCAAAAACAAAAATATGGTAAATGACTAGCGGATGATCTGGATCGGATGATATTCAAATGATGTGGGAGGAAGAATTATGAAAAAGGTGGTATGTTCCATACTGAATACCACGTCATTCAGCTAGCCATATATGTAGATCATACCTATGTGGTAAAATTTCTATACCGGTTGAACAGACAAGACGTCTTAATGAAAACCGTTCAATTTGAATTTTTATAATTGAATTTTTCAAAGTTAAAGTTTTTTTTCTTGAACGGATAAAAGTCACTGATCTCTATAATACACTGGATAGTGAATAGCCTATAGTGTATAACAGTTTTTGTGAGGCAAGTTTTTTAAAGGGTACCAGCCACGACCTCATATCTCGCTCTATACAAACGAAGAAAGAGATTGAAGATATTTGCCGAAATTGAGCATTTATTTGATATCAGTTAATGTCAACAAGCATTGCGGCTATAAATATTGAAAAAAATATAAGAAAATGCAGGTCCAGTAGCGTCCATTCCGCTGGCACCGCTGTTACACTGTTATATAAGGGTACCGGCCACGACTATATTTTTGCCTCAAAATTTTGTATGAATACACTATCCAGTGTATATAGAGATCAGTGATAAAAGTTTGTTCCAGTTGTTAACCCATACTTACCGAGTAGGTTTTTTTTTTTTGTTAAACTCTTGTCTTTTGAAGATTAATCAAAATTACGTTTTTTTTAAGAGAAAAAAATACCTACGTTTTCTGACCGCCAAAAGGGTGTGTAGTTAAAACGATATAAAAAAAAATAGTGCAAAAGGATTATAATTGGTGAGTTTATTTGAAATGGTTTTTTTTTATAAAGAGAAAAAGTGCTAAAACTAAGAAATTTTACATAGGTTACCAATCTTTTCTACGTTGCCAAGTGAAGCACTGGGCCGCCAAACTTTTTGTATATTTTTTGGCTACAACACTACAACATTTTGTGTTATACTACGTTTTTGTATTGCAATTTTTTTTGTGTTATACAATAATTTTGCGAACATAAAAAGTTTGATTTTTGGCCTCATTGGACCAAATTTTTCTGTTGACCACTGCCGTCCTCTGGAGGTCACGTGTTGAGTGTCAGGTACAGTCCATTGGGATACCAAACTGCCACATATCCCGGGGATTCCATCCTCTTGCAACTGGAGCACCGTAGACACCTGTAAAGTTTCCCAACAAATCTATATTGATTACCAGACCAGCGACTAAATAGGATATACTTACTAAATCATCCGAGACTAGCGTCCATGAGAGTTCCACCTCAGGTGCCTTAGCCAGAGCAGTTTACAACAGAATCCAGACACAGAAAAGTGAGTCCAAAACAAACCTATCCAGCCAAAGAAAAATAGAGAAGGTATTTAAATCTACTTATAAACCTATACATTACTGAAAAGAACGAACCAAAAGTGAAATTCTATGTACATAATATAGTTATATTTGATAAAACTAAGTAATTACCTTTTTTGGAATATTTAATTGCCAATATAGCAGGAAAACCAACCTGATACATAGATTCAATTTAAGATAAATTCTATGTAAATTTTGATCCATTGTTTTTTTTTGTGTTGAGTTTTGCCGTTTGATATACCAATTTTGTTGTTATTATATTTATAAGTGGCGTTGAAGTTTTTTTCATTTATTTCTTAATTTATTTATTTATTTATTACTTTTTTTTACAATTTCTTAATGATATCTTTATTTTTGTAAGTGCTAAGTTGTGTTTTCTCCATTTTTTTGTCGCGATTGATACGTATTGTTTTCAGCTGATATACCACCTTCAAAGAGCGCATTGCAGGTAGGGAATTAGGCTTCCGAAAATTCTATTTTTTTTTTACCTCTTCGGAGTACCAGAAAGAGTACCATTATAATTCTTCGTTGGAAACATCACTGGGTCACATTTTATCTTGATTTTTTTTCTTTTTTCTTGTTTAGTTTTCTTAATTGATTCCATTGTTAATACTATAAAATTCAAAGTACAATATTTGCAATTTGATTCGTCATTTCGTAAAACAACTTACCTTTTATGATCCATTGTAATTACATAAATAAAACTTCGATTAACGCCTTTGGATGAAATCCTTGTGTTTCCTTGTTTCGTGTGAACGAAACATGATTTTCTAAGGACCATATTTTCAGGGGTGCCGATGGTAGCAAAATATCGACGGTGAAGATGGTATGACTGGAACGCGGTAATCGCTTTTAGGGGAAATCTGAAAACTGCCAACAGATTTCTAGGTTGGGAGGGCTGGCATCACTACACCAACACCAGTAGTGCCCTTGAAGTGGTGATAGTCCGTCCGTGGTCCTTTTCGATAGTTGTTTTTTTCTTTCTCTCAGGCCTGATATGTGTTTTGTTGCAGGTGAGGTTGAGTTTCGGGGGCAAGATCCCCCCCATTCTGGCGAGCTAAATGCCGAGCATCGCAAGCAGGCCACGTCTCCCAGAACTTGACATTCCAACCCTATCTTCTGACCTCTTCCTTTCCAATTTTCCTACCTATTCCTTTTCCGGTCCTACTCCTTTACCGACACTTCCTACACCTCCTCTTGCCTCGCAACAAGCTCAATACCCCAATGAACTGGCGAAAATCAAAAAATCCTCATGATGATTTTTATTTTTGCCTCTTTTATTTAAATATGTAGTAAATAACCGCAATAAATGGATTTATTCTAATGTACCATCTGCCAAACGACCAACTTTCAAGGAAAAGATAATTTTTGGTTGCTTCTGAAGAAAATTTTTATTTTTGTACGCCGCATGGCAGTTTTTTTTCTCTAGGAGAATCCGTATGTCATATCTCAAAAATTAAAGCTCATGGATGACAATGGGTTTCATTTTCAGATTCAGGATGCCGATTATCTACATATAAAGGATGCCCCACACCAACGCGAATTTTCGGTGGCGGCGACGAAAACAATAATAACAACATATTGTTTTCGTTGTTGACAACCATGTGCTCCCAAGCAACACATATACTCTTTAAGAGTAATCCAAACAAATTGATCAGCTCTTTACAAGCTGTTAGTCCAGTCTTCTTAATACCATTCCACTTTATAACTTTTTACTTTGCTCTACTGAAGTGTTTTTTATTTTAGCTATTACAAAAACCTATTTTAAATATCTTAAAGACCTTTATGCTAAATGCTTAATTATTGAATTGCTTTAAAACCTCTTTAAAACCTTTTTAAAAGTAGCATATTCAGAGTACGCATGGAGAATTTCTTTTAACTCTTTCAAATACAAACTGATGATGTTTTGTAGACGTTCTTCTTCAAGCGTCATTTTATGAAGGATACAAATTATGTCTACAAGTAGTATTTACTTACTATTTGGTTGGAGAAAAAAAGTGTTTCGTTTGACGTTTGCGAGTTGCGCGTTTATTTTTCTGTGAATCAATATTGACCAAATTGGTCAGCGATGTATTTGTTTTAGTTAATTTATTGTATTTTGTTCCTATTCTGAACTATATTTTACTAATTTCTTTAGTCTAATAATATAAATTAATTGAAACACGAAAAAACCAAACTCGCAAACGTCAAACGAAGCACTTTTTGTCTCCAACCAAAGAGCACGTAAATACTACTTTAAGACATAATTTCTTTCCTTCATAAAATGACGTCTTTATTTAATAAAAAAAAAATATAATTATATGTAACATATACATTGGTGTTTGTCTTTTTATTTTGTTCAATTCAATATATTTACATAGACCTCGAAAAAAAATAATTTAATACTTTGTTGATCCATCCCTTAATTTTGATATCTAATAGTTGGGCGGCTTAGTTAAATAATTGTGCACTTTGTGATAAAAGCATAACATTTTTTTCATTGTTGGTACATTATATGAATATGATTTTAAGATATTGGGCCACTTCAAAATTCCGCCCCTTTAGGCGGGAGGGGCAAATTTAAAACAAAAATTACATAAGATTGAAAAAAAAAATTTAAAAACAACGGCAACACTTACGATATCATGCTATACCTTTTTTTAAAGTCAAGAACCCATTCTTCAATTCTGTTTTCAAATTAAGTTATTTTAGTGCTTAGTTTTTGAAAAAAATATTTTCAAACTCAAAATTTTGAAAAAAAAATTAAAAAAAGAAAGTTTATTATGATTTTTTTGCAAAAAAATTTTTTAGAAAATTGAAAATTACCATAACTACTTTTTTCTTAAAACCGTCATTTTTGAACATAAACAATGGATTTTGACTTTCTTGTTTGAATTAAAAAAAAAAAAAAACAACACAAACATATATAGGCCAGTAAGACCTAAGGTCTTATAAATTAGGCAAATGTTAGAAGGAATAGAAGGATAGGATAGATTTTTGTTGGCACAGTGGATTGAGAAATTAGGTTTTTGATTATCTCATTAAATCCCAGGGGTGGCGTTCAATTGAGGGAATATAGAAAAGAATGCTGCCTAGACTGGGGATCGAACCCACACATCCAGGTCAGCAGTCAAGCACTACTTCCACTGCGCCGGGGCCACCCCCTTATAAAATTAGTTTAATCAATAGACCTACAATAGTTTAGGTATTTATGAACTTTTAATATGTTATTTAATATGGTTGTTTGATGAAAAAACAAATTACGACAACCACGCCCGCTTTCACAATTCTGAAAAACCCACACTTTTTTCGGTCTCTTGCCTATAACTTCATTCTGGTTTTTATTTAAGCCGAGTATACAGTTCTTTTGAACAAAAAAAAAACATAAGTGTTAAGAATTTTTTTTTTTCGTGGTGAATATAAATTTTTTTGAACAGGTTTGGTTTACAGTTCGATAGTAAAATTTTGAACGTCAAAAATTTTTTTTTGCGATAAAATCACTCCCATAAGAAGTACATGTATTTTTTTTTTTTTGAGGAGGAACTGTATACTAGGCTTTAAGCAAAAAATATTTTGCGACAAATACAATCAAATGAGAATTATTACTAAGATCTATTGCATGCACCCCATCGTTTTTCGTTTTAAGTGTATGGGGAGATTGTTTTATACTTTTTAGTAAAAAACGTATTATATTAAGATTTAAATTTTTTGTATTCACTTAATTAAGAAGACTTTAGTTGTTTTATAATATGAAAATGACATAATTTGGGTGTAATTTATACAATTTGTCTCAATTACGGACAGTAAATTTTTTAATCAACAATAGTGTACATTCATAAACATCAAACATTTGCTTTGTTGCGATGCTGATGCGCAACGCAGCTGATGCTGATATAATTCATCAGCAACTACGCATCGCATTTCCTTGATTCTGGTTTTGCTTTAAGTTTGCGCATTATTTGATGCAAGTTTGCAATAGTGAACACTTTACATTAAAACTGATGCTGGTTTGATGGCTTTATGAATGTTTGACCCAAGTGATTGTGCAACATCTCTGCAACGATGCGTTTGTGAATTTACATATATTTTTCAAACCATTCGTTTATCTTACTTTGGAAAATAGTTAACGGAATGAAAGAAGATTTATAATGATCATTCCGGTTGTGTTCAGGTTCTCAATCTCTGATCCCCATACCCCCATTTACGCCACTTCATGCGTTCTCCAAAACCACTTGGGCCCTCTTATCTTTGTTCTAACAATAAACGATATTGACAGTCAATATAACTACTAGCTCATATCGTAGTTATGTAGTTGATATTAAAATCATTAAGGTCAATTCAATTTATTTCAAACTTGGTGCGGAAAGAATTTCTTAGAACTCAACATTACTTTCAATCTATAACCTTCTCCCGTAAACGGTTTCCCTCAACCCGTAGTACAACGTGGCCATTCCCATAATTTAATCCATTCGGAAACAGTTAACATTCCACTTGGAGTCATGAAGGGCAATACATTCTCTATTTTTCTTACCAAATCCAATCGCAGGTGGGGCAATTTGTCAAATTACATCATTTATAGGAAGATTTGGCCCACCTATAGTAAATCCCAGACAAACGGCTTAATTTGCAGACCCAGGCGAGACATAGCCAGGTCGTTGCAACATGAACAGGATACTGGCCAATCGGAGAGCATGCAGCGAAGCTAGATATACCCCAAAATTATCACTGTCGTAGTTGCGGGGACCAGCAGGAAAAGGAAACAGTCATTCATTTCCTCTGTAAATGCTCCGCTTTGGCCAGAAAAAGAGCCCAGTCACGTGGTAAAGCTTTTTTTCGTGACCTTAACGAACTTTCTGAGATGAGGATCAAAGATTTGATCTCTTTCCTTAACAAAACGCACTAGCTCTAGGATAAACCTCAGTAGCCACTGTACATCTTTCCTAGGACTAGATGATCGTTCTAAGAGTACAAACCTTGTAAGTCTATTAGCCAATCAACAATCTGATCAATGTGGCATGTTGCTGGGAGACTCAAACAATCCATACCAATCCATACCATTGGCTCATTAAGCTAGGTGGCTCGTGACCGCCATTTCAACCTACCTACCTACCTCTGCCGGCTTCTGCGGCCTTCCGTAGACCGATTACATTAGCCTCATATGTACTTTATTTCTGTACTGTGAGAAGAAACTGAGAATTTTACAACTAACGGAATTTTAAGTTTTTGTTGGAGCTTAATGGCGTCAGTTATGTTCAAAAATACCATGAGGATCATATTTGCAGCTTCTTTTGTTTTCTACAAGTCTTAAAATAACTTAAAATACATATACCAGAATGATGTTCAAGGCAAAAGACTGAAAAAGTGATGGTTTTCTGTGATTTTATTATGATATTGAAGGGGTGGAGGGGGCGTGGTTGTGAAAATTTGTTTTTTTCATCTACCAAACTTATTAAGTAACATTTTAAAAATTTATAACTAAATACATGACCTTTAATAGTTTTATCGATTGGAACAATTTTATAATTTAAATAAGAAAGTCAAAATCCATTGTTTATGTTCAAAAATGACGGTTTTAAGAAAAAAGTAGTTATGGTAATTTTCAATTTTCTAAAAAACTAACAGCCGTATCTATAAAGAAATTTTAAAGCCATCTTAACTATAAGATACCTCTAAATAGCTCTTAAGTGCGAAATCGGTATCTATAATCAATTTTCACATTTAAGCACCATGACTTAAAGGCCTCTTAACTTAAACGCCAATCAGGGCGTTTAGAGGTAACTTAAAGCCATTTAATATATATTTTGAGATCTCAAAAGAATTGTTTTTGTGTATTTATTAGAGAAATATGTATAATATACATAATATGTATTCTGTATATGTATGTAGGTAGAATTTTCAGTTTTGTGTTCTAATTAAAGAAAGTATGAATAATAATTATAAAAAAGATATATTTATATCAAACGGCTGAAAAAAACCAAAGGAATTTGTGAAAATAAAAACACGTCATAAAACAAAATGGAGGTTTCATTTCTTTTGCTTTGGCCTACATACCATCCAGTTGCTTCTCTTTCCCTCTTATTTGCTAATGAGCTTGTTTTTTGTTTGAATTTTTTTCGAAGCTTTCAATAACAGCCTAAAAGTATGCAATTCTTAGAATACATGACACAATCGTTGTTTAGTTAAGTATCAATCGGAATACGATTATAGATAAGAATTTAAGTAACATCATTTAAAGGCAATTTAAATATTTAAGCAAACTTAACTAAATGGCCTCTAAGAGACGTTTTAAGAAAATCTAATAGATACGGCTGTAAATGACTTAGGACTATCTGGTTTTTAGCACTCGACTAAAAGTTAATAAGAGGGTCAAAAATGATAAAGCAAATTAGTACTCAGTAACGTAAAATTTTGCAAAAAAAATCATAATAAACTTTTTTTTTTTTTATTATTTTTAAAAATTTTTAGTTTGAAAATATTTTTTTTTCAAAAACTAAGCATTAAAATAACTTCATTTGAAAACAGAATTAAAGAATGGGTTCTTGGCTTTAGAAAAAGGTATAGCATGATATTGTAAGTGTTGCCGTTGTTTTTTAATATTTTTTTTTCAATATTATGTATTTTTTTTTATTCGCCCCTCCCACCTAAAGGGGCGGAATTTCGAAGTGGCCCAATATCTTAAAATCATATTTATATAATGTACCAACAATGAAAAAAATTTGATGCTTTTATCACAAAGTGCACAATTATCATTTACGTTATGCCGCTCCACTATAACGAGAAGTCGTTAAGAGGGATTAGATTTTGGGTAAAATAATTATAAAAGAGATGATTGACGACTTCTTAAAAACTCTTTAAATGGTTTTGTAGATGGGTCGGTATTTATATAAAATGCACACATTTTTGTAAAGGGTGGTCTGGTTTTTTGTCGATATTTGTATCTTTAAAGAAGTTTGTGCTAAATTTTTACTTTAAAATGGATTATTTATTACACAATATCAGTGGGTATATTTTGCTGTAAGTTTTTATAGAACAAAATTAAGTTTAATCAAACCAAGGATTATGACTTTTGTGAACAATCGTGGGATTTGTAAAAAAGTACAACCGTATTTTATTTATATATGTAGTAAATATATATAATGCGTCTAAATACTTAAAAATAAATCAGCCGCTGTTTTACAACAAAATTATTTTCAACCCATAAAATGGAAAAACAAAAACATTTGTACAAATGAGGCACCCTGTAGGCAGCAATAGTTGAGATGCATATACGAATTGATTCGGCATATTTATTTATGAAATATATAATATATCTTATTTAACACAGTTTGAAAATAATTGATCGAGTTTTATCAATTAATCGAATTAATCAACCGAGAAAATACGTAACGAATACAAAAAAAAAAACACCGCAAGTTTCAGTTTTGTATAAGAACACAATATATTACCAAATTGTCCAAGAGGTGTTGACTGCTTTCTGGTTGATTAATAAAAAAGAAAGATTTCTGTTGCAAGTTGTTGACAACAAGCAAAAAAAGTATGTATGTACATATATATAGCAAAAAAAAAAGGGATTATAATATGTACAGCAAGTTAGCAAGTTGAAAATTAGATTATGAAATGTAATTTTGGTAAACAAAAAGTAGGGCAATTTACTAATGTTTGGCAAAGTGCCGCACATTTTACAAAAAATTATTGAATTATTTAAAATTACAAAATGATTAAATTAATGAATTAAAAATGACAAATTAATATGAAATAAATGCTTTTCATTGTTGAATACAAAACATTCAGGCCCCCCTGAAAGACCCAGTTCTTTCAGCAAAAGGCAGTGGTGCAATTTTAACAATTGGTCTAACATAGTCTCCAGTTTGTGTGGTAATGGTAGCTACTCGCACTCGCTGATCTTTTCCTGGGTGGACCTCTTTCACTCGCCCAAGTATCCATTTGGCTGGCGGAAGATTTGAGTCCTTTATCATGACTACATCACCAAGTTTGAGGTCGGGTTTGACACCTTGCCATTTAGGACGTTGTTGTAACGAAGTCAAATATTCGGAATGCCACCGCTTCCAGAAACCTTGTTTGAGTGACTGTAAAAGAGACTAATTAGTAAATACGTTTTGATCAGAGACAATAGGATGAGGAATAGAAGTCATAGTTTCACCAATCAAAAAGTGAGCTGGACTAAGTGCTATCGGATCCATGTCCGATGTCCTCCACATAGGTCGAGAGTTCAGCAGTGCCTCGATCTGTGTTAGGAGAGTGTACATCTCCTCATAAGTCAGCCGATGATCCTTGATGACTCGATTCAAGTGGAATTTGACGTTTCGTTTTACTCCGGCCTCCCATAATCCACCAAAGTGAGGTGATGAAGGGGGAATAAAATTCCACGAAATTTTGTCTTTGGAGAGATGATCGATTATGATGTCATTGTGCTGCTGACTCATGAGTAGCTGGAACATTTCATTGAGACACCGATTAGCTACATGGAAATTCGTCCCATTATCACTCCAGATTTCCGACGGTTTTCCACGACGCGACGCAAAGCGATCAAGAGCAGCGAGAAAGGCGTTTGAAGAGAGGTCACTAACCAACTCTATATGAATAGCCTTTGTTGAAAAACAAATGAATAGCGCGATATAGGCCTTGGTAGACTTCGGATTTCGTCCTCGAGCTTGTCGTAATGTTATAGGACCCGCGTAGTCTACACCAACTTTGCTAAACGGGTGCGAAAACTGAATACGATCTGCCGGCAGATTACTCATTTGCTGGGTCAAAGTAGTCCTTTGTTGACGGAAGCACGGAACACACTTATGGACTATTTTTCTCAGCAAATTTCTACAACCAACAATGAAGTATTCCTGTCCTAGAATTGCAAACAAAAGAGAAACACCAGCATGGCAGTTTGAATTGTGCAAATGTTCGACGATGAGTTTTGCAATGCGGGTGTTTTTGTCAAGAATAAGAGGGTGTTTAACAGAATAAGCTACATCTGATTCTTGGATACGACCACCGACGCGTAAAAGTCCTGATGCTAGCTTATTACCTTTTTTAAGACCGTCACCATTTTTTAAACTTATTATTTCGTTAGAAAAACTTATGTTTTGATGAAACTTGATCAGAATGGTCTTTGCCAACGAAAGTTCGAGAGAAGACAAAGCCAACGATTGTGTTTTAGGAGCAGATGTATCCCGAACGTTTGATAGAAATTTCTTGACAGCAGCGATTTTTTCAAGATCACATATTTCACCACTTGTTATCTTTTTCTTAGTATCAACGATTTCACGAGTATTTGAGATAAACCGAAGTATGAAACCGAGCCCCCCTCACGGTTTTCGCCTTGACGGTGGCGAGGGGCTTACGTGGGATCCTCCAGCAACTCAGCTGCAGGGTCTCACCACTAAGCAAAACCAACAAAAACAGAGATGTACATCGAAGACAAATATGGACAATATACAAACGAACGAACAAATCAGAGTGGGGATATACACTCAAGTGTCGACAGAGTTCACGGCTGTCGGCGAGGGCTTGGACTCGCGAGAGGCTAAGTCGCCAGTGACAAACATTAAAGCAAACGACGAACAAAAACTGACAAACACTAACGCAAACGAACAAAAACGACATAACTTAACAAGACAAACAAAAGCGCTAGACCTCACAGCTGCTCTTCTCCCTGCTCTAGATAGCATGGCTATCGAAGGTATGGAGACCTCGGACGGACCTCCCTCTATAGGAAGTCAAACCGAGGACGAGCTGCTAGAAGACTCGAATCCCGAAGAGACTACGCTGAAGCCTACTGCACCCCTCAAAGATCTCAAAGCTTCGAGGAAACGCAGTAACTACAGATCCTCTAAAAGATTCGTGAGTGCTATGAACGGAAAAGACCCGACCATCCTCAGTTCAAGAGACAAGGCTCTCTTGAAAAAACATAAGAAGTTGGTGAGGAACTTTGAGCGTCAGTCGGCAGCAGCTGCCCCTGAATCCATTGTCTCTTCACAACATTCGATCCCCAAAAAGCTGGACAGCGACAGAGCAAATGCATCCACATCTGGTTCTATCCCTAAAAAGATAAACCAAGAACAGGCTGCAATCAACTCTGCTGCTCGTCCCGGCTCGAAACCGACACAGGCGACGCCTAATAAGAGGCAGCAGACAAAAACTAAATCGAACCCGAAAGGGAACGAGGCAGTGCAAGTCGGCAACTCTTATGGGGCGAAGCCAAGTACGTCTAAAAGAGCTAGATCGGAGGAGGCAGCCAAGACTGAAGGTGCTAAAAAACGCAAGACCAACAGTTTTGACACCACCCCGATTGATCTGCAGATAGCAATCATTAGTCGAGACAACCCGGATGGGAAAATCACGGCAAATAATTGGCTACTTGTTGAGAACGAAATCCTCAAAGCCATGATGGCTACATCTGAAAACGATAGTTTTGATGACTATACTTTCGATGGAGCTGGATGGCGAAAAGGTGTGAAAGTGGTTTGCTGTGGGGACCAGAAATCTCTGGAGTTCCTCACTCACATCATCACCAATATTGGTGAACTGTGGGAGGGCGCTTCTCTAGGGATTCTTCCCGTCACGGAACTGCCCCTTCGCCAGCAAATTAATATATGGATTCCTCCTCCTGCTACGCATGAGGACACATCCATAATTAAACTGCTGGCAAACCAGAACAAAGAGCTCTCCGTGCTAGACTGGAAGCTCCAGTCTTCTAGGAAGAGTCCTAGTGGGGAAGGAAAGGACCTCTTGTTCATTATTGACAAGAAATCTGACCTTCTTCTAAAAAGCAAAAAAGACGTGTTGAGGTACGGTCTTGGAACCGTAAGGGTTAGGAGGCATGGGGGCAAAGGGGAGTCAAAAGCTGCTGGTGGTGCAAATTAATTTGCATCACGCCAAAGCAGCAACGCACGACCTAATGCTCTACATGTCTCAAGAAAACGTGGATGTGGCCTTAGTCCAAGAACCATGGCTCCGAAAGAGTCAGGTCCGGGGATTGAGGTCAAAGAACTACAACCTTTTCTGCTCCACGTCAGATGGTAATATAAGAAGTTGTATTCTAGTGAAAAAGTCAATTAATGCTTTCTTTTTATCTAGGTACAGCAACGAGGATAATGTGGCAATCAGCGTTGAATCCAAGGAAGGAAACTTCGTCTTGGCATCAACGTACATGCCGTACGATGAAGAAAACCCTCCAGCAAAGATAGTCCGCGAACTTGTGGATTACACCACGACACGACGGACACCTTTTGTGATGGGATGTGACGCCAACGCCCATCACACTCAATGGGGGAGTAAGGAAATCAATGAAAGGGGTGAGTTACTTTTTGAATACATTCTCTGTTCTAACCTTATTTTATGTAATGAGGGCGATCATCCAACATTTCGTAATAAGAATAGGGAAGAAATTCTAGATCTCACTCTTACGAGTAATACTGATAAAATCTCTGTAGGAAATTGGAGAGTCTCACCTCAGGAATCCTTTTCGGATCACTTTAGGATACTCTTTACTTTAGACAGAAACACAAATGAGGAGAAAATTTTTAGAAACCCAACTAGAACAAAGTGGACAGAATATACAAAATGGTTGAACGAACGTATCGATCCACCAAAGGAGGACTCGATCTCGACAACTTCAACCATTGACACAGCTGTCCACATCCTTACTAGTAAAATGAAAACGGCCTTTGAAAAACACTGCTCTATATCTCGTAACATTAAACCCACTAACCCACCATGGTGGAGCAGTGAGCTTAAGAAACGAAGAACAGGGGTCAGAAAACTCTTCAATAAAGCCAGACTGAGCAAATTAGAAATAGACTGGAATCTATATAGAGCCGAACTTAATTCATATACCAAAGAATTAAGAGAGGCCAAGAAAGATTCATGGGCTAGGCACTGTGAATCCATTGAGAACACAAGTGAAGCGGCTAGACTTCGAAAGATCCTCGCATCTAACCCCACGACTCCGGGATACATTAAACATCCCGATGGATCGTGGTCGAACTCGAGCCAAGAAACACTTGAACTCTTCATGGAAACACATTTCCCTGGATGTATGAGCCCTAATGACTCAGGGCATACACAACCAGACTATCTATACGCTGATCAACCAGTACCAGACTTGGAACAGGTTATCACAGATCAGAAGATTATGTGGGCAATAAACTCGTTCAAACCCTTTAAATCAGCTGGACCAGACGAGATTATTCCGTCATTTCTTCAACATGCTCTACAGATAATCACCCCATGGCTTAGGGTTATCTTCAAAAGTTGTATTAAACTAAGATACGTCCCTGTCAGCTGGAGAAAAGTCAGAGTAGTCTTTATTCCGAAAGCCGGCAAACCGACACACTCGACTGCAAAAGACTACAGACCGATCAGTCTCTCTTCGTTCCTCCTCAAGACACTGGAGAGGATCATTGATCTGCATGTAAGGGACCTCCTCAATCCAAACAACTTGTGCAACTCCCAACACGCTTACCTTAAAGGTAAGTCAGTGGAGACCGCGTTGCACGAGGTCGTTTCACAAATTGAGAAAAGTCTCGAGCACAAAGAATACACCCTGGCAGCATTTTTGGACATCGAAGGGGCGTTTAATAACGTTAAAACGGAGTCCATTAAATCTGCTCTGGAAGAGGTTGGAGTTGAATCTGCCATCGTGGACTGTTTTTATTCAATGCTCAATGGTAGAATCTTAAACTCGCAACTTGGGAACACTATTGTCGAGAAAACAGTTGCAAGAGGCACACCACAGGGAGGAGTAATCTCACCTCTGCTCTGGGTCCTCGTTGTTAACAAAATTCTTACAAAATTTAGGAATAAGGGCATTAAAACTGTGGCATATGCAGACGACATAGTAATCTTGATATCAGGTAAATATCTTACCACCATCAAAGATATTATGGAATCTGCGCTTAAGGAACTATCCTTTTGGGCAGCACAACACGGTCTCGGGGTTAACCCTGCAAAGACCGAGCTAGTTCTGTTCACGAAGAAAAGGAAATTAGAGGACTTCACTCCTCCCAAGCTTAACGGAATTCCTCTGAAACTTTCCAATGAAGCTAAATATCTTGGCGTAATCCTTGATTCGAAGCTAACCTGGAAACGGAATACAGAGGAAAGAATGAAGAAGGCAATGTGTGCTTTCTATACATGCAAAAAAACATTCGGTACACGGTGGGGAATGCGACCGCAAGTCATCCATTGGATGTACACGGCGATCGTTCGACCCATCCTCACCTATGGTTCGATTGTATGGTGGAAGGCCGTAGAAAAGATTAGCTATCTCAAAAACCTAAACAAGGTACAGAGATTAGCCTGTATAGGAATAACAGGGGCACGGAAGTCTACACCACAAGCAGGACTGGAGATCATTCTCAATCTTCCAGTCCTGGATGAATACATTAAGGGGACAGCAGCCAAAAGTGCATTTCGACTTAAAGAAATGGACTCTTGGAAGCACAGCACTTATGGTCATGGGTCTATCTTGAAAAGATATGACACTCTTGATGTGACTACTGACTACGTACCACCCGTTATAGATTTTAGGAAAAGCTTCTCTACTTTAATACCCGAAAGGCATGGTTGGGAACCCAACTCACTACTCGGTGAACAGGGTATACCTCTCTACACTGATGGGTCAAAAATGGAAGAAGGAACAGGAGCTGGAGTGTTTAGTGAAGCTCTTAATATTAGAGAATCATATAAACTACCAGATGAATGTAGTGTCTTTCAGGCTGAGATTTATGCTATTGAAAAGGCAGCCGAAATAGTTCACAGGAAGAAACTGAGCTCTTCGGAGATCACATTCTTCGTGGACAGCCAAGCTGCTATCAAAGCGATAGCTAGTGAGACTATAAGATCCAAGGCAGTTGCAAAATGTCGAAATACACTGAACAATATTTGTTACTCCAACCAAGTCAAACTCTGCTGGGTCCCTGGACATAGCAATATAGAAGGGAACGACAAAGCAGATGCACTGGCAAGGGAAGGGTCAATGTCAAATAGAGACAGTCGTAGCCAATCAGACACGAGACCGGACATTCCAATTGGCGTGATCAAAAGGAAGATAGACCTAATAACGAAAGAGAAAATCAACAACTCCTGGATATCCAGGAACGATTGTGACATCTCTAGAAGTTTATGGCCTCTAATCAACGAAAAAGAAACTCAGTATATTCTATCGCTGAGTAAAAAGAATATTAGAACCCTGATAGGTGTACTAACGGGACACTGTGCCATTGGCACAATGGCCACTAGATTTGGTGTATACGCACCCGATTTCTGTAGGAGCTGTCAGGATGTTGAGGAAATAGAAACCATTAAGCACCTGCTCTGCGACTGCCCCAACCTCCAAACAAATCGCCTCCGTTACCTTGGGAGCAGATTTGTTGGAGAACTGGACGATCTAGCGCAGGTCTCAATGGCAAACATGAGGAAATATATTGATAGTACGGGCTGGTTCGTAAATGACCCAGTCTATGTGAACCATTAGTTTAGTTGTTATCTCTGTTATAGGGGATCACAATGGACCAACAGGCCCCCGTGAACGCACAGCCTCAGGGCTGGGCACGCCCCTCCTAACCTAACCTAACCTATGAAACCGAGCACACGAATGGATTTCAAAAAACGAGATGAATCATTAATCACTTTGCAAAGAATGTTTGTAGTGCCTACGTTCTGTAACTCTCGCATCAATAAAATTGGTCGAGAAACGTTGAAAAATGAAACAAAACTCATATAATTTGTTTCAATTTTCATCGTTTCTCGACTGCTTTTGCCGATGCGAGAGTTACAGAACGTAGGCAAGGGTCCAGTTTTGCTACGAAAGCAATTGTCGGTTGCTTTTTTTCGCTTTTCAAAGTCTTCTGTTTGAATATTTTCTACCGAGTATTCCGATTTTGGCCATTGGTCTCGTTCTTTCGTAATTCAAGATGGCCCGTTCCACCATATCTCATTTTGGAGTAAATGAGAAGGTAGAATACCCCGAGAGGAACAGTCAGCTGGATTGTGTTCGGATCGTACGTGATGCCATGATTCTCTAGGTATTGTAGAGAGAATTTCCGATGTGCGATTACCGATGAAAACTGACCACCTCTTTGGCAAGGCCGAGAGCCAATGGAGGACTATTGCGGAGTCAGTCCAAGCTACAACTTTTATTTCTTTATCTTGTAAAGAAGTTTTAAGTTTAGTTACTAAACGAGTTAGTAAAACTGCTCCACAGAGCTCGAGACGCGGAAGAGAAACTACTTTGATAGGAGCTACCTTGCTTTTAGCAGCGTCGATGTTGCTGGTCGTGTTTCCAGCCGAGTCGACGCTTCTACAGTATATAACAGCCGCGTAAGCATCAAGAGATGCGTCACAAAATCCGTGGTATTCGATGTTTTCCTTTGAGGTCCACATGATTCGTGGAATACTTATTTTCTCGAGAGTTGGAAGTTCATCGCGAATGCATTGCCAATTTTTGGCATGCTCTGAAGATATGACGTCATCCCATTTATACTTTTTTCGCCAAAGCTCTTGAAATAATATTTTAATGCTGATTACAACTGGAGTTAGAAAACCGATAGGATCAAAAATCCTTGAAGACTCTGAAAGTATTTGACGCTTTGTTGAAGAGGCTTTATCGTTTAAGTTGACTTTGTAAGAAAACGAATCATTTGCAGGAGACCACTGCAACCCGAGAAGTTTAACTGAACTGAATTCTTGGAACTCCTTTGGTGACATTTCACGTTGTTCTTCTGGTAAACTTAGAAGAAGAGGCCAACAGTTTGTTGTCCACTTTCGAAGGTTTAAACCAGCAGTTTTGAGAAGATTAATCAGTTCTAAGCGGAGTTCCGTGACTTCTTCGATAGAATCCGCCCCAGTCATAACGTCATCAACGTAAAAGTCGTTTAGCAGTACTTGTGAAGCTCGTGGGTGAGTATCTGCTGAATCGATTGCCAGTTGGTATAAAGTGCGCACCGCCAAAAAAGGAGCACAAAGAATTCTTTGGAAGTCAGCATGCTCTTTAGAAACTCTGATCTGGCGAAACATTTTCTCTATGTCAAAAGATATCGTATAGCGATGGCGCTGAAAGCGAAGACAGATTGAAAAAAGATCATGTTGATAGAATTTACCTACAAGTAGCGATTCGTTGAGAGAAGGATGATTATGCGAAGCTCTAGCAGAACCGTCGAACACTACTCTGACCTTCGTTGTGCTGCTATTGTCCTTGATAACAGCGTGATGCGGTAAATAAAAACATTGGTTTAAAGGCATTTTTATCTCACTAGCTGGAACCTCTTCCATATGGCCTAGGTTCAAATACTCATCCATGAAGCTAATGTATTTATCCTTTAAGTACTAATTGGATGTAATTCGACGTTCAGTACAATGAAAACGATTTAACGCGACATGAAGACTATTGCCGAAATTAGTACCTTTATCAGCTTAAAATGGAAGTTTAACCATGTACCTGCCGTCAGGTAAACGAGAATGATGTTTAACGAATATGTCTTCTGCAAGTTGATCATCAATGGACAGAGTAGATTCGAGGTCGACTTCTTCAAGACGCCAGAAACGCTCGAGGTCAAACGAAGTTGAAGTGTCCAGAGATGTGCAGTAAGAGTCAACAATTTGTTCCTTAGACGAGCCGTGGATTCCCATGTTTCCACAGACAACCCATCCGAAAATAGTTGGAACAAGATCAGGCATTTCTGGCTGACCACGAACTGCAGAGCCATTTATTACACTGAATGATTTATCAGCACCAATGAGAACGTCTATGTGACCGGGAATATTACAATTCGGGTCAGCTAGAGTGTACGAACTGAAAGACTGTGCATTTGAAACCGTAGTAAACGAAGTTGGTACTAAGGATGTAAGTTTTGAAACCACGTACCACTGAATCTCAATAAAGTCTTGAGCAAAACGAGAATAAAGTTTGAGGTTTACGATTCCATTCGCAACACCTGCTGGTGTTGCTCCAACACCTACGATAGGTATTTGTGTGTTCTTGCGAACCAATCCTAATTTCTGAACTGCATGCTCAGTAACGAAAGATACCTGAGATCCCGAGTCTATCAACAACCGAATATTCTGTAATGTTCCTTGCTTATCATGAATATGAGCGATAGCTGTAGGCAATAAAGTTCGAACCGAAGAAAGCGAATTATTTGCATGAGCTACTGATGAGCAAAGCGAGAGTGGCGGATTTGTTGTGGCTGGCGAATTTAATGTTGATGGATTGGCAGCGGAAATAGCAGAAGAATCCGGAACTGCAGAAACCTTTGACGGCGGCTGTATATGAACGAGCGAATGATGTCGCGAGTGACAAGTTTTGCAGCGAAATTTCGCATGGCATTTTTGGGAAGAATGACCAATACGAAGGCAATTGAAACAAATTGATTTTTCTTTAACGAATGTACGACGTTGGACATTGACTTTAAAGATGATCTGACTTGCAACTTGGACAACTTGGACTCGATTCCACGAAATGAGATTGAATGAACTTTGGATTCTTCACACGAGATTGAGTTGGACGAGAAAGCGATTGAGCTGACTCCAAAGCATCACAACGCGAGTTCAAAAATATCAAAAATTCATCGATAGAAGCATTGGCTTGCTTTTGTTCCTATCTCGAGTGCCCAAGCTTCTTTAGTATCTTTGTCTAGTTTTATCAGCAACAGATAAATAACCCAAGGGTCACGCCAAGTGGCCCCCAATGAGTCCAAACCGCGAATAGTTTCATCGGCTGCGTCAGTAAGTTTACGAAGCGACTGAATATTAAACGTGTTGATATTTGGAATTGAAAGTAACGATTGAATATGCGACTGGATCATGAAATTAGGACGATCATAGCTCTTTTCTAATTTTTCCCAAGCATCAATATAATTTGCATCCGAAATTTTTATATCGCGAATAAGATTTGCTGGCTCATCACGTAAAAACGATTTCAAGTAATGAAACTTTTGTGTGGGAGTTATGTCGGAGTTATTATCTATAGAGCCAATAAAATGATCCCTAAAGCTGGGCCATTCCTTGTAATCCCCGGAAACGACCGAAATCGAAAGCTTAGGCAGTGTTATGGCACACGTGGATATTTTTGGTTCGTTAAGAAGCTAACTTGCGTTCGCGAATAACTTTCACGAGGGTTGACTGAGCCGTGAAATATTTATTTTCATAATCGGAAAAGTCATCATTAGGATCTACGAAATCCTTATCATCAGAATGACTGAAAAGTTCATCCGTTAACCCTACGAATTTATTCCACGCATCTTGAAGATTTTCTAAACGAGTTTCGAGAAGCTAAAGAGACACGCGGTCATCCAAATTTTCAGCGAACGATGCTGCCCGAGTCAAAAGACCTCTAACATGACCACGTTTTGCTTTTATAGCGTTCATTGCAAATAATAAAACAAATATAGTCAAAATTAATTAAATATTTGCAATTTAATTAATTATAATTCAATTAAATTAATTGCACTGCACTTGATTCGTGTGCACCGGTTCACAATTAATTTATGCACTTGATATATATGTATAAAAAAAAACATTCATATGTCCAGTTTAGGATTTAATAGGTAAATCAACTAAAACCGAAAGAAACCGAGATCGATTTAAAGTTCATTTAATTTGGCTACGAAGGACCATGAAAATAATTGATCGAGTTTTATCAATTAATCGAATTAATCAACCGAGAAAATACGTAACGAATAAAAAAAAAAACACCGTAAGTTTCAGTTTTGTATAAGAACACAATATATTACCAAATTGTCCAAGAGGTGTTGACTGCTTGCTGGTTGATTAATAAAAGAGAAAGATTTCTGTTGCAAGTTGTTGACAACAAGCAAAAAAAGTATGTATGTACATACATATAGCAAAAAAAAAAGGGATTATAATATGTACAGCAAGTTAGCAAGTTGAACATTAGATTATGAAATGTAATTTTGGTAAACAAAAAGTAGGGCAATTTACTAATGTTTGGCAAAGTGCCGCACATTTTACAAAAAATTATTGAATTATTTAAAATTACAAAATGATTAAATTAATGAATTAAAAATGACAAATTAATATGAAATAAATGCTTTTCATTGTTGAATACAAAACACAGTTCTTTTCTACTATGGCTACACTTTTGCTTGTAAATAGTAAAGGCTTAACTACATTCAAAACTTTTTGCAAAAAGTACAAATGTGAAAAAATACACACATACTCTAGCGACATCTAATTTCAGATATTTTTACCAAAACTGCCATTTTGTTGAAAATACCCTAGCACCAACTGAATGAAAAATGTTGTTCCCCTAAAATTTCCCACCCAGTGAGTGGTGACATCTGTTAGTCGATTTTTTAACTGATTATTTATGTGTGTTGGTGTTTTACTTTTGTGCAAAAGTAGAAGTTAGGACCGCTTTAACTTTTACTTTTGTAAAATTTGAGAAAGAAGATAGGATTTTGTAGTTCGTTGAAAAAGACAAAACATTTTGTTCACTTTTGTACAAAAGTAAGTTGAATGTAGTTAAGCCTTAAGAATAACACTTTGGGAGGCAATTAAAATGTCTTTTATTTTTATCGTCATCAAATATCTATTATTTTTCGTAATATTTATTTGTAAATAATTGTCTGTTGAAAGGCGCGTTAATTTTAGATTGGGTAGAATATGCGATTTCAAAGTAAATCTAATCTTGCATATAAAAAAAAACACAGTTGAAGCTTATAAAATGTAAATCTAAATAAAAGTAAAGAACTCGTCATGTTTTCGCTTTTTATTTTAATATTCTAATATCATTCCATTTCATTTGAATTGTATTTAATTTGTATTTGTGTAAAAGAGAAAGGAATTATTTATTTATATTTTCTTTTCCCTCCAATTTAACTCTATTCACAAAAAAAAACATCTTCAAAACCACTTGAAATGATCTTTACAGATCAATGATCCTTATAAGATCTTAGAAAAACTTTAATAAGAACTCTTCGTTCCATACAATAGGCTCCTCCCCTTTGGGCCTTTTTGGGTCTTAATGACCTCTTTAAGATTATTTAAAGACTAGAAACCTTTTGGAAAATAACTTTTTAAGATATCTTAGAGACTATTGTGTTGCTTGGGTTGTTATTGTTGTTTTCGTCGTCGCCACCGAAAATTCGCGCTGGTGTGGGGGGAACCTTAATATACTTATTTTCCCGGAAAAAATCTTTGTTGTTATGTGTAATCAGTTTAAAAATCGACTAATAGATGTCACAACTGGGTGGGAAATTTTAGGGGAACAAAATTTTTCATTCAGATGGTGCTAGGGTTTTTCAACAAAATGGCAGTTTTGGTAAAAATATCTGAAAGGAGATGTCGCACATACACATACTCTAGGAACATCTTCTTTCAGATGTTTACCAAAACTGCCAAAACCCTAGCACCATCTGAATGACAAATTTTGTTCCCCTTAAATCTCCCACCAAGTGGTGATATTCTGTTAGTCGATTTTTAAACTGATTAATGATTATTAATGTGTGTTGGCGTTTTACTTTTGTGCAAAAGTAAAAGTTAGGACCGCTTTAACTTTTACTTTTGTAAAATTTGAGAAAGAAAATAGGATTTTGTAGTACGTTGAAAAAGACAAAACATTTTTTTCACTTTTGTACAAAAGTAAGTTGAATGTAGTTAAGCCTTTATGATATAGACGAGAGGCGATCAACAACGGGATACGTATTCAAACTCCAGGGTGCTGCAATTTCCTGGAGCACCAAAACGCAACCTACTGTTGCATTGTCGACCACAGAAGCTGAATATATGTCGATGTCATCAGCGACCCAAGAAGCTTTGTGGTTGCAACGTTTCTTAGGTGAGCTACTCGAAGATGCAGCTTCAACAAAGTGCGTCATCATTTCGTCAGAGAGCAGATCAATTGGTGTGTTCAGAAAAAAGAGATCTCACAGAATTTTCTCACTCAAAAAGTGAGCAAGCGAATCTAAGATTTTTTTCCTCAGAGTTTTGACAGCAAAGCTGAGAAATTTTGCTGAGGAATCCTGTTCAGGTAACTGAGATTGTTGAGATCTCGGAGATCTAATTTCCCTGAACATACCTAATGCAAATACAATCATCCCGGAATACATTGTTACAGACAGGATGTTAGCAGATGTATTAACGAAAGCAGTTAAAACATTAAAAATTGAATTTTGTTGTAAGGGTATATATTAGAAGTGCAGGTTGCCAAGTAAGTTTTTTCATTATGATGGGGTATTGTGAATATAACTTAAAATTACTTTTGATTATTCTGGCAACACTGCTCGATCTTGTACTTGTGAATCTTTTCTTAATAAAACTAGGTTTTTTTCTTTTTTTCACTCTGTTAGTGTGGTTCTTTTTATTTCTTGTACTCCGCTCAACTCTGATTTGCTACAATTACATACATGTCATCGACAGTTTGTATTAAAACTTCATGTTTTTTTCTGTGATGGTAGGCGTGTTTTTTTGCAAGCCCGGGGAGAATCTGTTGAAAAAAACGACACCGGGGATTAGCGACGCCATGACAGTAAAAAACATGGAGTTTTCATACAAACTATCGATAACATGTATGCAATTTATACCGGTAACACAGTTTTTCGGTGCGCTTAAGTTAAGCCCCGAGAATTCTCCGGGATTAGTTGTTGTTGCATTTAACATGTTAATTGTTTAGCACCAACGTCGTTTTTTTCATCCAATTCCCCCCGGGCTTGCAAAAAAACACGGCTGGTGTGGCTAATCCCCGTTGTCGTTTGGCGGTAGAGCTTTCAATTATTGAAATGAACGTATAGAGTGAGTGATCGTTTTATTCATACTTGTGCTGCGCTGGCTATGCAGCATATGAATAAAACACACCTATTGTCAGATCTGTCAGTGAAAAAACTGTTCCAAATGTCTTACAATCGTCTGAACACACAATTTTGTCTGAAAATATTGTCAGAAACTTCATTGTCAGACGACAATCTGACAAAAAATTGTCAGGTATCTTACAATCGTCTGAACACAAAATTTTTATCATTGTCAGTCGATTATTACATTGTCAGACTCATTGGTCATTGTCAGATGTTTTGATTGAAAACATCTTACAATTGCTGACAATTTCTTCATTTTCCGAAATGTCAATGAGTTGAATAAAGAGAAATAAAAAAAAGCTGATAATCAAATTGTCAGACTTTGGGAAGAAATCATTGTAAGAAATATGTCAATTTTCAGCTAATTGTTAGCTATTGTTAGATCATTGACAGTTCTGACAATATTATAGGCGTGTTTTTTTCCAAGTTCGAAGGAAATTGGATGAAAAGAACGATTCGGGGGTAAATAATTAACATGCAACAACTAATCCCCAATGGGCTTAGCTTAACCCAGAAAATTACCGACGGAAAATACATACTTGTTATCGAAAGTTTGTATAGGAACTCCATTTTTTTTCTGTTATGGTGTCGCTAATCCCCGACATCGTTTTTTTACCAGTTCCCTCCGGGATTGGAAAAAAAACACACCTATTGTAAGATCTGACAATCGTCAGTACTATGCTTAAGGTGTGTTTTTTTCCAATCCCGGGTGCAATTGGTTGAAAAAAATGACAACGGGGGTAGTTTGTAATCGATCATAAGGCAAGCCCGGGGGGGAATTGGTTGAAAAAAACGACAGCGGGATTAGCGACGCCATGACAGTAGCCGTGTTTTTTTGCAAGCCCGGGGGGAATTGGATGAAAAAAACGACGTCGATGCTAAACAACTAACATGTTAAATGCAACAACAACTAATCCCAGAGAATTCTCGGAGCTTCACTTAAGAGCACAGAAAAACTGTGTTACCGGTATGAATTACATACATGTTATCGATAGTTTGTATGAAACTCCATTTATGTTCTGTAATGGCCACTGATCTCTATATACACTGGATAGTGTATTCATACAAAATTTTTGAGGCAAAAATATAGTCGTGGCCGGTACCCTTATATAACAGTATAACAGCGGCGCCAGCGGAATGGACGCTACTGGACCTGCATTTTCTTATATTTGTTTCAATATTTACAGCCGCAATGTTTTCATACAACCTATCGATAGCATGTATGTAATTCGTGCCGGTAACACAGTTTTTCTGGCTTAAGTTAAGCCCCAAGAATTCTCTGGGATTAGTTGTTGTTGCATTTAACCACTGATCTCTATAATACACTGGATAGTGAATAGCCTATAGTGGAGCACCGACGTCGTTTTTTTCATCCAATTCCCCCCGGGGTTGCAAAAAAACACGGCTGGCGTCGCTAATCCCCGTTTTTCAACCACTTACCTCCGGGATTGGAAAAAACACACCTAATATTAAGAGAGCATGTTTTTTCGGTGCGACAGCATACTAGACAACAGGCGTGTTTTTTTTTGCAATCCCGGGGGGAATTGGTTGAAAAAAACGACAGCGGGGATTAGCGACACCATGACAGTAAAAAACATGCAGCCGAATTTATAAATGCATTATAGCGAGTGCATAAACCTATATACTTCTTATAATGCCTCTAAACACGAAAATCGTATTTATAAAACTTTGCAACTTTGAATAGTGGCATTATAAGCTAAACGCGTTTGAGGGTTGAATAGTGTCTGTATAAGGATATTCTAGAATCGAAATGTCACTTTGACTCACACACAACAATAGGCGTGTTTTTTTGCAAGCCCGGGGGGAATTGGTTGAAAAAAACGACAGCGGGGATTAGCGACGCCATGACAGTAAAAAACATGGAGTTTTCATACAAACTATCGATAACATGTATGTAATTCATGCCGGTAACACAGTTTTTCTGTACGCTTAAGTTAAACCCCGAGAATTCCCTGGGATTAGTTGTTGTTGCATTTAACATGTTAATTGTGTAGCACCGACGTCGTTTTTTTCATCCAATTCCCCCCGGGCTTGCAAAAAAACACGGCTAATATAAAACATAGATATTAGGGTATCGCTTATTTTGGCAATGTTTGAATTTATTTTTTGTCCTCCCCTAAAAATGATTATTATGTACCTGTACAATGTACATACAAACATGTTGTGCATTTTTTTTTTAACGCGGCTAGCTTAGTAACACCGAAAAATAATTATACGGATTGAATCCCAGCCTTTTTGCACCTTAAAGGTTCCCCCACACCAACACGTTGTTATTAGGCGTGTTTTTTTGCAAGCCCGGGGGGAATTGGTTGAAAAAAACGACAGCGGGGATTAGCGACGCCATGACAGTAAAAAAATGGAGTTTTCATACAAACTATCGATAACATGTATGCAATTCATGCCGGTAACACAGTTTTTCGGTGCGCTTAAGTTAAACCCCGAGATTTCTCCGGGATTAGTTGTTGTTGCATTTAACATGTTAATTGTTTAGCACCGACGTCGTTTTTTTCATCCAATTCCCCCCGGGCTTGCAAAAAAACACGGCTATTGTTTTCGTAGTCGACACCGAAAATTCGCATTGGTGTGGGGGAACCTTAAAAGTAAAAAAAAGAAATGTTTTTTTATTGGATACTACCTCTTCGAGGAATTAAATTTTTGCACTCTTAGGGCCAGTTTGTTCACAGCTGATCATCTATAATCAAGGATTATTGCAACTGGTAAATCATCGAATGTGTATGGAAATCAAATTTTTTTTCAAGGAATCCATAATTTAAGTTGTTAATCATGGAAATCGCTAATCAGCAGATGTTGGTTGATTAGCGCCATTTAGTTAGAAGCTGTAAAAGTCATTGTTCAGATTTAACCCACTGTGAACAAACTAGCCCTTAAAAGAACTTCAAATGTGTGCCAAATTTACTTAAAATGTGCCAAATTTGGAGATTTTTGATCACTTTCAGGAAAGGACAGGAATAATTTTAGACATTTCGAACAAAAGAGCCACCCTAATAGATATATTTTCTTTTCAATAAAAACACCACCGTGTAGAGTGAAGAAAACACAAATCTTCTAAAGCTACGCGCAAACCGACGCGATGGCGGTGGCGATGGCGATAACAATGTAGATGCCGCACACGTAAATCAATGGAGAGGCACACATCGACGCGATACATTCGTTCACATTCCACTGCTGCGTTCAGTTACGCGACTTTTCTTGAACGCAGCAAGCACCATTTGATCGCTATATCGCCTGAAGAAAAATTACTGTCTAAAAAAGAAAATTTGAAAAACTGAAAAATTAATAGAAACAATTAGGGGAAATTCCATTTTATATGTTTTTTTTTATTAAACTTCAAAAATTAAACGTTTGTATTGTCGCTGACAACTTAGCCCGCTACGCAATATATCGCATTGATGTGAGCAAGCTTTTGAACGCATCTTTATCGCATCTTTATCGGGCACACATCAACGCGATATGTGGATTGCGTTCACGTTCCACTGCTGCGTTCAGTACGCGACTGTTCTTGAACGCAGCAAGCACCATTTGATCGCTTTATCGACTGAAGAAAAATTACAGTTTAAAAAAGAAAATTTGAAAATGACTTCAAATACAGAAAAATTAATAGAAAAAGTTCGGGAGAATTCCATTTTATATGATCTGTCAAACAAAGATTATAAAAATATAAAAAAAAATAAGATATGGGATACAAATATATCGCGTTGATGTGAGCAGGTTTTTGAACGCATCTTTATCGCGCGATAAAAGTTATCGCGATCGCCACCGTGTCGGTTTGCACATAGCTTAATGAATCAATAAAAATGATTTTTTTTATTCAAAGATATATTACTTTATTGACAAACAACACAAAAACCACACAAATAACAATAATCTGAATAATAATATTAAGTGAAAATAAAAGAATCCAACAGAATTGTTTTTTTTTATGAACAGCTGAGATTGGTTTGTCAGTTTTGGAAGTAAAATGTAGTAGATTTCCTCTTTTTGGTACTTTATTTGACACAAGCGTATTATAACTATACAGGGTAGGAAAATCTTTTATAAATAATAATTTATGTTGCGTTGAATAGTGGCTACATAAATGCTTATGCATTACATAACTATTCAGCCGTTTAGAGGTGTTTAGCGAATTCTAATAAATAAGGCTGATGGAGTTTTCATACAAACTATCGATAACATGTATGTAATTCATACCGGTAACACAATTTTTCTGTTCGCTTAAGTTAAGCCCCGAGAATTCTCTGGGATTAGTTGTTGTTGCATTTAACATGTTAATTGTTAAGCACTGACGTCGTTTTTTTCATCCAATTCCCCCCCGGGCTTGCAAAAAAACATGGCTAACAAAAAAGTCTTCCTCCGTTATTAAAGGAGAACATTCAATCGATGTTAATCAAACTCGCGCACACAATTTCAAGTCGTCATACAGCGGTCATCAGCCGACAAACGGGAAAAACGGCAGACACAAAATATCGAACGATGCGAACAGTTATCAAAATTCCGCTACACCTACATCATGTCCGAGTTGTATTACTTCACACGCACCCAATAAATGCCGGTTTTTCAAAGCAACGTGTAATTTCTGTGGAAGAAAAGGTCATATCGATAGTGTTTGTTTCTCCAAAATTAATGAAAGCGCTCCTAAACAAAAAAAATAAAAAATTCCATAATAATAAATTTAAAAAACAAAACAATAATTCGATTTTGGTGAATAAACTTAATTTATCGAACAATAAAATTCATAGGGTAAATAATGCAAAGTTTTTCACAAGAAGAAATGAAATTTACGATATTAGAATTACGTAATATTTAACGATATAAGAAATAAGTACTAAACAAAAATAAATAGAGTAGAAATATAATAATATCAAAAAACAAATATAATAATTAATAAACAAATATATCACATATATAAATAAAAGAATAAGATGTTGATTCTCAAACATTCCGCCACCCCTGGAACAACGTTTCAGCACACAGGTAGGATAGCCAATTTATGAATAGGGCGAACAAGGTTGCCGGTGGAGGTTCGCAAGGTCACAACACGAACATGACCATCTTCACCTGGATGGATGTCGATGACTCTGCCCATTGCCCATTTGCCTGGGGGTAGGTTGTTTTCTTTTATAACAACCAGATCATTGAGTTTGACATCAGTTTGAATGTGTTGCCATTTAGGACGATTCTGAAGAGATGTTATATACTCTGTCTTCCAGCGCTTCCAGTACCCTTGGATCTTCGCTTGTAAATTTTGCCAGCATGATAAACGATTTGCTGGTATACTCAATGTGGGCTCTGGTACAGCTGCGTAAGATTCGCCTAGAAAGAAATGAGCAGGGATTAGTGGATCTAAGTCAGAATCGGAGATTTGGCATAAAGGACGCGAACTGAGTATAGCTTCGATTTGCGTTAGGAGGGTATAAAATTCTTCGAAGGTGAGATTGTCTGTACCGATAACTCGTCGAAGGTGCTGTTTAACAGACTTTACCCCTGCCTCCCACAAACCGCCGAAATGTGGAGCCGAAGGAGGGTTGAAATGCCAAGAAATACGATCACGAGCCAAAGATTCCGCAACGATTAAGTTATGATTCTCGGATAGGACGAGTTCATGCATTTCTGAGAGAGAACGAGCAGCTCCACGAAAATTTGTCCCGTTGTCGGAATACATATTTGATGGTTTTCCACGGCGAGCCACAAACCGACGAAATGAAGCCAAAAATGCATCGGTCGTTAGGTCACTGACGAGTTCGAGGTGTATTGCCTTCGACACTAGACACACAAACAATGAAATATAGCACTTCGAAAATGTTGATTTACGACCCGATTTTGTTTTTATTGTAAATGGACCGGCGTAATCACAACCACAATGCGTGAATGGTCTCCTTGTTAGGATTCGTTGTGAAGGTAGATTACCCATTTGCTGGGTTATGGTAGCTTTCCGTTGTCGAAAACAGTCTATGCAATCATGTGTTATCTTTCGGAGGAGATTGCGGCACCCGATTACCCAATACTCTTGCCTAATTAACGCGAACAGAGTTGATACACCAGGGTGTAAAAATCGGATATGTGCATCAACGAGAATTAGTTTTGTAACGATGTGATCCTTTGGCAAGATGATAGGGTGTTTTGCATTGAATGAAAGGTCCGAATTCTCGATTCTACCACCAACGCGAAGGATGTTTTGTTCATCTAAGAAAGGAGATAAATCAATTAGTTTACATTTTTTAGCAAAAAATCCATGTTTTTTATAAAATTTTATATCGTCACCGAAATACCGTGCTTGTAACCATCTTATTATTAGATTTTTAGCTTCGAAGATCTCGTTTGGGGCGAAAAAAGGTGAGGAACGTTTATTTTTACGGCAAATGTCTATAACACGATTGATTTGTGCGACGGTTCTGATCAGAATATACCACGACGAGATTCGATTCGAGAGAATTTCGAAAGGATGGTCTTCGTTGGTTGTGAGATATGATGCTGGTGGATGTTCCTTTGCTTCAACCATGCAGTGTGGATCATCTTCCACGTCCAGTATAATAGGCCAGTGTTCGGAACTTGTTCGAAGCCAATGGGGACCTGTCCACCAAAGGGGGTGCTCGAGTAGCTGTGATGGCGGGATGCCACGCGATGCACAATCGGCTGGGTTACACTGTGACCTAACATGAAACCATCTGTTTCTTGGAATCGTGCTCTGATGTACGATTTCCTACGAAGATGTTCCAACGTCTTGGAGGCGATGACAACCAAGATAACACTACCTTAGAATCACACCAGGCATACACGTCAGAAAAGGTGATATTTAAAGCATCCTGAACAGAAACAAGCAACCTAGCGAGGAGAAGGACACCACAAAGCTCTAACCTCGGGATACTCAGTTGTTTTAATGGAGCCACACGCGATTTTGATGCTACGATGTTGGTGGTGTAAGTTCCGTCAGGTAGTCGATAACGCGAATATATCACGGCTGCATACGCGGATGCAGATGCATCGGAAAATCCGTGCAATTCAAAGTTAGAATTTGCAATTCCAATTGTTCGCGGAATTTTAATGGTTGTTAGAAGCGAAAGTTCATTGCGATAGCGACCCCACTGATTAGATATTGCACTTGGGATTTCCACGTCCCAGTCTAATTTTCTATGCCACAGCTCTTGGAAGAGTGTTTTTAAAAGGACGACCTTAGGAGCAAGAAACCCGAGGGGATCAAAAATACGTGTGACGTCACGAAGAATTTGGCGTTTCGTGATTGTTTCATTTGGGGTGTAATTTAAACGAAAGCTGAAAAGATCACACTTTGAATTCCAATAGAGCCCGAGCACCTTTGTCCAGGTATCTGCGTCAGAGTCTAAGGAAACATTCGAATTGCCGGAAGGACGATTGTTTGGAAGAAGCTCATTGCAATTGCTCTCCCACTTGCTTAATTCCATACCGCATTTTGACAAAAGTTCGATAAGCGATTTTTGCTTAAATAGCACTTCACTTAACGTATCACCGCCCGAAACCACGTCGTCGACGTAAAAGTCATTAAGCACTATATCCGCAGCGACTGGGAATTTTTCTTTATAGTCTTTTGCAAGTTGTTCCAAGACCCGAACCGATAAGAATGGAGCACAAGACGTTCCGTAAGTCACTGTGCTTAGACGAAAATGTTCTAACGGTTCAGAGGGAGACTTTCGCCACACGATACGTTGGAAATCCGAATCCTTATCTGACACGCGAATTTGGCGGAACATTTTCACGATGTCCTTGAATAGGAGGGCCTATCATGAGGGAATCATTCAAACAGTGACCACTCGAATCCTTAAACGACCCATCGAAAACGACGCGAAGTTTGGTCGTTGTGCTGTCTGGCTTCAACACTGCATGATGCGGCAGATAAAATACATTTGGATTGTTTATTTCTGAATCAGGAACTTTTGTCGTATGCCCTAACGCCAAATATTCGTTGAGAAACGAAGAATAACTTTCAAAAAAGTTTTGGTCATTCGAAAACTTCTTTTCCATAGATTTAAGTCGCGAAAGAGCCCCGTTAAATGAATTAGCAAATTTTGGAGGGGATTTGAAAGGAAGATCGACTATGTACTTGCCGTTTGAATCCCGGCAATGTGTCCGAAGAAAATGATCTTCAATTTCCTGGTCTTCTTTGGAAACGATTGATTTAGGATCTACTTCTTCTATTGTCCAAAATGCTTGAAGAATTGAGTCAACGTCTAGGGTTGCGGGGTGAGACAAAATGTAACGATCGCTAATGGATGGCAACTGCCCAGCTAACACCCAACCAAAAATTGTCTTTTGCGCCACTGGGTATCCCCTGGTGCTGTAGACGACGCCTCCAAGTAAAATTTCCCAAACTTTATCGGCTCCTTACAAAATGTCGACGGATGATGATTTGTTGAACGAAGGATCAGCTAATTATAACTGGGTTAAATGATCCCAGTCTTCAACATTGAACGAAGTTGTAGGCAAGTTTGAAGTCACGCTTGATAATATATATGTATTGACGGGAATACTGAATAAATCAGAGCGTGAAGCTATAACCAACGATAGAAGGCCTCTGGATTTACCAGCGCTGGTAGATCCAATACCGCTTATGGGTATACGAGCGTTTCTTCGTTTGAGCCCAAGCCGTTGGGCACAAGACTCTGAAACAAAAGAAACCTGTGAGCCTGAGTCTATGAGAATCCTAACATCTTGATAACACCCTGTATATCTTGCACTTTGCCTATAGCAGTAGGTAGCAAAGTCTGGGGTACATAATCTGTGAAGTTAAGCGAATGGTTATTTACAAGAAATGCATTTGAAGTCGAAGGAACATTTGACGTCGAGGAAACGTTTGAAGTTTGAGGGACGAACTCTCGAACTGGACCTCCATTGAACGAATTGCTGATCGAAGTGTTAGCAGGCTGCAATTCCTTACGGTTTACTTACACTGAATCGTCGTGCACCAAACTATGATGACGAGATTTGCAGACCGAACAGCGAAATTTAGACGAGCATCGATTTGAAGCATGACCAGGTCGCAAACAATTGAAACAAATCCTTTTGGATTTAACGAAATCTCTTCGAGAATTAATTTTCATACCAAGAAAGTCTTGGCATTGAGAAAGCCCATGAGAACCACTGCATTTTATGCATGAAGACGTAGAAGTATGCATACTTTTCACTGATGAATTTTTCGACCTATTGTTTTCGCGGGAGCTAGTGTGAGCACTTTCCAATGCATCACAACGTCGTTCTAAAAATTCTAGGAACTCGGAAATAGAAGGGCTGTCGATGGTGGAGCTATCCTCGGACCATGCTTTGCGAGTGTCAGCATCCAGTTTGTTAAGCAAAAGGTAAATGATCCACGGATCTCTGTTGAGTGAACTTACTGCTGTAAGACCCCTTACTATTTCATCTGCTCCGTTAGAAATTTTGCGCAAATTGTTGACATTGGAAACGTTCGTAGATGGTAATTCCATAAAAGATTTTATGTACCCGTTTATTATGTAGCGAGGACGATCGTAGCGCTTCACCAACCTGTCCCATGCTTCCTCATAGGTGGAATTCGTAAGCGGCAAATGATTAAGAAGACCTAACGCAGTATTACGAAGAGACGATTTTAAGAATAGGTACTTCTGAATCGGCGTCAAGTTTGTTTTATCATGAACGGCACTTTTAAACATTTCCCTAAAGGACGGCCACTCATGATATTCTCCGGAAAAGGGTTCTATATGAATTTTAGGTAGAAAGAAGTCTGATTTAACCCCTGACGAATAAGATTTTCCTAACGTGTCAAGAAGAATCTTTTGTTGGTCAACTAATTGGCCCAGGACGTCCCTACTTTTCTGCAGTTGCTCCCTTCCCCTAATCGAAGACAAAAGAACGGATTGTACCACCAAATACCTGGACTCGAAACTATCATAGTCTGGAGCAGGATCTCGGTAGCCTTCCTCATCTGCGAACTCGTACATGCAAGTTTGAGAAGCGTTGAATTCATCCCATAACCCTGTTGCCTTAGACAAGCGCACATCCAGATCACCTAGCGAAACCCTGTCGTCTATAGATTCCGTAAACTTCTCAAGCTTGGTCAAGGAAGCCTTAAGATGACCACGAACTAATCGAAGCGCCGCAAGGGAAGGTGTATCAGGCATTTTGAGAAGAACAGAAAAGTACGAAAACTGTACACGACTTTAATTATGATTAATTCCTTTCTCCAATTTATGATGAAGTTGTAGAAGGTGTCCTAGGTATTCTCTAACAGAAACAAAAAACGAACACGTGATTCAATCCTATGAGCAATGGACAACACGTGGCAGCACAAAACGAATATTTTTTCTGTATAGGAACACGACAAAATCACAATGCTAAATCCAAAAATGAGCAGGAATCACAATTGATTTTACATGAATTTGTAGACAAAATCTCCTGTAGAACTTGCCAAAAATATGGAACACGTGCAGTAGATATCCTTTAATCCTTGAAGCAGCGAAGAAAACGAGGTATGCGAATTAAGGAACGAATCAGCAATATCCAAAAAACGATTACAATTTTTGGATGGACGAGATGAAAATTAATTTACATGATAAGCTTTAAGAAAAAACAATACAGTATAACACTTATAGCAAATTTAAGAGCATTTAAACAGCTGATCATAGAAATACAATTGAATTTGAATAACAGCTATGACAAGAGAAAGTAAATCAGAATAGACATTAGAGTAGGAAATTTTAACTGTTCACATTTTAACTGAGTGAGAGAAATTCATAGGGTAAATAATGCAAAGTTTTTCACAAGAAGAAATGAAATTTACGATATTAGAATTACGTAATATTTAACGATATAAGAAATAAGTATTAAACAAAAATAAATAGAGTAGAAATATAATAATATCAAAAAACAAATATAATAATTAATAAACAAATATATCACATATATAAATAAAAGAATAAGATGTTGATTCTCAAACAACGCCCATACGGCGTTTTTCTTTTTAGTTCAGAGCAGAGCCTGAACTGTCAAAAAAAAATGGTGTTTTTTCCAAACACCAATTTTGTGTTTCTTTTTTCGCTCTGAGCATGTTCAGAGCATGTTCAGAGCGCGCTCTATGAGCTCAGAATAAATTGATAGAAGGCGTTTTTCTTTTTTAGCCCCGAGCGGGGCACAGAGCGGACTCAGAGCGAATAGAGTTCACTCCGAACAGAGTGTGACCTGAGCGCACCGATCTATTTAAGAAACTCAATTGAGAACTGAACTCTCATATCTGTAAAATTACATGAAAATTGTATGAAGTTAGCCGCGCTCAGCTTTATCCTCGATGTGCTCGGTCATTTTTTTTCCGAGCTCATCGAGCGAGCCCCGGTCGAGCTCTGAGCTAAAAAAGAAATGCAAGTTGAGAGCTCGGAGCGCTCCGAGTTAAAAAGTAACATAGTTTTCTTTTTGACAGCTCAGTGCCACGCTCGGGGCCAAAAAAAAAAAACGCCTAGAGCAAACGGAGTTGAATCACTTGATGTGTTCAGAAAAATGAGATCTCAGAGAATTTTCTCACTCAAAAAGTGAGCAAGCGAATCCAAGATTTTTTTTCCTCAGATTTTTGACAGCAAAGCTGAGAAATTTTGCTGAGGAATCCTGTTCAGGTAACTGAGATTGCTGAGGTCTCCGAGATCTCATTTTCCTGAACATGCCTACTGATCTCTATATACTGGATAGCGTATCCATACAAGAAAGTTGACTCCATTTGAAGAACTGTTATAGTGGAGCTGCCTACTTTTTTTGTATAACAGTTTAACTTTATAACATATAAAAAGTGACGAAGTCAAACGTCAAAGAACTAAGAACTAAGGGCCAGTTGTACAATAATGGTTCAGCCTCGGTTTAAGATTTTAACTCACCGATTTCGGCGGATTAAACTAACAGGGCTATTCTGGCGTTGTGAGGGCTCACAACTCACAAGTCACAAGCCTTTGTGAGGTTGATTTCTTGTGAGGTTGTTGTGAGGTTCTCAAAAGGAGATCACAATTTCGATAGTTTTTGTGAGGCTCAAAGTTGTGAGGGTACGAAAACCTCACAAAATCGATTTCACCTTTCCTTGTGAGATTATTGTGACTTGTGAGGTATCAGTGAGGTTTGCCAGAATAGGGCTGTAAGGTTCAACGCTGGTTCAAGTATGTAATTGGTTATTATCACACACTTGAAGAGTAAAACACAGTTGAAACTCAATTAATCCGCCGGAATCGGTGGATAAAAATTGCTGAACCACGGTTTAAATATTTGTACAACTGGCCCTAAGAAGTGGAAAATGTGAAACTTGTTCTCAATTTGTTGAATTTTCGTTAAAAAAATAAATTCGGGTAGAAAAAACTTTATTAATGATTGAAATTCAATTTTTAAATCTAAAATACATCTTTGGAAAACAAATGTTATAATGGAAACCGTATGAGCCGCAGTAATCAAAATTGTATAGTTCTACTTAGTACGTACATAATATGTATATATTAAAATTAATATTTGTTTTTATTTCTATTTTAGTTAACCGATGCAACAGCGGAATCTCCTCCATGTCAATAGCTCCAAATTGTGGATTTTCCCAGGCAAATTTCCAAAAACCGCAGATTCAATCACAATCATCGCCGTCAAATCTAATTGCAGCTACTGGCAGATCATTAAATGCTTCTTCTGCATCGCAAAGCGTTTTTCTAATAGACATGCCAATGGAAATTTTGGATAACATTTTCCCATTACCTACAAGAAGGTCGGGCAATTGAGAGTGGTTTCTCATAAAATGAATGATATATGTAAGGCAGTATTGAATTCCACATTTTCAAAATTGACCAATCAAAAAGTGAATCATTTCCAAAACATAAAAGCCAAAATTCAACGTCGTGAATCCGCTAGTAGAAATCATCCGCTTGCATGCGATATTATCGAGACATGCTACATGAGGCTATCTCTTGCAATTGATCTTTGGAACGCAAACATTAGCTGTGTTTTATTTTCCCCAAGATCCGAACCAGATTGGATTTGTTTACAAAAATACATGTATTACAAAAACAACACAAGATCCAACTTTGTTTTGAATTTGGATTTCCAAATCCATTTTGAACACACACCCTTAATTTGTAAATGTCGTCAGTAGTGTAAAGAAAAAAGGCAAACGGTGTATACGAATAAAAAAAACAAAGGAAAAAAAGAGTTGGGTATATAACGTATGTCACGGAGATCCTGGGTTGTTTTATTTTCCTGATCTGATCTGGATTGGATCTGGGGGAAAATAAAACGCAGCTATTGTTGCTTTTTCCCAGGCGGAGTAAGTTATTCTATCTTATATTATTAGTTTATTTATAAATATAAACTATTCACAGATTTTAGATTAAGTTTATATTGTCTTGAGTTATATTCCAAACACATCGAGGCTAAAAAAAAACTTATCGTGTAACTGACAAATTATTTGATCTCTCAACTATGGCCTTGGAGTATTTCAAGGACCACATTGACCCGATATTGCCTATTTTAATAAGGATTTTTTTAATTTGCCAAGCACATAGACCAAGTAGCAGATCGTTGAAAGTATCATCAGAACTATCGGATAGCTCATCGAATTCGCCTTCACCTCCGCAGAGTAATAATATGGTTTTACAGAAGGGAATTTCGTAATATAAAACAAGGAATGAAAATGTATAATAATCAACTCACTGCTACGTAGTGAGTTACAAAATTGCAAAAGGAAATCATCGAAAGGAAAACAAATTGCCGAGCAACAAAAACTATTAGCAGAGCTGCAGAAATAAGCTTTGGAATATGCAAATCGATTAGATGAAAATGATAAGAAGAACGAAGAAATATCGAGGAAGTTTTCTACTGTAACGGGGCAACTGGATGAGGGTATAGGGATAGGGTCAGGTCGTCAGGAAGAGGAAATGATAGGAAACTCGGAAAGGAGACTATAGCCTAGGACTGGGAGTGGAAATGTCCCTTGGTAGGTTCACGACTCTTCCCACTGCTAGGAAAAAGGGACTGGAATAGGGAGTGGTAGGGACAGGAAAGGAACGAATATTTAGCGGAAAGGGCAATATCATGCTGGCGACGCTCGGCTTAGCTCGCCGGAAGTAGGGGGGGATCTTGTCTCTCCACCAAACCTCACCACGTTACAAAAAAAAATCTCATGCCAACTTAACATTTCACTGAGGTTCTCGGCTGCCACCCTTAAATGATCTGCAGATGTTGATGCAGATCGGCTCACCCTCACCACACCTAGAATTTGGGAAGCCTAAATACTGTCCAAATTCCCCTTACGCTTACCTCGGCTATGTCGTCACTCCTTATCGGTTCATATCTCGCTTACCTCTCCGCACTCCCTGAAGGGTCAAACCCGAAAACTTCATAATTTCAGAACTCTGTTATTCCACAAAAATAAGGACATAAGTTTGGCGTGGCTTACAAACGTTTTTATTAATTAAAGAATGAACTATAATCAAGACATAGATACATACTCGTATTAAATCGTATAATGGAATTAATGTAGCTTATAAACAAAAATGATTAAACTTTGTTGAAAAGGGCTTATTGGTTTTCCAAAAGATCGACACAAAATATCTAAAATTTGTAATTTAAAGTTATTTGCGATTCAAATCAAGACAAAATAAATAAGAAAAAAATGTAAAAAAGGTACTAACATAAAAAAAGTTTAATTGACGATGACAAAAAAAAAATCGAAGTTGCATGACAAAAGGTAGCGCCTTTTCGTTGCAGGACCATACGTCTCACTTGGGGCGGTACGTCCCTGGTTAACCACGATAGTGCACCAGAAAGGTATCCCACACCACTACGCAGCTCGTCGACTATAAATTCGAGGGCCGAGCCCAGTCTCACCCCTCGATATCAAAGAAAAAAAGAAAACAAAAATTTCTTGTACACCCGAACCTACCTAAGGAGCGTTCAATAGGGGTTGCACCAAAATAAGGTGCTTGAATCGAAGTAAACGAAATCGTCGGAGGGAAACTAGCTTCGGTCTGACAAGCAAAGGCGTCAACGATACGCCCCCCCCTGTATCAGCCTTCGTTTCTTTTTCTTAGTGAAATTCAAAAAAAAAGTTAAATATATATAAATAATAAAATAAACAAAATATAATAGTAAAAGAAATGATAATATAAAGATAAATAATAACAATAATTCAAATGCCAACGCTCAAAAAGTATCACGCCCGTAGATATGCAGCTTCACTCGACCCAATCTAATTTGGGGTTGTAGGATTGGAGTTAGTCTCCAAGATGTTTTTTTGTTTTGTCAAATCTGGTTGTTGGCTTCAATTTTGTCTCCAATAAAAGTGATTTCGGTGGTCGACTTTACTTTCCGAAACTTTTTAAAATAATTCGGAGGTTGGCGTCTTTGTCTTTGAAACTTTGCGAAAAATATGTTCGGTGGTTGTCGGATATCTTTCTGAAATGCTTGGGGTTGGTGTCAAGGATTTTATCAGATACCAATTTTTTTTTGCGTTTAGGGTATCGTTTGCTATGTTTTTTTTGTTCGAAATACTACTTTTTGGTTTTGATTAAAATAAAAAAAGAAGGTACTTATCGTGCTGGTCCGGAATTGCGTTTGTATTGTATTGTATTCTTTAGCACCTTCCACAAAGGAGAATTCATGTGCCTCGGTGTCCGTTATGTCGACCCGAATAGCTGTTACGGTTGGGCTAAACGTTAGTTATAACGTCACCTACAGGTCCTTGGTAAGTGACCCTTTTGCCCTTGGCCGTTGTCCGACCACCTTCGCTACCGAACCCTGAATTTTTCGCGGTAAATTAATTTGCTTTAATTACAAAAGAAAAACGTAAAATCACTCACCCTTTTTAAAAAAAATCTCTAACCACCTCCAAAAACTACAAAAAAAAGAAATTAAATACGCACAATCTAAACTTAAACACAACTTTTGCATTACCGGTAAATTTTCTTTAGAATCAAACCGGACTCTTGGGCAATTTATTTCGAACTATGCTCTATAGCTCGATTCTACTTCCCAAACTTTCTAAAAGCATTCAAAAGCTTTTGTTCAATTTAGCCGAGACCTGTTAGGGGGACCCCACCAATCAAAACGATTTCCCCTTTATCCAGGTAACGACTCCCCTTTATAACTTAAGGTACCTCCAACCAACATTTGGTTCCGAGTGTACTTAATTCCCGAGCCCAGGTATTCGAAATTCGATGAACCCGTCCCATGAGTTTAGGAAATCGTCGGCAATATAGATCACAGCTGTTTCGAATTTTATTTGTCAGATCTATGTCCAAAAATCAAAATCAACCAATAGCCAGACCTGAGACCAAGCGAGGTGAACCACAGACCACTGGATTCCAAGACGTCACCTCACTTGAAAGCCTCCCAGCGGCCTAAAAAAACATTGACATGATTCGCCCCCAAGACGCCTCAAAATCTGAAACCAAAATCCTCAATGAGGTGTTCTAATGAAAGCCACCTGACCTCCACTACAGAAAAAAAAACAATATTCCAATCTTTTTGCATAAATGGATAATCTTATTGAATTGACAGGTTTGGGATTCCGACGGTATATATCGTGTTCCTGGAAATCGAGCTCATGGGGCTTTGTTGTACTCATAAGTTATGAGCACTCTCTCCGAAAACTTGTTCGAAAAATTTTAAAATAATTTATTTTTTTTTCTTTCAAATTGTCAACATGTCACAATTTTGTATTTTTATTTAATTTTTTTTTTTGATATTCATTAAATTAATTTTTTTTTCGTTGTTGGAAAATCTTCTCTCCTATCAATTAATTTGAAAAAATATTAATTCGTCTTGTTGTTGGTGCTAAAGTTATTATTTGTGATGCATTTGTGCGAAAAAAGTTTGATTTTACAGTTTGGTTATGCCTGGTAAAGAGAGAGCCGCTCTCATTTTCGAACTACGAAAAATACTTATGAGTGTTTGGTGAATAGCACAAATATTATTTGAGTTATGAGCCTCATAAACTTAAGAGCCGTTTATGAGCGCTTGGTGAATACCGCCCTTAGAGCTGTCGCTCAAAATGAAATTACGTCTATAATCTTCTTGACCAGGAACATATTTTACACTTCGAGTGCGCATGTTGTAGGCCTTATCACTTTTCTCTTTAGCTTTTTGGATGCCGTCTTTGATCTTCTCCCTAATACACTGCAATCGATTATGCCTTGGAAGAGTCAACAGTTCACCATCGTCGATTCTATTTAGCTTCTGAGTCAGTTCATACCCGCTACCGTGAGTCATCATATTCATTCCAAATAGGGCAAAATATGGTGACACACCAGTCGCCGAGTGAACCGAACTCCTCAACGCGCCTGCAATATCACTAAGGTGTATATCCCAGTCGCGTTGGTCCTCTTTCAAATACGAACGAATCGCCGCCAATAATGTCCTGTTGACCCTTTCCGAGGCATTGGATTGTGGTGCGTAATTTGCGGTACGAAAATGACGAATACCATATTTTTCTAAGAAAGTTTGGAAATCTTTGGCCACAAATTGCTTGCCATTATCTGAATGTATAATTTGCGGCACCCCAAAAGCATTGAAAATGTCATTACGGAGATACTTTATAATACTGCTTGTATTCGCTGATTTCAAAGGTTCCAGAAAAACATATTTTGTCAAATGCTCCAACACAACAAACACATAGGCATTACCAGATTTGGATCTTGGATATGAGCCCAAGAAATCCACATACAATTTTTTGAAGGGACGGTCTATATTGAAATGTACTAGAAATAGGAGGACGTAAAATTTGATTAGAAGGCTTACACTGTTTACATATTGCACACTTTAGTATGAACTCTCGGATCTGAATTGTCATGTTTGGCCAATAAAAGTATTGTCGAACGCGATGAAGGGTTTTTGCCACTCCACCATGAGCAGATTGAGGTGGATCATGGGCCCTTTCTATAATTCCTTCGGTCAATCCCGATGGTACCCATAACCGCCAATTGTGCTCATACATGTCACCCCCTTCTATTGCGAATGACCGTTTATAGACAAAATCATCCTCTACTTTCAGGTCAGGCAACTGCTCTTGGTTGTGACGGATCGTTTCAATTAAATCTTTATACTCGGTCGACTTGAACTAATCTGAAGTCAGATCTATCAACGGAGCTATATTTCCTATCTCAATACTGTCTACGTGTGCCCGAGAGAGGGTGTCTGGCACGACATTTAGCGTTCCCTTCCGATGTTCTATGTCGAAGGTATAGGCTTGTAAGCCTAAGCTCCATCTAGCCAGTCTCCCACTCAAATCTTTCATGGTCATTATCCATTTGAGACTGGAGTGGTCGGTTATGACTGTGAAATCCATACCCTCGACATAGGGCCTGAACTTCCTAATTGCCATTACCGCCGCCATACACTCCCTCTCGATCACACTGTAGTTTCGCTGACACTTATTCAATTTTTGAGAGAAGTATGAGATCGGCACTTCCGCATCTTCATCGTTCTTTTGGAATAGTACTGCTCTGATTCCAGTGTCGGAAGCATCACATTGTATATAAAACCGCTTTTTAAATTTTTAAAATCGGGGTGAGTGAGGACTGGAGCAGTTGTTAAAACCCTTTTTAGTTCCTCAAACGCCAACACCGCCTCATCCGTCATTTTGAATTTTGCGTCTTTCTTTTTCAGCGTATCCGTTAAGGGGGCGGTCAGGGTAGAAAAATCCTTGATAAACCGCCTATACCACCCTGCTAAGCCAAGCAGCCGGCGGACCTGCCTTGCATTTTTCGGCATCACCGCTTCGACCTTTGCAGGGTCCGTCTTCAACTTCCCACCACCAACTATAAAGCCCAAGTACTTTAATTCTTTAAAGCAGAATTTTGACTTGTTCAAGTTGATGGTGAGATTGGCCTTCCTCAAACACTCGGCTACTTCGCTCAACACGGCGATATGGGTCTGAAAATCCGGCGCAATGATCAACAAGTCATCTAAATACACAAAAACGTTGTCCCTGAGTCGTGCAGGAATTACCTTATCCATTAAACGGCAAAGTCTTTGGGCCGCATTGCACAACCCAAAAGGCATTACCTTAAAATGGTATAAGGGTCTCCCCGGTACCGCAAACGCAGTTTTCTCTCTACTCTGCCTCTCCAGCGGTATCTGCCAAAATGCTTCCTTCAAGTCTACACTACTTATGAAGTAGGTATTAAGTAGACGACTGATGAGCCCGTCGATATGAGGTAGAGGGTTGGCATCCTTTTTGCTTAACGCGTTGACCTTACGCGAATCCAGACAGAAGCGATACTTAATCGTACCGTCTACTGCTGGTTTCTTGATCAGGATGACAGGCGAGCACCAAGGACTGTCACTCTCCTCTATAACGCCGATCAAGCATTCGGTCTAATTCTTTGTATAATAGGGCTTGCACCGCTGGAGAAACAGGGTAGTGGCGCTGCTTTACAGGCTCCGCATCTCCAGTATCGATGACATGCTCCATTAGCGCCGTCTTTCCGAGACCGTGTCGGTCATAATCCAGGAATTTCGCCCTGACTTTCTCCAATATGGACCACTGTTCCGGTGTTAACGAGTGAGCTCCTACAAGATCTGCCTCCTCCACCGGAACCGAAACAGCACTAATAACATTTGGAGCGATCCTTAACGCCCTCCAAAAATCTACACCCAAATATAATTCTTGTTCCAAATTTGGCACAAGATAAAACGTCATCACTTGATTGGTATTTTTATATAGCACATCCGTTTGAATTTTTCCTATGATATCCTGACTTTTTCCATCGGCGGTTCTAACACCCGCCTTATATGGTATAATTTGTGAATTTATATCTCTTACCAGATTTAAACAACCCTTTCATGCCATGCTCACGCTGGCACCACTATCCAATAAACCAGGTATATCCTTGCCACCAATTTTCACCCTAGCGTAGGGTCTCGGGTCGGTACTAATGTCCAACACCGTCAACGAAAGGCTTTTTCTTGTTTCCTTTCTTAGCTTAAATCTATCTCTAGTTTTTATTATTCTTTTAGATACTACTGGGTTTTGGTCTTGAAAAATTCTGTTTCTAGCTATCTCATATTCCTTAATTCTAACATGCAAAGGCTTTAATACGGTAAGTTTTTTTTTATCTCCCTCCTTCTCGGTCTCTACTTTAATGGTTCTCACTAAAACTTTTATTGTGTTCTCCTCAGGAAACGCTACTGTTCTTTGGATGGGGGGGTTTGCGTGGAACACGATTCCCCCATTGACCTCGCATTCCTTAATTTGTTTTCCGGGTTGCATTTTGGACACCTCGGAGTAATTACGCCTTCTAATCCACACCGATAGCAAAATAGGTTCCTCGTGGTGGACGGGCAGTCCATAAACGAGTGACCTTGCTGTCTACAATTCCAACACGTGTAGTACTTGGAATCGCCTAACACCCGAGTCGGTTTTGGCCTAGCCCCATTAGGCTGGAACGCAGCGATTTGTTCGTCATGGAACTGAACTTGTTCCGCCTCCATCTCCAACTCGTTGACCGCATAACGGGTCGGTTGTCTAACAGGTGGTTTCGGATCTTCCAGATTCTTCTCCGGAAACGCATATTCGGCGTCTTTACATGCCCTACGCAACTGATCTAAGGTATATATAGCTTGAGGGTATACTAGCTGGCTTAACTTCCTATTGAGGTTGCGTTTCAGGATGAGAACCAGTTCAATTTCCGGAATAGGTACCCTAAGCTGAGATCTAAGTCTGTTGACGGTGGCAAAAATATCTTCACTGGTCTCTCCAGCGCCATGCTTACGATCCATCATGTCCCTCATGATCTCGTAGTTGGACTTTGAGTTCCGATATTGGCGCATTAATGCGTCTCGGAGCATTGGCCAGTCGGGACGATAATGGGATCGTTGGAATTGCCAATACCATTCTTGCGCCGCGCCAGAGAGCAGGAGATGAAAATCTCTGAGAATCTCAGCCCAGGGACAGGCATACTGATTCTGCAGAGTCTCTAAGCGAAACACAAAATCTTCCACGGTGAGTACTTCCAATTTCCCATTAAAATTTAAACCCCACTTGTTTACCTTTATAGGAGCTTTATGATTAAAATGCAAGAAATCACGGGGATTTATGTGTGATGGGGGATAGTCCTCACCGTGGCGATCTCTTGTCTCGGCGCTTGATTCCCTAGAGGTTGGTTGACTACCATTCCCAGCTATATTACCTATGGGCACGAATGGCCCTAACCCCGGCCCCTGTCGAGTCTGGTGCGAAGGATCTGAAGTTGGTTGCCTCGGAGGTATTTCTGGCGCGAAATTCACTAGACTAGTGTTTCTACCCCTGACATCCGTTGGTAATGCAGTAGTCGTAGTGTAAGTATGGCTACTTTTTTCACCCCTTTCCCGAAAATTCTTCTTCATTTCTAATCTTAGAGATTCCGCCAATTCCACTCTTAAAGCGGAGGCGTAGCGTTCGCAAGCAGATGTGACCGCTAAGTTGATAGCCGTAATAATTTCGCCCGTTACTCCTATATTTGCTCTACTGTTCTCCCTTCCCACAGATTTCCTATTGGTTGGCGTGTTTGTGAGATTTGAATGACCCGAACCTCCCTGTCCTACCATCCTCTTAGGTATTGCGCCTTGATTCCCGCCCACTGCTCCTAACTGTCCGGTTACCGCTTCAGTTACTACGCTGAAAGACGGGGACGTTATTGAGTCGGCAGAACTTTCAGCTCGACTATCCGATCTGGGAAGTGTTGGTGGTGGCACCGAAAACATTGGAGGTGGCAGTCCTAGTGGCACTTGTCCTAACTCTACAGGCTGCGATTCATTTGTAGTGGATTTTATAGGAGGCATTTTTGATAAATTTTCTTTAATGACTGCTAGTTGAGAGCGAGTGATTGTACGATTCTGTTTGTAAACTATTTTATAAATTTCGTTATTAATTTCAGGATTCATCACCTCATATGCACTACTAACCAGCAATTACTTTTCTTGGACATGAAATGCACCGAGGACTCTAAATTTTAAGTAAACTAAGGGAACTCCAATAAAAACTACATAAAATCTGTACCTAAAATAAGTCTGTACTAAATTACTTTAACTAAGTTATTACTTAAACTAAATTTGTTAACCTATTTATAATTTCATTTAAAATTAAGAATTAATGTAAATTAATGTTCATATAAGCTATTCTTTTCTTTTTGAATTAAATACTACTCTATTAAAATCTGAAAACTGTTTATCACTTATTGTGAATATAACTATGTATATACGCTAAACCGACTAAATTAAAAATTTCAACAAATCTGGTTTTCGGTTTGCGTTTCGCTTGGTAATTTGAAAACCTTTGTAAGACTTCAGTCCCAAAATTGAAGATAATAATCTCTTTTTCTTTTTTTTTTTCATTACTTGCAGGAGTGCTTCGGGCAGCTATGAACGGTTTTTTTTTATTTTTTTCGTTGGAATATGACGACACAGTCAAGTACTCGACTTTAATTTTCCTCCTCTAAGTTTGGCAGCTTTGAACATACAAAAAAACATAAATACACAACTGTTATATTTGCTGCTACAATCGGAATCCGAATTCGACGTCGCGATTAATCGGGCTTGCTAACGAGCTATCCCGATTAAGACTTACGATTCCTTCAGACTCCGACTGCCGCAACACATATAACAAGACAAGACACTAATCACCCTTTCCTTCGGATCCGACTTCTCGTCGCAATACGACAAGTACGTCAATGACCTTCCCGCCGAAGTCATACGAGACACCGAATTTCGAAGGCAAGTTTAACTATACACTGAGTAAACATTTTCCAGTTACGCATCCACCTCCAAAACACCCTGTCGCAATTGATCTGGTTTGCCTAGTAGCTTTCCAGTATCAAGACCTACAGGTTGTTGCAGCTATGTCAGCAAAAGCACTTAAAATTGCTTGGACAACAAACGAATGACAAGGACAATATCGGACTTTACGTATGGGCGCCATTTGTAACGGGGCAACTGGATGAGGGTATAGGGATAGGGTCAGGTCGTCAGGAAGAGGAAATGATAGGAAACTCGGAAAGGAGACTATAGCCTAGGACTGGGAGCGGAAATGTCCCTTGGTAGGTTCACGACTCTTCCCACTGCTAGGAAAAAGGGACTGGAATAGGGAGTGGTAGGGACAGGAAAGGAACGAATATTTAGCGGAAAGGGCAATGGCCGCTCGGCTTAGCTCGCCGGAAGTAGGGGGGGATCTTGCTTCTCCACCAAACCTCACCACGTTACAAAAAAAAATCTCATGCCAACTTAACATCCCACTGAGGTTCTCGGCTGCCACCCTTAAATGATCTGCAGATGTTGATGCAGATCAGCTCACCCTCACCACACCTAGAATTTGGGAAGCCTAAATACTGTCCAAATTCCCCTACGCTTACCTCGGCTATGTCGTCACTCCTTATCGGTTCATATCTCACTTATCTCGCTTACCTCTCCGCACTCCCTAAAAGGTCAAACCCGAAAACTTCATAATTTCAAAACTCTGTTGTTCCACAAAAATAAGGACATAAGTTTGGCGTGGCTTACGTTTAAACGTTTTTATTAATTAAAGAATGAACTATAACCAAGACATAGATACATACTCGTATTAAATCGTATAATGGAATTAGTGTAGCTTATAAACAAAAATGATTAAACTATGTTGAAAAGGGCTTATTGGTTTTCCAAAAGATCGACACAAAATATCTAAAATTTGTAATTTAAAGTTATTTGCGATTCAAATCAAGACAAAATAAATAAGAAAAAAATGTAAAAAAAGGTACTAAAAAAAAAAATTTCTTGTACACCCGAACCTACCTAAGGAGCGCTCAATAGGGGTTGCACCAAAATAAGGTGCTTGAATCGAAGTAAACGAAATCGTCGGAGGGAAACTAGCTTCGGTCTGACAAGCAAAGGCGTCAACGATACGCCCCCCCTGTATCAGCCTTCGTTTCTTTTTCTTAGTGAAATTCAAAAAAAAAGTTAAATATATATAAATAATAAAATAAACAAAATATAATAGTAAAAGAAATGATAATATAAAGATAAATAATAACAATAATTCAAATGCCAACGCTCAAAAAGTATCACGCCCGTAGATATGCAGCTTCACTCGACCCAATCTAATTTGGGGTTGTAGGATTGGAGTTAGTCTCCAAGATGTTTTTTTGTTTTGTCAAATCTGGTTGTTGGCTTCAATTTTGTCTCCAATAAAAGTGATTTCGGTGGTCGACTTTACTTTCCGAAACTTTTTAAATTAATTGCGAAAAATATGTTCGGTGGTTGTCGGATATCTTTCTGAAATGCTTGGGGTTGGTGTCAAGGATTTTATCAGATACCAATTTTTTTTTTGCGTTTAGGGTATCGTTTGCTATGTTTTCTTTGTTCGAAATACTACTTTTTGGTTTTGATTAAAATAAAAAAAGAAGGTACTTATCGTGCTGGTCCGGAATTGCGGTTTTTTGTATTCTTTAGCACCTTCCACAAAGGAGAATTCATGTGCCTCGGTGTCCGTTATGTCGACCCGAATAGCTGTTACGGTTGGGCTAAACGTTAGTTATAACGTCACCTACAGGTCCTTGGTAAGTGACCCTTTTGCCCTTGGCCGTTGTCCGACCACCTTCGCTACCGAACCCTGAATTTTTCGCGGTAAATTAATTTGCTTTAATTACAAAAGAAAAACGTAAAATCACTCACCCTTGCAATCCGAAGTAGAAAATAATTCTCTAATTATTATCTCCCGCCGAACCACCTTTTTAAAAAAAATCTCTAACCACCTCCAAAAACTACAAAAAAAAAGAAATTAAATACGCACAATCTAAACTTAAACACAACTTTTGCATTACCGGTAAATTTTCTTTAGAATCGAACCGGACTCTTGGGCAATTTATTTCGAACTATGCTCTATAGCTCGATTCTACTTCCCAAACTTGCTAAAAGCATTCAAAAGCTTTTGTTCAATTTAGCCGAGACCTGTTAGGGGGACCCCACCAATCAAAACGATTTCCCCTTTATCCAGGTAACGACTCCCCTTTATAACTTAAGGTACCTCCAACCAATATTTGGTTCCGAGTGTACTTAATTCCCGAGCCCAGGTATTCGAAATTCGATGAACCCGTCCCATGAGTTTAGGAAATCGTCGGCAATATAGATCACAGCTGTTTCGAATTTTATTTGTCAGATCTATGTCCAAAAATCAAAATCAACCAATAGCCAGACCTGAGACCAAGCGAGGTGAACCACAGACCACTGGATTCCAAGACGTCACCTCACTTGAAAGCCTCCCAGCGGCCTAAAAAATCATTGACATGATTCGCCCCCAAGACGCCTCAAAATCTGAAACCAAAATCCTCAATGAGGTGTTCTAATGAAAGCCACCTGGCCTCCACTACAGAAAAAAAAACAATATTCCAATCTTTTTGCATAAATGGATAATCTTATTGAATTGACAGGTTTGGGATTCCGACGGTATATATCGTGTTCCTGGAAATCGAGCTCATGGGGCTTTGTTGTTCCCAAAGTTTGAAGAAGATTCGATATTGACATTGAATTGTTGGACACCCCAGTTAATGGTGCTTTTCACCAATTTGATATGTAAGAAATCTGATCAAAAAATTACTGGTTTTTAAATTTTGCCATATTAAAGTTTATTTTTCAACATTTTGTTCGTGTATCAGACAATTCCCAACTGAATAGCATGGATAGTAAAAATCTTGCCATTTGCTGGTGGCCAACACCCATTCCATTTGGCTTCACTGATATGGGACATTTTGAACCACTGCGTCCATATCTTGAAGATATTGTACAAACCATGATTGATCAATTCCCCTATTTGTACTGTGGTAAGGAAGCATTTGTCATGTTCTAGAAATGCATTCTTGAAAGTCAAGAAAAAAACTACAAAACGCAGATATTTGTGTGACTAACTGATGTAAAGTAATGAAGGCGCTTACAATTCTGTTACTAACTTATTTTTTTTTTCCAGGGCAGCCGCAACAAATCTCCGAATTTGGGGAAGTATCCTAGAGGAGCCAAAGACGGTGAAAAACTGGCTGTCTTCCACTTCGAGAACGGTGGGGAAGAACCCACTATACCTCAAGCCGGGCATCAAGTATATTGGTATGCTACTTCTCATTTCTTTATACTTATTGAATGAAGCTTTTCTTAAACTGATTTTGGTTCCCTTGCTATGTGCTTTCCTATTTCCTAATCCTACATCCAGTAAAAACTAACTAACGTTCTTTGTCTATCACGGGTCGAAAAGTTATCACTTGCTGATCTCAATCGACTTCAGGTATCAAATTTCCAAAGGAAATTATTGACTGAGTCATAATGATCTCAGTAAGTGTGCTGTGGTATTTTGCTTGTTTTTTTTTTTTTTTATGCACATCGTTTGATTACAATTTTTTACAATAACTAACACACATATTGGACAACAAAGATATCACAGGGTTATATAGGTTTTTATTGCACGACAGGTTATTGCACAGTTGGTGTTTTAATATCTGGCAGAACATTATGCCACAGTTTTCTCTCGTCACCCTGTCCTTTCCCAAGGGGGTTTATTCTCGAAAAGGGGGTCCTTGAGGAAGTATTTACTTGGGCCTATCAAATGTCCCAAGATGTATACTAAAATTTAGTGACCGTTCGTTCGAATTAAATCATACTACCATTACTAACTAGGGTTTCGGAAATATATTCTACAAAAAAAATAACGTAACGAACCACATACCATACAAAAAAAACTTGCCTGCATACCTATATATATGCCTGCACAATATAAACCAAAAAAAAAATGATCAAGAGGTTAGACAACATTTACAACAAACATACATAACTAATTGCGCGAATCAATAAATAAATATAAATTGAAACGCATACATACTTTAATAACAAAATGAATAAATAAATAATCTTTAAGAATATACCTTCATATCACATATCTAATTTGTATTTACATAAACTGAGACCAAAAACAAACATATAGATGCGTTTAAAACTAACTTTTTTGTAACAAAACATAATAATTTGAACAAATATAGTAAATAAATAGTTTCTAATAATACTTAAATACTCTAAGAAAAATAAATAGTTAAATTATTAAATATATGTAATATGTATATACCCACCACCATTCATAACGACACAAAATACGGTTATATAAATAAATAAATAATTTTTCTCTATGACACCACTGACGTGTAACTAAATAAATTATTGACTCGAATATACAAACTCTAATGAAAGACAATAAATTAACTCGAATAAATCTCTGTTAATAAATAGATAAATAATATTATAATAATTACTCTACTAATAAATAAATAAATATACTTTAATAATTATTCTACTAATAAATAAATAAATATATATACTCTAATAAACATGTTCGAGACAATTCTAACTAATAGCCTATGTGCATTGATGAAAAAAACTACCTGTTTCCTAGAGACGATAACAAGGAATCCCTGCAGGTGTTTGTATAGGGATTATATGAACGGACTGACAGAACATTTATATCACAGATTTAGGTGTTTTGCATTATTGTTTAATGTCCTTGGCATGGAAAATACCAATTTTCTTGCCAGCTAACGTTTCAAGTTCGTAATTATTCTTTCCTACGGCTTGTACTAACCGGCATTTGACAAATTTCGGACATTACTTTGCCGATAAATACTTAGGGTGGAATTCACCGAAAGCTCATAACTTAAAAGCTTCATAAATCTATTCACCAAGCAATAATAGTGAATATTTATGAGCGCTCATAAAACTTATGAGTGCTCCCGACCACTCATAAGTTATGAGCACTCTCTCCGAAAACTTGTTCGAAAAATTTTAAAATAATTTATTTTTTTTTCTTTCAAATTGTCAACATGTCACAATTTTGTATTTTTATTTAATTTTTTTTTTTTTGATATTCATTAAATAAATTTTTTTTTCGTTGTTGGAAAATCTTCTCTCCTATCAATTAATTTGAAAAAATATTAATTCGTCTTGTTGTTGGTGCTAAAGTTATTATTTGTGATGCATTTGTGCGAAAAAAGTTTGATTTTACAGTTTGGTTATGCCTGGTTAAGAGAGAGCCGCTCTCATTTTCGAACTACGAAAAATACTTATGAGTGTTTGGTGAATAGCACAAATATTATTTGAGTTATGAGCCTCATAAACTTAAGAGCCGTTTATGAGCGCTTGGTGAATACCGCCCTTAGAGCTGTCGCTCAAAATGAAATTACGTCTATAATCTTCTTGACCAGGAACATATTTTACACTTCGAGTGCGCATGTTATAGGCCTTATCACTTTTCTCTTTAGCTTTTTGGATGCCGTCTTTGATCTTCTCCCTAATACACTGCAATCGATTATGCCTTGGAAGAGTCAACAGTTCACCATCGTCGATTCTATTTAGCTTCTGAGTCAGTTCATACCCGCTACCGTGAGTCATCATATTCATTCCAAATAGGGCAAAATATGGTGACACACCAGTCGCCGAGTGAACCGAACTCCTCAACGCGCCTGCAATATCACTAAGGTGTATATCCCAGTCGCGTTGGTCCTCTTTCAAATACGAACGAATCGCCGCCAATAATGTCCTGTTGACCCTTTCCGAGGCATTGGATTGTGGTGCGTAATTTGCGGTACGAAAATGACGAATACCATATTTTTCTAAGAAAGTTTGGAAATCTTTGGCCACAAATTGCTTGCCATTATCTGAATGTATAATTTGCGGCACCCCAAAAGCATTGAAAATGTCATTACGGAGATACTTTATAATACTGCTTGTATTCGCTGATTTCAAAGGTTCCAGAAAAACATATTTTGTCAAATGCTCCAACACAACAAACACATAGGCATTACCAGATTTGGATCTTGGATATGAGCCCAAGAAATCCACATACAATTTTTTGAAGGGACGGTCTATATTGAAATGTACTAGAAATAGGAGGACGTAAAATTTGATTAGAAGGCTTACACTGTTTACATATTGCACACTTTAGTATGAACTCTCGGATCTGAATTGTCATGTTTGGCCAATAAAAGTATTGTCGAACGCGATGAAGGGTTTTTGCCACTCCACCATGAGCAGATTGAGGTGGATCATGGGCCCTTTCTATAATTCCTTCGGTCAATCCCGATGGTACCCATAACCGCCAATTGTGCTCATACATGTCACCCCCTTCTATTGCGAATGACCGTTTATAGACAAAATCATCCTCTACTTTCAGGTCAGGCAACTGCTCTTGGTTGTGACGGATCGTTTCAATTAAATCTTTATACTCGGTCGACTTGAACTAATCTGAAGTCAGATCTATCAACGGAGCTATATTTCCTATCTCAATACTGTCTAGTTGTGCCCGAGAGAGGGTGTCTGGCACGACATTTAGCGTTCCCTTCCGATGTTCTATGTCGAAGGTATAGGCTTGTAAGCCTAAGCTCCATCTAGCAAGCCTCCCACTCAAATCTTTCATGGTCATTATCCATTTGAGACTGGAGTGGTCGGTTATGACTGTGAAATCCATACCCTCGACATAGGGCCTGAACTTCCTAATTGCCATTACCGCCGCCATACACTCCCTCTCGGTCACACTGTAGTTTCGCTGACACTTATTCAATTTTTGAGAGAAGTATGAGATCGGCACTTCCGCATCTTCATCGTTCTTTTGGAATAGTACTGCTCCGATTCCAGTGTCGGAAGCATCACATTGTATATAAAACCGCTTTTTAAATTTTTAAAATCGGGGTGAGTGAGGACTGGAGCAGTTGTTAAAACCCTTTTTAGTTCCTCAAACGCCAACACCGCCTCATCCGTCATTTTGAATTTTGCGTCTTTCTTTTTCAGCGTATCCGTTAAGGGGGCGGTCAGGGTAGAAAAATCCTTGATAAACCGCCTATACCACCCTGCTAAGCCAAGCAGCCGGCGGACCTGCTTGCATTTTTCGGCATCACCGCTTCGACCTTTGCAGGGTCCGTCTTCAACTTCCCACCACCAACTATAAAGCCCAAGTACTTTAATTCTTTAAAGCAGAATTTTGACTTGTTCAAGTTGATGGTGAGATTGGCCTTCCTCAAACACTCGGCTACTTCGCTCAACACGGCGATATGGGTCTGAAAATCCGGCGCAATGATCAACAAGTCATCTAAATACACAAAAACGTTGTCCCTGAGTCGTGCAGGAATTACCTTATCCATTAAACGGCAAAGTCTTTGGGCCGCATTGCACAACCCAAAAGGCATTACCTTAAAATGGTATAAGGGTCTCCCCGGTACCGCAAACGCAGTTTTCTCTCTACTCTGCCTCTCCAGCGGTATCTGCCAAAATGCTTCCTTCAAGTCTACACTACTTATGAAGTAGGTATTAAGTAGACGACTGATGAGCCCGTCGATATGAGGTAGAGGGTTGGCATCCTTTTTGCTTAACGCGTTGACCTTACGCGAATCCAGACAGAAGCGATACTTAATCGTACCGTCTACTGCTGGTTTCTTGATCAGGATGACAGGCGAGCACCAAGGACTGTCACTCTCCTCTATAACGCCGATCAAGCATTCGGTCTAATTCTTTGTATAATAGGGCTTGCACCGCTGGAGAAACAGGCTCTGCATCTCCAGTATCGATGACATGCTCCATTAGCGCCGTCTTTCCGAGACCGTGTCGGTCATAATCCAGGAATTTCGCCCTGACTTTCTCCAATATGGACCACTGTTCCGGTGTTAACGAGTGAGCTCCTACAAGATCTGCCTCCTCCACCGGAACCGAAACAGCACTAATAACATTTGGAGCGATCCTTAACGCCCTCCAAAAATCTACACCCAAATATAATTCTTGTTCCAAATTTGGCACAAGATAAAACGTCATCACTTGATTGGTATTTTTATATAGCACATCCGTTTGAATTTTTCCTATAATATCCTGACTTTTTCCATCGGCGGTTCTAACACCCGCCTTATATGGTATAATTTGTGAATTTATATCTCTTACCAGATTTAAACAACCCTTTCATGCCATGCTCACGCTGGCACCACTATCCAATAAACCAGGTATATCCTTGCCACCAATTTTCACCCTAGCGTAGGGTCTCGGGTCGGTACTAATGTCCAACACCGTCAACGAAAGGCTTTTTCTTGTTTCCTTTCTTAGCTTAAATCTATCTCTAGTTTTTATTATTCTTTTAGATACTACTGGGTTTTGGTCTTGAAAAATTCTGTTTCTAGCTATCTCATATTCCTTAATTCTAACATGCAAAGGCTTTAATACGTTAAGTTTTTTTTTATCTCCCTCCTTCTCGGTCTCTACTTTAATGGTTCTCACTAAAACTTTTATTGTGTTCTCCTCAGGAAACGCTACTGTTCTTTGGATGGGGGGGTTTGCGTGGAACACGATTCCCCCATTGACCTCGCATTCCTTAATTTGTTTTCCGGGTTGCATTTTGGACACCTCGGAGTAATTACGCCTTCTAATCCACACCGATAGCAAAATAGGTTCCTCGTGGTGGACGGGCAGTCCATAAACGAGTGACCTTGCTGTCTACAATTCCAACACGTGTAGTACTTGGAATCGCCTAACACCCGAGTCGGTTTTGGCCTAGCCCCATTAGGCTGGAACGCAGCGATTTGTTCGTCATGGAACTGAACTTGTTCCGCCTCCATCTCCAACTCGTTGACCGCATAACGGGTCGGTTGTCTAACAGGTGGTTTCGGATCTTCCAGATTCTTCTCCGGAAACGCATATTCGGCGTCTTTACATGCCCTACGCAACTGATCTAAGGTATATATAGCTTGAGGGTATACTAGCTGGCTTAACTTCCTATTGAGGTTGCGTTTCAGGATGAGAACCAGTTCAATTTCCGGAATAAGTACCCTAAGCTGAGATCTAAGTCTGTTGACGGTGGCAAAAATATCTTCACTGGTCTCTCCAGCGCCATGCTTACGATCCATCATGTCCCTCATGATCTCGTAGTTGGACTTTGAGTTCCGATATTGGCGCATTAATGCGTCTCGGAGCATTGGCCAGTCGGGACGATAATGGGATCGTTGGAATTGCCAATACCATTCTTGCGCCGCGCCAGAGAGCAGGAGATGAAAATCTCTGAGAATCTCAGCCCAGGGACAGGCATACTGATTCTGCAGAGTCTCTAAGCGAAACACAAAATCTTTCACGGTGAGTACTTCCAATTTCCCATTAAAATTTAAACCCCACTTGTTTACCTTTATAGAAGCTTTATGATTAAAATGCAAGAAATCACGAGGATTTATGTGTGATTGGGGATAGTCCTCACCGTGGCGATCCCTTGTCTCGGCGCTTGATTCCCTAGAGGTTGGTTGACTACCATTCCCAGCTATATTACCTATGGGCACGAATGGCCCTAACCCCGGCCCCTGTCGAGTCTGGTGCGAAGGATCTGAAGTTGGTTGCCTCGGAGGTATTTCTGGCGCGAAATTCACTAGACTAGTGTTTCTACCCCTGACATCCGTTGGTAATGCAGTAGTCGTAGTGTAAGTATGGCTACTTTTTTCACCCCTTTCCCGAAAATTCTTCTTCATTTCTAATCTTAGAGATTCCGCCAATTCCACTCTTAAAGCGGAGGCGTAGCGTTCGCAAGCAGATGTGACCGCTAAGTTGATAGCCGTAATAATTTCGCCCGTTACTCCTATATTTGCTCTACTGTTCTCCCTTCCCACAGATTTCCTATTGGTTGGCGTGTTTGTGAGATTTGAATGACCCGAACCTCTCTGTCCTACCATCCTCTTAGGTATTGCGCCTTGATTCCCGCCCACTGCTCCTAACTGTCCGGTTACCGCTTCAGTTACTACGCTGAAAGACGGGGACGTTATTGAGTCGGCAGAACTTTCAGCTCGACTATCCGATCTGGGAAGTGTTGGTGGTGGCACCGAAAACATTGGAGGTGGCAGTCCTAGTGGCACTTGTCCTAACTCTACAGGCTGCGATTCATTTGTAGTGGATTTTATAGGAGGCATTTTTGATAAATTTTCTTTAATGACTGCTAGTTGAGAACGAGTGATTGTACGATTCTGTTTGTAAACTATTTTATAAATTTCGTTATTAATTTCAGGATTCATCACCTCATATGCACTACTAACCAGCAATTACTTTTCTTGGACATGAAATGCACCGAGGACTCTAAATTTTAAGTAAACTAAGGGAACTCCAATAAAAACTACATAAAATCTGTACCTAAAATAAGTCTGTACTAAATTAATTTAACTAAGTTATTACTTAAACTAAATTTGTTAACCTATTTATAATTTCATTTAAAATTAAGAATTAATGTAAATTAATGTTCATATAAGCTATTCTTTTCTTTTTGAATTAAATACTACTCTATTAAAATCTGAAAACTGTTTATCACTTATTGTGAATATAACTATGTATATACGCTAAACCGACTTAATTAAAAATTTCAACAAATCTGGTTTTCGGTTTGCGTTTCGCTTGGTAATTTGAAAACCTTTGTAAGACTTCAGTCCCAAAATTGAAGATAATAATCTCTTTTTCTTTTTTTTTTTAATTACTTGCAGGAGTGCTTCGGGCAGGTATGAACGGTTTTTTTTTTATTTTTTTCGTTGGAATATGACGACACAGTTAAGTACTCGACTTTAATTTTCCTCCTCTAAGTTTGGCAGCTTTGAACATACAAAAAAACATAAATACACAACTGTTATATTTGCTGCTACAATCGGAATCCGAATTCAACGTCGCGATTAATCGGGCTTGCTAACGAGCTATCCCGATTAAGACTTACGATTCCTTCAGACTCCGACTGCCGCAACACATATAACAAGACAAGACACTAATCACCCTTTCCTTCGGATCCGACTTCTCGTCGCAATACGACAAGTACGTCAATGACCTTCCCGCTGAAGTCATACGAGACACCGAATTTCGAAGGCAAGTTTAACTATACACTGAGTAAACATTTTCCAGTTACTTCCGCATCCACCTCCAAAACACCCTGTCGCAATTGATCTGGTTTGCCTAGTAGCTTTCCAGTATCAAGACCTACAGGTTGTTGCAGCTATGTCAGCAAAAGCACTTAAAATTGCTTGGACAACAAACGAATGACAAGGACAATATCGGACTTTACGTATGGGCGCCATTTGTAACGGGGCAACTGGATGAGGGTATAGGGATAGGGTCAGGTCGTCAGGAAGAGGAAATGATAGGAAACTCGGAAAGGAGACTATAGCCTAGGACTGGGAGCGGAAATGTCCCTTGGTAGGTTCACGACTCTTCCCACTGCTAGGAAAAAGGGACTGGAATAGGGAGTGGTAGGGACAGGAAAGGAACGAATATTTAGCGGAAAGGGCAATGGCCGCTCGGCTTAGCTCGCCGGAAGTAGGGGGGGGATCTTGCTTCTCCACCAAACCTCACCACGTTACAAAAAAAAATCTCATGCCAACTTAACATCCCACTGAGGTTCTCGGCTGCCACCCTTAAATGATCTGCAGATGTTGATGCAGATCGGCTCACCCTCACCACACCTAGAATTTGGGAAGCCTAAATACTGTCCAAATTCCCCTACGCTTACCTCGGCTATGTCGTCACTCCTTATCGGTTCATATCTCGCTTAACTCTCCGCACTCCCTAAAAGGTCAAACCCGAAAACTTCATAATTTCAGAACTCTGTTGTTCCACAAAAATAAGGACATAAGTTTGGCGTGGCTTACAAACGTTTTTATTAATTAAAGAATGAACTATAATCAAGACATAGATACATACTCGTATTAAATCGTATAATGGAATTAGTGTAGCTTATAAACAAAAATGATTAAACTATGTTGAAAAGGGCTTATTGGTTTTCCAAAAGATCGACACAAAATATCTAAAATTTGTAATTTAAAGTTATTTGCGATTCAAATCAAGACAAAATAAATAAGAAAAAAATGTAAAAAAAGGTACTAACATAAAAAAAGTTTAATTGACGATGACAAAAAAAAAATCGAAGTTGCATGACAAAAGGTAGCGCCTTTTCGTTGCAGGACCATACGTCTCACTTGGGGCGGTACGTCCCTGGTTAACCACGATAGTGCACCAGAAAGGTATCCCACACCACTACGCAGCTCGTCGACTATAAATTCGAGGGCCGAGCCCAGTCTCACCCCTCGATATCAAAGAAAAAAAGAAAAAAAAATTTCTTGTACACCCGAACCTACCTAAGGAGCGCTCAATAGGGGTTGCACCAAAATAAGGTGCTTGAATCGAAGTAAACGAAATCGACGGAGGGAAACTAGCTTCGGTCTGACAAGCAAAGGCGTCAACGATACGCCCCCCCTGTATCAGCCTTCGTTTCTTTTTCTTAGTGAAATTCAAAAAAAAAGTTAAATATATATAAATAATAAAATAAACAAAATATAATAGTAAAAGAAATGATAATATAAAGATAAATAATAACAATAATTCAAATGCCAACGCTCAAAAAGTATCACGCCCGTAGATATGCAGCTTCACTCGACCCAATCTAATTTGGGGTTGTAGGATTGGAGTTAGTCTCCAAGATGTTTTTTTGTTTTGTCAAATAAAAGTGATTTCGGTAGTCGACTTTACTTTCCGAAACTTTTTAAATTAATTGCGAAAAATATGTTCGGTGGTTGTCGGATATCTTTCTGAAATGCTTGGGGTTGGTGTCAAGGATTTTATCAGATATCAATTTTTTTTTTGCGTTTAGGGTATCGTTTGCTATGTTTTCTTTGTTCGAAATACTACTTTTTGGTTTTGATTAAAATAAAAAAAGAAGGTACTTATCGTGCTGGTCCGGAATTGCGTTTTTTTGTATTCTTTAGCACCTTCCACAAAGGAGAATTCATGTGCCTCGGTGTCCGTTATGTCGACCCGAATAGCTGTTACGGTTGTGCTAAACGTTAGTTATAACGTCACCTACAGGTCCTTGGTAAGTGACCCTTTTGCCCTTGGCCGTTGTCCGACCACCTTCGCTACCGAACCCTGCATTTTTCGCGGTAAATTAATTTGCTTTAATTACAAAAGAAAAACGTAAAATCACTCACCCTTGCAATCCGAAGTAGAAAATAATTCTCTAAATATTATCTCCCGCCGAACCACCTTTTTAAAAAAAATCTCTAACCACCTCCAAAAACTACAAAAAAAAAGAAATTAAATACGCACAATCTAAACTTAAACACAACTTTTGCATTACCGGTAAATTTTCTTTAGAATCGAACCGGACTCTTGGGCAATTTATTTCGAACTATGCTCTATAGCTCGATTCTACTTCCCAAACTTGCTAAAAGCATTCAAAAGCTTTTGTTCAATTTAGCCGAGACCTGTTAGGGGGACCCCACCAATCAAAACGATTTCCCCTTTATCCAGGTAACGACTCCCCTTTATAACTTAAGGTACCTCCAACCAACATTTGGTTCCGAGTGTACTTAATTCCCGAGCCCAGGTATTCGAAATTCGATGAACCCGTCCCATGAGTTTAGGAAATCGTCGGCAATATAGATCACAGCTGTTTCGAATTTTATTTGTCAGATCTATGTCCAAAAATCAAAATCAACCAATAGCCAGACCTGAGACCAAGCGAGGTGAACCACAGACCACTGGATTCCAAGACGTCACCTCACTTGAAAGCCTCCCAGCGGCCTAAAAAAACATTGACATGATTCGCCCCCAAGACGCCTCAAAATCTGAAACCAAAATCCTCAATGAGGTGTTCTAATGAAAGCCACCTGGCCTCCACTACAGAAAAAAAAACAATATTCCAATCTTTTTGCATAAATGGATAATCTTATTGAATTGACAGGTTTGGGATTCCGACGGTATATATCGTGTTCCTGGAAATCGAGCTCATGGGGCTTTGTTGTTCCCAAAGTTTGAAGAAGATTCGATATTGACATTGAATTGTTGGACACCCCAGTTAATGGTGCTTTTCACCAATTTGAAGTTATCCGCCCGACCAATAAGTCGTATTGTAATTTTCGCTCCCATCACAATTTGTTTTCTTTTTTGCCTTAATTCCGTGACCCACTTATTGTATTTCGCAGTTATTGTATTACATTTAATATCAACTCTCAACCTTACCTTTTAAATCAATAAAAAAAATAAAATAAAAAGTGTTTCTCGTTGGCCCACATTGAAGTGTTTTTGCTTTGACCAAAATTACATACGTTCGCAGTTATTGTATTAACTTTAATATCAACTCTTTACCTTACCTTTTAAATCAATAAAAAAATAAAAAGTGTTTCTCGTTGGCCCACATTGAAGTGTTTTTGCTTTGTCCCAATAACATTACAATTGTGTAATTTACTGACCCAGCCAATCTTTTTTCACAATCATGGCAGCAAAATGCGGAAATTCTAACTGCAATATTTCTTGAGTGTCAGCGGACCTCATTTACTGTAAAGGAATATGCAACCTTGGTTTTCACCCCCACTGCATTGGATTGAGTCGAAATTCCAAGCCATACATTCATGAATTTACTAAGAAATTCAGTTTTTTTTGTGAAGATTGCAATATTTTATCGCCTGCTCATATCTTGCGGGCGATTAAGTGCAATAGTGATGAAATAATGTCTATCCATGACTTAATCACTGAATTGAAGTCCGAAATCCGGCATAACCATGTAAGGTGCATCTCAACAATTACCGAAAACATGGACATCATTAACGCATCTCTCGATAGGATTGATAGCACAATGAACAATGCCATGAAACGCCCCGAAGCCCCGACCGTTCACTTAGAAAATGAGCTTAACAAAATTTCAAACGCTCTCCTACTCATTAATTCGAAGTCATCACCCTTACCAAGCAAACAAATCAGAGCTGACTTAGAAAACGTTAAGACTCTTCTTGCCCAAGGTTCCAAGGCACTTAACACCATCTCTAAAGACATTGTTAGTTTCGACCTCCGATCGGTTGAAATTTTGAGTGCAATGGAAACCATCAAAATCCAATCGGATGGGTTTAAGGATTCGATAAATATTATTGCAGATGAAATACGTTACCTCTATTCTAAACTAGACAGTAACAGTGCAACGCCTAGTAATAAATCAATCCTAGATGAAATCTTGGCCATCAACATGGAGTCTATCCGCTCGCAAGATTTTATCGCTCCCTATTCTGGAACTTCTTCAAATGCTGCTCTTGCTGATATTCCTCAAGCTGTAACAACTAATGCATCTATCTTGGAACAAAACGCCAAACCACCTCTAAATGCTCAAAAACCTATCACCGATTTGCCATCCACCATTATAGACACATCATCTTCCACTTCACCTCCACGAACATCTTCATTTTCTACCTCTCCTACTCTCTCGACCGCAATCACAACAACAGCCTCACACTCATCCTCTTCTTTAACATCATCAAACTCATCACCAAGGACATCTTCATCATCGACCACCATTAATACTACTTCTCTCTCACAAGCGTCAACCTCAGCCTCACCTAACATTAAGCGACCTTTCTTCCTCAAACATGCTCCTCGTAATGCCGACGTCCGCTGGGTCAAAAATGTCTTCAAAAGTAATTACTCGAGTGCAGATGTGGAATGTAAGCGAACCTCCATCAGTAACTTCAAAGTCCTCATCCCATCTAAATACGGATGGTTTTTTTTTCTCACCCGGACACTATTCGTTTAGGAAACATGGTTTTAACAAACTGGAATGATAAGGCTAAATCTAAACCTAAATATAAGAATGTCCTCCGCTCCGATCCCAATTGGTCCAGTAAAATAGGTATTTTCCCAAATTTTTCGCAGCCCTCTCTTAATTCACCTTCCAACAGTGCCATATCAATTCAATCCTTCCAACCTCCCCAAACCTCTTCTAGACCTCTTAATAGACGTGTTTCTTTTAATCTTTCAGGTGCAGGTCCGAATCCCATTATCTCCTCTGAAGGTCCACCCAATGAAATGTACCCCAATTTTATTCGCTCCCATATTCTTAACCCAACTCCTACATTTACTCCACTCCACCCAAATCCCCACGTTTCTCCCCCAAACATTTCTGCTTCTCCCACTACATAAAATATCCCACTCTCTTATAACCCTCATAATTCTTCGTTTCCTTTCTTAGACCCTCTCACCCCTCCAACAGTTAAGTTAACTAAACAGTTTGTGGACCTCAATGATGATGGTCGTTATGTCCTCTCTCGACTCAGAGATCACAGAATCTACTCTAACATCCGCCTTTATCTCGCATACCTTCATGACAAACACGACTCTGTTTGTGTAGATGGTGTAACAAGAACTAATCTTATGGTCTCTATACAGCAAGAAGGTCTCCCAACCAACATCGATGAACTAAGGCAAATTTTCATTCGTTTTCACGAATCTTTCAAACTCAGTCCTGCAGATGTTGCAAATGACTTAGCGTCTTTCGCCTCGTATGTTAACTCCAAACGAATTTCTCACTTGCAAAGGAGTCGCTCCAACTTTAATAATTATTTTCGTTCCTAAACCTCTTCTTTCCTCTAATCATCATCCTAAATGCTTGTCCCTGTATTACCAAAATGTCAGAGGGCTTCGTACCAAAACCTCGGCGGTTTATCTTAACTCATTTACTTTACCTTATGACATCTTTGCACTAACCGAGACTAACCTTTTACCCGGTATTAACGATAGTGAAATTTTTAACCCCAATTTCAATGTTTTCAGGGCAGACGGTTCTCTGCACAGTGAGCTGTCCCTAGGTCGTGGTGTTTTATTAGCAATTCACAATCGATTTGACTCGACCCTTTTCAAAAAATCTTATTCATCTCCCTTTGAGTATGTATGTGTTAAATCAACTATCGCCAAAGTAACCTTTTACATAGTTTGCTGCTACATTAGACCTTGTCAGCCTGTTCAATCTTATCAGCTTGCAGTTGATGCCCTTGATTATATATTTGAATCTGCTGAACCGTCTGATGTCGTTTTAATTGTAGGTGATTTTAATCTTCCGAATCTCCAATGGGCCCTTTCTGATGATGAATCGCACTACTTGACTTCAAATGCAGCAACTGATAAGGAAATCCTCTTTGCTGACTGCCTCTCCGACTTAGATTTTTATCAAATGAGCGGCGTCAAAAATAACTTAGGCCGCCAACTTGATCTGATCTTCTCTTCTGATGTCGAAAATTGTATAGTATCTGCCAGCAATCATCTTCTTTCAACCCTTGATCCCTATCACCCTCCTCTTTTTCTCACATTCTCTTATGACTCCTCCCACACCTTCACTCCTTCGGAAAACACAATGGTTTTTAACTTCCGTAAGGCAAACTTTCTAAAACTTAATAATTTGCTCTGTGCCGTCGACTTTAGTTGTATCTTAGAAAGTCGCGACATCGACACTGCCCTTTATCACTTCTATTATATTGTGTTTAGTTGTCTCAGTCAATCAGTCCCAATCTCCCCTCAAAAAAACATCTCCTCTAGCCCTCCTTGGTACAACAGAGAATTAAAGTCCCTAAGAAACAAAAGGAACAAACTCTGGTGTAAGTACCTGCAATCCCGCACCGACTCTGATCTTTCATGCTTTCAATGTGCTAACTCTGTATTCTCCGAACTCTGCAATTCTCTTTACCATGAATACCTCAGTCAAGTGCAATCCAACATAATGTCTGACCCAAAAAATTTTTTTAATTTCATCAATGCAAAAAGAAAGTCTGATAGCTACCCTTCATCTCTCTCGTACTTAAATACTAGTTCTGAAGATCCCATAATAATAACTAATTTATTTGCCCAATTCTTTAGCCAATCCTTTTCTGTCAACACCTCACAACCTGACTCAGATTACTTTTCTTATTTAGAGACCTGCACCCAAACCTCACTTTCTTCAATCGTCATTCCCTCCTCTACTGTTGAAGAAAAAATTAAAAAACTTAAGGTAAAATATACTAGTGGCCCCGATGGCATACCTTCAATAATACTAAAAAACTGCTTGACTACTCTACTAAAGCCTTTGACCGCCCTCTTTCAGCTTTCAATTTCACAAGAGATATTCCCATCTCGCTGGAAATACTCTTACATTATCCCGATCCATAAAAAAGGCCCTAAAAAAGAAATCTCTAATTACCGTCCCATCGCTAAACTCTCGTGTATCCCTAAACTTTTTGAAAGCATAGTCTATGACACTATGCTTTTCCATTGTAATCAAATATTCTCTCCCAATCAACATGGATTCCTTACCGGTAGATCAACTACTACAAACCTCGTAGATTTTGTCTCTGGCACCATATGCACTTTGGAGGCTGGTAGAGAAGTTGATGTCATCGCAACCGACCTTAGCAAAGCTTTTGACAAAATATCACATACTCTTATTCTCTTTAAACTTAAAGCTCTCGGATTTCCACCGTCCTTTATTGCTTGGATTCAATCATATCTGAGTGATCGCCAATACAACGTACTTTTTATTGAAGTATTAGAGGTTATGAATCTAATCCTATCTATGCAACCTCCGGTGTCCCTCAGGGAAGTCACCTTGGCCCTCTGATTTTCATCTTAACTATTAATGATGTTGATTGCGTTATCAAGGATTCTTCGATCTCTGTTTATGCAGATGATAAAAAAATCTTCAGAAACATTTCCTCTCCATCCGACTCCCATCTTCTTCAACAAGATTTAAATAGATTTGCTACGTGGTGCCAGAAGAACTTTCTTGAACTTAACGTTAGCAAGTGTCAAGCTATTACGTACTCACGTAAACGCTCTCCACTCCCCCCACGTTTATACTTAATTAACAATGAGACTGTTACCGTCGTTGATTCAATGTGTGATCTAGGAGTAGTGTGCGATAAAGAACTTAACTTTAGATCTCATATAACCACATCTATTAATAGAGCTAACTCTGCACTTGGTTTTGTTAAGCGGTGGTCAAAAGAATTTTCTGATCCCTACGTTACCAAATCTCTTTACCTTACATTCGTTAGGCCCCTTCTTGAATATGCCAGCCAGGTATGGTCACCCTTTTATTCCACTCACTCCCTCCGTATTGAAGGCGTTCAACGAAGATTCCTTCGGTTTGCACTTCGGGGGCTACCATGGCTAGATAGTTCTCATCTCCCTCCCTATGAAGATCGTCTTCAGCTTATTAATTTACAACCCCTTGATAAACGCCGCAAAATAGCTGACATTGTATTTATTCATCAGCTTTTAGTTGGTAATATAGTCTGCCCAGCGCTTCTCCAAAAAATTTCATTGCAAACGAACCCCCGAAATCTAAGATCGGCGTCACTCTTTGAAATCAACTTCCACCGCACTAACTATGGATATAATAAACCACTGACCCGCATGCTACGTTCTTCTAATAGAATGCAAAATTCTTTTGACTTCGACCTCTGTAAACATGCTCTCAAAAACGCTCTCTACACCAACTCTTAAAGCCGGAACCACACCTATCTCGTGTGGTGTGTTGTGGAGTGGTGTGTCGCTATCGCTCCAATGTGTTTCATATGCTTAGAACCACATTTGTGAAGCGCGTTGTGTTGTGGAGTGGTGTGTTGTGGAGGAATCGCTTCTGTATCGATTGCGCCATACCACGTTGTGGAGTTTACTATTTGTAAGAAAGAGAACACTTTTATTATAAACAAAAATCAAAACAACAGTCATGTCACGACATATATATCTGTACTTTTCTTTTTCAACATCACTCAACACAAGTGTGCACATTCAACGACACACCGCTCCACACCACAACACACCACACGAGATAGGTGTGGTTCCGGCTTAACCCATTATCCTTACTGGACCCTCTGATCCGCTCCACTTTTCCGCCTACCTTTTAACTGTGGCTACACTCAGGGAAAAAATCAGGTAAAATCAAACAGAATCTTACCAATTCTCATGTTATTATTTTTCAACATGATTGATCGGGTTAAGGTGTTAACATGATACCAGATTTTAACAAGATTTTGAATTGTTTACCATTAACATTAGATAGTGTAAAATTTACATGAATATACTGTTGTTTATCTTGTTATATTAACGTTAGAATCTAGACCCATGTACTTGATATCCTGTCAACTTAAACCTGTAAAAATTTTAAATTTAACATTTAAAAATGTTAAAGTGACATTTTGTTTAGTGTTAAATCAAAAGTGGAATCCGGTCTGTTTTACGAGATTAAATGTTAAAGTAAAATGATTAACCATGTTAAATTTCAACGAAAACTTCTATAATTAATACGGCTGTCCTGTTGAATCTACATGACCTCTGTCAAATTTAACCCATTGACCATGTTAATCTAACATGATTATCGCTTTAGTTATAAAATACCTCCTGTTCAATTAACTATATTCTTTGTCAAATTAATCCTGGGTACCATGTTAAATTATCAATGCTTACCTGTAATTAACATGGTCCACCTGTTAGATCTACATGACCTCTGTTTGGTCACGTGAAAGTAACATGATCCTCAGTTTTAATTTACAATACTCACCTGTTGAATCTACTATAGATTCTTTGTCAAATTGATGCTAAAATAACATTGTGTACGGTTGAATCAACAATGCTTAACTGTTGTTGAAATAACATGGTATACTGTTAAATTAACATTAATCTGAAAAATTCAAAATTAAATAAAAACAAATGAATTTAAATATATACAAAATACAATATTTTATTTACATATTCATATAGTATTTAGTTTTATAATTTTATAACGTTTATGCTTTTAAGTCTACGAACTAAAATTATTTAAATCGTATAATTTTTAAGGCATTACATAAACTTTAGATGCTCTTATTTATTTTGGTATTTATAGTTTACTTAAATGATTTTAATCTTACAACTTTTAAGTTATTTTGAAGCTTGTGAACATGAAGAGGTGGCGGTATAAATTCAGTTATATTTAAAAAAGCATGTTCATTTATAACTTCCCCTATGACATAGGCTTGGAGATGTGCATCAAAGTATAGAACTTTATATTCAAAACAAATTAAGGAAAGATCATGAGCAGACCGTACAACAATGTCTTCGATTTCAAATAAACATATATTAATTCTTTTGGAAACTAAAAAAAAACCCTTTTTGTATTCTGTTCCTTTGAATGTTACTTTATTATAAAACTCAAACTCCTTCAAATTGAATTCCGTTTGAAAAAAATCACTGTATTTCAAAATATTATTACTGGAAAGTAAATCCTTACTGTTGGTCAGTAAATTTGGCTGCAAAAAGTTTTCAGTACTCAAGCTGTATGCATATTTTAAAGCTGCTTTTATACCTAAACTCCATGGAACATTTAAGCGTGAATTCATTGAACGTGCATATTCTTTAAAAACCTTATGAGTTGCTTCAAATCTCATGCACCACAAATTTTTGAGAGGTCCGCATTTTTTAAAAGAGGAAACGTAATGAACTAAGAAATGAAACTTGGGTTTCAAGTGCTTACCAAATAAAGTTGTGTATAACTGATTATGTTTTTGAATTAAGGACTGTAGCCTATTTAAGGATATTTGATCTATTTCATTCATCATTACTATATCAATGATTTGCACGAGTACCAAAAAAAAATTCCACACTTCATCACCCTCAGGTATTAAATCTCCAACTATGAAAGGCATATGATGAACAAACGTCATCATTTCCCTTGCAGTCATTCGAAAATTTGCACTTTTAATATTGTTAATGGCAAAAGGTGGAGAAATGTTGCCAATTTCTGTTTCACCATATCTTAGCATTTGCTTTCGGTAGTTCAAAGTGTCCAGGGTAAATAACTTTTTCTTTTCTAAAAAATTTAAAAGAATTTCTGAAATGTCATATCTGCATACTCCCTCAAACAAATCATGCATCAAATCATAATAAAAATTATCAACAACATGAAAACTGTCTATACTATTAAAGACACAACGTTCTTTTATTCCTGTTAATTTATCATCATTTATGCCACAGTCGAAGGAATAATTTTGTAAATTTCGTACAAAATCGGGATATTCTATCGTATCAGTTTGCATATCACTTTTATGTCTTTTGCAGTTGCGACAGAAGAAATTGGCGTTAAAACTCGAGGAAAACCCAAGAATCGAATTTAATCCTAAATTATCACCTGTTATGAAGGCTAAAACGAAATATATATGAAAATCTCCTTCTTTCGTTTTAATAAGTATACCATCTCTTTCAAGTGAAGTGAATACTTTTATCACAGGCTCAAAGGCATATATATTACCAAACTCCTTTCGATCTTTTGACTTAAAAAAGCCGGCAACAAATATATTTTCTAATTTTGATAGGTGGTGTTGGGGAATACTTGGAAAATTATAATACAATCCACAAACTGTTTGCTCAGAGGCATGAGAACCTAGTGGGTTATCGATTCCAAACTCGTCGAAATAAAGAACGAAAGGAATAACGAGTTTATCTTTAAAACTATCCATTTTCTTATTCCAAATCTCACCATTTATTAAGTTCTTATAGCTCCCATTAGTCTCTTCTAAACTTTTCATATATTCTAATGTAAGACTTAGATTGTCGTTTGTTTCAAAAAACTTCTGGAATTGAAATTTAATTTGCATTAGTACTCCAGTTACCTTATTTGAGTCTAAGGTTGGATTGTTATTGATCACGACTTCAGAAATTTCATTGCTAATTACGTATGAAATAGGAGTTTTAAAAATTCCAGCTTTTTCCAAAGTTTTAAGAAAACGGTATTCTGTCTGAACTTTTTCTAAGACAGAAAAGAATTTTTTCACATCGTTTTCGACACGAGATCTATTATCAACATTATCTATGAGTGGCGAAATAGAATTGATAATATATTCATGAATCGGTTTCAGGATAATATCATTCATTTGCTTAACCAAAGAAAATACGTCGCTTCGGTTGAAATTGTTTTTATTATGTAAGGATAAGATGAAGTTTAAATTTAAATTTGAAAAATCTTCTAAAGTTAAGTGGGGCAAAGTCTTGATAGATTCTTCTTCTGAAGGAGAATTTGTTTTTTCTGTAGTTTGAACAACATCAGATGCATAACTGCAAGAAGGTTCATTAGAAATATTTTGTTGGTTAACTCCAACTGGTTGAAAAGTACAGTTGGTATGTACTCTCTCTAAATGATTTTTAAAGGAAAAAATGTTTGTAAACAATTGACCACAGTTTGGAACATTGCAAGTGAATTTTGAAATCTTTTTTATAACATGGAAGGATTTTAGATGAGCTATTAAAACTTTTGAGTTTGCAGCATTAAAGCTACAAAGGAAACATATAAAAATCATTACAGTTTTATTTTCCGTTATTCTTCAAATATTTTATCAAGTGAACAGTAATGGGGTATAAAAAGACTTCAATTTGGAAAAAATAACATTCAAGGAACACAAAGAAGCTTGTTGCTTCTAAAGGATGATTAAAACTCACAATATAAAATATTTTATAAAGGTTATATAAGGATTTATTAAAATTTGAAATTTTATATAATAATTCTTCAAAAAAGACGTTAAAAACTTCCAATGTTGTTTTATCTGAAGCCATCACTAGAAGTATTGGCTGTAAGATGCAGTTTCTTTCGATGGCCTCTTTTTTTAAAAGCTCATACTGTCGGTTGTAGTCATTGAAAGATACGCAGTGAAGACGAAAAGAAAAATTGAAAACCGTCAGTTCAGTTGAAATAATGCGTTTTTAAGGAATAATATGAATTTGTTGACATTTTAATTGGAAAAATATACTAAAGAATTAAGTTTTATATTCATATTCTAAGAATATAAAACAGGAAAAAAGGCGAATTAATAACTTGTAAAGTAAACAATACAAAAATATAAGAATCATTTGGTCAGTTTATATTTCTGAGATCTCAGAGATCTCAGCAATCTCACAAATATAAACAGCAAAATTTCTGTTTTTGTGTCAAATACTAAGGAAAAAAAATTTTGGATTCGTCTGCTCAATTTTTGACGGAGGAAAATTAGTGAAGACTCTGAAATATAAACTGACCAATTTCCGACTATATATGTATCTACTTTACGTTATTATTTAAATAATTAATAATGTGAATAACATTAGGATTTGAAGGAATGTTGACTTGGAAAAAATAACATTCAAGGAACTCATAGAAACCCCTTGCTTCTAAAGGATATTTAAAATTCAAAGAATAAAATACTTTATATAGGATATCTAGTGCTTTAATAAAAGTTGGTACCTTATACAAAACTTCGTCGAAAAGGATGTAAAAAGCTTCCAAAGTTGTTAAATCTGACCCGATAACCAGAAGTATTGGCTGTAAGGTGCAGTTTCTTTCGATGGCTCTTTTTTTTAAAAGCTCATACTGTCGGTTGTAGTCGTTGAAAGATACGCAGTGAAGAACCGTTGCCGCTTGTGCATCACAAATGGATGGTTTCCATTTCATCTTTTTGTTATCTGTAGATTTGCCGAAGGAAACAAACGTCGGCTTAATAACCGCGTGAAGAAGAAGTGTCAAGATGCAGCTTTTTGAGTCTACCAATGAAATAATATTAAAATAAAAAATTACGATTAGTGCCAAAATATATTTTAATATATATGTGATATAATTCAATTTAATATAATATAATAAAATGTAATGTAATACAATATAATATTATTTAATAATAAGTGTTGAAATATATAACGATATAATATTTACCAGCAGATAAATTGTTGTTTTCAAGCTTTTGGAGTAAATTTTTGGACTCCGCGTCCTTTATCTTATCCTTAAAGTAAGGAACGATGGCATCCTGGAATAAAATCCATTTTTGGAAAAGGCTTTGACTTTTATCGGGATAGAGTTCGGAAAAGTCCATTTCAACCTACATTTTGAAATTATATTATTGGATAAATTAACAAAACAATTTTATTAGTAAACTCTCTTACCAAGGAATGACCCATTGAGTTTTTGAACAAAGGCCAGTTCAGTAGAATATTTATATCCTTACTAAGAATTTCAGCTCGTCTGAAGTGAAACGTCTTCTTCCATTTTTCGGAAACTTCGTCCCAAGGCTCCAAGTTATGTAATAACCAAGTTTTTAGTTCCATTTCTTCAGTACCTTGTTAAACAAAAATTAACAGAAAATATTATTAACTTGTGAAAAAACAGTGTGAACTATTTTTGCGCAAACATTTCAACTTCTTTAATTTTTTGGTAAGGTCTTATTGAAGCTAAAATACTTACCAAAACATTAGTGAAGGTGAAATGTTAGTTGGGTTGTTGTAAAAAAAGTAGCTTTTAGCAGTTTAAATAGGATTTCTTTTAAAACGGTGACCATCCATTCATTATAATAATGAACAGTTCTGTATTTGAAGACGATGTTCATTATGAATTATTTGTTGAACAAAAACTCATAAATGTTCTGTATTTCAGAATTGTTCATTTTCGTGTTCCAGACAAATTCTTTAAAACAATAATATAAATATTAAAGCGAAATTCAATGGCAAAAAAAATATTGCTAACGTATCATTACCGCTTGAAAGAACGAAAAAGATATCGAGGACAATTTAGTTTTTTCAAATGCTCCTGCAGAAAGAGTTTCTATTCTAAATCTAATTTGGGCAAATAAACAAAATCCAAATGAAGGCCCAAACTGCAAAATCCATTTTGATAATTAAATACAATCATGAAGTCAGTTGTTTAGAATTCGAAGAATATTACGAAAAAAACGGTACTTAGAGAAGGAAATTTACGCTTCGAAAAAATATCAAAATCCGTAAAAATTAACTATGTATGTATGTTGCTATGTAAAATTAGATTACTTTTTTTGTTTGTAAGACTTTTTTGTTTTAGAGTTATTTTGTTTTTATGCAAACAAAGACTGAATTTCAGATTCCTGTGCCTTCCCTTTTTTTAAGTAAAGTCATTTTTATGTAGATATTTTTTAATTAAATGGAATAATTTAAAATTCAATTGAATTTTGTTTATTTTTTCATCTTGTTCATTATTTTTTGAAATTCTAAAATATGGTCACCGTTCCTATATCTTTTACTGCTTAATAAACTATATAATGTGCTTACTTGGAATTATTGTAACTTCAGAAGCTCTCTCCGGTTCCGTCGAAAATGATTCCTCGTGTTTCTGTTTTTTAATTTTCCTGCGAGCGTTTGTTGCCTTGTCATAGAGTTTTCCGAGTGGATTCAAACCCTTTCCACGAAAATTGTAGTAATATTTCTAAAATTAAGAAGTATAATATTGTTAACTTTTATTTTAAGCAAATGATATCTAAGTATAATGGTTCACACAAACCAATGCAAAATTAAGCTGGGGCAAACAAAACTTTGACAATTCAAATTTAATTATAAGGAGTATTATGAGTATGGCCACACAAATACGTTAGTATTTTTCATAAAAAAAAAACTCCGACTTTATTTGCCTTAACATAATTTTTAATTAGTTTGGGTGAGCCTCAAGTAATGGCTTTCTACGTCGGTGTTAAAAGAAGCCGGAATGACTAAAAAACATACCCAAAGCGCATATTATAAATGTGGCTAAAGCTTAATCGATTTTTTTCAACCGATTGGCGCCATGTTTTTTACTTATAACGGTTTTAATTAACAAACAACGATATGGTAAAATGAAAATTAACTTATCGCATTGAATAACGTCATTATTTTCCTCACCATATCTTCAGAGGGGAACGTTTCTATTATTTCCTCAATAAACTTCACGATATCCAACATCTTCATAACCAGATTTTTCGAAGAGAAATGCTCTGTTACGATATTCATCAAAGCAATTCGATGCTCATCTCTCAAAGCGGAGTTAGCATTGTAAAAGCTTACAATTTCCTGGCCTCTTGGGGTTTCTTTGAGAATATCACGAAGCTTAAGTTTTCGACTTTTCGGCGTCGAGGCTAAAGTGCAGCAGCTAGGAGTTGAAAATGTACTCGAACAGCTTGTTCTTGAAAGTGTGTCGGCCTAAATTTGTTTAAGGTAGATATGTATATTAAATCGGTCAATTCAAAAACAATATATAGTCAATTTTGTTTGCAAAACTATTCTTAAGTGTAAGCACATTTGCTTGGGAAAGCATAAGTGCAAAACAAAGCAAACATTTAATTTTTAAAAAATATTATTTTTTCGCACGGGAACAAAAAACTAGTGGTTAAACAATAAACTGAATAAAAAATCCTCTCTTGCAATAAAATTCAAGCGACGACTGTTGTTTTTAAAATTACAGATTATATTATTATAGTTTAACTTACATCGTTTTGTCTCCATTGAGCAAGGCGAGCTTTAAATTTAACTCGCAAGCCCATTTTCGTTACAGGAAACAAATCGTTTATGTCCTCATCTCGAATTAATGATAGACTTTCGACATCCATTCCGCAGTCTGAAATTGAAAATATTGAATTTACCTATACTTAATAAACATATTGCAGCTTTTTCGCTGATTTCAAAAAAAAATTATTCAAATTAAAAAAAGTGGTCGATTTCGGGATTGTATTTGAGTGACTGGAACAATTTTGAGTAACAAATTATGTGCAGAGACGAACTAAAAAAGAAATTTTAAATTTCAAAGCAAATTTCAAAAAAAATTTATATAAAAAAAATTTCAGTGTCTTCGTAAAAGGCAAAAACATAATCAAATAAATTTTAGATACAAATTTTTGAAATATCTTTTGAAATTTAAGTTTTCTTTTTTAATTCGTCTCTGCACTTAATTTTAAACTCAAAACAGTCCCATTCAACGAAATAGAGTAAGTAGTTTTCAAATAAATGACTCCGCAGTCAACCATTCACTTCAATTTTAATAATTTTTTTATGAAAACAGCGAAAAAATTACTTTGAAGACGGTGTAACTTCAAAACTATTAACTGGATTTTTACAATTGAAAGTGTTTTGAGTTTGAAGTTAAGTGCAGAGACGAATTAAAAAAGAAATTTTAAATTTCAAAAGATATTTCAAAAATTTGTATCTAAAATCTATTTGATTATGTTTTTGCCTTTTACGAAGACACTGAAATTGTTTTCATATACATTTTATTTTTAAATTTGCTTTGAAATTTAAAATTTCTTTTTTAATTCGTCTCTGCACTTAATTTGAAACTGAAAACAGTTCCAATCAACGAAATACAATACGTAAAAATTAAAACGATACAAGTGGCGTCACTTCGAATGAAGATCATGCCCTCTTTTTTGTGTATCGGTGGCGAAAAAAATCAAATTAAATGCTTAAAAAAGGTAGGAACTTACCATATAATTTTTTGTACACCTCCTCGTCAAAGCCGAATTTTTCACAAATAATTTGCTTCAATCCATTTTCTATAGGAGTTGAGATAATGCTCGTACCTTCTTCCTCGCTATCTTCTATAGTTCCTGGTAACAGGTACTCCAAGATATATTCTTCTTCAGAAAACTCGTCCGATGGTCCCGATGCCATAATTTTTTTAATTAATTTACGCACAACGAAATTTGTATTACTTTTTCCTTTTTTTTAAACAATAAAATAAACTTTGTGCGGAATAATTTAATAAATTTCTAAATCACTTACATTCCACAACGACGAGAAAATACAAAATGAAGCGACCGACGCCAATTTTCGTTCACAGACAATGCATACATATAAAAGAAGGGGAACGGCTTTCAGATAAATTTATGTAGCAACAGGGTGATCTGTTTCTTTTGTGCGAAATGAAAATGTGTAAACCAAGATTTAGCACTGGCATCAGGTTAAGGGAAAATAAAGGTAACGGTATATTTTTTATGAGAACATGATGATCTGTTTAACTATGTAGAAATAAACCTATTAATACGGTAGAATATACACTGCGATGGTATAAAAAAAAACAACAACAAATCTTATAGAATAATACTATATGGGACATTTTTTTTTATCGAATTGAATCTGTACAATATAGATCTAACATTGGCATCAGGTTAAGGGATAGTCAAGATAACGGTATATTTTTTATGAGAACATGATGATCTGTTTAAATATGTAGAAATAAGCTTATAAATAAGGTAGAATTAACACTGCGATGGTGTAAAAAAAAAAAAACAAATTTTATCTATAATGTTTCATGGGGTGTTTTTTTTTTACTGAAGTGAATCTATAAAATTTTGATTTAAAACTGTTATCAGGTTAAGGGTTAAATGAAATAATTGCATATTTTTCGGAATAACACGGTGATCGCTTAAATTATGTAAAAGTAATCTTATGAACCACGTTAATTTAACACCGTGATAATATTATAGATTGTAAACTGTGATCAGGTAAAATTTGGAGCGAGTTATTTACAAGGTGATCTGTTTAAACATGTCGAAGGAAGCATCTACAGCGTTGAATTGACATGATAAGATATTAAGTGTTTAATTTACATTATGCTCTTGTTAATAAAACATGATCTTTTTTCAAATCAACCAACAATCTTTTAAAAAAAGTAGACAATCTGCCAGTGTTAATCTTAAGATATGCAAAGTGTTAAAAATATCATGTAAATTTCTTGATTGGAATTTTTTTTATATGGAGTTTCGTGTCATGTAATATTAACAGGCTCATTGTCAATTTATTACACGACGTTTTTCTCTGAGTGTACCCCGTTTTTTTTTTCTTTTTTTTTTCCTATTTTATTTTATTTTATTTTATTAAGAATTACTTTTAAGTTTTTTTTGTAAAAAACTGGTGGGTGGGCCTTTGGCCCATCTCAATAATAAATTAATAAAAGATAAAAAAAAAAAAAACAAAAAATTAAAAAAAATAAAAAAACAACGAAACAACGAAAAACCCACCTTAGAAAAAAAAAAAAAATAAAAAAACAACGAAAAACCCACCTTAGAATAAGTTTAGCTTTTAATAATAGACCTAAGCACAGCTTGTATTAAGCTAAATAAATAAATAAATAAATAAGTAGTAAAACTGCGGCTTAAGTGCCAAAATGGGATAATTAAGTGCCACTTATTTTGTTAAGTGTTCACTGTGAATCTGGCCCTAACTGATGTAAAGTAATGAAGGCGCTTACAATTCTGTTACTAACTTATTTTTTTTTCCAGGGCAGCCGCAACACTACGTTGTTACAGGAATTCAACAAATTCAAAACTAAATTTCAATACTGGCTCTCAAAGAGTCCTGCTACGCATGTGTGTACATCTTGTGGTAAAAGGATGAGACCTATTGTCCCACTTGAAGACTAGATACCAAGCACTGGTGAATCAAGGCGTTAGGCGAAGTTATAAATATCAGTTTAGAAGATACAGACGAGAGTGACACAAGTAACAATACTATATCCTTGAGTATGGAATTTGCGTTTCCTGGTGAGTCGACCACCGCCGAGTTGATAGCTTTTTACTTGGCATCAAAGAATTTAAAACGACACCACAGTCCACAAGAGTAGTAGTAGTAGCAGAAGCATCAATAACACTAGCAATGCTAGACGCTAGTTCAATGGAGCATCTACAAATAGCGACAGTGACAATGCCAATTGCAAACGGAGCGCAATGCTAACTTCAACATCATCAACAATTTCCACCAACATAAATGATCTCAACTTAGATATATATGTTACGTAATGGCATTAATTCTATAGATAACAATAGTGGATGGTTTGCAATAGAAAGGGAAGTAGTTGGTTACGGAAACATTAGAACAGGATACACAGCCAGTTTGATTTATGGATCCACGGACAAAGCTGGCACATAGTCAGGAAATACGGCTACAACAGCGGGATCGTCTTTATTATTATGATAGCAGCGTCAATAGTTTTGAGGATGGCGCAGACAACCATCCGCCATTAGTGACAGCTGTAGATGTAACATCTCTAAGGTTGCTGGCTGATAATGAAACAAAGAAAGCACGAGGAGTACAAAAAGGCAGTAAGTGTCATAGCAAGTAGCAAGCGCAAATAAGTAATTTTAAAGGAAAAAAATAATATTACAAAAAGATTGTTTATAGAAAACAAATGAGAAAATATTTTTATTTTTCACACATTACACAAAAACATTTAATTCAATAAAAAAAAAAAACATTATAATTTTTAAGAGTGTGCGCTCAGACAAAATTGTAATTTATGTTGATTATTCTTCGTTATTTGTTAAGAATAGCACATTATATCTTATCAGAATTGATTTTTGATATAAAAAAATATGTAAAAAACAGCAAAAATGAATCTAGGGAGTAAGTAAAGTATAGATAATGATTGAAATCTGTGTAATTTAAGAAATAGTACTTAAAAAAAAAAAGAAAATAAGAGGAATATAAAATCATTTCTATCTCTCCTTCATGAATATAATATGGAAATATCAGTAACATATAAAGAAAATAATAAATATTTTAGAAATGCAGACATGTTTTTAATTTTTCACATATTTATTTATATTTATAAAAATCTTACCCGCACGGTTGATCGATTTCAACCATTCAATCTGCACATTGTCGATTGATTAAAAGTGACAATTATTGCCGATATTTTTCATCCACGAGATTTTATTCGATATGGTCGGCATTTGCAAATGCCTGACAATATTGTAAGTTCTGACAATCGTTTGTTAAAACTAATCAAAACACAAATTGAGTGTTGGAATTTTCATTCTGTACTCTGTCAATTTTATTGGTAATGTTTACCTACTGTAAAAACTAAAAATTTCTGTGATCCAGTTGGTTTTATTATCATGATGGCTTACCTTAAGATTTTTACTATGTTAAAACTTCAAAGAAAATAAATTAAACAATCTTTTCTTATATTTTTCAAAAAGCGCTTTTTATTTATGTTTTTTTTATAAAAAGATCGAATTATGTCACTTTATGTAACATGAGTTCAACAGTAAATGTATTTAATAACAACCACACTATAAAGTTACATTTAAAAAAAAAAATTAAATCAATATAAAAAATCACAGAACAAGTTTGAAATGCATGCAAAAGATAGTACTATTTAAAGAAAATGGAAAATATAATTTAATCGGTGAGAGGAAATAAGTACAAGTTCGATATATATAAATGACATCAATTTCATTAGCTGTGTTTTATTTTCCCCCAGATCCGAACCAGATTGGATTTGCTTACGAAAATACATGTATTACAAAAACAACACAAGATCCGACTTTGTTTTGAATTTGGATTTCCAAATCCATTCAATAATGAATGTTATAAATTTTAATAAACATTTATTATGGTCCATTTAAAATGGCTGGAATGATAGCGAAGGTTACCAAACCTTCATTCTCACCATCGACGCCCTCACCATCGACGCCCTAACCATCGCCGTCCTCATCGAGTGGTGTTTCTTCATCAAAATAAATCATTTAAAAATTTAAAATCCTGTTAAATAATTGTGAAATCCAACATACATAAGTGTGCTTGTTGAACAAAAGAGCTTAAGTGACAGTTTACATTGAGGTAAAAGTAGAACATATATGTAAGCTTTTAAGTTCAATATAAATATTTAAGTTTCTTTTCAGCAAACGGCCTAAATTGCACTCACAAGGGAGAAAGGGGAATTTACCCCTTTTCCTATACGTTTTTTTGTTCTTAAATTTATTTAGTTTATTGTTTATAGGAAAAATCAAGAATATTGAAAAAGGTTTTGGAATGTATCTGGCCAATGGTAAATCGTACGAGATGAATGATACCTTTTTGGAATTGGCACTTAATGCTGTTAAAATAAGCATTAAAATATTTTACTCAAGAGTTTTAATGAGAAAAAGAACTCTTAAAATACGCATACAAGTTCCAATATACGAGTCCCAAAAGTAAATTTTTTTTAATGGTGATTCTTTTTTAACAAATTTTGATACTCGTTTTGATACGCAACAATTGCTGATTTCAAAAATGTATCAACCATCGCTGTACGACTTACCGTTGGTCAGATACACTCCAAACCGTTTTTGATTTTTCTTCATGATGGGAAAAATCAAGAATATTGAAAAAGGTTTTGAAGGGTATCTGGCCAGTGGTAAATCGTACAGAGATGAATGATACCTTTTTGGAATCAGCACTTAATGCTGTTAAAATAAGCATCAAAATATTTTACTCAAGAGTTTTAATGAGAAAAAGCACTCTTAAAATACCCATACAAGTTCCAATAATTTCCAAATTTTTCTTCATAATGGGAAAAGTTATGAAAATTGAAAAAGGTTTTGGAGTGTATCTGGCCAACGGTAAGCTGTACAAAGATAAATGAAACCTTTTTTGAATTAGCACTTAATGCTGTTAAGGGAAGCATTAAAAAAGAATCACCATTAAAAAAAAATTAAAAGGAAAATATAAAATTGTTTTCGTGAAATTTTTTTTAGAGAAATCCAAGAAATTCGATATTGCGAAATCATCGGATAGGTATACAAAATGTGGACTGGAGTACCGACACCGGACACCAACGTTTTCAGTTTCGGTTCTAGCAGTAGTCAAGCTTGAAGAAGCATTGAAGATATACATATTTTAAATATGCCACTGCGAAAGCGACTCACAAAAATCACTTCTTACACCATGCTACTGTTCAAGTAGCCTGTGAATTACTCAAATTCCCCTTCATAATGCACACAAAAATAAAGCAACTGGTAGTATGGCTAGCAAACCAGGTGCAATAGCTATTGGTCCACTGCAATCCACTGATGACTGACATCTTCTAGAGTGCCATCAAAAAAGAAACTAAGACATGCGTTGTTTCATCCTGGTGGTCATAGAGTACGTATATTATCTAGAGAACCGACTTAAGGGGTTTGTTCTTTTTCGACCTACAAGCTGCTAGAACACTGAAATCTACTTTTTCATAAGCATGTATTAGTGGTCCTGTGCATTTTAAATGGGAGCCCATGCCAACACTTCTTTGAGCAAAAGTAGACACGCTCAGTTTGAAATATGGAGGATTATGCGCTCAGATATTCAAAATAAGAGTCCGTTAAATTAAAAAATTAAAAATTAAATTAATTTTTTGCTTTTTGATTTTTATCTTTTTGACGGATGCTTTAAAAAATCTCAAAATCATTGTTAATTTAAGAAAGAAACCATTTAACTTTAAGTATAATAAATTTAATTTATTTTAAAAATTATGATTAAATCGAAAAGACAGGATTAAAAAATTTCGTTTTTAATTCACTGCGATATAAATTACAAATGCCAGATTCAATTAGTAGGAAAGAGCATATAGGTAAGGTACCTATTTTTTAAGTTATGACGTGTTGACAGCATTGCCAGGTTTGGCAACATTCCCCCCTGGTAAGCTGATGACGTCTTCGTCCAGGTTACCATACTCGCCAAACCGCTTAACATCAAGTACCGCCAGTTTTGCAACCGGTCGTGTGTATATACCAGTAGACGTCTTTACAATTGCAGACCTCGTCTGGCCATCCTTGCTTCGGTTCGCTTGCAGAATTACTCCTTTCGGCCAGGTATTTCTCGGATTGTTCTCATCAACAATTAATACGACATCTCCTTTTGACACTGGTTTAGCCGGTGAAAACCATTTCGTTCGTCTGGTGAGGGAAGGGAGATATTCCTTCACCCATCGTTTCCAAAATAGGTTGCTGTACTGTTCTGATGTAAGCCAATGTTTTCGAAGAGAGTGTTTATCGCTTAAAGGTTCTCCAGTTAGTTTTATGCCGTTTGATGACCCCATTAAAAAATGATTGGGTGTAAGCGCCTCGTCACTGTCGGTATCTATAGGAATATAAGTAAGTGGTCTAGAATTTATAATGAACTCAACCTCCGCCATCATTGTGAGTAAAACTTCATCCTTAGGATTACGTGCCATATGCATTTGCGCCAAAGTTTGTTTCACTGATCGTATAAGTCTCTCCCAGCTACCACCCATGTGGGGTGAGGAAGGAGGAATGAATTTCCATTCGATTTTGTCGACTTTCAAAAATTTCGAAATGTCTTCCGAACATAGATCATCTATCGCTGTTTGCAGTTCTCGACTTGCCCCTCTGAAATTAGTGCCGTTGTCGCTCCAAAATTCCTTTGGTTTTCCTCTTTTTGCACAAAATCGTTTGATTGCTAGGATACACGAATCGCTTGAAAGACTATGTGCTATTTCAATTTGAATTGCCCTCACTGTGAGGCACGTGAATAAAACCCCCCATCGTTTTTCTGTGCGTCGGCCAACAGTAACCAGGATGGGTCCAAAATAATCTAGGCCTACATATGAAAATGGCCGTGTAAAAGCCTTGAGGCGAGCTTCAGGCAGATCAGACATAAGTGGAGCTTTAGGCTTAGCTCTATTGTTTCGGCAGACTTGGCAATCGTTTTGAACTTTTCTTAGTACCGCTCTTAGAGTTGGAATATAAAAAAATTGGCGAATCTCATTTATTGCTGTCTCGAAAAAGAGGTGTTTATATTTTTCGTGGAAGCTTTCGACGATCAATTTTGTAATCTTATGTGCCTTTGGTAAGATTATTGGCCTTTTACAATGAAAGCTGACGTGGTTAGAGGCATCTATGCGGCCTTTCACTCGCATAACTCCATTTATATCCAGATAAGGACTCGATTGATATAATTGACTTGTCCTTTCTATTAGTTGGTTATTTTGCAAGGCATCTATTTCCTTAGGATAACCTTCGGACTGACATAGTTTATAAAGGTATGTTTCAGCTCCTTTGACGTAATCTAATCTACCTTTTTCGTCTTGGCATAACCAAAACAAGTGATTTTTTGTACCTTTTCTTTTTCCCAGTGTGAGCAATTCTTCCGATTTTCGAATTTTTTTTAAAAGCGTGCAACTATATTGGTGAACGTACGACATAGCGTTGACAATTTTTCCCCATGCGGAAAAATTCATATATTTTATCAATGGTTCAACCGCAACGTCCGTGTGAGTGAAAACTTCAAACTCCTTTTTAATCTCGTCTTTAGGATTCGATGGCCAAGAATCCTTAGGATTGTAGAGAAGGTCTGGTCCTCTATACCAACGGCTTTTTGAAGAAAAGTCGACTTTAAGATTCCACTTTGTGGCATCATCAGCTACGTTATGTTCACTTGGCACCCATCGCCATTCGTCTTCATTTGAATTTTCCAGTATTTCGCCAACTCTAAAGGCAACAAATTGTTTTAGCTTTCGATGGTCATTCTTTATCCAACACAGTACTGACTGAGAGTCTGACCAAAAATAACGCCTGTCTATTTGAATTGAGTGTTCGTTTATGACAGTTTGTGCTAATCTGACACCTAACACAGCTGCTTCTAATTCCATTCGCGGAACTGAAATCTACTTTAGGGAAGCGACTTTCGTTTTGGAGCAAACTAGATTGCATTCTATAGATGATCCTCTTTGTACTCTCAAATAACAAACTGCTGCAAATCCTGACAGGCTCGCGTCCACAAACACATGTAACTCTATTGAAGCGTTAGCATCAAACTGTAGATTATTTAAGTAAGGCCGCCTTATCTTGATTTTTCTGATCGTAGGCAATAATTTTAGCCACTCTTTCCAAAGTACAAACTGTTCTTTGTGTATTGGTTCATTCCAACTTATACGTTCGCGCCAAACAGACTGCAACAAAATTTTCAGCAACATCAAAAAATGCCCTATAAGACCAAGTGGATCAAAAGTGCTCATAAGCACTCGCAAGACAATTCTTTTAGTCGGGGGAACTAATCCCATTAAAGTTTCTCCATCAAAGTTTTTGTTGTTAAATAAAAACGAAAATTGGTCGGTTATTGGCGACCACCACATTCCTAACACTTTTTCAAAATCGTAGGGGCTTGAACGGTTTTGAAAGGATTTACTGGAGTCGACTGCTTTTTGTTCTAGAGCGGATAGTACAGTCTCGGAGTTACTCATGAAGTTTCTAATTTCAAATCCAGCTTGCTGATGAATATTTATGACATCTTTTGTTACGCGTATTGCTTCTTCTGGGGTGTCGAAACTGTCCAAGAAATCATAATGGTTGCGTATGATTGCTTCTACTGCTCGGGGAAATTTGTTAGAATACTCCATGGCATTTTTGTTTTTTATATAATCTGCACAATTAGGTGAGCAGGTTGAACCGAAAGTAAGTACCCTCATAACGTAGTCTTCTATTATTCCTGTTTCTTTGTTCCTCCACAAGAATCTTTGGGCGTGTTGATCGGTGTCCTCTACAAGAACTTGGTGGAACATCTCCCGTATGTCACCACAAATCGCTATATTCCTTTGGCGAAAGCGAAAGATTATGTCTATGAGTGAGACAAGATAATCGAGTCCAGACAGCAACATTGAGTTTAAGGAAACTCCTTCAATTTGTGCGGCTGCATCCCATACCAATCGCACCTTGGATGGTTTGTTAGGATTGAAAACTGGGAAAATTGGGAGATACCAGATTCTGTTCCCTTGATTTTTTTGTAAATCTTCGTTTGTGAGTTTCCGCACATACCCTTTGGTTAAATAATCAGAAATTTGTGAGTCTAAATTTGCTGCCAGTTCCGGTTCTTTGTGCAATCGCTTTTCAAGGCACAAAAGTCTTTGTTTTGCGGATGGTCTGCTATCGGGAAGCTCAATGCAATCCGTTTTCCATAAAAGGGGAACACTGAACCTTTTACCTATTCGTTTAGTTGAGCTTTCTAACAGGGTTTCGGCTCTTGCATCTCGCCCCTTTGTAAGTTTTCTTAATTCCTTCGAACCAAAGCTTTCGATGGAAAAGAATTCTCGAACTAATTCATGAAGCTTCTCATCTGTCTTTTCTTTACACTCACATAAATGATAGCTGGGATTTTCATTGGGTGTTTCATCTATTTTATCACACGGTCCGAATATGGTCCATCCAAGACGAGTTTTGATTGCTGCTGGTTGGTTTATTTTTCCTTCACGATGTTTCAAGGAATTTAAAAGATTGGCATTATCAAGACCTATCAATATTCTCGGCCGAGCATCACTAAAAGATCGGACAGGAATGCCTTTAAAGTAATGAAAGCGTGACGTAAGTGTCTCAAAATTGATCGTCTGTGCAGGAAGATTTAAAGACTCAACAGTCCGAACATTTGTAAGTGCGTACCTTTTCGAACTCTGTATAGGTGATATCATCAAATTAACTTTTCTTGATTTTTCTTCTATGCGAGAAGTACCAGATGTCCATTTCAAACGAAGTTCCTGGAACTCACCCTTTAAACCAATGATGTCTGCTAGCTCATTATCCATCAAGGTGACGGAGGAGCCATCGTCGAGGAAGGCAAAGGTTTCGATTTTATTCTCATTGTTGTAAAGAGACACTGGCAGAATTTTGAACAGTAAACTTCTCTTATGTTCATGGACGCAATGATGACTTGACAGATTTTGATTTTCGGGTCGCGCAACTACTGGTTGTTCATGTTTGTGCAACAGCTTATGGTGCCTATACGTACAGCCCATTATTCCACACCTATTCACCGACCAACATTTACGTTGACTATGACTGACAAGGCATGTGCGGCACAGAAAATGTTTCTTAACTGCCTTTCATCTGTTATTTAAGTTGAGACCAATAAATTCACTGCAATTTTCAACGGACTTACAAATTCCTTTACAGATGATACACAGGGCTTTTGCTGATCTTGGCGTTGGAAATCATCATTGGCTTCTTCGTGATGCCCACTTAAGTGCGAGTTAGTTGTTGAACGCCTTTTGTCAGACTTAACGTCTTTTGATAGTAAACTTACATCAGTTACCTCACAAGCAGCTTGGGCAACTTGAAATAGCCATGAACTAAGTGTCGCCAAATTTGTGACTGGTTGACCCATTTTAAAAACACCCCAATTTAGCTTAGTTTGGAATGGCAGTTTATCTGTCAACTCTTGCATTAGGCAGGGGTTGTTTAAATGGGATATTAGTCCAGCAGCTTCCATTGTTGCAACGATGTTCTGAACCGATAAGGCAAAGGTGACTAAAGTTTCCAACTTATCATCTCGGGGTGGTCGCTCAAGTCTCAGCTAAGGGCCAGTTGTACAAATATTTAAACCGTGGTTCAGCAATTTTATCCACCGATTCCGACGGATTAATTGAGTTTCAACAGTGGTTTACTGTTCAAGTGCGTGATAATAACCAATTACATACTTGAACCAGCGTTGAACCTTAGTTAATCCGCCGAAATCGGTGAGTTAAAATCTTGAACCGAGGCTGAACCACTATTGTACAACTGGCCCTTAGTAAGCAGAGTTTTTATTATTAATTCTGGACGACCAAAAAGCATTTTCAAAGTTGCGATTATACTTGAAACTTGCGTTGGGTACAGGAGCTTGGCTCTAACTGCATCAAGGGCATTATCTTTTAGGCTTCGGTTTAATCTTATCAAATTTTCGTCATCTGAAAATCCACATGCACGAGTTGTACTCTCGAAACAGCTGATAAATAATGGCCACTCTTCTGGTCGCCCAGTGAACGTTGGCAATTCCTTAGAGACTATATGCCTTGTTGCTATCTGCTGAGTATTTAACTTTGGTGTTGTTTGATTGTTGTTGAGTCTCTGTTAATTGTTCTCTTGGATTTAACAGCTGGCATAGTGGAGCCGTTGGCTCCAATCCATGTCTCATTGAGATTTAAGGCAGTTTCTAACTCTTGGGTTTCAAAATTTTCCAATTGCTGCTTGCTTCCGCTTTGTTGATTCAAAGTAGGGCAAACTTGCTTTTTATTCATGGTTTGTTGGTTAACCCACTCATTTGTTCTTGAAGTTGTTGACGCTGCTTCACTTTCACTATCTGATTGTTGCTCCAAAAGTTTATACTTGGCTTCGAGATATTCTCGATCTCTTTTTTTCATAAGATCTCTCTCTTCTTGTAATCTCATTAAGCTTAATTTTAACGATTTGTTGGAAATCGTAGATTTCGTTTTGGTGGAGCTGGCCCGCGGTGCTGGGACACACAACTTAAGATGCGAAATTTTGTGTGTTTGCTCGATCGAAGGTGTATGATCGTGATGCATCTTATCAGTTGAGAATTTTCTGCTTCTAGGAGGGAGTGATGAAATAGGAGGTGGGAACGTAGGATGCTGGTCATTCCCAGAACCACATGGAGTTTGTAACACTGTTGATGAACGAATGTGGGTTCCTTTTGTCGCTTGAAGCTCTTCGTTGTATAAGGAATTCGCTGCTGGAATTCCAGTATCTTTTCGCTGACATTTAGGACACCTCCAGTCCATATGTTCAATGCTGGAAGACACATTGACACATTTAAAATGATGCCACTCATCGCATTCGTCGCATTGTACCATGTGACTGTCGTCGGCATCATTACACGATTTGCAGGAGTTTTGATGGCTTTGAAGCGATCCAGTTTGTAGATCTTGATTTGACATATATATGATTTGATATATACCTTAATGCTATCACTTACCTGACAGTGCGAGTCGAGTTCTTTGTGTCAATCCTCAATCCTTTATAGTTAAAGATGAATTCTCGATGTGTTGCAGGATCTGAGATTGTGCTTAGCTTCAAGGCACGTGTTTTTAGGTTGTGGAGGATTATTTGCTCGTCTATCTACTTGCCCGGAATTTAATATTACTTCCTGATATACTTGTATCTGTTATGAGAAGTTAAACAATTCTTTAGACTGTAGCGTGGCTTTTGTTAACTTAAAACGTAGGTTATTTGCCGATAGCTTGTGTCGATTGTTTAAGAATTGCGCTTTAACTTGTGAAACGCAGCGTAAATTAGCTTTTTTAGAAATTTTTTAATGTTAATTTAAGAAAGAAACCATTTAACTTTAAGTATAATAAATTTAATTTATTTTAAAAATTATGATTAAATCGAAAAGACAGGATTAAAAAATTTCGTTTTTAATTCACTGCGATATAAATTACAAATGCCAGATTCAATTAGTAGGAAAGAGCATATAGGTAAGGTACCTATTTTTTAAGTTATGACGTGTTGACAGCATTGCCAGGTTTGGCAACAATCATACAGATGATAGATATTGATTATCTACTTGTTTCGTAAAATTTTTAGATTTTTCAATTTTTTTTTAATTGAGATATAGACATACTTCTGTTGTTTTATTTATCACCTCATAACTCTTAAGTTATTGCATCCATAGGATTAGTTTTTTTTTAATTCGCATCTAGAAAAATAGACAATTAATTTGATATATAATACATAACTGTACATCCTACACGACCTTTAGAATAGTTAAATAGGAAACCAAAAAAAATCTCGGAAAAATTGAAAAAAAATGTGGTTGTAGTTCATTGCCAACCGACGTGTTTCAGTGGGAATTGCCCAATTTTTGCTAAAATTGAAAAACACCCGATTTGCGGTCACTTAAAAGCTTATATCTTTGGATCCAATGGTCGGATTTTCAAAATTTAAAATTCAAATTAAAGCCAGAATGACAGTCGAGTACCAGCTATAAAAACCGTTAAAAATTTCTTACTAAAAAAATTAAATTAATTTTTGTAGAATAATTTTCATCGAGGCAAACGTAACGAAGAAGAGCACACAAGAAAAAAAAATTAAAAAAATTTGCTAAGAATATACTGGTTGGAGGGAGATGGTTATTCTAAAGACGGTGGAGTGTGTGCAACAAAACAGCATAACCTTGGCAAATTGGGTTCGCATCGGGAAAAAATTTGCTATACAAATTATGTAGGTATGCATGTTTGTGGTAAGTATTTTTCATTCATTATTTGTTAAGGTGCCTTCATATGCTTAGTTTGGTTGGCTGATAACTTTTATTCTAATCAGTGAGTTGAATAGCTGAACACAAAGAGGCCACGTTCGTGATTCAATCCAAAGCTAAACGGATAGGTTTGTGTTGTTGTAATCCAAAATGACAAAACAGCTGATGCAACAACAACCCAACGTATCTGAAAATTTTTGGATGCGTGGATAGCCTATCTGATAGTTTACCGAACGCAAGGAATGTCAATAGTGAACAAATAAAAAAGTGACAGCTGGTGAAGCGTGTTTCTTTAAATAAATCTCTCAGATCAGAGCACGCGCAGTTCAGAGATCGCTCAGAGTATGTTCCGAGTGTTCAGACTCTGTTCAGAAATCTACTCTGAACTAAAAAAGAAAAACGCCCATAGTTCTACCTTCTGTTCAGGGCCAGTTGTACAATAGTGGTTCAGCCTCGGTTCAAGATTTTAACTCACCGATTTCGGCGGATTAACTAAGGTTCAACGCTGGTTCAAGTATGTAATTGTTTATTATCACACACTTGAACAGTAACCCACTGTTGAAACTCAATTAATCCGCCGGAATCGTTGGATAAAAATTGCTGAACCACGGTTTAAATATTTGTACAACTGGCCCTCAGAGTTCTACTCTGAACTAAAACAGAAAAACGCCCATTCTAAAAAATATTTGACGTTTGTTTACCTTTCTCCTAGTTCAGAGATCAGTGGTTCAGACCAGTTGTTTCACTGATCTCTATATACACTGGATAGTGTATTCATAAAACATTTTTGAGGCAAAAATATAGTTGTGGCCGGTACCCTCATATAACAGTATAACAGCGGCGCCAGCGGAATGGAAGCTACTGGACTTGCAATTGCTTTTATTTTTTTCAATATTTACAGCCGCAATGCTTGTTGACATCAACTGATATCAAATAAATGCTCAATTTCGGCAAATATCTTCAATCTCTTTCTTCATTTGTATAGAGCGAGATATGAGGTCGTGGCCGGTACCCTTTAAAAAACTTGCCTCACAAAAACTGTTATACACTATAGGCTATTTACTATCCAGTATATTATAGAGATCAGGAGTTGTTTCCACTGATCTCTATAATACACTGGACCCATGTTCTGTGACTCGGCGATAACTTTTCGAGGCGATAAACGGCGAAAAATGGAACAAAACCCATAGGATTCCTATGAGTTTTGTTCCATTTTTGTCCCATTTTTCGCCGTTTCTCGCCACGAAAAGTTATCGCCGAGTTACAGAACATGGGTCCAGGTATCGCATTTTGACTTTTCTAGTCGTCAATAGTTGGTCTGTTTGGTCACAGTACACATATTAAAGGTAATATCATTAGCGTTTTCATTTTTGTTCAGTTCTGCGCATCTGTCAAAATTGAGGTATTATGGTGGTAAAATGTTGGATCCAGTGTCCCTTTACTTGTCTAATTTCAATATTTTGTTGTTGTTTCTAATGATGCGTGATGAGTTCCTGTGGGCACTGGAACAGCCATTTTTAATTTTTTGACACTTCCAGCTTTGACAACCTGCGCAATATACCCTTCAAGCAAACGAGTCCGCTTTGGATCCGCGCACGTAGTAATCAACGTATGGATGACTCCGTATACGGATCCAAACATGGATCCGCAAAACTGCGTTTGTCGGCTCAAATTAGTATGGAAATTAGAATCACCACGGACTCATTTTGTGCATGTATTATGAGAGAGAGAGCTTCCCATTTCACCATACTCAGCGAGAACCGAAACCAAATGGAATCCAGAACGGAAACTTTTGCGCTGGGCACGAACGTGAACACATTAAAAAAAGTTAATTATTTTTGTTGTCTTCTCCTTTGTTTTCAGTCCATAAAAAAATCTCACCATTAGGGTATTGCATACATTCTCTCTTTCTCAGTAAAAAAAAATTACTCTCGATTTTCGTTCTTTTTTTGCATGCATATACAAAAAATGTGCTAATGTGTGTATGACACTCCGTTTTGAAATGATCCAAGAAAGACCGACAAAGTTGGGTCAGTGAATTTGTTGAAGGGCAATACCTTTGATTTGTGTACTGTGTGTTTGGTGACGTGTATTATAGAGATCAGTGGAATAGCCTATAGTGTATAACAGTTTTTTTGAGGCAATTTTTTAAAGGGTACCGGCCACGACTTAATAGGCGTTTTTCTTTTTTGGCCCCGGGCGTGGCACTGAGCTGTCAAAAAGAAAACTATGTTACTTTTTAACTCGGAGCGCTCCGAGCTCTCAACTTGCATTTCTTTTTTAGCTCAGAGCTCGACCGGGGCTCGCTCGATTAGCTCGGAAAAAAATGACCGAGCACATCGAGCACAAAGCTGAGCGCGGCTAACTTCATACAATTTTCATGTAATTTGACAGACATGAGAGTTCAGTGCTCAATTGAGTTTCTTAAATAGATCGGTGCGCTCAGGTCACGCTCTGTTCGGAGTGAGCTCTATTCGCTCAGAGCCCGCTCTGTGCCCCGCTCGGGGCTAAAAAAGAAAAACGCCTAATATCTCGCTCCATACAAACGAAAAAAGAGATTGAAGATATTTGCCGTAATTGAGTATTTATTTGATGCCAGTTGATGTCCACAAGCATTGCGGCTGTAAATATTGAAAAAAATAAAATAAAATCTAGGTCCAGCAGCGTCCATACCATTGGCGCCGCTGTTATACTGTTATATGAGGGTACCGGCCACGACTATATTTTTGCCTCAAAAATTTTGTATGAATACACTATCCAGTGTATATAGAGATCAGTGTCCAGTGTATATAGAGATCAGTGTCCAGTGTATATAGAGATCAGTGGTTGTTTCCTATTTTTTTTTTTGCTTGTTTTAAACTGACGGCTGGTGGAAAAGCTCGATTCTAAGGCAGAGAGCCACCGTCGAATTTGACTCTCTATTAGTTCCTTCTCTCTGTCTGAGGTTGCTACTGTCAAAATCAGGAACCACAACGCAAAACAAAACAGGGTTAAGATTAAGAAACTCGGCATTTTGGATTTTTGATATTTTTTAAAATATTTATTGCCGTTTTATATTAAAGCCAACCATGAATGCACCGCCAACTTTTGAATCTTTTCTTCTTTATGAAGGTGAAAAAAAGTAAGTTGAATTCTAATGAAAATAATGCGGATGATGCAAATGATTTTTATAGAATCGTTAAGGAATTGGATACCAAAGTTACAAATGCCGCTATTTTTACTGTCAATAAAGAAGACCATACTCTTGGAAATATGATCAGAAAGTAAAACGTGCAATTAAATGAACTATATAACATTGTATTTAATTTTATAAAACATATTCTTAGTCAGTTGCTTAAGGACCCTAATGTTCTCTTTGCTGGGTACAAAGTGCCACATCCGTTGGAGCACAAATTCGTTATCAGAATACAGACAACTCCTGACTATTCACCTCAAGAAGCTTTTATGAATGCAATCACTGACCTACTGGCAGAGCTGTCGCTATTTGAGGAACGTTTTAAGGTACGTTTATCTAATGTTGAGCCTTGAATGCTATAATTTTAAATAAACAAATTTGTTATATTCCTATGAACAATTTCTATATAAAAATTATATGGAAAAGGTTGAAACTGATCCCAAATGTTAACCAAATCACTTGTTTTGTGTTTCGATTTCTGGGTGAACTGTCTGAATGTGGGTTCACATCTGGTGATGGCGAGGCCTTATATGTGAGCGATGGGCTGAGTTGAGAAATAAATGTATGAATCTGTCTGAAGACCCGACAGCGCGTACGCGAAACTATCTTTAAATGCATAAGAAACTGCATACACCCAACCTCGCACCTACCCCAAATCCTAGTGTGCCCAAGCAAGGGGTTGCAGGGGGGCAGCATGCCCACCCCCCACCACCCATCTATACCTCAGTGTTTATACACCGTAATACTAGGTGCTAGCACTATTTATGTAAGCAAGCAGAAAAAAACAGAAGTGAGAAGCACTTAATTTCGCGTACGCGCTGTCGGGTCTATAGACAGACTAGATTTATATGTAAATCTGATGACGATTGTCCCTTAGAATATATTTTTGTCAGCAACACTGAAAGTGTTAATTTTAATCTCATTGACGGCTCTACAACTACACACTTCACCAAAGAGCCATCTATAAAATCTACATATATTTTTATATATCATCTTGGTAAAGTTACACTTTTGAGCAGAGATCCAAAGTAAATATCAACCTTTTGAAAGGTCTCTTAAATTACTCTCACTTGTTAAGATTTTCAAAAATGATCACTTAATAACCATTTAACTTAAAAGTATTTTTTTTTTTCGGTTTCTCTCAGAGAGAAACTTTTATTTTGGGTTTTTTTAGGTTTTGGTCAACCGGTGACCACTTATTTCTGAGAGAAAAAAATAAATCTCATTTGAAGATATTTATTTTGTATTGTGAGTTATAAAGGTTTTCCTCTAGAATTTCAAACACGGTTGATTAATCATTGTTTGACACTTTTAGGTATGCTATATGGCGCAAAACAGTTCCAATAGTGGAAGGGACATGAAACGTTTCTTTTCCTCATGGTTTCTAGAATCTTGTGCGGGGGGCTATTATTTTTTTTTGCAATTTACCCGTTAATGCTTGTAGGTAGCTTTATTCGTAGTTATATTCTGAATAAGAATGGAATAAAGAATAATCTTCAAAAAATCTTCAGTTTGAAATAAATAATATTAATATTCTTAAGCTCAAATAAGAAATAAATCGAACTACCATACTTATTGGCATGATTTTTCGTTCCTTTCAATATATGTAGAAGCAGCATAATCATGTTTGGAACTATGTATTTATATGTGCGTAGTATGGAAAGATATCGTTTCTGATCCAATAGACAAAACAAAAAGACTTTGAATAGTTTTTTTCAAAAACACTTTTAATGTAATTTGAAACAAAAATAACAGGCAAGTACCTAATAGGGGGGTTCACATTCAACGACGTGTCGTCCAACCCGAGTCGTTTTGCTAGCGTTCACATTTAGCGACTTCCGTACCGATATCATTTGAAAATAATTTTTCAAAGAGCAAACATGGCGAGAATTTAATTATTCGCACCAATACTATCGCATTAATTTTATTTGTTTCGACTTTTTATTTTACGAAAAAAAAAATAGAAATAAGATATAAAATTAAATTTTCGGTCGTCCGACTGGAGTTCACATTTACTACAGCGGTCGTTCGACAGGGCAAATTATCAAAAAATTTGAACTACAGAGCTTGCTTGATCGACAGTCGTTCGACTGGTGTTCACATTACAAAAATCTAACGACACGACACGTGTTGATGAACATGTCCTTAAATGTGAACGCCCCTAATTATTTAAAAATTAAATGAGTGAATAAGAAAAAAAAGAACATCTTCAAAGTTGATAAAAAAATCAGCCAACTTTATGTTTTGGACAGGACAAGATTTTTTTTTGTTGGATGTGTAGGGGGATCAGATGAGTATACAAAACCATTTTCGGGGTCGCAACCCCCCAATTTGGCGGATGGTATTAAAGTAGTTTCGTATTAAAGAGTTTTCGCCATATCTCGAGAACCATAAATTCAATAAACAGTTTTGTAGAAAAAAAATCTCTACAACTTTGGGAAAGGTATACATACTTTTATCGAGAAATCGAAAATAAAAAAGTTATAACTAAAAATAGAAAACAAGTTATTCTTATTTCACTAAATTTTTTGTAAAGTTTGTAGTTTATTTTGTTATTTTCGGTTCTAGAAAAAAAATCTTACTAAAATATAAGAGCATTGAATATTAAACAAAAATAGTACTACTTAATGTTGTAAAATTAAAACAAAATAGTTTCCAAATTTGTTTGTTTAATTTTTTAATCAAAATTTTGAGTTTGAAAATTAATTGTCCAAAAAGTATTCACTTAAATAATTTGATTTAAAAACAATTGAAGAAGAGATTTCTGGCTAGATATAACATTGTTAGTGTTGCCGTTAATTTTTAATAATTATTTTTCTAATTAAAGTAAATTTTTTAGAAAATTACCCCTCCCGCCTAAACTATGGGAAATAAACCCCCTTTCAAACGATTTTTTTCTTGCCTCAACCCAACCTACATGCCCTAGCTTTTTTTCGCATCTTATGCAAAACACTCATATACACCATAATTGTATTTGACACCTTTTTTAACTGAAAGCACATAATATCATAATTAATCATTTTAACCAGTTTTTATTTATTTTCTGGGGAAACTGTTTAAGGTTGAGCATTTCCATTTATTATTTATGTTAAAAGTCAACAGATAAGAGCATTTGCTGAAATTAAATGATAAATCGGCCTTGTGAAAATATGAAGATATCGATTGTGAACGCAAACTTCGTTAATGGGAAATTTAATTTTCAGATAATTTAAATGCCGAGTAACTAATCAAAACTTTACCCAGACACTTTGAAAAAAACCCTTATGATTTCGTTTTGTAAGGAAAATAATTTTACTTTCTAGAATTTTATTATTGTTTTCTTGCTTTTGTTCAATAAACATTTTGATCCTTACTGAACTTTTGCTGCTGATTTTATTTCAAACAGCCAAATTTAACAGGTTATGTGCCCAAGAATTATAATTCAAATACACTCCAGTTCAATTGAATCGGTTACCAATTTTTGAGAGCCGTTTATAGCTATTGCTCCCAACTTAGTTAGCTCCATGGATTTTTGTAATTGTTTGCAACTGCAATATGAACTTCCATTATGTATTTTTCTGAACACCTCAATTGTGTTTGAGTACGTCGAGAAGTTTTACTCTGAAGATTGCTTAAGATTTAAAAAAGCTGGTTTCCTTTCCCATTATTATTTGTGTAACCAAGTTAAAACTTAAATAGCGAGTGTGGGGTAGTAGTAAAAATGCTTGTCAACTGATTGTGATTGATAAAAAATAAAATCTGCACTGAAAAAGCTAATCACGTGGCTTCAGTAGGGGGATGTGTACAATGTGTAAGGGCACAGAAGTTGTTGTTTCACTCAGTGTTCAATATTATTACAAGCATTAAAGCAAGCTGCACAAGATTCATGCTTACCATCTTTGTAGGTACTTAGAAGATTTCACCGTATTATTGTATGCAATTATTTTGAACTTCATTTAAACAATTTAAATAAAAACCTTTTTTTTTATTTTAGGAGGCGATAAAGGAGAAAAAAGAAGGAGGCGATTAGATTTATAAATTATGTTCTTTAAAACTATGGTTGTGCAATTAAATAACATATATGTAAATCATCTTTAAAAATATAGTTGTACAACCATGATTTTGTAAGATATAAAAGAATTCTATGTAGGTATAAAAAATAATTGCAATTGAAACGCATTCATTGAATAAGAAATAAAACTAACGATTTTGATTTAAAAAAAAATACGAATATTTGTTTTATTTAGCCATCCTTTCTGTTAACATTCTTTTTATCCAATAAAGTTAGCCACGACCAGGTGCAGAACAACATGGGCAAATATAAAGTCAACAAATCCTCTTTCCGGTGAGATTTTACAGAATATGGTTTTATTTTCTGGATTAGCTTGAAGCCGAAGACACACTCCCAAAATAAAGCAGCTCACACTCGATATAAATCCAGACAGGAACGAATTGAAGGGGAAGGTTCCAACCAAACAGCAATATGCGAATTGAATTACGCCGGTAAAAAAGATGTAAAAGAGATAAGCGTCGATCATTTTAAGTTTTTTCGAAGTATGATTGACATAGTCGTCATAAAACTTAACAAGCACGGTTTTGATTTCAAGCATTTTGAAATTATATTTAATAAGAACTTATTTTCTAAACTGAGAAGTTTGGAAATCAAATTTCCTTTTTTCAAGTTTTGACTTTTTTACAATTTATACTGTCAAGTTAACCACGTCACAATTATCAAATTTAATACTACACAAGAAACTTTCCCATGAGTTGAATCTGGAACCCGAATATTTGCTTGATACGTTTTCAGTTTCTATTTCTACCTTTACATGAGTGGTCGAGTCGAAATTCGAGAAGCTTGGCCCACTGATCTCTATATACACTGAATTATTCATACAAAATTTTTGAGGCAAAAATATAGTCGTGGCCGGTACCCTTATATAACAGTATAACAGCGGCGCCAGCGGAATGGACGCTACTGGACCTGCATTTTCTTATATTTTTTTCAATATTTACAGCCGCAATGCTTGTTGACATCAACTGATATCAAATAAATGCTCAATTTCGGCAAATATCTTCAATCTCTTTCTTCGTTTGTATAGAGCGAGATATGAGGTCGTGGCACTGATCTCTATATACACTGGATAGTGTATTCATACAAAATTTTTGAGGCAAAAATATAGTCGTGGCCGGTACCCTCATATAACAGTATAACAGCGGCGCCAGCAGAATGGACGCTACTGGACCTGCATTTTCTTATATTTTTTTTCAATATTTACAGCCGCAATGCTTGTTGACATCAACTGATATCAAATAAATGCTCAATTTCGGCAAATATCTTCAATCACTTTCTTCGTTTGTATAGAGCGAGATATGAGGTCGTGGCCGGTACCCTTTAAAAAACTTGCCTCACAAAAACTGTTATACACTATAGGCTATTCACTATCCAGTGTATTATAGAGATCAGTGGGTCGTGGCCGGTACCACTGATCTCTATATACACTGGATAGTGTATTCATACAAAATGTTTGAGGCAAAAATATAGTCGTGGCCGGTACCCTCATATAACAATATAACAGCGGCGCCAGCGGAATGGACGCTACTGGACCTGCATTTTTTTTATTTTTTTCAATATTTACAGCCGCAATGCTTGTTGACATCAACTGATATCAAATAAATTCTCAATTTCGGCAAATCTCTTCAATTTCTTTCTTCGTTTGTATAGAGCGAGATATGAGGTCGTGGCCGGTACCCTTGAAAAAACTTGCCTCACAAAAACTGTTATACATTATAGGCTATTCACTATCCAGTGTATTATAGAGATCAGTGGCCGGTACCCTTTAAAAAACTTGCCTCACAAAAACTGTTATACACTATAGGCTATTCTTATAGTGTATTCATAAAACATTTTTGAGGCAAAAATACAGTCGTGGCCGGTACCCTCATATAACTGTATAACAGCGGCGCCAGCGGAATGGACGCTACTGGACTTGCAATTTCTTTTATTTTTTTCAATATTTACAGCCGCAATGCTTGTTGACATCAACTGATATCAAATAAATGCTCAATTTCAGCAAATATCTTCAATCTCTTTCTTCATTTGTATAAAGCGAGATATGAGGTCGTGGCCGGTACCCTTTAAAAAACTTGCCTCACAAAAACTGTTATACACTATAGGCTATTTACTATCCTATATTATAGAGATCAGTGATACACTGGATAGTGTATTCATACAAAATTTTTGAGGCAAAAATATAGTCGTGGCCTGTACCCTCATATAACAGTATAACAGCGGCGCCAGCGGAATGGACGCTACTGGACCTGCATTTTCTTATATTTTTTTTTCAATATTTACAGCCGCAATGCTTGTTGAAATCAACTGATATCAAATAAATGCTCAATTTCGGAAAATATCTTCAATCACTTTCTTCGTTTGTATAGAGCGAGATCAATCACTTTCTTCGTTTGTATAGAGCGAGATATGAGGTCGTGGCCGGTACCCTTTAAAAAACTTGCCTCACAAAAACTGTTATAGGCTACCCAAGTAACATCGATGGAGCTATTAGAAGTAAAATTGTTCTTCTGAAGCTCTAAGGTAATAAAATGCAAAACTATAGCTTTGTAAATGATTATTTCACAGCTCTCTACATTTGATTTAAAAATTATGTTCTATAATTGAAATTTAAAAACACTTTAAGCTCTATTAATTTTATGACACTTTAAGATTTAAAAATATGCTCCATTAAATCTTCATACATCTTCTAACGAGCAAACTCTCAATATCAAAAAATTTAAAGACATTGTAGAGCTCCTAACAGCACATGTCCAAAATATTAACGCATGATCTTCTAAAATGTCAAAAAAAAATAGCATTTATGGAGCTAAACAAAAAGCGACTGTAGCGTACTTCGTGAAGCGCATGCGCATTTTAAAGTTTTAAAAAACTTCTTTAACAGAGTGGATATAAAGCTGTATACTTAAAAGAAGAAATAGGAAGAAAAAAGTGTGAGTTAAACAAACATAAATACATTCACACAGGGAAGGCGTGCAGTCAAACAGTTAATTGATAAAGCGCCCAAAGAAATTTTTATGTGTTTTTTTGAAAAAAGTGTTTTGAGATTTTAAATCGTTGAAATAGTAAAAAAAAGCTAAGTTAATTAAATAAACAAGTGAAATAAAAGTAAATAAAGTGAATATAATGCAATACTTCATTGAAAAAAAATATAAAACTACATGAGGTGCTGCGTTAAATCTTCTAAAAACACTTATAATTAACAGTGTAGTTTTTGTTCATTTCATAGGTAAGCTGTGTCTCATATTCCACATAAAGTACGTAAAATTACTCTGCACCACGGGCGCTCAATGAATTTGAGCGCCTTGCCATCACAAACAAAAACTAATGCGACCCTGGACGAGAATTTCAATTTCGAAAGATTGGGTTCAGCTATAATTCCCGTGATTGAAGTGTATTTTAATTTCAAACAATTTGCTTTTTTATAGCAAAATGTTAAGAAATATTAATTGAAATGTATTCTTAGACCATGTATTTGCCTAAAAAACATCACTTCATATTACTTTATATGGAATATACACAATCAGACTGTGAAAAGAAAAAATTGAAAACTCCATATTATAGGTGTTTTTACACGATTTAACGCAGCACTGTATGTTGTTTTATAGTTTTTTTAATAAATTACTGAAAATATTCACTGTTTTAACTTTTATTTAACTTTTCTATTTAGTATTTTCACTAATTTAATGTTTAAAAATCTCGAAACACATTCCTATAGTTCGGCAAAGTGACAGATCGGGTTCTTTTTTTTTTTTTTTTTTTACAATTTAATGCTTCACTCACATACTGTATAGGTATGTGATGTGATGTGAGCTCGATATCAACAGTACTTAATATTGCAGCTCTAGAACAATAAAAAATATAGCGATTTGACAATATGGCGGCGAGGAAAAAAATTAATGCAATATTTGCTTTTTTGCAATTAAAAAAAGAAATATATATATCCGCTCTCACTTAAAAACACACGAAATTGCATTTTTTTTTAAATTAAATTATTTCGGCTTTCGAAAATGTATTTCTTAGAGTTTTTTTTTTTTTCTTGTTATTATTTTTTTTTATTTGACAACTAAATATCCAGAATTTCGAAGGCGCGTTTTAATTAAGCAAAGTACCGGCAATACGTTTGTGAAAAAATTTAATTCGCACATAAAATTCGCTAACATTTGACCGAAAAATATTAATTTCTGTTATTATTTATTTTCTTAGGAAATTATAGTTTGCATATCTTACAAAATTATTCATTATACATACATAATTTCAAACGATACATATTTATTCTATTGTAGTATTAAAGCGTGCCTATGTGTTTATATTTTTTATCATAATATGTACCTACACATTACTCAAACCAATACAAACAAAATTCTGCCAAAGTAGTTCTTTAAAGATATATACCAAATACCTGCAGAGTCAGTCGCCGCTAACAACAAGCTTCTCACGAGCAAAAAAGAGCTCTCAAACTCAATGAATTAGCTGCAAGTGAGCGCGACGTTAGCTCTAAAGGTGTATCTAGAGCTACTTCTAAAATAAACGAGCTTTAAGATTAGCTCTGGGTGTGCTGTTAAAGCTACTAAACAACTAAAAATGTTACTTGGGTATTCACTATCCAGTGTATATAGAGATCAGTGGCTTGGCCGAGGAGTTCAGATTGGAATTAGGAGGGTTTACAAAGAAGTAAAAAAGAAAGGAATAGGGGGATTTACATGGACCAGCATGCTCGACCACCAGCAATGCTCAATCATTTAAACGAAAAAAAACAACAATGTTTTATGGATAATAGCCGCGTTTTATTATCTATGGGTCTGGGTCCGGGTTATCTTTTAACACGTAATATAAAGCCTAGTATACTGCTGATGCGAAACGAAAATTTCCTGTGATTTCCAAACAGACAACGAAACGCTTGCGAAAACACAACGGGAAATATGCTTGGAGAGTTTCACTAATTCCAAAAACAAAGTCAAACATAAACGCAAAAAATCAGAGAAACCCATGAAGTAAGAAAATGATAAACAAAAAAAAAAAACACAAATAAAACTCAAATGTCTTTTTTCCGCACACAATAAATAGTCTGTATAATTAATTCAGTTCGAAATAGGAGCGGAGACTGCTCCAAATAATCTGCTACAATTATGAATTTCGCTCTTCGAACAGCGTACTGCAAAACGAAATTTTCCGTTTATGATTTCGCTGCCTTAAGCCTAGTACGCTGCTGATGCGAAACGAAAAATCCCATACAAAAATGACACAACGAAATCATAAACGGAAAATTTCGGTCTGCTTTTCGTTTTGCAGTACGCAGTTTGAAGAGCGAAATTTATAATTGTAGCAGATTATTTGGAGAAGTCTCCGCTCATTTTTCGCACTGAATTAATTATACAGACTATTTATTGTGTGCGGAAAAATGACATTTGAGTTTTATTTGTGTTTTTTTTTTATTTATCGTTTTCTTCCATCATGGGTTTCTCTGATTTTTTGCGTTTATGTTTGATTTTGTTTTTGGAATTAGTGAAACTCTCCAAGGATATTTTCCGTTGTGTTTTCGCAAGCGTTTCGTTGTCTGTTTGGAGATCACAGGAAATTTTCGTTTCGCATCAGCAGCGTACTAGGCTTTAAGCCTAGTACGCAGCTGAAGTGAAACGAAAATTTTCTTTGGTCTCCAATTCGATAACGAAAACTTAAGCCTAGTACGCTGCTGAAGCGAAACGAAAAATCCAATACAAAAATGACACAACGAAATCATATACGGAAAATTTCGTTCTGCTTTTCGTTTTGCAGTACGCTGTTCGAAGAGCGAAACTTATAATTGTAGCAGATTATTTGGAGAAGTCTCCGCTCCTTTTTCGCACTGAATTAATTATACAGACTATTTATTGTGTGCGGAAAAATGACATTTGTGTTTTTTTTTTGTTTATCATTTTCTTACATCATTGGTTTCTTTGATTTTTAGCGTTTATGTTTTATTTTGTTTTTGGAATTAGTAAAACTCTCCAAGGATATTTTCCGTTGTGTTTTCGCAAGCGTTTCGTTGTCTGTTTGGAGATCACAGAAAAATTTCGTTTCGCATCAGCAGCATACTAGGCTTTAAACGAAACGACTACGGAAAAAATAAATGTCACCAATTGTAAGAAAAATAAAAAAAAAAAAAATAAAATCACAGAAGGCTTTGCTGTAATCAAAGAAACAACAAATAAAAATTAAAACTCGTCGAAACATGGACGATTAATGGTTCGTGCAAATAATTCAGTGTGAAAAAGAGTGTAGACTTCTCCAAATAATCTGCTACAATTATCAATTTCGCTCGTTGAACAGCGTACTGCAGAACAAAAATGAAAACGAAATTTTTCGTTTATGATTTCGTTGCTTCAATTTTTGTATGGAAATTTTCGTTTCGCTTCAGCTGCGTACTATGCTTTAAAGCCTAGTACGCTGCTGATGCGAAACGAAAAATCCCATACAAAAATGACACAACGAAATCATAAACGGAAAATTTCGTTCTGCTTTTCGTTTTGCAGTACGCTGTTCGAAGAGCGAAATGTATAATTGTAGTAGATTATTTGGAGAAGTCTCCGCTCTTTTTTCGCACTGAATTAATTTATACAGCCTATTTATTGTGTGCGGAAAAATGACATTTGAGTTTTATTTGTGTTTTTTTTGTTTATCATTTTCTTACATCATGGGTTTCTCTGATTTTTTGCGTTTATGTTTGATTTTGTTTTTGGAATTAGTGAAACTCTACAAGGATATTTTCTGTTGTGTTTTCGCAAGCGTTTCGTTGTCTTTTTGGAGATCACAGGAAATTTTCGTTTCGCATCAGCAGCGTACTAGGCTTAAACAGCGCCTGAGCGCACTATGCTTAAAGCTAGGACCACACTCGGCGGAACTGCACTTTAGCGGAACTGAACTTCACGACTTATTTGTAGGAAATTGTATGAGCTATATCGCACTAAGCGACAACTGCACTTCACGACGAGATACTATGCGACAAAATTGGTAATCTGACCAACTGTGTCGCGACGTGAAGTTTCGTTCAGTTTCGTGCGAAAGTGCGCTCGGTGTCGCTGAAGTGCAGTTCCGCCTAGTGCGGTTCTACCTTAAGGCGTGTTTTCTTCCAAGCCCGTAGGAAATTGGGTGAAAAAAAACGATTCGGGGCTAAATAATTTACATGAGGAATTTGACCGATTGCATACATATCTCAAACTATCGGACCAACTATGAACAATTTTCTCCTTTAAATAGAATGTTTTAATTATTTAATTATTTCAATGATAAATATATCAATTTGTTTGATCAAAGAATTAATTTATCGAGTAAATTCAAGTTAACATTTTTTGCCAACTATTCATAATCTGTATATAAACTCTTGTAAATTCTTTGTAAAGCTAGTACTTAGCTGAGTTAAATAAATAAATGTTAAATGCAACAAAAACTAACCCCCAATGGGTTTAGCAAAACCCAGATAATTTACGGGGCTAAACTTTAGGACGGAAAAAAACTGTATTACTGGCGGGAATTACATACTTGTTATCGATAGTTTGTATGGAAACTCCATTTTTTTTCTGCAATGGCGTCGCTAATCCCCGATATTGTTTTTTTCAACCACTTACCTACGGGATTGGAAGCGTGTTTTCTTCCAAGCCCGAAGAAAATTGGATGAAAAAAACGATTCGGTGCTAAATAATTTACATGTTAAATGCAACAACAACTAACCCCCAATGGGTTTAGCAAAACCCAGATAATTTACGGGGCTTAACTTAAGCACGTAGAAAAACTGTATTACCGGCGGGAATTACATACTTGTTATCGATAGTTTGTATGGAAACTCCATTTTTTTTCTGTAATGGCGTCGCTAATCCCCGATATTGTTTTTTTCAACCACTTACCTCCGGGATTGGAAGCGTGTTTTCTTCCAAGCCCGAAGGAAATTGGATGAAAAAACGATTCGGTGCTAAATAATTTACATGTTAAATGCAACAACAACTAACCCCCAATGGGTTTAGCAAAACCCAGATAATTTACGGGGCTTAACTTAAGCACGTAGAAAAACTGTATTACCGGCGGGAATTACATACTTGTTATCGATAGTTTGTATGGAAACTCCATTTTTTTTCTGTAATGGCGTCGCTAATCCCCGATATTGTTTTTTTCAACCACTTACCCCCGGGATTGAAAAAAAAACACACTTATCAAAAACAAACTTGGATCTAGGTTTCTATCGGGTTTGAAAAAAGACAGTAAGCATGCTTTTTTCCAAGCCCGCGCGGGGATTATTGGTTGAAAAAAATGACAGCGACGCCATCTTTGTATATAAGCCGTGTTTTTTTGCGACGTCGGTGCTAAACAATTAACATGTTAAATGCAACAACAACTGATCCCAGAGAATTCTCGGGGCTTAACTTAAGCGCACAGAAAAACTGTGTTACCGGCATGAATTACATACATGTTATCAATGGTTTGTATGAAAACTCCATGTTTTTTACTGTCCAATTCCAATTCCCCCCAGGCTTGCAAAAAAACACGCCTAATATACTGTATAGTGGGCGTGTTTTTTTGCAGGCCCTGTTCATGTTTGAATATTCTGTGGGCTGACAGAAAGTGCTTAAATTCTTTTTCTGAATATTATGCCCCGTACTATATAAATAACAAAAATAATGAGCAAGATGCAACTTAACATTAATCCACTGTGACCGTTAATGTTGTGAAAGTCCAAGCCCTTAAGGTGAATGTTTTCTTCCTTGAACTGTTCCAGGTCCCCTTGAATTTTCAGTTTAATACTTTCTTCTTTTGATATTGGACTGTAGTTAGAAAAGTCGAAAGTATGGCGTTGCTCAGTACCGTGTTTTCCTTCAAATAGTGATGCACGTAGGGTTTCTCCTTACCATAATCCATGACCCACATTTGTTTCTTGTGAATCTTATCATTGCGGTTTAGTTCCAAGATTTTCCTTATCTTAGTGCGAGCATACTTTCCTGAAGGTGGTAACGTCGTAGATATCTTCACATGAAGATCTCTGTTTGAGTAATTGTATTTTGGATCACCAGAGAATCGATGTTTTTTCTCTGTGTCATGGTCACGCATTAAATTGCTTCTTACAAAATTATGGTTTGAATAGTCCCAGATGGGGAAGACAACCTTCTTTGCATTTGCAATACGAATTGGCCTTTTACTAATGACCTTGCCAAATATGTGTGCCCGAGGTGTCTTTGAGTTGACCAGTACCTTTTTGATTTCTCTTGTAAGAGCTTTGTCGCTGTTGACCTTTCCTTGTACTGTTGCCAGAAGCACTGAAGGTGAATCTTCATCTTTTGTGTTGATAGAGGCGTTTTTTACTATTTTAATCTCTTGCTTGTATTTCAACTCACTTTTAGAGCATTTGATATGAGTATCCAAGATTTGCATGGAAATCAGATATATTTTCTTCGTTGATTTCTTCTCAACTAGAATCTCTTCCAAATATCCATTTGTTTTATCATTTGTCGGTATTTCGTCGGTTAGCTGATGATTACTTCTGTTTCTTTCTTCATCATGATGTGCTGTTGACTTTCCCAAGGTTTTGTCTTCCTGAATAGGACTTTCCGCAACTTCTCCCAGCTCCCGGATTTTATTCATCGACGATGTGACCGCTGACTCAAGTGTCTGAAATAAACTTGTATATGATGTAGCGTTCATCAATGGAATGTCCAGTGCATGGTTCAATTTTGTGGACAAATTAAGTCTCCTATTCTCGAATCTTCTGGTGAGAGTCTTCCATGCTTCCTTATAGTTTGCTGTAGGTCCTTTAATGAGGCTCGCAATTGACGTTCGGGCTTTTACCAGAGATGGATGGTTGTAAGTGATTTAATTTAACAGAATCCGGTAGTTGATTATTTTTGTGAACCGCATCTATGAATAGGTCGGAGAACATTTTCCACTCTTCAATTTTTCCAACGAATTTCGGCAGTTCGATTTTATGACTTCTTGTTGATACATTTGAACATGTATCAAATTCTGTGGCTCTATTTTTTCCTTCTAGTTTGTCTAGAACCAATTCTACATCAACTTCTAACTCGATTATGTAGTTGTCTTCTCTGAATTTGTCTTCTTCGATTGGATTCATCTTAGACAGCTGTGTTTGTAACCGTTCATTCCATCGCTTAACTTTTCCAATCCATATGTTTTTGTTATGAGGATGGTGAGTCGCCTCTAATTTGGCATCTTCTATTGTTTTTTCAAGTTGTCCATAATGATGTGTATTTTTGATACGTCTAGTAAAGCTCCTTATTCTTTTGTTATCTGGACAAGAGTTTGTGAATTGTTTGTGATTTCTGCCAAGGTCGTCTTTATCATTAAGTCATTTATTTTATGTTGATTTATTTGATATTTGTTCAGTGCAACTACATATAATCTGTTGTTTTATTGCTTCAAATTCATCTAATTTATTGGATGAGGTTGCTTCGCTTTCAAGATCCTTGTCAACGCTTTTTCACTTTCTTGATCTTGTTTTCACTTTGTCAGTAATTTAGCTCTGACAACGCTTTCTTCACTGTTTGTGATTGGTGTTTTGTTTTCCTGTCAGTATTTGTGGCATCTGACAACGCTATTTTTCATTGTATGTGATTTTTGTTTTGTTTTGTTTTCCTGCCAGTATTTGTAGCTCTGAGAACGCTATTTTTCACTGTATGTGATTTCTTTTCCTGCCAGTATTTGTAGCTCTGACAACGCTATTAGGACACTAGTTCGTGCTTTAAAAAATCTCTTACCACTGGTGGGGGAAATTTTTTTAAAATACTCGAAGGACCAAATGTTTGAATAATACTCGGAGTTGTAAATTCCAAATAATACTGATTTTATTAAACGACATATCTTCCTTAAATACTATTTTTACATGTGTATTATTTACGTATTTCTTATCTCTATATTCTTACTTATCTGTTTTATTGAATGGTTTATTTATCTCTAGATAACCGTTAGTGGATGTTCACGATGATCTGTGTTATGTTTTTATGGGTTGTGTGAAGATAAGAACTGCATGTTCATGTTTGAACAGTACATTACAACTTTTCAGCTTGTCCTAGAAAATTTTCTAAATAATCATAAAATACTTTATTTTTTTTTTGCTCAAAGTTGAGTGTATACCAAAGATACTGAATATAAAGATATGAATCCTGGGCTGTAAACCCAGTTTGCCTACAAGCTGAAAAACGCCTGGTTTACATAAAACACGCACACATTCTCAGTTGGCGTCCATCTACCACGATTTATTTGCACACATTCTCACTCGGCGTCAATCTACCACGAAAATGTCGGTTATTTTCAAATCTCAATGGGCATGTTCAAAAAGTATCAGAAAGGCGGGAACGAATTTACAAGTGCTCACTGCACCTTAAATGGATACATTTAATTGTGGGAACAAATTCTAGGTAAAGATTTATTAATTTGTTTGCAAATTTATATTCTTTTCTCTAACGCCCATATTATTCTCTCTATACATCCAGATTGAAACTTAATTCCGGATGTATTTACATTGAATTTGAATTCTTTACCTCTGGATTTAAGTTTTAATCTGGATGTTTCGAGTGATTAATATGGGTGTTAATGTAAGACCGCACCCGGCGGAACTGAACTTCAGGACTTATTTGTAGGAAATTTTATGATCTATATCGCAAGCACTATAAGCGGTAAAGTTGATAATCTGACTAAAGGCTTAACTACATAAGCCAAAAAAGTGAAAAAGTAAAAAAGTGAAAATTTTCAAACTCATTTTAGGATAGTGTTTCTGACTGGAAAACTTATAAAAATGATGCAGAAAGCTTAAATTTTGGTTTAAAAACAAATTTGTGTATTCTTTTTCACAAAACAACGGCGCTAGCGGTAAAAAAAATATTTTTACTTTTGTACTTCAGTACTTTTTGGCTTATGTAGTTAAGCCTTAACTTTGAAATTTCGTTCAGTTTTGTGCGTGCGTATTTTAACAATATATATATATATACGTTGTTTTCATAGACAACCACTTGTTGATTGTTGTTTTCGTCGTCGCCACCGAAAATTCGAGTTGGTGTGGGGGAACCTTTAATCCTGCTTTATATTTGGATCTTTTTCAATCTACTCTGGTGGTTAAAAGCGTGTCTTTTGTGTAAAGAAAAAGACAACGAGTGCATGAAAAATAAACAAACATAAGAAAAAAAACGATAAAGGTACTTATAACTTTTATTTTTATATTAACTGCTGTGAGTAATAAGATTATGCGGAAAAAAATGCAACCAACTAAAATCGTGTATGAATTGGATTAAAATTTCGATTGAATTTTTACGTTTCCACGTTTAGATTCTTCTCATACCACCATTATTATTCACGCAATATATGCAGATTAAAACTTAAATCCGGATGTATTTACATTGAATTTATATAATTTACATGTAAGTTTAAGTTTTAATATGGATGAATGGAGTGAATAATATGGTGGTAAGTTACATGTTACATTAGCCAAGGTTTAGACAACCAAATCCGTTGTTTAAGTTAGATAGTGCCCTATTACACGATGATTCTTTGCGTCTGACTCTTTTTGAACTTAATGAATGCAAAGAGAAAAAAGATGGTATGGAAGACCTGTTCTCAGTTAAGCCATGGGCCAAATTTTCCGACTCTTTTTGACTTTTTGACGTTTATTTTTAGTATAATCCGTATTTTGTATTGTTTGCTTTACTTTTTTTGACAAGTTGTCATCGTGTAACAGTTATATGTCTTAATTTCATACTATTATTCTGTTGCATTTTTTAATCGGCACTATCATGAATTCCATCGTAATCAGAAAATTTTCCGAATCCCGAAAAAAACTATCACCGAATCCGTTCGTAATGACTATTTGTATGAGATTTTCCACTACGATGGAATCTGTGATAGTTTTTTTCGGTATTCGTAATAATTTTCCGATTATGATAGCTCTTAAACATCAAATACAAAATTTTATCTATAACCTAAACGGCTGTCCAAAGTTAGAAAACGTTTATATGTATTACCAATACAGTCTATATATAGTTATAAAATTATATTCTTCAAATAAATTTTTTCATCAAAGCAGAAAAATAAGTCTGAAAAATCAAAAAAAAGTGCGATACCACCTTTAGTAAAAAACATTTCAAACACATCCATAACATTGATAACTGTAAATTTTTCCGAGGTGAATTAAAAAAACGTCAAAAAAAATACTGATTTGTGAAAGTGCTTGAATTGTGGTTGCTAAATTTTTCAATCAATAAATAAAAGAATCTGTCTAAAGACCCGACAGCGCGTACGCGAAAATGTTATCGCGTACGCGAAATCAGTTTCGCGTACGTGAAACTATAGGATTTGGGGTAGGTGCGAGGTTGGCTTTAACTCCCCTGATTCTTTAAATGCAAAAGAAACTGCATACACCTAACCGCGCACCTACCCCAAATCCTATAGTGAGCCCAAGCAGGGGGGTTGCAGGGGGGCAGCATGCCCCCCATACGAAATCATTTTCGCGTACGCGCTGTCGGGTCTTTAGACAGACTCTAAATAAAAGTGTTTCTAAAATCAAAAAAATAAATTTAAATTGTTTTTTTAAAAACAAAAATACTTGCTTTTTCTAATTTAATAATACTAATTTGGTGCGGGATCGCGATTTTGTGTTGAAGTTTCTTTCTTTTTTAGATTTTTTCGTTTCAGAGTTTATTTTCAGATAGCAGATGGAAAACCGGAGGACCGTAGCGCGGTGTGTGATGGGTTGTTCAACATTCAACCACACATTCCGCGCTCCTGATAGCAGGTAAGCTTTTATTGTCATCATCATCATCATGATCATCAAAAAATATTCTGCTCCTTCGTCATTCGTATACCATTTCATATGGAGTTGAGTTGCAAATGGCCAAAAACAAAAATATCCCTATAAATACATATATGTACATGTAGATATCGTTCTCTAGACATTGAGGCGGTTTCTATACTCTATATTCTGAGAAGCAAGCAATAAAAATCAATTTCGTTTTTGCTATAGAACTACCCTCCATGGATTCTCCACCGTGTCCATTCCATAAAATAAAAGCATACCTTTGGTGGCCACGGGCATGTTTTGTTGCCAGTCATGGTCTCATGGTTTTACGCGAACATTCTGGTCGCTTTGAATGTAGGCTTAATCAATAACAATTTCTTGGATGAACAACTCTATGGGTGATGCATGTTATTCGAAAGTGGCCACACAGCACAATGCCACCATGATTTTAACTATTTTCACTTTGTCGGTTTTTTTTTTTTCATTTTTATTTTTTGGGGGTGGTATAAAAAAGGGTGGATTTGTATGTAAGTTACATGAGACAAAAATTCAGAAATTCGCCTTAAAAACCAATTTCACTAAATGGGAATATAAAATGTGTTTTATTTGAATTCATAAACGATAATGTAAACGGATTAAATTTAAAAGGATTTTCGAATCGATTTAGTTAGATTTTGTTCGAAATTATTAATTAGATAGAGATACGAATTAGGTTTAGCTAGATTGAAAGATTACTAATCCTATTTATTTAATTCAAATATACCCTAGAACAATTAAATAATGTTCACAGAATTCTTGAACATATGATTCTTATCATTGCCAATCAAGTTGTCCTTACATTTTCCATTCTATGTCAGTGCCGTCGAAAATATTGTACATAAGTTTATAACTTTTCGATATCACTGGCACAATAGATTGTAGCGTGAAACAGTAACGCCCATATTATTAACTCGATAAATCCAAATTAAAACTTAAATCCCGTTGTATTTACATTGAATTTGTATAATTTACATCCGGATTCAAGTTTTAATCTAAGTGTATCAAGTGAATAATATGGTGGTATAAAATGAGAAAAAATTATTTTGTTATATTCAATTGACCTACAGTGTACCTACCCCATACAAATATTTTCGTTTTAAAATTATTAAATTTAAAAAAATTATAAAATGTCAACATTTGCATTATGTCTTAATAAAATTGGCTTTGGCGCAGTACCCAGATTAAGATCCATCCATGTTAAGGAATAAGATAAAAGTATTAAAGGCTTTTCTGGCCTTTTTGAAAGGTATATAGTTTTAAAATCTACAAAAAAGGATATGAGGTATTATATGTAATTATTTATTTTCTTTGGTAAATTAACTACGTTTGGCTAAATAAGAATAAAATAATATTTCAATTAAGACGAAAGGAAAATAATGTGTGTTAATGTGTATTATTATAAATTTCATTGATTTTCTTTTATTTTTTTTTTACGGCGCGGCGTAAACATAGTACTCACCTTCCGTAAAATGAAAAGTAAAAACCTTACAAAATACGCGTGGACATTTAATATGAAACCATAATTAATCCTCCACATGAATTTTCGATACTCAGTTTTTTTTTTTTAATAATTATTCATCTCATCGAAAGTTGGTACTCTGTGGAGAGGGGAGTCCACCTGGATGGTAACAGGAGTTGTACACACACTCCAGCAACTGGAAAGCTAGTTTCCAAGCTATGCCGCTTGAACTAGACTTGATGCCTATCCCTTTTAAACGGGACACTGGCAACAATAACAACACGTGGTTGTCAATGAAAACAACACGTTGTTATTATTGTTTTCGTCGTCGCCACCGAAAATTCCCGTTGGTATGGGGAACCTTAATAGACATATTTTTATATTACAAAGCCTTACGTAAATGAACGGACCGGGTGATATAACTTACACAAAGTGTAACTCCTGAAGGTCCTTGTGGTCTAGTTGCAGTTATACCAACACTAGGAATGTCATCATGTCGTGAATGTGCCAAAGCTTTTCTACGAAGACTACAACAAAGCTACGAACAAAATAAATAGTTATTCGAATTATTAGTTTATAGTAAAAAGATAAGTGTTGGAATCGATATTTGATTCCACGCTATTATTTTCTTTAATCCTAATGCAATTTTAAAAGTTGATTTTTATTAAATTTTAAACTGACAAATTTTGTCTTTTTGATAATATTCACAAAACAAAAACACACATATCATATGGTAACCATTGAGGCGGCAATTTTCTTTTATTCCTGGCTTTCTGCACACGAAGTGCCTCGGCATAGACGCGTATTTCGATTATTATTTTTTTTTTAAATTCGTCGCATTACACAAGCTGCAAATCGCCGGGCGTACAGCACTCTCAGTCGCCAGGCGTATAGTTTGAAGTATTAACTCATTTTGGTGAAATGCCAATGTCAAATTTCAATTCATGCCAAAAATTTATTTAAAATATTCAGTGTTTTATCAATGACGTGAAGCTTCATGTACAGAAAGCTAGCAGTAGTCGAATCGTCGCTGCATGGGAAAAATCAAGAATATTGAAAAAGGTTTTGGAGTGTATCTGACCAACGGTAAGGGGTAGAAAGATGAATGATACCTTTTTGGAATCAGCACTTAATGCTGTTAAAAAGAGCATTAAAATGTTTTACTCAAAAGTTGTAATGAGAAAAATCTCTCTAAAATTACGCATACAGGTTTCAATATGCGAGTTCCAAAAGTAAATTTTTTTTAAAGGTGATTCTTTCTCAATAAATTTGGATACTGGTTTTTTAAGCATCAATTGCTGATTTCAAAAAGGTATCAACCATTGCTGTACGACCTACCGTTGGTCAGATACACTCTAAAATGTTTTTCATTTTTCTTCATAATGGGTAAAGTTAAGAAAATTGGAACGTGTTTTGGGGTGTATCTGGCTAACGGTAACTTGTAGAGAGGTGAATGATGTCTTTTTGGAATCAGCATTTAGTGTTGTTACAAATAGCATTAAAATCTTTTACTCAAAATTTGTAATGAGAAAAATCTCTCTAAAAATACGCATACAGGTTTCAATATGCGAGTTCCAAAAGTAAATTTTTTTTAAAGGTGATTCTTTCTCAATAAATTTGGATACTCGTTTTTTAAGCATCAATTGCTGATTCCAAAAAGGTATCAAGCATTGCTGTACGACTTACCGTTGGTCAGATACACTCCAAACCGTTTTTCATTTTTCTTCATAATGGGTAAAGTTAAGAAAATTGGAACGTGTTTTGGGGTGTATCTGGCTAACGGTAACTTGTAGAGAGGTGAATGATGTCTTTTTGGAATCAGCATTTAGTGTTGTTACAAATAGCATTAAAATCTTTTACTCAAAATTTGTAATGAGAAAAATCTCTCTAAAAATACGCATACAGGTTTCAATATGCGAGTTCCAAAAGTAAATTTTTTTTAAAGGTGATTCTTTCTCGATAAATTTGGATACTCGTTTTTTAAGCATCAATTGCTGATTCCAAAAAGGTATCAAGCATCGCTGTAGAACTTACCGTTGGTCAGATACACTCCAAACCGTTTTTCATTTTTCTTCATAATGGGTAAAGTTAAGAAAATTGGAACGTGTTTTGGGGTGTATCTGGCTAACGGTAACTTGTAGAGAGGTGAATGATGTCTTTTTGGAATCAGCATTTAGTGTTGTTACAAATAGCATTAAAATCTTTTACTCAAAATTTGTAACGAGAAAAATCTCTCTAAAAATACGCATACAGGTTTCAATATGCGAGTCCCAAAAGTAAATTTTTTTTAATGGTGATTCTTTTTTAACAAATTTTGATATTCGTTTTGAAAGCATCAATTGCTGATTTCGAAAAGGTATCAAGCATCGCTGTACGACTTACCGTTGGTCAGATACACTCCAAACCGTTTTTGATTTTTCTTCATGATGGGAAAAATCAAGAATATTGAAAAAGGTTTTGGAGTGTATCTGACCAACGGTAAATCGTAGAGAGATGAATGATACCTTTTTGGAATCAACACTTAATGCTGTTAAAAATAGCAGCAAAACATTTTACTCAAAAGTAGAAATAAAAAAAGCACTCGCCAAATTACATTCGTAAACAATGAAACAAAAAATTTTAATTTAAGCCGTGGCTTTATGTCTTTTTATTAAAGTTCTTAGGTATTATAATCATTTTAAATTTATATAATAATATTGAACGACATACATAATTCGGTTCTTATCTTTTTAAATTCCTTAAATTTGCATTCTTACAAAAACTACAAAATTACCATAAAATACCTAATGATACTTTTTCTCCTATAAACTAATTTTCGTTAAGTAAATTTTGAAATTTTTTTGGTGGACAGAAACGTTTCCTTTTCAGCTTGAATTTGTGGTCAGCCTAGCCGCAAGTTTCGCATTCATTCATATCTGCTGGAAGACAGTTGTAACACAGAATAGACTCTTCCATAGCTTGTTTCTTTTGTGTTTGCACCTGTTGCTGTTGTAGTAGCTGCAAGAGTTGAATTTGTTGGGCGATATGTTTTTTAATTAATTGCTGTTTAGAATTCTGTTGCATACTCAACTGTTGTTGAAGTAGACTTTGTTGTTGTTGTTGTTGTTGTTGTTGTTGTTGTTGTTGTTGTTGTTGTTGTTGTTGTTGTTGTTGTTGTTGTTGTTGTTGTTGTTGTTGTTGTTGTTGTTGTTGTTGTTGTTGTTGTTGTTGTTGTTGTTGTTGTTGTTGTTGTTGTTGTTGTTGTTGTTGTTGTTGTTGTTGTTGTTGTTGTTGTTGTTGTTGTTGTTGTTGTTGTTGTTGTTGTTGTTGTTGTTGTTGTTGTTGTTGTTGTTGTTGTTGTTGTTGTTGTTGCTGCTGCTTGATTTCTTGCATCACAACCATTCTGAAATAAATAAAGTGAATAATTCAGTGTTGTTAATACTTGTTTCTATACAATTTGAAAACTTACTTGTTACCTGCTTAACGGCTTGTCTGCCGTGGAGCCGACTGATGCATACTTGTAATTTTACTTCCCTGCCAATTTATGTTTTCATTGCCGGCAATAAACTAGCTGCCCTTATTTGTGGGCCATTCTGTGGAAAAATATGTTGGAACTTTTGCTCTTATTGCTGGTGTTTTCGTTGCTGTTGGTTTTACGTGGTTGAAGAAAATTGCGTGTGAAGAAGATCGAGTTATGTTCATATTGCTGTCCATAGTCCACAAGCAAAGTCCCTTTTGGCAACTAATTGCTAGTTCAGCTGCACTCTGCTGTCTTCAAGTCATGATTTTGCTGATGACTTCGCGGTGATGGTTCAGATCGTGTCTTTTCAAGTCTCATTTTAGATGTACTCTCCACAAGCTTATTCACGCGGGCTGTGTGCACATTATTGTTCGAGTAATTCGAGCTGCTATTCGCGGTATGCGGTATAGCTTGAATTGTTGTTATTGTTTGAAGAAGAATTATAGCCAGACTGCCGATTGTTGTTGTCATAGTTGCGAACGTTTCCACTATTATGTTGATAGTTCGTGGAATTTTCATTCTGCTGTTGATAGCGTGATGTAACCTGAAATAATAAAATAATCGTTAAATAAACTTAAACTTAGTGAAATGAAATGAATAATATCCAAAAGTTAAATTTAAAAAACTCACCGCTTCCTTTCCATTAGCCAACGTCATTTGTTGTTCATATCCATTTCGTTGCGGTTGGTGCGGCTGCACCTGCCGCTCATGCCTATGTTGATTTTGCTGATCCTTTTGATTATGATAATCGTTATACTTTCGATTATCATATCCACCACTCGAAGATCCTCCACGGCCACCAGAATTATTATTATTATGCAATCCACGTCCACCACCTCTTGCACTACTATAGCCGGAACTATTCTTCTAATCACGATGTCGCTCCGAATTCTGTTCATATGGCTGATTTGGTCTCCCATGGAATGGATTTCCACTCACACCGCTACCGCTACCACTGCCGATGCCACCGCGACCTCGTCCACGATTCGAACTTGAATATCGATTATATCGTTCTTCATTGGGATGCGAACTACTTCGGGTGGCAAAGCTCGATGAGAGATTATTTTCAAATTTCGGTCGGTTCGAATTGGTAGGGCTTTGCTTTTGAGATTTAACCGACATTAACAATCTTAAGAAATATAAATATATTATTATAACCTACAATTGTCGCAAATTTCGCAGTTCCAGCAACTTCTGCTTCTTTGCCGCCACGTTGCTGATTCACAATAGCTTACAGCATAAGTTCTTGCCTAATTAATAATTTTGTTATATTTTATTATTTAAATTTTAAGCCTAGCGAATTTCATTTTTTTATATATAAAACATAAGATACCTATATAAAACTGGTTTCGAAAAAATTACCTTCTTTCCTGGTGTTTTGGCAGCTTCAGCAATAGCTTCGCTCCTCATAGCATTGAACTCTTAATTTTCCTTGCTACTTTCCTTTTCTTTTTCGGCTTGTACCAGATTCTTGATTCTTAAAGTTCCAAATGCAATCCATGGCGGTGGGCCTGATCCACCGGTGTGCTGTCGACACTTAGGATACTTATGCAGACTTAATAATCTCCCACTTCCCTACCAGCGCCGACACCCTCCCACCCAAAACTTGTATATCGACAGGTTTCATTACAATCATTCCTTGCATAAGAGGAATTGTTTTGTATTTAAAGTGGATTTTGGTCTTGGGCAGAGTGTTCATGCACAACACAGAAATGTGTTCCAATTCTAGGGCTTGCATAAGAGTCACGCCATCGGATAATTCGATTTGTAGAAACCTAGAGATTCCTTTTTGGAGAGGATTTTTAAGAATAGGAACTGCAGCTGGTTCATGTGTAGATGCGAAAACCATCATTTGAGCCGGAAAATGTGATTTTGAAACAATTCGGATGCCAACAATTATATCAACAATTTATCTTGTAATTGCTTTATGACTCTTTCATTCACTGGCTTTGCAGCAGATGCACTAAATAACTCTCAGTTTACATTTATTTCTGAATAGCATTCCAAAACATAGGAGTTTCCTTTGACTTCGACTTGCGGCACTGTGCCGCATTATATTGTTGTTGCAATTCACATCTATTCATCGACACAAAAAGAAATTACAAATACAACAATGTAAACAAATGGGTGTTGGAGGGTAAAACGTACGAAAGATTCATATCTTTATAATACAGTATCTTTGGTGTATACTTAACAAAAAGAAAAAGAAATCAATTTAAGAAACTAGATATTCGATTTCAAGAGCTAGTGCTGCCGGAACACGTTGCTCCGTCCTCGTCGTATCGGCTACCGCCCAGTGTTTATGTGCGTTAAGTTTACTCTCCTTCCTTACTAGCTCCCTAAGATTTGGAAGCCGCGCTACGTACCCGAGTGAATTCATTAACCTCACCTAGGCTTCAAGAAATTTTGATAAAAAAAAATCAATCAGACCAGCCACATCTTGAAGAATTATGGGTTCGTTCATATGGAATCCGAGCAACAGTTACGTCTTGTACAACAATCCGATAAAAGTTTAAGCGGCAAAGAGCCGTCGTGCCCACAACCAAGAACTTTATTGGCAATCTGATGGACAAGACCCGAGCACCAGAGGTGCGAGAATTATTTAAGAAAGGAACATCGTAGAAAGGTACCATCCTTATAAAGCTAGTGGTTTATAAACGACAGCATGGTATATCTAACAATTTCAAGAAATTTCTTAAAAGTAATAGAAATTTCTTGAAATTGGTAGATATACAACGCTGTCATTTCCAAACTACTTGCTTCATTTTGATTATTGAAACGGTTCTGAGTTTCATTTGAAGTCCCCTAAGGGCCAGTTGTACAATAATGGTTCAGCCTCGGTTCAAGATTTTAACTCACCGATTTCGGCGGATTAACTAAGGTTCAACGCTGGTTCAAGTATGTAATTGGTTATTATCACACACTTGAACAGTAAACCACTGTTGAAACTCAATTAATCCGCCGGAATCGGTAGATAAAAATTGCTGAACCACGGTTTAAATATTTGTACAACTGGAACTTGAACCAGCGTTGAACCTTAGTTAATCCGCCGAAATCGGTGAGTTAAAATCTTGAACCGAGGCCGAACCACTATTGTACAACTGGCCCTAAGTGTTTCTGAAAAACATTTTCAAACCGAACAAATATTCAAAAAAATGTCCATATAAAAGTATTTTCCGGCATTTTTCAGTTTTAAAACTCACAACTAACATGACGTTTGAAATATTTACGTCCAAACAAGTGATATCTGCTGACAACAAAAATCAAAGAGATAATTTTAAGAAAACACTGACAAATTTATCTATATTTGTTTTTTTTTTTATAATTTTGTCACACTTAACAAAGAAACATTTTAACAACCCTTGTGCAGAACTCCGATTCATTGAAATTGAAATTATTGTTTTAACAGGATTATGCAGTACCATTAAAGACGTTTCGACGACAGCCGTGATGTTTTTGAGAGGCGTTATCAGAGCTCACGTATGCGTGACTTCCCTCCACCACCGCTATCACAACGCGAACCAATGCCTTTGCCGCCAACATTGAGTGGCACTTTGAGAGGAAGCAGCATATCTCGTGGTTACGATTCGATGTTCAGCCGCAGATCACCACCACCATCAACTAGAAGAAGCAATGGATTAGGTTGTTATGGGTAAGTGATGAGATGGTTTCAAGGATTTCATTTATGATTGCTGTTTTCATTTTTATTTTGCAGAAGCTATGAAAACTAGTCGCGATTAAACTGGATGCACTTTTCAATTCCGTGGAGTCATTGAGAATGGACCTTAAAAATGAAATACGAGAGCAAGGTAAATCACTTGGTAGAAGCCTCAATATTTTGAAGGAAAAAAAAACAAATCTTTAGAAGAAAAACAAGAAAATCTTGAACGGAAAATTAATTATCTTGAAAGAACAATAAAAAGAAAAAATATTGTTATTTATAACATAGAAGTGGAAGCTAATAATTAAGAATTAATTAACCGTATTTTGCATTTAACAATTGAGATCTTAAGGTAGAACCGCACTAGGCGGAACTGCACTTCAGCGACACCGTGCGCACTTTCGCACGAAACTGAACGAAACTTCACGTCGCGACACAGTTGGTCAGATTACCAACTTTGTCGCATAGTGTTGCGCCGTGAAGTGCAGTTGTCCTTAGTGCGATATAGCTCATACAATTTCCTACAAATAAGTCGTGAAGTTCAGTTCCGCTGAAGTGCAAATCCGCCGAGTGTGGTCCTAGCTTTAAATGTACAAATAAAAATCGAGGATATTGATTTTGTTAGAAGAATTGGAAGAAAAGAAAACAAAACAAGACCGATCATAGTAGGTTTAACAACACAGTATAAGAAAGACAACATAATGAAAAATAAATCAAAATTAAAATACTATAAAGAAGCTATTATTTATATCAAACAAAAACAGATATAACTGCTGAAATAAGAGAACACAAATCAAGACAGGCAACGAATGATTCTAAAAATAATAAAAGTGATTTCGAAAAATGTGTTACTTATGTTTTTTTTTAACAATCACCGATTCAGATGCAGTACAAACAAAAACGCTAACACAGGGGAATCCCCAAATAATGAAGAAAACTAGCAACGAAATATTAAAGACAACAAAACTGGACTTTCGGAAACGAGAATATTTGGACAAAACATAATAGAGGATAGAGAAAACAATATATTCTGCTACTTCGGTGACTACACGTAGTCGGTTTTTTAATAAAACCAGAAATGAAGAAAAATATATTAGAAATCAGATTCTTCAGTGAGAGAATATGCAGTATAAGCTTTCAGATTAAAACTATAAAAACTACAATAATACAAGTATATGCACCAACACAAAATGCTTCAGAAGAAGAGATTGAAAATTTTTACAATTTACTAGAAAAGGCGTATACAGAAACAAAAATGGAAGTGATGTTTATAATAGGAGATTTCAATTCAAAAATGGAAAAACGAAAAGAAGGAGAAGAAAGAAATATTGGCTCCTTTGGATATGGAGTCCGAAACAAAAGAGGAGAAAGGCTAATCAGATGGTTAGAAGAAATGAATCTCGCTTTTGCCAATTCCTTTTTCCAAAAGAAATGGACTTGGTTATCACCGAACGGTAATACAAGAAATGAAATTAATATGATACTGACTAACAAGCTCAAACTTCTAACAGACGTTTCTGTTATAAACAATTTTAAGTTTGACAGTGATCATCGATTATTAAGAGCAAAGATCGAGATAAACCATGTTCGAGTTGGTAGAAATAAACAAATATTCCAAATCCCACGTTCTGTACCACCGGAAAACATCTTGAAATTCAATGAAACGATAAAAAGAAGAATAAGAGATGAATTTGATACCAATATTAATTCACATAATTCACAACGAAATTACAACAAACTGGAAGAAATTATTAAGACTACAGCTAAGACAACAATAATGACAACATCGACAACAACTAGAGAAGACAAAATATAGATACAAAAGTTCTCATAACTAGAAGAGAAGACTTGATAAAAAAGAAAAGCCAACTGCAGAAGAAAAAATAGAACTGACAAATTAAAAAAAACAATAAAGGCCAAGTTAAAAAAAGATATACAATCATTCAATGAAAAAAAAAAAGACAATATTAGAAACAACCAAATCTACAAAAAAGACAACACGAAATCTGAAAGACAATAAGAAAGAATGGATAATTTATTATGGGTGTCGTCTCCATGTTGTGTGTTTTTTATAACGATTTTAATATAAATGTAAAATATAAATAAAAGAATTAAAAAAAAACCGATTAAGTATATTTATATTTTATTTATTATTATTTAATAATGTCACAACATATGTAATTTTGTTTTAATCTTAAGCTACGCGTTTCGGATTTTTCTCATCCATCTTCGGGCTTATTTTGTTGACTTGTGGTGTATTGTTAATTAGTAACACAAACATACCAAAATACTAATTAACAATACACCACAAGTCAACAAAATAAGCCCGAAGATGGATGAGAAAAATCCGAAACGCGTAGCTTAAGATTAAAACAAAATTACATATGTTGTGACATTATTAAATAATAATAAATAAAATATAAATATACTTAATCGGTTTTTTTTTAAATTCTTTTATTTATATTTTACATTTATATTAAAATCGTTATAAGAATGGATAAGTTCATTAAAAGACAAGAAGAAGCAAGTAACAAACAGGAAAAATATAAACGAATCAGCCACTACTTTTTTTGAAACGCTATTTCAATCAACAAACTCCGTAAACAGCACCATTTCATTCAAACGAATGAACAACATTCAAATTTTCCACGCATAAGCACTTACGAAGTAGAAGTATCAATAGACGAGCTAAAAAATTTAAAAAAGCGGAGGAAGTGAAAAAATAAAAGCTGAAACTATAAAATACGGGAAAAATGCATTGATACCGATCTTCACAACAATCTTTAACGCAATATTAACAACACAACAAATACCTAACCAGTGGAAACAAGGCAAAATAACACTTATTCACAAGAAGGGAACAAAGACAACATAAATAACTATAGAACGATAAGCTTGATTTCAACCGTTTATAAATTTTTTTCGAAAACAATTTATAAACTTATGAAAGTTGAATTAAATACATCCCAACCGAAAGAACAAGCAGGTTTTCGAGAAGGGTTTTCAACAACGGACCACCTACAATCGATGAATCAACTTATAGATAAGTTTAACGAATATAGCAAACCATTGTATCTGTTGTTTATTGACTTCAGTATATCCTTTGTCACTGCAGAACATAATACTATTTGGACGGCATTAACAAAAGGCGTTTTTCTTTTTTAGTCCCGAGCGTGGCACTGAGCTGTCAGAAAGAAAACTAGTTACTTTTTAACTCGGAGCGCTCCGAGCTCCCAACTTGCATTTCTTTTTTAGCTCAGAGCTCGACCGAGCCTCGCTCGATGAGCTCGGAAAAAAATGACCGAGCACATCGAGCACAAAGCTGAGCGCGGCTAACTTCATACAATTTTCATGTAATTTGACAGATTACTAAGCATATGAGAGTTCAGTGCTCAATTGAGTTTCTTGAATAGATCCGCTCAGGTCACGGTCTGTTCGGAGTGAGCTCTATTCGCTCAGAGTCCGCTCTGTGCCCCGCTCGGGGCTAAAAAAGAAAAACGCCTAAAGCAAGGTATCAATCCAATTCTTATCAAGACAATACAGAATATTTATAAAAACAATACCGAAAAATTAGGACGTAAATTTGAAATTAAAAGAGGAGTTCGTCAGGGCGACCCAATCTCTCCCCAGCTATTTTTTGGCAGTTCTCAAGGATATATTTAGACGAATTAAATGGAAAAACAAGTATGGTGTTAAGATATGTATTTTGCATTTAACAATTGAGATCTTAAGGTAGAACCGCACTAGGCGGAACTGCACTTCAGCGACACCGTGCGCACTTTCGCACGAAACTGAACGAAACTTCACGTCGCGACACAGTTGGTCAGATTACCAACTCTCAATAACCTCAGATTCGCTGATGACATTGTTCTTCTATCTAACAAAAAAGACCAAATCCAGACCATGATAAACGATTTGACTATATTATGTGAAGAATATGGACTTTCAATAAACATTGAGAAAACTAAAGCAATGACCAATCATAAACTACGTTGACGACTACATATACCTAGGACAAATAAAGTCATTCGTCAAACAAGAGGAAAAAGAAATAAAACGTCGAATTACAAATACTTGGAACCAACACTGGAATTTAAAAAAGTTATTCAATGCTAAACTAACCAAAGAATCGAGGAAATATATCTTAGACTCAACAATATTACCGGTGATGACGTACGGACTTCAAACATTTGGACTTAATGCAGAACTTCTTGACAAACTTATGGGGTTTTCCATTGGTAAAATAAATCAATTTATTTTTGATTTGGATCTGTCAAAAACACAATTTCCCCTCTTTTTGCTTTCCATTGGGCAGAATAAATTGATTTATTTTTGATTTTAAATCAAATTTGCAAATCTAAATTTTTCGGCAGATAAACCCCTCATTTTACTAACGCCATTACAAATTTAAGCTGTCAGCTTGACAAATGTGGTTTTTGATTTGAAATTTATTCGTTTTGGGAAAAGCTTGCTGAAATTGTTTAAATAAATACAATCCTATTGAAAAATGGAAGCAGGTTATTATGAAATTTACTGCATAAACTTTTAGTGGAGCGGCATAGCGTCCATATAAAAGATAATTGTGCACTTTGTGATAAAAGCATCAAATTTTTTTCATTGTTGGTACATTATATAAATATGATTTTAAGATATTGGGCCACTTCGAAATTCCGCCTCTTTAGGTGGGAGGGGCGAATAAAAAAAAAAAATACATAATATTGAACAAAAATATTAAAAAACAACGGCAACACTTACAATATCATGCTATACCTTTTTTTAAAGCCAAGAACCCATTCTTCAATTCTGTTTTCAAATTAAGTTATTTTAATGCTTAGTTTTTGAAAAAATATTTTCAAACTAAAAATTTTTAAAAATAATAAAAAAAAAAAAAGTTTATTATGATTTTTTTTGCAAAATTTTACGTTATTGAGTACTAATTTGCTTTATCATTTTCGATACTCTTATTAACTTTTAGTCGAGTGCTAAAAACCAGATAGTCTTAAGTCATTTAGTTTTTTAGAAAATTGAAAATTACCATAACTACTTTTTTCTTAAAACCTTCATTTTTGAACATAAACAATGGATTTTGACTTTCTTGTTTAAATTATAAAATTGTTCCAATCGATAAAACTATTAAAGGTCTTGTATTTAGTTATAAATTTTTAAAATGTTACTTAATAAGTTTGGTAGATGAAAAAAACAAATTTTCACAACCACGCACCCTCCACCCCTTCAATATCATAATAAAATCACAGAAAACCATCACTTTTTCAGTCTTTTGCCTTGAACATCATTCTGGTATATGTATTTTAAGTTATTTTAAGACTTGTAGAAAACAAAAGAAGCTGCAAATATGATCCTCATGGTATTTTTGAACATAACTGACGCCATTAAGCTCCAACAAAAACTTAAACTTAAAATTCCGTTAGTTGTAAAATTCTCAGTTTCTTCTCACAGTACAGCGCAATAACCGCTTAAGTCTTCTGAATAAATTTAAAATTTGATCACATACAAATTACTGGTACCACTTGTTTTTTGCGACGAATACCTTTATTGAGGGGGGGATTGAGAAAGTGTTTTTTTTCAAACGTTTCATTTTCAATTAAACCGATTACTTTTCGCTCCGCTACAAATTTTGCGAACGATTTTGAACTTATTGAGACAAGAAATAAAGTACATATGGGGCTAATGTTATCGGTCTACGGAAGGCCGCAGAAGCCGGCAGAGGTAGGTAGGTAGGTTGAAATGGCGGTCACGAGCCACCTAGCTTAATGAGCCAATGGTATGGATTGGTATGGATTGTTTGAGTCTCCCAGCAACATGCCACATTGATCAGATTGTTGGTTGCCTAATAGACTTACAAGGTTTGTACTCTTAGAACGATCATCTAGTCCTAGGAAAGATGTACAGTGGCTACTGAGGTTTATCCTAGAGCTAGTGCGTTTCGTTAAGGAAAGAGATCAAATCTTTGATCCTCATCTCAGAAAGTTCGTTAAGGTCACGAAAAAAAGCTTTACCACGTGACTGAGCTCTTTTTCTGGCCAAAGCGGAGCATTTACAGAGGAAATGAATGACTGTTTCCTTTTCCTGCTGGTCCCCGCAACTACGACAGTGATAATTTTGGGGTATATCTAGCTTCGCTGCATGCTCTACGATTGGCCAGTATCCTGTTCATGTTGCAACGACCTGGCTATGTCTCGCCTGGGTCTGCAAATTAAGCCGTTTGTCTGGGATTTACTATAGGTGGGCCAAATCTTCCTATAAATGATGTAATTTGACAAATTGCCCCACCTGCGATTGGATTTGGTAAGAAAAATAGAGAATGTATTGCCCTTCATGACTCCAAGTGGAATGTTAACTGTTTCCGCAAGTGAGTCATGAAAGGCTGAACCTTGCCTGGCCAGTTCGTCAGCCCGCTCGTTTCCCTCTCCTTGAGATTCACATTTATGCTGGCGAGGTCATCACGGCATTGCTGCACCAATTTGGAAGACGATGCAGCTGAGCTAATGGCTTGAACAGCTGTCAGGATAGTGGTATTTCGGTATTGGTTGGGGTTTTGTTTGATTACCTTACATGCTTCCCCAATTGCCAGTAATTCAGCTTGAAAAACACTAGCAAATTTGGGTAGCCGAAAAGATCTAGAGATATTTAGAGATTCGGAAAATATTCCTGAACCAACCCCACACTCCATCTTTGAACCATCAGTATAAAAATAGTTGTGTCGAAGTCTTTCGTCACGATGTCGTTTTGCCAGTCCTATCTGGATGGGAAAACAAATTTAAAATCCTTACTGAGACACAGAATAGGAGCGAAGTAATCAGTAGTAGTTGACAAAATATCTGTGGGAATAAGATTATTAATACAGCCGGCAGAGGTATTGGCCTTGTTAATTATTTGACCAAAATGGGAGTGAAAGTTAAGCTCACTGTCCCAAATAATTCCAATGTCTCGAATGGATTAAATTATGGGAATGGCCACGTTGCGAGAGCAATATGTACTACGGGTTGAGGGAAACCGTTTACGGGAGAAGGTTATAGATTGAAAGTAATGTTGAGTTCTAAGAAATTCTTTTCGCACCAAGTTTGAAATAAATTGAATTGACCTTAATGATTTTAATATCAACTACATAACTACGTTATGAGCCAGTAGTTATATTGACTGTCAATATCGTTTATTGTTAGAACAAAGTTAACAGGGCCCAAGTGGCCTTGGAGAACGCATGAAGTGGCGTAAATTGGGATATGGGGGTCAGAGATTGAGAACCTGAACAAAACCGGAATGATCATTATAAATCCTTCTTTCATTCCGTTAACTATTTTCCAAAGTAAGATCAACGAATGGTTTGAAAAATATATGTAAATTCACAAACGCATCGTTGCAGAGATGTTGCACAATCACTTGGGTCAAACATTCATAAAGCCATCAAACCAGCATCAGTTTTAATGTAAAGTGTTCACTATTGCAAACTTGCATCAAATAATGCGCAAACTTAAAACAAAACCAGAATCAAGGAAATGCGATGCGTAGTTGCTGATGAATTATATCAGCAACAGCTGCGTTGCGCATCAGCATCGCAACAAAGCAAATGTTTGATGTTTATGAATGTACACTATTGTTGATTAAAAAATTTACTGTCCGTAATTGAAACAAATTGTATAAATTACACCCAAATTATGTCATTTTTATATTATAAAACAACTAAAGTCTTCTTAATTAAGTGAATACAAAAAATTTAAATCTTAATATAATACGTTTTTTACTAAAAAGTATAAAACAATCTCCCCATACACTTAAAACGTAAAACGATGGTTTGCATGCAATAGATCTTAGTAATAATTCTCATTTGATTGTATTTGTCGCAAAATATTTTTTGCTTAAAGCCTAGTATACAGTTCCTCCTCAAAAAAAAAATACATGTGCTTCTTATGGGAGTGATTTTATCGCAAAAAAAATTTTTGAAGTTTAAAATTTTACTATCGAACTGTAAACCAAACCTGTTGAAAAAAATTTATATTCACCACGAAAAAAAAAAATTCTTAACACTTATGTTTTTTTTTTGTTCAAAAGAACTGTATACTCGGCTTAAATAAAAACCAGAATGAAGTTATAGGCAAGAGACCGAAAAAAGTGTGGGTTTTTCAGAATTGTGAAGACGGGCGTATGGGGCGTGGTTGTTGTAATTTGTTTTTTCATCAAACAACCATATTAAATAACATATTAAAAGTTCATAAATACCTAAACTTTTGTAGGTCTATTGATTAAACTAATTTTATAAGGGGGTGGCCCCGGCGCAGTGGAAGTAGTGCTTGACTGCTGACCTGGATGTGTGGGTTCGATCCCCAGTCTAGGCAGCATTCTTTTCTATATTCCCTCAATTGAACGCCACCCCTGGGATTTAATGAGATAATCAAAAACCTAATTTCTCAATCCACTGTGCCAACAAAAATCTATCCTATCCTTCTATTCCTTCTAACATTTGCCTAATTTATAAGACCTTAGGTCTTACTGGCATATATATGTTTGTGTTGTTTTTTTTTTTTTTTTTTTAATTTAAACAAGAAAGTCAAAATCCATTGTTTATGTTCAAAAATGACGGTTTTAAGAAAAAAGTAGTTATGGTAATTTTCAATTTTCTAAAAAACTAAATGACTTAAGACTATCTAGTTTTTAGCACTCGACTAAAAGTTAATAAGAGTATCGAAAATGACAAAGCAAATTAGTACTCAATAACGTAAAATTTTGCAAAAAAATCATAATAAACTTTCTTTTTTTAATTTTTTTTCAAAATTTTGAGTTTGAAAATATTTTTTTCAAAAACTAAGCACTAAAATAACTTAATTTAAAAACAGAATTGAAGAATGGGTTCTTGGCTTTAAAAAAAGGTATAGCATGATATTGTAAGTGTTGCCGTTGTTTTTTAATGTTTTTTTTTAAATCTTATGTAATTTTTGTTTTAAATTTGCCCCTCCCTAAAGGGGTGGAATTTTGAAGTGGCCCAATATCTTAAAATCATATTCATATAATGTACCAACAATGAAAAAAATTTTATGCTTTTATCACAAAGTGCACAATTATTTAACTAAGCCGCCCCACTATTTTCAAAAGACAAGTTTGAATGAAAATTTGATAGGTATGCCGCACAAACAAGAAAGTACACCAATACAGTGGCAAAAAAAAAACAATTTGAATTGTGTTCCATTCGCGAAGAAAAAAATCAATTTTTTAACTGAAATCTGAATTTGCCAATGGAAAACCCCATTAGAATCTGCCAAACAAAAATAGAAAGAAAGATTCTTAACATCACACCACTGCAAAGAATAAGAAATGACGAAATACGAAGACAAACAAATATATCTGACGTAATAAAAAAAGTTAAACAACTGAAATGGAGCTGGGCAGGACACATATCCAGACTTCAAGATGAGAGATGGACCAAGATTTTAATCAAATGGACACCAACAGAAGAAACTGGACCAAGAAGAAGACCAAAAACGAGATGGAAAGATGATTTAACCTTTTTCTGTCCGAACTGGTACAACAACGCCAAAAAACAAAGATTTGTGGGAAGCTATGGGGGAGCCTTATGCCAATTAAAAATTATGAAAATAAATCAAGAAAAAACAAAACGAACAAAAATACATAATTCAAAATGTCAAATTAATTATTAGATTACTTTATTTGTTAACTTTAATTTATTTATTTGCTAATTTGTATACAACTTTTTATGACACTAAGGGTTTGTTTCACAATGTCTGAGTAAAGTTCTAATTAGTTATACGACATTTAATTTATCCTAAAATTAAATCCTCCCATTAAAAAACTTTGCGTTTCACAATGATCAATTAGTTATTCCTTCGTTATTCCAGTTTTCCAGACAAATTAAATTCGACTGATGTCAAATATTAAAGAAAAATTATATTTATTAAATCAAAAAGTTAATTTTGCAGTGTCGGTCGTCTTTTTGTACATCTTTAAAGTGTCGAAAGGATTGATTTCAAGAACTCTGGATAATAACAAATAAGTGCGTTGAAGCGAAGTGTGTTGAATCGATGTGTGTGTGATCAGTGACAGATTTGAATGTTTTAATTGGCAGTTTAATTTGCTAATCGGCACTTCATGTGGCCAGTAAAATACTTAGAACTTTTAGGCGTATTCAGACATTGTGAAACGTAAATGAGGTTGTTAATTGTTGAATAAGTTCCATGTAGCTTAATTGGAACTTTAATCAGACCTTGTGAAACAAACCCTTATTTTTAAAACAAAGAATGTAATTTTATGTAATTTTTTCAGGCTGAATTGAAAAGCTTATAATAATAATAATAATAATAATGAAAACTAGTAGAGATTCATTTGACGATAGCATGTTGTCACGTGGAATAAGAGGTCCGTCATCTCCTGGATATGCACCGTACTGAGACGAATTTTATTCAGAGGTCGACTGTGCAGCAAGATGAGAATTTCGAAGTTCGCCACTACCGTACAGCACCATTAAGAATACCTACTCGCACTGCTGCGTATCCGATCATCCCCTATTACATTAAACGTCCTCTTGACAAAAAGAAACCACCCTCACAATCCACCATCATCAGTATAAAATTAAAACACAAATGGTTACAAATTTGATTTTCCAAATGAAAAATTCATGAAAAAATTTAATGACACCACTGTACTGGGGCCTATAACACAATACAACAAGTACTTGTTTAACAAGCGAAATTCAACACGTGTTCAAAATTTGTGTAACACGTAACAACAAGTCTTCTGAAATTATAACAATTGTTTTTAGATCTTTCAACAAGTGGGAAATTTGATGAATAAAACGTTTCTTAACTGGATACAACAAGTGTTTAAATAAAAGTGCTTTTAGCTGTTGAATAGTTAATAAATTCTAACTGACCATTTCAAACTTGTTAGAAGTCAACAAGTAAGGTTAAAGTTTATTTTATATAGAGTTTACCTATTTATATTATATAATATATTATAAATATAATTTATACGGACGACTATACAAAATGTATAAAAACAATTTAATTTTGGATAAAAAAATTCGTTTGAAACGGCTACTTAGAATACAAAACAAAAATCATAACTATATACTTACTTTAAAAGTGTTTCCATCTCCTTTAGTAAATGTTGCTTGCTTGGGACAACTTTTAACTCAAAAGATTGGCCCACCAATCTAAATTGGTATGGTCAAAATTGTGTATACCTTAAACGAATGCCTTCACATTTTTTGCTACATACTCGTACTTCGTTCACAGTTTAAAGTTTTTATTTTAATCTTATTACTTTAAACGAGTTAAGGCTTAACTACATAAGCCAAAAAAGTGAAAAAGTAAAAAAGTGAAAATTTTCAAACTCATTTTAGGATAGTGTTTCTGACTGGAAAACTTATAAAAATGATGCAGAAAGCTTAAATTTTGGTTTAAAAACAAATTTGTGTATTCTTTTTCACAAAACAACGGTGCTAGCGGTAAAAAAAATATTTTTACTTTTGTACTTCAGTACTTTTTGGCTTATGTAGTTAAGCCTTTATTCTTGTATATTTATTTATATATTTATATATTTATATATTTATATATATTTGGTTTCTCGGAAATGGCTCCAACGATTTTGATAAAATTTTCAGAGTTTATTACGATGAACGAGAAAAAAAAATAAAAAATAAAATTTAGTAAAATCCGCCCACCCCGCGCCCACTTTTCTTACTTTTAAGTATGACGAAATCGGTCTGAAATATCTTTATTACTCGGAAACGGCTCAAGCGATTTGAATAAAATTTTCAGAGTTTACTTTCATGGGTAAGAAAAAAATTAAAAAAATAAAATCAGTAAAATCCGCCTACTACCACGCCCACTGTTATTAGTTATTGGCTATTCGAAAACGGCTCCAACGATTCGGATGAAATTTTAAGTGTTTATTGTTATGATCGAGAAAAAAAATAAAAAAATATATTAAGTAAAATTCTATGACTGCCACGCCCACTTTTATCATTTCTTAGTTTCTCTTAAACAATTCAAACGATTTCAATGAGGTTATAAGAGTTTATTCTTATAACAAAAAATTGGAAAATTCTTTTACTAAAATCCACCCACTGCCACGCCCACTTTTATTATTGCTTGCTTTCTCGGAAACGAAGCTAGCCATTTTAATACATTTTTCCGAGTTTTTTTCTCCTCAATAAGAAGAAAAATTTTAAGAAAAATTTAGTGAAATCCGCCCACAGCAACGCCCACTGCACCGCCCACTTATTTCGTTTTTAGTTTATCGGAAACGGGTCCGACAACTTAGATACAATTTTATGAGAGCGTTCTCTTTTATAAGTAGGAACAAAATTTAAAAAGAAATAAGTAGAATCCACCTACTGCCACGCCCACTTTTATTATTTCTTAGTGTCTCGAAAACAATTCAAACGATTTAAATGAGGTTATGAGGTTATAAGAGTTTATTCTAATAACAACAAATTGAAAAATTATTTTACTAAAATCCACCCACTGCCACGCCCACTTTTATTATTGCTTGGTTTCTTGGAAACGGAACTAGCCATTTTAATGAATTTTTCAGAGTTTTTTCTCCTCAATAAGAAGAAAAATGTAAAGGAAAGTTTAGTGAAATCCGCCCACAGCAAAACCCACTGCACCGCCCACTTATTTCGTTTTTAGTTTATCGGAAACGGGTCTTACAACTTAGATGAAATTTTATGAGAACGTTCTCTTTTATAGGTAGAAACAAAATTTAAAAAGAAATAAGTAGAATCCGCCTGCTGCCACGCCCACTTTCATTATTTCTTAGTGTCTCGAAAACAATTCAAACGATTTAAATGAGGTTATGAGGTTATAAGAGTTTATTCTTATAACAAAAAATTGAAAAATTCTTTTACTAAAATCCACACACTGCCACGCCCACTTTTATTATTGCTTGGTTTCTCGGAAACGGAACTAGCCATTTTAATGAATTTTTCAGAGTTTTTTCTCCTCAATAAGAAGAAAAAAGTTTAGAAAAGTTTAGTGAAATCCGCCCACTGCTCCGTCCACTTTTGTCGTTTTTAGTTTATCGTTCTCTTTTATAAGTAGGAACAAAATTTTAAAAGAAATATGTAGAATTCGCCTACTGCCACGCCCACTTTAATTAGTTTTTTGTTTCTCGAACACAATTCGAAATTTTCAGTTTATTTTTAGATATGAACAAGAAAAAAATTGAAAATTGATTTTAATAAAATCCGCCAATGTCACGACTACTTTTATTATTTCTATTTCTCGGAAGCTACTCAAACTATTTGAGTAAAAGTTTAAGAGTTCATTCTTATGAGTGAGAAAAATTGAAAAACAAAAAATATCCGAAACGGATCCAACGATTTGCATGAAATTTTTTACTTCTTAGGTTTTTCGGGAACGGTCAGATTTGAATGAAATTTGCAGTTTGCATAGCTTAACGAGAATTTTTTTTGGAATTTAGCGTTTTTTAAATCCGCCACTGCCACGCCCACTTTTTTTATATATTGGAATCTTGTAAATGGCTTCAGCGATTTCGATGAAATTATCAGGAAGTGTACTGATAAGCAAGAACAAAATAAAAAAAAAATTGTAAAAACCGCCCACGCCCTTCCATGCCCACTTTTGTTGTATCACCCAGGCCCTTAACTAAAGGGGCGCTAAAGCAACGGTTCTAACTATCTGGAGGAAATTTTGTTTTTAAATAATGATTTAACTTTCAAAGCTAATAAAAATAAGTATCATCCAGACCTTATAAGGAGGTGCCAAAGGATGCTGAATTCTATTTTAAGTCTAACTATGCAATTTTATTTTTAAAAGAGGAGCTAAGCTTTAGTTTTTTCAATTTTGATGATTTTGTTTTCGACTTAAAATGACCTCGGGGCACCCTGTATATGGGAAAGGAAGAATTATTGTATAATTTTCGAAGAAAATGTATTTTATTATGGGTCACTTAGACGTATGTGGAACATTTTTTTGTTCGACAAAATTATAAAATTTGTATGGGTAAGTGAAAAGTGCTTGGAATCGATTTTAGTTCGAAAAAATAATTAATTGTCTATGGGTTACTGTCAATTAGCTATGTGACATATTTTTATTTTCAGAGGAAACACTATAATTTGTGTGTAGGTGTAATTGTGATGCATTCTTATTGATTGTTATCTTAAATTATTGTTGCAAATATATTTTACTGCGAAGTACCTATGTCCTATATTTCTACAGAAAAACGACCCGTTCTTCGTTTTTAGCTTTAAACATTAACCATAATTTTTGCATTTATTTTCCTTCGTTCCTATTGGACTACTTGGTGAAAACGTAAATAGGCGTGTTTTTGTCTCTTTTGTTCCTAATCGCTATTTATAGAGTTTATAAAACAGTATTTAAATTCTATTTTTGCGGGCTTCAGGTCTTCTTTGTTTAACTTGCTTTTTTTAAATAGACGGCGTTTCGCACGTCTTTACGTGCTTCTTCAGGTCTATTTAGATAATCCTTAAAAAAAATTATTTAAAATAAACTAAGATTTTATATCTATGTAGGTATCTATAGATATTTGTTATTATTTTGTATCTCTTATTATATTAACTGCCATGTCTATATTTCTCATACATTTTTCACTTTTTTCAATTAGAAAAAGCCGAGCGAAGCTCGGTCTCCCAGGTACTGTTTTTTTATTTGCTTACATATATGTATATATACAAATTGGCGTTAATTTTATTTTTGTATACCTCCCAATAGAAGAAATTATTAAACCACAATTTATACATGCGCAAATGTACAAATATTCAATTTCGCTTACTGTACGATTCAACATGTAAGATTATCTTGTTCAACAAATCGAGGGAAATTTTATGTTTTAACAATTGTTATAATTTTTGTTGTGTTACAAAATTGAATTTCACTTGTTGAACACGTATATTCAAACAAGTAGTTGTTGACTAGTTGATTTGTTGTTCTGTGTTATAGGCCCCTGGTGTTCCCAAAAAAAAATCCACCTTACACTCTCAAGAAGAAGAAAACAAAATGTTAACAATCTCAAGAACTCACTGAAATACGAGGAATTTTTTTTCGTATTTTAACATCCACACCTTACACTCTAAAGAAGAAGAAAAAAAAAATGTTAACAATCTCAAGAACTCACTGAAATTCGAGGAATTTTTTTTCGTATTTTAACATCCACTCAATCGCTTCCCGGTGTAACAATATAGATCCCACCAGTAGCTTAGCTACCTTGGGTAGCCAGAAGAATTGGCGATCATGAGAGTTGCTTAGAGTTTCACTCATGTCCATGTTCCCTGTATGGACACGGGGTAGTTTTTTTTACACAAGTCCTCCATGCAGAAAAGGTGAATTGACTTTTATTGATTCCCATGAGTCATAGCCTAGAAAAGGAAAAATCATAAAATTAAAATAATTGGATGCTTACGCGATAAATATACTTACATGTGTTGTGTATGTATGAACAGCGCACCAGCTGCTGAAGCGCTGTGCCGAGAAATTCTTGGCTGCTCCTTTAGGTGCAATGTGCCTTTCGTTTTTAAGTTTCTTTTACTAGCTATTTATAAACGTAAATATTTTAGACTTCAATAATTTTAGTTTAAGTCTTATTATTTTAGTAAGTTTTAACTTTATTTAGTTATTTATATAAATATTTTTACACGGAATTGGACAAACGATCAAAAGATAAAACACGCGGCCATAGCAGAAATACATTCATGAATGAAAGAAAGAGGAAATTACTCTAGAAAATAGGATTAAGAAATAGGTATCAGCCATCAGGCATCTAAAAGAACAGGACAAAAAGCTAAAAGGAGGAAAGAATAGAAATGGTTAAAAGTAAGAGATTGGAAAAAGTACAGCGGTTGGTGTGGTGAATATTTGAACTTTAGGGTCGGTAAGGCAGAGCTATTTTCTTTAGATTAATGAATGTTGCCAATAATCTAATTACAAATTAAAGGCAAATATAGTCAGTGAGGTTTAGTTTAGGAATACCTAGGATAGGAAAAGATAGTTTCAGGATATAATTAGTATTTCTTAAAGCTTTTATTATTATTGAGGTGAATACATTTGTACTAAATTTATTACGATCAAAACTAAGGCAAATACATTGACATGTTGGGGTGAAGTTATGTAGGTAATAGTTTTTGTAAGTGTAAAAGTGTGATTAAACGTACCTGGAGAAGCAAGAGCTTTAAGTGCAAAGACCTCTTTATGCAAGAGGAGACAATTTTAGAAAAAAAAAAAAAAACAAGAATAAGGCAATGACCGATTATATTTTTTTTAGCTTTTGTGTCGTCACTTATCATTCGCAACCTTAAAGCAGAAGTGTTAAGATATAACCTACCGAGTGTTGCCGAGTGTTAATGTCATTTTAATATAAAAAAAAGCATTTTCTTTTTCGTTTACTTAGTAAAATTCCATACAAGTTAGCAAGTTAGCTTGGTGATTTTTATTGAGGAATACCTACGAATTAATTCCTGAAAATTCTTTTAGTGCAGCCGAAGAGATACATGTACAAAAACCGAAATATAGTTCGGAAACGGAAAGTTTGTATTTGTATTTGTATTTCATTTATTAAGAAGATATTTACTATTTTACATCAAGATTTTTATCTTTTATATGTAAATACAGTTTAAGTTACAGACTCAAGTTAAATAACATTATTTTTAAATTTTCAAAAATTGATTCAAATAAAAAATAAAGAAAAACAAAAATTTTATTTATTTATATTTTTAATTTTAATTTGTGAAGTGTAAGAATAATTTTCTCCTGAAGATGGCTGGTGATGAGATCCTCTGCAATTCGTGTGAAAGATTATTCCACAAACGAACCGCAGCATTAAAAAATGATCGCTCTGAAATCGTATGTGAGCATCTAGGGAAAATAATGGTAAGACCTCTCCTCGATTGGGCAAATTGCAATGTTTCGCTAAATTTCTAAAGCTGACATAATTATCTAAACTCATACCAACAAGGGAATTTTGCAAATGTGATACACTGGAGTACCTTGGAACGTTATGTATAAAACGAATACCATCATTAAAAGCAACATTCAGTTTGTGCTTACACTCATAATCCAACAATGGGTAAATCGAGCAATTGAAAGTAAAAAACGGCAATAGAAGACTCTTCACAAGTCGTTTTTTCATTTCCGGCCGCAGTAAACTAGATGATGTTCGTAATGAACGAATCCCATAGTATATTCTCCGGACAGAATCTGATACAGCATCACAACATGTTATTCGACTATTAATATATGAAAGCCCAGATACTTTACCCGTTGAACATATACAATGGTTTCATTTCCCAGTTCAACAGAAGGGAAACCAACAGAATTAAGTTCTCCTCTAGAACAAAGCATTGCAACAGATTTCGATGGGTTAAGCTTTAGTCTAATTAGGTTAGCCCAATTCAGTACATAGGCGAGATCTTCATTTATTCTTGCTATGCAATCTTCTATAAGACCTATCGCACGATAAAAATATAATAATACATCATCCGCATACAAGTGAATAAGACAATAACGGAGAACTTCTGGGAGGTCATTTATAAATAATGAAAATAAGATTGGTCCCAAAATAGAGCCTTGAGGTACACCGCAATTGATGACCAAAGATCCAGAAATACCTACTTCGGTTTTGACCTTTTGAGCTCTATCTTTAAGATAATCACCTAGAAGCTTTATTGCTGAACTAGAAAACATAAATTTAGTTTTGAGCTTGGTAAGTAAAATTGAGTGGTCAATGCTATCAAAAGCTTTGGAAAAGTCCAAAAGTACCATAATGCAAACGTTATCTGAATCTAAAGCTACGCGGAAGTCAGAGGTAACCTTTAATACAGCTGATTGACAACTATGTTTATCGCGGAAACCAGATTGCCACTTTGAGAGCTTGTTGTTAATATTAACGTAAGTTTGAATTTGATCATTCATAATTCTTTCGAAAACTTTTCCAAAAAATGATAATAAACTTATTGGTCTGAAATCTAAAGGATTTGATGCATTGGATTTCTTCGGGATTGGAATTACTATCGCATTTTTCCACTGGAAATGTGCTATAAATGCATACATTTACTATGTGCAATAAATATTGCAGAATAATTGGCAAAATAAGTTTAATGAACTTTGGTGAGACATCATCAGGTCGAATAGCATTTGATTTGATAGAATTAATAGCTTTTATAACCGTATAAGGATCAACACACTCAAACGAAAATGAGTTAAAATTTTCAAAGTCTCCAGAGCTAATGGAAGGCACACTCGTGTTTGACATTGGTTGAGGGAGGATCGAGCACATAATATCGGGATTTAATGAACACTTTGAACTGCTTCTGTCAGAAGAAACACCGACTTGTTTTAAATTTTTCCATAGTTCCTTCGAGTTGAGTGCAGGATCTAGCTTTTTGAGTAGGTAGGAACGGATGAGGGATGTAACTTTATTGCGAGCGAAATTATATTGATTTCTATTATAATCACAAGGATTACGCCTAAACCTTTGATAGAAACACTCCCTTTCCCTAATGAGGAGCTTAATTTGGTTACTGTACCAAGGGCACGTTTTCGGTTTAACTTCTTTTGTTATCAGGGGAACATATTCATTGTACAAGCTAACCACTAAGGAATTGAGTAGATGAACTTTTTCGTCAATTTCAGGTGTGAGGTAAATTTTCCCCCAGTTAAAACTGCAAGCTCTATTTAAAATATCTTCGTAATTAAAATTACGATACGATCTAAATCTAATTGTTCCAGGGAAATTTGACTTGCTAAATTGATAAGAGCAAAACAAGAAGTCGTGGATAAATTCAGATGTTGGCCTTATTTGATCAATTTTAAGTATTTTTTGTTTTGAATTTGTAAGAAACATATCTATTAAGGAAGGATTCACATCCGATTTGAAGCATGTCGGCCAGCAGGAGTTAGCTACTGCAAGATTATGTCGTTCACAAAAATACTTGAACAAACGGGTTGTGCAATTATTAAGGAGAATGTTAACATTAAAGTCACCCCCGATTATAATATTTCCATATTTAGAACTAGGTCTAATTAAAGTTTCTTCTGATTCTTTTAGGTTTTCTTCCTTAAACATATTAGGTGGACAATATACAACAACAAGCAAATACTTTTCGTTCTGATCTCTCAATTCTACACACAGAAAATATATATTTGGCATTTTTGAGCAATAAATACAATTCGAAATGATATAATCCCTAACGTATAAGAAGACTCCCCCACCTATTCTACCGACGCGATCACTTCTGTGCAACTTAAAGCCAGGGAGTTCTACAGCATTATCAAGAATATTATAATTTAACCATGATTCCGAAATCATTACAACATCCAGCTTTGAGGTGCTAAACATTTGATATAAAACAGTAAATTTAAATGACAAATACTCGTCCCACTACTCGCACCACATAGAACATTCAGAGCAGATCTTATAATATCAGAATCTGAACCAGAAACCATAGCTAATTAAATAAAATAGAACAGTCACCATCAGCATATCAGAGGAGAAAATTATGTTAAATGAATAAGAATGATTATCAAGTTTATAAGTAAATAAAAAATTTGATCCACTTAAACTAGTTATTAATTCATATTGAAAATATTTTAAATTTCGAATAAAAGCTATAGTAAATTTCAATTTTAGTAATAATAATATTAATATAAAGGATGTAAATATTTTTCCCATTTTATGTTATATTTAGTAAAAATTAGCTTCTGCAAAAAAAAAAAAAAAAAAGTAGGTTAATTTACAGTTGAATTCCTGACTTTGGAGGTCATTGAGGTTGACTGGAATTGTTTAAGGCAATTAATGTGGGATCCTTGTTTCTTCATGAAGTAGAGGTTTCGGGTCAGACGATAAATTTTTTTGCTCTATACTTGCGATTTGAGCTGCATCTATACATATATACGGGTATAGCAGAACACGTGACGCAGTGTATATATAGATAGCGATATCTTAAGCACTATCTGTGGCCCAGACCTCTACCTTTTAACCTTTTAATTTGTTACTTGGCGAATCGAACAAATTGAAGGGCGCCTCAAGGGCATATTAGGATTTTTGAAGGGGTACTCCCGTGGATTGCTGCGGAACGAGGTTATCTAACCTCAATTTTGATTTTTTTTTTGTTTAATTGAATTTTGAACTTATTATTATCTTTTTTTAGTAACGTAATTGGAATTTTTAACGTAAATCTAATTTGAAAAAAAAAACCTGTACAAAAACCTGTAAAAATTCATTTTATATATGATTGGTTAAAAGTGAAGAATTCTGGTTCTGGAGTTTGATTGATCAAATATATAGTTTTATCAGTGCGCGGCGCGTAAAGAGCTCAAAAGGAAGAGCCACTTTGGAACAGTTATACCGTCATCTGACAACGTGCTGACGGCAGAACTACAAGGGACGAGGAGCAAGAAACGTAAGTTATTTCTATTTGAAATCATATATGTATATATATATACAAAAAGAACATATATTGATAAATTGGCGAAGGAAACGGACAATTTTCTTTACATATAACAATTAAAATTTTATTTTTTTTACTACCTTTTCTTTATTTTTTTTACCTTCTTTTTCCTACCCATTAAATATTTTTAAACTTTTTTTTTATATATAAAGCCTATGGGCAAAATAATTCAAATCTGTGAATTTCTGAAGTTTATTTGAGTGAGTTTTGTTTTCTTGAAACATGGAGTGCTAAACGTAGCGAGAGGTGTGTGGAGGCCCGCCAGTCTGAGAAAAGAGAAGGGTTTTTCTAGAACAATGAACAGGTACTTTTAGACTTACACAAGGTTGTGACTGGAAGTCACTTTAGGGGCTACCTCCAAGAACTTGGCCAAGGAGGTGGCTTAGGTTATATCGAAGATAATTATTGTGGGGCAGGCCAGACTTTTGCTGACGTCATCTAGCAAAGCCTTCTGATATTCGTCGAACCGCTGCATGAGGAGGACATGCAGATAGGAGTGATTTTTGTAGGGTTTAGAGTAAGGAAGGTTTAGGTTAATTAGGTTAGGCTGTAAAGATTTCAGATTTCTATATAATATGTAAAGGCACAAATATGTATGGATACATATAAATACAAATATGTACAAACATGTACATACATATATAATTTTGTATTTTAGGGAGTAGATTTAGTTAGTTTAGTAAGAGTAGATTTACACTATCATCTGAAGGAATTCACTCTTGTGGCATAGGTACTTGGATTTGTGCAGATCCTTCTATTCCCGGTTTTGATTCCATAGACACTCCACACTTTCCTTTCCTCATCCTATCCTAATCCTATACAGGCACGAGATTTCTTATTGTTCGAGCAGGAGTTGCTAGAAAGGGGGCAAGAACTAGCCCCAATCCGTGGAGCTTAGCCGAGCCTGTGCAAGCGTGCCCCTGACCTCCTTCTAGCACCGAAGATGCCTCCATGGCCCAACCTAGACTCACAACAGCACTCAAAAACATCGAAATATTGGACTGGGTATATTTACGGAGACAACAAAAATATAAAGAAGACGCATCAAAATTAATCCTAAAAGTATAATAGTAAAATACAAAATACTATTTTCATTTAGTATTAATGGTTGAAAAAAACAATTTTCCAAAACAAATCAAAACAACAATACCACTCATAAGAAATTTTTGCAAGTTAAAATATTCAATATTATCTTTTAGAATAGGTAATGTATTAGTTTTTTTTAAGGGGTGTATAAATACTAGTTTCCTGACCCTTATGATCATGTTGTTCTCTGAGATCCTGCCATGATTTCTTAAGTTAATTTTTAATTTAATTGTACTGTGTTTACACAAAAAATGTATTTATAATATGGAAATATACAATACAAAGAAATATTATTAATTGTGTGTATTTTTCAGATGATTATAGTACAAGATACCATGGACACATTTGTTGATTTCTCTTGAATCACCATTCAAAAAAAATAATTTTTTTGAGCACGCATATTGGAACATGTATGCGTATTTTAAGAGTGCTTTTTCTCGTTACAACTTTTGAGTAAAATATTTAAATGCTACTTATAACAACATTGAATGGTGATTCCAAAAAGGTGTAATTCATCTCTGTACGTTTTACCGTTGGCCAGATACACTACAAAACCTTTCCCAATTTTCTTAATTTTTGCCATCATGAAGAAAATTCAAAAACATTTTGGAGTGTGTCTGACCAACGGTAAGCCATACATCGATGGTTGATACCTTTTTTGAATGACACCCTTGGCTAGGAAACAAATATGATCTTCGTTAATTGTTTTGGATAGCACCTTTCCCTGTAATTCGTATTTAATTTATGGCGTGAAACAAAATCGACAATAAACTTCTAAAGGTATCAACCATCGCTGTACGACTTACCGTTGGTCAGATACACTCCAAAACGTTTTTGATTTTTCTTCATGATGGGAAAATTCAAGAATATTGAAAAAGGTTTTGGAGTGTATCTGGCCAATGGTAAATCGTACAGAGATAAATGATACCTTTATGGAATCAGCACTTAATGCTGTTAAAAGAAGCATTCAAACCATTTACTCAAAAGTTGTAATGAGATTTACCATTGGCCAGATACACTCCAAAACCTTTTTCAATATTCTTGATTTTTCCCATCATCATTAAGAGCTGATTCCAAAAAGGTATCTGTTGAATCAGAAAAATGCCGAAATTCATCATTATTAATCTTTTTTCGTCATAAATATCTTTCATTGAAAAATTGCAAATAATGTTTAAATCTTTGATTTTGATTATACTTATAACTATAATATTTTAATTTTTAAATTTAAATCTGGCGCTCAAATTATACCATTCGCCATAATTTTATATTTTTGAATTCGCCTTAAACTTAAACTTAAAATATAACGTAATCTCTCTTTCAAAATTACCTACTTGAAATTTTTGTATAAATACCTGTCTACGAAATAAAATCAAGAGATTGTATCACAACCCTAAGGGGAAAATCTTAGTCGTTTTACTTCGCAAATTTCGTCGTTGCTTTCGCTTGCTTTTATGGTCTTTTTTCGTAAGCCATCAAAAGTCCTTTTGTTATTTTAAAAAGATAAAAGTTTTCGAATAAACCAGTAAGGTTTAGATATATAATAAAATTGGCTTTTTTGCTTCCGCTGACAATTGGTCAACGCATCAACCAGGATCTACCTATCCCTTCGTTAAAGGGAATTAATAGAGAATAGAGATCTCCGGGTTGACGGTCAAGGTATCAAAATTTGTTAAAAAAGAATCACCATTAAAAAAAAATTACTTTTAGGACTCGCTTATTGGAACCTGTATGCGTATTTGAAGAGTGCCTTTTCTCATAACAACTTTTGAGTAAAGATTTGAATGCTACTTTTAACAGCATTAAGTGCTGATTCGAAAAAGGTATCATTCATCCCTATACTTCCTACCGTTGGCCAGATACACTCCAAAACCTTTTTCAAATTTCTTGATTTTTCCCATCATGAAGAAAAATCAAAAACGTTTTTGAGTGTATCTCACTAACGGCAAGTCGTACAGCAACAGTTGATACCTTTTTGGAATCAGCAATTGACGTTTTCAAAACGAGTATCAAAATTTCTTGAAAGAGAATCACCATTAAAAAAAATTAAATCGAAAAAAACTTAAATAAAAAGCGCTTTTTCAAAAATACAAAACAAATTGTTTAATTTATTTCCTTTGAAGTTTTAATATAGTAAAAAACTTAAGGTAAGCCAAAATTAGTAGTATTCAGTGCACTTATTATGTAAATACCAACAGCACTTCCACATAATTATTGTATTATCCAAGACTGCTGCTACGCACGGATGATAACCTTCATCTATCTTAATGAATGGTGTTTCAGAATCATCCACTATCCCTGGAACTTAAATAAAAATTGACTTCGTTCATTTTCAGCAAGAGAGCATAGGACATCCACAGTCGACAAATTAGCTGCATTTGTTGAGTTCCTAAATAGTGTATTATAGGCATTACAAAAACAAAGATTTCATATAAGTTGCTCTTAAATGATTTAAACTTAAAAAAGTGTCTTTTTGAAATCGTGGTTAAAAAGGAGACTAATTTTTATTTTTTTTTTATATATGGAAATTTTTTAAAATCTTTGTTCGATTTGAAAATGGTTTTCAGAATCACTTAAGGGACTTAAAATAAAACTTAGAACCATTCCAACCATCCTTATAAACCTAATAGTTTTGAAACGACAGCGTGGTATATCTACCAATTTCAAGAAATTTCTTAAAAGTAATAGAAATTTCCTGAAGTTGATAGATATACTACGATGTCATTTCCAAATTACTTGCTTTATAAGGATGGTTGAAATTGTTCTAAGTTTAATTTGAAGTCCCTTAAGTGTCTTTGAAAACCATTTTCAAATCGAACAAAGATTCCAAAAAATTTCCATATAAAAGTAATTTCCGTAATTTTTCAGTTTTAAAGAAAATGCCGAAATTACTTTTATATGGAAATTTTTTGGAAGCTTTGTTCGATTTGAAAATGGTTTTCATAATCACTTAGAGGACTTCAAATGAAACTGAGAACCATTTCAACCATCCTTATAAAGTTAGTAGTTTTGAAACGACAACGTGGTATAGTAACAATTTTAAGAAATTTCTTAAAAGTAATATAAATTGTAGATATACAACGATGTCATTTCCAAACTACTTTCTTCATTTGGATTATTGGAACGGTTTTGAGTTTGAATTGAAATTCTCTATTCACGGAGCGCTCATATGAGCCTCATAAGTTTATGAGGCTCATAACTTTGTGGTATTCACCAACCACTCATAAATATGTTTCGAATTTCGAAAAAGAGAGTCACTCTCTGTCAACCAGGCACTCCCAAACTTTAAAATCAAACTTTTTAAGGTAGATGGAGTGATAGCGATGGAGATGTTTGTGTTTGTGGGGGTGGTGGTTGTGGAAGTTGTATCGAAAATGTTGGAATATTTTTCGAAGAGAGCGCTCATAAGTTATGAGTGGTCGGGACCACTCATAACTTTTATGAGCGCTCATAAATATCCACTTATTATTGCTTGGTGAATAGGTTTATGAGGCTCATAAGTTATGAGTGCTCGGTAAATACCGGCCTTAGTGTTTCTGAAAACCATTTTCAAATTGACCAAATAGTTCAAAAAATTTCTATATAAAAGTAATTTCGACATTTGCTTTAAAACTGTAAAATGCCCAAAATTACTTTTATATAGAAATTTTTTGGAATATTTGTTCGATTTGAAAATGGTTTTCATAATCACTTAGAGGACTTCAAATAAAACTTATAACCATTTTAACCATCCTTATAAAGTTAGTGGTTTTGAAACTACAACGATATAGGTACCAACAATTTCAAGAAATTTCTGTTACTTTAAGGAAATTTTTTGAAATTTAAATTCCGAACACACGTCCATTCAATTCTTTAATTACATCTTGGATGTGTACCACACTGTCCAAATGCACAAACCCATACACTAGTAAACAAATACTCAAAGTCACACTCCATGACCGTTCCATATTTCTCAAATCGTTCTCGCACCTCTGGTGCTCGGGTCTTGTTCATCACATTGCCAACAAAGACATTAGTTGCCGGCGTATTGGGGACACGACGGCTCTTTGCCGCTTCCACTTTGATTGGATTGTTGTGTAAGATATAATTGTTAAGATTCTGTATTGCGTCGCGACCCTGTTGCTCCGATTCCATTCGACGACGGTACCGGATTTCTCGAACAGCGTACGCAGCTCGCCAGCTTGAGTATTCTCGTCGAAATTCCCCATGTACAACTTGAATGTGCCAACGCCTGGCATTTTTGTCGTCTGAATCACTCAGGCATGTGGCTGGTTGGATTGATTTTTATCAAAATTTCTTGAAGCCTAGGTGAAGTTAATGAATTCACGCGGGGACGTAGCGCGTCTGCCGGATCCTAGGGAGCTAGTAAGGAAGGAGTTAAGAGACCGTACGAGTAAACTTAACGCAAACACTGGGCGGTAGCCGATACGACGAGGACGGAGCAACGTGTTCCGGTAGCATTAGCTCTTGAAGGCGAATATCTAGTTCCTTAAATTGATTTGTTTTTCTTTTTGTTACGTATACACTTAACTTTAAGCAAACAAAATTTTGTATTTTATGATTATTTAGAAAATTTTCGCGGACATGCTGAAAAGTTGCAACTCAAATCACAATACACAAATAAATTTTGAGGTCATGAGTTAAATTTGCCATTTATGTTTTGTTATACTGTTATACTTTAGAACAGTTAAAAAAAGTAAAGTACCTTGCCACTGTTATAAAATTCTTAAAAAGGAGTCAAGTTTTTTGTATGTATACACTATCCATTATATTCTGCCCTATCGAGGTATCCATTCGGAGCGGAAAACTCTCCGAAACGCATAAGACGTCGGAGGTTCAAAGTTCATTAGGACCAGTTGTACAATAGTGGTTCAGCCTCGGTTCAAGGTTTTAATTCACCGATTTCGGCGGATTAACTAAGGTTCAACGCTGGTTGGTTATTATCACACACTTGAACAGTAAACCACTGTTGAAACTCAATTAATCCGCCGGAATCGATGGATAAAAATTGCTGAACCAAGGTTTAAATATTTGTACAACTGGCCCTTAGAGATGTCAAAAATGTCACTTTAAAACAAACGTTATAGATTTTTTTTTCATGATGGGAAAAATCAAGAATATTGAAAAAGATTTTGGGGTGTATCTGACCAACGGTAAGTCGTACATCGATGGTTGATACCTTTTTGAAATCAGGAATTGATGCTTTAGAAATGAGTATCAAAATTAGTTAAAAAATAATCACCATTAAAAAAAATTTACTTTTGGGACTCGCTTATTGGAACCTGTATGCGTATTTTAAGAACGCTTTTTCTCATTTCATTTTTTGAGTAAAAGATTTGAATGCTACTTTTAACAACATTATGCCTGATTTCCAATGACGCGTTCGCGTTCGCGATGCGTACGTTACGTTTCACAAGCTTTAGGGACGCGTCGAAATGAAAGGTGATTGATTCTGCGAGAATCAGCTGGTTAAAACCAATTGAAGTGTCAATCTGAAAATTAATTTAAATATTTTGTTAAATGGTTTTTCGAATTTAAAATGAACGATAACCTTTTTTCGACAATAGAATTAGTTGCCAAAGTGGAGTTCGCTGCTGTTTCAGGGTGTGAAGGAGTTGAAGAGGAAACCGAAACACCAAGACGGCGTTGGTGGCTTCGAGAGCTGAATCTCAGAAGGGATAAAGAGGTATTCTTTGCCTTAAATTTTGATCAAATGAAAGAAAAAGATACTGAACATTTTTTCAAAATAACAAGGATGTCTCCACAATCCTTTGAATTATTGCGTTTCTTTGTTTTTTTTTATAATTTGAAGGTAATTTTATAAATTTGTAGAACAAACTATTTTCTTACCTCGAGAAACCAAATTCAAATTTTTTTAACTCAAAATTCACAGGAGACTATAACATGATAACATGTCAAAACGCTCGCGAAAGTTGAATTTTTTCAACTTTTGCGTTTAGATACCTCACGTTACGTTGGTTTGTGTACTTGCTAATGGTTGTCAAATCGTGAAGTTTATGCACAACGCGCAATTAGGCGTTTTTCTTTTTTAGGCCCGAGCGGGGCACAGAGCGGGCTCTGAGTGAGTAGAGCTCACTTCGAACAGAGCGTGACCTGAGCGCACCGATCTATTTAAGAAACTCAATTGAGCACTGAACTCTCTTATCTGTCAAATTACATGAAAATTGTACGAAGTTAGCCGCGCTCAGCTTTGTGCTCATCGAGCGAGCCCCGGTCGAGCTCTGAGCTAAAAAAGAAATGCAAGTTGAGAGCTCGGAGCTCTCCGAGTTAAAAAGTAACATAGTTTTCTTTTTGACAGCTCAGTGCCACGCTCGGGGCCAAAAAAGAAAAATTCCTATTGTAAACACAGAATTTCCTATATCTGAACTTTTGCGTTGAAAGAAAATTCTGTCAACGCGACGCCCAACGCTGATTCCAAAAAGGTATCATTCATGTCTGTACGATTTACCGTTGGCCAGATACACTCCAAAACCTTTTTCAATTTTCTTAATTTTTGCCATCATGAAGAAAATGCAAAAACATTTTGAAGTGTATCTGAGCCATACATCGATGGATGATACCTTTTTGGAATGAAACCTTTGGCCAGGAACCCCCTCACGGTTTTCGCCTTGACGGTGGCGAGGGGGCTTACGTGGGATCCTCCAGCAACCCAGCTGCAGGGTCTCATCACTAAGCAAAACCAACAAAAACAGAGATGTACATCGAAGACAAATATGGACAATATACAAACGAACGAACAAATCAGAGTGGGGATATACACTCAAGTGTCGACAGAGGTCACGGCTGTCGGCGAGGGCTTGGACTCGCGAGAGGCTAAGTCGCCAGTGACAAACATTAACGCAAACGACGAACAAGCTCTTAATATTAGAGAATCATATAAACTACCAGATGAATGTAGTGTCTTTCAGGCTGAGATTTATGCTATTGAAAAGGCAGCCGAAATAGTTCACAGGAAGAAACTGAGCTCTTCAGAGATCACATTCTTCGTGGACAGCCAAGCTGCTATCAAAGCGATAGCCAGTGAGACTATAAGATCCAAGGCAGTTGCAAAATGTCGAAATACACTGAACAATATTTGTCACTCCAACCAAGTCAAACTCTGCTGGGTCCCTGGACATAGCAATATAGAAGGGAACGACAAAGCAGATGCACTGGCAAGGGAAGGGTCAATGTCAAATAGAGACAGTCGTAGCCAATCAGACACGAGACCGGACGTTCCGATTGGCGTGATCAAAAGGAAGATAGACCTAATAACGAAAGAGAAAATCAACAACTCCTGGATATCCAGGAACGATTGTGACATCTCTAGACGTTTATGGCCTCTAATCAACGAAAAAGAAACTCAGTATATTCTATCGCTGAGTAAAAAGAATATTAGAACCCTGATAGGTGTACTAACGGGACACTGTGCCATCGGCACAATGGCCACTAGATTTAGTGTATACGCACCCGATTTCTGTAGGAGCTGTCAGGATGTTGAGGAAATAGAAACCATTAAGCACCTGCTCTGCGACTGCCCCAACCTCCAAACAAATCGCCTCCGTTACCTTGGGAGCAGATTTGTTGGAGAACTGGACGATCTAGCGCAGGTCTCAATGGCAAACATGGGGTTGTTCGTAAATGACCCAGTCTATGTGAACCATTAGTTTAGTTGTTATCTATGTTATAGGGGATCACAATGGACCAACAGGCCCCCGTGTACGCACAGCCTCAGGGCTGGGCACGCCCCTCCTAACCTAACCTAACCTAACCTTGGCCAGGAAACAAATATGCAACTTTTTTTCAGTTTTTAAAGCAATTTGCTGTGCATTTTTATTACAAATTCAGAAAAAAATTCAAGTTACCAAACACGCACCCAGTGGCAAGGTACACTTGTCATCTTCAAATGCAGTCAAACAAAACTGTTATACATATAGGGAATACACTATCCAGTATATAGAGATCAGTGGGCCAACCCTGTTGGAAACTGCACATTCACCTACGTCATCAACCCACCCTGAATTTGGCCGCTGTGTGACGTATTCGGAGCACCTACTAATTTATACCAATCATACTAACTCTTTGACAATTACTAATGAAGGTTATATGAAGGGCATAATAAAAGGACTTACTGGAAATTTACAATTGAAAGTTATTAGATGTGTTTATTATTTCGGAGATTTTGAGAGCGATTTTTAGAAGATAATTGAGTTTGAGTTACCATTTTTTATAAAGCGAATAACATTTTGGTCCTTCGTTAGCCTACTTATAAAAACGAACCACGCCAGTTTAAATATTTGAATAATTATTTTGAATTAAATAAAAAGAGTGTGTGCCGACATTTTGTCGTTTTTTTTGGTTTTATTGTTTCAATAAAATTTGAATTTCAAATTAAAATTTAAAAGACAAAAACTTACAACAATTTATAAAAAAAAAACAATAATACGAAAATACTGTATTTTTGAACAATTAATTAATTAATTGAAATCCATCGTCATCCACCGGAGCTCATCAGTTCGAACAGTGCAGCAAGCGTCCACTCAGCAGGAAATCACCAACCAGTACCTACCCTGAAAGAAAAAGTAATCGCAGTGAGTAAAATTTACTTACTTTTATAATTTATATATTTTAAATTAATAAAAACTAAATAAAACAAAATGAATGCAGTAAAAATTTTAAAAACTACATGTAGTCAGATATCGAAAGATTTTGAGAACTTCAAAAAGACAGTTTATCCGGCTCGAAGGACCAAAATGTTATTCGCTATATAAAAAAGGGTAACTCAAACTCAATTATCTTCTAAAAATCGCTCTTAAAATCTCCGAAATAAAAAACACATCTAATAACTTTCAATTGTTAATTTCCAGTAAGTCCTTTTATTATGCCCTTCATATAACCTTCATTAGTAATTGTCAAAGAGTAAGTATGATTGGTAAAAATTAGTAGGTGCTCCGAATATGTCACATTTCTCATTTCAAAGACAGTTTCTCCAACTCGTAGGACAAAAAATTATGTCTCTACGCGGCTCGAAACGCTAGGAAGCAACTGGCTAACTATTGTTGGCCAACATCAAATCGTTATTTGCTACGATGAAATAAAGGGAGAAGTGTTAACTGCAACGGAAGAGTTTTATAATGAGGCAATTGAAATATATACAATTTACAAATCTTTGTTGTTAGATGAACTAGACATGAAGAACACATCAGTGTAGATGATGCCAGTTATGATAAAGCTTGGGAGCTTTTAACAACGAGGTACGATTTCAAAAGAATTCTTGTTAACAACGAACTTAAGTTGTTTTACGAATTGCCAAAGAAGAATTGAATTGTCAAAGAAGAAAATTCTAAGGGCATTCGCGAATTGTTGGACAACTCGACAAAAATCTTACACGCCCTAAAGAACTTAGAACTGCCTGTCCATCACTGGGACGCAATTATAATATTTTTGCTTTTGAAAAAGCTACCGGCTACGGTGCAATCAAAATGGGAAACAACTCTCGGAATCAAAAATGAGATCCCTACATTTACAGAGTTCTCTGATTTTTTGGAAACTAGGTTCCGAATACTAGAGATGATGGACCAACAGCAACAAGCAAATTCAACATCAACACATAAAAAGCAACCAAAGAATGTTTTTCTTGTCAATACTGAGACAGAGAATTTTGCATGTAAAGTGTGCCATAAAGGAGCACATTCATTAAGAACGTGCTCGAAATTTTTAAAGATGGATGTAAGTGCTAGACAACGAGTTGTAAGACAATATGGCAACTGTTTTAATTGTTTAACCTACAGTCACCGAACAAATAATTGCCCAAGCAATAAGTCATGTCATTTTTGCCAGAGAAAACACAACTCACTCCTACATTTTGGCAACACTTCAAACTTTTACAACGCAAATCAGCAGCCACACTCGCAATCAAACAATTTTTCAAATGCCTACACTCAACAATCATTCGCTCAAAATAATCAGAACCAATTTCAACCCAACACAAATAATAATAATAATACATTTTCAAATAATCCTCGCTCTCAAGTAAAATCAAACTCACTCACTCACACTCAACAGAATAATAATAAAAACTCATTCACTCACCCAAATACAAATACCAAGAATACAAATCGCTCACAAACACATCACATAGCAACGGAATTCAATCCAAATGCTCCAAATTTTCATCCTTACGATATACCGCCCTCAACATCGTCAAACTGTTTTCATCTAAACGAATTTAGAAGTACCCAAGTTTTACTTGCAACAGCGATTATAAAAGTCAAATCAGCCCAAGGAGACTTTGTTAAGTTAAGAGCGTTAATTGATCCTGGATCTCAAGCTACTTCTATAACTGAATCGGCAGCACAACTTTTAGGTCTCAAAAAGAGCCCAACTTCTATTGACGTTTCGGTCTTAGGACAAAACAAAAGCAGCTCTTGTCAACACTTTGTAGAACTGAATCTGGGTTCTAACTATTCAGATTTTGTTACTTCGACAAGAAGTTACATATATAAAACCCTTACAGGGCTTTTACCCAACGAAGTAGTCATTTCTAGCAGGTGGAAACATTTACAAGGATTGAAATTAGCCGACCCTACATTTAATCGCCCTGGCAACATCGACATTTTGTTAGGGAATGACATATATTGCGAAATAATATTAGATGAAGTAATTCGAGATAAAGAACAAATCGCTCCAATAGCCCAAAAAACGAAATTTGGTTGGATCATTTTGGGGAAAGTTCCTTTTGAAAAGCGTCTTTCTCTTCAAGTCTACACACAGTTTGTAGACATCGACGCACAAATGCATGCATTTTGGGAAATTGAAGAAACTCCCTATGAAAAAGCTGAAGATGAAGAAGATGTCGCGTGCGAAAGGCACTTTTTACAAAACATCAAGCGGGTGCCGGGAGGGCGCTTTGAAGTCTCATTACCCTTCAAAGCATTTCATCGACCAAAACTTATATCAACAAAACAAAAAGCTCTAATGATGTTTTATAAACAAGAAAAGAAGTTAATAAACAACCCAACACTACATAAAGAATATAATGACTGCCTAAGGGCCAGTTGTACAATAGTGGTTCAGCCTCGGTTCAAGATTTTAACTCACTGATTTCGGCGGTTTAACTAAGGTTCAACGCTGGTTCAAGTATGTAATTGGTTATTATTACACAATTGAACAGTAAACCACTGTTGAAACTCAATTAATCCTCCGGAATCGGTGGATAAAAATTGCTGAACCACGGTTTAAATATTTGTACAACTGGCCCTAAAAGAATATCTTCTACTCAACCAAATGGAAGAAGTAGACATGAACCTAGATAACACATTCAATTCACCATTTCACTATGTTGTACCTCATCATGCCGTGATAAAAGAGTCTAGTCCAACAACTAAACTACGTGTTGTTTTCAATGCTGCATTCCAAACTGCGAACGGCAGTTCTTTGAATGATTACTTGATGACTGAAACTAAGACCCAAACAGATATTTTAGCAATTGTTTTAAGGTGGAGAACACACAAAATTACCTTCACATCCGATATAGAGAAGATGTATCGGCAGATCCAAGTTCATCCAGATGACGCGTACTACCAATTACTTTTTTGGGGTGAAAGTTCAACAACGTCAGAAAAACTTTATAAAGTTAAAGTTCTGATGTTCGGTACTGCTCCAGCTCCATATTTGGCAAATCGAACTTTAAAGAAACCTGCTTCAGATGAAGAACTGTCAAAACCATTAGCCGCTCAAATGATTCGGGAAGATATGTACATCGACGACTTAGTATCAGGTGCAGAATCAGTAGAAGCACCGAAAGAAAACTATCACCAAATCTCAAAATTGTTATCATCTGCTGGATTTCATCTTCGCAAATCGATGAGTAATAACGAAGCGTTTCTTGATTCAATACCACAGGTAGATCGGGAAACAAATGTGTCATTGACATTCGGATCTTTGGATCACACAAAAACCCTTGGAATCAGTTGATTCCCTCCTACCGATTGCTTCTCATTTCAAAGAATCACCATCGATAATATCGTTTCAAAAAGAACAATACTTTCAACAATTGCTCGTCTCTTTGATCCGCTTGGATGGATAGCACCCTGTATCGTTAAAGCGAAGATCATAATGCAGCAACTGTGGCTGAAAGGTCTTTCGTGGGACGAAACCATTCCAGTGGAACTACATCATGAATGGCTCTCCTTTCAAGAAGAGTTAGATATCCTAGAAGAAATCCGTCTTTGCCAAGATTAGAACTTTGCGGAGCAGTGATGTTGGCAAAACTGCTCAGCTACACAAAATCAGACCTTCCGTTTAAAAATATGTCAGTTTTTGCTTGGACTGATTCCACAATCACCCTTTGGTGGATTTCTGGACTGCCGTCAAAATGGAAGACGTTCATCGCCAATCGAGTTACCGAAATCTAACGGCTGACGAATGTTAGCATGTGGAAACACATTCCAACCAAGTTGAACCCAGCGGATCTCGCATCCCGCGGTGTTCTTTCATCTAAGCTGAATAATAATATTCTTTGGTGGAATGGACCACCCTTTCTTCAAGAGATATGTGATTTCTCAATACCAGAACAACCCACCCAATGTGAAACAAATGAACAAATGCCATCGAAGATACCGACAGAATTTTAGATGTGGTTTGTAAACAATCCAAACTCACAAAAGCTCTACGAATTATAGCCATTGTTAACAGATTTACCTATAACGTTAGAAAAGATAAATCGTATCGAAGAAAATCGATTCTGACACCCATAGAACTCGAAATTGCAATGCGTATAGCTATCAAAAGTGTTCAAAACCTCATGTTTCATGATATCATAAATGAACTGCAGAAGACTAAAGAACTAAACTCAATAAGTCCCTCAATCTTTTTATTGATGGATGTGGAATATTAAGAATCGGAGGTAGGCTTCAAAATGCCACCCTAACCTTTATCAAAAGCATCCAATTGTGTTGAAGCCAGATCAAAATTTCTCCAGGCTGATAATTGAAGATGCCCATGAGAAATCTTGCTGTCACAGATTTAACGACACAAGCCTTTATTGCCGCGTCCCGAAGATTTACATCTCGCAGAGGTATATGTGCAAACATGTATAGTGACTGCGGGACCAATTTTAAGGGTGCTAATGTGGAACTCCAAAAAATGTTAAACGCTGCTAAACTCAACTACATCGAGATTGCTGATTCACTGAGCAAATTGGGTACCAATTGGAATTTCATTCCTCCTGCTTCTCCTCACTTCGGAGGCTTATGGGAAGCAGGAGTGAAATCGGTAAAATACCATTTGCGTCACGTTGCCCGAAACCAAGCCCTGACATTCGAGGAGATCAGTACGCTTCTAGCGCAAATAGAAGCCTGCCTTAACTCGAGGCCCCTATGTCCGGTAACAGATAGCTTGGAAGATTTCAATGCTTTAACACCAGCTCATTTTTTAATCGGCACATCAACTCACATAATTCCCGAAGCAGACTTAATAGCAGAAAAGATTGGGTACCTGGATAGATGGAAACGTCTACAAGCATCACTACAGACCTTCTGAAAGGAATGGAGCGGAGAATACCTTACAAGGCTTCAAAATCGACCAAAGTGGCTAAAAATCGAAGATCAACCCAAAATCGGAGATCTAGTGTTGCTACGAGACGAAAGACTTCCACCGTCAAAATGGTCCCTGGCAAGAATAGTGGAAACCTATCCAGGACAGGATGATCATATCCGTATAGTCAGAGTACGAATACAAAATAACGAACTTAAAAGGCCCATCACAAAAATATGTCCACTACCATCTAACAACGCTCAACAAGAAATCGAAATAATTAAAAAAAAAATGAGTTCTAAAACTTCAAAATTTAAATAAATACCTAATAATAAATTGTATTCAAAACCTACTTCCAAATCAAAAACTTTTTTCAAACCCAACGGAAATATGAATAAAAAAAAATATCCATCGAAAACAAAGCAAGCTCTCAAATATATTTTCAACTTAATATGTAAATCTTCGAAATGTCAAACAATTTCAATAAAACCCAACACTGAATTTAAAATCAATAAAACAAGAAAATAAACTCACTCAAATATAATTGAAACTGAATTTAAAAACTATTTATGTAAACGAATTCGGCTCAAATCTTCACACAACGAGTTTTTAAAATAACACTCACAAACCAAAAAAAAAATCTATACAGTCCAATAAACTTCAATACATTCAAACTCAATTCAAATTCAATCATGCAAAACCTCAATTAATTCGTCCACTAAAACCTGAACTTATCAACACATAACGTAAAATAATTGAAATAATATCACATCGCCGATTAACACACTCAAGCATAAAACATTCAAAACTTCAAAAAAAAAAAAAACTCAAATTAATTGAAATAAAAATCAAATAAGAAGCTGAAAATAAAATAAAATCATTATAAAAGGGAAATATATAAAGAAAAACCTAAAATAAATTCAAAACATACACACCCACACAACACACACTCATTTACACAATGTTGCTTATGCATTTATGCCCACTCATAAACCTATTATTATCTATAAAATATTGAATTATAAAAAATAGAATACAAACAAAATATTATTTTCTAACAAAATGAATAAAACTCACTCAAATCACTCACAAAATAATTTTGCCTCAGATGGCAACCATGCCAAATACCAAATAAGCAGCTTGTGCTGCACATCAAGGAGAAAAACAACAACAACAACAGAAAATCTGAAAGAAAAAAAAAACGGTTAAATAAGTAAACAAAAAATAAATCGTCGTCAACTTACCCATCGTCAATATCAGCAACAACATCAGCATATATCGAATTCACATAATAACCTGGCAAAAGAAAACAAAACAAATATATTGAATATATTGGCGCAAAATTTTAAATATTTTAACGCGGCTCTAAATCTACTTTAAAATGGGAGTCGGCTCTTAATAATAACTTTAGAATGAGAGGCGGCTCTTTGTAAATTTTAAACGACATAAAGTATACTTTAGCGTTAAAGAGGTCTTCTAACTTTAAAACCAGCAAAACGCTTCTCTATCTTTTTAAAGTATGCTTTATCTGTGGGAAATTATCACTTTGAGTGTGAGTTACACAAACACAAATGCATCCACACAAATGCATCCACACAGAAGGCGTGCAGTTAGACAGCTAAATGCACCCAAAGGCATTTTGATCTGTTTTGTTTTAGGATTGTTTTGAAATTTTAAATCGTTAAAATAGTAAAAAAGCTTAGTAAATTAAAGAAACAAGTAATATAAAAGTAATTAATGTGATTACATGCAATACAAAAATGTACAAAAATAGAAAACTACACGCGGTGCTGCGTTAAATACTGCACCTATATTTAAAAACACCTATAACAAGCAGTGTAATTTTTGTTCATTTCACAGGTAAGCTGTATCTCATATTCCACATAAAATAAGTAAAATTACTCTGCACTACGGGCGCTCAATGGATTTGAGCGCCTTGCCATCACCAACAAAAACTAATGCTACCCTGGACGAGAATTTTAATTTTCACAGCTAATTCCCGTGATTGAAGTGTATTTTTATTTTCAAATAATTTGCTTTTTTAAAGCAAAATGCTACGAAATATCAATTGAAAAGTATTCTCAGATAATGTATTAGCCTAAAAAACATCACTTCACATTACTTTATGTGGAATATGAGACACAATCAGCCCGTGAGAAGAAAAATTTGAAAACTCCATATTATAGGTGTTTTTACACGATTTAACGCAGCACCTCATGTTGTTTTGTTTTTTTTTTTATAAAATATTGCAATTATTCACTATGTTAACTTTTATTTCACTTTTTTATTTAGTATTTTCACTATTTTAACTCGAAATTTAAATCTCGAAACACTCCTATAGCTCGGCAAAATTACAGATTGGGTTCTTTTTGTTTTTTTTTTTTAATTTTTCGTTCTGTTTGATTTATTCAGCTGTCCAAATTAGGCGTGTTTCACAAAAGTTTGCTGACGTTTTGTTAAACACGTTCTTTAGTTAGAAGAGTTGTTTAAAGTGTTTAGAATTAAGAAAAATTTAAACAAGAATTTTTAAATAAAGGACTATTTTAACTAGAGTCGGGTTTATTGCTTAAACGAGAACTGTTTAAAATTTTGCGCCATTGTATATACAATATACGTAGTTGTGTAGTGTAGGTCATGGTATAAAAAAACACTATCTACCACTACCTACTACTGCATATTTATATAACACTACTCTAATACATGAAAATAAATTAAATGTCGCGACGAATAATTACCACAAGTACAATATTTTTACATAAAACTAATTTACTACATTTAGGGCCAGTTTCACAGTGAAGTAAGTGTCACTTAAGTGCCATATATGGAAAACTAATTCCCAATTTCACAGTGTAAACTTATCGGAATAAGTAACACTTAAGTCTCCCATGTTGGTCACTTAAGTTCCACTTACTCGGGTAGTAAAACTGAGGCTAAAGTGCCAAAATGTCAAAATTAAGTGCCACTTATTTTGTTAAGTGTGCACTGTGAAACTGGCCCTTAATTCACTAAACACTTATTTATAATAATTTTATTTAACATTAAAACACAACACGAATTACGATACAAGAAGAAACACTAATATTCAATAAAACGACACGATCGAGTTAATATTAAATAAATCAAACACCGCATGAATGAAACTCAAGGATGGTTGGTTCGAGTATCGAATCGCGGTCACTTTGGGCCGATGTCACATTTGGTCTGGTGTTACTTTTTTGAAATGTAGATGTCGTAAAAATAAATTTTGTTTTTCGATTAAATGTTAATGAAAAAATAATCTAGTTTCATTTTCACTAATAAATTTATCTTTTCATGTGAGACACGTACATATATGGAGGAGCAATTTTATGGCAAACACATACATGGAAGAAAAATTGTTGTGACACCAGTGTGCGCAATCTGAAAAGAAGAAAAATGATATAAAAAAAAAACCTTATGGAATAAATTTTCTGGAACTAAAAGTACAATGCAAAACTATTTACCTGTCTGGCGTGCTCTTAATGTTGACTTTTGGGGTTGATCTTGCTGCGGAGGAAAAATAAATGTTTTTATCAAGTTAATCCAAATAATTAATAAAATGAATCATTTAGAGGGAAAAGTTGTTGGAATCTGTAAATCAATAAGGCCAAATTTTAGAACGTACCTTTCTCTGATTTTTTTTTGAAATTTGATACTTTGACAGATGTTCTGTTTTTGTTGCTTTAATTTTTTTTTGAGTCTCGAAATAAAATGGCGACAGGGCAAAATAAAATGAAGCGAAAGATGAAAACTAATATTTGGTAGCACTCCTTTTAGGTGAAGTCTGCACGGGAAATCCTATTTTGAAAAAAAATATCAAAAGGTTAGAGAGAGATGAGATCATAAGTTTCTGCAAAAGTTTCAGTTGGTCGAATTTCGGCGAATTCAACCAACAGAAATGAAATTAAGTATGCAATTTAGAATCAGATGAACTGAAACCGCCGAACTGAAAAGAAGTGTCTCAATAAATCGCCAGCAAGTAGTGGGAAACACATTTTTTTTTACACCGGTAAAGTTATAAATTCGGTTTAGTTAATTTTTCCTTGTTTGTTGGTAATACAATTTTATACAATCACAACTTACCAACGTGTTAAGAAAAAAGGATACAAAGAAAATCCACCGTTAGCCTATAGCGGCGTCACTTATCCGCTATTTTCTCATAACGGCACCGTGTAGTGGCACCATCTACATATGTATGTATATATATATATACCGTTTAGCGGCACAGTTATATAAAAAGTTCGGCGTGCGAATTTCAAGTTTCAATAATAAGGGAATCATTTTACTTACAATTCACTGGATTGGGATATCAGCCAAACTACGACACCTCATAGGAACCAGTAAATCGATACCTACATACTTATTGCCCTGCTGTGTAAGCGGTGGCCCGCAAAACCTTCAACAGGTGGAATTTCCTAGTCGTTTCTTATCAACTAGTGGGGTCCAATCAAATTTCAAGAAACTGTGCTCCAATCAAGAAACTGTACTACAATCAAGAGACTGTAATACAATCAAGTAAATAAACTACAATCAAGTAAATAAACTACAATCAAGTAAATAAACTACAATCAAGATTTAAACTTCTACTTACTACAATCAAGTCTCAACAACAAACGAATTTCAACAAAAAGTATATTCAACAATTTTGTTTAATTTGTTTTCATAAATATTGGTGCAGTTAACTGAGTTTAATTATAAATTTTATTTTGTCGGTCAGTAAATTTTCGTCCTTTTTGATAACATCGATTATTTTTGTGTAAAAGTGTCTAGAAATTTTGAATTCACTTATTTATTTCGGTGGATTAATTGGGTTTCCATTTTGGTAGAAATTTTCTTGTTTTTTTTTGTGTCAGAGGTACTCTACCCCAGTTAAGCGCTTAATACAGGCAGGGCCATCTAAAAAGATGCACAAAGGTGCCAAATAAACTTATTATCTAAATTTTTTGTTTGAGGTTTGAGAGTTACATAAAGTGGAAGCTGGGTAAATCCCTATGTATAAAAAAAAAAAAGTAATAATATTTAAAATTCAATTCCTGAATACTTACCTGTTCTTTTTCTTTTAGTCTTGTTTTGTTTTATTTGGATTTAATTGTTCAAAAAATTCATAAATTTTTGATGATTAAAGTAATTTATAATTGGTAATGATTTGTTGTTTAGTGTTACCATCCTTAATTTTTTTTGTAATGGTAAAAAAATAAAACATTTTTTTTTTCTTAAATAAAATTTGAAAGTTGCACCGATATGGATAAAAATTTTTCTTTTATTCAAGCATACAGCTTGACCATGGCTTGGTAAATTTAATTTTCAGGGGATGCGGAGGACAATGTAAGTAATTCGGTGGATACCTATAATGTGAACTGAGCTGGACATTTGGTGAGAAAATTTTGGGGAAGCTATAATGTTTTGACCTACTAGCTTCCATGGTAGGGTGGGTTTTGGGTCAAGCTGAAACAACACCGTCAGCGCCCCCTAGTGTTAATGTCCGTCTGGTTTTTTTTTATTCATTTATCTCGATCTTCAATTGATTTAAATTATTTTTTTTTGGAATGGCATGATGTGTGTTAACGTGGCAAATTAGAGTTGAGTGGCGTGGACAAAGTCCCCACACATTTCCGACGAGCTCAAGCCGAGCGAACGCTAGCATGCCACACGTCCGTTACGCTCAACGAAAACTTTTTTTTTAAATTCAAATTCTTAATCCTAATTTTGCTACAAATGGCGCCCAACGTGTTGTCATTGTTTTGTTTTTTTTTCAATTGTTTTGTCATCGTTATCAGCATCTCGTAAGTCATGATTAGGAAAGTTTTAAACATACCATTCTCATTTGCGACGAGAGAGCTTGATGACGATGACAAATACAGTTAAACAGCGTTCTGTCTTGTCTTCACCCTTCCTTAAATGTTAATTTTACTTTACTATTATTCTACTTTTTTTTTAAATTTCATTCCTGCGTCCCGTCTTTTCTATAAAGAACTGTGACCTGAATCATGACGAAGGGTCATACAGTTGCACAGTTTTCTTTTTCGATACTTTACCTATCTTTTCTTTTATGGGTTGCTTATATGTAGGCTTCATGTCTTCTAGCAACAGTCACAGGCTTGACTAGAATTGCGGAAACTTGCAGATAGCAACGAACTCTTTGTCCTACGTTTATTTTTTTTGTACCTATTTACCACTAAGGGATTTATTTTCACAATTAATCCGTCCGACAGTCCTTCACAGTTAGATCTAAATTACTTACCTTTTCAGCTCAGTTCGACCTTCGACCAAAACAACACCACCAAGTCAGTTGTCCGAAGCATCCCCGAATTAACATATACAAACACACAAATTAAAACAACTCCACATTTTCAAAAATTAGTTTTTCGAAATTTGTTATACAGAATTTTTGAAAAGGAAAACATATTCGTTAACAAACCTTTTTTTTTTTGTTTTCTACATTATACCTACTAGTAGTAAACAAAATTATTTTGTTTTTTTTGTTGTTTAAATTTTTTTTCTTGTTGGTTTCAACAACTGTTGATAATTCTTTTTTTTCTACAATTACCTTTTTGTTTATTGTTATATTTTTTGCTTAGCAAAGTTAAGTTTTTTTTTTCTAAACAATTTTTCGTTCTTAAGTATTTTTTTTGTTCATACAAATTTTTTTTTTGGTTTTACCAAAATTAAAAAAATTAAAATTAAATAAATTAAAAATTAAAATTAATTTAAGTGTTCAATAGTTTTTCAAAAAAAAGAAAATTATTCTTATTTAAAATAAGAACCATTACTTATCGTTTAAGTTTTTAATAAGTTAATAATTTTTTTTTGGTTGTTATAGTTCACAATCAGTTTGAACTTAACAATTTGATTACTTTGTTTTGTTTCCATTTGTCAATTTTTTTTTTGTGGAAGCTCTTTCAGCTTCCAAAAACATTTTGTTTAACAAACTTCAGCTGTTCTAAGTTTTTGTTGAACGTTATCTTTTTGATCCAGTTCCTTTTTTTTTTATATTATTATTTCGTTCTACGATTTTCAAATTTAACGTTTCTGGAGATTGTGTATATTTCTTTTTGCATACATTTTTCAACTTATTTTTTTTGTTGTGAAGTTTTTTTTTTAACTTAATTGTTTTTTTTTTGAGTTCATTTGTTATTATAACATTTTAAGGGCCAGTTTCACAGTGAAGTAAGTGTCACTTAAGTGCCAAATATGGAAAACTAATTCTCAATTTCACAGTGTAAACTTATCGGAATAAGTGACACTTAAGTCTCCCATGTTGGCCACTTAAGTTCCACTTACTCAGGTAGTAAAACTGCGGCTTAAGTTCCAAAATGGGAAAATTAAGTGCCACTTATTTTGTTAAGTGTGCACTGTGAAACAAGCCCTAAAATGGACAGTACAGAGAAAAACGGAAACGGCCAGAATACCAAAACAGGTGCCATTAAGAAGAAAGGAGTTAGATCGTCTAGTAGACTACATCCAAATGAGCAAGAAAGGTTGCTTCATAGCCTTAGTCCACGAGTACAACATTCCCCACCCCAATTAGGGAAGGGTAATACCAATAATAAACCGGCTTCTAGCACTGCGTCTTCTTCAAAGTCCAACAGTCAATTAAATGTTTTTCCATCTGTCGAAGGACATATATCTGTAAATCCTGCTCAAGTAGCAGCAAGTTTGGTTGATCAAGGTGCCAATCAAAATCCACTAGCAACCAATGATATAAACAACCTAAACATTAATCAGTTCCCTCGTGTCCAACACACACCACAACCAACAATCGTACAAAGCCAATTTCCTCTTCTAAATATTTCAATGGGTGCAGAACATTCGAACGGTTCAATAGATTCGATTACAGGTCCTTCCTATAGTAGCTTGAGTAATCTAGGCAGATCTTCGGTTATTCATGATAACAGTATCGAAACCATTCGTAATGAAGAAATAGCCTCGAACAATAAAGAAACCAATACGAATATTAATGGTTCAGACGCTATACCCAGTGATATCAAAGCTTATGTTAATTTGGCTATTGTCAACGCGTTTTCATTATACGCCGAATCCATGAAATCTGATATTTCAGAAAGTATTAAAAAATCAATTAAAGATAATTTTGTTGATTTTCTAGGCGAGATCAATTCTGCAATTCGACCGCTAGTCACACGAGAGATTCCTAGTAAGACTCCGTCAAATACTTCATCCTTCAGAAGGCCTTTGCCACAAAGGCAACAAAAGCAACAAAATATTCAAAGTCATAGTCAATTTCAACAACAACCGCCTTTTGATAGTCACTTTCAACAGCAATCCATTCAGAGTCAAAATCAATTTCAACCACAGTCCGTTCAAAATCAATCTCAACAACAATTAGTTCAAAATCAAGTTCAACAACAATCCGCTCAAAGTTTTTTACAACCACATACAGTTCAGAATCACGTTCAACAATCATTCGTTCAAAATCAAATTCAACCACAGTCCGCACAGAATTTGTTACAACAACCAACCGTTCAAAATCAAGTCCAACAACAATCAGTTCAAAATACTTTACAGCAACAAACTTTTCAGAATCAGTTAAAAACAGTCATACAACCATCAGTTCCTAGTTTTCAATCATACTCTTCCATTCCTTTAAGTAGCTTCCAACCTATCGTTAGCAACCCAATAGCCATTTCTGGAGTGCAATAACTACAACAACAACCTATGCAGCCAACGGTCCAAAGCATTCATTATCAAGTTAATCCTCAACCTTCAGGAGAAGTCAATCCTAACTTTCGATCCGATTCTGGGACACACCAGCAAGATCATCTTTCTCAACCTCGACCCGATGGTAGTTTCCATCAAGAGCACCATCAGAGTCCCTCAAACCCTTATTTTGATACGAATTTCAATTCGAATAGAAATAATCGTTTTCCTGTAAAAGTCGATCGATGGGGGATATCTTTTAACGGTGATCCAGAGACCTTAACAGTGGAAGATTTCATATTTCGTGTGGAGAGTCTCCAAATTCAATATGAGTGCCCATGGTCAGAGATTCTCAAACAGTTCCATATCATGCTCTCAGGAACAGCCCGAGACTGGTATTGGCAACATCAGAGAACTCTTTATCGACCATTAGACTGGCCTATTTTGCGAGAGGCGTTACTACGTCAATTTAGAAACCTAAAATCAGATTATGAAATTTTGCGCGATATAACTGATCGCAAACAAGGCTCTTTTGAGTCTTGCGAAAACTTTTTCAATGCTATATCAAAGCTTAGATCGCAACTAAAAATTCATATACCGGAATTCGAACTAGTTAGGATGTTGAAGAGAAATCTCAACGAAAAAATCAACAAGCTAATTTACCCAATGGCAATTACTTCGTTAGATGAGCTCAGGTATGCTTGTAAAGAAGCGGAAAAAGCTTTCTCTGCTAAAGATCCTATTCATAGTACCGCGAGACAGTATAGGGCACCCCTTAAAATGTCGGCGAATGAAGTCTCCTACTACGGTGAAGATCCAATTGAAGTTGAAGATCATATTGCAGCGATGCAATATGTTAATAATAACCGGCCCAGACCAACAAACAAAGTTCTCAGTTGCTGGAACTCTAAAGTGAATGGTCATTTGTATTGGGAATGTCCATCTCCACAACAAAATATTTTCTGTTTCCGATGTGGAGAGGAAAATGTTATTTGTTCAAAATGTCCCAAATGTAAAGCGGAAAACAGGAAGAAGAGCGCGATTACGACGGGGGAGTCGCGTTCGACACCAAACCCCGAAAATACGAACCTTTAATATCCACTGAAAATCAAACAAAGAAAGAACCGAAAATAACAATTTTGAAGAGAGATGAAGATTTATTAGATAGTAAGAAAAATGTTAATTTTAGATACGTAAAACCGTAACATATAAGAATCCAGGAGTATAACGATGCAAAAAAACGAATTTTTAACGGAACCGTAAGCCAAAAAATCGTTAAAGCTAGAAATAGATATAAAGCTAGAAAAGAATTAAAATCCAACTTATTATCTACCATTATTGACGTATCAGGTGATCCTAGACCTTATGCCAAGATAAAATTAGTTGAAAAAGATATGTTGGGCTTGCTCCATAGCGGCGCAAGTGTGAGTATCTTGGGCAAAGGTTGTAGAAGTGTTGTTAATGAACTTAACGTTCAAATTTTACCTTTTTCATCAAACGTCAAAACCGCTGATGGTAAAAATCAGTCCATTATTGGAAAAATCAAAGTAGATGTGAATTATAAAGACATGCATGAAAATATAACGTTTTACCTAGTCCCTAGTCTTGATCAGGAACTTTATCTCGGTGTCGATTTCTGGAGGGCATTCAAACTTGCACCTGGGATCGTCAGTGGGATCGAAATGCCGGATTTTGAGGTTTCTTCGGATACTCATCAACTGTCTTCAGAGCAACAAACGCGATTGGATGCGGTCAGGCGAAGGTTCCAGTATTATACCAAATACGGACTCGGAAAAACGAACCTTGTCGAGCATGTCATCGAAACCGGAGAAGCGGTTCCAGTGAAGCAGCGTCACTACCCTGTCTCTCCAGCGATACAAACCCTAATGTATGCCGAGATAGATCGAATGTTGAGCCTTGGTGTGATTGAGGAGAACGAAAGCCCGTGGAGTTCGCCAGTGGTCCTGATACAGAAACCTGGCAAAAACCGTCTGTGTCTCGATTCACGTAAGCTGAACTCCCTAACGAAAAAAAAATCCTTATCCTCTCCCCAATCTCGAAGGGATCTTCAGTCGTCTTCGTGATACTATTTTTATAAGTAGTATCGATCTCAAAGACGCATTTTGGCAAATACCGTTGGAGGAGGAGAGTAGAGAAAAAACTGCTTTCACTATACCGGGACGGCCCTTGTACCATTTTACCGTCATGCCTTTTGGACTGTGTAATGCAGCCCAAAGGTTATGTCAGTTAATGGACAAGGTCATTCCCTCAAGGTTAAGGGATCGTGTCTTTGTGTACCTCGATGATCTGCTCGTCATCGCTCCGGATTTTGAGGCTCACATCGCTCTGCTGGACGAAGTTGCTGCGTGCCTCAATAAAGCTGGACTCACCATCAACGTAACGAAGTCAAAATTCTGCTTCAAGGAATTGAAGTACTTGGGCTTCATCGTTGGTGGTGGAAACATCAAGACAGATCCAGCCAAAGTTGAGGCAATCGAAAGTTTTCCGATCCCAAAAACGGCAAAACAGGTTCGCAGGCTGCTTGGTCTAGCAGGGTGGTACCGTGGGTTTATACGGGAATTTTCGACCCTGGCGGCTCCACTCACGGATACGTTGAAAAAGAGCAACACCAAATTTAAAATGACGGAAGAAGCTCTGGAGGCATTTGAGAGGTTGAAGAAGGCCTTAATAACCGCTCCGGTATTAACACATCCCGATTTCACAAGACGGTTCTACATCCAGTGTGATGCTTCTGATACAGGTGTGGGTGCGGTGCTCTTCCAGAAGAACGATGCTGAGGAAGAGTCCCCGATCTCATTTTTCTCCCAAAAACTGAATAAGTGCCAGAAGAATTATAGTGTCACTGAAAAAGAATGCCTTGCAGCAGTTTTAGCGATACAAAAATACCGACCCTATGTGGAAGGAATGCTTTTTACCGTTATAACGGATCATTCCAGTTTAAAATGGCTCATGAGTTTCAAAGACTTAAGCGGTAGACTCGCGAGGTGGAGTCTTCAGCTCCAAGCATTTTCGTTCGACATTGAACACAGGAAATGAAGCTTAAATGTAGTTCCTGACACCTTGTCGAGAGTTTATATGGAAATAGATAGTTTAGACTTAGTTGACATATCGCCATTAATAGATCTTAATTCAAAAGAATTTGATTCAGAAGAATACGTGAGTCTGATTAATTCGGTAAAAGAAAACCCAGACCGTTTGCCAGATCTCAAAATTGTTGATAAATATTTATACAAGCGATCTTTTCTACAATATGAGGAGAATTTCAATACTGAACACTCATGGAGATTGTGGGTACCTTCAGGCCTTACCAATGAAATAATTTTGCGTGCCCATAATCCTCCACAAGTTGCTCACGGTGGAGTAGCGAAAACGCTTCAAAGAATTCGTCAGTACTTCTATTGGCCTAATATGACTATACAAATTCGTGAATATGTTACTAAATGTACCACTTGTATTGAATGCAAGCCAACTAATCAAGTCTTACGTCCACCTATGTCTAACGCGTACAACGTTGATCGTCCCTTCCAAAAATTGTATATTGACTTTTTAGGTCCATACCCTCGTTCAAAGTCTGGTAATAGTTTTGTATTCGTTGTCCTTGATCACATGTCAAAATTCGTTTTTCTTAAGTCCTTATGGAACGCAAATACTTCTAGCGTTATAAAATTTTTAAAAGAAAATATATTCGATATGTTTGGAGTGCCTGAGGTAATCCACTCCGACAATGGGAATCAATTCCTATCGAAAGAATTTCAAAATTGCATGCAAACTTTTGGTATACGTCATTTTAAAACAGCCTATTATTCTCCTCAGTCGAATGCGTCTGAAAGGGTCAATCGTACTCTCTTAGGAGCAATTCGATCATACCTCAAAGAAGACCAGCGAGATTGGGATGTTCATCTAAGCGACATAGCATGTGCCCTTAGAAGTGCAGTACATAGATCAACTGGGGTTTCACCATACTTCGTACTTTTTGGTTGGCTAGCTCTAAATCTAAATTCTGTTGAAGACGGTGAAATCTTAACTCTTTCAAGATATACTCGGCTGCAAAGTATGCGTGATAAAGTCAAAAACTGCATAGCCAAAGCCAATGAGAAAAGTGCTCTAAAGTACAACACCCGAGCTAGAAACGTAAGATTTGTTCCGGGCCAGGAGGTATTTAGGAGAAATTTTGTACTGAGTGATAGCTCAAAATATTTCAGTGCCAAACTTTGCCCGAAATTCGTTAAATGTCGTGTCGTAAAAGCAGTTGGTAAAAATTTGTATGAACTGGAAAATTTATCAGGTAAAACCATTGGGATTTTCCATGCAAAAAATATTAAACAGTAACCTTTTTTTTTTTGGTATTCATGTTGAACAAAATCGTTAAACACCTATAAACCAACTTATCATGTGTATTTATTTATTTTTGGTATGTTATTATGTATATTATTAATATTTTAATTATGTATTCACATATCTATCTACCGTTTCAGTCATTTATATATTTAAACATTCATTAATTATTGAAACACTGAATTCCTTCTGAATCTGTGATATATTTTTTTTTGTAGGTATTCATTAAAACAATAAATTTGATTAGGTCTGTGATATTTTATTTATTTATTTCTTTATTCTAGATTAAGTTTTGCAATATTAGTTTAAGTTTAGTTTATTATAGCCAAATCTATTTATTTATTTATTCATTTAATTATTTATTATCTATTTATTTGTTCATTTATATATTTATTCAATTATTTATTTACTTATTTATTTATATGTTTATTTATTTATTCTATTTATTTATTTGCAAATTTATTTATTTATCTGTTAATCTATTTATTTACTCCTTAAATTATTTATTTGTTCGTTAAATTATTATTTATATGTTGATTTAAATTATTTACTTGTTTATTTGTTCACATGATTATCAATTCCTTAAATTTATTGTTATTACGTTAATTTTTTTTTGTATTTACCTTCTTATCTGTAAATTTATTTATTTATTTGTTCATACAATGCCTTTATTTATTCCATTACTTTTTATATCTGTTAATTTATTTAATTTTTCGTTTAATTTATTTATTTATTTGTCAAATTACTTATCATGCATGATAAATTTGAATATAGGTTGATAGGTAATCCTTATTTTTGTTCTTATATGATAATTTATTAATCTTATTAATCTACTCGCCGATTATCTTTGAAGTATTTGTATTATTTAAATCTATTGTACATTTTTTTTAACTTATTCATTGTTGTAAGGCTTAATAGTTTGTCTCTTGCTAGGATTATAGTACCCTTGAACCATGATTCAGCTAGGACAAACAATAATTTCTTACCTGTACCTATGTGTTGAGCATTGGAAATCCTATGGTTGAACTTACTTAAACGCTAATAGTAAAATGTACTGCACAAATAATATTTCATTCCATATAGTTTTTTTTTAGTACCTAATCATGGTTACCGGACTGTCAATTACTATTATTTTTTTTTAAGCCACGTAAGGAGCACACTTGAATGCTCACTGCCCGGCTTAAAGAGGGTTCTTCCCCACGTCGCCGCATCATCAAAGGAAAATTCAACAAAGTCAAAAAGAATAAAGAAAAAAAAAAAACAAAACAACCCTTATTTCATTTTCATGAATTGCCTGTCATATTCTCACCATGCTTACATAAATTTTATAACTACACACTGTACTACGCTCTTCATTTATATCATAACACTTTATTTAAAAATATTTTCATTCCTTGTAATCCTTTTTGTTATTTAGACACAAATTTATCTCATTGTCTTATAACTACGTTGATTTATATGTGCCTACGGCTACGTCAATTCATCCCAGACTGCAATATGTGTACATACGTTTGTATGTACGAACCTACGCCACATATTTGCTTTAAGAGACGATTTGTTCCATGATTCGGTGTCCTTTTTCTGTCCTCGCTGTCGATAGGTTCTCCCCCGTGTCCAGAAATTTGTTGTGACACCAGTGTGCGCAATCTGAAAAGAAGAAAAATGATCAGCATTAAGACAATTCGATTTCCTTAGAGGCAGGTCAGTTTTCCGGTCGGTTACTCACGGTGTTGGTTGACGTAGAGTGTAGAGAAGGTAATAAACTTCGATGCCAGTTGATTTGTTGTTTCCATCGTAGGCTGGAAAATATAAAAAAAAAAACCTTATGGATTAAATTTTCTGGAACTAAAAGTACAATGCAAAACTATTTACTTGTCTGGCGTGCTCTTAATGTTGACTTTTGGGGTTGATCTTGCTGCGGAGGAAAAATAAATGTTTTTATCAAGTTAATCCAAATAATTAATAAAATGAATCATTTAGAGGGAAAAGTTGTTGGAATCTGTAAATAAATAAGGCCAAATTTTAGAACGTACCTTTCTCTGATTTTTTTTTTGAAATTTGATACTTTGACAGATGTTCTGTTTTTGTTGCTTTTATTTTTTTTTGAGTCTCGAAATAAAATGGCGACAGGGCAAAATAAAATGAAGCGAAAGATGAAAACTAATATTTGGTAGCACTCCTTTTAGGTGAAGTCTGCACGGGAAATCCTATTTTGAAAAAAAATATCAAAAGGTTAGAGAGAGATGAGATCATAAGTTTCTGCAAAAGTTTCAGTTGGTCGAATTTCGGCGAATTCAACCAACAGAAATGAAATTAAGTATAAAATTTAGAATCAGATGAACTGAAACCGCCGAACTGAAAAGAAGTGTCTCAATAAATCGCCAGCAAGTAGTGGGAAACACATTTTTTTTTTACACCGGTAAAGTTATAAATTCGGTTTAGTTAATTTTTCCTTGTTTGTTGGTAATACAATTTTATACAATCACAACTTACCAACGTGTTAAGAAAAAAGGATACAAAGAAAATCCACCGTTAGCCTATAGCGGCGTCACTTATCCGCTATTTTCTCATAACGGCACCGTGTAGTGGCACCATCTACATATGTATGTATATATATATATACCGTTTAGCGGCACAGTTATATAAAAAGTTCGGCGTGCGAATTTCAAGTTTCAATAATAAGGGAATCATTTTACTTACAATTCACTGGATTGGGATATCAGCCAAACTACGACACCTCATAGGAACCAGTAAATCGATACCTACATACTTATTGCCCTGCTGTGTAAGCGGTGGCCCGCAAAACCTTCAACAGGTGGAATTTCCTAGTCGTTTCTTATCAACTAGTGGGGTCCAATCAAATTTCAAGAAACTGTGCTCCAATCAAGAAACTGTACTACAATCAAGAGACTGTAATACAATCAAGTAAATAAACTACAATCAAGTAAATAAACTACAATCAAGTAAATAAACTACAATCAAGATTTAAACTTCTACTTACTACAATCAAGTCTCAACAACAAACGAATTTCAACAAAAAGTATATTCAACAATTTTGTTTAATTTGTTTTCATAAATATTGGTGCAGTTAACTGAGTTTAATTATAAATTTTATTTTGTCGGTCAGTAAATTTTCGTCCTTTTTGATAACATCGATTATTTTTGTGTAAAAGTGTCTAGAAATTTTGAATTCACTTATTTATTTCGGTGGATTAATTGGGTTTCCATTTTGGTAGAAATTTTCTTGTTTTTTTTTGTGTCAGAGGTACTCTACCCCAGTTAAGCGCTTAATACAGGCAGGGCCATCTGAAAAGATGCACAAAGGTGCCAAATAAACTTATTATCTAAATTTTTTGTTTGAGGTTTGAGAGTTACATAAAGTGGAAGCTGGGTAAATCCCTATGTATAAAAAAAAAAAAAAGTAATAATATTTAAAATTCAATTCCTGAATACTTACCTGTTCTTTTTCTTTTAGTCTTGTTTTGTTTTTTTTGGATTTAATTGTTCAAAAAATTCATAAATTTTTGATGATTAAAGTAATTTATAATTGGTAATGATTTGTTGTTTAGTGTTACCATCCTTAATTTTTTTTGTAATGGTAAAAAAATAAAACATTTTTTTTTCTTAAATAAAATTTGAAAGTTGCACCGATATGGATAAAAAATTTTCTTTTATTCAAGCATACAGCTTGACCATGGCTTGGTAAATTTAATTTTCAGGGGATGCGGAGGACAATGTAAGTAATTCGGTGGATACCTATAATGTGAACTGAGCTGGACATTTGGTGAGAAAATTTTGGGGAAGCTATAATGTTTTGACCTACTAGCTTCCATGGTAGGGTGGGTTTTGGGTCAAGCTGAAACAACACCGTCAGCGCCCCCTAGTGGTAATGTCCGTCTGGTTTTTTTTTATTCATTTATCTCGATCTTCAATTGATTTAAATTATTTTATTTTGGAATGGCATGATGTATGTTAACGTGGCAAATTAGAGTTGAGTGGCGTGGACAAAGTCCCCACACATTTCCGACGAGCTCAAGCCGAGCGAACGCTAGCATGCCACACGTCCGTTACGCTCAACGAAAACTTTTTTTTTAAATTCAAATTCTTAATCCTACAAATGGCGCCCAACGTGTTGTCATTGTTTTGTTTTTTTTTCAATTGTTTTGTCATCGTTATCAGCATCTCGTAAGTCATGATTAGGAAAGTTTTAAACATACCATTCTCATTTGCGACGAGAGAGCTTGATGACGATGACAAATACAGTTAAACAGCGTTCTGTCTTGTCTTCACCCTTCCTTAAATGTTAATTTTACTTTACTATTATTCTACTTTTTTTTCAAATTTCATTCCTGCGTCCCGTCTTTTCTATAAAGAACTGTGACCTGAATCATGACGAAGAGTCATACAGTTGCACAGTTTTCTTTTTCGATACTTTACCTATCTTTTCTTTTATGGGTTGCTTATATGTAGGCTTCATGTCTTCTAGCAACAGTCACAGGCTTGACTAGAATTGCGGAAACTTGCAGATAGCAACGAACTCTTTGTCCTACGTTTATTTTTTTTGTACCTATTTACCACTAAGGGATTTATTTTCACAATTAATCCGTCCGACAGTCCTTCACAGTTAGATCTAAATTACTTACCTTTTCAGCTCAGTTCGACCTTCGACCAAAACAACACCACCGAGTCAGTTGTCCGAAGCATCCCCGAATTAACATATACAAACACACAAATTAAAACAACTCCACATTTTCAAAAATTAGTTTTTCGAAATTTGTTATACAGAATTTTTGAAAAGGAAAACATATTCGTTAACAAACCTTTTTTTTTTGTTCATACACATTTTTTTTTTGGTTTTACCAAAATTAAAAAAATTAAAATTAAATAAATTAAAAATTAAAATTAATTTAAGTGTTCAATAGTTTTTCAAAAAAAAGAAAATTATTCTTATTTAAAATAAGAACCATTACTTATCGTTTAAGTTTTTAATAAGTTAATAATTTTTTTTTGGTTGTTATAGTTCACAATCAGTTTGAACTTAACAATTTGATTACTTTGTTTTGTTTCCATTTGTCAATTTTTTTTTTGTGGAAGCTCTTTCAGCTTCCAAAAACATTTTGTTTAACAAACTTCAGCTGTTCTAAGTTTTTGTTGAACGTTATCTTTTTGATCCAGTTCCTTTTTTTTTATATTATTATTTCGTTCTACGATTTTCAAATTTAACGTTTCTGGAGATTGTGTATATTTCTTTTTGCATACATTTTTCAACTTATTTTTTTTGTTGTGAAGTTTTTTTTTTAACTTAATTGTTTTTTTTTTGAGTTCATTTGTTATTATAACATTTTAAGGGCCAGTTTCACAGTGAAGTAAGTGTCACTTAAGTGCCAAATATGGAAAACTAATTCTCAATTTCACAGTGTAAACTTATCGGAATAAGTGACACTTAAGTCTCCCATGTTGGCCACTTAAGTTCCACTTACTCAGGTAGTAAAACTGCGGCTTAAGTGCCAAAATGGGAAAATTAAGTGCCACTTATTTTGTTAAGTGTGCACTGTGAAACTAGCCCTAAAATGGACAATACAGAGAAAAACGGAAACGGCCAGAATACCAAAACAGGTGCCATTAAGAAGAAAGGAGTTAGATCGTCTAGTAGACTACATCCAAATGAGCAAGAAAGGTTGCTTCATAGCCTTAGTCCACGAGTACAACATTCCCCACCCCAATTAGGGAAGGGTAATACCAATAATAAACCGGCTTCTAGCACTGCGTCTTCTTCAAAGTCCAACAGTCAATTAAATGTTTTTCCATCTGTCGAAGGACATATATCTGTAAATCCTGCTCAAGTAGCAGCAAGTTTGGTTGATCAAGGTGCCAATCAAAATCCACTAGCAACCAATGATATAAACAACCTAAACATTAATCAGTTCCCTCGTGTCCAACACACACCACAACCAACAATCGTACAAAGCCAATTTCCTCTTCTAAATATTTCAATGGGTGCAGAACATTCGAACGGTTCAATAGATTCGATTACAGGTCCTTCCTATAGTAGCTTGAGTAATCTAGGCAAATCTTCGGTTATTCATGATAACAGTATCGAAACCATTCGTAATGAAGAAATAGCCTCGAACAATAAAGAAACCAATACGAATTTTAATGGTTCAGACGCTATACCCAGTGATATCAAAGCTTATGTTAATTTGGCTATTGTCAACGCGTTTTCATTATACGCCGAATCCATGAAATCTGATATTTCAGAAAGTATTAAAAAATCAATTAAAGATAATTTTGTTGATTTTCTAGGCGAGATCAATTCTGCAATTCGACCGCTAGTCACACGAGAGATTCCTAGTAAGACTCCGTCAAATACTTCATCCTTCAGAAGGCCTTTGCCACAAAGGCAACAAAAGCAACAAAATATTCAAAGTCATAGTCAATTTCAACAACAACCGCCTTTTGATAGTCACTTTCAACAGCAATCCATTCAGAGTCAAAATCAATTTCAACCACAGTCCGTTCAAAATCAATCTCAACAACAATTAGTTCAAAATCAAGTTCAACAACAATCCGCTCAAAGTTTTTTACAACCACATACAGTTCAGAATCAAGTTCAACAATCATTCGTTCAAAATCAAATTCAACCACAGTCCGCACAGAATTTGTTACAACAACCAACCGTTCAAAATCAAGTCCAACAACAATCAGTTCAAAATACTTTACAGCAACAAACTTTTCAGAATCAGTTAAAAACAGTCATACAACCATCAGTTCCTAGTTTTCAATCATACTCTTCCATTCCTTTAAGTAGCTTCCAACCTATCGTTAGCAACCCAATAGCCATTTCTTGAGTGCAGTAACTACAACAACAACCTATGCAGCCAACGGTCCAAAGCATTCATTATCAAGTTAATCCTCAACCTTCAGGAGAAGTCAATCCTAACTTTCGATCCGATTCTGGGACACACCAGCAAGATCATCTTTCTCAACCTCGACCCGATGGTAGTTCCCATCAAGAGCACCATCAGAGTCCCTCAAACCCTTATTTTGATACGAATTTCAATTCGAATAGAAATAATCGTTTTCCTGTAAAAGTCGATCGATGGGGGATATCTTTTAACGGTGATCCAGAGACCTTAACAGTGGAAGATTTCATATTTCGTGTGGAGAGTCTCCAAATTCAATATGAGTGCCCATGGTCAGAGATTCTCAAACAGTTCCATATCATGCTCTCAGGAACAGCCCGAGACTGGTATTGGCAACATCAGAGAACTCTTTATCGACCATTAGACTGGCCTATTTTGCGAGAGGCGTTACTACGTCAATTTAGAAACCTAAAATCAGATTATGAAATTTTGCGCGATATAACTGATCGCAAACAAGGCTCTTTTGAGTCTTGCGAAAACTTTTTCAATGCTATATCAAAGCTTAGATCGCAACTAAAAATTCATATACCGGAATTCGAACTAGTTAGGATGTTGAAGAGAAATCTCAACGAAAAAATCAACAAGCTAATTTACCCAATGGCAATTACTTCGTTAGATGAGCTCAGGTATGCTTGTAAAGAAGCGGAAAAAGCTTTCTCTGCTAAAGATCCTATTCATAGTACCGCGAGACAGTATAGGGCACCCCTTAAAATGTCGGCGAATGAAGTCTCCTACTACGGTGAAGATCCAATTGAAGTTGAAGATCATATTGCAGCGATGCAATATGTTAATAATAACCGGCCCAGACCAACAAACAAAGTTCTCAGTTGCTGGAACTCTAAAGTGAATGGTCATTTGTATTGGGAATGTCCATCTCCACAACAAAATATTTTCTGTTTCCGATGTGGAGAGGAAAATGTTATTTGTTCAAAATGTCCCAAATGTAAAGCGGAAAACAGGAAGAAGAGCGCGATTACGACGGGGGAATCGCGTTCGACACCAAACCCCGAAAATACGAACTTTTAATATCCACTGAAAATCAAACAAAGAAAGAACCGAAAATAACAATTTTGAAGAGAGATGAAGATTTATTAGATAGTAAGAAAAATGTTAATTTTAGATACGTAAAACCGTTACATATAAGAATCCAGGAGTATAACGATGCAAAAAAACGAATTTTTAACGGAACCGTAAGCCAAAAAATCGTTAAAGCTAGAAATAGATATAAAGCTAGAAAAGAATTAAAATCCAACTTATTATCTACCATTATTGACGTATCAGGTGATCCTAGACCTTATGCCAAGATAAAATTAGTTGAAAAAGATATGTTGGGCTTGCTCCATAGCGGCGCAAGTGTGAGTATCTTGGGCAAAGGTTGTAGAAGTGTTGTTAATGAACTTAACGTTCAAATTTTACCTTTTTCATCAAACGTCAAAACCGCTGATGGTAAAAATCAGTCCATTATTGGAAAAATCAAAGTAGATGTGAATTATAAAGACATGCATGAAAATATAACGTTTTACCTAGTCCCTAGTCTTGATCAGGAACTTTATCTCGGTGTCGATTTCTGGAGGGCATTCAAACTTGCACCTGGGATCGTCAGTGGGATCGAAATGCCGGATTTTGAGGTTTCTTCGGATACTCATCAACTGTCTTCAGAGCAACAAACGCGATTGGATGCGGTCAGGCGAAGGTTCCAGTATTATACCAAATACGGACTCGGAAAAACGAACCTTGTCGAGCATGTCATCGAAACCGGAGAAGCGGTTCCAGTGAAGCAGCGTCACTACCCTGTCTCTCCAGCGATACAAACCCTAATTTATGCCGAGATAGATCGAATGTTGAGCCTTGGTGTGATTGAGGAGAACGAAAGCCCGTGGAGTTCGCCAGTGGTCCTGATACAGAAACCTGGCAAAAACCGTCTGTGTCTCGATTCACGTAAGCTGAACTCCCTAACGAAAAAAAATGCTTATCCTCTCCCCAATCTCGAAGGGATCTTCAGTCGTCTTCGTGATACTATTTTTATAAGTAGTATCGATCTCAAAGACGCATTTTGGCAAATACCGTTGGAGGAGGAGAGTAGAGAAAAAACTGCTTTCACTATACCGGGACGGCCCTTGTACCATTTTACCGTCATGCCTTTTGGACTGTGTAATGCAGCCCAAAGGTTATGTCAGTTAATGGACAAGGTCATTCCCTCAAGGTTAAGGGATCGTGTCTTTGTGTACCTCGATGATCTGCTCGTCATCGCTCCGGATTTTGAGGCTCACATCGCTCTGCTGGACGAAGTTGCTGCGTGCCTCAATAAAGCTGGACTCACCATCAACGTAACGAAGTCAAAATTCTGCTTCAAGGAATTGAAGTACTTGGGCTTCATCGTTGGTGGTGGGAACATCAAGACAGATCCAGCCAAAGTTGAGGCAATCGAAAGTTTTCCGATCCCAAAAACGGCAAAACAGGTTCGCAGGCTGCTTGGTCTAGCAGGGTGGTACCGTGGGTTTATACGGGAATTTTCGACCCTGGCGGCTCCACTCACGGATACGTTGAAAAAGAGCAACACCAAATTTAAAATGACGGAAGAAGCTCTGGAGGCATTTGAGAGGTTGAAGAAGGCCTTAATAACCGCTCCGGTATTAACACATCCCGATTTCACAAGACGGTTCTACATCCAGTGTGATGCTTCTGATACAGGTGTGGGTGCGGTGCTCTTCCAGAAGAACGATGCTGAGGAAGAGTCCCCGATCTCATTTTTCTCCCAAAAACTGAATAAGTGCCAGAAGAATTATAGTGTCACTGAAAAAGAATGCCTTGCAGCAGTTTTAGCGATACAAAAATACCGACCCTATGTGGAAGGAATGCTTTTTACCGTTATAACGGATCATTCCAGTTTAAAATGGCTCATGAGTTTCAAAGACTTAAGCGGTAGACTCGCGAGGTGGAGTCTTCAGCTCCAAGCATTTTCGTTCGACATTGAACACAGGAAAGGAAGCTTAAATGTAGTTCCTGACACCTTGTCGAGAGTTTATATGGAAATAGATAGTTTAGACTTAGTTGACATATCGCCATTAATAGATCTTAATTCAAAAGAATTTGATTCAGAAGAATACGTGAGTCTGATTAATTCGGTAAAAGAAAACCCAGACCGTTTGCCAGATCTCAAAATTGTTGATAAATATTTATACAAGCGATCTTTTCTACAATATGAGGAGAATTTCAATACTGAACACTCATGGAGATTGTGGGTACCTTCAGGCCTTACCAATGAAATAATTTTGCGTGCCCATAATCCTCCACAAGTTGCTCACGGTGGAGTAGCGAAAACGCTTCAAAGAATTCGTCAGTACTTCTATTGGCCAAATATGACTATACAAATTCGTGAATATGTTACTAAATGTACCACTTGTATTGAATGCAAGCCAACTAATCAAGTCTTACGTCCACCTATGTCTAACGCGTACAACGTAGATCGTCCCTTCCAAAAATTGTATATTGACTTTTTAGGTCCATACCCTCGTTCAAAGTCTGGTAATAGTTTTGTATTCGTTGTCCTTGATCACATGTCAAAATTCGTTTTTCTTAAGTCCTTATGGAACGCAAATACTTCTAGCGTTATAAAATTTTTAAAAGAAAATATATTCGATATGTTTGGAGTGCCTGAGGTAATCCACTCCGACAATGGGAATCAATTCCTATCGAAAGAATTTCAAAATTGCATGCAAACTTTTGGTATACGTCATTTTAAAACAGCCTATTATTCTCCTCAGTCGAATGCGTCTGAAAGGGTCAATCGTACTCTCTTAGGAGCAATTCGATCATACCTCAAAGAAGACCAGCGAGATTGGGATGTTCATCTAAGCGACATAGCATGTGCCCTTAGAAGTGCAGTACATAGATCAACTGGGGTTTCACCATACTTCGTACTTTTTGGTTTGAATATGATGACCCATGGAAGTTGCTACGAGCTAGCTCTAAATCTAAATTCTGTTGAAGACGGTGAAATCTTAACTCTTTCAAGACATACTCGGCTGCAAAGTATGCGTGATAAAGTCAAAAACTGCATAGCCAAAGCCAATGAGAAAAGTGCTCTAAAGTACAACACCCGAACTAGAAACGTAAGATTTGTTCCGGGCCAGGAGGTATTTAGGAGAAATTTTGTACTGAGTGATAGCTCAAAATATTTCAGTGCCAAACTTTGCCCGAAATTCGTTAAATGTCGTGTCGTAAAAGCAGTTGGTAAAAATTTGTATGAACTGGAAAATTTATCAGGAAAAACCATTGGGATTTTCCATGCAAAAAATATTAAACAGTAACCTTTTTTTTTTTGGTATTCATGTTGAACAAAATCGTTAAACACCTATAAACCAACTTATCATGTGTATTTATTTATTTTTGGTATGTTATTATGTATATTATTAATATTTTAATTATGTATTCACATATCTATCTACCGTTTCAGTCATTTATATATTTAAACATTCATTAATTATTGAAACACTGAATTCCTTCTGAATCTGTGATATATTTTTTTTTGTAGGTATTCATTAAAACAATAAATTTGATTAGGTCTGTGATATTTTATTTATTTATTTCTTTATTCTAGATTAAGTTTTGCAATATTAGTTTAAGTTTAGTTTATTATAGCCAAATCTATTTATTTATTTATTCATTTAATTATTTATTATCTATTTATTTGTTCATTTATATATTTATTCAATTATTTATTTACTTATTTATTTATATGTTTATTTATTTATTCTATTTATTTATTTGCAAATTTATTTATTTATCTGTTAATCTATTTATTTACTCCTTAAATTATTTATTTGTTCGTTAAATTATTATTTATATGTTGATTTAAATTATTTACTTGTTTATTTGTTCACATGATTATCAATTCCTTAAATTTATTGTTATTACGTTAATTTTTTTTTGTATTTACCTTCTTATCTGTAAATTTATTTATTTATTTGTTCATACAATGCCTTTATTTATTCCATTACTTTTTATATCTGTTAATTTATTTAATTTTTCGTTTAATTTATTTATTTATTTGTCAAATTACTTATCATGCATGATAAATTTGAATATAGGTTGATAGGTAATCCTTATTTTTGTTCTTATATGATAATTTATTAATCTTATTAATCTACTCGCCGATTATCTTTGAAGTATTTGTATTATTTAAATCTATTGTACATTTTGTTTAACTTATTCATTGTTGTAAGGCTTAATAGTTTGTCTCTTGCTAGGATTATAGTACCCTTGAACCATGATTCAGCTAGGACAAACAATAATTTCTTACCTGTACCTATGTGTTGAGCATTGGAAATCCTATGGTTGAACTTACTTAAACGCTAATAGTAAAATGTACTGCACAAATTAATATTTCATTCCATATAGTTTTTTTTTAGTACCTAATCATGGTTACCGGACTGTCAATTACTATTATTTTTTTTTAAGCCACGTAAGGAGCACACTTGAATGCTCACTGCCCGGCTTAAAGAGGGTTCTTCCCCACGTCGCCGCATCATCAAAGGAAAATTCAACAAAGTCAAAAAGAATAAAGAAAAAAAAAAAACAAAACAACCCTTATTTCATTTTCATGAATTGCCTGTCATATTCTCACCATGCTTACATAAATTTTATAACTACACACTGTACTACGCTCTTCATTTATATCATAACACTTTATTTAAAAATATTTTCATTCCTTGTAATCCTTTTTGTTATTTAGACACAAATTTATCTCATTGTCTTATAACTACGTTGATTTATATGTGCCTACGGCTACGTCAATTCATCCCAGACTGCAATATGTGTACATACGTTTGTATGTACGAACCTACGCCACATATTTGCTTTAAGAGACGATTTGTTCCATGATTCGGTGTCCTTTTTCTGTCCTCGCTGTCGATAGGTTCTCCCCCGTGTCCAGAAATTTGTTGTGACACCAGTGTGCGCAATCTGAAAAGAAGAAAAATGATCAGCATTAAGACAATTCGATTTCCTTAGAGGCAGGTCAGTTTTCCGGTCGGTTACTCACGGTTGTTGTAGAGAAGGTAATAAACTTCGATGCCAGTTGATTTGTTGTTTCCATCGTAGGCTGGAAAATATAAAAAAAAAAACCTTACGGATTAAATTTTCTGGAACTAAAAGTACAATGCAAAACTATTTACTTGTCTGGCGTGCTCTTAATGTTGACTTTTGGGGTTGATCTTGCTGCGGAGGAAAAATAAATGTTTTTATCAAGTTAATCCAAATAATTAATAAAATGAATCATTTAGAGGGAAAAGTTGTTGGAATCTGTAAATAAATAAGGCCAAATTTTAGAACGTACCTTTCTCTGATTTTTTTTTTTGAAATTTGATACTTTGACAGATGTTCTGTTTTTGTTGCTTTTATTTTTTTTTTGAGTCTCGAAATAAAATGGCGACAGGGCAAAATAAAATGAAGCGAAAGATGAAAACTAATATTTGGTAGCACTCCTTTTAGGTGAAGTCTGCACGGGAAATCCTATTTTGAAAAAAAAATATCAAAAGGTTAGAGAGAGATGAGATCATAAGTTTCTGCAAAAGTTTCAGTTGGTCGAATTTCGGCGAATTCAACCAACAGAAATGAAATTAAGTATGCAATTTAGAATCAGATGAACTGAAACCGCCGAACTGAAAAGAAGTGTCTCAATAAATCGCCAGCAAGTAGTGGGAAACACATTTTTTTTTTACACCGGTAAAGTTATAAATTCGGTTTAGTTAATTTTTCCTTGTTTGTTGGTAATACAATTTTATACAATCACAACTTACCAACGTGTTAAGAAAAAAGGATACAAAGAAAATCCACCGTTAGCCTATAGCGGCGTCACTTATCCGCTATTTTCTCATAACGGCACCGTGTAGTGGCACCATCTACATATGTATGTATATATATATATACCGTTTAGCGGCACAGTTATATAAAAAGTTCGGCGTGCGAATTTCAAGTTTCAATAATAAGGGAATCATTTTACTTACAATTCACTGGATTGGGATATCAGCCAAACTACGACACCTCATAGGAACCAGTAAATCGATACCTACATACTTATTGCCCTGCTGTGTAAGCGGTGGCCCGCAAAACCTTCAACAGTTGGAATTTCCTAGTCGTTTCTTATCAACTAGTGGGGTCCAATCAAATTTCAAGAAACTGTGCTCCAATCAAGAAACTGTACTACAATCAAGAAACTGTACTACAATCAAGTAAATAAACTACAATCAAGTAAATAAACTACAATCAAGTAAATAAACTAAAATCAAGTAAATAAACTACAATCAAGATTTAAACTTCTACTTACTACAATCAAGTCTCAACAACAAACGAATTTCAACAAAAAGTATATTCAACAATTTTGTTTAATTTGTTTTCATAAATATTGGTGCAGTTAACTGAGTTTAATTATAAACTTTATTTTGTCGTTCAGTAAATTTTCGTCCTTTTTGATAACATCGATTATTTTTGTGTAAAAGTGTTTAGGAATTTTGAATTCACTTATTTATTTCGGTGGATTAATTGGGTTTCCATTTTGGTAGAAATTTTCTTGTTTTTTTTTGTGTCAGAGGTACTCTACCCCAGTTAAGCGCTTAATACAGGCAGGGCCATCTGAAAAGGTGCACAAAGGTGCCAAATAAACTTATTATCTAAATTTTTTGTGTGAGGTTTGAGAGTTACATAAAGTGGAAGCTGGGTAAATCCCTATGTATAAAAAAAAAAAAAACAAAGTAATAATATTTAAAATTCAATTCCTGAATACTTACCTATTCTTTTTCTTTTAGTCTTGTTTTGTTTTTTTTGGATTTAATTGTTCAAAAAATTCATAAATTTTTGATGATTAAAGTAATTTATAATTGGTAATGATTTGTTGTTTAGTGTTACCATCCTTAATTTTTTTTTGTAATGGTAAAAAAATAAAACATTTTTTTTTCTTAAATAAAATTTGAAAGTTGCACCGATATGGATAAAAATTTTTCTTTTATTCAAGCATACAGCTTGACCATGGCTTGGTAAATTTAATTTTCAGGGGATGCGGAGGACAATGTAAGTAATTCGGTGGATACCTATAATGTGAACTGAGCTGGACATTTGGTGAGAAAATTTTGGGGAAGCTATAATGTTTTGACCTACTAGCTTCCATGGTAGGGTGGGTTTTGGGTCAAGCTGAAACAACACCGTCAGCGCCCCCTAGTGGTAATGTCCGTCTGTTTTTTTTTATTCATTTATCTCGATCTTCAATTGATTTAAATTATTTTTTTTTGGAATGGCATGATGTATGTTAACGTGGGAAATTAGAGTTGAGTGGCGTGGACAAAGTCCCCACACATTTCCGGCGAGCTCAAGCCGAGCGAACGCTAGCATGCCACACGTCCGTTACGCTCAACGAAAACTTTTTTTTTTAAATTCAAATTCTTAATCCTAATCTTGCTACAAAATCACTACCCAATCGTTTACTCTGTGCACTGGGGGGGGGGGAGAATGTTGGAAGCTGCACATTCACCTACGTCATCAACCCACCCTGAATTCGGCCGCTGTGTGACGTATTCGGAGCACCTACTAATTTATACCAATCATACTTACTCTTTGACAATTACTAATGAAGGTTATATGAAGGGCATAATAAAAGGACTTACTGGAAATTTACAATTGAAAGTTATTAGATGTGTTTTTTATTTCGGAGATTTTGAGAGCGATTTTTAGAAGATAATTGAGTTTGAGTTACCCTTTTTATACAGCGAATAACAAACCCTATGGCCCTCTCGTAAGTCCCCTATTACAGGATGATTCTTTGCGTCTGACTCCTTTTTCGAATTTCTCTTCGAAAATCATCTTGTGAGTCGCACGCTATTACACGATGATAATCTGACACGGTGTTTCTCGATAATATGAAATAAAGATTTATAACAAAAAGTAATGGTGGATTTACATTCATCTTCATGCGGAATTCCCCAAAAAAAAATGATATAAAATTTACATTTGTTGAAAAGACGAACATGCAGAAATCTTCATGTATGCAGATTATAGGAAACTCGAGCGATGAAGATGAAGATTATAGTAAAGACGAACGTTTATCTTTATTATAGCATCTCCATCTGCATTTATATGTTTGTGAAAAAAAAAACAAAAAAACAAAGGTAACTAAAAATTTTAAGATAATAATATAATAATAAACAAATATATTTTTTACTTCCAGTTCTAGGAGAAGTTCTTGAAGGAGGAGGAGGCAAATGGCAACATGGATTCTTCAGCTTCACCGCAGTTGGAGCCACCAATGCCGGATCCGCTGGCTTAAATAATGTTTCAATGTTTTTCATTTCTCCAGTAGCCGATAGTTCTCTGGCATATTCAAATATTCTAGCTTAAAGGCTTAGTTCGACAAAACAAAACAAACAAAGTCTACATTCCTGATGATCTATTTCCGCATGCCTTTTATTTTCGAAATGCAAAATTGAAGCACTTAAGCATGTTTACTCTGAAAGGTTCGGCAAAGATTTTCGTTAGGTTTGTGAGAGTAAAATTGATTAAAACTAATTTAAATAAATTTTTATTTGCCATCTAGCCGTGTGTGGCGTTCTGTAGTCATCCGAGTTTGAAATTTGGAGATGCGGTGAACTTTATTGAAATGTGAGGTTCGAACCCCAATAATTCAATAATTTTCACACGTTCGATTGCATAAGGTTTATATTTGAGAATTATCTATATCTATGTCCCATTGATACGTCACTGAATTATCAACAGGCAAATAAACTAAAGAGCTCAAACCAAGTAATTGGTAATTCCTGAAAATTACACAAAAGCCCATCCAGCTGCACCACAGCTTTATATTGAACAAGCAGTAATATCCTTGTCGCCGCCAACGGCATCTAGAAGTCAGCAGAAGAATTTCAATGCAAATATTAAAACATGCACGAGACTAAAAAGGCTCATAAAAATGAGACTGAACGCTACCAGATATATTTGAATTGATTTCGCTCGTTACAATCCGCCCGACAAGACAAAGTTTTTTAGGGCTTGAATTAAAAATTATATTTCAACTTGAAAAATCTTTAATATAACTTAAAAAACACAACTTTGTATTTCATTTTCTTTCGCTTTCAGTTTTCTTTAATAAAATATAAAAGTTAAATTTGCTTAGTTTTTCATTTTTCGCTGAAAGAAACGTATTCGTTGGGTCACGTCCGTGACATTCTAAAAAACTTCTAGTTCACAAATTTGCATAAATAATTGTATCTGCAAAAGTAATTGTTTCTGCAAAATGGCAGATAATAATCAGAAGGCTATCCCAAAGAAAAATAGCCGAAAAAAGAAAGGTGAAAAAGCCACGAGTGAGAAAGCTACGTTCAGTTGCAAAATCAGAGGACAACCAGCAGATGGTACAATGAGACTCATGTGATTCTTGGTTTAACTTCACATGCGTGGAAGTGGATGAATCCATACAAGATCACGACTGGATGTGTGAGGACCATCACCCCTGAAAAAACTGCATCTGTGCATTCTCAGGCAAAATCTGTAGCCAATACCATGCGATCAAACCGCTCACGCCGCATTCAACTCCAACTACAACGGCTCGAGGAAGAAAGAGCATTGCAGGCGCAACGAAAGGCCCAGCAACTAAAGGAAGACAAGGAGTACATTGACGAGCGTTTTAAGCTATTTTTACAAAATGACTCAGATGAACAAGATCCTGATTTAAACGAAGAAATTCTTTGTGCAACCCAAACTCACGTTGACGATTCTCTTGAATCGCACCAATTTTCATGCGCAATCTCAACAAACAGTAAACTTTCAACAACGTCCATGTACTCCTCAGATACCAAGCCTAATGCCTTAAGTGGACCGAAGACACCCATCGAATGGAACAACATTCAAAAGTCGTTTCCGTTCAGATATCATCCAAGAATTGCGATAGAAGATACACGATTTCCAATGTTCGACTTGTTGCAGCTCTGAAACTGCCATCGCAATCAATATGCATGAAAAGCTTGGAGTCAATATATCCATATCTAAAAGGACTTCCGATTTCTTCTTACAGTGCATCTACGCCACAACTACTAATTAACCTTAATAACTGGCATCTGGGTACTCAGCTTCGATACAAAGAAGGTAGCAAAAACCAACCGATTGCATCGAAAACACGTCTGGGCTGGACGATTCACGGACTTTGCCAGCTTCAAGATAATAATACAGAAATACACACTCATCATAGTTTTCATCATTGCGAATGTACGCAACCATCAGATGATCACCTTCACGACATGATGAACAAATATTTCTCGCTCGACAGCCTTGGCATTACCGCAAACTCTTCAAAATCTTTGATCTCACCCGACGATCAACGTGTGTTTCAAATATTGGAATCTGAAACTATTCGTACTGATGATGACGACCGATATGAAACCTCTTTGCTCTAGAAATACGATCAAGTTCAACTGCCTGACAGCTTTCCCATCGCGTTTCGTCGTTTTTGATACCATCAGATTACCGAGTACTTGATAAAAGGCTACATTCGCACGCTTACCAAAAATGAGTTGGAAGAAAATCATCCTCGCATCTGGTACTTACCAATTTTTCCCGTCTTCAATCCGAAGAAACCTCAAAAAAATCGTTTGGGATGCCGCCGCCAAGGTGAGTGGTATTTCTTTAAATTCACTTCTTTTAAAAGGACCCGATCAGCTGACGTCATTGCTGGGTGTATTACATCGATTCAGGGAAAGGAGGATTGCAATCAGTGGGGATATTCGTGAATTGTATCACCAAGTCCGAATAAAATAAGAGGACCAACACTCTCAACGCTTCCTTTGGCAATTTGACGACAAGAGTGCAGATCCCGATGTTTACGTAACACAAGTTAAGACCTTTGGAGCTTCATGTTCTCCCAGCTGCGCACAATTTGTCAAAAATAAAAATTCCCTAACCTTTATCGATGAATACCCCAGAGCAGTAAAATGTATTTGGACAACCATTATGTAGACGACCTCTTAGATTGCGTGGACAGCGAAGCGGAGGCCATCCAACTTTGCAATGATGTAAAACGTATTCATCAGCACGGTGGATTAAAAATTGGAAAATGGATTTCCAACTCTTCAACAGTCATCAGCAACCTAGGAGAAGCATATGCCAAACAAAATCACAATCTCAACCAGGGATGAAAAATCGTATTTCAGCAATGTATCAAAAGTTAAAAAAAAAAGTGTATCAAATTGTAATTCTTGATTTTTGTTCAACAAATAAATGTTGTTTGAAGAATACCAAGATACAAAAAATAAGCATATTAGATTTACGTTTACAATTTATATGCACCATTAAACCGGGATTTAAGTAGATTTACACTTAAACTTCTTAAAATCTCAAAGATTTTCATACAAATTTATTTCGTTTTTAAAAAAGTCAAATCAACGTCAATTTGATCGTCAAACGATCGTCATTTTTGACGCTTATACTGCTATCGTCAAATATCCAATCTTCCTACTAGCTTAAAAATTCAATAAATTGACCAAAAAAGCCCGAAAATACATTTTTCAAAAATTGAAATTACAAAGAATTGGTCACAAATATAACAGCCCTATTCTGGCAAACCTCACTGATACCTCACAAGTCACAAAAACCTCACAAGGAAAGGTGAAATCGATTTTGTGAGGTTTTCGTACCCTCACAAATGTGAGCCTCACAAAAACTATCGAAATTGTGATCTCCTTTTGAGAACCTCACAACAACCTCACAAGAAATCAACCTCACAAAGGCTTGTGACTTGTGAGTTGTGAGCCCTCACAACGCCAGAATAGCCCTGTAAATCTACAATTAAAATCAGTTTTATCAATTCTCTTGAATTCGCATTTATCGTTTATTACGAATCGATCGATAATCAACACATACAATTATACATAGTGGAAACATGGAAACAAGAATACTGTTATGAATTACAATCAACATTATTAAATATTAAATTTGCTTATTATATTCTGTATAACAGTTTTAATTTAATTTACTTGTAACCTACCAAACATCAAATGTTATACCTTATAATACTGCTCTCTTATTTTTTGCTTTGAAATAACTGATGTTGCAGTTATTTGTTTTCTTAATCTGCCGTTGCTGCTGCTTGGAAATCAATAAAATAACCATCTCTCGTTCACTTTGACGATAACCAGCAAACCGAGTAGACCAAGCAGAAGCAACGGAGCAGCATCACAATCACAATTCTGTCTAAGTATATTATTTACACATTATACGATACACACAATAAATTATATATGCAATATACATGTTATAAAACATTTAATTGAATTTATTTAACAATTAATAAGTTTTTAACAACACAACTGTTTCTTAACAACAAATAACACACTACACAAAACTACAGTCCATATCGTATAAAACATTGGTCCATCGGAGCCCGGATTAATTTGATATCAGTGAAGTGCGCGTTCGATCAAATTGATTGAATAAAATTGTTGAGATAGCTAATAAATTCAGTTTTAAGCTCTCCAATTTATTATGCTATGTTTTTTTTGATGAAAACTTAATACATATAACGTATGAATCGTTTTGCATGTTGATAAATATATATAAAGTGAATTAGACAATTTTTACATATTTGTACGTATACATATGTATATACCCAAAACACGTGCCGTGAACCTTTGAGAATATTCTAAACTTAAAACATATCTTGCTTAAGCTTTTAAAGAAATTCGGTTTGCAAAAAATATTTAATTTTTTGAAACATGTTTGTTATTAATTAATATGAATTTGCACTTAGTTAAGGGAAAACGTGGCCGCGCAAAGGCTTCCCTGTCCATGCAATTGGTTTTCTCGTCAAATATCAATGATTCCACTTCGCTTTGTTCTCTGGAAATTCATTTCGCCAGGCTTACCGAAGCCTGGTCCTGGTCAGACCGAATGTATGAATTTGTTGCCGATCCTGACTTCGTTGACCCTGAGCCAGAGTACGAGGAATACGAAAGCAAATATCTGAAAGCCCATGCGGCAATAGCCAGCGCTCTTCGTGCAAAGACTCCTGTTTCCGAACCTCCGCCACCTCCAACTCTAAACATTGCTTCAATAAGTGAATCACTTTCAATGCAACAATCGCAATTTCTTATAAAACTTCGAAGCAGAAAAATCTTCGAAATCGGTTCAATTGCCAAAGCTCGTCGTGCCTACTTTTAATGGCGATTATAAGGAGTGGCCAGGGTTTATCGCTAACTGGAACTCAAAAGTTTCAATATTTGAAATCTTTTCTCGGTAAACAACCTGATGAGTTATTTAAAAATACTCCTTGCACAGAGAAGAATTATCTCGAAGCTTGGGACAAGTTAGAGGAACGCTACGATAAAGCCAACCTAATTGTTCAATCCTTTATTCAGACCTTCTTATCGTTACCGTCGCTTAAATCTCCTAGTACTGCGCTTCTTCGTAAAATATTCGATCAAGCTGATGAGGTGATACGCGGTCTTAATTCGTTAGAAGCTAAATCTGGAGATCCGTGGATAATATATATTTTGCTACAAAAACTAGATTATGAAACCAAACAAGAATGGGCTCATGAGGTAGGGTCTAGAACTGACTGCACAATTCAAGAGTTTCTAGATTTCTTACAAATTAGGTGTAATTGCCTTGAAGTTTGCGGCCCAGCATCGTCTGAAATTTCGGTTTCTAAAGGTACTTAGTACTCATAAAAGTGTTCGGTCACATATGGTGGAAACCAAAGTAGGTTGTCCCAAGTGTAAGGACAACCACCTTATTTCTTCGTGCAAATCCTTTTCTTCGCTATCTGTTGAAGCTCGCCGGGATTTTGCTAAAGAAAATAAGCGTTGTTTTAACTGCCTTCGCCCAGGACATCCATCGAACAGATGTCGATTATACTTATGCTGCAAGTTGTGCAACAAGCGGCATAATACTTTGGTTCACTCTACTGAAAACGTAGCTCCAACTGTTTCCAATGGTTCTTCACCATCTCATCATTTTTCGACTCTTCTTCCTACTGCTGTCGTCATTGTTCAGGATAAACAAGGAACCCCCCATAAAATTCGCTTGTTATTGGATACAGGATCGCTAGTCTCTTTCGTTACAGAGCAGGTCGTCCAACGTTTGGGGTTACTAAGGAAACCGTCGCGAATTCCTATAATGGGTGTTGTATCCACTTCTGCCGGTGTTACGAATGGGGTCGTTACTCTTAATTTAATCTTTCGTTTCGATTCTAATAATATTGAAGTTAACTGTTACGTCATCTCTAAACTAACTTCATTGCTTCCACCTGTTTCGCTCACGGTTTCAAATACTGAATCCTACCTGACGCTTGAATTAGCTGACCCTAGCTTCAATAAGCCAGGTCCTATTGATGTTTTGATAGGGGCAGACAGGGTGTTTGATATCATCAAGGTACCTTCAACTTCTCTGAAACCTGATCTTCGTAATAGCAGGCAGCATTCAACAACAAGATGCGTTCTGCAATCATGAAGTTAAGACTTTTTGTACACAGATTGATTTTTCGCAAGAGTTTGATCTGGAACGATTTTGGCGTTTAGAAGAGGTCGATTGTCAACCGATTCTCTCAGTTGAAGAAGAAAAAGCTGAGGAACATTTCGTTACAACCCATAAGCGTGCCACTGATGGACGTTACATAGTGGAGTTGCCGTTTAAATCGAATTATAGTTCCAAACTTTGCAACTCTTTTGGCATCGCTCTAAATCGTTTGCGTTCTATAGAGCGCAGATTTTTAGTTAATCCCGACTTGAAAATTCAATATACTCTTTTTCTGAATGAGTATCTCGCGTTAGGACATATGGAGGAAATACCACAGCATGAAGTTGTGACGCAATCTTCCAGATGTTATTATTTTCCACATCATGCCGTCATGAAAACTGATAGTTCTGCCAACAAATTAAGAGTGGTATTTGATGGTTCAGCCAAGCCTCATCATTCCGAAAAATCTTCTCTAAACGAGCTTTTCCTTGTTGGCCCTACTATTCAGCACGATATTTTCGCTATTTGCCTTCGAAGTCGTCGTCATGCCTTTGTAATATCCGCGGATATAGAGAAAATGTTTCGTCAGATTTTGGTTGCACCGAATCACACCGACTATCAGCGAATAATTTGGCGTTCTTCACCAGAGGAACCCTTGAAGCATTACAAGTTACTAACAGTAACATATGGTACATCATCGGTAAGAACATTAAAACAACTCGCACTTGATTACGCGAAAACCCATCCTAGAGCAGCAAATGTTATTCTGCATGACTTCTATGTTGATGACGTTTTCTCTGGTGCAGATTCGGTAGATGACGATGGAATCACGTTCGCTCTCCGCAAAATCCAGCTGATGTCGCGTCGAAATGTATTCCACCGTCACTTCTTTCATCAACAAATATTTGGTGGCACGGACCGTCATGGTTGAAAAACGAACCTACTGACTGGCCAATTCCAAGCTATAGCATAGAAGATATTCCAAGTGATGCTTTGGAACAACGAAAAAGTACTAAGGTTCAGGCACTCATGCAAGGATTTTGGAAGCGCTGGCACCAAGAGTACTTGCCGTCACTTCAAACTCGGCCAAAATGGCAAAAGTTGCAACGAAATCTAAAAATTGATGATGTCGTTTTGTTAAAGGAGCCTAATCTCCCTCCATCGAAGTGGATTCTTGGGCGGGTGACAGAAGTCCACCTTGGAAAGGACAACAAATGCCGAGTCGTCACCATCAAGACGAACAGTGGCAGTTACGTTCAACCAGTTGTGAAAAATAAAAACATTCTTGAAATTCTAGTTTTGAATTATTCCAATTGGTACAAGCTAGTTCGCGTTGTAGCATATATTTATCGCTTTTATCGAAATTCGCGTTTTAAGAACAATCGAAACTCGTTTTCTTATTTGTGTGCCCAAGAAATAAGTGAAGCCAAAACTCTCCTTATTAAAAGTGCTCAAGTTTCACTTTTCGGTTCTGAAATAAATGCCTTAACTAAAGGCAGAGAACTGCCGTCGAAAAATAAACTATTGACTCTCTATCCGTTTCTAGACAAATCAAACGTTCTTCGGGAAGGTGGACGTATATCATTTTCTGATTTATCTTATAATGAAAAACATCCAATAATTCATATCCAATATCTTCACGCTGGTGTAACTTTAATGATGGCATTATTAAAACAAAACTGTTATGTTTTTGGCTGCAGAAATCTGTTACGCAAAATTGTTTTCGGTTGTAATTATTGCTTTCGACAACGTCAAACTTCTACACATCAACTCATGGGCGATTTACCAGTAGAACGTGTTCGTTTTTCACGTCCTTTCAGTAAGGTCAGTATCGATTACGCAGGCCCCATAAGTCTTCGCCTAGCTCGCGGTAGAAATCCTAAATTTGTGAAGGCATACATCGCGTTATTCATATGCTTTGTCACTAAAGGAATTCACATTGAGTTGGTCAGTGACCTAACGACAGATGCGTTTCTGTTAGCTTTGGATCGTTTCGTGGCGCGTCGCGGTAAACCATCAGAAATATGGAGCGATATGGCAACTAATTTTCATGGAGCGAAGAGAAAACTTGGTGAACTATTTGACCTTCTTCTGAGTCAACAACGCAACAACATTATCATCGATCATCTTTCAAAGGACCAAATCGCATGGAAATTTATCCCACCTTCCGCACCTCACTTTGGAGGATTGTGGGAGGCTGACCTATGAAGAAATGTACACCTTGCTCACCAAAATTGAAAGTCTTCTAAACTCGCGCCCTATGTGGCAAACATCTGACTACGAACCCACTTCTCTGACTCCATCCCACTTTATGATTGGAGAATCTTATTCCTCAGTTCCTACACCTGATGTTTTCCTAAATGATGTATCGATTCGTAATAACTGGTCTCTCTTACAGGCACTCATGCAAGGATTTTGGAAGCGCTGGCACCAAGAGTACTTGACGTCACTTCAAACTCGGCCAAAATGGCAAAAGGTGCAACGAAATCTAAAAATTGATGATGTCGTTTTGTTGAAGGAGCCTAATCTCCCTCCATCGAAGTGGATTCTTGGGCGAGTGACAGAAGTCCACCTTGGAAAGGACAACAAATGCCGAGTCGTCACCGTCAAGACGAACAGTGGCAGTTACGATCGACCAGTTGTAAAACTTGCTCCCTTACCTTCTACTGAAAGACCGAAGTCTTCCAGGGGGGGCTGAATGTTATAAATTACAATCAACATTATTAAATATTAAATTTGCTTATTATATTCTGTATAACAGTTTTAATTTAATTTACTTGTAACCTACCAAACATCAAATGTTATACCTTATAATACTGCTCTCTTATTTTTTGCTTTGAAATAACTGATGTTGCAGTTATTTGTTTTCTTAATCTGCCGTTGCTGCTGCTTGGAAATCAATAAAATAACCATCTCTCGTTCACTTTGACGATAACCAGTAAACCGAGTAGACCAAGCAGAAGCAACGGAGCAGCATCACAATCACAATTCTGTCTAAGTATATTATTTACACATTATACGATACACACAATAAATTATATATACAATATACATGTTATAAAACATTTAATTGAATTTATTTAACAATTAATAAGTTTTTAACAGCACAACTGTTTCTTAACAACAAATAACACACTCCACAAAACTACAGTCCACATCGTATAAAACAAATACTTTGCGAACACAGCCACAGAAATAAATTGGAAATAAAACGCAACTGATATTATCGACTTTAGCAAACTGCGTTATAGAAAAAAAAACGACTTTACATATAAAAATCTAGTTTTTTAACTTACAGCTGACTTTTCTGTATGCGCGTTTGTTTATATTGCAATTGTATTTTTGACGCAAATGAAACGGTATTTGCATTTTGAAAAGTACTGTATAAGTAAATCTTGTTTATTTCTTTGCGTGTTTGAATCTTAACGAGTTTGACATTCGGGAAACATAGTAAACAATAAAAGGTAAAGTGGCGTAAGTCGATTTTAAGCATTTTTCAGGAAAAAACATTGTATCAGCAGATTTTTTACTGTCATTAAATTAGGCCGTTATAACAAAACTAAAAAGTGTTTTCCAGGTGACATGGAAACAGGACTATTGCTATATGTTAAAATAAATCAATTATTCCTATTACTCATTTTATCTGTATTGTAATGAACTAACACAAAATAGAAAAATTGTATCGAATTTTATAAAAGTGTATTTGTGTACTTTAGCCAAGTCGAATGTATCGAAAAAAGTACAATTGTATCGACTTTTGCAACCGTGATCTCAACATGGCACTTGAAGTTGAAGCAGATAAAGTCCTCGGTATGTGGTGGTGCACATCCTCAGACTGTTTTACTTACGTCGTTACCAGAAATGAAAACAATAAAAATATTCTCCAAGGATCTCGGAAACCAACTGCAATGAAGAGGGAAGTTCTACGCATTCTCATGACGATTTATGATCCTCTTGGATTGATTGCGCATTTTCTTGTTTTCCTCAAGATACTCCTGCAAGACATTTGGAGAAGCTCAATAGGCTGGGATGACCAAATAAATGAGGAACAATTCGATCGATGGCTTCAGTGGATCCGAATGCTAGATTGCATCGAAAAGCTTACTATTCCGAGATGCTATCTGACTGAAATCAAATTCGACAACGATGTTAAGACCGAGCTACATGTCTTTGTGGATGCCAGCAGCCATGCATTTGCATTTTGCAGCCGTTGCATATTTTTGATGCACTCAAGGAGACCATGTTGAATGCAAACTAGTGACTTCTAAAACAAGAGTAGCACCCATAAAGCTCATTTCAATTTCACGTCTTGAGCTAGAGGCAGCAAGACTTGGAGTCCGTTTGGCCAATACCATCGCTAAGGAACATTCCATCAACATTTCCAGAAAAGTGTTTTGGTCAGATTCCAAAATAGTGCTCAGTTGGATTCGGGCTGATCACCGCAACTATCGACAGTTTGTGGCTTAAGGGCCAGTTTCACAGTGCACATTTAAAAAAATAAGTGGCACTTAATTTTTACATTTTAGCACTTTAGCCGCAGTTTTACTACCTGAGTAAGTGGAACTTAAGTGGCAAACATGGGAGACTTAAGTTTCACTTATTCCGATAAGTTTACACTGTGATATTGGGAATTAGTTTTCCATTTTTGGCACTTAAGTGTCACTTACTTCACTGTGAAACTGGCCCTAAGTCACTGAAATTTTGGAATCATCTAAAGTAGAAGAATGGAAATATGTGCCAACTACACTAAACGTGGCAGAGGAAGGGAATAAGTGGCCGAAAATCGACCTTCCTTTGAAACCAGTGGACGATGTTATCTACTGAAGCTGACTGGCCAACAAATATTTCGGTTAGCCCTACCATTGAAGAAGAAATCAAACCTCATCCCTTCATAAACAAATTTGAATCCAGAATAGTGATAGACCCGGAACGTTTTTCGAAGTGGATGCGATTGCTAAGGAGTACGGCATTTATGTTTCGATTCATCTACAACAATCGACATAAAAAGAGAAAACTCCCAAGACGATCAGGCAAAATTCAAAAAGAAGAATACCAAAAGGCAGAAGCATATCTATGTCGCGAAGCTCAGCTCGATATCTATGCTAACGAGTTCTTGATGCTTTCAAAACAAAAACACCAGAGAATCGTGGACAAAAGTAGTCCCATCTATAAACTTTCTACATATCTAGACCGAAATGGAGTCCTTCGTTTATATGGACGAATTGATGCTGTTGCCGACGTGAGCCGCGATGTCAAGCGGCCTATAATGCTGCCAAGAGGACACCCTATTACTGATCATATAATCCAGCACACTCATGAACAGTTTCATCATTTGCATAACGAAACAATCGTAAATGAATTGCGACAGAAATTCTGGATTCCTCATATGAGAGTTGCTGTTAGAAAAACATTAAAAGAGTGCCAGCATTGTAAAATTCGACGTGCCTTTCCAAGACCACCAATGATGGGAAAACTTCCACCTGCCAGACTCGCAACATATCATTGACCTTTCTCGTATTCTGGCATAGACTATTTTGGGCCTATGAACGTGTCCATCGGAAGAAGAACGGAGAAGAGATGGGGTGTCCTAATCACCTCCATGACAAAACGCGCCGTACATATCGAAGTGGCTTCAAGTTTATCCACCGATTCGTGCATCTTGGCCATAAAACGTTTCATAGCTCGTCGCGGAATGCCAATTGAATTCCATAGCGACAATGGAACAAATTTTCACGGGGCCTAAAACGAACTCCAAAAAGTTTTCAACCGTCAGTATTACTAAGAAATTTTCATCACCAACAACGAAATGGATATTCAATCCACCATCATCACCACACATGGGAGGCACTTGGGAGCGGATGGTTCAAACCGTCAAGAAAGTCCTCAAAGAAATAGCTCCAATCCATAATCCATCGGACGAATTGCTCCACAGGATGCTGCTGGAAGTGGAGAAAGTTATTAATTGTCATCCACTCACATACCTGCCACTGGATACGGACGAAGATGAAGCCTTAACTCCCAACCACTTCCTGCTGGGTTCATCGGATGGACACAAACCAGATACCATTGTCACTGATGGCCGTGTCTTGAGGAAACATTGAATGACATTACAGCAGTTCGCGAACAGATTCTGGAAACGATGGTTGAAGGAAGAATATCTTCCTACAATCACTCGCAGACGAAAATGGTGGGCACCAGCAAAACCAATTGCAGTCGCAGACGTCGCGGTCGTCATTATTGTTGATGAGACAAATCCTAGAAACCTGTGGCCGCGTTCTAAAATGCAGCCAAGATAGTGATGGGCAAGTCAGAAAAGTGACAGTTCAGACTTAAGATGGGATTTATGTTCGACCAGCAGTAAAGATTGCCGTTCTCGAAATTCAAGATGGTAAGTCGATTCCAACCGTCTTACCAGGGGGGAGTGTCGCCGCCAACGACATCTAGAAGTCAGCAGAAGAATTTTAAAGCAAATATTAAAACATGAACGAGACTAAAAAGGCTCATAAAAATGAGACTGAACGCTACCAGATATATTTGAACTGATTTCGCTCGTTACAATCCGCCCGACAAGAAGTTTTTTAGCGCTTGAATTAAAAATTATATTTTAACTTGAAAAATCTTTAATATAACTTAAAAAACACAACTTTGGATTTCATTTTCTTTCGCTTTAAGTTTTCTTTAAGCTACGCGCAAACCGACGCGATGGCGGGGGCGATGGCGATAACAATGTGGATGCCGCACACGTAAATCAATGGAGGGGCACACATCGACGCGATATGTGGATTGCGTTCACGTTCCACTGCTGCGTTCAGTTACGCGACTTTTCTTGAACGCAGCAAGCACCATTTTTTAAATAAAATTTGAAAATGACTTCAAATACAGAAAGATTAATTGAAAAAATTTGGGAAAATTCAATTTTATATGATCTTTCAAATAAAGACTATAAAAATATAAAAAAGGGATAAGATATGGGATACCATCACCGAATCCCTGGGGGAAAAAGACGACATTCTAAAATAGGTGTAAAAATGATGCCTGTCCGCCCGGAGTTCCGCAAACATTGTGTGAAACTCGCCGTTTGTTTCACGGGCCAGGGGTCTATTTCACGGGCCAGGGGTCTATTTCACGGAACATACATCACATACATTGTATGAATGTAGGTACCTTAAAGTAGTCGCCAAATTTGGCTCATTGTTAATTTTGAATTTTTAGAAAAGCTATGCGTCAACTTAGAAAACGCATAATTAAAAAAAAAATTAAAATTTGAGCCCACTCATATGGGGCCTATTTTACGTCACATACATTCTGTAATGTATGAGATGTATGTTCTGTGAAATAGGCCCCAGGTTTATTTCATGGGCCCATATTCTGCTGCTGAAATAGGTGTTGGAATTAAAATATGCAATTTCTCTTTGTTTATTATGATTTTACCTTTCCGCTACTTCTTCCTCATCTATGAGCAAAGCTAAAAGCAGAGCCTCTTCCATTTTCTTTTAAAAGATTAGATATTTTTTTATTAAACATCAAAAATTAAACGTTTGACAACTTAGCCCGCTACACAATATATCGCGTTGACGTGAGCAGGTTTTTGACCGCATCTTTATCGCGCGATAAAAGTTATCGCGATCGCCACCGCCATCGTGTCGGTTTGAGCATAGTTTTAATAAAATATAAAAGTTAAATTTGCTTAGTTTTTCATTTTTCGCTGAAAGAAACGTATTCGTTGGGTCCACTGATCTCTATAATACACTGGATAGTGAATAGCCTTTAGTGTATAACAGTTTTTGTGAGGCAAGTTTTTTAAACACTATCCAGTGTATATAGAGATCAGTGGTTGGGCCACGTCCGTGACAATCCTATTTCAACGCTAATGTTTTTTTTGTAATCACCATCTAATTTTTCAGGACAAACAAATTTTTACGTTCAAATGCGGCGAAATCATTCGATTACCTCTCAAATGAAAAATTGATCGAGTACCTATATCTTACCTCTGAACTTGCATCGAAAATTGTACCTCGTGAAATAAGCCCTAGTGTGACAATGGTCGCGTTCGGGGATCAATCCAAAGCTATCCGGATAGGTTTGTGTTGTTGTAATCCCTTGTGACAAAACAGCTGATGCAACAACAACCCAACGTATCTGAACATTTTTGGATAGGTGGATAGCCTATCTGATAGTTTACCGAACGCAAGGAATGTCTACCCTTACTGAAGTGCTTCAAGTCAAAGATTAGGTGCACAATATCTCTCCTTGTGATGGGGAATCAGATGATAAACACAAGTGCAATCACAAATCTTCAGCCACCTAAACGAGAAGAAGTTCTCAAGAAGGCGAAATATGAATACGGAGGCGTCGATATTGATTTATTTATGAAGAAACTTGCACAGGATGGAATTACAAAATCAAAACAGAACGCAGTGGAGGTGTATGAATAATTTATTTCAATCATAATCCATTATAAATTAACTTAACGTTACACTGAAAGTATAAAAATGTATTGACGTCATCGGCATTTTTAAGTTTTAACTTTGAAGAAGGGGAATAAAAATCGTAAACTTTAAACAAAATAAAACCTAATATCGGACAATATTTGATCAAAGACTTGAACTTTTAAACTTAGACCTATTGAAAGGGAAAGCGATGTTTTTAAAGGTGAACTGAACATTTACTTGGAACTTCATAAATTATTTAAAGACTGAACCTGAAAGGAAGTCTACATCTAACATAACAATTCACAATTCGAATCCTAGTAATAATTCTTTTCAATTTTCAAACAAAGCAAACTGTTCTTTTTCATTCAACCCTCTCGCTTGTTCACCGAGGGAAGTATCGCCCCACTTCGTTGCTAAAGTTCCTCATAAGTCAAGAGTGACGATGGTCCTTTTTTTCATTATAAAATATTTCAGTTTTCTATTTGTTTTTGTTTTGGATAGAATTTCAAAATAGTTTTTACCATGCCTGTTATTTTCATATCCTTAAATGCTATGAAAATTCAAATGTTTTGTTTAGACTTTTTATTAGCATTTTGTCATTTTGTTGGAGAGTAGATATTCCAACAATTCTTATTCAAAATGAAATATTTTCTCTCACGCAAAAGTTTCTGCGGTTGTCGTTTTTGGCTCTTGAAATCATATTTAACACTTAACAGATTTGTCTTTGCTTTGTGTGAGTAAAGAGTTGAAAGTTGTAGAGCCATCGTATTATTTTTTTTCATCTTTTTTTTATGAACAATATTAAAAACATATGTTATTGAAAACGAGACACTACATGATGATGGTACCAGTTTTTCAAATTGTTAATGAGTCTTTTAATAATTTTTTGTTTTAATTATAAGAATAATTTAAATTTGTATATAAAAAACAAACAGCTAGGTGCTATGTTTAATAGAAATGGAATAATTTGTTCAAAAAGCTAAATTTTGAAAATTTTGTTTTAAAATTAAAAACAAATTTGTTTGTGAAAATGTTGGTATACAAAACTTTTAAATTATTTTACCTATTAATAAATCGAAATGGTAGCGTTTATGAAAAAAAATATCTGTATTAAAAAAAAAAGTGGTGGGCACGTTTTTGTTAAAAATAATATTTTCCTTAATTATTGCTTAAATTATTTCTACGGCAGGTACCACTATTTTGGTCCTAAAAAACAATGAAAAAAATTTGTTTAGGGAATGCCCCAAAAAAGCTAGGTACCAAGTTTAAAGAAAATCGATCCATCCGTTTAGTCACTCACTTTTTTCAACTCCGCTACCATCGTAATGTTATAACTTTGATCAAAATATCAAGTTCGATTTTTTATGAATCCATAATTTGCCATATATGTATGTAGTACTTAGGTATATATCGCAAGTAAAAAATAATGCCAGGCCATTCATATAAGATAGAAAAGAAAATGCAAAATTTATGAAATTATAACCATCAAAACGTATGTTCAAAGACGACGCTAGTGGTCTTTTTATTAATCAACATACAAAATTGTTTGAAATTACATAGAAACATTTATTGTCGTACACACAAATCTTTTGTTTACTCAAATCATATTCCGAACGAACGAATGTGAGCAGATTTAATCCTGAAGTTAGAGAACCTGACTGCTACGCCATTCACCTATGCTTTCCAGTTGCGTTGAGTTTTTGTTGCATCAACTGTTTTTTCAGAAGGGATTACAGCAAACCAAACCTATCTTTGGATAATTCTTCGTTCGTAACCAATGGTTATCTTAATGGGGCTTAGCCAAGTGGATTCACAACAGATAGATTGGCCAACCTCAGGGTCCTTGGTTGATTAATCGTCGCACCGATCCATTCCTCATATGAACCATGTTCGGATAGCGACTGTCTTCAATCATTTTCCCAATCCAACAGCGTGGATACGTGAATGAATGCCTTCTACTTAATTCCTTTAATAAAAAAAAAATACGAACATAAGGATCATTTTCGTTATTTTAACTAATGTTGAATTGAGTGAAAGATACAAACCATATATGGACTGCTAGTTGCCAATCTCAGGATGGTTCCATTTTAGCCTCGGCGACACTAGCCCTCCTCACTGCAACTAGCGGAAAAAAATGAAACCTCTCAGTGTTGGTTTGGGGGTTGGATATTCAAAATGAAACAATTCACCAAAAATAATACAATTGGCCCCGTTCGAATGATAGGCCGATAAGGTATATAAGATCGTTTTGCATCGAACGAAAACCGGATTTGATAGATTTGTCTGGTATTTATATTTATATTTGTTTTGTATTTTATATATATTTTATATTTTATTTTGTTCGGTAAAAATCGAAATCCATATAAAAATAACCACAAACTAGAAGATCCAAAGCGAATCTGTCGCAGCGAGGACAAGAAAAATAATAATGTGTTTTTTTCATTGACAACAACGTGTTGTTATTAGCCGTTCGAGTAAAATTTAAAAGCAATCCGGTTGTTGTAATCCTATAAGAAAAAAAAGCTGATAAACAAACCAGCTGTTTCCCAAAATAAATCTGAAAGGTATCTTTAAATTTTTCGGATTTTTGAGAAAAAAAACAGCTAACATCTGATATACGTGTCAGCTGATTTTCAGCGTCTAGTCACTCACACTTTAGCAATGGCTAAAAGAACGCGCGGGATTTCTAGTTTGTGGTTTTGTTTTAACATAGGTTTTGATTTTTACCGAACAAAATAAAATATATATAAAATACAAAACAAATAAATACCAGACAAAACTATCCAATGCGGTTTTGGTCGTTTGAAAACATATCCGATGCAAAAAATGTTAATTCCTTTCAACCAAAGAATCTATTTTTTTTTTTTCTAAAAAGAATCGAATTTTTTCTGTCGTTGAAAAAAATACAAAAAGAATCGATTTTTTTGTGATTGTGTGTGTGGCCCTTGACAGCAGCAATTTTTAAGTAAAACGTCAAAAAAATATTCAATATGGAAATTAATTATTATAATTAATTGAAAAACAAAGCATAAATATTTAATATAAAATTCACCGAAAATTCGTTGCAACCAAAAACACAATTTGTTTTCTTAAAACACCTCGACATTCAATTTTACATTTTAGAAATGTCAAATCTTGCTAGTGTGTGCAAATCGGTATAAAATCTTTCTTGAATCTTGTTAAATTAGCAAGATTCAAAAACAAAAAGCAAGATTTGTTTTGAAAAAAAAATTCTAATTGTTCAGAAAAAAAAATCGATTCTTTTGTTGAAAGGAATTTCACATTAGATACCCTATCGGCGTTCGAAACGCGGCCAATTTTATTATTTTTTGTGAATTTGAATTGTTTCATTTTGAATATCCAACCTCCAAACCAACACCAAAAAAATAAGAGGCAAAATACCGTAGATGTCGCGCATTTCTATGCAGGAAATTTAAAAATGTAAGGTTTGATTTATCGCTAAATACGACTTTTTGAAATTTTAAAAACAGATGTCGCGAGCTTCAGCGTCTTTCACTAATTCAAACTAGCAGGAAAACGCCATTAAAATCCTGAAAGTGACAGGTTGACGTTAAAGCAGTGCAAATTACCACGCCACCTAAATGCTTAAAGACCTTATTGAATTCTAATAGTTTTGTTTTGGAAATATAAAATAAAGAGCATCTGGCTATATTAAAATGCTATATTAAAAAACACAAGTTCTTCTAATTCTTCTCGAAAAATAGTTACAATTATTCAATATTATTGGCATATTGCTCAAAACTACGAGTTTTGGAATTATAAATGTCATACCTGCACGAGTACGTAGTAGGTACGTACAATATATAATAATAAAAGAAGATGTATATAAAATAAAAATTTTTTTTTTGGTTGATAAACGGAATTTTGTCAATTCAAGTTACAAAGCAGACCTTATTATGTTGTTTAAGTAGTTTTTGTGTTAAGCATCAGAGGTATTGCACATGAGCGCGTTATGTCTTTTTTGTTTCATGGCTGGCTTCCCCGGTAGGCATATCCACCATGTAGCGAAGATTAAAATTTGTACGACCATCCATTTAAATTAAATTTTTTGCTAATTTAAATTTATTAAAAGCAAAACCTATTTTTCAGAAAGATTAAGATTCTGTATTGCGTCGCGACCCTGTTGCTCCGATTCCATATGCACGAACGCATAATTCTTCACAACATCGTATTCGTCAACGCACGTTATCGTATTTCTCGAACAGTGGACGCAGCTCGCCAGCTTGAGTCTTCTTGTCGAAATTCCCATGAACAACTTGAATGCACCAGCGCCTGGCATTTTTGTCGTCCGAATCAGACTCAGGCGTGTGGCTGGTTGGATTGATTTTGTTTATCGAAATTTCTTGAAGCCTAGGTGAGGTTAATGAATTCACGCGGGGACGTTGCGCGGCTGCCGAATCCTAGAGAGCTAATAAGGAAGGAGATAAGAGCCCGAAGGAGTAAACTTAAAGCACATAAACACTATGCGGTAGCCAATACGACGAGGACAGAGCAACGTGTTCCGGTAGCGCTAGCTCTTGAAATCGAATATCCAGTTTCTTAAATTGATTTGTTTTTCTTTTTGTTACGTAACTTTGAGCAAAAAATATTAAGTATTTTATTTAGAAAATTTTCGCGGACAAGCTAAAAAGTTGTGTTGTACTGCAACACAATACACAAATAAATTTTGAGGTTATGAGATAAATTTGTCATTTATGTTTTGTTATACTGTTATATTGTAGAACAGTTTAAAAATGTAAATGATCACGTTCGGGGATCAATCCAAAGCTATCCGGATAGGTTTGTGTTGTTGTAATCCCGTGTGAAAAACAGCTGATGGAACAACAACCCAACGTATCTGAAAATTTTTGGATGCGTGGATAGCCTATCTGATTGTTTACCGAACGCAAGGAATGTACCTTACCACTGTTCTAAAATTCTTCAAAAGGAGTCAAGTTTTTTGTATGGGTACACTATCCAGTATATTATAGAGATCAATGGTTGAGATCTTGTGGGTTATCGAACAGCCATTTTTAATTTTTTGACACTTTCAACTTTGACAACCTGCGCAATATATTACCTTGGATTTGTGTACTGTGAACAAACTGGCCCTTGATGGATGTAGAAAATGTAGTGTAGTTAATTCGGCCAACCCTATGACCCTGTTTAGATTGGGAAGATTGAGTCCGGACTGGTGAGTGTCATCGTTTTTACATTTGAAACTTTCAGGCGCCTCAAAATACATTGAAACAACAACAATTTCAACATTTTACACATTGAAACAACAACAAAGTAGACTCATGAGTCCGGTTTTTATGTTTTCTTCTTGACTCACGAGATTCATCACCCCACACTTCTCTTGTCTACGAACTGCCGTGATACCGGCCTCAATCTTCCCAATCTAAACAGCGTCTATGGTAATTTATTATTTATTTTGTATTGAATTTTTTTATTTAAATAGTTTCAAAAAAGTACTAACAACCTTTGCGCTTGTAAGAACACATACATGTCACTTTCACTAATTCAAACTAGTAGGAAAACGCCATTAAAATCCTGACAGTGACAGGTTGACGTAAAAGCAGTGCAAATTTCCACGCCACCTTAATGCTTAAAGACCTTATTAAATTCTAATAGTTTTGTTTTGGAAACAAAATAAAGAGGATTCATTTCTAGAGGAAAAAAAAAATACCGTGAAATTTTCGTGCTATATTAAAAAACACAAGTTCTTCTATTTCTTCCCAAAACTAGTTACAATTATTCAATATTATTGGCATATCGGCCAAAACTACGAGTTTTTGGAAATATAAATTGTCATACCTACACGAGTACGTAGTACGTTCAATATATAATAATAAAAGAAGATGTATATAAAATTTAAATTTTTGTTTGGGTTGATAAACGGAATTTTGACAATTCAAGTTACCAAGCAGACCTTATTATTTTATTTAAGTAGTTTTTGTCTTAAGCATTAGAGGTATTGCACACGAGCGCGTTATGCCATTTTTGTTTCATGGCTGGCTTCCCCGGTAGGCATATCCACCATGTAGCAAAGATTAAAATTTATACGACCATCCATATAAATTAAATTTTTTGCTAATTTAAATTTATTAAACGCAAAACCTATTTTTCTGAAACTCTGTTGAAATTTGTTCTTCTTACAACAATAACACTTTAAATATACAAACCATCTCGTAAAGAATCGGAAACATTTAAACTAAGGAAATCAACGTTCTGTCTGCCTGGTGCGGAAGATGCAATTCCTACTCCAAGCGCTACCAATAAAATACCAATTGGAGGAGCCATCACCTCTTGATGGCCTGTTGATGTTGTACCTGCTTTTACGATGATCAAAAAGTTTTGACGTATGACTGTAATTAGATAAAGTGTTTTGAGTTTTACTTGGTGATCCGAAACGTTTTTAAACTTATTTATTTATAATTTTACTGGATAATTACAAAATTAAAAGCTAAATATACAGGGTGTCCCGAAATCACCGCCTCAGAAGAAAACCATGAGTTCCTGAGGTCATTTCAAGTCGAAAAATTTATGAGGTAATTTTCTCGTTTTCGCTTCCTTTTCGACTTATAACGGTTTTAATGATTTGTTTTCTTTTTTCCTTTGACTGGCTCTAACTTTGCCAAACTACAACCGATTTTTGAAAAAAATTTTGTTTAAACAAAAACAGTTAGAAATTTTTATTTGCCATACAACTTTTGTCTGTGTGGATAACGGTTTTCCCGCAATTTATTCAAACACTTTTTTTAAGAATTTTAAGGTTGTTTTTTTGACTTCGATATGATTTTTTTCTAAAAAACACGTTATTAAGTATAATTTTTTTCTTTTTATTATGAAAGTCCAATATGTGTTCTTAAAAATACTTAACATTTTTGACCTAAAAACACATTTTAAATTATTAAAAAAATAAAAAAGAAAAAAATAAAGGAACATCAAGAAAATATGAATATTTGAATAAAAACAAATTAAAATGAATAAAAAACTTTTAACGGTCTTACTCTTACTTTATCCTTTCTAACATTCAAAACTCAACACTCACCGTAGTTTTCATAAAATATTCATACTTTCTTGATTTTCCTTTATTTTTCGTCTTCTATTTTTTAATAATTTTAAATGTATTTTTAAGTACAAAAATGTTAAGTATTTTTAAGAACACATATTGGACTATCATAATAAAAAGAAAAAAGTTATACTTAATAACGTGTTTTTTAGAAAAAAATCATATCGAAGTCAAAAAAACAACCTTAACATTCTTAAAAAAAGTGTTTGATAATAAATTGCGGGAAAACCGTTGTCCACACAGAAAAAAGTTGTATGGCAGATAAAAATTTCTAACTGTTTTTGTTTAAATAATAAATTGCGGGAAAACCGTTATCCACACAGAAAAATAATTGTATGGCAGATAAAAATTTCTAACTGTTTTTGTTTGAATACAAAATAAAAAATTTCAAAAATCGGTTGTAGTTTGGCAAAGTTAGAGCCAGCCAAAGGAAAAAAGAAAACAAATCATTAAAACCGTTTTAAGTCGAAAACGAAGCGAAAACGAGAAAATTACCTCATAAGTTTTTCGACTTGAAATGACCTCAGAAACTCATGGTTTTCTTCTGAGGCGGTGATTTCGGGACACCCTGTATAAATGTTTTGATACTATAATTCTAACCTATTTTAAACATTTAACAAATTTTAATTGTTACGGTCTTTTTACGGTTGTCAGATATCAATTAATTGATAAATAAAGAAATTGATATACATTTTGGTTTTATGGTTTTCAATTGATAAATTTAAATATTGTGTACATTAAACAATGGTGTGGATTTTGTTATCTTAATGCGTTTTTTTCAAAAGTATAGTTCAAATTTATTATAGTTAAAATTAAATTTTGTTTCTTTTTTATATTTTAATAAAATTATAATAAAAAGAATAAATATGCCATTAATCAATTTCGTTTCTAATAATACAGCAAAAAGCATTCAATAAACTGTTTCTAACAAGCCAATAACTGTCCCACACCCAATAACCACCAAAACCTTACTTTTTTTTTAAATTTTATTTCCCCATACATTTAAACACGAAAACAATATAGATTATTTTAATTTGAGGTTTTTAAAAATCAACTCACCAAATTTATTAAATATGTTCAAAACAGCACGCACTTTAGGAAATCCATAAATTATACTTTATTTTGAAGTATGAAGTAGCAATAGTTTAAAAGAAATACAGTTGTTACCATTATTTATTAGATACATACATACATTTAACTGAAAATGTTTCCTCAGAAAAACGGGTACACACTTGTACATAATTATCGATTTATCCAGGAAAACTAAAATTCAAATTTATGTATGTATGTTTTAGGTCTATGGCAAGAAATTATTTATTAGGTACCTACTTATATTATTACCTCTTGTTATTTGTATATTTTACTGTCGATAAATATTAATTTAATCGTATATGAAATACATTTTGTTTTTGCAACGCAGATATTTATATTAATGCCTTTTCACAATTCGAAATTCTTCATTCCTTTTTTCTTATAGGGATGTTATAGAACTTTACAAATTTGTGAACGACAAAAAGACAGCCATTAATTTCTTCAAACTGACAGTTGTGATGTAAAATCGAAAAACGAACATAATGGGGGATTTACATTCATCTTCATCTGCAAATATCAAGAAAACTAGAGCAGGATCAACCATAAAAGAGCACATGTAACCTGGATCACACGATTCCTTTTTTGTCGTTTCTTCTTACTTGTTTTTAACAGATTGGGAGAGAAGTGTAGATTTCTACACCAAAATAACTAAAGCAAGAATGAAAATTTCGAGATTTTTACCGGATGAACATTTACGTTTATAAAACGAGTTGACGAGTCGTTTTACTATCACCCTTAGCATGTAAGTCGTTTTAGTAAAACGCCAGTTAAACGGCAAGGCTCTAGAAACGGCAATTGGAGTTTTAGGCCCAGTTTCACACTCGATTAAGTGTCACTTTAGTGCCAAATATGGAAACCTATTGCACAATTTCACAGTGTAAACTTATCGGATAAGTGACACTTAATTCACCCATGTTGGCCTCTTAAGTTCCACTAGGACGGTAATACTGCGGCTAAAGTTCCAAAATGGGAAAATTAATTGCCACTTATTTTGTTAAGTGTTCATTGTGAAACTGTCCCTAAGTAAAACGGCTACTGCATTAATAACTTATTATATATGGACTGCCAAGATCCAACACGATGGTTCAACCTTAGAGGATATACTTTTTTTGTTTTGTTTATTTATTCAATCTTTAAGTATATACAATACTTTATAAGAGGGTTCTATAGATACAAATTATTTACTTTGTTTAAAACTTCCACTTATTTATTTCGTAAATAAAACACTTTACTTTCTTACAACCAAAAAATTTATTATTCAACACTCAAATATACCGAAACTAATTTCCGAAATACAATTAACTTATATCTTATTACAACCAACTTTATTCTTTCACTATTAAAAACAAACTGTGCCCTATGTCCGCCACACAGGCGCTTTTATACTTATTACATAGGTTCCCGAAACTACTTTAACCATTGACCTATTATATATGGACTGCTAGTCGAGCGTCATTTCCATACAAATTCCGAAATGAAAATGGTTCCACCTCTCACTAGTGACATGAGCGCTATGGTAGGACACGCGGCAAAGAGAAGTAAACATTTTCAGTGCTATCTGTTCCTACTTTGTCTGAGCAAGCTTTTTTTGCCATAGAAACTGCGGACATCTATTGTTATTTCTTATAAAAAACTGAGCAATCTGTTTTTGCTAAAATTTATATTTTGACGTTTGTGTATAATTTTAATTTTCATTTCACATTTTGCGTCGTGCGACCTGCGTGGTAAATTTGATTTTTATAAATATATTTTTTGTTTAAATTTGGATAAAAAATGGTGATTCAACAGCATTTGGAGATAATTTTTTCAAGTACATAAATATTATATTGATTTTAATTGATGTTGTTTTTTGTAGCAATCAGTTTTCCAATTCAATCCGAAACTCGATCCTGTAACATCGCTCAAATGAGAATTTGGTCAGGCTCTCTTGTACCAGCATGGCAATTGAGGAAATAAAAATACAAGAAAGTCGTCGTCATTTGTGTGTCCTAATACCGATTAAGATTTGACGGAAAAAATCTTCCAGGAACATAAATCTTATCCACATCATCTTTAATAAAAACTTACCAGAATGGTTCGAGAGCACATTGAAACAACTTCTGACGGATCACTGGTGGTCATTGATTGAGGGTTCGAAGCAGTTCCTCGCTGAAACATCAACTAGTGACAGTCTGATTACATTTTCGAATAATCTGAGGTTGGAAACAACGGTGAGCCACAAATGGAATCTTGATTGGAATCTCTACATATTATCTCTACATCTACCATTGTGTGTTGACTACTGAGATTTGGGCTCACATCTTTGGCAGAGAATACAGCGATTAGTTTGAAAATCTCATGAATCAATTTGAACATGTTGACCGAAAAGACTCGTCCTGTGACAATAAGTTGCAAACAGTTTTACTTGTGCCAAGTGCCAGGATGCACTTGGACGCAATTCTAGCTAGCACGAGTGTCGTAGGAGAGATTCTAACTAAAGAGGATGTCTACACGGCCGGAAACCGATCCATAACCAGTCGCACTTGGGGATAAATTTCTTTGGTCACCAGAACCTTCTTGACTAGGTCTTCATGCTCTGTGAGAACAGCCAAAGCTTTGGTATTCGATTTCGAATCCAAATTTGAAGCTCTCGCTAAGCTCACCTCATGTTGGTCTGCATCATTTACATTCCAAAAGATGGCGCTATAGACGGTAAAAAGTCATAATTCAAAATAACAGACGTTATTATACGAGGGGCACCCTCTTAGGATTAACCGTCCCGGGCAAATCCATCACTTCTTTCACCATTATAACGATGTAAACGTTTACTGTGTACTACTTTTAGTTTGCCTCTTAGTCCTTTCTGAATGCTGTAGACGACAACATTTATTCGTGTTATGACGGTATAAGGGCCTTCCAAATTTTTGTTGAAGTTTCGGTGAAAGTCTCTTCCGACCAACGTCCAGATGCTTAATTCTTCTAAAAAATGTGATCCAAATAAGTGTGTGATGGAACTTAGTGATGATTTTGAAATGGTACCGAATTGGGCAAAGGAAAACTCATTGGCTCTAAATTCTAGAAAATCTAAAGCCATTGCTTTTGGAATCTCTAGGTCAAACAATAAACATGCTTTCTATTGATGGCAATACAATTCCATACGAAAGTATTGTTACGGTGCTCGGTTTTAACATAGATGACAAGCTTTTATGGGAGAACCATATACATAAATAGCCTAATTAGAAAAATTACTTTTACACTAAGGAAACTATATTCAATAAACTACTATCTGCTTTATAAAATTCGCTGGAAGTTATGCAAGGCCCTTGTTCTTCCTATATTATTATACGACTGTGAAGTTTATAATGGCTCAGTTGTGAGATATGTCGTAAAAAAAAGAAGATATGATCATAATAGTGATTTTGTTTTCAAGTTTCTTGGTTTATCTTTTAAAAATTTTCTAGAATTCCGTACGATATTCTTTCTTTTTAAGGTTATTAAAACCAAAACACCATCTTATATTTTCAATAATCATGTCGATTATGGAATCCGCAATTCTAGATCCGTAATGCAGTGCTCTCTTTTCTCTTTACCCATTTTTCGTGAAAAGAAAAGAGAACACTGTTCTGAGAATCACTGCGGATCCAGTATTGCGTATTACATAATCGACATGAATATTACTTTCTTCTTTCTTTCTACTTCGACTACACCCTGCAAATATAATGACCTTTTCTCATAGAATAAACATAATGACCCGTTCATATATGAACCGTTCAACTACATTACGGAACTCTCTGCCTGATCATATCAGAAACATTTCAAAATCTTTTCTTGTTTTCAAAAATGATATTCTTCAATATTTACAAAGTACCGATTATGGTTGAACTTTATTGATTTTTTTTTTGTTGGCTGATTATCCCTATGTTTGTATATTTATGTTCTTATACTTTTTCTATTGTATGATGGATGTGTTGAATTGATTGTGAGAATAGTAAATTAAAAAAATAAAAATAGTTTAAATTAAGTTGTTACTTTTAATATTTAAATCAAGCTTATTATATTTTGACTTAGTGGCCTCTTTTGATGATCTGTAAAGGTCCTAGGTTGCACTTTTGTTTAAAAAAAAAAAAAAAAATGCGTTCTATCAAGAGCAAAATAATGCTATACAAACAAATACTAAAACCAGTGCCTACGTTCTGTAACTCTCGCATCGACAAAATTAGTCAAGAAACGATCAAAATTGAAACAAATCGTATGAGTTTTGTTCCATTTTTCAACGTTTCTCGACCGAGACGCGAGAGTTACAGAACGTAGGCACAGTTTGGATTGGACTTATGGCATCCAATTGTGGGGTTGTACAAAGAAAATTAATGCTAAAACCATCCAAAAATAAAGTCCTTCGTGGAATAATAAATGCCCCTTGATATATTAGAAATAGCGATTTACATCGTGACCTACAAATAGAAATGGTTTCTGAAGTGATTAGAAAACACGCTTTTTCACATAATCAGCGACTACATAGTCATTTTAACTCCGAGATGGATACTGTATTAAATGTAAGAGATAATGTTCGAAGATTAAGAAGAACAAAGCATCATGAGCTGATGGTCTAAAAGCGATGGTAATATGTATGAAAGTGGGATCAAATTTTGGTGCTTTCGACTTTTTGCAACAGAATCTTCAACTACTGCCGTTCTATTTCCGTTTATATGCGTTTGCTAAGGAATTAGCGAGCTGAGATTTTGCGAATTCGAACATTTTTATTGTAGAATCGAGTTGCATAGTTGGGCCCCTGGATCGGATCGAATCCGGATTACTCGATCCGATCCAGCTCCGCGAGCAGACTCAACGTCCTACTGAGCGCACATCTGAGTGCGCACTGATTTACTGAATTGCTGTGGCCTATGGCTGCTGCTGCTATTCAACCCCCATTAAATATTGATGTGTATTGTGTATTCAGAGTTACCCGTGTCCAGTTGGTAACTCGTTCAGCTTTTTTTTCCTTGGGTTTCTGTTGAGTAATTTTTGATTTTCGAGCTTTAAAAAAAATTTTTAATAATGAGTGTTATGGTGGAGTGTTTTCATCTTTTGCATTTCTTTAAATGTGTTAAAATTACAAAAGCTAAGCTGTTTTCTTTGAAGAACATTAATCGCGTAGATTTTCGTAGCGCGTGGTCAATTAATGTGAAGTAAATTGTATTTTTAAAAGGTAAAATGTGTTTTAATTTTTATAAATAAAACAATTAAATGAAAATGTCTATCTAAAAAAAAGGGGCGTTAACCCTACATATTATTCTTTCATATTTGAGTCAATTTAAAAAAACATTACGACAACCCTGTGAGAGCTTTAATGAAGGACAGATTTATACAATCCAGTGTAGCCAGAATGTGAGGCAAACGTCCTATCTTGCCCACACTGCCTATTTTTGTTGGATGAAGTATAGTTTATTATCTGTGCTTCAAGCATTGTAAAAGGAGCATCTAAGAACTCGGCGTTAAAAAATGAAGCTACGTACTGAGGGAGGGGTGAAAATATTGGTGTGTTAAGAAGAGGCCTTCAGGGATGAAGCAATGAAGTTTGGTCTTCCATTGATAGTTTTGGCGGCTTTCCAAAATTCTGCCGAAGATCTTGACGAATTCAAAGCCGATATGGTTCGCTGCTCCACAAGCTTTCTTTTTACAAAACAGAGTTGTTTAAATGCTTTATTTGCCGCTGCATACATGTTTTTGAAAAAAGTTGCATTATGTATCCTAAAAACCCTCAGAAACGAAAAATATTTTTGTCTAGCTGACTCACACTCAGCGTCAAACCAGGTCTGTTTAAACGTTTTCTTAGATCTTCCTTTAGCGTTTGCTGGAACTGCATTTATTATAATTTGTGTAAGATCTTCCATATATAACAAATTGTTTTCTGATCCTCGTTTAGCTAGCTCTAAGTTAAGATTGCATTGGTAAATAGGTTGGATTCTATCGTCCCATTTCAACTTCGGTAGAAGCTCCAGTTGTTTAGCGTTGGGCACTTCCCCTAATCTGGGAGCTGGACCCATGTTCTGTAACTCGGCGATAACTTTTCGAGGCGATAAACGGTGAAAAATGGAACAAAACCCATAGGATTCCTATGAGTTTTGTTCGATTTTTCGCCGTTTCTCGCCACGAAAAGTTATCGCCGAGTTACAGAACATGGGTCCTATACACGAAACTTCCAATGGCATGTAGTCTAACGAGGAAAAAATAAGACATACAAAATTTCACAAATAGCGCTACGCGCACCACAATCCAAAAGCACAAAATCACATAGGGAGTAAAATTATTATAAATGTAGATACATACCTAGATTTGTATCTTTTTTTCTTTCGTATTTTTTGTTTTCTTATTAGGGAGGAAAACTTGTGATGAAATTTTTTTCTCAATGATATGTATGTATTTTTTTACCGTCGTATTTTTTTCTTCCTTATATTTATTATGATCTTGAACTTGAATTATTTTAGATTTTATGATATTGTTATGGTAGGTAAAGGATAAAGTAGGTAGGTATGTACTATGTACATATGTATGGCATATGGCAATAACGCTCAAATCGATTTGGAAATATTGCAGACATTTTTTTTTTATCGCCGAAAAAAAAAATTGGAAATATCGCCCAAATATTTTCAAAGTAAATTGTTTTTGCAAAATTTGGGCGTTATTTCCTAAATTTTGGGCGATATTTCGAAAAGTGAAATTTCAATGATAAAGCCTAGTACGCTGCTGATGCGAAACGAAAATTTCCTGTGGTCTCCAAACAGACAACGAAACGCTTGCGAAAACACATCGGAAAATATCGTTGGAGAGTTTCACTAATTCCAAAAACAAAATCAAACATAAACGCAAAAAATCAGAGAAACCCATGATGTAATAAAATGATAAAAAAAAACACAAATAAACCCAAATGTCATTTTTCCACACACAATAAATAATCTGTATAATTAATTCAGTGCGAAAAAGGAGCGGAGACTTCTCCAAATAATCTACTACAATTATACATTTCGCTCTTCGAACAGTGTACTGCAAAACGAAAAGGAGAACGAAATTTTCCGTTTCTGATTTTGTTGTGTCATTTTTGTATGGGATTTTTCGTTTCGCATCAGCAGTGTACTAGGATTAAGTAAAAAAAAAAGCGATTAATTTAACAAAATAGATGATCCTGAACTTTGCAGACAAAACGTCCGCTGAAGTTTGAACAACCACCAAAGCCGTAATACTTGTTCGATTTTAAAAAACCACCAAAAAATTAACTAAAAAAACTTTGTCCCAGTCACCACTGTAATTTTTGACGCATTTTTATAAAAATTACGGCAATCGCTTCGTCTCGGCAAAATCTAGTGCCGACATTTTTTAGTTTTTTTTTATTTGCCTTACAAAAAAAGTTATGGCCAAAAGATTCAAAAACCACCAAAAAATTAACTAAAAAAACTTTGGCCTTCAGTCACCACTGTAATTTTTGCCGCATTTTCATAAAAATTACGGCAATTGCTTCGTATCGGCACTAGATTTTCCCGACACGAAGCGATTGCCGTAATTTTTATAAAAATGCGGCAAAAATTACAGTGGTGACTGAAGGACAAAGTTTTTTAGTTAATTTTTTGGTGGTTTTTGAATCTTTTAGCCATACCTTTTTTTTAAGGCAAATAAAAAAACTAAAAAATATTGGCACTAGATTTTGCCGACACGAAGCGATTGCCGTAATTTTTATGAAAATGCGGCAAAAATTACAGTGGTGACTGAAGGCCAAAGTTTTTTTAGTTAATTTTTTGGTGGTTTTTGAATCTTTTGGCCATAACTTTTTTTGTAAGGCAAATAAAAAAAAACTAAAAAATGTCGGCACTAGATTTTGCCGAGACGAAGCGATTTTCCTTTAGTTTTTTAAAATCGATCAAGTATTACGGCTTTGGTGGTTGTTCAAACTTCAGCGGACGTTTTGTTTGCAAAGTTCAGGATCATCAAAATAGGAGGGTATTTGTGATTTTATGTGATTATGAAGGTATAGGTATTATTTGTTAGAAATTCCAAAAAGGTATCGTTTCTTGAGGAAATTAATAAATAAATAAAAATGGTAAGGTACCTATTGTTAGATATGTATGTACCTATTAAAAAAAATATGTGTACGACTGGGTCGCATGAACTTGCTCTTATATGCGATCGCACTGTGTTTTTTTAAGTTTTAATACTTCAAAAACTGTATTTATCTTATAAAAGAAATAAATAAGTTATGGGAGCCTATATTGTATACCACCTGTTTAAGGTTGTATTATGCGAGTAGGTACATTTATTTATGAACAATATAGCACCGTGTTGCAAATATGCTTGGAACTTACAGTTTAAACTGAAAAATAGTAAAATAAAATATGTAATAAACATATCTAAATTGATTAAACAACCTCTGAAATTGTTTTGACATCCAATGCGAAGTACATCATCCGATTTCTTTACGAAATCTCATTTTATGAGAAAAAAAAATTGAAAATCGTTGGAGCGGTTTTAAAAAAAAAATTGTTTTTTATACAGGGTGATTTGCATAAGGTGTGACAAAAGGCTATAGGGCGAGTAGAAAGACAGACAAAAAATATTAAAAAATAACTGTATCACCTATAGTCATGCTATAGCATTATGAAAAGCCAGAAATCTATTCTTTAATTTCATATTCAAATCAAGTTGTTTTTGAAAAATTAATTATCAAAGTCAAAATTTTGAAAAAAAATTAATTTTTTTTCATCTATTTTTTTTTTCAAAATTTTACGTAATTATAAGTATTATTTTTTTCTAATATTCAATACTCTTTTTAATTTTTGATCAAATACAAAAAACCGGATGTCGAAATGTTTTGTAGTTTTTGAGAAAATCAAAACTAACAAAAAACTTGATTTAAAAATAAAATTAAGGAATGGATTTCTGGCTTTTCATAATGCTATATATCATGACTTTGTAGGTGTTACCGTTATTTTTTAATATTTTTTTTTCTGTTTTAAGTGATTTTTTTTTAATTGCCCCTCCCGCCTAAACGGGGGGAAATAGACCCTCCCTCCCACACGAATTTTTTCTTGTCTAAGTCCAACCTACACGCCCTTTCTGTCACACCTTATGCAAATCACCCTGTATATACAACTTTGAAAAATTAAAAATAAAAAATGGTATGCAATTTTGTATTCTTTATTATTGCGGAGTTAAAAAATTAATTAAAAAAATATTATCTAAACATTTTCGAAATATGGAATTTTCAAAAAATTATTTTAAATTTTTTTTTTAAATATTGGTATGCAATATTATTAGAACTTATTTGAAGCTTTTGTGCAAAAAAATTCAGTGAAATCAGTCAATGGTTCTATGAGAGATAATATTTTTAAACAATAGATAATTTTTTTTCAATAAAATGGTAGATCGTACATTTATTAGTTCACACAAAAATTTCAATGAAAATCGTGGAAGTCGTTTTTGAGAAAAATTAGATTTTCAATAGGTACCGGTTTTTAAACATTTGCATGGGAGGTATCGTTATTTTTGGTTATAAGAATAATTTTGATTTAAAAACTGCTAGATAAAGTTAAAAAACTGCTGGGTGCTAGGTTTAATAAAAATTGACTGAGTCGTTTTCGAATTATTAAGTTCTCAAAAAAAAAAATTTGAAACTTTTTTTAAAAATCCGAAAAAAATTTTTGCAAAATTTTGGTATACAGAACTTTTAAAACTCTTCCAAACATACTCTATAAAAAAATTGATTAATATCAATTGAAATATTTATGAGAAAATCGAAAATAAAATATGGTTCTATGGGAGGTACCATTTTTAACCATTTTTCGGATTTTTTTATAAAATGGTTTCCTTTAAAAAAAAAAATTATTGATTTTTTTTTAAGTTGTGGGGACATTTTTGAGCAAAATATTTTGCAAAACAAATTTGTACCGTATGTACCGTTATTTTTGGTTTTAAAAAAATGGAAAAAAAAATTGTATGGGGAATGCCCAAAAAACACTAGGTACCAACATTGAAGAAAATCGACCGACACGTTTAGGCTACAGTCGAAAGGACAGACAGACAGACTGACCCACTTTTTTCGACTTCGCTATCATCTTAGTGTCAACTTTGATCAAAATCCCGAGTTCGATTTTTTTTACGAATCCATAACTTGCCATATAGTACCTATATATCGCAAGTAAAAAGCAATATTACTTATTAAATTTTCTTCCTCTATATGTACCTACCTACCTTTTTATTTTACCTAGTTCCAATGACAATATCAATGGTAATGAAAAAAATAATAAAAAAATCCTGATAGCATGAGCTTCTTGCCACAAAACAAATATGGTACCCTACCTACCTCACATCTCATTCTCATAACAAAAAAATGTAAACCAAATTCTCATATTTTTGCTTGTTCGCACTCAGAACTATTTTGTCAGTAGTTGCAATTATAATCTATCTTCCATCAACAAACGACCTTCGCACACAGACGAAAATCAGTTTGACTTGACCTACAGAAAATTTTTGTCTCTTTATTTCTTTTTGACATTACCCTCAAAATACGTCATCTACACATTCCCATTTTATAATTCTGCCGTTCTGCCGTTCATTCATTTTCAAAGAAAAGCCATCATGTGGCATATTACTAAAAATTCGAAATATTTGAAAATAACGACTATTTATTGCAAAAAAGACCTTTCAAAAATGTGTTATTTCTAACAAAATTTAAGTTTTTGTGCTAGTTTTTTTAGTGAATTTGTTTATTAGAAATTTTTTGTCATTATGAGAAAGTTTTGGGTTATTTGGTTTATTTCTTGTTATTTAAAAACAAAATTGAAAAATAGAAAATTTGTCACTTTCCAAAAGCAAATATTTAAAAAAAGGGTCAAATTCAAAAATCGGTCCCCAGAGCATTGAAGCCCTAATCACTACCTTTAAAATGATATACATTTTATATGTACTCCACTCCTGTTTTCCAATCGTTGGGAATCAGTTTGGCAGATTTGCGTGATTTTTACAAAACCTCTTACTGGATTTTTGAAATAATACAAAAACAAAATCCAAAATCAAAAATCAAAAATATAGCCTCAAGGCTTTGAAGCTAAAATGTCATTCTTTCATATCCAATTTAAATTTTGGCAATACATGGTCCCGTGGCTGAGATCTTTGGGAATCCATTTTGCCAATTTTCCATATTTCTCAAAAATTCGTCTGGAGGCCTCTTAAACTACTTACTATACGAAAAAGGCTGTTTCCCTAAAAGCACATTTGCTTTTAAGTAAGTATTTTTATTCTGTCAATTGCATCCACTTTTACTTCTTTAATTTTGTTAATTGCTTAGGTATAACTTTTATATTGTTTTATGAATGTTTTTAGTTAACTGCACAGATATTCACAAATAACCATTTTGCAGTGCATTTATTAAGTAAATTAAACTGTTTTCATGAAGCTATGGTGCAAACTTTAATTGTTTATATCTTTGTTAATAACTACTTCCGCACTAAAAAAATATTTTTTCTTGTTTTATACGCTATTTCACAACACTAAAAAAAAATTTGTTTTGTTCCTTCAATGTTCCTAATGGAAACCTGACCCGATTTTGTAAAAAAATGTAGCCTGATATTAAACCTGAATTTTAAGGCCTCAACCTTAAAGATCCGGCTATTAGAATAAAAGTTATCAGCCAACCAAACTAACCATATCATAGTTGCCACTATTTTTCAAAATAAATTCCCTGACTTTCCCTGACCAATTATAAAGTTTTCCCTGACCAAATTTAAAAAAAATTTAAATAGTAACTCTTTGAGAAACATAACTTAATTTTTGTGACGTCATCATTATGCGCTTATCAAGTGCTAATTAAGTGCTTAGTGCTCGAGTACTTTTCTTGTAAATTAATGCAGTTAGCAGAGCAATCACCGGAAAAAGTTTAAAACGTACGGAAAAAAGTTTTAGTCTAGTATTTTGGAGCTATTTAAGAGCTCTACGAATCCGACCAAAAATTTCAAAAAAAAATTCTTAAAAAATAGAAGACATGTAACCAGCTATAGTTTTTAGTGATCGAATAAAAATGGATGATAGTATTATATATGTACTAAAAGATAAACAGGAATTTAATAACATATGTACGTACCTACATTTTTTTAAGAAAAAAATATAGTAGATATGTGTAACATGTTTTGTTTTTTTTTTTTTTTTTTTTTTTAATTTCAAGTTTGAAAATTAATGTTAAAAAATTTCATTCAAATATAGTAATTTAAATGTGAAATAAAAGAATAGATTTCAAAAAGCTATAGTAATATTATGTTACCGTTATTTTTTTAATAATTTTTTTCCAAATTAGAATCTTCATATTCTATTTTTTTTTTTAATTTAAAAAAAAGCTTGCCATACGTATTATGCAACGTCTGACACCTACATGACCTGTAATTCATATGGCAAATAGTTTATAGAACGGAATGAAAAAGAAGCAAAAACTGTTGAAATGACTTTAAAAATCAATTTTTACGGTTTAAAAAGTGAAGCGTACAGAAAAACGCATCCCACCAGCCAAAATTTCCCATAATTTCACTCGAGATAGTGAAAAATAAAAATCATGACTGTTGTAATGCTTTTTTCTGTCGACGTTGTTAGCTCTCGTACTATAACTTAAATTCGATTCTTAAACAATTTAACTTTTTTCGGCCCAAATTTTTTTGATTATTTAAAAGCTCGTCTAGCTCGAGTTTCGTACCCAATTTTCAAAGACATTTTCCAGGATTTACAAAAATTAATCAAAAATATTCGCAATCTGAAAAAAATAATCCATAAGTGAATGAAGTATTAAATACTATTGTTTGCCCTTCGATAGTTTTACAAAGTTCCAATTCAAAAGCGGTACGAAAAATCACTTTCGAATACAACTGACTTTCGGAACAAAATACAGAGTAGGGTCCCTGAGTTCAACGAAATATTAAATTTTTTTCATTGTACAAAAAATTTTCCCTGACCACTTTCGATATTCCCTGACTATCTCTGACTTTCCCTGACCAAATTCGCGTTCCCTGACTTTCCAGTCGGGTGGCAACTATGCATATGAATGCACCTTAACAAATTATGAATGAAAAATACCTACCACAAACGTGCATACCTACATAGGTATGTATAGCAAAATGTTTCCCGATGCGAACCCAATTTGCCAAGGTTATGCTTTTTTGTTGCACACACTCCATCGTCTTTAGAATTACTATCTCCCTCCAACCAGTATATTCTTAGTAGCAAACTTTTTTTTATTTTTTTGTGTATTCCTCTTCTTCGTTACGTTTGCCTCGATGAAAATTATTCTCCAAAAATTAATTAAATTTTTTTAGTATGAAATTTTCAAGGATATAAGCATTTAAGTGACCGCAAATCGGGTATTTTTCAATTTTAGCAAAAATTGGGCAATTCTCAACTGAAACACGTCGGTTGGCAATGAACAACAACCCCATTTTTTCAATTTTTCCGAGATTTTTTTGGCGCAGGAACATAAAGCCAAAATTTTATTTTTGGGCATTAATTCCCACTCAAGTGGGACGTAAGCCCCAAATAAAAATGTTGAGGGTTATGTCCCACTAAATAAATACCGAATGATAAAAAGAAACTTTGCATACACTCAGCCTCGCACCTACCCCAAATCCTATAGTGTGCCAAGCACTATTTATCTGCCGTAATTCTGGGTACTATAGCCACTGCACTAATTTTCTTTCAAATAAAAATATCAATAAAATATTATTATCTTCTATGGCTCTAAAAAGTTTGGGACTTATGTCCTATTATTAACAAAAAATATTTGGGGCTTGGGTCCCACTTGGGAGGGACATAAGGCCCAAATTAAATTTGGGCTTTATGTCCCGCTTAAGTGGGACATAAACCCCAAAAATAAAATTTGGGCTTTATGTCCATGTCCCGATTTTTTTTGGTTTCCTATTTAACTATTGTGAAGGTCGTGTAAGGTGTACAGTTATGTATTATATTGAAATGAGGCAATAAGAGGGGATGGGAAACTAGAGTAGGTGGAGGTAGAAGTAGAGGAGGTAGGAATTAGGATTGAGGAAAGGAATTCCAGAAGAGACTGGAGACGACCGGGGCTAGGATAGGAAATTGGAAGGGATAGAATGTCTGCTACGAAGGCGATGGCATGCTCGCTGTGCTCGACTCAGCTCGCCGGATACGGGGGGGATCTTACCTTCGTAAACAAACCTCGCCTATTTAAAAAAAAAACATAAATCATGCCAAAGAAAAACAAAAACACTTAGCCAAAACAAAAATCTCAGCACTTTGGGAACGTTGCGGATGTCGATGCAACGTGGCCTGTCCCACCCAACCTTGGAAATCCGTTGGCCTTGTTAGGATTCCCCCTTTGTTAAAAATCTCTTATTTTATCGTCGCTGAACCATACTCACGTTACTGAAGGCTTTAGCCAGCCATACCGCACCCCCCTGAAAATCACTCTTAAAAGCCATTAAGCCTCTTTGAAGCTTAATGAAGAAAAAAAAATGTAATTTCATCAACTTGACGTGATTTACAATTTTATCCAATCAAAACTCCCATAAAAAAAAACTAAAAAAAGACATTAGTGAAGGAAAAAATATTTACTTTGGAAGAAAAATTATATAAATCTTGAGACTGACACCAAAAAAAAACTGAGACTTTGAAATTCTTAAATAATAAATTTGAAAATAACATGTAACGATAAAATTTTGAAAAATCTACCAAAAAGAAAAAAAAAACGATAGTTGATCTGAAAAAAAGTGTTGAAGTCTTGAAGTTCTTACAAAACAACATCGATTACGCTGACTTTGATTCCAGCGCCAGAATGAAGACTAAGTTCCCGTTTCCAACCGGAAAGTTAACGGAACCTTCCTTTCGTCTGAAGGTTTTCCTACTACCACCTTTGTCCTACCTACAATGAGCTCTTTGTGGGTGTATAGGGGTTTGCAAAAACTTGCCGCAATCCGTGGTGTTTTGAGGAACCTAACCCGCACCTGGCTTGCAAAAAAAAAAAATAGCCTATTGTCCTCCTACACTTTTCTCCGAACTACTTGGTGTCCGAATGCCAAACAAAAAAAAAAACTTGAACTTAAAATCTTAAATAAAATTTAACAATTAAAAATCTTAACAATATCGCGTCATTAAAAAAAAACCGCTACGATGACGGCTATTTTGCCGGAAAAAATCGGCCTCTGGACCCAAACCTTTACTATGCCCTTGGGCGGTACTCGCTCTTACTTGGGTAGCGATATCTTAAAACTGTTCTATTAAGGTGAGGGCGAAAATATACGGTTCGAGAAAACCGCTTAAGTAAAGACAGCGGTAGTTGTTGGTGGATTTCTCGATTTTTTTCTTTACGCTATTACTTGGTTTTTCCCTTTTTTTATATAATAGGTGCACTGAGATTTTACTTGGTAGTCCGGGTCATGCACGTACTTAAAATTTTCCCAGGTGCTTTTCCTAAAGGGGCGAACGGGATCTCTTCACAAAAAGGTGTTAACTTCGCCTTGGAGCTGAATATTTCTGCCAACAGGTCAAATATTTCTCCTTTGGCTTCCCTCTTGGTATTTAAAACGAACAGCGGCCACGAACTCCTGTCTGTTTCGTGGGCCGCCAAATCACACCCTCATTATAACAAACACTATATCACCATTTTGCTTTAATTATAATCTTTTATTTAACTCACCCTTGTCTTGAGAACTTTCAATTTTAATTGGTATTTTAATTTTAATTTTTCTTATAAAAGATACCACCTCAAAAATATCTTCGGTTCGAAAGCCGTACTATATAACAAAATATATAAAAGAAATTAATTACCGCCTTTTAAAGAAATTTTACTTTTTAAACTTTACCGCACTGTATTTAAGCTAACTATACACAACTGCCACTCTATGATGTGGCTATGAAGAGATTCCCATAAGAAATGACAAAGATGAAATCTATTTTGCGGTACCATCTGTGCTTACCGTCTCAAATTTCTTTGTCGTCATAGGAAATCCCTCTGATTGGGGAATTCCTCATCAGAGTTCAACGGCCTAAAGTCATACAAAAAAAAATTGATCCTCTGTACCCTGGTAGATAAATTAAGCTCTAGTACTTTCTAGTACCAAAAGCTCTAAAGCCAAGGTATTATCTCCTCAACCCTATTTTCCCCAACTATCAACTATCCACTTCTAATATGCTTATTTCGCTTCCTTCGACTTTCTTTCTTTTTCCTGCTCAGCTTTTACTATTTTTCCTAAGCTTTCATAAATAACTATATCTATTCCCTTCTTTTCCTTGCAATCTAGCCATTTTTGCTTTTGATCACATCATATATCCATTTCCCTTTATCCTTCTTCTCTCCCTTCTTAATAATATTCATCGATTTATCTTTCTATTAGGCATATTATATTTGCCTCCTTTTATCTTCCTGTGATCTTATCTACTTAATATTTTACATAATTGCACAACTATACCCGTTTCCCTTTTTTTATCCTGTCTTTTTTTAATTTGTCCATTCGCGTCTTTAAATTCACCGAACGTACAGCTAATTTTTATGTCGGCTTATTTCCTAATTGGAAATTGCTAAAAAAAAACTTTATTTTTCTGTGAACAACAAGTGTTTCGTGAAATAGATTTTAAGCACCATCGCCATACTACGAATTTTCCTGCCTATATCGCTCACAACTTTTGATCTATCGGGTCTGAGACTCGCCGATCGGGCGTAAGCGAAACCTAAGGAAAGAAGTCTGCCTAGAAGAACCAAACAATCGTGGATTTGTTTGGTTAATATACTGCAACATTTTGCAGGTAAGTTTCTTGATTTTATCGGGTCCATCGGTCACCTCGTGGCAATCCAAAGTGGTCATCATGTTCCTGATCTTTCTCATTTTATAAAAATATATTCTGTTCTACATTTACTTGCGTTTCCTTATTTCCCTAGGTTATACCGTGTGCCGACCACAACAAAAACAACGATTCTAGCAACCCCTGGATCTAGGTGGATGCTCCAGTTGGGGGTATGTAGACCTATACCTCGAGCCTGCAACAGGAAGGCCATTATAAACTCAATCGATCTCTTTTACCGAGGAACCACGGATTGGAAGATGAATGACCCCTTCCATATGATTTCTCCTCAAGAAATCTTTGGTGTTATAGAAAATGAATACGTAAGCGGTAACCCGTATGTCTAATTATATTTTTAATTGTAATAAAATAGCTGTATAAGAATCTTAATTTTATTAGTTTTTTTATATAGAAAGATAAAGCGGCAATAAAAATCGGAATGTGTCTTCCTGAATATACATTTATAAGATTTTGCTTCCTTATGGGTAGCCATAACAACACACCGGGCTCGATTGTTTCGTAGCAAAGTGGGGGCGGTGATAGAAGGATACCCGCTTCAAATCTATTTCGTGGGGAAGAACCTACTTGTCACAAGCCGGGCAACCTTATTTCATAACGACTCTACCTGGTTATGCGCTAACTCTATGCCGCTTGTAGCCATCGCCTCACATGCCCGATAACCTTCCACATTGTCATTAAGTTTGTGCTAGGTAAGTTATATTCAAAATCGGTTATGTTCTCAGATTTGGGCTTTCGTCTTTCAAACAATATTTATATTACGTTTACTATCGCTTATTGTATGTGAGAGATAAGATATTTCATTAGATTTAATTAGTTAGTAAGATACATTCATGTATATGTATGTGTAGCTGTTTCCTCAATAGTTTATAAACTGCTGTTTATGTTCTATAAGAAACTTTTCGGAGCAAAAACTAAATAAATAAATTATATTTTTATTCAGATAGTTTCGCGTGTTTGAATACTTATATGCATATACATAATCTCATCAAACGCAACGAAGTCAGTACATCGGTATGGTTAAATACTTCTAACCTCCTTATATGCAATAAGGAAGGCGAATATCTTTTCTACCATTAACAAGACTGGTACCGCGAAGCAGGTTGTACTCTTACTGCCTGTTATTATCTACACTGTATCGGTTCTATCACAGATGGAAGAAATAGCTTATCCTTTTAACTAGTAGTGGATTAAAGCTAAGTAATTATTAAGACGCCCAACATACATATATGTATGTACAAAAAATATCACAGGTGTTGTATCAGGCAAATGGACTTATCACAGGTGTATTGCATAGGTTCTTATACGATTCCCATATCACAGACTTTGAAAAGTTTTTAGCTTATTGCTTTCTACGAGCTTCTATTACAGATTCGAATAAATATGTAATTTCACGCTTAATATATCGGAAAATTATATACAAAAATATTTTGATGTCGAAATAATTTATCACAGTCGTTCAGGTACTTTTAGTTTTTGTTAACATCGAATTGTGTTGGAAACCAAATTGAGTTATAGACATTTACGAATGTCTAATTACATTTAACAGAAATATCCTTGTTTATAAACACGATTACAAGGCTACTTATCTTGAATGCTTTACTAGGTAATTGAACCTTACCAACGAGAGTTCTTTGAACTTAATCTTTTGTACTTCGATAGTACTATCGTACGAACAGCTGTGATGAACTAATGGTGCATCTGTGAGTAGCAAGCCAAATGTTGTTATTGCTTTATATCTATCGCGTGAAAGATTCCTATTCTTTTTCCAGCTAGGTTCTCGAGCTCATACATGCTTTTTCCTACTGACTTAACTATTCGACACTTTACATATTTTGGACATAATTTGGATGATAGGCGCTTAGAAGAGTCACTTAGGATGAAATTCCGCTTATAAACTTCTTGACCTGGGATATAATTAATATTTCGCGATCGAGTGTTATAAGTCTTTTTACTTTTTTCGTTGGCCTTGGAAATACCTTCTCTTATTTTGTCACGTATTATATGCAATCGCTCCTGTCTTGGCAGAGTCAATAGTTCACCGTCTTCTGCCATGTTTAATTTTTGGACCAGTGCGTAGGCACTACCGTGGGTCATCATATTTATCCCGAATAGGTTGAAATACGGTGACACGCCGATGGCCGAGTGGACCGAGCTTCTCAAAGCACACGCGATGTCACTTAAGTGAGCATCCCAATCGCGTTGGTCCTCCTTTAGATATGATCTTATGGCAGCTAATAGCGTTCGGTTGACTCTTTCAGAGGCGTTAGATTGTGGTGAATAGTTCGCGGTTTTGAAGTAACGTACCCCATACTTTTGTAAAAAGTTTTGAAAATCTTTCGAAACGAATTGTTTTCCGTTATCGGAATGCAGTATCTGGGGTACGCCATACGAAGTAAAGATTTCATTTCGCAAGAAATTTATTATGCTGCTGGAGTTAGCAGCACGCAGCGGTTTAAGGAACACAAATTTAGAAAAGTGATCCAAAACCACAAAAACAAAGACGTTTCCTGCTTTGAATCTCGGATATGGTCCGATGAAATCTACATAGATCTTTTGAAATGGACGATCAGTAACGAAATTATTAGATATTGGTGGACGTTGGATTTGACTAGAGGACTTAGATTGTTTACAAATTTCACACTTAAGCCTAGTACGCTGCTGATGCGAAACGAAAAATCCCATACAAAAATGACACAACGAAATCATAAACGGAAAATTTCGTTCTGCTTTTCGTTTTGCAGTACGCTGTTCGAAGAGCGAAATTTATAATTGTAGCAGATTATTTGGAGAAGTCTCCGCTCCTTTTTCGCATTGAATTAATTGTTCAGACTATTTATTGTGTGCGGAAAAATGACATTTGAGTTTTATTCGTGTTTTTTTTTGTTTATCATTTTCTTACATCATGGGTTTCTCTGATTTTTTGCGTTTATTTTTGTTTTTGTTTTTGGAATTAGTGAAACTCTCCAAGGATATTTTCCGATGTGTTTTCGCAAGCATTTCGTTGTCTGTTTGGAGATCACAGGAAATTTTCGTTTCGCATCAGCAGCGTACTAGGCTTTAAGCCTTGGACGGTCATATTTGGCCAGTAAAAATACTGCTTTACGCGATGCAAAGTTTTAGCTACTCCACCATGAGCGGCTTGCGGTGGATTATGGGCCTTAGCAATTATACTTTCTGTTAATTCAGAAGGTACCCACAGTCGCCATGTATTTCCTAAAAGTGAATCATCGCCGTTTAGAGGTAGTGCACGTTTATACAGGTACGAATCCTCGATTTTTAAATCAGGTAATTCTACTTGGTGGTCTCTAATCTCACTTATTACACTTTTGTATTCCTAGGAGTGGAACTCTTCCGATTCCAGGTCTATAAGTGGCGCTACTTGTTCCATGGCCAAACTATCCAAGTGTGCCCGAGAAAGAGTATCTGGCACGACATTAAGCGAACCCTTCCGGTGCTCTATGTCGAAGGTATAGGATTGCAACTCTAATGACCACCTAGCTAACCGACCACTGAGGTCTTTCATCGTCATTAACCATTATAAACTGGAGTGGTCAGTTATGATAGTGAAATCCATACCCTCGACATAAGGCCGGAACTTCTTCACCGCCATCACCGCTGCCATACAATCCCTCTCGGTCACACTATAGTTTCGCTGACACGAATTGAGTTTTTGGGAAAAGTATGAGATGGGATTTTCCTCGTCCGCTGCACCCTTCTGGAAGAGTACCACGCCGATGCCAGAGTCGGATGCATCACATTGCACGTAAAACCGCTTCGAAAAATCTGGGTGCGTAAGCACCGGAGCAGTCGTTAAAGCCTTTTTCAGATTCTCGAAAGCGGTTATCGCTTCTTCTGTCATTACAAACTTTGTATTTTTCTTCTTAAGGGTGTCCGTCAAAGGAGCGGTTAAATTTGAAAAATCTTTAATAAATCGCCTATACCACCCCGCTAGACCAAGTAACCTTCTAACCTGCCTAGGATTTTTCGGTATAGGAAAATCGACGACTGCCTCTACCTTGGCTGGGTCCGTCTTCAATTTCCCACCACCAACGATGAAACCCAAATACTTTAGCTCTTTAAAGCAGAATTTAGATTTCTTGACGTTGATGGTGAGATTTGCTCTTCTCAGGCATTCAGCCACCTCAGCCAGCAGGGTGATATGGGTATCGAAATCTGGCGCTATTATGAGCAAATCATCTAAATACACAAAGACGCGATCTCGGAGACGTGCAGGGATTACCTTGTCCATTAAACGGCACAACCTTTGGGCTGCGTTGTACAACCCGAAGGGCATGACCGTGAACTAGTACAAGGGTCTCCCCGGTACCGCAAACGCAGTTTTCTCCCTACTCTCCTTCTCCAGCGGTATCTGCCACAACGCTTCCTTTAGGTCCACGCTACTGATGTAGTAGGTATCTGGAAGCCGACTAATAAGCCCTTCGATGTGTGGGAGAGGATTTGCGTCCTTTTTACTCACCGAGTTGACTTTTCCTGAATCTAAACAAAACCGATACTTTGTAGTGTTGTTGGGACCTGGCTTTTTAATAAGAACAACTGGTGAGCACCAAGGACTCTCGCTCTCCTCAATAACCCCGAGCTTAAGCATTTTATCTATCTCTTGGTACAAGATGGCTTGCACCGCTGGAGAAACAGGGTAGTGTCTCTGCTTTACCGGTACCGCGTCTCCGGTATCGATGACGTGCTCCATAAGCGCCGTCTTTCCGAGTCCGTGTCGATCGAAATCGAGAAACTTCTGTTTAACCGTTTCCAATCGGGATTGTTGTTCAACAGAAAGGTCATGTACATTCAATAAATCGGCGTCTTCTTCTAGTACCGACATGGAACTCAAAATTTTTGGAGCGATTTGGAACGCTTTCCAATCTAAAACTGTCGCCGAAATGCTTGATCTTGTTTGTTTTCTGGTCGTATATCTTAATCTCGCCTTCGAAACTTCGCTTACTTTCCCTTCAAAAATTTTATCTCTTGTTATGTAATAATCTCTTAATCTAATGTGTAGTGGTTTCAATTCTACCCTGTTAGGCGTATTCTTTTCTTTTATTTTATCATTTTCATGCCTTACTAATATTTTTATCTTATCTTCATCAGAACAGGTTTGAGACTGGGCGTGTTTTAATGATTTGTTTTGGGGGGTTTGCGTCGAACGCGACTCCCCCGGAGTCGTCGTCGCGTTCCGATTGCGGTTTTCTGGATTACATCGTGAACATTTCGGCGTGATAATCCCTTCCTGTCCACATCTATAACAAAAAATGTTTCTTTTTGATGAAGTGCAATCCATGAAGGAGTGACCTTGAACTCGACAATTCCAGCATACCCCAGGCTTGCTTTCGTTTTGGCTGGCTGAGACCTTTGGACGGGATCTTAAATTCTGGAAGGCATCCACTTGCTCGTCGCGAAGCGGTCTCATCTCTGGGTCTTGATACAAATCCAACTCGTTTGCAACGAAACGAGCTGGCATCCTATACTGCTTCGGACCTTCTCGGTCTTTTTTAGGGAACGCATACTCTGCTTCCTTACAAGCCATTCTCAGCTGGTCCATTGAATAAACGGCTTGAGGATAAACTAAACTTTCTAACCGCTCGTTTAGGTTTCTCTTCAAAATTCGTACAAGTTCCACCTCTGGAATTTGCATCCTGAGCTGAGATCGGAGCTTGGTTATGGACGCAAAGTAGTCATCACTTGACTCCCCGGCGTTCTGCTTGCGCTGCATTATCTCTCTAATGACCTCGAAGTCTGACTTTGAACTCCGGAACTGGCGCTTAATGCGTCTCGTAGTATTGGCCAGTCCGGACGTCCATTTGATCGGTGATACCATTAATACCATTCGCTCGCAGCACCCGAGAGTAAAAGATGAAAGTCTCTCATGATCTCAGCCCAGGAGCACTCGTACTGAGCCTGAAGAGTTTCAACTCTAAAAACAAAGTCCTCCACACTCAAGGTCCCTGCCTTCCCATCGAACGTTAATCCCCACTTATCCATTTTGATGGGTGTTTTCATCCCTAAATGTGAATAACCTGGAGAAGGATTAAGATATGGCGTGTGAGGACGTCGTGTGAGCAAGTCGGATCTTGGATAGGATTTGGATAGTACACCCCATTCGGACCAAGTCCGTTACTCTGTCTTGGGTTGGTTCCACCGTGAATACTTCTTACTGGCTGAAAAGGTCTAGATCGAGGATCCAGCTGAGAATGGCTGTATGGATCGATTTCTGGATTGCCTACGGGGTTTCGTGGTATATCTCTCAAAGGGAGAGTAGGGCGCAAGGCTGGATTTACCTCTTTCATAAGTTCCGAAAATTGCTTCTTTATCTCGTCCTTCAATGACTCGTAAGCATTTCCTACCGCCTGGTCAATCGCCCTCCTAATTTCGGTTGTAATGCCTGAATTAGATGGATTCTGATTTACCTCAACCCGATTGTTTGGTGGTCTACTCTCGTTTGAGGCTCTATAGTCTACATTGTTACTAGTCCAATCTGCTAGTTCTGGCGAAACCTGTCCAGTGGCTGTTAGGTTACTATAATGCGGGGCGGAGAGCGAATCGGCTCCGCTTCTTGCTACACTCGAGTTTAAGGTAGCGAAGTCTATCAACCCGTCTTCAGGTATATTTGAATTATCCGGTGGCTGAATACCGGATACCTGTTCTCTGCCATTGAATGCTCTACTTCCGCTAGCTCCAACTGGAGGAACCCCCCCCACTGGCGTATTTTCTGACTGAATACCTGTCTTCTCTACCGGTGAATGTTGCATGAGCGCCATAATTGGAAGGTTTTGAAGAAGTTTCTCTCGTAATACGCGTGTAAGTCTTTGATTTGGTAAGACGTTTTGAACTTTGTTTAATTTTTGTTCTAATTCTTCCTCTTCTTGTCTTTTCATGAAGGAAATGCAGGCTTGTAAATTTTAAAAAACGTCAACCTTTCTATGGTATATTATTCTTTCCGGACCCAAAAAAAACAAAAAGATATTATACACGAATTTTCCTATTAGTAAAATAAATAACCTATAACTAAAATCTTTTGATGTCTCTTAAGACTACAAAATTCACTTCACCTTCCTAACTTAACCAAAAACAAAACCCAAAACCTTTCTTACTTCTATGACATTAAACCTAAATCCTTTTTTATTTATATAACGTTTTTTATTTTTTTTTTAACCTAATCTAAAATGAAAAAAAAAACTAAAAATCTATCTACTTAACTAAACTAACCTAAATGCTAAACAAAATAACGCTAATAACTAAACTATAATAACTAAACTTTTTATACTATATTTTTTTTTTTAGTTTTTTTTTTCTTTTTTTTTTAATAATAATTAAATAATAATTAATGTAATAAATAAAAAATTAAATAAGTAACACTACCACCAATTAACCTATAAAATCCACCGAGAATAAAAAAAACACTGTAATTGAATTTTCTACAAAAAAAACATTAACAACGTGTATGACGAAACCTATGTTATTGATTATGAAGCTATGTCCAATTATCGTAGGCATTTGGTTCTCTTTCCTATGTTTCTGTTTTTATTTACTTTATAAAATTCTATTATGCACGAATTATCGAATTACTTTTGTTCATTTGGATACGGGGGTGTTTCAGGTGGCTTTCTTCAGTAGCTTTCAGTTTTTTGTCGGCTTTGTATGGTTCAACAGCGGATTCATATATTTCTTGAGTGAAACTTTTAACTCACTCAACCTTTCTCTCTTTTTATTTCTCAAAGTGTGGCTGAACACAAAACATGAGGAAGTAGACGGGGGTACAAAACTTTTACCCAAATTAGCTCCCGCTCTCGGATATCGATCGCCTCGTCGCAATTGAATGAGTTTTCTCAATAGCTATCTCAATCAAGACTTACGAATTAACCTTTATCCGATAGCAAAAACTTCTGGGTCACCAACTCCTTCACTATTCCATCAGGAAAATCTTGTCGCAATTCCTTTGGTACGTTGAAACCTTCCGAAGAAAGACTTACAGGACCTCCTTAATGGGCAGTGAAGGCAATCTAATTACGATTCCGACCATCGCCGCTGACCACCTCCAAACGTCCCGTCGCAAGTAAACAAGCGTTCTTAAAAGCGATCTTGTTTACGACATACGTTACGATTAGATGCCGCCAACTACGCCAATCGAAATCGTTTATGTATGAAACAATTATTTTCTAAAAGAACTCACTGGTGTTGTTAACATCGTCCAAACGTTACGTCGCAAGTAAATGAGCCTTCTATAGAGCGATCTCATTTACGACTTACGCCACGCCCGGGCGCTGCTCCAAAACCACCGAACTGAACAAAACAAAAACGAAAGACAACAAAATTAGACAACACGAATGGGCGCCATTTGAAATGAGGCAATAAGAGGGGATGGGAAACTAGAGTAGGTGGAGGTAGAGGTAGAAGAGGTAGGAATTAGGATTGAGGAAAGGAATTCCAGAAGAGACTGGAGACGACCGGGGCTAGGATAGGAAATTGGAAGGGATAGAATGTCTGCTACGAAGGCGATGGTATGCTCGCTGTGCTCTACTCAGCTCACCGGATACGGGGGGGATCTTACCTTCGTAAACAAACCTCGCCTATTTAAAAAAAAAAACATAAATCATGCTAAAGAAAAACAAAAACACTTAGCCAAAACAAAAATCTCAGCACTTTGGGAACGTTGCGGATGTCGATGCAACGTGGCCTGTCCCACCCAACCTTGGAAATCCGTTGGCCTTGTTAGGATTCCCCCTTTGTTAAAAATCTCTTATTTTATCGTCGCTGAACCATACTCACGTTACTGAAGGCTTTAGCCAGCCATACCACACCCCCCTGAAAATCACTCTAAAAAGCCATTAAGCCTCTTTGAAGCTTAATGAAGAAAAAAAAATGTAATTTCATCAACTTGACGTGATTTACAATTTTATTCAATCAAAACTCCCATAAAAAAAAACTAAAACAAGACATTCGTGAAGGAAAAAATATTTACTTTGGAAGAAAAATTAAATAAATCTTGAGACTGACACCAAAAAAAAACTGAGACTTTGAAATTCTTAAATAATAAATTTGAAAATAACATGTAACGATAAAATTTTGAAAAATCTACCAAAAAGAAAAAAAAAACGATAGTTGATCTGAAAAAAAGTGTTAAAGTCTTGAAGTTCTTACAAAACAACATCGATTACGCTGACTTTGATTCCAGCGCCAGAATGAAGAATAAGTTCCCGTTTCCAACCGGAAAGTTAACGGAACCTTCCTTTCGTCTGAAGGTTTTCCTACTACCACCTTTGTCCTACCTACAATGAGCTCTTTGTGGGTGTCTAGGGGTTTGCAAAAACTTGCCGCAATCCGTGGTGTTTTGAGGAACCTAACCCGCACCTGGCTTGCAAAAAAAAATAGCCTATTGTCCTCCTACACTTTTCTCCGAACTACTTGGTGTCCGAATGCCAAACAAAAAAAAAACTTGAACTTGATGACGGCTATTTTGCCGGAAAAAATCGGCCTCTGGACCCAATCCTTTACTATGCCCTTGGGCGGTACTCGCTCTTACTTGGGTAGCGATATCTTAAAACTGTTCTATTAAGGTGAGGGCGAAAATATACGGTTCGAGAAAACCGCTTAAGTAAAGACAGCGGTAGTTGTTGGTAGATTTCTCGATTTTTTTCTTTACGCTATTACTTGGTTTTTCCCTTTTTTTTATATAATAGGTGCACTGAGTTTTTACTTGGTATTCCGGGTCATGCACGTACTTAAAATTTTCCCAGGTGCTTTTCCTAAAGGGTGTTAACTTCGCCTTGGAGCTGAATATTTCTGCCAACAGGTCAAATATTTCTCCTTTGGCTTCCCTCTTGGTATTTAAAACGAACAGCGGCCACGAACTCCTGTCTGTGTCGTGGGCTGCCAAATCACACCCTCACTATAACAAACACTATATCACCATTTTGCTTTAATTATAATCTTTTATTTAACTCACCCTTGTCTTGAGAACTTTCAATTTTAATTGGTATTTTAATTTTAATTTTTCTTATAAAAGATACCACCTCAAAAATATCTTCGGTTCGAAAGCCGTACTATATAACAAAATATATAAAAGAAATTAATTACCGCCTTTTAAAGAAATTTTACTTTTTAAACTTTACCGCACTATATTTAAGCTAACTATACACAACTGCCACTCTATGATGTGGCTATGAAGAGATTCCCATAAGAAATGACAAAGATGAAATCTATTTTGCGGTACCATCTGTGCTTACCGTCTCAAATTTCTTTGTCGTCATAGGAAATCCCTCTGATTGGGGAATTCCTCATCAGAGTTCAACGGCCTAAAGTCATACAAAAAAAATTGATCCTCTGTACCCTGGTAGATAAATTAAGCTCTAGTACTTTCTAGTACCAAAAGCTCTAAAGCCAAGGTATTATCTCCTCAACCCTATTTTCCCCAACTATCAACTATCCACTTCTAATATGCTTATTTCGCTTCCTTCGACTTTCTTTCTTTTTCCTGCTCAGCTTTTACTATTTTTCCTAAGCTTTCATAAATAACTATATCTATTCCCTTCTTTTCCTTGCAATCTAGCCATTTTTGCTTTTGATCACATCATATATATATATTTATATATATATATATATATTTCCCTTTATCCTTCTTCTCTCCCTTCTTAATAATATTCATCGATTTATCTTTCTATTAGGCATATTATATTTGCCTCCTTTTATCTTCCTGTGATCTTATCTACTTAATATTTTACATAATTGCACAACTATACCCCTTTCCCTTTTTCTATCCTGTCTTTTTTTAATTTGTCCATTCGCGTCTTTAAATTCACCGAACGTACAGCTAATTTTTATGTCGGCTTATTTCCTAATTGGAAATTGCTAAAAAAAAACTTTATTTTTCTGTGAACAACAAGTGTTTCGTGAAATAGATTTTAAGCACCATCGCCATACTACGAATTTTCCTGCCTATATCGCTCACAACTTTTGATCTTTCGGGTCTGAGACTCGCCGATCGGGCGTAAGCGAAACCTAAGGAAAGAAGTCTGCCTAGAAGAACCAAACAATCGTGGATTTGTTTGGTTAATATACTGCAACATTTTGCAGGTAAGTTTCTTGATTTTATCGGGTCCATCGGTCACCTCGTGGCAATCCAAAGTGGTCATCATGTTCCTGATCTTTCTCATTTTATAAAAATATATTCTGTTCTACATTTACTTGCGTTTCCTTATTTCCCTAGGTTTTACCGTGTGCCGACCACAACAAAAACAACGATTCTAGCAACCCCTGGATCTAGGTGGATGCTCCAGCTGGGGGTATGTAGACCTATACCTCGAGCCTGCAACAGGAAGGCCATTATAAACTCAATCGATCTCTTTTACCGAGGAACCACGTTAACATTACGTCCTTAATCAGCCAGGCTAGGAGAATTGAACTCCTGAAAATCCTCCAAGCTAACGACTGCGCAGTGGGTTTCATTCAAGAAACTCACCTAAATCTTAAACATAAATTGTTCATCGATGGTTACAACGTTCTTAGAAACGATGCTTTTCAAGGGGCAGCCCTACTTATCAGAAAAAACATTTCCTATGAGCAAATTAATTTTCAATCGTCCTTTATTCCAACCATTTTTGTGTCGATTAAACTCAAATGTAACAACACTTTTAAATCGCTTTTACTTGGTTCCATTTATATTCCAACAAATAGCCCCCCAACATTACTTACAGCCGAACTAAACAAATTTCAAGCACTTGCTGCCTCCTTTGATGGTACAATTTTAGGTGGTGACTTGAACGCCAAGAGTCCCAATAGGGGCGATAACTGGCAAAACCTTAACGGGAGTACCCTTATCAATGGGTACCATTCCTCTAATCCTACACTAACAAACATTACTTCCCTTACTCCTACTTTTCCAAGGGGACCTTCCTTCTTGGACCACTTTCTTATCTCCAGTCACCTCAAGTTGACATGAACTTTTCGGTTACTGCCCTTTCTTCTTTCACCGAACACTGCCCGCTTTTGCTCAAGATCGATACTGATGATGCTAACATCTGTCTTAAGGACCCCTATTACACCAGGTCTTTTAAAAACACAGACTGGAATCTCTTCAAAGAGGACCTGAACTATTCCCTCCAGGACATCCTCCCCCCTCATCATTCCTGTTTATCAAAGTTCGAAATCGATAGCCACATCACTAACTTTGTCTCTTCTCTCCTTACCTGCCTCAATAATAACTCCACCAGACTTGTAGTTTCCTTCAAGAAATACCACAATCTTCCTAATGATATCGAAAATCTTTTCAAAATTAAACACCAGTGGCAAAAACAACTCAAATCAATCTTTCATAACTCTTATAATAGGATAAATCCCCCCTTTAAAGAACTCTCTTCAAGAATTTCACTTCTTAACATCATTCTTAGAGACAAGGTTAACATCTGGTTGAATAAGCAGCTTAGCAATCGATTAGCAAAGATCATCCCTGGCCCCCAGGCCTTCAAGGAGGTCTTTAGGCTGGTTGGGAATAAAAAAAAGTTTGTGTGTAATAAGGTCTCTCTTAACAACGTCCTTATAACTAGTGAATCGGGTATAGTTTCGGCCTTTGAGGATCATTTTAAAAACATTTATAGAGCAAGAAGTCCGAACTTCAGTCCTAGCATCTCTCAGGCTGCCATATCCACAGCTCTTGAGATTAAGAATTCCAAACCGGCTCATATATTTCATTTTAGCCATGAAAATTCTTCATTGAACCCTATCTCTTCCGAAATTTTTACTAACTCTTCCACTATTAAGAACATTATCTCGCAAATCAAACCTAAAAGATCTGCAGGACCCGATGAGGTTACCAATTTTGTCATTAAAAGACTCTCAAGTGTGGCCATCAGTTTCCTAACAATTATTTTAAATAATTGTATTAACAACGGATATTTTCCTAGAAGTTGGAAGGAGGCAAGAATTCTCCCCATCCTCAAAAACCAGAACAACTTTGACCTAAACAACTTTAGGCCAATTTCCCTCCTCTCAAATATTGGCAACATTCTTGAGCTAATTATCCTTGACAAAATGAATTCCTCGGCAGAAAACCCTATTGATCCTATCCCGGACTACCAATTTGGATTCCGTAGGGGCCACTCGACCCTCCATGCGCTGTTGAAACTCCAAAACGACGTAATACTGAACCTTAGAAATAAACGTTGTACAGTTGCCTGCTCTCTCGATGTGGAAAAAGCGTTCGACAGCGTCTGGAGGGACGGTCTCCTCCACAAAATTTTATCTCTTAACTTCCCCCGTCATATTGTAAATATCCTAGAAAGTTTCCTCGTGGATAGGTCGTTTTTCGTCCAAATCCAAGGCACTAAATCTCTTTCTTGTGGCTGCTTCAGCGGCGTTCCTCAAGGCTCCATTTTGGGGCCCCATCTCTTTAACATTTTTCTGAACGATTTCCCCCATTACTTTTCAGATAACAATTTAACATCAACCGGACTCCTCTATGCGGACGATACTATAGTGTACTGTAGTCATGATTTCCCAATTGTGGCTTCTCGCCACCTCGAAAAACATCTCAAAGTCATTAATGACTTTTATAACACTTGGGGTATTAATCTGAACGCCTCCAAGACGGAGATGATATGTTTCAGAAATGCAATTGGGAAGGGCCCTGAAGGTGTGGTCAGTGAAAGCAAAAGTATCTCTATTAGACTCGATGGCAACATCATTCAACCTAAAAATAACATTAAATATCTTGGGGTTAGTTTTAACAAGCTATTCAAGTTTAACCAACATGCTCGATCTATTCTGGAAAAATCCAGGAAAATTACAAATATGTTAATGCCCTATCTCAGACACAGAGCTCTGAATAAAAAACCTAAATTACTTTTTTATAAAACATTGATCAGACCAATAATGTCGTATGCATTTCCTATCTGGTTCTCTATCTCTCCCACGGCTGTCCTTGAACTGGAGTTGCTGGAGCGTAAAATTTTGAGGCACTGTGCCAATACTAACTTTGAAAACCGTACTAAGAGATTTTCTAACTCTTATCTGCATAACGAAACCAACACCATTCCGTTCCTTAGATATGCTCTTCTGCTAATGAAGAAGATCATATCTAGGCTTGACCTTTCAGACAATGACTTGATAGAGCAAGTCATAACTTCTCAGGCTGGCTTCTCTTGGGATAACGTCAACTATCTTTCGCCCCTCGGAATTTCCTCAAGGGATCTTGATTCCCTCGAAATAACTCCACCGCGGTTTTATCTCAATGCCACCCCAAATCAAAATCGTGGCTAACTCGAACCTAATTGTGTTCGCTTTTACTTTACTTTAACTTCCACGTTTAATGATAATCCAGTAATCAATTATGATATGAAAAACAACCTGAATGTAAATAGAAAACCAATAAGAAAAGAAAAAATGAAAAACAATTATATATAAAAAATTACAAAAAAATAAAAAAAAAAAAAGAAAAAAAAACAATAAAAAATAAATAACATATCAAAAAATCAAAAATATTATAATATTCTAAAACTGTATAAATCTCTAAAGAAACACTCAGTATCTTGTAACTCTTTAACAAGTTTGAAATTGATTCATGTCGGTTCTACGTCTTCAAAAGGTGGGCAGTACTTCCACCCATAGGTTAAGTTTTCTAATCTTTATTTATAAATTAAAAAAAAAAAAGAAAAAAAAAAAAAAAAAAAAACATTACGCCAGTCCAAATCGTCACTTTAATGTTTTATCGTTTGCAACTTTATGTTCCTATACTATTCTGTGATACTTACTGTATTTTGTATTTTTAGTCTAGTGTTCTTTGCTAGTATATTAGTCATATACATTTATCTGTACATTTCACTATTATTAGAGAAAAAGAATCTTGTATACATTACCGTATCTAATATCTCAGAAACCTGTATATCGAGTCTTCTACTCATTCTCATAACTTACACTTTCACAATATCAATACACATTCAAACATGTATACCACGATAGTATCAATTTGTATTACGTTAGTAGAGCGCTCTCGCTCTTATATCAAAAAGAAAAAATATAACAAGCATACTATATACATATGCTATAGTATGTAAAGAATCAAAATACCAACTCGTATCTGTAGATATATCATATCTTCTCATGACACTGGCAAGAAATGTCTTCGTATCTTAGTTAGTTTTTAAGTTAGTATAGGTTTATTTGTATATATTATTATTATTATTATTATTATTATTATTATTATTATCTTTATTGTTTTCATTATAAAAATTTACAAAATTAGAAATAAAGATTACAAGCATGGCTCATGGGCCGTCTGTATATATAGTTGTGACATTCCGTCTCAAGCGACTCATTACTTACTTATGAGCAAAAGTATACTCACTATACATTTTCGTATAACAACATTTTGCCCCGAGGCTTATCACTAAAAACAATTTGAAAAGAAGGCCATACGATACAGCCACTTTTGTTCCGATAAGGGGGGTTCACATTATCAAATATGCTTGACAAGCATGGTTTGATTGACTCGAATTTGAAAATGTGAACGCTCCATCAAACGGCTTGTCAAGCATGTTTGATGGATATCAAAATATTTTGATATTTTGCTTGCTTGACAAACATATTTGAGAATATGAACGCATTCTTGTCAAACCAGGAGGAAATTCCATTCTAAAAAAAGTTGGCAACCTGTGCGCATCAAAAGAAAAGAACAGCCAGTAAGCGGAAATTGTGAATTTTGGAGGGAATTCTTTGAAATATATCGAAGTTAACCAATACCAGAAACATGGCAAATTAAAAGTGAAGACTATAAAAACAAAACAAAAGAAAATTTTGGGCGCTTTTTTAGCCATTCCTTAGTCCAAATTCGTTTCCTCTTATTTTGTTGACTTTCTTTTTCTTTAAGAAGTCTCAATAAAACTCAATTCAATTCAAAATTCCGAGGAACCACGGATTGGAAGATGAATGACCCCTTCCATATGATTTCTCCTCAAGAAATCTTTGGTGTTATAGAAAATGAATACGTAAGCGGTAACCCGTATGTCTAAGTGTATTTTTAATTGTAATAAAATAGCTGTATAAGAATCTTAATTTTATTAGTTTTTTTATATAGAAAGATAAAGCGGCAATAAAAATCGGAATGTGTCTTCCTGAATCTAACATTTATAAGATTTTGCTTCCTTATGGGTAGCCATAACAATATATCAAATTAATTGTCTATCCTATAGATGCAATAACTTAAGAGTTATGAGGTGATAAATAAAACAGCAGAAATATGTCAATATCTCGGTTAGAAACATTTCGAAAAATCTAAAAAATTTGCAAAATAAGTAGACAACCAATATGTATCATCTGTATGATTTTGGGATTTTTTAAAGCATCCGTCAAAAAGATAAAAATCAAAAAGTAAAATATTAATTTAAGTTTTCAATTTTTGAATTTAACGGAATCTTATTTTGAATATCCACCATATTTCAAACTGAGCGTTTCTCCTATGCTCAAATGTAGTGGGGGCGTCGCGTCGGGTCCCATTTAAAATGCACGGGACCACTAATACATGCTTATGAAAAAGTAGATTTCAGTGTTCTAGCAGCTTGTAGGCCGAAAGAGAACAAACCCCTTAAGTCGGTTCTCTATTGTCGTTCCTTCAATTTTTGTATGAAAATTTTCGTTTCGCTTCAGCTGCGTACTATGCTTAAGCATACTTATTATTTTGTTCAGAAGTTCTTTACAAAAAATCGATTTAGAATAGATCTTCCAATCCAATCGAAAACTTTGTGAATTCCTGTGACTCCTTCCCATGCCATTGGTGCAACATCACCACCAGTCATGATGGCATAGTTAATTTTGGAGTGCTGTGACAATTTTTTGGCAAACATCGTTTTACCGGTTCCTGGAGGTACATGAATAAACATATTGCGATATAGTCCGCAATTTGGAGTGTGTTTTTAGTGGCAATGTCTCTTAGGCGTTCTACTTATGCTGTTTTAATCCAGCACTAAGGGTTTAAAACAACACCCTAAAATGAAAAAGAAATTAAACATAAAATGACCTTTACAGAATTAAGTTATAGCTTACTTGGAGAGCGTCTGCTGGTTTAGATTTCAATCGTTTTAGGTGTTGCAGTGGATTTTTAGGGCATGTATCAAGCAATTCGAGATGTTTCCTCGACCAAATTTAGTTTTCCAAATTCGAGCTTCAATGTATCGCAAAATAACACCGGTAGCTCCAAGAGCGACAAAAGAAAGATCGCAGACCTAATCACCTAATCGGTGAGCATTGCCTTCAAACCAGCACGAATATCTTATTTTCGTTTTTGCTTTTCAGCCTTTGTTAGCCAAGGCCACCGGTAGCCTGGCCTGCGATCCCTACGTTAGAATCCCCGATAATTGATAAATTATTTCGACGCTGGCAATGAAAGTCGTTTCTGAATAAAAGACTCACCACAGCAGATTAATACAAAAATCGAACTGTCAAAACAAATGAACCCACCGCATTATTGTTGCAATTCACATCTATTCATCGACAGAGCGCCGATAACACCAATTTCGCCTCTATACCCTTTTTTAAATAAGGTGCCTGCTGTTTTCAACCTAATTATGACCATGACCAACATTTCTGAACCGATCCGATTTTAGGCAAACATGTATTTTTTTCGTCAATTTAACTGACGTTGAAAATATATATATATATATATATAGTGTATATCACGGTTTTTGAAACGAAAAAAATCGGTTGTCAAGAGGTCAAGTACCAAAATTGCAGCCTTTTAGTTTTGTTTTTCTAGGTTTTAAGCATAACCAACAATACCACAAAGTCCAAAGTATGTTTACGTTTCTTTAACAAAGGACTAAGTTTAACAAAAATTCCATGCGATATTTTGTCGTGTGCCACTTATCGACAAAATAAATTTAACAAATTTTTCCATCGTTTCAATGAACGATTTTTTAATAAATCATAGCAAATTTTTAGTGAAAACCAAAATATTTGGATTTGTATCCTCTCTAGAACTTCGGACTTATCTAAGTCCTATATTTTGATCTGAGAAGACAGAGCTCTAGAAGCGTAACTAACACACTTTGATTATTTTTAATTTTTATTTCTTTTAATGGAAAAGATATTCTCTACAGCCAGACTTTGAGAATAAATTATCGAAATAGCTTACTATAAGACTCCTTTAAACTTCGTATCCTACAATGTGACGCTTTCCGATACATTCGCCAGCATAGAACCAGAAGCAAACCTCCATTGTTATCAAAGTGTTTAACCATGCTTCGCGGACTGTAACATTTTTCCATGCACCAGTACGGGCACCGTTAATGAGTCGGCTTATGCCTTGGCGAATAGCTGGGATGTCAGCCGGAGTTGGTGGCGTCAGCTCCACTTTGGCGTATTTCATGAAAACGTCTAATTGTGGTCTGGCCTGAACCATGAGCCCTAAAAAAACCCGTAAATTATTACATAACGCTTTGGGGTTAGGTAGGAAAGAATGAACTTACTGTTTAGCAAACCGGAACCCTTAGTAGCAATGCTGGCCATTTTTAATTTGCTATTTCTGTGGAATTATTTTGTTTAATTAAATAATAAGCTAAGTCTTTAATATAAAAAGAAAAACTTACCAGTTTTTCTCCAAAGAAGCAGGAATTACGGCACTGTAAAATTTGACAGTCTGGGACCTGGATTATTGAAAATTTCGTGCCTGGAAAAATATAGCTAGAGAATAAAATTTCCAGTGCGGTAAATATGATCATTCCACTATTCATTGGAAATATTCCAATCCATTAGCCCCCTATCACATGAGGGAACAAGTTGTTGAAATATGTTGACGGTGATGTTTTCTTTTAATTTCCTCTAAATGGCCGCGTTCAGGTTCACTAGGATAGCCTATCTAAGATACTCAAGTATCCAGTATGTTTCTGAACGCAAATCAGCTGTTGTTGACATTTCTCATAAGATAGATAAGTATCCCAGAATTTTTAGGATATGTTGAGATTAATTTTTTAGCAACAGCTGCTTTGACATCAGCTGTCATTTTACAAGGGATTACAACAACACAAAGCTATCCAGATCGCTTTGGATACAAACATGAACGCGGCCAATCTCTTGATCTCTTCATTTATCTCTTCTCTCTTTATTCAAAAAATTTAAATTTTATATCTTTCATCGCTTATTTTTTAATGAACTCACATGAAGATATGTATATGCAATAGTGGATGTATCCTTAAATTTTTAATGGTGGATATATATACGTATAAATGATATATATATATAATACATACATATAAATATATTGACTATTTGGAAGTTCCATCATATTCCCCTTTCACACAATGAAACTTAGATCATTGTATTGTATATAAAATCTATAGTACTCTCATGGAACAGAAAAAAAATATCGTTCTGCCTCTATTGGTGGCGTTGTCATCTGCAAAATTGACAGTGGAGACTTGAGAATATGGTTAGGCTAGGAAAGGATGAACAAGTAGCAAGAAAGAGAGGGTTATGTTATTTGAATTCGGTTATAAATAAGTGGTGTAAGGGAGATTATAGCATCAGCTGTTGGTGTCTTGGCAACGACAAGAAAAATGAAAAGGAAATCGCAATCTGTTTGTTTTTTTTGTTTTTTCATATGGCCTTCTAGCTATACATATTTATATAGGTATACTATGCTGTTAATTCCCAGTGAAATTGGTGTTGACGACTAGAAAATTCAAAATGCGATAACTTGTGGCAAAAAAAAGCACTGTTTAAGCGATATAACAAACTGGCCACCATAACAACTCCGTATATTTACATTCAGGTAAAATAATTAATTTTAAGACTAAAGCCCTATTCTGGCAAACCTCACTGATACCTCACAAGTAACAACAACCTCACAAGGTAAGGTGAACTCGATTTTGTGAGGTTTTCGTATTCTGGCAGCACCCTCACAACTGTGAGCCTCACAAAAACTATCGAAATTGTGATCTTCTTCAGAGCAGGTCACAACTCACAAATTTGATATTTGAAATACAATTTTAAGACACTTTTGTTTTTTCTTGTCTGAAAAAACATTTTGTAACCAAATGAATAGGTTAACTGGTGAAAAAAATGTATCCTCTGTTGTGAATCGAACAAAATTTATTTCTCCATAAAAGAAAATTATTGTTCACAAAACAATTCTCGTCGAGTACGATCGACATAGAACAGCAAGTGGTGTACATATATGATATTTACATATGTATGATGTGGCATCACAATCATCTTCGTTGTCGATGAGTTCAGTGGGTGCGTTCAACAAAAATTCAGACCTTAGCAAGCACAATAAAAAATTCACCTTGCTGTGGTAAGTTTTTTTGTGAGGTTTCTTGTGAGGGTTATCGCAGAATACGGAAAATGTTATCGAATCACAACAACCTCACAAGGAATCAACCGCACAAGGGCTTGTGACTTGTGAGACCTCACAACGCCAGAATAGCCCTGTTAATTTTCTTTTATCTCCATCAAGGTACACTAGATTAACATTATTTCTTTATTTATAATTTCAGTTCTCCAAAGAAAAAAACCCTAAAAGCAAACAAAAAGAAAAAGTAAAAAACAATTTTCAGCTAGTTAACAGCTGACCTACGCAAGTACCTATATTCAATATTGTACATATTTAGACATTCTCTGGAATTAAAAAAAAAAACCGATAAGTGTACAGCTTATGAAGTCAAACGATGGGTGCTTTACTTGTGAAGCCATTAAGTGAAAAAATTGCAGTTTTCTAACACAATAAAGGTAGAACCGCACTAGGCGGAACTGCACTTCAGCGACACTCTGCGCACTTTCGCACGAAACTGAACGAAACTTCATGTCGCGACACAGTTGGTCAGATTATCAACTTTGTCGCATAGTGTCGCGTCGTGAAGTGCAGTTGTCGCTTAGTGCGATATAGCTCATACAATTTCATACAAATAAGTCGTGAAGTTCAGTTCCGCTGAAGTGCAGTTCCGCCGAGTGCGGTCTTACCTTAACACGATTAACAAAAACGAATAATACTTACAGCTCTGTTCTGCTAAACATTCGCATAAATTTTCGTATTCTGCTATCCGTCTTAGGAAAAAGCATATATATAATTGCGATAAAAAAATTTCGATTCTCTCAAGAATTTCAAAAATAATTATTCATAGAACTTTGATTTGAATTAATTAATTAAACTTCACAACACAAAGTATATTTCTTTGCTTTATTAATATTTTCACGATTTAACTTATTCCCTTGTGGAAGAACTATGAATTTGCAAGAAAAATATTTTGTACATATCTCATGGCCAACATGAATTCGAATCATAGGGTTTTGCTTTAGAAAAGAAACTTAAGGAAACACTTCAATTTTAATTCAAAGATTAACTTTTTTTTTAAATAAAAGAGCTTTGGTTTCTGCTTAAATTGTTTTTTTATTTGAATTAAATAATTTTCTATCAGCACTACACAAATCACATACGATTTATAACAGTCATCTGATATCGCTTCAAGGTTTCTAAAATTTCCGCAAGAGTACCCTCTCCAGTCGTCAATTAGATCTTAAATTTTCCAAATGAATCGGTGATTGTTAAAACAACATAAGTGACATTTTTTTTTTTACAGGAGAGACAAAAAACCTTATATTTTTACCACGCGGCCGCATTGATAATGCCGATTTCGCGCTTGAATTTCTGTGTGTTTCAGGTATAAATTTATGTTAGTTTTGCACTCAACCTATAGCTCTACCCCTAAGCAGTGCAAAACTATAATAAAAGTGATTTCGAAACTTATGTTGTTTTAACAATCACCGATTCAAATGTGAAATATGTATGCATGAAAATTTTAACGGTTACCACTCGGAAAAATTATTTTGTTTGAAATAAATAATTGATAGATGAAATTTATAGCGAAGGCTTTTTTCAATGTTTTTAGGTAATTATTTTTGTTAAGATTTTAGTTAAATATATTTCATTAGGTATATAAAAGTAAATGCATAGGTATATACATATATTGTACATATTATTATGGTTGATTGTGAAATCAAGTTTTAAATACACAATTATATAGGTACATATTTAATACAATTAATGCTTTTTAAATATTCTCAAAATCAACTTGACCAATTTTATTAAAATTTGTTAGAAAATTTAAGAAATATCAATATTGTCACTAAATAAGTACCTCTCATCAGTAAATTCATAATAAAATTGCTAAAAAGTAATTTGGAAAGCATACGAATTTAAGAATTTTTATTACTTGAGATATTGGTAGGTATTAATAGGGCAAGTTTTGGATTCGTTACCAATATCGTACTCGAGATTTCAATCAAACTTGATATTACGATGACAGAGATTACGAAAAAATTGGGTTCTAGCCTAAACCAGCGATTTTCTTCAAACATGCAACTTAAGATTTTTAAGTGACGAAATGGTTTTTTTTTTGCTCAAAAATAATACCACCTGCCATGCAACAATTATGAAAGAGGTTATTTATCTCGGAAACGGCTCTAACGATTTTGATAATTTTATTTTATTTATTTTAGGGAATTTTATTTTTGATGCGATCGCGAATCTTATTATTTGGTTCCTTTAAAATAATTTTCGATTTCGTTTAACATTAAATAAAGAATGAGTTTCTGGCTTTAAGATAAGCTAGATAAGTTGCCGTTGTGTTTTTATATTCATTTTCTATTTAATTTTTTTTTTTAATTTGCCCCTCCCACCTAAAGGGGTGGACAAATAGAGTGGACCGATATCTAAAAGTCATGTCCATGTAATGTACCAAAAATGTAAAAAATATTGAAGCTTTTATCACAAAATGCACAATTTTGGAATTAAGTCGCCCAACTACATAGAATAGTAAAACCTTTAACTCTTCTGATTGGTTTATTTCAAAAACCGTGCTTTGTATGAAAAAAAGTATGTTAATCTTTTTGTAGGAAATATTTCAAGCTACAAATCAGTCTCTGACACTTTTTGTACAACTTACCATTTGGGAGTTATTCCTGGAAAACCATTTTGGGGGGCCTACAACCCCCCGTAAAATTGTTAGGGGCACTCATATCGATAGGGACTTTTGACAGTTTCTTAAGAACACCTTGAGGAAGCTATAGCCGTATTTTTTTGCAACCCCGGGGGGAATCGGATGAAAAAAACGACGTCGGTGCTAAACAAATATTATGTTAAATGCAACAACAACTAATCCCAGAGAATTCTCGGGGCTTAACTTAAGCGCACAAAAACTGGGTTACTGGCATGAATTACATACATGTTGTCGATAGTTTGTATGAAAAGTCCATATTTTTTACTGTCATGCCGTCGCTAATCCCCGCTGTCGTTTTTTTCAACCAATTCCCCCCGGGCTTGCTAAAAAACACGCCTTAAATACCAAAATCCAGTTTTACGGCGATTTTTTCTTTATTGACTAGACTATATAGTAGGTATACCTATATAAGCCGTGTTTTTTTGCAAGCCCGGGGGTAATTGGATGAAAAAAACGACGTCGGTGCTAAACAATTAACATGTTAAATGCAACAACAAATAATCCCGGAGAATTCTCGGGGTTTAACTTAAGCGCACAAAAAAACTGTGTTACCGGCATGAATTGCACACATGTTATCGATAGTTTGTATGAAACTCCATGTTTTTTACTGGCGTCGCTAATCCCCGCTGTCGTTTTTTTCAACCAATTCGCATAATTTATTTTTGTAAAAAAAAAAAAAAAAATAATAATAATTTTCAATAAAATTAAACAGACTGTTGCACTGGTGGCTCGTAGCCTTCTCGCCTCTCGACAACAGAGCCTTCGGACACAATACCTTTGGTGCCCTTGCCACCACCGTTTCCGTGCAACTCCAAGAGTTGCGACAAGTCGAAACGTGGTTTCTTCAATACCTTGACTTTGCGGATGTAAACGTCGTGCAGGGGGTAGATGACCTGGCACAACTTCTCAATGTAATGTCCTTGGCAATCGAATCGGGGGTGAGTTTGCTAACGACACCCTTCAAGTCGGAGTCGCCAACATCACGCTGGATGATTTCCACCATCTTGTTGCGGATCTTCCTAACTTAAGATTGCTGGCCGTAGCAAGTTTTGCGCTGAGACATTTGATCCTTGGCATTGAATCCAATGCAGAAGACGCGAAGTAAGTACCCATCGGTTGTGTTCACATCGACATTAGCCTCAATGAGGGTTTGCCATTTCTTGAACATTGACCTGAATTTGTCTGTGGTCAAATCCATACCATGGAAATTGGTAAGAACGTTACGTTCTTCCACATCCTCGGCGATCAACCTGAATTTACGGAAAGAACGCTCTGCATCACCATCCTTTTGCAAATCAGCCAAAGAGACCTCGAACACGCGACCCTTTAAAACTTCGGAAGCGATTTTCGTTCCTTGGGTACGGTTTACCAAAGTTTTACCAATTTGACGGGTTGTAAACATATTTGGGGCTTTAACATCGTACCAATCTTTCCTTGAAAAGGATCAATCACCTTCTTTTTGCCACCTTTCTTGCCACCTTTGGACGGACCCTTATTTTTACTGACCGCCATCTTAACAATTTAGAGACACTTCATATTCTAAATAACAAGAACAACATGAATCGAAAACAGGACACACAGAATATTTCAGCGGTATACTGCTCCCTCGTTTCAAATCAAATAATTAAATAATAAAATTAAAAATGAAGTCTCATGGTTTTGTTTTTATAAATTGTATTTTATAAATTATTTAAGTTTACTATGTAAAATTTAAACTACGTTTATAACTCTTAGGGCGGTATTCACCAAGCGCTCATAAACGGCTCTTAAGTTTATGAGGCTCATAACTCAAATAATATTTGTGCTATTCACCAAACACTCATAAGTATTTTTCGTAGTTCGAAAATGAGAGCGGCTCTCTCTTAACCAGGCATAACCAAACTGTAAAATCAAACTTTTTTCGCACAAATGCATCACAAATAATAACTTTAGCACCAACAACAAGACAAGACGAATTAATATTTTTTCAAATTAATTGACAGGAGAGAAGATTTTCTAACAACGAAAAAAAATAAATTTAATGAATATCAAAAAAAAAAATTAAATAAAAATACTTATTGTGACATGTTGACAATTTGAAAGAAAAAAAAAAAACAAATTATTTTAAAATTTTAAGATTTTCTAACAACGAAAGAAAATAAATTTAATGAATATCAAAAACAAATTTAACTAAAAATTCAAAATTGTGACAAGTTGACAATTTGAAAAAAAAAACAAATTATTTTAAAAATTTTCGAACAAGTTTTCGGAGAGAGCGCTCATAACTTATGAGTGATCGGGAGCACTCATATGTTTTATGAGCGCTCATAAATATTCGCTATTATTGCTTTGTGAATAGATTTACGAAGCTTTTAAGTTATGAGCGTTCGGTGAATACCGCCCTTAAAGTGTAAGTTTTACTTTTCACTGTATATTAGCTGTGTTTTATTTTCCCCGAGATCCGAACCAGATTGGATTTGCTTACGAAAATACATGTATTACAAAAACAACACAAGATCCAACTTTGTTTTGGATTTGGATTTCCAAATCCGTTTTGAACACACACCCTTAATTTGTAAATGTCGTCAGTAGTGTAAAGAAAAAAGACAACGGGTGTATACAAATAAAAAAACAAAAGGAAAAAAGAGTTGGGTATATAACAAGTTGTCACTGAGATCCTGGGTTGTTTTATTTACATGATCTGATCTGGATTGGATCTGGGGGAAAATAAAACGCAGCTATTGTTGTTGCATAACATTGTGATTAACTATATTTTTATTTTATATGTAATAAAGTTCACCCTGAAGAAGACAGCAACCCCTGTCGAAACGTCGGGAAAAGTAAATGTAACAAATCTTGTTTCATTGCTAAAATTATTGTGACCAAAACAGCCGAAGGAAAACCTATTTTCCAATCAACAGGTTACAAGAGTTTACCATGTTTACTATGTTTACCATCTTCGTTTAACACACAAATTTGTGTCTTAAAGTTTACGATTTGTTTGAAAAGATTTCCCATACAAATTTTGACAGTTCGTTTACGACGTCGTAAACTTTAAAACGTTTACCACGTTTACGATGCTTTTCCGACGTTGCATGAATACCCATGTTTTTTTGTGAGAAAAAGAGCTAACTATACTCGGCTTGATGAGTACTTGGAATTTGAATTCCAACAATAAAATTCATTGAAATTTCCATTGGAAAATTTATTTCTTGTATTTAAAAGAAAATTTGAGTGTTTTTATTGTTTGACATCTTTTTGACATAATTACAAGACAAATTCAATTCCGAAAAAAAAGTGAAGGAAGATAGAAAAGAACTGCGTTTAGTGTTGTTATTCAATTTTGTTATTTATTAATTTTATATGTTAGATACACTCTCGTTATATTTTTATTTTCGTATGAAATTATAAAATAATTATTAAATTGTTATCAATTCCTGTTTGTGATTTCGTTTAAGTAAAAAAATAATTTAGTGCTTGTGTGAAAATACATATATTATAATTCTTAATTCTTAATAATATATGTTCTATATATATACTTAAAATTAATTTGTTTCTGATATAACTTTAAATATAATTAAGTTTAAACATGAGTTTGAATAAACCTGATTCCAGCTTGTCAATAAAGAATGTGTCCAAGGAGCAACCCAGCCAACTCAGGCGCCCGACCTTGACCAAAATTGGCAGTTATGCTACAGCAAAAGTCAGCCAAGAAAATCGTCCTGATTCATGTTCTAGATCGTCTACATCTTCAAGAGGTAAATATATTTTGAATATTAAAAATTAATTAAAATTTAATATTAAAAATATTAAATTATTCAAATAACCATATTGCATTAGTGTGTAGTTCTTTGCATCACCTCCCCCTAATTTCTTAAACCAAATTGAATATAATAATAATAATTATTCATTGAATTTCTGAACAACAATAATTATTAAAAAAACATGACCTCATGTTCTAAAAATTTTTATTTAATCAATGATTGATATTTAAATTTCATTGATTCCACTTTATTATGCATAGGTACATAAATTTGAAAACAACTGCCACGTTTACATGGTAGACCTAGTAATTTAAATCTCGTTTAGTTTATAACTCACTCATTTAAATTTAGAATCTAGACCCGACAGCGCGTACGCGAAACTATAGGATTTGGGGGCAAGCAAAAAAAACATAGAAGTGAGAAGCACTTAATTTCGCGTAGGTACGCGCCGGTGGGTAAGAGAGACTTAAATTTAATAAAAAACGTCTAATCTTACTATACGAGTGAGGTATTGTCTTTGGAAAATTGTTTTGCTTTCAATGCTGTAGGCGTGTGATATTTTCCGAAGCTGGGCTTATTAAATATGCGAAAGGAAATTAACTTGGACTTGCATTCACTAGTTCGTGTGGTGGTGGGTGACTATAGTGACGAATTGGCGTATGCACTTATATAACTCCTTGTTTGGTTTTCTGTAAATACATTACAGTTTTCTCAAACGTTTGTACCCTCCCTCGCTAATAGGCCAGTAAATAGGGTCCGTATATAAGACAATTAGCGCTAAGATCGCCTTAGCGACAATTAACCGAATGCATGGATCGAACCACATAATAATAATAACTTATCATATAAACAAATGCTTGAAGTCGTATGTGGAATTGTGTTCATATTATTGCGGACAATTTTTTGTAGGTATTTTATGCAATATTATGAAATGACTTCAAATGATTCCACAAAATATTTTTTTTCGAAAATATTATACATAATACCTATCTACAATACAATAAATTTAATCCAAACGAAAAATAAACAATATTTATTCTACTTTTAATAAAAATAAATAAAATAATTTTTATTATCTCGAACATTTTGCGCTTAAGCAGTTTTGGTTTATTTGTCTTTAATGTATTTTGTATTTTCAACCATGAGGTTGAGTTTTTTTTTTATGTCACTGTGTTGCATTTTCAATCATAATTTTTAAGATGAATAAGTTTTTGAAACTGTATTTACAAAGTTAGATGTGTATTTGAAAAAAAAATTTATTATTATTATTATTATCAGGTAAACAAAATGTATATTTATGAATGTTTTTTTAATAATACAAATTCTATATACTATACTACTGAAATACATCAGGAAGTAGAAGACTTAGCATTTTTTTAATGGACTTTGTTGAATTATTGATTCAAAATAGCTTTTAACGGCCTTTAAGTCCTATAAAAATTGGCCTTTCGTCCCGGCGATCTCACTTCGACTCATCAGTTGACAGTTGAGTCCCTTTGTCAATACGCAATTTTTGCTAAGTTCAGTTCATCTTACATAGATTTCGTAAGTATAATTTATATTTACCTGAATTCATTTTTTCCATTTTTACTTAAAAATTAAATATTTAGTAGTCTCCGTCTTGCTTTCGTTGCATAGACATCATCTTCCAATAAGCGGATCTTTTCACTTTTAAGTTCATTATCATCTACCTCTCTTTTAAACCGGTTTGCTTTTCAGTATTTAACTTTTTTTTTGTTTCTCTTCGCGAAACTGTTGTTTACTTTAACATACAGAAGTGTTTCATTTCCTATACAGCCCTTTCCCAAGGGGCTAAAATGTATGGGAACAGATTTAAGGGGTTATCTTCGGATACGCCCTTCACTCTCCACCCACTAAAAGAACAAGGCAAATAATCAATCAAGAAGAACATCCTTATCTCTCTCTCCGGTTAACCAACAAAAATCCAACATTTGTTTTGATTTCATCAATAGATGAAGAGAAACCCCTTACAAGTGTAAGTGTTTTTGTGTAAATAGGTACATAAACAACAAAGAAATTTTGACAATAAAAACCAGAAATAAATGCACCATAAATGCCGTTTTGATACCATAACTTGTTGGACCTGCGGGTGAAAATGGTTTGGGAAGTCTGAGCTTCGCAGCAAACATGCCACGCTCGGCAGTTTGTCGACGTGAGAGGTTTGACCTTTAAGGATGGTCGTCTGGTCCTAGAAAAGATGTGCAGTAGCTACTGAGGCTTATCCTAGAGCCAGTGCGTTTCGTTGAGGAAGGAGATCAAATCTCTGATCTTCAATTCATAGAGTTCGTTTAGGTCACTGAAAAAAGCTCTACCAAATGATTGAGCTCTTTTCCTGGCCAATGCGGGGCATTTACAGAGGAAATGGACGACTGTTTCCCTTCCTTCTGGTCCCCGCAACTACGACAATGGTCATTGTAGGGAATACCTAGCTTCGCTGCATGCTCTCCGATTGGCCAGTGTCCTGTACATTCAACGACCCTGGCTATGTCTCGCCTGGGTCTGCAAATTAAGTCATTTGTTCGGGATTTACTATAGGTGGGCCAAATCTTCCTAAAAATTATGCAATTTGACAAATTGCCCCACCTGCAATTGGATTCAGTAAGAAAAATAGAGAATATATTGCCCTTCATGACTCCAAGCGGTATGTTGACTCTTTCCGCAAGTGAGTCATGAAGGGCTGAATCTTGCCTGACCAGTTCGTCAGCCCGTTCTTTTCCCTCAATGCTACAGTGACCCGGAACCCAGGTTAGGTTAGGTAGAAGTGCCTGGCGGCGAAGAGACCGACACACTTAGGCCAATTGATGGCCCATTGTGATACCACATGGATCTTGGAGAGCTTTTCCCTACTCGCTAAACCATTTTGAGCTTCTTATAAAGCGTGTAAGATTGCTTATATCAGTATTTGCTAGATCACTCGGATCGTCGTAGTAGAACTCACCCAGGTAGAGTCTACGTCTTTGCGATAGAGCAGGACAAGTACATAGAAGGTGGGGAATAGTTTCCTCCTCCTCTTCATCCATGCAGCTTCTGCAGAAATCGTTTGAGTAGACGCCTAGTCGCCTGGCGTGTCTACCTATTAGACAGCGTCCGGTAATGACACCTATAACGGAGCTAATTTGTAATCTGCTTAAGGATATCAAATGTTTGGAGCGCTTTAGATCCAGCTTTGGCCAGATTTGTTTTGTCGCCAAACAGGTGTTGAGGTGTTGCCACCTCTGGTTTGTTTTCCTTATAGCATCTTGCTTTAGCATAAATTTACATGTAGCGATTGGTATACCAATACTTTCCTTGTCAGTTAAGAGTGGTATTGTTGTTCCACTTTTGGCAAGATCATCAGCTTTACAATTTCCTGGAATGTCTCTATGGCCCGGCACCCAGCAAAGGTGAATGTTGAACTGTTTCGCCATCTCAACGAGAGATGATCGACAGTTTTTGGCCGTTATAGAGTTTGTAGAAACAGAGTCCAGAGATTTGATCGCAGCTTGGCTATCTGAGAAGATGCGGATATCCGTTATTGATATCACGTTTTCTTTAAGCCAAGATAAAGCTTCTTTAATCGCCATAGGTTCCGCCTGGAACACGCTACAATGATTTGGAAGACGGAATGAGAGACCTAAATTGAGTCTTTCTGAGTACACGCCTCCACCTACCCCTTCGACTGTTTTCGATCCATCAGCATCTTTCAAGAAGGCCTCATCCTCCCAAGCTGTTCTGGGTGGGATGGTAACTTGAAAGTTTTTGTTAAAAACTGTTTGGGGTATAGTGTAGTCGATGTTACTTGAAAAAGATCTGAATGAATTCAGAATTGAAGAGTGACCGATTTCGTTGTTTATTTATTTATTTATTTATTCATCAATCAGACAAAAATATCTTATAGACTACTAGCAATAAAATTTTAACAAAAAAGTGGTATGTATATATATATTAATATTAAAAATTAATTACAAAATGACGTTGTAGATTACATTTAAGGATAGAACGACTAATATGAAAGTTAAAATCAAAAACATAAGAAATACAGTTAACTTCACGGACACAGCGAGTTATTGGCTCATTTTTGGCATAATTCGTCCTATGATCCTTTTTAAAAAAATAAAAATCTATTCCTCAGAGGACGACTTGGAGCATACAAATCAATTAAAGACAGAAGAGAAGTACAATTAATACGATAGGACAAAATATCACTTATAAACAATACAGAGTAAATTTTTCGACGGTTTTCAAGTGACTGAATATCAATAAGTTTACATCTAGTTGAATAAGGGGGCATTTCAATGTTCCAGCCAAGCTTCCATATAACGAACCTAGTGAACTTTTTCTGAACATTTATTAGAATGAATGTTATAATGAGGGTTCCATATAACACATCCATATTCTAAAATAGATCTGACATAAGCATTATACAGACATTTTAAAGTATAGGGATCGGTAAAATCAGATGAATTACGTTTTATGAAACCAAGCATAGAGTTGGATTTTGCGATTATGTATTCGATATGTTTTGTGAAGTTTAACTTGGAATCAAATAGTATTCCTAAGTCTTTTTTTTCAAAAACTCTTTCTAAAATATTGACGTCTATTTTGTAGTCAAAATTGATTGTATTAGCAATGCGAGAGAAAGTAAAACACTGAAATTTGGAGACATTCAAAAACAAGTCATTGATCGTGCACCAATTACTCAAACGATCAAGATCGTCTTGGAGAAGGTGGCAGTCGCGAGAAGATTTAATGCTTCTAAAGAATTTAAGATCGTCCGCAAAAAGAAGGCGGTATGAGTTTTTAAAGACATTAGGCATGTCATTAATAAATATTAAAAACAATAATGGTCCAAGATGACAACCTTGCGGTACGCCAGAGGTTACTAAAATAGGAGAGGAATGAATATTATCTATAGAAACAATTTGGTAACGTTTCGTTAAGTAGGAAGAAAGCCACGATAGCATAAAAGAATGAAAGCCTACGCTTTTTAGTTTATATATTAGTATCGAATGATTTACTCTATCAAACGCCTTGGCAAAATCTGTATAAATGACATCAATCTGATAACCTTCCTCGAGCTGATTGAGGACATAATTAGAAAATAGAGCAAGATTAGTAGTGGTGGATCTTCCCCCCACAAACCCATGTTGGTAAGGCGATATTATTTCTTTGAACAAAAAAGTTAATTTATCGTAAACAATCCTTTCGAAAAGTTTAGGTATCGCTGAGAGTTTGCAGATCGGGCGATAGTTCATATTTCCTGTTTAGAGCCTGATTTGTGAATTGGAGTAATAAAGGAGTTCTTCCACTCTGGAAGAAATTCCCCTTTAGAAAGAGAACTATTGAAAATAATTGTTAAAGGCTGAGATAGAGCAGATGCACATTTTTTTAAAATAACTGGAGGAATTTCATCCGGACCAGCATTTTTATCGCAGCTTAAACCACGTAAAGCGTTTTCAACTTCAATAACACTTATACTTAAACACCCAATACTTAATGGACTTTCGAAATTACTTGCTTGTAAAGGATAACCCTGAGTAGATGTATAATTTGATTGGAAATAAGCAGAAAAAGCATTACAAATAGATGCAATATCAGAGTATGTGTCACCCATATATTGCATTGTTTTTGGTATTCCATTACTTTTCTTTTTATTCTTTATGAAAGACCAGAAACTTCTACTATTATGTTTTAATTCCCTCTCTATTGAATATATATAATTGTTATATAGAAACTTATTTAGAACATTGAATTCTCCATCCAATTGTGTATAGCTGATTTTAAGAAAAGAATTGTCTAATGAATTCCGATATAGCTTATATGCTTTGTTCTTTTTATTGCTAAGATTACAGAGCCTTTTATTAAACCATGGAGGTTTCGAATTACATTTAATAGGCAATTTAGGCACGAACGTATTAATTGCACCTTTCAACGAGTCAGTAAAGAATCTGTATGAAACCGATAATTCAGAAGAATTGAGATGAGAATTCCAATTGAATTGTGACATATAACTCACTATGCCCTGAAAATTGGCCTTGTGGTACATTAATTTAAATTTATTAGAAATACTATTTTTAAAATATTCAATATATTCAAAACAAATAGATAAAGCCTTATGATGTATTGAATTCGGAGCAATAGGAGAAATTGAGTTACTAACGGAAATTTTGAACTCCTTATCGACAAAAACTAAGTCTAACAAGCGATTCAAATCGTTTTTACAATAATTTACCTGAATTAGATTGTTACATAATAAAGAATCAACAACCTCCGTTTCATAATCCAATTTTACATTAAATGGAACTAAATTTAGATCCTCCGAATCATAAATCCAATCAACGTTGGGCAAATTAAAATCACCAAGAATCATTACACTTTGATTATCTTTGATTTTAGATAGATAAAATAAACAATTGTTTACATGAACTTTATATAATTCTAACGAACTTTTTGGAGGAATACAACTAATAATTAATATGACCTCAGAGTGATGATTAAAATTAACTTTGACAATAATTTGATCAATATCATAAGAATTGTGAGAACTGGAGAAATGCGAAAACAGCTGGATGCAAGAAAACGTAGATCGAATCGCAAGTAACACACCCCCACCTCTTACAAGTCCAGTGGTGTGCGAACAACGATCTTTCCGGAAGATGTTGTAAAGATTTGTGTTGAAAATTTCTGTGTTATGATGAGCGTCAGTCAACCAGGTCTCAGTTATTGCAATAAAATCATATTGCTGTGATGATGACGACATGAACATTTGTTGTAATTTAGTACGCATTCCACCTATGTTTTGGTAATAACCAAAAAACTGATTGAGTGAAAGTGTAGAGTGAGAAAGAGAAGGTTGAGAGTCTGATGTTGTTATTGTTCTTGTTGTTTGAAGTGAATGTCACTGAGTAGGTAGAGGAGGAGGTTGGATTTGCGATTGAAGGGACTCTTGTTCTTCCGATGGCAATGATGGTGCGGGTGGATTGATCGTTGGTGGAGGTGTAGCTGTTATTGTTGTTGCTGGCGGTAGGTTCTCGATTTTTTTTTGTGTGATGAATTCCTTTACTTGTACATAGGAACCCCATACAGACGGGTCAAGAACTAAGGAAAGTTTATGTGTAGGTACGCTGAGTTTGAAATTGATGAATTTAAGAGTAGATAAGTCGGCATCTTTTTTAGTGAGAGCATAACATTTTAACTCATCACATGGAATATTAGTTTTTTGGGAAATGCTATTAACTATGTCACTAGATTTAGTATTTTTATCGAATCTTGACACATGAAGCCATTTTATATTTGGAAGAGCACAGAGAGAAGATGACGAGTCACATCCAAAAATTTTTTTTATTCTTGTAACATTTTCGTTATTTGTAGATATAGTTTGCGAATTAGTGTTTACATATAAAGAATTCTCCTTGATTGGTACAAGAGTAGAAAGAAGGGTAGTTGATATTTTTGTTGAAGCTAACGATGAAGAAGGAGGTAGCGATGACGATAATGATGATGATGATGACGATGATGATGATGATGAAGAAGTTGATGATGTAGTTGAAGATGTTGATGAAGGTAAAGCAGCGGCAGCAGCAGCAGCAGAAAAAGAAAGAGGCAATGACATTAATGGTGGTATTGAGTTTAGATCAGTTAACTGAGAGCTATGAGCGTTAATTAATTGAGTATTTGAAAGCTCATTGTTTTCAATTGTTGCACTTATACCACTTAAATCCGATTTTTTTGCTGTTTTACGGGGAGGGGAACAGCTATTAAGAAGTAGTTTAAGAGAGGAAAGTTCATTTTTTATATCAAGAACAGTGCTAGAGAGTTCACGGAAATTATTGAGAAATGATGAGAAGTTTAAATTTGCGCACGAATTGCATTTCCAATAAAAGTTTCGATTAAATAATGATTTAAAATCACTGTCGGAAATAGCGACGCAGCTTTTATGAAATAGACGGCCACAGAATAAACCGCACTCGATAACTTCAATGTTCTTAGATCGTTTATTTATTGAAAGATTGCAAGTAGCACAAGTTTTAGACATTGTAATAGAGAATAATATCGACTGCTCTAGAGAGTAGTTAGTCACAGACTGTTGATCCACTGTGAGGAGAGTTTAAGACGAATAGCTGTAATTGCGGCCGTTTGTTTGCTAAAAATATCGAGGGGTATCAGATGAAAAAGAATGTCTAGTGCTGAACCTTACTTAGTTTATCACAGTTTGTAGTTTTATCTAGAGCGGTCCACCATACTGCTACCCCATATGTTAGAATCGGTCTTATTACCGAAATGTATAGCCAGTGAGTTATGCGGGGTTGAAGACCCCATTTATTCCCAAAGGCTTTTTTGCAGGAGAAAAGAGCCACAGTGGCTTTTTTCACTCTTTCTTGTATATTAGGTTTCCAGCTTAACTTCTTATCCAAAATAAGACCCAGATACTTTAATTCTTCTGTGAATGTTAATGGTATACCTTTGATATAAGGGGGGTCTACGTGTGGAATTTTATATTTCCTGGAGAAGAGGACAAGATCAGTTTTGTGAGGGTTTACACCGAGCCCACACCGATCTGCCCAATGCGTTAGCTTGTTTAGAGCATTTTGTAGGAGTTCTTTCAGGGTGTTAGGATGCTTTCCAGATACTGCTATGGCAACATCGTCCGCATAGGCTATAACTCTGTAGCTCTCCGCTTCTAGGCACATTAGTAGCTCATTTACTACCAAGTTCCAAAGGAGAGGGGAAAGGATGCCACCTTGTAGCGTACCTCTGCTGACAGATCTTCTGGTGGAAAAGCCGCCCAGTTTTGAGTTGATAATCCTGCTTGTCAGCATATGATTAATCAGCTCACCAAGCGAACTATCCACCTTCAGAGATGACAGTGCTGATGAGATTGCCGATGTGTCGACATTGTTGAAAGCACCTTCTATATCTTAGAAAGCCACCATTGTGTACTCCTTGTGATGGAGGGAGTATTCGATAGTACGTACTAGCGTATGAAGAGCAGTTTCTACCGACTTCCCTTTATTGTAAGCATGTTGAGCGTTGGACAATAGTCTCGTATCAATGCTTGATCGCAGATGGATATCAATCAGACGTTCAAAGGTTTTTAAAAGGAATGATGATAAGCTTATAGGTCTTAGATCTTTTGGGTTTACGTGGGTAGGTTTACCAGCTTTGGGTATAAATACAACTTTAACTTCTCTCCATAGCAGTGGAATATGGGCTAGATTTAGACAGCCTTTGAAAATTACCTCCAGAATAGGCAGAATTTCATCTGAATTCTTTTGTAATTCAGCTGGAATAATGCCATCAGGCCCTGCGGATTTGTATGGTTTGAAGCTATTGAGTGCCCATTGTAGTTTGTCCCTTGTGATCAGACCTTTAGGATAAGTTAAATTGCTAATTGACCTTTTTGGGTCAATACTATTAACTGCTAGTGAGCTTCCTGGAAAATGTGTATCCAGTAGCAAGTTGAGCGAATCTTCGCAAGAATTGGTCCAGGAGCCGTCGGCATATTTCAAGCCGCTTGGTATAACTGGATTTTTGGAGAGGATTTTCCGTAGTCTCGATGCTTCGGAGGTTTCTTCTATGTTACCACGGAAGTTCCTCCAAGAATATCGTTTGGTCTTCCTTAGTTCTTTTTTGTAACTCTTTAGGGATACCTTATAGGAATCCCAGTCTGACACTTCTCTAGTGCTTTTAGCTCGATTGAAAAGTTTTCTACAATCTTTCCTGAGCAGATTTAACCCGGAAGTCCACCAGTATGGCTTCTTTTTACCCCTTATTTGAGAAGGAGGACAGGAGATGGCCAATGATTTATTGAGGGCTGATGTTAGATTGTTGACTTTGTTGTCAAGATCGTTAATGTTAGACGGAACATTCAAAAGTTCAGGCTTAATTAAACTTTTCAGTGTTTCTTTGTATTTGAGCCAGTCGGTTTTCCGAAGATTTTGAAAAACTGGCTGGCAGGGAGGTTCATCATTTAAACTGTATTGGATGTATCTATGATCTGAGAACGAGTGTTCTTTAGATACCTTCCAATTAATAATCATTTGATGAATGTTGTCGGAGACAAGAGTTATATCTAATACTTCTTGTCGATTTTTAGTAACGAATGTAGGTTCATTGCCTACGTTACTTACAGTAAGGTTAGTATATTTAGAATAAAATCAAAAAGTGACCACCTCTATTGTTAATATCAGTGCTACCCCACACCGTATGATGGGCGTTAGCGTCGCACGCATGCTGCGTCGCACTCATCTTTTTTGTAAACCCTCAGGGTCATGGTTTCAAACCCGAACCTAATCACTCCCTTGGTCTGCGCCAGAGGAGCAAGGGAGTCCTTATTGATTACAATAATTGCACCTCTATAAAGACCCCTCTGCTCCTCCAGTTTCGCGACTTTCCAGTCGCGAGTAGGTAAGGCTGGGTTTGATAGTCGGATTATCTCGAGTATTTCATCGAAGCAGGAGGGTTCGCCCGGAATCCAGGTGCGCGCTCTTGGTCTGCTTGGGATGTCTTCCCTAGCGATTACCTCCAGCTTTGCACCTGGCCAGACCTCCCCTAGCCTGCTAACAGCCAGCTTAAATAGATCGCACGACCTCTGATCATCACAAGCGATGAGCTTGACATGGCCTTGATGCCAGCCACCATCGCTTGTGATTGGAGGTGGTCCCGGGTTTTCCCTCATTATACGTAAGAAGCTAGCCGAGAGCTTCAATTTTGCCACCTGCCAATGATCTGAAGAGATCGTTCCATCCACATCGCTCCTGTCGATAACCGCAACTATTATCTTGTCTTTCAGTATGTCCCTGAAAGACTTGTCTCCGGTATGGGGATTAAGGGGAGTGCTGGTGTTGTGTACTTTGGGGACCGATACCATGCCCTCAATGGACCTTTGACGCTTAGACGTAGAGTCCTTGCTGGTCTCGTCGTATTTGGCTAAGATACCCTTAGCCCACTTAATCCTGCCATCCTGCTTCCAGTCTCTTCCGACATTTGGGTTATCGCCATATGCCTTCAGAATCCTCTTAGCATTCCGGATGTTTTTGTAGATCTTTGTTTTCTTCAGAGGTGAACTCTTGTTAGTGGAAGAAGGGCCATTATACACGATCCTCCTTCCACTGAAAGTAGGTATATCTACCTTTTCACTGTTCTTGCCACTGGCAGCGCGACTATGATTTGTAACAGTCGCGTTGCCAATGCGCAAGAAAAGAGTAACAGCAGGCGACTTAGCAGTCGCACTACTGGCCTGCACAGAGATCCGTATATGCAGGTAAGGCTAGTTAATTCGGAGGTCGCCAGGTATCCGAATACTCCGTTAACGACTAAGCTATTATTTTATTTGGGCCCTCAGCCTGGCTGATCCTCGGCACGGGTCGTGTAACACCTTTGATCCAGCCCAAAGGAAGTAGGAGGGGTAGAGGGAAGGTAATGAAGGGTACAAGGAAAGCCAGACAGCATCATCGCCGTTCTGAGGAAGGAAGAATAAGAATCGTCGGACAGCTTCAACGCCGTACCTACGAGGGATAGGAGAGGGGTACGCCAGACAGCTTTTTCGCCGTACTGCCGTGAGGAGGGGACGTCTGACGGCTTTTTCGCCGTACACCGTACCGTCGTAGGAGTGGATTTAAGGAACGTCAGACAGCATGGTAGCCGTGCTAACGTGGAGAAAGGATTAAGAAGGGATAGGGAGGTTGTGAAGCGCCCTTTAGTTTCAGGACTCATCTGGAGAGATTATCAAGAGAATCTTTGACCTTACCCAGCTTCTACAACTCGACAAGTTGGCGCTTAGGTAGAAGTAAGCGTCACCTTGAGATTCACATTTAAGCTGGCGAGCTCATCACGGCATTGCTGCACGAATTTGGAAGAAGATGCAGCTGAGCTAACAGCTGCCTGACTGCCTGTCAGGATAGCGGTATTTCGGTATTGGTTAGGATCTTGTTTGAGTATCTTACATGCCTCCCTAATTGCCAGTAATTCAGCTTGAAAAGCACTAGCAAAATTGGGTAGTCTAAAAGATCTACAAATATCTGTTTTCTGGATTCGGAAAATATTCCTGAACCAACACCACACTCCATCTTTGAACCATCAGTAAAAATAGTTGTGTCGAATTCTTTCGTCACGACGTTGTCTTGCCAGTCCTGTCTGAATGGGAAAACGACTTTAAAATTCTTACTGAGGCACATAGTAGGAGCGCAGTAGTCAGTAGTTGTTGAAAGAATGTCTATGAGGATAAGATTAGTGAAATTGCCATGACCATATGGTTTGGCAAACCAAAGATTGGTTTCCTTTAGTCTTATCGCGCTGCAACAGACTAGGTATTTAATATAAAGATCAAGAGGTAGAAGGTGGAGAAAGACGCTTAAGGCACCCGTTGGGCAGGATTGTAGCGCCCCTGTAGTGCCAACGCTAGCTGTTCTTTGCACCTTTTTAAGCTTGACTATGTTATAGGCTTTACTAAGGGCGGGCCTCCAAACAATCGAGCCATACGTGAGGATCGGTCGTACCACCGCTGTATACGTCCACAGTATCATCTTCGATTGGAGGCCCCACTTTTTGCCAAATGTTTTACTACAGGCATAGAAAGCTATACAGGCCTTCCTAACCCGTTCTTCAATGTTCAGCTTCCAGTTTAGTTTAGGGTTTAGGAGAAAGACTTTAGCCGTTGAGTCGGGGGAGAGTGAAAGGGGGTATTTTTGTTTTGGTAGTAAAAAGCATCAGTTCCGTTTTACTTTGATTAACTCCTAGACCACAACTTGTGGCCCAGTTGCTAACATGAAAGGATACTTGAATAATTATGATGAGCAATATTCTTATAAGAGAACATTCACCTTGTTTTATTTCTTTACAAGAAACTCACTGTTGCATCCAAGCTACTCATATTATTCCAAAATCTTACACCGGTTATTTTCATAACTTTCCCACAAACATGACAAATAAAATGTTTTAATCAGGCCTATCACAGAATCCATCGTGGAAAATCCCCGAATGGATTATTCCACTACGAACCCCGAAAAAAAGGATTCACCAAATCCGAATGGAATCGAAAAAAGCAATGCCTCATTAAAAGAATTAAGGGGCCAGTTATAGCTTTCATTGAAACTAATCATTGAAAATTTTAATTTTCATTTTTGAGGCCCTAAAAAAGCGATATCAGTGATTATTTTGAAAAGCTGATGACTCGATTATTATTTCTAGTCAAAAAAATATTTCATTTTGGCCCTACCTATCACATAAAACGGTTTCTAAAATTTCAATGATCAATAATTGAAATAAATAAATCATTGAAATAAAGAAATTCATTTCCTGCGATAGGCTGGGCCAAAATGAAATATTTTTTTTGACGAGAAATAACAATTGAGTTATCAGCTTTTTATTTGCATTAAAATAATCACTGATTTCAAAATTAACAATTAAAATTTTCAATGATGAGTTTCAATGAAAGCTATAACTGGCGCCTAATTCTGAATTTCGAAATTAGCTGTCCTATGTCACAGCAATACTTGGAGCTTTTAAAAACAAAAATCCCTTAAACTTTTTAAAAAGTCCCCTCTTTTTTCCCTTTTTATTTTAGACTCTTTGTTTTAATAAATATCGAAAAAAAAATCTTATAATCCCAGAGCACTATTACATCTGTCAAATTATTGATCGTGAAAAAACCTTGTTGTGGATATTTGTTATTTATTCAATGTTTTAGCATTTTTTCCGAAGAAAATATATTCAGCATTAAATTAAATTAAAGTTATAAAAATAAAGTGGTTTCAAATGTACTGAGGAACAAATTTTAATCCGGCTTGTTTTAAAAGTGATGTGTTCTTTTATTATAAATATTTTTACTGACCAAATTGAAGTATAATTAAAAAAATGGCCATCCATCCATCGGTTATTGGTCACAATGGATGTGGCAATGAAACAATTAAGTTAACATTAGCTTTTCCCGACGTTTCGACAGGAACTGTTTTGTAAAAAGATGACTGAGTGTATTGCTGGAAAGAAAGTTTTCAGATTTGTTCACAGCAATCTTTTTAAAGTTTTCGGTAAGCCCGGGTACATATACAACGCTTTTGTAGTAACCAAGACGACGATCTCTGTTTGAAGTCACTGCAGTTTTGTTTTTATGTTTCAAAATAAGACCACGAATAGTGGAGTGAGGAAATTCGTTGTCTCTCAGCATTTTGATTACTTTCTCTTCAATGGCCGGATGAAACGTTTCGTCACTCAATGAAAAGACCTTGCTTATTAGGTTGGAAGCCGTGTTGATGATGATGTGCTTGGCTTGGTTGCTTGGTTTATGTGAAGCTAGATTTCTTTGTGAATTGCTATATTGTTTCAAGTCTTCACGCACTTGTACTCCATATTTGTATTTTATGTGTTTAATTTGCCGACAATGAGGTCTTATTCCTAAGCACTTAAAAAATTCTACACAGAACATTAAAAATGCCAATATTGAACTTAAATTCCACCAAAAAGTTTTTAACATCGAGATATCCGAAATGCATCACAAAATAAAACGTACAAATAATTTACTTCGCCTTCCCGCTCTACGCATGAAAAAAGTTTTAACGCCAAACGAATACAAACACTTCACAACAAAACAAAAGCAAGTGTTTAGAGACAGGTACAACAAAAAGGAACAATATAACATTAAAAAAAAAATAGACCAACTAATATCAGCATTATGGAACTTATTTAATATCGAAATGTAAAAATGGTTTGACAATAGAACTGATATTGAATTTCCACTCGAAATCAAATGGCTGCTGTCTATGGGCAAAAAATTTGCACTACCCATTGACAAAAATACATTCCCACTCTTCCAACTAATAGCTGATGGTGAAGAAATTATTCGTAATGTGAAAGACGAGAGGGAACAAGAGACTATTAGAGCACAATATAGCAATATGCTACACTCTTTCCAACGCCACCAACGGAACGATCAATTTGTCAAATATGTGCTTAATGTAAACAAAAAAGAAAACACAATTTCTTAAGCAGCATAAAAACATCATTATCGTACCAGCTGACAAGGGCAATGTCACCGTAGCGATGCAACGCGAAGATTATAACAACAAAATGTGTGAGCTTTTATCAGACCGCAATACCTACAGCCGAGTGAGGAATAATCCTACAACAACATTGCAAACTCGGAACAATGGCTAAGCAACAACAACATCATAGACGAAAGACAAAAAGCAAAGATGACAACATATACTGCACAACTTCCATCAATCTATGGCTTGCCCGAAATACACAAGCCTAACCTACCTTTGCGTCCTATCACGTCGTCTATGAAATTGCCATGCTATGAGCTTTCCAAATTCGTAGGAAAAATATTACAGTACGCGACAACAAAATAAAGCAACTCTGTAAAAAATTCTTTTGAATTTATTGAAAAAGCTAAACTTGTTAGATTTCATAAAGATGATGTTTTGGTCTCATATGATGTTATTTCACTTTTTACTAACATTCCAATACAACTAGCTTTAACAATTGTTAAAAAAAGATGGGAAATAATCAGTGAAAACAATCAGCCTTATCGCCAACTAAATGGGATTTTTTTTTCCGCGGAAAAAGAAAAAATACCGGGGAAAGAATATTTGCAATCGCAAATCTCTCACGAAATAATTTTTCCCCAAGAACTTATTTGGGGAAATTTTTGCATTGACATAAGGAAAAAGTTCCATAGAAAAATTATTCGCGATAGCTTTTTTGCTGAAAAGAATATTTTCCCAAGATGATTCGCGATATGTAGATGATATCTTTGCGACAATGAACAAACAAAAAATTGAGAATGTTCTTAATTCGCTGAATTCATTTCACCCAAATATACAATTCACAACTAGAAGTCTAATAAATTTGTACAGCAACCAAGCCAAGCACATCATCAACACGGCTTCCAACCTAATAAGCAAGTCTTTTCATTGAGTGATGAAACGTTTCATCCGGCCAATGAAAAGAATGTAATCAAAATGCTGAGAGACAACGGATTTCCTCACTCCACTATTCGTGGTCTTATTTTGAAACATAAAAACAAAACTGCAGTGACTTTAAACAGAGATCGTCTTCTTGGTTACTACAAAAGCATTGTATATGTACCCGGGCTTACCGAAAACTTTAAAAAGATTGCTGTGAACAAATCAGAAAACTTTCTTTTGGCTTATAAATCCAACAATACACTCAGTCAGTGGATGGAAGAAAAAATATATTATGCCTGTATTTCACAGCAGGCCGTAGGTTTAAATTAGCAGACCAAAACAATGGTCCAAACTGAAACTGGTGATAGGCCAGGTCATGACCACTCAGAATTTAGTTACTTGTCCGTACCGCATCATTACGATTTCGAGTAACGGCTGTTTTCTTGAAATTTTAAAAAAATCCCTACTTCGACCCAGTTTTTTGGTCACCATGTCCATAATAGATTTTTTTTTTACACTTAAATATTGATTAATAGTGAAACCAATTTCGTGCATTAATATATTTTAAATTTTCTGTAACATTTTGCTAAAAATGCTTTGATCAAATCTATTTTTTTACTTTGATTTTCAAAAGAGCACCCTGAAAAACTCGTATGGTTTAGAACTGGTTTTTACTTTTAAAAATTGGCCATGTTTTTGAAGTTTCTTAAAAGGTATAAAACTTGCCAATATTAGACTCAGATCAAAATAACCATTTGAACTCAATAAAACAGGGTTCTAAGATAAATAAAAATAAATCTTTATACTATCCACTGAAATACATCAGCCAAGTAGAAGACTTAGCACTATTTTCTTTGGACTTGTTAAATTATTGATTCAAAATAGCTTTTAACGGGCTTTAGTCCTACAAAAATTTGGCGTTTCGTCCCGGCGATCTCACTTGGACTCATCTGTTGACTAGTGAGGCCCTTTGTCAATACGCAATTTTTTGTTAAGTTCAGTTCATCATACATAGATTTCGTGACGAATATCTAGTGTGAACTATATCCAACAAGACTAGAATTCCTAATCATTAAATTGCCAGTTTTTGTTTTTAGCCCGGGGCCGTGGCAATGTTTATATATACATTGCCAAATTTTTGTAGGACTAAAGGCCGTTAAAAGCTACTTTGAATCAATAATTCAACAAGTCCAAATAAAATAGTGCTAAGTCTTCTACTTGGCTGATGTATTTCAGTAGATAGTATATAGAATTTGTATTATTAAAAAAACCTTCTTATATAAACATTGCCACGGCCCCGGGCAAAAAACAAAAACAAAAACTTCCAATTTAATGATTAGGAATTCTAGTCTTGTTGCATATAGTTCACACTAGATATTCGTCACGAAATCTATGTATGATGAACTGAACTTAACAAAAAAACTGCGTATTGACAAAGGGCCTCACTAGTCAACTGATGAGTCCAAGTGAGATCACCGGGACGAAACGCCAAATTTTTGTAGGACTAAAGGCCGTTAAAAGCTATTTTGAATTAAAAATAAATCTTTTTTTAAATAATAGCTGTTTAATTATTTTTTTTTTTATTTTTACGGTTAGCTTAAATTTTTTCTTACTTAATTTACAAAAATTGTTCAAAATTGTCCTCTCCTGCACTTGTACAAGTTCGACAACGTCTTAAAAACTGTCGTGTCTTGTGCTTCCCGAATTTCGATCCATTGTTTCCAAAGCACAACATTGAATACCAAAATTGACAATTCAAAGAATACTTATAACGGAAAAATTTGCATCCTTTTCATCTGCAGCAGCGCCGGACTTTAATTCGAAAGGATTATCGACAAAGACTGGAACTGTGTCGAATTATGCTTGAACAAATCAAGAAGATTCAGGGGCCCTACTATGTAACTTGCTTCTAGTTTCGAATCCATTCGATAGTTGTTTTCAATGCTTATTTTAAGTGAAAATATGTATGAAAGTGGGATCAGATTTTGGTGCTTTCGACTTTTTGACACAGAATCTTCAACTAGCGCTGTTCTATTTCCGTTTATATGCGTTTTCTTAAAAATTAGCAAGCTGAGATTTTGCGAATTCGAACATTTTTATTGTAGAATCGAGTTACATAGTTGGGCCCCAGGCTTTTTTCAAAAAAAAATGTGTGGACTGATGAATTTCGGGATAGAATGATGGATACGTAAATGTTCACAATCATAACCTTTACAGTTGACACCCTCATTTGATACATGACGCTAAATCGCAATACCAATTCAAAATCAACTTATGGAGGGAACGGGACGTTATTCTGTATTACAAAATTCTGTATGACTAAAATTCTGGAAATGGATTGAAAATTCTGTATGATCATAATTCTGTATTTCATTATTCTGTAAAACTTTAATTCTGTATTTCAAAATTCTGTAAATCCAGAATTCTGTATATCAAAATTCTCTAAATACAAAATTCTGGAAAATTATAAATACTGTATATTCTGAACTCCAAAATGATGAATTTCAAAAAAAAGTGCGAACTTTTTTTCATTATCAAAACAATTTTTCTTTTATAATTTACAGAATTTTGAAATACAGAATTTTGGGATACAGAATTTTGAAATACAGAATAATGGTTTTACCGAATTTTGAAAAACAGAATTTTAGATTTCCAGAATTTTGAAACACAGAATTTTAAATTACAGAATTTTGAAATACAGAATTTTGGAAACTGAATTTTGGCACTTACAGAATAATGACCCCAACCCACTTATGGACTGTCATTCTGAATGCCAAGTTATAGGACTCTATGAACCATTAGCAACATTAAACATTACCAAGAATTTATTTGATTTTTTTGGACAAACGAGGGGTTTTTCTGTTGGACATCTTCTCTCGGATGTGTCCCCGCCGTTATCCAGTCAATGAGGCTTCAACACGACGGCTGCCCAGCAAATAGTAGAAGTATTGTAAAACGCTTCTTAAACAATGTTTACCTTCAACGTTGGATCGGACCTGGTGGACCAATTTTGGGGCCATCTCGGTCACTGGACTTAAATTCGTTAAAATTGTTTTTTACTAGGGCTACCTCGAGGGAAAAGACAGTTTTTAAAAGTTTTCGGTCTTTTACAAGTGCAGGAGGGGGCCATTTTGAACAATTTTTATAAATTAATTAAGAAAAAATTTAAGCTAACCGTAAAAATAAAAAAAAAAATAATAAAAGCTATTATTTAAAAAAATTTTTTTTATTGTCTAATACTAGCCGTGTTTTATTATCTACGGACCTGGATCATCCCATGAAAATAAAACGATACGGATCCATAATAACAACAGTGTTGTATGCTCATCTCTATTTTTCTTATGTTTGTTTATTTTTCATGTAAATACTGTCTTCTTTATTTACACTACAGTTTGTACTCCCTACCAACTAAAGAGCCGTCTACTCGCCAGAGTAAAAAATTATTTTCGGATCTTTAAAATAGATCCAGATACAGAGCAGGATCCAAAGTTGTTGTTGTATTACGTGTTAAAAGATGATCCCGATCTAGATCCGTAGATAATAAAACGCGGCTACTGGCAAGTTTTATACCTTTTAAGAAACTTCAAAAACATGGCCGATTTTTAAAAGTAAAAACCAGTTCTAAGTCATACGATTTTTTTCAGGGTGCTCTTTTGAAAATCGAAGTAAAAAAATAGATTTGATCATGATATTTATTAATTTGATATTTATTAATTTTTAGCAAAATGGTACAGAAAATTTTAAGTATTTTAATGGACGAAATTTTTTTTCACTATTAATCAAAATTTAAGTGTGAAAATTAAAAAAAAACAAAAATCAATTATGGACAGGGTGACCAAAAAACTGGGTCGAAGTAGGGGTTTTTCGAAATTTCAAATAAACAACCGTTACTCGAAAACCGTAATGATGCGGTACGGACAAGTAAATTCTGAGTGGCCATGACCTGGCCTATCATCAGTTTCAGTTTGGACCATTGTTTATGGGACACCCTGTATATTATTGCAGCTGAGAAAAGATCTCCAAATAAGATTGCATTTAATACATGTTCATGGTTTCTAGATAAAAATAGTTTCCACATACCATTCTGATTGAGGCCAAAATTAAGATTGGGCTCTATAATATTCCCTAGTAATAGAATATTAAAAAAAAAGATTATTAGTTAAAATTAGTAAAATTAGATTATTAGTTAAAAAAAAGGTATTTTATCTAATACATGGCAGCATATATTATATTAACGTCATAATATAATATATATTTTTTAATATATATTTTGTATAAACGACTTTGATTTTAATAAGAGCATTGAGTCCGGCTTCACTCTTTACATCTTTGTATATAAAATCTAGAATATATATACATAGGTATACAAAGATCTCTAGGAATATAGATAATACGTCAGTTTCCGGTCTCAAATAGGTACTGCATCTCAAATTGAACAGTTGAACTTCAGACAATTCTAATATTACATCAGACAAATATTCCGGAAGCATAGCATTACTCACTTGGAAAATAAAAACCATTGCAACATAAATTAACCTTAGTTTTACATTCATCCAATTTAAGTATTTGAGCATTATTCGAATCGGAGTGTAAATATTCAGCTTGAAGTAGATGTTCGTAGATTTATGCTTGTATTTTACAATTATATGCTCTCTAGATAATAACGAAGATGAAGCAACTTAGAAAAATATAGAGGTCACTTGAACTTATAAATTAAATATATTATGCTCTCTAGGTTTATTGCAAAAAATCATGACTTGCGATTTCTACAATCTTTTCAATTGTACACTTAGATATTGTCAACCACCAAGGATCTGCATACAGGGAATATAATTATTTAATTTTCATCGAATTTAGTTGAACAAACCCCTCGTTACAGGGTACTTATGATTATAATATACAATCATGTGCAAAAAATTTGCAACTAATATCACATAGTAAAATGTCATATATTTGTCATAGAAGAAATTGTTAAATACAGATTATTTTCATTGCGTGCCCTTTATTATATATCATACTTGAATGAACGAATGAAAGTTTGGGGTTTTTATGATTGTATATATGTATAGATTAGATTAGATTTAGATTAATTTAGATTTTATTACATTAGAAACTAGAGTATCTGTATTTTTCGAGATAGTTTCCAAGTACTAGTTTGGCCTGTCTTAGCTTAGGGAGTTCATTTCAGGTTTCTTGTCTTTTGGCCTCCTCTTCTATTTTGATTTTTTGTTTGATCACGTTTTCTCATATTCCGCAATAGGGCTCTGGACCTGTTAAGGGTGTTGTTGCTCCTATTTTCGCTAGGGAGCTGCCTTTTCATTGTCTTGGACACCAACGTGACCTGGTACCCAATAAAGTGTTACCTTGTTGTACCTGCCCAGCTCATTCAACCAACTCACGCACTCCCATTCTAGTTTGGAGCTGATGGTGTAAGAGTTCAATGCTTTGAGTGCAACTTGGCTGTTGACATGATGGCAATGTTTTTGTTACGGTAGTTTCTTTCGAGATTTCGCTCTGCACATTTTGCTATGGTGTTTACTTCCGCCTGAAAAATCCTGGTAGACTGTCCCATCGGCAAGGAAATTTTGGTTCTAGGCCCAAAAATACCTGCCCCAGTCCCCTCAGTTGTTCTCGACCCATCAGTGTACCACTTGATGGTATTTGCTTTAAGAGTGTGGTTTACAGATTCACCTGCCCACTCTTTCTTGCTACTTAACTTCATTTGAAAGTTTTTTTCGAAGTTGTATTTTTTGATCATACCATCTCTTGGGATTTCGAGAAGGTTCGTTACTGTGGCCTTGCACAGGGCATTTGCCCTTCCCAGTTCCCTTCTTTGCAAATCTCAAGATTGCTCGCATAGCAGCACTTTCTATGATCATGTGTAGTGGTGTTAAGTGGAGGATCACCTCTATTGCTGCTGTAGGGCATGTTCTCATTGCTCCAGTGATGCACATGCATGCGAGCCTTTTTACCTTTTCTAGTGATTTCCTAGTTATAATTTGTTCGGTTCTTTTGTGCCATGCGACCGCGCCATAGGTAATGATGGGTCTTACCATTGGTATACATCCACCTAAGGATGTTTGGTTTGCAGCCCCATGTTTTTCCTGCAAGTTTCTTGCATATCATTAGGACCTTTGTGGCTTTCCCGACAGTTATCTCGACGTTTTTATTCCATATGAGTTTACTATCTAGTGTAATGCCTAGATATTTAACCTTCCTTTGGATCTCGATTATTTCTCCTGCCAATATGATTGGTCTCATTCGTGGCAGATGCCTCTTCTTTGTAAATGGTACTATCGTTGTTTTTGTGAGGTTGATGTTAGGTCCCACCGATAGACATCATTTCCTTAAATTTCCCCAAAGCTGTTATCACAATATCATCAGCAAAGCCGATACTGTGTATGCCCTGGGAGGTAAGAGTTTCTAGTAGTTCCTCCACTACAAGGCTCCACAGCAAGGGTGATAAAACCTCTACCCGAGAACAACCTCTTGTTGTGATGACTTTCTGAACACTTTGTGCTCCGTATGCTTCTGCGTGTGATGGGTACGCACTACCTGTTTGAGTAAAAGTCGGGTGTAAATTCCAAATAATACTAAATTTATTATACAAAGATATCTTCCTTAAATACTATTTTAACATGATGTGTTAATACACATACATATTTACATATTTCTTACAGTTCTTATCACTATTCTATATTATCTATGATTACCTTACTAGTGCTCTATTTACAGCCTCATGGGAGGTGTTGTCAAAAGCCCCCTCAATATCTAGGAAAGCAAATAAAGCGGTTTCTTTGGAATTAAATTGTAAGGTATTGGTGAGCACAGTACACATATTAAAGGTAATATCATTAGCGTTTTCATTTTTGTTCAGTTCTGCGCATCTGTCAAAAAATGGTGGATTCAGTGCCCCTTTCCTTGTCTAATTTCAATATTTTGTTGTTTTTTCTAATGATGCGCGTTGAGTTCCTGTGGGCACTCGAACAGCCATTTTTAATTTTTTGACATTTCCAACTTTGACAACCTGCGCAATATATTACCTTTAATATGTGTACTGTGTTGGTGAGTTCATACAGGGCGGTTATCATGCTTACTAGAGGAAAGCCAACAAAAAAACTACAAACAGCTACCGGCTTATAATAATTGAGTCCAAAGTTCTCGTAGTACGACAGGAAAAGAATATCAGATACGTAAGATATCATTATACCTGCTTTGCTTAAAACCCAAAAAAAAAAACACACAAAAAAGTGCACAACTAAATTGAATTTGTCACAACTAATTACAGACTAGTAAGTGACAAATTATTTAGCAATAAACCATTCTATAAAAGACTTTTTTAACGTTCTTTAAGGGGATGCTTCGTTAACTTCCTATCAACTCAATAAAGCATCCAACACACAAGCAAATCAATTTTTATTTATTTTTTTTTTGCCGGTTTTGTTGAGTTCGTTCGTTCAGTTCAGTCTAAGAAAGGGATTTCATTCAATTCAGTCTGAGAAAGAGGATTCGTTCAGTCTTAGTGAAGCAATTTAACGACATCTGGCTTCATTGAGTGTAAAAAGAATTTCGTGATGATAAAAGTAAGTTCCTTTCACACAAGAAAACTCCGTTTCCAGCAACTTTCAGTTTTTAGGAGAGAAGGGCACCATAGTAATAGAAATGAACGGTCTACGATTGGTTTGTTCAGTTCAGTCTAAGAAAGGGATTTCATTCAATTCAGTCTGAGAAAGAGGATTCGTTCAGTCTTAGTGAAGCAATTTAACGACATCTGGCTTCATTGAGTGTAAAAAGAATTTCGTGATGATAAAAGTAAGTTCCTTTCACACAAGAAAACTCAGTTTCCAGCAACTTTCAGTTTTTAGGAGAGAAGGGCACCATAGTAATAGAAATGAACGTTCTACGATTGGTGCGAATTGGAAATTAAAAAAAACGTCAAAAAATCTTCTGCAACTTGTGAAAGGGGACTAACATGACAGTCGCAATGTGTTTTCTTATGTTAAAGAACTTGGAGGAAAATGGCAGAGAGTTAGTGTGAATAAATTATTTTTAAAAAAGTTAATAAATCAAAAGTAAATTTATTTTGTTATTTTTATAATAATAATTCTTTCACAGGACTGAGTCTGGCAGTCATAAAATTTAAGAACTCTTTTAAATACGATCTGTTTCAAATGTGTTCATTATTGCATATTTTCTAGCCTCTGATATAATATTGTATTGTATATAGTATTGTATTTCCAAATGTATTGTTTTCAGACCATGGCACCATACTTACAGCGGACACTGAGCAATTTATAATTGGACAAAAGGTATGGGTTGGTGGAATAAGTCCTGGCCAAATTGCGTATATTGGCGAAACACATTTTGCGCCTGGAGAATGGGCTGGTATTGTTTTAGATGAGCCCAACGGTAAATGATGGTTTTACTTAATTAATTAAATAAAATAAAAACATAACTTGTTCTAGGCAAAAATGATGGCTGTGTTGCTGGCAAACGTTATTTCCAATGTGAAGCAAAGAAAGGAATATTTTCTCGGCTCACTAGGTTGACACTTCATCCCCTCGAAGGTGCTGCTTCCAAACCTGCACAAAATTATTCACCTGAACGTTCCCGAACAGTATCACCAACACCTAGCACTCAGAGTATTCTAAACAGGTCTATGGGGGGAAGTATGTTATTATTTATAGTACTCATAGCTCTTTAAAATTTTTTAACACAAATTTGTATTTGTAATATTCGTTGTCTTTCATAGGACACGGATTTACATTGGGTGATCGTGTAATTGTGTCATCGGGCTTTGGAAGCCGACCAGGAACTCTTAGATTCCTTGGTGAAACTCAATTTGCATCGGGTAATTGGTGTGGAATTGAACTAGACGATTCAACTGGCAAAAATGACGGATCCGTCGAAGGCGTCAAGTAAGATTTAACACTAATTATATTTGAATATTATGTCTCAAAACCATCTAATTTTCTTAGATATTTTGAATGTAAACCGAAATATGGTATTTTTGTACCAATTGCGAAGGTTTCGCTCTCTCCATCGTCAAAGAAATCTCGTTTATCTAGAGCTGGTTCAAGGGAGTCTCTTACTTCAGTAGGTACAATGAACAGCATAGCCACCACAAACACATCAAGGCTTAGAATGCAGGTAAAACTTGAAAATTTATCACTTTTGATTTCTCTCATTCAAAATTTTACTAAAATTATAGCGCTATTCAATGTCAATGAAACAACCACCACCAAGTACATCTAAGAGTAGTTTTTCCATGCAGGTTAGTATTTTATAATTGTTAATATTTACATGCTTTTTTCTAAGTTTGTATTTTATGCGAAGTAGTCGTATAACACAAAGTTTAAACAACATTGTATAAAAATTAAAAATATGTTCAATTTGTTATATTAAAGGATCTACTAAGAGAAAAACAAAACCACATCGAACAACTTATGATTGAAAGAGATATGGAACAAGAGGATGCACAAAATCAAGCATTGCAGTTTCAAAAAATTATTCTTGAGGTACGTAATTATTTATTTTATGATACCTATCACATGTATTATACGTATTTTTATTTGAGCATCAATAGAAGATCTTATATTAATTAATTTGTTTTAATATCATCCAATCATGATAAATGCACTTTTACTTTTTTTAAACCACAAACAAGACAAGAGAATTTGGGTTTTGACAAATTATTTTCCTATAGATGACCATACAAAGTTTCATTTAAGTCATTTCCAAAACTTAAGATTTTTTAAAAAATTATGTTGGAACTGCGATAAACAATTCGAGCAGCGATGCGAGCAACGATGAAAACGAAACTTGAGTCGCAGCTTCTATGTGTTATTTATATTGGTGCTTCGATGAGGCCTGCTTTCTAATATAAATTATTATTTTTGTTTGTAGTTATTGAATTTCGTCATTTAATATTCAAAATCTATCCTCAACAAGAGTTTCGAAAATACAAGCGATGATTTTGTTTGCTAGAATGGCAGCTCGAATCGTTTATGGCAACACACACCATACATTTTGCGTCAATTTTCTCTTTTTGTCTAAGGCAGACAACATTGAAGATATACACCCCCATTAATAAACTGGAATTAAACATGAATTATCTTTGATTAGTTAGCTAAGTGCGAAATCTTTGAGTTTTACTACTTGACAGAAAATCATGTGATGTCGCACGACGAAAAGTAACCAAACAGACATAACAATTCTCTTTGGCGACAGCAGAGTTTTTGTTGAATATAGTAGATTTTCGTTAAGATTTGTTAATTAACTCCAATTAGCAATTATTTGTTTATAAGTTAATATTTTTATTCGTGAGTTAATTTTTGATCGACGTTTTATGTCGTTTTCCTTTTGCCATTTGGAATTTCGATCCGGAAGTACGTATTTTTGTGGCAAAAAGAACACAAAATAGAATTGTTTTTTTTTTTGCAATTGTATGTGTAGCATGTCAAATTTGTCTTTATTTAACCAGTGTTAGTATAAAAAGAGAAAAATTCTTACAAGTAGGTATTTTCAAATTATAAATGAATATTTAATATATACATATAGTTCTTTTCAATAAAAAAAAGTATGTGGTGTAAAAATGTTTGTTTGTAATTGTTTACAGTTTACAGTGTGCTTTTTTTACAATACAAGTGTCCGAAATTTCCAGTTGTATTAAGGTGGTGAATTTGATTTAAATTTCGACGTGTCAACGTCGGGCACCCAGATTTTTAACATTGAAAATGTTTATAGGGTCGTTTTGAGAAAAATATGGTGTTACCAAAATGATTAAATGAACAAATGAATATATGAAAAATGAACGAAATGAACTCTAGCGTATAGGGGCTCAGGATCGAATTTTTGGTTGGTGTTACCAAAGAAAATGCCAAAATGAACCTAAATACACAATCGATGAATCCTACCTACACGTTGATCGTCGCCAACCGACGAGCTTCAGTGGAGGATAGTTGAATTTGTATGAAATCTTAAAATCACTCGATTTGAGCGCACTTAGAAGCCTTTTACTCAGGTTATAATTATCGGATGCTTAATGTTAAGATAGATAATTAAAGATAAAATGACAGGCTACAAATCTGCATCAAAATGTCATACTAAAAACGTGAAAGAATGACGTGAGGAACAAGAAAACAAAAAGAAAAAGAAAAAAACGTACCCACAAAGAATATACATTGCTGTAAGGGTGTTGGCAAGACGTTGGTTGGAGTGGAATGTGTGCAATAAATAACCACCACTGGACTGTGGCTGGTGGCAAAGACAATTGGCTTCGCATCGGGAACACATTATTAAGTAGGTTAGGTATGTCTGTAAAATGTTATGTTGATTAAATTGTTGTAGGTATCTTGCAAATATTATTCGTAAAGGTACGATTAGGTTAGTTTGGTTGGCTTATAACTTCTGTTCTAACAATCGGATATTTAAAATAAAGGTCTTAAAATGAAGGCAAAATATCAAACTAATTTATTCAGTTAAAAAATAATTGAAATAACATAAAAGTGTAGGTGAAAAACGTTTAGGTTTAATTCATCAAAATAAATAATTGCAAAAATTGAAAAATTGAATAACAAAATTGGCTTCGCCAACAAAATTCATATACCTACGTATCTATATAGGTACATACATTATGTATGTAGGTAGGTAGGTAGGTAGAAATGGCGACCACGAGCAACCTAGCTCGTTGACCCAATTAGCGCTAAAATGCGCCGTTTTGTTACCATAACTCGTTGGACCTGTGGATGTAAATGGTTTGGAATGTCTCAGAATGGCTCAGAGACGTAAGAGGTTTGACCCCTTAGTATGACATTATGTATGTGCATTTATATAAAAGGATTGATTTAGTTGTTCTGCGGTTGCCTTTTTACTTCTGTACTAATAATCGGATCTTAAAGATTAAGGTTTCGAAATAAGTTAAATAATAGGCTTCAAAATTTTGTGTGACAAAACTTGACTTCATTCTTAATCAATTCGATTGCTGAACCTAGAATATGCACAGAGACCTATACTTGAACCTCTATGATTATAACTTATAACTTTAGTTCTATAAGGGCCAGATGTTGAAGGTTAAGGTATTTAAATTAAGGTTAACTAGGCTAGAGGTAGGATTAACCTAGCGAAGCAACTTAAATATAATACCTAATCGAAAAGGGTTTATTTGGTATCTTCTGTTCTAATTATCGGATCTTTGAGGTTAATGTCTTAGAATTAAGGTAAAATCTCAGGCTACAAATTTATGTGACAAAAAAACATCTAAACCAATGCGTTTTTTGAACTTGGCCAACGTCTAAACCAATGCTACTTTTGAACTTGACCTACGTCTAAGCCAATGTGATTTTTTAACTTGAACTATACGTCTAAACCAATTCGATTTTTGAGCTTGACCAACGTCTAAGCCAATGCGATTTTGGAACTTGACCTACGTCTAAGCCAATGAGATTTTGAACTTGACCTACGTCTCCACGAATGCGATTTTTGAACTTGACCAACGTCTTAGCAAATGCGATTTTTGAACTTGACCTACCTCCAAACCAATGCGATTTTTGAACCTAAAATATGCAAAGATACCAACTTGTGAATCTCTTTAATAAACTTACAACATTAGCTCTAAGGGCCAGTTGTTGAAGGTTAAGGTATTTAAATTAATATTAATCAGCCTAGAGGTAGAATTAACTTAGCGAAGCAACTTAAATGTAGTAATCGAAAAGGGTTGACTTGGTGAGCTTTTATTTTCTGTTCTAATTATCGGATCTTTGAGGTTAAGGTCTTAAAATTAAGGTAAAATCTAAGGCTATAAATTTATGTCACAAAACTTTACCTAAGTCTAAGCCAATGCGAATTTTGAACTTGACATACGTCTAAGTCAATTTGATTTTTTAACTTGAACTATACGTCTAAACCAATTCGATTTTTGAGCTTGACCAACGTCTAAGCCATTGCGATTTTGGAACTTGACCTAAGTCTAAGCCAATGAGATTTTGAACTTGACTTACGTCTACACCAATGCGATTTTTGAACTTTACCAACGTCTTAACCAATGCGATTTTTGAACTTGACCTACGTCCAAACCAATGTTATTTTTGAGCCTGAAATATGCAAAGGTACCTACTTGCGTTTCTCTTTAATAAACTTACAACATTAGTTCTAAGTTGTTGAAGGTTAAGGTATTTAAGTTAACGTTAATTAGTCTAGAGGTAGGATTAACTTACCTAAGCAACTTAAATATAAATATCGAAAAGGGTTTATTTGGTAAGCTTGGTAAGCTTTTATTTTCTGTTCTAATTATCGGATCTTTGAGGTTAAGGTCTTCGAATTCAAGTTAAATCTCAGGCTATAAATTTATGTTACAAAACTTTACCTACGTCTAAGCCAATGCGATTATTAAACTTAGAATATTCATAGGTACTGCAATATAATTGAACTTCTTTAATAAACTTATATAGATTTAGTTCTAATGTTCAGATGTTCAAGGTTAAAGGTAGAACTATAATAGTCGGATGCCGACCTAAGTGGTCGTACGAAACGAAACGAATACAAAGAATTCATATGACTTGCCTATAATTGAGTTTTGAGGTTAAGGTCTTCGAATTCACGTTAAATCTCAGGCTATAAATTTATGTTACAAAACTTTACCTACGTCTAAGCCAATGCGATTATTGAACTTAGAATATTCATAGGTACTGATATATAATTGAACTTCTTTAATAAACTTATATAGATTTAGTTCTAATGTTCAGATGTTCAAGGTTAAAGGTAGAACTATAATAGTCGGATGCCGACCTAAGTGGTCGTACGAATCGAAACGAATACAAAGAATTCATATGACTTGCCCATAATTGAGTTTTGCTTGTTTCGACCAATTTTTTACTTTTGCATCCAGAAGTGAAGAGCGCTCACCGACCGCCCCATGCGTAAGTGAACTGAGAGAATTTTCTTCCAACATCTTCCGACTATTACAGTTCTACCTTAAGGTCCTCAAATGAAAAAAAAAAACGATTTAATTTGGTTTTCAACTCAGCTGTCAACTTAATTGGTGCTTTGCTTTTCATATACACAGATAAAAGAATACTGCTTAGCTGTCAAAACCATTTATATTGTCTTAAGAAATTACACGACTCGAGTTTATTAAATTTATTAAAAGATGAGTTCAAAATGCAAAATATTATAGAATACCTAAAAACAATTAGGTAAATCAGGTTTGCATTGAGTTAGAGCTACACATCAAATTATTTACATATTTGGTCCCGCGTTAAAAAGGGTTCACTTTGATAGTAAATCAAATAACCCCTTCAAGCAAACGAGTCCACTTTGGATCCGCGCACGTAGTAAACAACGTATGGATGACTCCGTATACGGATCCAAACATGGATCCGCAAAACCGCGTTTGTCGGCTCAAATTAGTATGGAAATTAGAATCACCACGGACTCATTTTGTGCATGTATTGTGAGAGAGAAAGCTTCCCATTTCACCATACTCAGCGAGAACCGAAACCAAATGGAATCCAGAACGGCTCCAAAAAAATGAACGAACGATTTGTAGTTGAAGAATATTATGCAATTTATTTTCTTCTATCGTTTGTATATAAATGAAACATCACGATTTATTTTGTATTTAATAATTAAATAATCAACTTTTGATTTTAAATTGATTTTCTTTCAGTAGGGAATTTTTATTAAACTGTTGCGCTGGGCACGAACGTGAACACATTGAAAAAAGTTAATTGTTTTTGTTGTCTTCTCCTTTGTTTTCAGTCCATAAAAAAAACTCACCATTAGGGTATTGCATACATTCTCTCTTTCTCAATAAAAAAAAGTACTCTCGATTTTCGTTCTTTTTTTGCATGCATATACAAAAAATGTGCTTATGTGGGCATGACACTCCGTTTTGAAATGATCCAAGAAAGACCGACAAAGTTGGGTCAGTGAATTTGCTTGAAGGGACTTGCCTATATATAAATAGTTCAATAAGTTGAGAGACTTGTAAATCAATTTGAGCAAATTTGAGCAAATATTTGAATTTCTTCAACATCAACGCCGTGATTAAATAAACTGAACTGAACAACATTAATTTAACCGCCAACTGGGATTCGACATTAAAATTATCTACATATTGTTATTTCAGACTGAAGAATGGTTTCTTAGACATCTTCACAAGTTTTGGTGCAACTATAGGATACAAATTAGAAATCAACAAGTTTATTCATGTTTTTATTTTATAGAGCTAACACAAGTCATTTTCAATGTCCCCATAGTTACTCTATGAGTGAAATCTGTAAATTTTTTTTAAATAAATCAATTTGAAATTTAAAACGCAATAGTCCATAATAACAAAATTCGGAAAAAAAATGTCTGCATTAGTTTTCAAATGTTGGTTGAATTAATTTTTTAAAAACAACTCAATTTTAAAATAAGATTATAGAAATTTCATGACACTTGAAGATTTTTCTATGGCAAATGAAATAAATATTTCTACGTTTCATCAACTAGTTATTATTTTCTAAAGGTTGTTGTACTTAAATATAATTAATATTAAGGACTATAATTTTATTCTGCGTTGTGGTATCATCTTGGTTTTGGTGTCGTCATATTAAGTATTAAAAAAATATCTTTAAATCATGCGTCATGTGCTAAGATTGTGCCAAAGTAAATTTTTCCTCTTGATACACTACGTCCTCTCCCATTCCCCTTTTAACAAAATACCCCATTGTTATTTTATATGTCCTATAGAATATACATATTTATTTTATATATACAATTTATCGTGCTTTTTTTCTATTATTATTGTTGCTCCATTCTTTAAATTTCTTATAAAAAATGAAAATCGTCGCCTCAACGATCTTGTGATTTTTTTTATTTTTTAAATCCATTGCGTAGCGGGACGAACTTTCATGGTTTCGCCGGATCTCATCTTGCTCTTGCTCTAGACTCTTCTCATTTTCTTCTTGTAATGTGTATCATACTTCTGATTTATTAATCACACAAAATAAACTCTTTCATTTGTAAAATAAACGTCATAACATTATTCTCAATTGAATTTCTATTACTTCCTGCGAATTCACGAAAATGGAAATGAAATGGAAACAGCCAAAACTATGTTATATAAGAGTATTGGTTCTGCCAAAATAAAAACAATTGGAAAAATATTATTTTCTAGAACATCAAAAACCTAAAAAATAATTTGCCAAAATATAAAAGCTAAAATCTTTTATAAGCACAAACGGCTACGCAAAAACGAAGGAACATAATACACTATTTGAATTTCAAATTAACAGCTTAAAAACACACGAGTTTTTGAAATTTATTTTCTTTTATTTACCGCCATATTATGCACTCAATCAATTCGGTTTAAAACTTAAATCTGAATGAAATCAATGTAACAAATATAAATTTAATGTAAATACATGGCGGTTACAATACGAGTTTCCACAACAAAAAAATAAGAAGGTTTTCCTTTCTAAGGTGACCAAACTCAGTTCCACTCCATACATTGCTTACGGCACTTTGATTTATATTCATCATTAACAAACAAAATATACTACAAATCGCTTTTTTTTATATGTTAAAAAACTAAACAACTATTGAGTTGACTTAAACCAAGAATTATTTTAACTTGGTACTCAATTTCCAAACAATTACTTTAGACACACTGACAATGGCGACCAATGCGTTATTCCGAAAGAGGCTCTTTAAAACTGTTTGATACAACCTTCCCATAAATGGAAATACACCTAACCACGCTAATGAATGAAACACAGAAATGCAAATACATAAAATGATATTATTTTATATCAAAAAAAAATAAACGTAACTACACTGTAGAATGTTATACACGGATTTGGTACAAATATTATATTTAAATATTATAATTTTCTAATAAAGCAAGTAAAAAATAATGGTTTTGTTTTTATTTTTAATTATTTAAGTTAAATTGTAATATTTCGCTGTTTTTTTTAATAAATATACATTTCATTACAGCTTAAGTCAAAAATTGATGGTTTGGAAAAGAATTTGGAAGAAGAAAAAAATAAAACCGAAGATTTACAGCTTTCAATTGAGGAAGCTAACTTTTGTGGCGACGAATTAAATGTAAGATTAATGTCTTTTTACATATGCACGAAAAATAATTCTTTGTCTTATGCTCATATGTTATATAGCGAAGTATAAATGGTGTTGATTTTCTATTGCTTAAATGTTTTAAATGTTTGTTTATTCGTGTTCCGAACTTTCTGTCTTGTTTTACAAATCTCAAAGTTGTAAAGCTTTATTGCACTTTAAAGTAGTTAAGAAGGACTGTTCAGACAAATGCCGAACATTTTTTACTTATTGTTTAGGAATCGTGATGTGCCGCGTTGGAAAGTGCCGAGCTGGAAATTTTCATGACGAGATTCGCTGTTATTTTTTTTATTATAATCGGAAAAAAAGTCGTTTGGACTCAATTGATGACAGTTAGAACAATTCGCCACTGGCGTTGGAGACATTCCAAAAGGTTTCCTTGGTATGGTAAAGACAAAAGACCAGCGCTGGAACATGCGTGTGAATAAAGGAAATACCTTTAGGAGACAAAAAAGACTTGCTATAATATACAGAGTGTCCCATAAATGATGGTCCAAACTGAAACTGGTGATATGCCAGGTCATGACCACTCAGAATTTAGTAACTTGTCCGCACCGCATCATAACGGTTTTCGAGTAACGGCTATTTTTTTGAAATTTCAAAAAACCCCTACTTTGACCCAATTTTTTGGTCACCCTGTCCATAATAGATTTTTGTTTTTTTTTAATTTTTGCACTAAAATATGGCCTAATAATGAGATCAATTTTATTGCATTAAAATATTTAAAAAATTCTGCATCATTTTGCTAAAAATTATCATTTTGCTAAAAGTTCATAAATTTTTCAAAAGAGCACACTGAAAAAAAATCGTATAGCTAAGAACTGTTTTTTACTTCTAAAAATTGGCTATGTTTCTTAAAAGGTATAAAACTTGCCAATATTAAACTTTAACTTTAATTAAATTAAATTAATTAAAGTTATAACCATTTTAACTCAATAAAACAGTGTTCTAAAATAAATAAAAATAAATCTTTTTTTAAATAATAGCTAATTTATTAATATTTATTTTTTATTTTTACGGTTAGCTTACTTTTTTTCTTACTTAATTTACAAAAAATTTTCAAATGATCCTCTCCTGCACTTGTACAAACCCGACAACGTCTTAAAAACTGTCGTGTCTTGTGCTTCCCGAAATTCGATCCATTGTTTCGAAAGGACAACATGGAATACCAAAATTGAAAATTCAGAGGAAACTTACAACGGGAAAACTTGCATTCTTTTCATCTGCAGCACCTCCGGACTTTAGTTTCAAAGAATTATCGACAATGGCTGGAATTCTGTCGAATTATGCTTGATACAAATCAATAAGATTCAGTTTTTTTCAAAAAAAATTTACGGATTGATGAATTTCAGGATAAAATGATGGATACGTAAATGTTCATAAATCATAACTTCGCAGTTGATTACGAAAACCCACATTTTAAACGTGACGGCATATCCTAATACCAATACCTTCAGCCACATCAAACATTACCAAGAACTTACTTGAACTTTCTGGAAAAAAGACGGTTTTTTCTAATGGACATCTTCCGTCAGAAATGCCCCTCGTCGTTAATAAGTCAATGTGGCTTCAACACGGCGGCGGCTGCTCCGCACAGTAGTATTATAAAACGCTTCTTAAACAATGTGTACCTTGAATGATTGATCGGACCATGGTAGACCAATTTTGTGGCCATCTCGGTCACCGGGCTTAAATCTGTTAGAATTATTTTTTACTAGAGCTTCCTCGAGGGAAAAGTGTATACAAAACCAATAAGTAGCATTATTGAACTGCAGCTACGGATACAAACCGCTGCTCATGAGATACAAAATTCGGGAAGCACAAAACATAAAATAAAAATAAATAAAACATCTATTATTTCAAAAAAGATTTATTTTTATTTATTTTAGAACACTGTTTCATTGAGTTAAAATGGTTATAAATTTTGATATAAGTCTAATATTGGCAAGTTTTATACCTTTTAAGAAACTTTAAAAACATGGCCAATTTTTAGAAGTAAAAACCATTTGTAAGTCATATGATTTTTTTTCAGTGTGCTCTTTTGAAAAATGAAGTAATAAAATAGATTTGATCAAAGCGTCATGAAATGTATGAATTTTAGTGCACAAAATGATTATTAGGCAATATTTTAGTGTAAAAATTAAAAGAAATAAAAATCTATTATGGACAGGGTGACCAAAAAACTGGGTCAAAGTAGGGGTTTTTTGAAATTACAAAAAAATTAGCCGTTACTCGAAAACCGTTATGATGGGGTACGGACAAGTTACTAAATTCTGAGTGGTCATGACCTGGCATATCACCAGTTTCAGTTTGGACTATCATTTATGGGACAACCTGTATATATGTATGTATATATGTAATGCTTGAGACACGGCAGTTTTCCATCCTCTATGATCTCGGGAATGCTGCTATCAGTTATCAACTTTAGAATAAACCAGTGGTTTTATATAAAAATTCTTCGTCGGATATCCACTGAGTAGTGACTCTTAGTTGGTTCCGGGTGTGGTTGCTAGTGCTTTCCCAGTTCTTATACTGTACGTGTATTAAATACAAAAATTTAAAATAAGTTCGGCTTTTTTTTGAACAGAACTTTTACTTGCATGCAGAGATAAAAATCTAAGTGGCAAATAATTATGTAGCATTTATTATAAAAACTTTTAGTAAGGTTTGATAAGCCGCTTATATGTTCGTTAAGCTCTCCCTTATAATTTTTGTGTAATTTTTTTTAAAATTCATTTGGATAATGAAACTTCTTTCTATAAACTTTAAATAAAATTTCATATTTTTATTGAAATGCTTATGTAATTTTATTTTATTTTTTAATTTTATATCAAAATCTAATTTCTAAATGTTATTTCTGTTTAAGAGATTTTTTCTATGTTGATGCATAGCACAAACATTGACATTTTAAATTTTACTTATGCTTAAAAATATCTTTATGATAACCAAATATATTGTACTAGTTATTCCAGAACCATCATTTCAGGCACAAACTCAAGTTTATAAAGAAAAAATTACCGACCTAGAGCAGAGGCTGCGCGCAGTTACTTCAGGTAAATAAAATTATTTTCTTATCTTCGAAACCTAGAATAACCAGGGTTTACGGAATAAGGCTTAATCGCTACTTTAATTGAATTAATAACTTTTTTTAAAACGTCATGCTCCACTTATTTTTATTATCAACTAAAGAAGACCGTGCAGCTTCCACTCAGTCATGAACAATAGTAATGAGCTAAAGAATTTTGTTTTGTTGATGGTATCATTAATATTGAGAAGTGTTTTTGGAGAATACCAAAACCTTCTAATAAAGTTAGGCGAACTCACTGTTTGTTGTTGAAAATGCGCCGAAAATGCATTTGGGAATACCTTAATTTGCCCGTAGTGAAAATTAGACGACAAAATTGAAATCGTCACAACTAATTAATTTTCAATAAAAGAAGTTTTTTCCAATTTTAAAGAGGTTGCTTCATTTAATTCATATCCATGCTGTGCAGAGTCGTCAATCAAGAGACGCAATTATTTATTTTTTATTTATTTGTATTCAGTCAATATCATCTGCTTAATCATGCAGTTCACAGGATTTTTGAAAAATTGTACCTCTGTTGTTTCTTTGCAAGATTTGTACAATTGCTTCAAGAATTAACATTGTTCTGATCCTCAAAAAACACGGCTTATATTGATTTCATGATAATTTCGATGAGTAATTCTTTTAGAAACTTTATGTTTTTCTTTGAAAAGTATTTTTTTTAATTTTATTCCAAACAAGATCACTGCTATGTTATCTTTTTGTTTTAACAAATTATTTATTTAAGGCGATGAAAATATACTGCTCCCATTTGATCGAGTAAAAGATGAAGTTGTAGTTAAAACTGAAATTACCTCCACTACTGAAAATAAAAGTGATATTCATCAGCAAAACAATCAGTATTCATTCAACCAAAATGAAAAATATAAACTTGATAGTTTAGATGAGACCGAAGCCCTTAATGATTTTAGGGATCTTTTTCGTAAAATAAAAGATAACAGTTCGGAGATGACTTACCAAGAAGAACTTAATCGATATATAAAGGACCCTGATGAACTTCTTCGAGTTCATTCTATTAAGATACCACTTAACCAAATGGGTGATACATTTTTGAAACATGTATGTGAAAGTCTAACTTTGGCAATTAAAGAGTTTAATTTAATGTCTATAGAAAATAAAAATATCGTTACAAAGTGTATGGACTTCGAAAATACCTTGAAAAATAAAAGTGAGGAAATGGAGCGTCTTAAAAGTGATAAAATTGGCATTTCAAAAAATTTAGAAGATACTAAAATAAGTTGTAAACATTTATCAGACGCAAATGAAAATTTACAAAAAGAAAATAAGGCCTTTGAAGAAACCATAAAACGGATAGAAAATAAAAAAATTGAAATCTCAGAGAAGCTTCAGGTCGTAACATCAAACTGCGAAAAGTCAGTTGGTCTAAACGAGCAACTACAACGAAAACTTGAACTGCAAAAAGACAATACCAAACAAATCGAGAACGAAAAACTAAATGTTTCGCAAAAGCTTGAAGATGTTCTCTCGAATTGCAAAAGTTTGGCAGAAATTAATGAAAAAATGCAAGCTGAATTAAAAACCAATGCAGAAAAATCGAATCTTCTTAAAGGAGAGCAATTGGATGTGTTTCGTAAAATGGAAGACATTACATCCAAGTGCAAGAGTTTATCAAATGAAAACGAAAATCTACTGAAAAACCTCCAAATAAGTGAAGACAAATTGCGTTTACTTGAAATTGAAAAGTTGGATGTGCAAAGAAAAAATACAGAACTATTAACAGAATTAAAGAACTCATCAGATGTCAATGAAAAACTTCAAAAAGAAATTCAAGTTAGTGAAGAAAATTCAACTCACTTTAAGAAGGAAATAATAGATGTTTCGCAGAAGCTGGAGGAAATGTCAACCAATTGCAAAAATATTTCAAATGTGAATGAAAAACTTTCAGAAGATATTAAAACCAGCGAAGAAAGTTTAAGAAATATGAACGAAAAAAAAATCGAAATTTACAAAAAGTTAGAAGAAACTTCATTGAGTTGCAAGACCTATAGAGAATTAAATGAGAAACTACAGGAAGAACTTATAGCCAGTGAAGCAAAATCGTGCCAAGTTCAAGCAGAGAAACTTGATGTTACAAAAAGCCTTGAAGAAATCAAAATAAACTATCAGAATTTGTCTGATCTAAATGAAAAAATTAAAGAAGAACTAATCGCAAATGAACAAAAATCGAGTTTACTCGAAGCCGAAAATTTTTCTATTTCTCAAAAACTTGATGAAAAAACAGGAAGCTACAGTAAACTTTCAGAATTTAATGATAAATTACAAGCAGAACTTAAAACTTGTAACGAAAAATTGAAAACGATTGAAAAAGAGAAATTTGAAATTTCAACAAATCTTGAAGAAATACAAAAAAATTACGAGAGCTTATTAAAACAGACTGAAAGTGTAAATCTAGATTTGAAAACATCACATGAAAATTCCAAATTACTTGAAACAGAGAAATTTGATATTTCTCAAAAGCTAGAGGAAGTAGAATCAACGTTGAAGACAACACTAGAGCAAAATGAAAATCTACAGCAAAAACTCAAATCCATGGAAGAAAACTCAAATCAACTTGAAAAAGAAAATTTTGAAATATCAAGAAAGTTTGAAGAAGTCTCATTGAGTCTTTTCAGTTTATCAGAGCAAAACGAAAAAATGCAATTTGACCTTAAAGCCAATGAAGAGAAGCTAAAACTTCTAGAAGAAACTAATTTTGATATTTCGCTACAGCTCAAAGACGCAAAATCAAATTATGAAACTTTATCTGATGTCAAAAATAAATTACAAGAGGAATTTTTATCTAAAAACGAAGGAAATACTTCTTACTGTAACAATTTAATGCAACAAAATGAAAAGCTGCAGCATGAAATAAAATCTATAGAAGAACAAAACAAAGAGCTTGAGTTGGAAAAGTTCAATATAGTCCGAAAGCTTGAAGAAGTTACTCTGAATTTGAAGAGTATAATAGAATCAAATGAAAACCAACGCCAAGAACTGCAAGTAATTAGTGAAAAATATAAACTTCTTGAAATCGAGAAATTCAATATTTCTCAAAAACTTGAAGAAAGTTCTTCAAAATATAACAGTACATTGGAAACTAAAGATGTGTTACAGGAAGAATTTAATTCTAATAAAGAAAAAACCAAGCGACTAGAAGAAGAGAAATTTGAAATGTCTCGAGATTTGGCTGATCTGTCATCAAAGCTTAAGAGTTTATCCGAAGAAAATATAAATTTTCAACAACAACTAAAGGCTTTGGAAGAAAAAATCAAAGACATAGAGGCACATAAGTTTGAACTAACAGGAAATCTTAAAAAGATAACATCAAACTGTGAGACCTTATCTCAAGAAAATACCCAATTGAAACAGGAACTTTTAGAAAAGGAAGACTCGATTAAACAGATTGAAAAGAAAAAGTTTAATCTATCTCAAAAGCTCGAAGAAGTCACTCATAAGAATGAAACATTAACAGAACTTTCTGATAAACTGGAAAAAGAATTGAAAACGATCAAAAATACCTCAATACAGTTAGATGTACAAAAGGGTGATGTTTCGGAAAAACTCGAAAGTGTTACAATTAACTGTCAGAAATTGGAAAATATCAACGAAAAATTGCAGGATGATTTAAAATTGATAAATGAAAAATACAAACAAAATAAATTGGAAAAAACTGATATCTCTCAAAAGCTTAATGATATTACAACAAGCTATAGTAGTTTGAGTGAAGACTTTGAAAAACTAAAAGAAGAGCTCAAGAAAAACGAAGAAAAAACCAACCAATTTGCAACAGAAAAGGTTGACATTTCTGGTAATCTAATAGACGCCACACTACAAATTGCGAACCTATCAGATTTAAGTGAAAGCCTGCAACAGAAATACAATATCGCTGAAGAAAAATGCAGCCAACTACAAGGAGAAAACTTAGAAATATTTAAAAAATTCGAAAAGTTGTCAGACCAGAACAATAAATTGGAACAAGAACTTAAAACATTTGTTGAAAATGTCAACAAACTTGAAGCAGAGAGACTTGATATAACTGGAAATCTTATAGATGCAACCCTTGAGTGTAAAAATTTATCGGATATTAATGAAAAACTCCAACAAGAGTTAAAAGAAAACGAACAAAAATGTAAACAACTTGAATTTCAGAAAATTGAAACATATCAAAAACTTAAAAATTCAAATACAAGTAGTGAAAGTTTAAATGAGATCGTAAATAATATGCAGCAAAAATTGCAAGCTTACGAAGAAAAAAATATCAGAGTTGACAAGGAAAACATTGATCTATCTGAGAAATTAGAAAAATCAATCGCGCGTTGCAAAAACTTAACAGAATTAAATGAACAACTACAAAATGATTTTAAAAACAACGAAGAACAAATTTCCCGCTTTAAAAGTGAACATTCAGAACTTATTCAGAATATTAAAAGTATATCAACGAGTCGTGATGAGGTTTTAGAACTCAATCAACAAATGCAAACAGAATTAAAAATAAACAACACGAATGCCGAAAAGTTGGAAGAGATAAACTTCAACGTCTTAAAAGAGCTTCAAGAAGTCCAATCTAGCGAAAAGAGCCTATCTGAGCTAAATCAAAAACTTCAAAAACAAATTAACTCAAGAAAAGTCGATAATGAACCAGTGAAATCTGAAGGATTTATACAAATAACTGGTGAAGTACCAGACGAATCAGAAAATTCCTATGTAGAACTTAGTCAAAAGTTTTCTGACAAAAATATATCAAATTTAGTCTCTTTGATAGAATCCGTAAAATCTGAACTGGAAACAGATTACTTTAGAGATGCCTTAAGAAACAACCATACTTTGCAAAGTTTTAGCCAAAATCTTTCTAAAATCGAAGCGGTACTCAGTAACTATCAACAATGTTACATGGATACTCCCGTCGATACAAGTATAGAGACAAATCTATGGAATAAATCAATTTCAGAAACTCCTTTACATTCAATTGAAAAGCGGAAAGCCCACCAAAATGTTCACAATGAATTCATTATAGGACGTCTTCATTTAGGTAACCAACTTCAAGATATCTATCAACTCATAAACTCAATTAAAAGTCACATGGAACATTTAGATCAAGATATTCAATCAATACCTTCTGAAAACAAAATACGAACCGATGTGCTTAATGCCGCAGAAGAAAAATCATGTAATATACAGTATGATTTCATAGACCTTGCACGAAGGTTCGAAGCTCTTGTAATGGTAAACGAGAAATATCCTTCCTTAAAAGATTCAATTTCGAATTCCTTACTCGATGAAGCCAAGAAAATTATAAAAGAACAAAAAGAATGTATGGAATTCGACGCATCGGATGAAATACGGTTATTGCAGGATATTGTTATTAGTTATCAATTAGTATTGAAAGCAAATGATGTAGAAATAGCTAGTAATCTCATTGCTAAAACAAATATTAAACCACTGTCACCAGAGATGGAATTAGATGTAATCGTTCTGAAAAATCTTCAAAGTGACCTCGAGCTAACAAGAAGTTTTATCAATAAATTGGAAGAATTAAATGTTATTTTAAAATGCTTGCGTTATTTCCAATTGAAAATATCTAAACATGAATCAAAAGTTAATGCTAACTTTAACAGTTTGAAAAATGATAAAGATAGCCTAGAAGATATCTGTCAAGACACTCTACAATTGCGTGACGCCGAAAAGAAACTGAAAGCCGAATGCTCAGAACTTATAAAAATACTTGTCAATAGTATGGAAACTTTTGAGAACTCAAAGCAAAAATATAAATTGAAAACTACGAAAATTCAACTTACTGCCTTAATTTCTCATATCGATAAGTCCATGGAAATAATAAAAAATGTTATGAATTCAAACTCTGGAATTTTGAATCAGCTCTGCGAGAAAGTTAAAATTATTAAAGAAAACAGCAGTAATATTAGCAGCAGACATTTGCTAAAAGATATTTCAAAATTAGATGCAAACACAAAAACAGAAATCAAGGTTCGTATTTTGTTTTGTTATTAACATTATTAAACTATGCAATTAATAAATATATAATTCATTTAGCCTGAAAATATGGATGAAAAAACGGCTCAAATCAACTTTTTACATTCAATAATTGCTGATATGCAACAGAAAAATGACAAACTAAAAGATAAAATTGAAACATTGGAAGCTTTTTCAACTGATACAAAAAAGTAAGTACATACATATTATATTCTACAGATGAAAAAAAAATCTCTATTTCTAATAGATTTTTATTCTAACACCCTATGTTCGTTATAAATTTTTTATTTAAATATAATAAATAAATCGGTGGCGTGACATTTCGTAGAGAACAAAAGCCTATACCTATAGTGAAGTATTGTTAGTCGAAAGGAATGGAAGGAAGCTACAATTGTCTGCTCAATGCCAACGGAGAGCAAAGGTTTCATGCCATGAGATACTCTTGGTGGATTTTTCAATTCCTCACAAAAGCAAAAGAAAAAATAAAAACATTTTGTTTTTAAGGATTCCATCCGCAGACCAATGCATTACCTATTACTCCTCGGGATATTAATTTAATTTTCTCTACATATTACATGGTTATTCTCATAAGATGGGGGAGGGAGAGGCAATTATTCAAAATTATTAAAAAAAAAACAACGGTAATACTTACGACAGTTTTTTGCTTAAACGAATAATGAATATATATACATATGTATTTTCAAACTCAAAATAAATCAAAATGAGGGTTTTTAAACAAACAATTTTTTATATAAAAAAGGAGTTTTTGCAATTTCAGCTTTCTTAAAAACTAAAACAGTAAAATCATCTGGTTTTTTGTGATTTGCATTAATAGCATTAAATAAAATGCTAAATTAAATTTTGTATGTTGAGTCCGAATATAATTTTCCTAAAACTTTTACTGAAACAACATCATTTAAAAAAATTAAAAGGGTAAGATTCATGGTTTAAAAGAAATATTAATTTTTTTAATTGTTGGTGTTATTTTTAATATTTTTTTTTTGAAAATTTGCCTTCCCACCTTAAAGGGGGAAATTAAACCCCAAGAGTTGAAAACAAATAACTTTATTCCATTCCGGACGTTTATTCCACACTAGAACCCACATGCTCCTCTCCATTGTGCTTGTCGAACACAGTTTATAATTATTGGTACAGAAGAAGGCTTTCTATATTGAAAAATTTAAGAAAAAATGAAATTTAAAATACCGTGTTAAAATTCGCGCAAAGCGTAGTGGGAACAAAATTTGCTTAAGGGAAAACGAATTCACGTCAATTTTTAATTTTCAGAGCTCACACACTACGACAATTTGGAGGCACTTACTATGTGGAATGGAATGTGGAATTAAATGAATTTCAAAATTTTCGACGTGTCTTTTGACCAATCCGTGTGCTTCTAGTATATTTGTGGTTAACAATCAAAACGGCGCTAAAGGCTCTTTTTTTTAAATATGGAGTTTGATATGCCGAAATTTGCGTATCAAAGAGAGCTATCGGATTTTGTTTCAAAACCAACTAACAAAGAAGTTATTGTTATTTTAATTTTGAGTTAAAAAAAATATTCCTCGAAAGGACGAATATAAAAGGTCCATACATAATTTTTGTTAGTTAATCTAATAAAAAACACTTGAATAAATCAAACAAAATTCAATTATTTTGAATATTTTAGAAATTATATGCTTTCGCTTTTTACACGGTTTCAGGTTCATTTTTTTTAGGCTCTGTTTGATTGTTAACGCCACATATACATACATACCAGAGAATAAAACGAGTCGAGTAATGTTCACGAACATCGAAAACTCACCCGAAAAAAGCAAGTTCAAACAAACAGAGTCAACGCAAGGAAAATGTTTACGAGTTTTTCTGGCCACGAGTATGATGACTCGTGATTCACCACACAAATCATACGAATACGAATACCTTGCAACCGAGTTAAATTGGTTCGAATAAAAACGAGTCAAGCGATCGTGAACAAAGTTTCCACGATCGATATGCTCGAATGTGCTCGACTCGATTGTGTGTGTTGTGTGTAGTGTGTATTCGAGTTTGACGATGGATGGGTATTGGATAACCTAAACTGTGCTGTGCGAAATTTGGTGCTTGGTTTTGTGATTTTCAAGCAGCAGTATGTTTCTGGATTATGAAGATAAATAAAAAAACCTAATTAGTTTGTTTTACATATTTTTATTGAATAAATCAAGATAAGTGGGATAGGAACTAGGGACATGATATTATGAAAACAAAATAAAATGAAGTGAAATGAAATAAAAGTAAATGATCAAAAATAATTAGGATTACGTTATAAAAAAAAAAAAAAAAAAAAAATATATAACTTATAACTAAATCATAAATATTTAATGTAGGTAGGTACATACGTAGAAAATATTTTTTTTAAGTATTGTTATTATATAACGTGTCGTCACCATCCAATGAAATAGGATTAATTTTCAAATTTTAATTTGCGACCATCAAATTGTTGACAGTTTCCGGATTCAATCTGGTTCTTTTTTCTGTTATAATATTTCCAGACTGTGAAAAAGCACGTTCTGATGCTGCCGATGTTGCAGGGATATAGTTAATAATTGTATGCGCTTGGTGAAGGTGCTTGAAGAGGTCTTTATTTTCAAACCACCATTGAAGAATGTTTATAGTGCCTTTAAAATTGCCTTGGATGGAAGGAGTTACATATGTATTTAGGTACCTATATTATTTACCTTACCTAAATACACTTGTCTCGGATATTGAAGATTTCGGTGTTGCATAATTACATCTTAAACCATTCAGTATAATCGGAAAAACCATAAATTTTATTTTTTGCGAAATCAACTCAACCCTAAAAAATACACTAAATAGAAACAAAAAAAAATGTTGGTATTCAAATTCCCCCACAGGGATATATGTACCTAACCTACATGAATTATGTACCTAACTTGTCGCGGATATTGAAGATCATGCTATTGCATAGTTGTGGAAATACAGAGATCACTATATTTTTTGCGAATTCAGCCAATCCTTAAAAAAAACTGAATAGATACAAAAAATTTAGATACCTATAGTACATAGTAGGTAGGTAGTAGGTACATACATACATTACATGCCTATCTACGCAATACGCATGCAAATTTTTCCCGAATTTAAATAATAATTTCGTCATTATGATCGTTTTAAACTTTATTTTTTCAAAGGAGCTGTTTCCCAGTTAAAAACAATTGTCCAAAAATTGCACTCTCTCAAACTTTACTATGTCGTGTGAATATTATGAATGCAATCCACATATTTGAATAATTAAATCTTCTGTCATCATACCTACTAAAACAATACAAAAAAAAAAACAAACCAACCAATTAGTAAATAACTTCATATCCATAATAGAAATAGAAATCAGTTGTTCTTCTTGTAAATTTAAAAACTACCAAAACCGAATACAAATAAATATGTAACTAAAATCTACCTACTCTACAAACGACCCAAGATATGTTCACGATCTTGGATGATGTTCACGATCTTGGATGATGTTCACGATCTTGGATGATGTTCACGATCAACCACTTTTTTTTCGAGTATACTCGTTTTGTTTCGGGTGTATTCGAGGTTGACGGTTGATGGGTATTGGATAAGCTAAACTCTGCTGTGCGAAATTTGGTCGTTGGTTTTTGTGATTTTCAATTGCCTTTTTCAGCGTTACGAAATAGGATTTACATTTCTTCAACCACAAAGTGATATATTATGTATGTACCTACCTGTATTATGTAATCAGAAATCTAATTTCGACTAATTCAAACCAATCCTTAAAAAAAACTTAATACATAGATACAAACAAAATATATACCTACAATCTACAATCTACATAGTATATAGTATGTAGGTACATACCTATGTATATATGTCAACGCAATACGCATACCAATTTTTCCCGAATTGAAATCATTTTGATGACCGTTTGAAACTTTATTTTTTCAAGGGAGTTGTTTCCCAGTTAAAAACAAAAGATCCATCCTTTTTAAAACAATTTTCCAACAACTGCACTGTCCCAAACTTTCCTTTGTAGTGTGTAGTTTATATTTTCTTGTGAACACCACCAAGCGTCCCTAAAAACGACCCGAGATATGTTTACGATCGAACAAAGTCGAACATATTCATTTTAATCTCTGATACCTACCGAACCGTAACTTAACAATAATTTAACTGAATGGTGACATTAAGCATGATTTTATTTTTAATGTTCAGGAAAAAATAAAATAATTCAATTTGTTTGGCGGAAAATTTTTTCATTAATTTGTTAAACAAAAATTTATTTTGTTGTTTTAGATCTTACATGTATGAAATGATCGCTGCAAGAAAACCAGCCCCACGTATGTTTTGCGATATTTGCGATCAATTTGATTTACACGAAACAGAAGATTGTCCAATGCAAGAATCAGATGGTGGAGAGGTCTCATTTCAACCATTCGAAAGTGTGAAAGAAGAGAGTGATGGTAGTAACATAAGGAAAGTTCCTGAAGATAGGATGTACTGTGAAAATTGTGAAGGTTGGTGCTATTTATTTAGTTTCTACAAATTTTAATCATTCTTTTGTTTTTAGTCTTCGGAGATCATGAAACAGAGGGCTGTTATGGTGGACTAGAATAACATTATTTATTGTGTAATTTGGTGTTTCCCTCAGAGTAACATGTTTAAATAATTTCCTACATATGTAGTTCATAGAAAAATATATTTCTTTTTCAAACAAGAAGAATTTTTTTTAGAGACAATATCGAAATTATGTAACAATAAACATTACATAATTTATTTATGAATAAAACTACTAGGTTTCTTTATTTTTGGATCTCGTCGAACGACCAATTAAGTTGAATCCGAATATTTTTTATTGATTTGGACGACGTTGTTTGGAAGATGTTGTATTTTATGAAATAGGTGTATCATGCATGAATCTACATGGATCGGAGTAAGGCAAAATGATCAGTCATGAGAATGTTGATTTAACTACTCCCTCACTTTTGGGATTGGTTCAACGACCGGAAAGTGGATGGGTGATTTTTAGGAACTGGACTGATTGGCGTCAACATGTTGCAACAATAACTCACAAATTTTCTTTGTTTTTTAATTAACCTAGTGGTGACCACCCGACAATGGTCTCATTCGCCCAGAGGCATAAAGGATTTTTTTTGAATTGATACTCTGTAAAACTTAGAAATGTTCAAAATAATATTTAATATTTTTTCCACTTACGGTTTAATTTTTTGAGTCTATTATTACTTTTGAGGAAAAATTTTAGTTTTTAACCCTCTACTGCACCAATTATGAAGGAAACACAAACAAAATTTTTTGTAACATTTTTTAAGCTTTATTTGGGATAAAGAAAAAGTTTTACATATTTTTTTTTTTATATACAATATATAACGTTTTACATAAAGAACCCATATATGGGTTTAAATGCACTAAGGCTATTTTCAATTAAAAATTAAAAGCCCATATATGGTTTATTATACTTTAAAGACTAAATGAATTTGATTTTTTAACTGTGGAATTTTGCCAAACAGTTCCTATTGTCATTGTAACAGAAAAACTTTTTACATTTTCTGTTCTTTGTATATGTTTTAAGTCCACAAATTCCGCAATTTCGGCGTTTTTTTGGCAATTCATATATGGCCTTGACAAATAGAAAGTAAAAACCCTACAATGCACTAAAGGCCATATAATATGGTCTCTAAGAAAAGCCAACAAATAAGGCATTTTTACTTATATAAATGAAAAATAAAGAATATAAATATAAAAAAGAACTATTTATACGAAACTATTTTTTTATTTGCTGAAACTTACCTTTTTATTTTAAAAAACGATATCCAAAAATCGAACTTTTTCTTAACTGAAATGCACTCGACACGTGTTCTTTGAACAAAGAGCTTATTAGAGAATGACAAAGATCTCACGAAAAATAAAACAGGTTTATCATAGTTAAATAGACATAGTTTAATTCTATTTTACAGTTTTTCTCACTAGTGCAATAATACAGAAATACCTAAACCCATATATGGGTTTGTACGCGGTAGAGGGTTAAAAATATTGTAAATCCGAAAGTATTAGATTTCATTCCGCTCAAGAAATTGAGAGCACAAAATATTCCTTTTGGAACGAAATACGGAGTAGGGACCATACTTTGTCCCCCTTTTTTGTTTACTGGACTATATTGTAACAGTAGAAGAGTGTGTTTCGTTTTGCAAGCAGATTTTAATTCAACGAAAAAACGCGCGAACTTTCATTTCTTGCTTGGAATGCTTTGACGATAGAGAAAAATTCAAAAATATGGTCCACGGTTAAATGCGTAAGGAATCCCATCTTCTCGATGTTTTGCTTGGATTACAGCTTGCACTTCGGTTAAGTGATTTCACTGTCCAATATATCATCAGATAATAGAGGTTCAGCATATAAAAATGTAAGGTAAATTTCGGCGCGTTTCTATCAAAATACAAAATCGTTATGTCACTATTGAAAAAACCTTTAAATGTTCTGTATTATTTTTATTTCCATAAGTATTTAAATTTTCATAAAATAGTCCGTACAACTCTCCCCAATGTAACGTGAGTTATAGGGTTCCAAACCGTCGTCGATTTTGAAAAGGATTATATTTCTAATAAATATTCATGTCGATTATGGAATCCGCAATCATGACAAATCGGTAAAGAGAAAAGAGAGCACTGCAGTGCAAATCACTGTGGATCCAGTACTGCGGATTCCATAATCGACATGATAAAGCTTTTGACTTTTTTATTAATAAAACAAGAAACCTAATCAATTTGAATTACATATTATGTATGTACATATTTTGAAAAATTAAATCCTCCTTTTGTTTCAAAGAAACGGTTACCATGGAATTTGAAGCATTATTCGTGTTTTTTTAAAATACTTTAAGTTTATTATTTAAAAAAAAATTATTAAAAATTGTTGCAGTAAGTTTTGACCGGATTTAAAATCAACTTGAATCACTTCAATATAAATGTCTTCTTTTTTAAAAATCATTGACCCCAAATATTTTCATGAATCATGAGAAATCAAGTTGGATATTTAAACGATGTTGAGTTAAATAAAACAGCAGTACAAACTTTTTTTGTATTATTTAAACAATTTAGAAAAAATTAAGTAGTATTTTCGATCGAATTGTGTGTATTTAAATTCTTAAATACATTTTTGTTTTTTATTAAGTAGGTATTCTTATGTAAGTAACCTAAAATTAATTCTGAGAACAGACCAATTTTATAATAATTAAATGGTCATTTACATAAATACTGAATGAAACTACGATAACAAATAAATACAAATGATAATACCTAATTCCTACCAATAACTTATATTAATTTAAGCAACATGCATTGAGATTGAGAGAATATCAAAATGATTCGTTATAGATTACCTAGCGTTTATAAAACTGAAACCTATTTAGTCTCAATTCCGAATATTTTTTTTTGTCAAATAAAATAAAATAAATTTATAAAATCAAACATTAGTCAAAATCGAATACTAATTTCTTTGGCTCTAATAACGCTGATTAACAAAGTTTTTTTTACAAAAACTAGACTATACTTTTCCTAGATCTTTTCTCTGTAATGAACTGGAATCTTTCACGTCAGGTGTTTGAGTTATGTGTATGTATTCGGTGTCATTTTTATATTCACAAAATATAAATTTGAAAAACCTTCGGAAAATTAATTAAACGTAATTTTGTTGACCAGTGTAAATACATTATATATATCCAATATCCATTTTTGGGATTAAGAATACTATACAATAATAATTACAGTCTATATTCCGTTATTCATGACAATTAAGCATTAAATAAAGTGTAATATTTCTTTTTCAATTTTCTAAAATTTATGAAAAATGTGTATAACTTATCAAAGGATTCAATTCACAAACAAAATGATACTTAAGTTTTTACACTCGATTGAAATTTCGATTATATTCTATTGAGTTTTTCGAATATTAATATACGAGTAATGAACTGAAAAGATTATTAAAACGTTTTCGATGATAAAAATAAGCAACATTGTGTTTTAAAAATTTACATTTCCACAAGCAAGACAAATCTGCATATAATAGGCGTGTTTTTTTCTATCCTGGATGGAACTGGATAAAAAAATAATTCTCAGGGTTAGCTCTTATCTCAATAAAACTGTGTTACCGGTGGGAATTACTTCTTTGCTATAGAAAATTTGTATGAAAACGGTAAACTTTTACTCTAACGGCGCGTGCGTCGCGGCATCGCTCGTTACCTGTCGTCATCCAATTCCCTCTGGTATTGAAAAAAAACACGCCTTTATTATGCCTTCTTTGGTATTTTTAATCAAATTTAACGGTTAACGATAATATTTTATAAATATAAATACCATTACCATACCATATAAATACAAAACTAAGCAAATAGCTTTGATATTTTCTGAAAGAAAAGTAAAATGTCCAACAAAAGTTTTTGTAACAAAAACCGTTAATTCGCGTCGCACTTTTTCTTGTCAAATTGTTAAGCGATGCCTTATGTAAATATTAGTTTGAGCACCATTTGAATATACATAGGTATGAGAAATAAAGTTTTCTTATAAGGGAAACATGATATGATTTAGTGCTCAAATGATCGAAAATGTACACAACAAAACGATTTCTTAAAATCTTAATTTTTCATATAAATGTAAGTGTGAAAATTGCACCTGGTTGAAAAAAAACTTCAATACATAGATAATATATACAAGAGAAACTATAAAATAAAATAAAAAAACAGAGTTTTGTTAACATATTATGTACGTCTAACAAAATATCAACATTATGATAAAAACAATCTACAGTTTGCCAACTGTTTTTCATACCACCGGTGAAGGGGATAAGGATGTTCTTATTAGTCTGGTTGGTGATCCAATGTTGCTATCATTACTTCCTCGATGCAAACGAAATAGCTCGCAAACTGTTATTGCAACTTGTACTACTCCCTTGCCTTCGAGAATATCTGCAGCACAGCAAATAAGATTCTGAAATGAGAAAAAGTTTAAAATATAATTTCGAAAGAAGTTTGTTAAACTCGCATTTAATTATGAACAGTTGAATTCTAGTATTATTTAAAAACCCATTCCAAACTATGTCTAATTTTAGACAGCTGTCCAACTCGAAAACCTTATGTCGAATTCCTTTCAACAAAAGAATCGAATTTTTTTCTAAAAGAATCGATTTTTTTTCTGAACAATTCGAATTTTTTCTGTAAAAACAAACTATTCTTGCTAATTTTGCAAGATTCACGAAAGATTTTACACCGATTTGCACACACACTTGCAAGATTTGAAATTTCTAAAAATGTCAAATTCAATGCCGCAGTGTTTTAAGAACACAATTTTTTTTATGAAAACAAATTGTGTTTTTGGTTGCAACGAATTTTCGGTGAATTTTATGTAAATATTTGTGGTTGTTTTTCAATTTATAATAATAATAATTTCCAAATTGAATATTTTACTTCAAAATTTGCTGCTGTCAAGTGCCACACACACAATCACAAAAAAAAATCGATTCTTTTCGTCTTTTCGTATTCCTTTCAACGACAGAAAAAATTCGATTCTTTTTAGAAAAAAATTCGATTCTTTTGTTGAAAGGAATTCGACATTACTTATAAACGTTTTCCAAATAGATACCGAAGTGTTCAATCAAAATATGGCAGGTTTCTAATTATGAATTGAAAAGTGATTCAGCCCTATCGCGAAAGAAATTTCCCCGGAGTTTTTTCCCATTTTGGGAAATTTGCTATCGCGAATCATCTCAGCAAAAAAGCGCATTTTAACCTAGGGAGGCAACGAAGCAGGTTGTGTCGAGTGGACCGGCACAACCTTGCAAAAACAGTTTTAATAAAACATAAAAGTAAATTATTTCTTAATAAGAGGAGTCCACCTGGGTGATAACAAGAGTTGTACACACACTCCAGCAACTGAAAAGCTAGTTTCCAAGCTGTGCCGCTTGAACTAGACTTGGAGCCTACCCCGTTTAAACGGGACTCTGGCGTGGTATCACATTACCCGCTAGCAACTGTATCGTGTGACCGTGACTGACGTGTTGCCCACATAAAATCCTAGCGTGGAACTTCTTTGGGGGAAGGATTCCAACTGGATCAAAAACCGAAGATGATCATACACTCCAGCAACTGCTAATCAAGCCCCCAGACTACCAGCACCCCATAACCTTGTGCTAAAAACAGATGTCAAACCTTCATCACAATATTGGACAAAGGATGACCGCCCTGCATCATACCAAATCTATGAGATGACCATCATATTATAAAATTTGTTAAAGTGTTTTACATCTCTATTACTGCTCATAATGTGTTAAAGTGAATTATCTCTTACGCCCATATTATTCACTCGATACATCCAGATGTATTTACATTGAATTTGTATACTTTACATCTGGATTAAAGTTTTAATCTGGATGTATCGAGTGAATAATATGGGCGTTATATTCAATCATTATTGTTTTTAGGCCCGTGCACACGTGCGTTTTTTTGACAACGGGGTGACGCAGCGGGAAAAAAGATTCGCAGGTTTCCGCGAGACCGCTGCGTCACCGCAGACGCTTTTGCATCTTTCAGTACATTGTTTGCTATGGTGCAGTGCAAACATGCGTCAATTTGCCGCAAATGGGCGGGTTCAATAAACATAGCTTAATATCTGAAGTTTCAGATTTCTGAATTTATGTCGTTGAACGCAAAAAAAATCTGAAATTTCAGTCGAAAGTCATTGTGTCATATTCCTGCATTTACCTAAAGGATTTACATTGAAGCGAAATAAAATAGAACTTTAATTACATTTGTAAATTATACATTGAGAGTGAGTAGTTGTGAGTATGAAAATATATGTAACTAAATCAGCAACAGGTTTCATTACCTTCATTAAAAGTCCTTTTATTGATATGTATGACTTATAAAAACATAGAAAAACTTTCCAAACATCAATTAAAAAAATGTTTGATTTAAAAATTCACTAAACAATAAACAAAAAGTTCGTTCATTTAAATAAGTATTAAATTTTCATGACAAAAACTAAAAAAATCAACCACCAACAAGACGAAAATTATAAAGTTCAGCTTTTATGTGTGCTTTTGGCACTTCCCCCACCACAAACAACTTTCATCTGAATTTTCAGATGAGAATTTCTTGTCTGAAAATTCAGATGAAACGTAACTAAACGTAACTAAAAGTCACTAAAAGTCATCTAACTTTTTATAACAGCTGGCCAATCAGAAGCTCCAAAAATTCAGAAATCTGAAAATTCAGATGTAAAACGTAACCGATTGAACGCACCCAATAAAATTTGGTAAAAAGATTTCAAACATGGAAGAATTTGATATCGAATTATTTTTCGGTGAAATAAAAAAGTGTCCAGAAATATGGAATATTGCTTCGGAGCCGGACCGGCAAAAGAAAAGATATATAAAATACTCCTTTTGCTAGCCAATGATAAACAAAAGGATGTACCCAATAGGTCTGTTTCTTTACTTTTTGGGAAAAGTTGGGAAAAAGTTTGTGCTCGAGGTTTTGATGTTGTTGTTGTAATTTTTGACCAGAAATGAAAAAGTAAGGAAACGCATTTGGGATGTTTCTGATTTGCTTCTGGGTAAACGTCACATTTGACAACAGAAATTATCAGAAGAAAACAATTTTTTTGAAAATGACCCATTTGGAAGACGTGAAAACGAAAATCAAGGGATTAATAATTCTAATGAATGAAGAAAAAGATGGCAGTGATGACGATAAGTACGAGTACGAGGACTACAATGTTATGAAGCTCTATCAAAAGAACCAGGAGAAATATTTATTGTTATATTTGCTGCCATGCTTCGTATAATTAATTTATTTATCTTTTAGTTTAGTTTATTTCTTTAGTTTTTAATTCTTTTAATTTTCAATGACCGTCTTAATGCAAACTTATTTGAAAAACTAAAATTGAAATTTTTCGATCAGCTGATTTCTTTTTTGACAAGCAAGAAAAGGCAGTAAGTAAAATGTTCGGGTAGATTCTTGCTGGAGGGGAAATTAAATAAATTAAAAAAAAAGTCAAAAGCTCTGGCATTTTCGTGCCAGAAAAAAGTAAAGAAACACATTTTGGGTAGATTTGGGATCCCGTGGGATCCCGCGGGCGAGTAAAGAAACAGACCTAATAACGTCAATAGTTTTTATCCACTAGTTAAGCGAAAATTACTCGTTTCTTTTTATAAACCTCTATTGCTGCAAGCCAACCGCAATTTGCAGATTGAGTCCAGCGAGAAAAACCCGCATGTGTGCACTGAACGATTACGGGACCGCTGCGTCACCGCGGCGTCAAAAAAACGCATGTGTGCACCGGGCCTAAGTGTTTCTACTAAAAGCCCTTCCACACTATCCCACTGAGTATTAATACAAAGTGGAAAAGAAATCCATGCTACTGCCAAATTTGTGAGTGAGAAATTTGTTTTCATTTTTAGACCACACACAACAGTTTAATTTAACCTCAATAAAAATGTGATGAAATGTGTGACAGAATAAGAACCATTTCTAAAAATTCTCATGTATTAACACATGTCAAATCGTGTAGGCTGGAAATATCATATTTTGTTTCCACACTATTATACATGATTTGTTTCACACTTTTTTGACATGTATTAATACTCAGAGGTATAGTGTGGAAGGGCTTTAAATTATATCCTCCCCATATTCTATATTCATTTTCTATTGCCGCTAACATTTGTTTTAAGGTAAGACCGCACTTGGCTGAACTGCACTTCAGCAGAACTGAACTTCACGACTTATTTGTAGGAAATTGTATGAGTTATATCGCACTAAGCGACAACTGCGCTTCACGGCGCGACACTATGCGACAAAGTTGATAATCTGACCAACTGTGTCGCGACATGAAGTTTCGTTCAGTTTCGTGCGAAAGTGCGCACGGTGTCGCTGAAGTGCAGTTCCGCCTAGTGCGGTTCTTCCTTTAAAATCAATTATAACAACTCGTAAAGCTTAGTACACTGCTGATGCGAAACGAAAATTTCCTGTGATCGCCAAACAGACAACGAAACGCTTGCGAAAACACAACGGAAAATATCCTTGGAGAGTTTCACTAATTCCAAAAACAAAATCAAACATAAACGCAAAAAATCAGAGAAACCCATGATGTAATAAAATGATAAACAAAAAAAAACACAAATAAAACTCAAATGTCATTTTTCCGCACACAATAAATAGTCTGTATAATTAATTCAGTGCGAAAAAGGAGCGGAGACTTCTCCAAATAATCTGCTACAATTATAAATTTCGCTCTTCGAACAGCGTAGGTAGGTACTGCAAAACGAAAAGTAGAACGAAATTTTCCGTTTATGATTTCGTTGTGCCATTTTTGTATGGGATTTTTCGTTTCGCATCATCAGCGTACTAGGCGTAAAAAGTGAATTTATGTAATAATCGAAATTGTCTTTAAACTATTCATGCAAAAGTTAAAAATTAAATTAAAAATTAAATTTGAAAATTCTACATAGAGCGTTCTCGCTCTATAACACGAAATTTTATGTATACAGGGTGTCCCATAAATGATGGTCCAAACTGAAACTGGTGATATGCCAGGTCATGACCACTCAGAATTTAGTAACTTGTCCGTACCGCATCATTACGGTTTTCGAGTAACGGCTATTTTATTTGAAATTTCGAAAAACCCCTACTTTCACCCAGTTTTTTGGTCACCCTGTCCATAGTTGAATTTTGTTTTTTTTAATTTTTACACTTAAATATTGCCTAATAATGAGATCATTTTTTTGCATTAAAATATTAAAAAAATTTCTGCACCATTTTGCTAAAAATTCATAAATTTCATGACGCTTTGATCAAATCTATTTTTTACTTCATTTTTCAAAAGAACACACTGAAAAAAAAATCGTATGACTTAGAACTGGTTTTTACTTCTAAAAATTGGCCATGTTTTTGAAGATTCTTAAAAGATATAAAACTTGCCAATATTAGACTTAGATCAAAAGTTATAACCATTTTAACTCAACAAAACAGTATTCTAAAATAAATAAAAATAAATCTTTTTTGAAATAATAGCTGATTTATTAATTTTAATTTTTTATTTTTACGGTTTTTACTTGCTCTTGAGCAAGAGCAGAATGACTATATATTTTTATATATTATAAGTGACAGCCACGAGGCTTCTCAAAAATGTAAATAGATAGAGCAGGCAATATATTATAGCCGCAGTTTAACATAGCTTTGCTAAGTAAAGATAATTTCTGAATTGTACTCTTTGTCTCAATAAAAATTCAATTCAATTCAGCAAAAAAAGCTATCGTGAATAATTTTTCCTGGGAATTTTTGCTTATGTCAATACAAAAATTTCCCCAAGTAAGTTCTTGGAGAAAAATTATTTCGTGGGAGATTTGCGATTGCAAATATTCTTTCCCCGGTATTTTTTGTTTTTCCGGTGAAAAAAAGTTCCCATTTAGACTGTTAAACGGTTAGCGGCTTTTAATACGCAAGAGACGAAGTGAACAATGGGTTTTCGGCTTTCGCAGTAGTCACATGATTCATAGTCAGTGTTTGCGCGTGCTTTCCAGTGAAATAACGTATTTCGTCCTTCACGAGATCTAAAAATATCTTCAAAAAAATGTAAAAATGACGTCGACGCGTTTTGTTACATTTGCGGCTCATTGTTTCTCTACATTTTGTAACTCATTGCAGTAAGAACCAAAATATTTATCCTAGCAACAAAAATAAAGCTCTTTGAAGCCTTTGAAGCTAATTTTAAACATATTTCCACTATGCTTGACAGCTATAACCTCATGGGTTGTAGAATGTCACTAAAAGTAGACATGTTACATACCCACTTGCACTAATTTAAGGATAACTTGAAAGCATATTCAGAAGAGCAAGGGGAACGTTTTACCAAGACATGCTGGACTTTGAGCAACGTTATCAAGGACAATAATATAATGAGAACATTTATGAGAGATTACATTTGGGGAATGGGGACTCATATGAGAAAGATCATTCTCACACAGAAGAAATCCCAAAAATAACTTTTTACTACTTTTTTGTTGTATTTGTAAATTTATTTTAACTGTATTTTGTAAATAGAAGTGGTATAAATATATACACTTAAGTTTGATTTCTTTTTTAAAATAATTGGCGCAAAATTTTAAAGATTTTAACGCGGCTCTAAATCTACTTTAAAATGGGAGTCGGGTCTTAATAATAACTTTAGAACGAGAGGCGGCTCTTTGTAAATTTTAAACGACATAAAGTATACTTTAGCGTTAAAGAGGTCTTCTTACTTTAAAACCAGCAAAACGCTTCTCTATCTTTTTAAAGTATGCTTTATCTGTGGAAAATTATCACTTTGAGTGTGAGTTACGCAAACACAAATGCATCCAAACAGGGAAGGCGTGCAGTTAGACAGCTAAATGCACCCAAAGGCATTTTGATCTGTTTTGTTTTAGGATTGTTTTGAAATTTTAAATCGTTAAAATAGTAAAAAAGCTTAGTAATTTAAAGAAACAAGTAATATAAAAGTAATTAAAGTGATTACATGCAATACAAAAATGTACAAAAATAGAAAACTACACGCGGTGCTGCGTTAAATACTGCACCTATATTTAAAAACACCTATAACAAGCAGTGTAATTTTTGTTTATTACACAGCTAAGCTGTATCTCATATTCCACATAAAGTAAGTAAAATTACTCTGCACTACGGGCGCTCAATGGATTTGAGCGCCTTGCCATCACCAACTAAAACTAATGCTACCCTGGACGAGAATTTCAATTTTCACAGATGGGGTTCAGCTAATTCCCGTGATTGAAGTGTATTTTTATTTGCAAATAATTTGCTTTTTTAAAGCAAAATGCTACGAAATATCAATTGAAAAGTATTCTGAGATAATGTATTAGTCTAAAAAACATCACTTCACATTACTTAATGTGGAATATGAGACACAATCAGCCCGTGAGAAGAAAAATTTGAAAACTCCATATTATAGGTGTTTTTACACGATTTACCGCAGCACCTCATGTTGTTTTTTTTTCACTATGTTAACTTTTATTTCACTTTTTTATTTAGTATTTTCACTATTTTAACTCGAAATTTAAATCTCGAAACACTTTCCTATAGCTCGGCAAAATTACAGATTGGGTTCTTTTTGTTTTTTAATTTTTCGTTCTGTTTGATTTATTCAGCTGTCAAAATTAGGCGTGTTTCACAAAAGTTTGCTGACGTTTTGTTAAACACGTTCTTTAGTTAGAAGAGTTGTTTAAAGTGGGCGGGTTCAATAAAAATAGCTTAACATCTGAATTTTCAGATTTCTGAATTTATGTCGTTGAACGCAAAAAAAATCTGAAATTTTAGTCGAAAGTCATTGTGTCAAATTCCTGCATTTACCTAAAGGATTTACATTGAAGCGAAATAAAATAGAACTTTAATTACATTTGTAAATTAAACATTTAGGGCCAGTTGTACAAATAGTTAAACCGTGGTTCAGCAATTTTTATCCACCGATTTCGGCGGATTAATTGAGTTTCAACATTGGTTTACTGTTCAAGTGTGTGATAATAACCAATTACATACTTGAACCAGCGTTGAACCTTAGTTAATCCGCCGAAATCGGTGAGTTAAAATCTTGAACCGAGGCTGAACCACTATTGTACAACTGGCCATTAGAGTAAGTAGTTGTGAGGATGAAAATATATGTAACTAAATCAGCAACAGGTTTCATTACCTTCATTAAAAGTCCTTTTATTGATATGTATGACTTACAAAAACATAGAAAAACTTTCCAAACATCAATTTAAAAAATTGTTGATTTAAAAATTCACTAAACAATAAACAAAAAGTTCGTTTATTTAAATAAGTATTAAATTTTCATGACAAAAACTAAAAAAATCAACCACCAACAAGACGAAAATTATAAAGTTCAGCTTTTATGTGTGCTTTTGGCACTTCCCCCACCATAAACAACTTTCATCTGAATTTTCAGATGAGAATTTCTTGTCTGAAAATTCAGATGAAACGTAACTAAACGTAACTAAAAGTCATCTAACTTTTTATGACACCTGGCCAATCAGAAGCTCCAAAAATTCAGAAATCTGAAAATTCAGATGTAAAACGTAATCGATTGAACGCACCCAGTGTTAAGAATTAAGAAAAATTTAGACAAGAATTTTTAAATAAAGGACTATTTTAACTAGAGTCGGGTTTATTAATTAAACGAGAACTTTTTAGTCGACTAATATTGCGCCATTGAGTTTATAAAAATGCGAATTTCCTTAAATTTAAAATTTCGTTCTAATAGCTACAAAAGCAAACTTTCTTAGGTAAAATTATTTTTTCTTTTATGACATAGGCATAAGAAATAAAAATCAGACATACAAAACCCAGACTCAAAATTCGTGTTGACTTGTGTTATGAAATGAATGAAATATTAACTGAACGAATACAAAAGTTGTTTTTCACGGGTTATTGCTTCTTGCGAGGAATTAAAAAATTCTCTAAGAGTATTTCTAGTCACGAAAAAGTGGTGTCTAAACACGTAAATTGAATGACGATATCCCGCTTTTTATAATCCCGTTTTTAAAATCCTGTTTTTTTATAATACCGTTTCTTATTATTCCGCTTTTGCAATCAAAACTATGTAGTTGTTTTATTTAAAAAAAAAAAACGCGCGATTTATAAAATAAAACAACTAGTTTTGATTGCAAAAGCGGGGTGATAAAAAGTTGAAACAAACTAAATAATGAATGATATTTTTAAACGCATTTTATTTTGACACATAATAAATATTACATAATTCAATTTATAATTTCAAGTGACCTCAGCTCCAAAATGAGTTTCGCCCAGGGACAACAGTTGCGCTCATTGTACCTAGGTGAAACGAATTTTGGAGTTGAGTCCAATTGAACTTTTAAAATAAATTATATTGAATCGCTCCATCGACACGCCATCGACACGACGCAAAATACCTAACTTACTCATTTTTTTGTCTAATTCTCATAATTATTTTTATAGCGCTCGGTTTTAACATATTATTTTTTTTGAATATTTGCACTTGTGGATTTTTTTTTAGTCGACTAATATTATTTTCTGAAATTTACAAACAAGGCAACAATACCCAGTCAACCCGCACTTTCGCACTTTACAAACTGGAGGAATCTCAGGGAACAATGTGACTCCAAAAGAACAAGTAAGCGCGTTAACTTTAAAAAAATTGCCATTTTGGCCCAACAACCCTGATGTGTGGTTTGTTGCATTAGAAGGTTAATTTTCGGTAGCGCAGATTAGGTCCCATAACACGCGGTATTTTACAGCGTTGGGCTTACTAGATGCGCGCACTATTAAAATTTGTAAATACGTCATAATGAACCCACCGTCAAGTGGACTTTACGAAAATTTAAAATCAACAGTTTTATCTTGTTTTCGGAATCTGAAGAAACGCGACTAAATAAACTTTTAAATGACACACCTTTAGGTGATCGGAAACCGAGTGAGCTTTTTCGCGAAATGCGCGCATTAGCAGGAACCCAAATTTCAGAATCGGTTCTCAGACGTTTGTGGATACAAAGGCTGCCTCCTCCCGTGCAAGGCCAAGCCATCGTAATAGGTAAAGCCTAGTACGCTGCTGATGCGAAACGAAAATTTCCTGTGATCTCCAAACAGACAACGAAACGCTTGCGAAAACACAACGGAAAATATTCTTGGAGAGTTTCACTAATTCCAAAAACAAAATCAAACATAAACGCAAAAAATCAGAGAAACCCATGATGTAAAAAAATGATAAACAAAAAAAAAACCCAAATAAAACCCAAATGTCATTTTTCCGCACACAATAAATAGTTTGTATAATTAATTCAGTGCGAAAAAGGAGCGGAGACTTCTCCAAATAATCTGCTACAATTATGAATTTCGCTCTTCGAACAGCGTACTGCAAACCGAAAAGCAGAACGAAATTTTCCGTTTATGATTTCGTTGTGTCATTTTTGTATGGGATTTTTCGTTTCGCATCAGCAGCGTACTAGGCTTAACGCGGAAAAAGATTCTGAAGTCGTAGCAAGCATTACGGACAAAATATTAAGCAATCCTTAACAATAGGTCGGAAAACTAAAAGCCCAGTCGATTGCGACTTGCGATTCGGGCTTGTTTCAAAACTGTTAACTTTTTACACACGATTTTTAAATGGATTTAATTTTTTAATTGATTCAGGCGCGGATGTTTCTGTCCTTCCAATTTCTTCTGTTTCCCCTAGACCTAAACCTAGTGGAAGGTTATTATACGCAGCTAAAGGTTCCCCAGTCCGAATATCTGGACGTAAAAAACTAACCATTGATTTGGGTTTTAAACGAAAATTCACATGGGTATTCATGTATGATGACGTAGATAAGCCTATAATTGGAGCAGATTTTCTTAAAACTTTTGGTCTCTTGATTGATTAAACATTTGTTGGACCCTTTTAACCAACAATCATTTGGAAAAATAGTGCAGGGCCCTTCGTGCGAATTATCAATTTTAAATAAAGACCGTGTTAGCTAAGAGGTCACAAACCTCATTAAAAACTACAACGGTAACATTTTTGTGCGTCCAGTCAATTTTAAATAAAGACCGTGTTAGCTAAGAGGTCACAAACCTCATTAAAAACTACAACGGTAACAGTTTTGTGCGTCCAGTACAACATAATGTTACAGATACCCGTACATCCTGATGACATTCCAAAAACTGCAATTTCAACCCCGTTCGGCCTATTTGAGTCTTCAAGAATGACATTCGGGTTAAGAAATGCATCACAAACTTTCCAACGGTTCATCGACTCGGTTCTAAGGGACTTATCGTTCTGTTTTCCCTATATTGATGACATACTGGTAGCTTCAGAAAATGCTTCGGAGCACTTACAACACCTCAATTTGTTATTCGCCAGGCTTGAAAAATTTAGTTATCAACACGGATAACAGTAAATTTGCTCAGACCACAATAAAATTTCTTGGTCATTCGGTATCCGCCGAGGGCATTAAACCGTGTCCCAAGAGAGTAAAAGCGATAACACATTTCAAGCGCCCAACCAATTTTCAAGAACTCCGTCGTTTCCTAGGAATGATTAATTTTTATAGAAGGTTTATTTAAAAAGCAGCGGTATCTCAAATACGTCTGACAAAGTTTCTAAAAGGGCGAAAAAAGAAAAGCGATAAATCACCAATTAACTGGGATAGCGAATCAAACGAGTGATTTCAAAAATGTAAAGACGAATTGTGCAATGCAACCTTGTTAGCTTTTCCTGCAAGTAATAGGCAAATATCACTTTATGTCGACCCTTCGGACGTAGCGGTAGGCGGCGTCTTACAACAAATGGATGATCGAGGGTGGCAACTTCACTTTTTATTCGGCAATGTTGAATGGTAGTCAAAAGAATTATAGTGCTTATGACAGAGAATTGCTAGCGGCATACCTAGCCACTAAACATTTTCGTTTCCTTTTGGAAGGAAGAAATTTTTGTATTCTTACGGACCACAAACCACTCACTTTTGCTTTCAAACAGAAAGCAGGCAAAGCATCCCCTAGGCAGTTAGACAGTTCGATCTTATAGGACAATTCTCAACTGACATACATTACGTAAGTGGTAAAGAGAATGTCACCGACACGCTCTCACGACTCGATGAAATATCGTTACTATCTGGTATAGATTTTGAAGCAATCGCCAAAGAACAAATTGAAGACGAAGAGCTTCAAAAACTCATGCCAGTTAGATCATCACTAGAACTACCAAAAATTACCATCGCTAACTCACCACTCACTTTTATTTGCGACACATCAACCTTTTATGAAATTCATAAAAGTCGAGTTGAATCAATACAACATAAATTTATTCGCTTTGCCCTGAAATGTCTTCCCTGGGCAGATCCGTTCAACCTACCACCATATGAACATCGAATCCAGCTTCTGCAGCTGCAAACATTATTTCAAAGGCGTGTTAACAACGATTTATTATTTTTACACCAACTAATCAATGGTCAAATTGACGCTCCTGATTTGTTAGCCTGTATTGGTATAAATTACCGTAGAGGAGCCCACCACCTGCGAAGATTTGAACTTTTACATGTCGATTTCCATAGAACTAATGTCGAATTCCTTTCAACAAAAGAATCGAATTTTTTTTCTAAAAAGAATCGATTTTTTTCTGTCGTTGAAAGGAATACGAAAAGAATCGATTTTTTTTGTGATTGTGTGTGTGGCACTTGGCAGCAGCAAATTTTGATGTAAATTGTCCGGAAAATATTCAATTTGGAAATTATTATTATTATTAATTGAAAAACAACCACAAATATTTACTATAAAATTCACCGAAAATTCGTTGCAACCAAAAACACAATTTGTTTTCATAAAAAAATTGTTTTCTTAAAACACAGCGGCATTGAATTTGACATTTTTAGAAATTTCAAATCTTGCAAGTGTGTGTGCAAATCGGTGTAAAATCTTTCTTGAATCTTGCAAAATTAGCAAGATTTGTTTTGACAGAAAAAATTCGAATTGTTCAGAAAAAAAATCGATTCTTTTAGAAAAAAATTCGATTCTTTTGTTGAAAGGAATTCGACATAACTCTCATGTATGCCGTATGAGCCTCTTAACCGTATGAGCAGGCTTTTTAATTTAAATGCTTCCTCTGTTGATTTTAAAACGAGTAAAATGGGATTAAAGAAAGCATTTCGAACCAGTGCTCCACGGTCGTGATTGTTTTGTATTTCTTGACAATAGACAACTTTGTTCTGTATAATTCGGTATTATCGTTTACTAATTTACTGTATATTGTTTAATTTTATTACTTTCTATTTGTTCTATATTTGCATGTGTTATTAGTTTGCATTATTTTTACTAATTTACTAACCACTAACACATGCACTTATGATGAGCCTCTGATTGTAGTTTGCAGCTTGATCTAAGCTCACTACAACAAAGAATCTGAAGTGTAAAAAAAAAAAAATTAGTTTTTGAAAGGATGTCTTCAAAAGTATTCATGAACTGGCACATTCCTGTACTAGAGCTACAGTGAAAATTATAGCAAAACAATTCGTTTGGCCTTCAATGAACAACACATCTAGAGAATGGGCAAGATCCTGCCCAGTATGTCAAAAACCAAAAATTTAAAAGTCCTCTCGGACATTTTGAACCCGTTTCAAAACGTTTTGACATAGATGGACCACTGCTGCCTTCTGAAGATTTTCGTTTCCTTGTCACTATAATTGACATATATACGCGATGGACAGAAGCACTTTCTCTACGCGATATCACTGCTGAATCAGTAGCCACCGCATTGTTTAAAGAATGGTTTGCACGGTACCTCAATAGTAACCGATCAAGGAGCGCAGTTCGAATCGGCACTTTTTACCAATTTGTGTAAGAAATTAGGCACTTAACATGTAAATACTGCGGTAGGAAAAGCTTATGGTGCACTGAGAACACTATCTGCGGCAAGGAAGTTCAAATATTAGCAACTAAGAAAATGCTGGTTAAAACATTGATAGTCCCAATTTGAACGTATGGGTGTGAAATTTTTTGTAATGTAGTTGCTGTCCCAGAGAAAATTGAAAGTTGTTTTTAACAATGCAGCTCGTTGTTTTTGGACTTCAAAGATTCGACCACATTTCGAACTTTGCGAAAAGTTTTTATGGATTAAGCACTCCGAATACATTAAAATTTAAAACGCTAACCATGTTATTTAAGATTGTCCACACTGAGCAACCACCGGACCTCGTAGGTAGGTACGTTTTACTTGTCAGATTTCTGAGCGACAATTTTTCGTTAGTGCAGTTAGTCTTTGGAATTTGTTGCCGTCAAACTAGAAGAATTAATAATCTGAAACATTTTCAGAGAAACTGAACTAAATATTTTTCAAATTAATTTATGTTTCAAATCATTAAAATTGAACCAGTTTATGTTTCAATAATTTTTAAAATTGAATAATGGCTGCAGGTCTTTTGTTGGGGGAGTTGGGTCGATTGTTATGCGATTATATAAAAAAAAAATGTATGTAGGTACCTTTATAATGCACATTCATTTATAATATAATTTTAATTGTAAATAACTATTTTTGTTAAATATTTATTTATCTATTATTCAATTATTAATATTATTACTATGCATTCATTAATGTCCATAACGTAATTCCACCACAAGGCTTAATTTTCTAAAAAGATGTTTATCTTAATGGTTCTTTTTTTTATCAATAAATACAAATACAATTACAGCTTATAACCCCAAGGCGAACGGTTTCGTTGAAAGATGGCATAGAACATTAAAATCCTCTCTCAAATGTCAAAATGGACAGAAAGCCTTCCATTTGTACTTTTAGGCCTACGTTCTTATCGGGAAGAATTTAAAGCGAGAGCTGCTGAGCTCGCAATGAGCTTGAGGAATGAATCCAGTTCCCTGGGATTCAACTGGTGGGGGGTAGCGACACAGACACTGGCTAAACTCAGCCGACAACAACACCGATTGAACTTCTTCACTTGACGAATGAGTTGGAAAATGTAATGATGAATGAACTATAAAAGCATTCTGGTTTCGCTTCCCTCAGCGGCTACAACTCGCCTTTTGCGATGAAAATAATTTATAAAGCATTTTGTATTATATTATCATATACTAAATAATAATGAAGTAATCAACTTTTTTTTTATTAACAACATACTCTTATAATCCCGTTTTCTATAATGCTGTTTCTTATTATACCGCTTTCGTAATCAAAACTAGTTGTTTTATTTTAAAAAATAGCGCGATTTTTTAGAATAAAACAACTAATTTTGATTGCAAAAACGGGATGATTGTCCAACGCACACAATCCAATACTAAACAATTTAATCTGGCTCAACCTAAACTTGTTACAGCAACAGTTTAGTAAATGATAGCGGTTAAACCGTAAGCAAGAGAAAGAATTTTACTGTGCATATAGAATTTTTTGGCCCTACGAACTCACCCCCAAAGGAGTTTACTCCCAATAACCAAAATGAACTAACTCCCACCAAAATTTCGGAGTTAGTTCGTAGGGCCAATTTTTTCAATTAGTAAATATACATATGTATAAAATTTTGATTTTCTGAGGAAAAACAGTAAAAATTAAAAACACCCCCACATATTTTCTTTTATTCAAGTAATTTTATTTTTTTTTAATTTACAAACACGTTATAATTTTTCGTTTAATACCCAAATGGATTGTAAAAAACGGGATTGACGGTATTTGACGGGATTTTAATACATTGGGATTATGAATTAGTGGGTTTATAGAAGACGGGATTTAAAAAAACAGTATTTTAGTAGACGAGATTTTAAAACATTTTTTTCGGGATTTTCGAAAAACGGAATTTTAAAAACCGGGATTCCGATAGGCTCCCATTTGAAAACCATAATAAAAATGTTTGTATTTTTATTATATTTATTTACATATATTTTATTCAATAAGGCAAAAGAATAAAACTGAAATTAGGAATGAATCACACAACCAGACCATTTTATAGATACCCATAATGAAATCAAATAAACCCCCAAAAAGTGTATATAGATTAATTGTTTAAGAAGGAATTTCCTACCCATTTTATTGTATTTTTTTTTTTATTTTCTATTAACTTTAGTCAAAAAAGCTGTCAAAAAAATGGGAAAATTGTTCTTTACATATTATTGGAACAATTTTGATAATGCTGAATTTTAGATACTTAACTTGGTGTTATTAATTTAGTTATAAATAACCTTTGAAGTTAAATTATTCGTCAACATTTTATTTTTCAATTCATTATTGTAAATTTTTATATTCAGCCCTATCACAAATTCCATCGTAATCGAAAATTTGCTACGAATCACGAAAAATGTATTGCAGAATCCATTCGTAGTGGAAAATCTATTAAGAATTTCGAAATTCGGGAAATTTGGTATCACAAATTCCGAATGAAACGGAAATATGACGCCCTTTTCTACGACAACTGATTCTTGTCGTAGCCAAGTGGTAAACGATTGTGTTTCATAAAAAAATTGTTTGTTTTACAAATTCTAAAATTTGCAATGGTTGCAAACGCAAATTAATCAATTTTTATTTATAAACTCTTAAAATAGTTGCTTACTTTTTAGAAGTTTTGTGAAAATAAAATTATATTATTCCTTTTTCGTGGCCTTTTCAAATTTTTTTAAATTAATTTATGAATTCGAAGAACGACGGTGAAAATCGGTGTTTGTCCGCTGGTGGAGCTGCCGAATGCATTTACTGGAATCGTGTTTTGCACAATCTATATCGACTCTAGAATAAGTCCCCTTTCACACAAGGAAACTCAGTTTCCGGCTACTTTCAGTTTTTAGGAGAGAAGGGCACCAAGTAAGAGGAAAGAACGGTCTACGATTGGTGGGAATTGGAAATTAAAAGAAAACGTCAAAAAATCGTCAGAAACTTGTTTCCTTGTGTGTAAGGGGACTAAGGAATACAATGCCGCCGTTGCTGCAGCCATTCCAACTGCAGGGATACATTTAATCCGGAAGAAAAGTGTGCTTCGACTACATGAAATTGCATTTCCAGGCAGAGAAGGTGCTGCATTATCATTTGTTTGAATTTTTTCCGAAGTTAAGATTTGCTGTTTTTTTGTTAAAATAATTCAAATTTGAGCAGTGTCAGTATATGAACGAAATAAAATTCCTACTAAGGATGAAAAAAAATCTCTTATTTGTATTTTACTTTTAATTGATATTTTAGACTCATACGAGGAAAGAAAATCGTTTACTCTTTTTTATGTTAAAAATGTTGCCGTAAATTTTTTAATTTTGTTTACCATTCTAAACTTCAGCATTTTAAATAGTCTCAAATCTACGACTAACAAAGCCCTTCAAGCAAATTCACTGACCCAACTTTGTCGGTCTTTCTTGGATCATTTCAAAACGGAGTGTCATACCCACATAAGCACATTTTTTGTATATGCATGCAAAAAAAGAACGAAAATCGAGAGTACTTTTTTTTATTGAGAAAGAGAGAATGTATGCAATACCCTAATGGTGAGTTTTTTTTATGGACTGAAAACAAAGGAGAAGACAAGAAAAACAATTAAATTTTTGTCAATGTGTTCACGTTCGTGCCCAGCGCAACAGTTTAATAAAAATTCCCCACTGAAAGAAAATCAATTTAAAATCAAAAGTTGATTATTTAATTATTAAATACAAAATAAATCGTGATGTTTCATTTATATACAAACGATAGAAGAAAATAAATTGCATAATATTCTTCAACTACAAAACGCCTGTATCATTCGTTCGTTTTTTTTGGATCCGTTCTGGATTCCATTTGGTTTCGGTTCTCGCTGAGTATGGTGAAATGGGAAGCTCTCTCTCTCACAATACATGCACAAAATGAGTGGTGATTATAATTTCCATACTAATTTGAGCCGACAAACGCAGTTTTGCGGATCCATGTTTGGATCCGTATACGGAGTCATCCATACGTTGTTTACTACGTGCGCGGATCCAAAGCGGACTCGTTTGCTTGAAGGGAGTAGTCAGCTTTCTGTCACCTACCTACATGTATACGAAGTCGAATAATGACACTCTGAAGATACTATTGATTTGCCTCAAAATATTGATTAATTTGAATCTTTCTAATATTTTGTTATATAATTTACAAAGTAGAGAAAGCACAGTAATTATTGCCAATAAAATTAAAATCTCAGTTGGACTATTATTGTGAAAATACTGGCAGATTGGTAAAAAAAAGAAATTATGATAAAGTTATCGTTCGTGTAAATTACATCTCAGAAATTGCTTGAAATAACAACAATTTGTATTTCCTTTTTAATAGCTGCGTTTTATTTTCCCCCAGATCCAATTCAAATCAGATCATGATAATAAAACAAACCGGATCACAGAAATTTTTAGTTTTCACAGTTGGTCACATTACCCATAATATTGACAATTTACAAAATGAAAATTCCATCACTCAATTTGTATTTTAATTGTTTTAGGCATTTGCAAATTCCGACCATCTCGAATAAAATCTCGTGCATGCAGAATGTCGGTGATAATTGGTACAAATAAATAATTATTGCGACAAATAAAAAACAATTCGTTAAAACACAAACATTTGTATATAATATGTAAAATAACTATAATTTAAATTAAAAAAATGTTTTTTTATAGTTTTAAAATACTTATACTTCTAGGAATGTTTCCCTATCCATACTATCACTGGTTTCATCAAGAAAATAGTGCCATATTTGACATGCCACACACACAATTACAAAAAAAATCAATCCCATTTTGCTTTCCATTCACCACGAAAAATCCGCAATCCTGGTTCAAAATCCCAATTGGCAAAAGGAAATCGACATAAGAAACTCAAAGCACGTGGTTTGGGGTTGTGGTGACCTGTCAAAGAACCAAGAAACAGGGTTACCATTTTTGAAATGGAAGTCGCAACCCTATCTAAAAGAAATCATTAAAAGCCCTTCCACACTATCCCACTGAGTATTAATACAAAGTGGAAAAGAATTCCATGCTACTGCCAAATTTGTGAGAGAAATTTCTTTTCATTTTTTGACCACACACAACAGTTTAATTTAACCTCAATAAAAATGTGATGAAATGTGTGACAGAATTAGAACCATTTCTAAAAATTCTCATGTATTAACACTAGTCAAATCGTGTAGGCTGGGATTATCATATTTTGTTTCCACACTATTATACATGATTTGTTTCACACTTTTTTGACATGTGTTAATACTCAGTGGGATAGTGTGGAAGGGCTTTAAACAATACTTATCTTTAAGTAAGCTTTAACAAGAAAACCTTTCAAAAAAAGGTTGCAAAAAACAAATATTTAAATTTAAAACATACAAGTCGTTTATCTGCTGATTCACTAGAATATTTGTTAAGAAACAATTTGTTTGCTTGCGAAATTAATTTAATCCTGATAATAACAAAAAAGAGATTTGAGTGCATATGCAGTGATTCATAGCATTGATGCAAAAACCAATCATCGCTTCAGTTGATTTTATCCCAAGTGCCAAGCATTTCGACCCAAAAAATAAATGGTTCGACATTCAATGCTCAAATGCAAGGAAAAAATGTTCAAATGATTTAGAATTTTCCAAAAGCACAAAATTGACTACTTTGAACGAATATATAAGGAAAATGCACAGAAATTTAAGAAGATTTGCAATGAAAAAAAGCTAGCCTATCACAACAACATATTGATGAAATTAAATAACGTTCGAAATGCTAAGGAATGGTGGGCTCTGGCAAACACAATCAAAAAAAAATCTGGTAATGGGCTCAAATTTAAATCTGGAGTCTTTCTGCGAACATCTTCGTGATCTCTTTTCCTCACAAGATCTATTTTCAATTGCAATTTACCCGCAACCTTACGTTCCTGACGCAATTCTTGACCAACCAATTACACTAACGGACTTGTGCTTTGTGTTGGCCAATGCTAAAGACAACAAAGCACCTGGATTGGATAGAATACCATTCGTATTTTACAAAAATGCACCACTCAGTTTTAAAAATGAAATGGTGTTACTTTTCAATACAATTTTCAATGATGAAGTTATCCCTAGCTCTTTTCATGATTCGACAACTGTTCCTGTTTTTAAAAAAGGAGATGTAAATTGCATTTCAAACTATCGGGGCCTGTCCTTATCTGATGCTATTTACAAAGTTTTTAAAAGTGTGCTGTTGAACCCCATTAAATGTTGGCTGGACGACAACAACATTATCAACGAGCTTCAAGCTGGATTTCGGAAAGACTATTCTACAGTTGATGACATATTCAGCCTAAACAGTATAGTTCAACTAAGATTCAAGAAGATGAAAAAGGTATACAGTTTTTTTGTTGACTTTAAATCGGCTTTTGACACGATCTCGCGCAATGCCTTGTTCCATAAGCTTTCGTCTATTGGCATGTCAACAAAAATGTTAAAAACTTTGCAACTCCTGTACAATAATACCAAAACAACCAGGTGAGTCTTCCTCTGATTTTATATTTGAGAACCAAGGACAAAAACAAGGATGTGTGCTCAGCCCAGAAATGTTCTGCATCTATTTAAATGATGTTTATGATGAATTACCTGGAAGCATACTTATCTCTGGTATATGAATCAAAGTTCTCCTTTTTGCGGATGACCTGGTCCTTCTAGCAGACAGCACAAAGATGCTTCAGGAAATGATTGATAAACTAGAAATTTACTGTGCTAAGTGGAACTTAATCGTCATCAATATTAATAAATCTAAATGTATGGTTTCTCGACAAGGTGTGCGTCGCCCAGCTGCTGAAAAATGGTACATCAATGGTACGGAAATAGAAGAGGTAAACGAATACAAATATCTCGAGGTTCTTCTTACCTACAACCTTAAAATTGCGATGCAGCATCACAGTGGATTATGTGGTACGCCGCTCAGATCTGGGGACAAAATGAATATAATGTGGTCGAAAAACTCCTCCGATTTTTCATTAAGAAAATGCTATGCCTACCTAGCAACACACCAAACTATATGTTGCATCTGGAAACAAAGATCAACAAAATGCACGTTTTTACTTTGAAAATGCATTTCGACTACATCAGAAAAGTATTTAAGTATTCAAATAGCCGCTTGCCGAAAATACTATTTGATGAAACAATCTTGGAATCTACGTATTGGGTAAAAGACTGGCTTAGCTTATTCAGATTGACTGCTGTCGAATTGGATTTCCATCTGCCGAATTTAGATTGGTGTTCTAAACATAATGAGGTTGTTGAAGGACTCGTCAAAGTACACTGGGATGATCACGTAGGCTTGACACATAGATCACAGTTTCATGATGAATACGCCAATTTAAGATACGATTCACTATACTTTGATGACAGGCTGAAAGCTAAATGGATTTCACTAATTTTTAAAGCTAGAGGAGGTATCCTTAACATAAATGCACGAGCATTCAAAAAAAAAATAAAAGATATTTTATAATTATAAACGAATTTAGTTAAAACGTTCTTGCAGAATAATACAAAAACTTTCAACTTGCCAATCTGACATACAACAAACAGTTATTGTCATTATATTTGTTGATAAATTTTTTAAAAGTAATTAAATTGTAGAAGATACCAAATGTTATTATTATTATAAATGATCTTTTATGTATCAATTACTTTTGTAATTATGTTCTTTAATTACAAATAAAATACTATTATTATTATTATATTATAACAAAAAAGATGTAACTACTGTTATAATAACTTGGACCCCCTGTTGTACTTAGTTTTAAAAATTATGTATCGATAAAAACGTCTTCCCTTTGCACTAATCTCGAGCACAACTGAACGAATTTGCATTCACTACTATAATCTGCACCTCTCTAAGAAGATTTACATGTATGTAGGTACCTATGTATGTATTAAAAATTACATTTTCTCTTATAGAATTTGAGCAATAACGGTATTAATATTACAGATTTCATACTGACTTCATTTTTTCTTCCATCTACTAAATTATTCTTCTTCTATACATAATATAATATGAAGTTTCAAACCAGCCTCTGTCCCTCTATTGTGATGATGTGATTTGTAAAGTACTTTCACTCGTTCAGCTTTCCAACAATTTTAAAGACTAAATAAATATACATAAATAAAATTTAACCGATGATTTCCTTTTATTTTATTTTGGTTATAATATATTTGGTGTGCAAAATCTTTGTGTGATTTATTTTTTACAAAATACTCCTGTTTCTTTGAATAATATAAATGCATAAGTTCAGACAACTTTTTAAGCTCAATTTAATATTTATTTTAAGACAAAATTTAATGCAGAAATATAAAACTATCTATGTTACTCCTAAATAAACACACGCAAATTGTGATACACAAATGCAATACTTCAAAATAAATATATTAGACTTCATTTAAATAAATAAACAATAAAATATAAAAACAAAATCCATAAAAACCAGATGTAATCTATGTATGCTGGTTAAAGTAATGATAGTTAAATAACAGAAAAATAAATATAAGGAGCGCTTAAGCGATTTTGCGCAAGGCCAATCGTTTCGTTTCTGCTTTGACACTGATAAGTCAGTCAGCTAATCCTTTTATTGATCATGTGCGTTGCTGTAACTATGATTGGCCGTGTGAAATATCGTTCTTTTTGCACCAAATATTGTAAAATTATTTAATTTTGTTTTCTATGTTCCGTTTTTTTTTATATTAGTAAGCAAAGCTTAGACTCCAACATATATATTTTCTAGCCAATAAAATATATAAATTACTAATCAATTAGGATAAAATTTTAGGTTACAGCAGAGCGTCGACAGTTTAAGCGTATAAAAACTACAAAGTTTAGCTTTATTTAAAAAATTAAATTATTTGTCATTTCATAAAATTTGTTCACTTGCTACGATTCTGTTTTAAATTAAAGTTCTCAACGATCTACTGTATTTTAATTCAAAGTTAAATCTTAAAATTATGTGAATATAAAACTATAAATACTTCTTTTATTATTGTATCTCATGTTTTTCTTTTTGTCGGAAATTTAATTAAGAATATGTTATGCTTTTCCTTCTAATTGTTTCTTATTATAAAATTATGTAAATATTAATCTGGAAGTGGAAATATCACTAGAAGCACAAATGTCGCAATAAAGACGAACGATAAAACAACAGTAAGGAGATTGAAGTCATGATTTAAAACACGATCGTCCTTTTGCATTTTAAAGTTGTTATCTTCATTGCTTGTTTGGTAAATGCTATAAATGCTTTTTGATGTGGTATTGACATCATCACTGGGACTGCTCCGTGAAAAAACTTGGTCTTCAAAGAATTCTATTCGTTTTGTTACCATCTTCGGTGTATTGCTCGGATCACTGATTACAGTATCATAACTCTTAGAAAGGCACTGTGAAACAACGGTCTGAGTTTCTTTAATACTTTCGTTGTTATTTTTAGGACTAATTTCGAGTAGTTTAAATTTCATTGTGTTGAGATCATTAACTTTAAGGACAAGTGGTGACATCTTTTCATTAACTATTTGATAGCTATCGGCATCGGTTTCCTCGATAGTTTGTAACTGGTTTTCTTTACCGCCGCTGCTGTTTATTTTTAAGTTGCAGTTATTATTTGTTAAATTTAATTTAATCTTTTGAAAGGTTTTGATTTTAGCATGTCGAAGAAATATTCCCAACTGAGTGCCTTTTGTGACAACTTCTTCTTCGTCTTCGAATTGATCTTTGGGTGTAGTCATCTCACGCATTGAATTTACTGTATTTTGCCAATTTTCTGTCAATTGCATGTTGGTTGCAGGCGATTGATGTTCTTCCATTGACTGACGATGCTGTTCTTGAAATTGATGAACTTGATGTGGTTCATGATGATAATTCTCGGAATTTGCATCAAGAGTAAGAAGGGCGGATACTGTTTTGAAAACAGCGGATGGATTTAGCAGCAGCGGCGGTTGGTCTCCATCATCATTTTGTGAGTAATTTTCATCTTGGGGTGAGACAACATCTTCACAAGAGCATATTAACTCCTGCAACCAACATCAATTACAGATGGGTTATTAGCAATAGCGTTTTTTTTTTATTGTATTTTTATGTGTAGGTATAGGTTGAATGAATTGTGGAAATATTTATTTCAACAAAAAATGCTTTAGATTAACATATTTTTACTGTACTTGGCCAATAGATTAATATTCGTTACATCTATAGGTATGTATAAATATGTGTAACAAAAAATTGAAATAACTGCCTTTTGTAGAGCGCATATGGGTCTACGCAATTATTTATCTATTTATTCCTCTACGATTTATATCAACATTAGAACCTTAATACCAGTTTTTTAAAATTTTGTCAATCTGTTTGGCCCATCTAATGTATGAAACTACTGAACTGATACAAAAAAAACCAACTATATCTTATACTGAAATGTACGTCAGCGTTGAAACAAACTTTTTTTTTAATAAGCAGAAAATTGATTAAAAAAAAAAAAAAAAACAATCTGTACACTTACAAATTGTTTTTTTTTTCACTTGCAAACATGTAATTATAGAAGACTTTTCGGTAGAAAATAATAAGTGTTCCCCTACAAAGTTCAAAAGGCAAGAAGTCGAGGGAGAAGTTAGTCAAAGTAATAAAATAACATATCCAAAAATTATTTAAGCACAGTGGAATTTGTCTCATGTGCCTGAATGATTTACTTTTGGAATTTGTAACAAAGTTTTCGATTACAATGGAATTCTTTGTAGAGCTGAATTATACACAGCCAAAACATGACATCAGTTGTTAAAAGATCCAAGACAACCCAATCTAGGGAAGCTTCTTTAAAAATCATCCAGGGACAGTACAAAAAAACAAGGTAGCCATCGAATGAATGACATAATGAAAACACTATTTCATACAAAAAATTCCAAAATAACTAGCCTTACAAAGTAATTAAATCTTTTGGTAGCTAGGACATCAGATGTTTTATGTTCAAACTGTATTAAAATTTGTGCTTAAATGTGTACTTTCACACGAAAGCGATGCCTTTTTGGTCGACGTTGTATTCCGTATTTAGTATTTTTTTTTTCAAATAATAGCCTAGTTTATTTTCTTTGAAAATCTGTGCACAAAATTTTAATATAAGCTAGGGTTCATGCAATAATGGCTATTCAGCCCAAATCTTATGTCGAATTCCTTTTAACAAAAGAATCGATTTTTTTTTTCTAAAAAGAATAGAATTTTTTCTGTCGTTGAAAGGATTGCGAAAAGAATCGATTTTTTTTATTTTTTTTATTTTTTATTGAGACTTCAGAATAAGGTTTACATAGAAGGGTATACATATTCGATAGTTGTTTGACATCGGCTATAATGTATTGCCAACTCTTTCTGTTACATATATGTTTGCCTCATGGCGCAGCTGTTGTGGGAGAAACTGCTCTTGCTCTTTTTTTTTTGTTATTGTGTATTTGACACTTGACAGCAGCAATTTTGAAGTGAAACGTCAAAAAAATATTCAAATTGGAAATTATGATTGATTGAGGAAGTTGCTTTACCAGTGTTGGAATTTCATTATCAGTCAGTTAATTAACTTAATAAACTTAATAAAACAAAATAACTAAAAGCAACAAAATCGAACTTAATAATTCCATCAACAAAATATCAAGATGAGTGCTTCGACTGGTAGGTATTCTGGGACGAGAATTTCCCGCAATAGACGATGAATTGCAAGACTTTGTGGAGGACAACTGGAAATATTAATATTTTAAAGTAATCAAAACAATTTCAGTTGTGTTGTGTGGTAGCCGGATGATTTTGAAAGCTGTAAATAGTTGTTATTTACACAGAAAGTGGATACCAAAAACCTAGAAAAGGCGAAAGCCAAACTGCATCCAAATCTAAGAATAGATTTTTTTCTGAACAATTCGAATTTTTTCTGTCAAGACAAATCTTGCTAATAATGCAAGATTCAAGAATTATTTTACACCGATTTGAACACACACTAGCAAGATTTGAAATTTCTAAAATGTCAAATTGAATATCGCGGTGTTTTAAGAAAACAAATTTTTTTATGAAAACAAATTGTGTTTTTGATTGCAAAGAATTTTCGGTGAATTTTACAGTAAATATTTGTACGTTGTTTTTCAATTAATAATAATTCCCAAATTGAATATTTTACTTCAAAATTGCTGCTGCCAAATGCCACACACACAATCACAAAAAAAATCGATTCTTTTCGTCTTTTCGTATTCTTTTCAACGACAGAAAAAATTCGATTCTTTTTAGAAAAAAATCGATTATAGATTTATAACCAATAATAACACAATAACACAATAATTGTGAATTTGTCTATTTTACAGACATATGACTATGTACCAATATTTATATCCAAAGAGAGATAAGACTTCAGTGCAAATATACAATAACAATATATATCATAAGGATACAAATACAATATGAGGGTTCATAGAAAAAAGACGATGTAAAGTCGAAATCAGATTTATCCGAAAATATGATAAAAAAATTTAATTTTTTTAAAAGTTATGAAAAAATAATCAAATTTAGTTAAAAATGACCAATTTTCCAAAATTATATATATATAACAATGTAATGGTTTATAGCGGTTAATCCAACAGCGTAGCGGGAAATAAAAAAAATACTTCGATTTGACTAAGGGAAAAAGTTCTTTCTTCCAAATTAACTGCCCCATTTTAATGAAGGGCGTCAAAAACCTTCAATGAAACAAGTAAGGTGTAAGAAAATTATATTGGTTTTTGTACTTTCTATATTTAACAATACTTTATGAAATAAAAATAGTTAAATATCAAAATGTGGCCTCCTGGTCACTCTGGCATTCAAGAAAATGAAATAGCAGACGAAGCTGCAAATTTCGCCAATAATGTATCAGTTTATCTATACAATGCTTATACAAAAACTGATCTTATTAAAACAATCAACAACATACTCTTTACTTCCGACCTAACTGAATTGGGTCATTATAAACACCACTATGCGATAACCAACCCCACGAAGTCACAGCCTATGTATCCTATATCCCTAAAGAAAAAATACAAAATTTCATTCGACTGCGGATTGTCCATACTTCTGCCACACACCTCCACATCCTTAAGAGAGAAAGTCCCCAACCTGTCCTACCAGCAACACCACTATAAATCTTCAACACCTCCTCCAGGCTCCACCACTGCAACCGCTTTAGGCCATTCATCAACAACATTATTAGAAGAAGAAGAAATAATCGAACTTGTACAAATTCCAAATAAATCTGACGTACAAAATAAATGCATTATTATCAAAAACTCAAATTATCCTATAACTTTTTTTCTCAAACACCACATGTTTTATACATTGTTAAAAAGGTTTAAATGTCTTCTTTCCAAAACAGTAAAAAATGTAGAATTGGTGAACATTTGACGATGCTAGATTTTTTACAATGGATGAAAGTCCAAAAAACTGTTTTTTGGCCCTAAGTCCAGATTTTTAAAATACCGTTTTGTAATCAGTGCAACAAGCTCTACAAAACGTGATAGGTCTCCGCCCGCGTATATTTTTTTTACCATTTTGTTGTCACACAGTGTAATTTGTTCTCATTATCGGCAACCTACTTACCTACAACCATTGATCACTCTACCTGCCTATATGACTAACAACCCAATAGTTTGTTTCACGTATCTCCTCTTACAAAACTATAGATAAAACCACAACAACAAAAAGTTATGGTTCCACGCCTCATAGAAAACATCCCTCACACTACATCTACAAATAGGAAGCATCTTTCCTTTTTTTGATCACATTTGTTTTCAATTTAAAAAAAAAACAACACCCAATGAGCGAGGGACAATAGATTGCAGAATATTTCCATGCAAGATGGCCGAAAATCCAACACAACAGAAAAAAATCCACCGAAAAAAAATTATTCCCAAAAAAATCCCTCAATCGAATTCACGAACCATCTTAACAAAATATATTAAATGCACGAACCATTGCATTCGACGAAAATATAATAAGCGTCGTGAACAAATACTCGGTATCGCCCTCACTCGCACTTATGCAATTTTATTTTATTGTTTTTTAGTTTTTGTGGTGCAATTATTTAATAAATTTTTGCATTGTGCACTTCTGTGCAAAAAAACCTTTCCAGCGATATATAATTTTTATGCCTTCGGCTTTTATAGACCGCGATTACATTGTCAAGTTTTCAAAACGTTTTGAATTGTGAGTTATTAAAAGCAAACTTGCCAAGTAACCCTAAAATTTTAGTCAGTAATCATTAAATAATAAATTTCTCTCATAACTTGGTGTTATTTCAATATTACTCTTCTTAAAATATTTGATATTAAACCTTCATAAAGTTAGAACTTGGCATACTTTTAGATCTCACTACTTTTCACGGCTGAGTTGTTAAATATACAGATTTTATATAGAAGAACTTGGCTGTTTTTTTAACATTAATGTTTTTTTGTTGTGATCTCACTCCTTTTTGCAAAGATATTTATTTGTTGTCAGGTAATACCTCGTAAGATACCTACTAATATAATTCTACAACAATCAGAAGTGCTTTATATAATTGATAAAAATTCTGTGAAAGTGGGCGGATACCACGCCCACTGAAATGAAAACCTCAAGTATTCTTTTTTTTCTTTGTATGCACTTTAAGCCCTACCGCTCTACCAAATTTCATCATTCTACAGCAATCGGAAGTGCTCCATTTAATTGGCCAGTTTTGAGAAAGTAGGCGGATACCACGCCCCCTGAATGGAAAACCTGAAATATTAAATTTTTTTCTTTTGTATAAACTTAAAGCCCTACCGTTCTGCCAGATTTCATAATTCTACAGCAATCGGAAGTGTTCCATATAATTGATAACAATTCTGGGAAAGTGGGCGGATACCACGCCTCCTGAATGGAAAACCTAAAATATTCTATTTTACATACGTTGGGAAAGCAAATGTAAACTAGTTGTTTCATTGCAAAAACTACAGTGACCAAAAAAAGCCGATGGAAAGATTTGGGAATTGAAAGTATAACCAAAATTTGAGTAAATGGGTTATAAGGTAAAACTGTCATAATATCAAATTCTAAAGTCTAGTTGTTTTCTTTCTCAGCTTGTGGTAGATCTGAGATATTAAAAATAGCCATTTTTCCAATTAGTGTGTGAAGTATAACCATTTTAATTTATATATTAAAAACAAGAAATGGTGCTCTATCACTTTTCCTAAACTTAAAGACCTCAATGTTGATGATCCGATCAGTAGTACCCAAGTTATAAGCTTTTTACGCAAATCTTAGATCTACCACAAGCTGAAAAAAAAGTGTGTGTGTGCAATTTTCAATCACAAAATTAAATTTACAGTTGAGGTGGAGAAGGATGAAGAGATCCCCTATCTGGATATTAAGGTAATTAGACACAATAATAGATTGTTATTTGACTGGTACAAGAAACCTAGTTCGTCAGGACGTCTTATAAATTTTCTTTCGAAACAACCAAAACAAGTCATAATTAACACGCGCAAAATTTTATTAATCGTGTTCTCGAAACCAGTGATATTTCTTTTTATCGAAAAAATAAAAATATTATCCGAAACACCCTGTAGTCTAATTCCTTCCCGCCTCCAATCATCGAGAAGCTTATAAAAAAATCAGAAGCAAAATCAAAAACAAAACAAAAAAGAAGAAGAAAGAAAAACGGTGATATACAAGAGTTTGTTGTTCATCCCTCACCTCGCTAATCGCATCAATACCGCACCTATCAGAGACAAAACCAAAACGAGAATTGCATTCAAGTCGGCAAATTCTCTGAGAAGCAAAGTCTTTACCAACACCAAAGGGAAAGTAGATATGATGGATAAGGCTAATATCGTGTACAAGATAAATTGCTTGGGGGGATAGAAGGGGCATGTTCTTCTGTATACGTAGGTACTTCTAAACAGAAACTAAAGAGCAGGCTCTCTGGTCACAAATCGGACTTAAACAATGGAGCTGCACAAAAAACCGCGCTTGCCACTGTATGCAAGAAGCCCACAAACCGGACTTTGACAATGTTGAAATTTTGCAGACGGAGCAGCATTACTCCAAGAGAATGCTGCTGGAGATGTTGCACATAATAAATAATATAAGAGGGTTTTTTTAATAATACAAATTCTATATACTATTCTACTGAAATACATCAGCCAAGTAGAAGACTTAGCACTATTTTAATGGACTTTGTTGAATTATTGATTCAAAATAGCTTTTAACGGCCTTTAAGTCCTACAAAAATTGGCGTTTCGTCCCGGCGATCTCACTTGGACTCATCAGTTGACTAGTGAGGGCCTTTGTCAATACGCAATTTTTGCTAAGTTCAGTTCATCTTACATAGATTTCGTGACGAATACCTAGTGTGAACTATATCCACAACAAGACTAGAATTCCTAATCATTAAATTGGAAGTTTTTGTTTTTGTATTTAGCCCAGGGCCTGGCTAGTTTATATAAGAGGGTTTTTTTAATAATACAAATTCTATATACTATTCTACTGAAATACATCAGCCAAGTAGAAGACTTAGCACTATTTTAATGGACTTTGTTGAATTATTGATTCAAAATAGCTTTTAACGGCCTTTAAGTCCTACAAAAATTGGCGTTTCGTCCCAGCGATCTCACTTGGACTCATCAGTTGACTAGTGAGGGCCTTTGTCAATACGCAATTTTTGCTAAGTTCAGTTCATCTTACATAGATTTCGTGACGAATACCTAGTGTGAACTATATCCAACAAGACTAGAATTCCTAATCATTAAAATAGTGCTAAGTCTTCTACTTGGCTGATGTATTTCAGTAGAATAGTATATAGAATTTGTATTATTAAAAAAACCCTCTAATATAAACTAGCCAGGCCCTGGGCTAAATACAAAAACAAAAACTTCCAATTTAATGATTAGGAATTCTAGTCTTGTTGGATATAGTTCACACTAGGTATTCGTCACGAAATCTATGTAAGATGAACTGAACCTAGCAAAAATTGCGTATTGACAAAGGCCCTCACTAGTCAACTGATGAGTCCAAGTGAGATCGCCGGGACGAAACGCCAATTTTTGTAGGACTTAAAGGCCGTTAAAAGCTATTTTGAATCAATAATTCAACAAAGTCCATTAAAATAGTGCTAAGTCTTCTACTTGGCTGATGTATTTCAGTAGAATAGTATATAGAATTTGTATTATTAAAAAACCCCTCTTATATAAACTAGCCAGGCCCTGGGCTAAATACAAAAACAAAAACTTCCAATTTAATGATTAGGAATTCTAGTCTTGTTGGATATAGTTCACACTAGGTATTCGTCACGAAATCTATGTAAGATGAACTGAACTTAGCAAAAATTGCGTATTGACAAAGGCCCTCACTAGTCAACTGATGAGTCCAAGTGAGATCGCCGGGACGAAACGCCAATTTTTGTAGGACTTAAAGGCCGTTAAAAGCTATTTTGAATCCATAATAAATAATACAAATGCAATGAACCGTAGATCTGATTGTGACAACCTTTGCAACACTTACAGTCAATTAATAAAAAGACCGAACCGTATTATAAAAAATCTAATATAAGTGAACGTGTTTAAGGTTTATATGTATAATGCAAGTTATTGCCAGTAATTTAAAATTAAATATTAGTCTCAATATCAACATTAATAATTATAGATTTTTCTTTTTTATTTGTAGTTTAAATTCAGTAAAAACACTTTTTGATTGTGATGATTTAAATTTAAATGTTCTTGACAAGTTTTGTAAATTTACATTACAGTATATTATGTATTTGTGATTTGGTAATTACTTATACGTACAGCTGTGTTCAAAAAAATAGTAGTGCGTTTGATTGAATGAAACAAATGTTTATAAAAGTGCTATTTTAAGCAAATATCCTGTTCAAAAAAATAGTAGTATTTTAAAGAATCAACAAAAATGATAGAAAAGTGAAAAAAAATAAAAAAAAAATTATATTACACAATTAAATTAGGGTTAATATTTTGTTGTGAATGCTTTATTATCAATAACAAACGTTTTCATTTAAAACTGGCAATGATCGTGGTTATTCAATGGGTTAGCCTACATGAAATGTCCCTTAATATCATGCCACAGATTTTCTATGGGTTTGAGGGCAGGTGATTCTGCGAATCAAGGCATAACACCAATACCATTGATCCGAAACTATTCTTTAGACACCCTACTCGTGTGTATTGGGTCATTGTCCTGAACCAAAGACCCATTTTAAAGGCGTTTGATACTCAGCGTAAGGTAGCATAGTCCTATGTTAAATATCCAGATGGACGTGTTGATCCAAGACACCGTCAAATGCATGTATTGACCCTATCCCATAACACAAAAAGAAATGACCAAAACAATATTTTTGACCCTCCGTTTTTGAAAGTTTTTGTGGTTTATTTTTGGTGATATTAAGTGTTGGAATGACGGCAAACGTATTGCCGGCATCCAGTACCACCAAAAAGAATAAACTTACTCACATCTGTCCACAATATATTACGCAATTGCTCAACTGGTTAGTTAGTATTATCTTTGACAAACTGGAGACGCTTTTGAGGATGTTTCTTCTTCAATAGCGATACTTTACGGGGACTTCATGCTTGGAGATCTTTTTCTAGAAGTCATCCGCTAAGAGTCACTGCCATAGCATCTAAATTTGTGCCCTATTGGATGACACACGACGAGGCAGAACGCTGAACTAGCTGTACCGGACAATTCACTTGTCGTCTAAGGCGGTCGTTTTTCTCTTTCTTCCGCGGTTTTCGGGACCTTAGTTTAATTTTATGGCATTCGCTGTTATTGGAGCTGTATAACCTATTATGCTTTGAATTTCTACCTTCTTTTCTCAATTTTCTAATTAAATCTGTTTTTGCACTAGTGCCATGCTTTTTCTCTCGACTTTATCAAATATTAAGATGAAGTCTCGTTTTTTTTTTTTTGTATTTTATTTGTTTTTTCTAATAAAGGCCTGATGATGAGCATAATCATGCTCGAAACGTTCCTTAATAACTAACATCTTTCATTTGACCTAAAGCCCACTAAACTAAATCATATTGTTAAATACAAAGGTCACTAAAATAATCATTTACTTATTTTAATACTTTAATCATTAAAATCGAACCATTATAACTCAAGTTATTATAAAGTCTAAAAAATCTAACAATTTTCCCATATCAGTTACAATCACTAACTTATATACCTACTAGTATATTTACCCGAACAGTTGGCTACGCTAACTGTCACACGGTGTCTCCTCAATCTACCTTTTACTGTCACACGATGTCTCAATCTACCTTTTACTGCAGTCACACGATGTATGTGCAAGACAATGTCTCAATCTACCTTTATCTCGAATATACCTTTATCTCGAATCTACCTTTATCTCAATCTACCATTATCTCACTCTAACTTTATCTCACTCTACCTTTATCTTACTCTACCTTTATCTCACTCTACCTTTATCTCACTCTACCTTTATTTTAAGAACCATACAAATCTGACTATTTAGAACATAAAAATAATAAGTTATAAATCTCTCTATATCTTTCTGTCCCTCTCTGTATCTTTCTGTCTCTCTCTGTATCTCCCTGTATATCTCTGCCTCTCTCTATATCAGTCTGTCTCTCTCTTTACCTCTCTATATCTCTTTGTATCTCTCTGTCTCTCTCTGTATCTCTTTGTCTCTATCTGTCTATATCTCTGTGTCCCTCTCTATATTTGTCTGTCTCTCTCTGTATCTCCCTGTATTTCTCTGTCTCTCTATCTATATCTTTCTGTCCCTCTCTGTATCTTTCTGTCTCTCTCTGTATCTCCCTGCATTTCTCTGTCTCTCTGTATATCTTTCTGTCTCTCTCTGTACCTCTCTGTCTCTCTCTATATCTCTCTGTCGCTCCCTGTATGTCTCTGTCGCTCCCTGTATCTCTTTGTCTCTCTCTAGATCTCACTGCACCTCTCTGTCTCTCTCAATACCTATCTGTCTTTCAATTCACTAACTTATATTAGTATAGGTATATATACATAACTACCTATGTATTTATGTATGTATCTATGTATGTATGTTATTATATGTACATACATACATACTTTTTTTAAATTAATAGTATACACAAATAATTTACCTTTATTTTGAGACTTTAACCATAAAAATATGACCATTAGAACTCAAGTTATAAATCTACTACATCCGATTTGCCCAGTCAGCCCTTGACCTACTATTCTACCTCTAGCATGATAATTCACCTTGATTTTGGGAAATTAATCTTGAAAATCTGACTATTGTTACTCGTCAAGTTATAAATCTAGTCTACCTTTTATTCCAGGCATTCACTTAGTTTGACCTTTGTCGATAAAAATCGATTGCGGGTCCCCTGTCCCGCTCACGCAACTCCGTTGCTCCGCTTAGGGTATGTTCAGTCGCCAGGCAGGCGCCCAAGTTAACAGTACCTTTGGGTGAACCGTACGACATGTTTTGATAACTTGTTTTGTTTTTTTTTTTTTGAACTTTTTGAACACTGTTTAGCCGGATACTTAATCAAAATTTAAAAAAACTTTACCTTGAAAATCTGACCATTATTAAAAATGTAACCAACTTGCCAAGTCAATCACTTGACCAAATCAACTCTTTTCTATAAATCTGAGTATCAAATTTGTTGCCCAATGCCCAGCGATTTTTTTAAATTCAATTTGAATTTTTTTTTTTATAAATTAACTTGGAAGTGAAGTTAGCCTAACATTTTGCCTTTATTTTAAGACCTTAATCTTACAGATCCGATTAATAGAACAGAAGATATAAGCCAACTAAATAATATACTCTACCCACATCATAGTAAGTTTCATTAAAAAGGTCAAGTACACTTGAATGACATTTTACCTAAATTTTAAGACGATGCGATCATTAGAACAAAAGTTATCAGCCAACCAAACCAACAATGATGGTACCTTTAGGTTTATTACGAATGAGAAATACCTACCACCAACGCACGTGCATATTTTAATAATATAAATATGTATATGTATAATACCTACAAAAATAGAAAAATTTTCTCGTTTTTTCACTTATTTTTCAAGAAAATTATTTAAGATTTTTTTATGAAATTTTTTTTTTTAGAACGTTTTAATGTATGAAATTGATGATAGATATATATGTTTTCTATATCAAAATAAGCGCTTACTTGTTTGGAAGCGAATAAAAGTCATTTGATTAAAATCCGTTATTCTAGTAAAAAGTAATGAGCATTTTAATGAAGGAAACACTATGCCGCAAAAAGCATGTTATAAATAAATTAATTTCAAAATTTATTTAATATCTTAATTCTTGTTGGACTTAGAACTTTAAGATGTTGAACAAATATTTAGACAATATATTAATAAATAATATGTGATAAATTTTTTGTCTCTATTTTGAATATAACATATTATTTAAAATTTTTTAATCAATCAAAGTGGGTGTAAAAAAACATTAATTCAATTTGTTTTTACATTTTTTTTCATAATTGTCATGAAAATTTGATATTTTTTTTACATACATTTAACGTTTGTTTTAATGACGGTATTTTAAGACTTTAATCTTGAGAATCCGTTAAGAATTTTAGGAGTTATTAATTAATTGATGATGGCATGTCTGATGATTTTTTTGATTAAAATCGATTTTTATCGTTAAATTTAATTTAAATCCCCCTCCCGCCGCACTTGTTGAATTTACCCCTATAACACCATTGACTTTTTTATAGATAAGGGTTGGGGCTACAATATTGTAGAACATAATATTTTGAAATTCGTAAAATTTTCATCAACTTTTCGATTTTTAATACAGAAAATTGAATTGATGACCTCTTTACCACCCCTTTTCGTATAGAACGCTTCCCCCCTTCGCAATAATTTTTATACACAATTAAAGATTAACATTTACTGATTATTTTAATATCTTAATCTTGAAGATCGGACAATTAGAAGAGAAGTTATGAATTATTTAATCCATCAATATGATTTGGATTTTCTGATTTTGTTAAAATAACGGGTCATCTGCCACTGGTCGGTGGTGGTTGGCAATGAACAAATGGGGTAATTTCGATTAAATTTAATGGATTTTTTGATTGAACTAAAATTAAAATTGTGATCAATCTATAGTGGGTAGATTAACAAATGAGTTATCAAAATCATTGTTATCATATTGCCGTGCGGACTAAAGAAAAATGAAACCCATGCGCGCATGCACTGATGAATAATAAGCTGACATGTAAAACAACCTTTATAATTCTGTTATCTAAACTTGAGGGTATAAAAAAAATTAAATAAAATTAAATTCACATTTAAAACAATAAATTATATTATTTGTGAAAATTTCAACCTTCTATGGTTACTAATTAAAAAGATATTATTAGAAAACCGTTAGAAAAAGTTTTTTAAAATTTTTTATACTTGAATAACTTTTTTAAATGGTACTTGAGAAATCCAATTTTCACCAAAATCATGTAAATCCATAGTCTCTATAAGATTGTAAAATTTCATATTTCTATCTACCCGCATTAAAAAGATAAAAAATAAAGATTGTTAAAAAAACAAAAAAAAAGTTTAGTATTTTTGAAAAATTGCGTGTGTCAAAAATACGATGTAAATAAAAATTTTGTATTACACGCCTAATTTTTATTTCTATGTTCTATTCAAAATAGTAAATATGATAAAAATCAACACACCCTCCGATTTAATATAATTTATTTGTGAAACATTGATTTTTGAGATTTTGCGTTTTAAACGTTGGTAAGTGTTAAAATAATTTTTTATAATTTTTTTAACCCCCCTGACACACCTTAGAATAAAAAAATCTATAAATTCTATATAAATTAATAATTTTATTTCAACCCATTTAGAAAATAGAAATCCGACTTTACCCTATTTAAACCTAAGTTTACCCTATTAGTTTTTGGAATTTCAAAAAATCCCTTCTTAGTGTGCACTTTCAAATATGTAGTATTCGAAAAAAATTTTTATATATATCATATATATTACACAGTAAGCTGTACAATGATGAGTTAATGAATGAGTCAGTGAGTGAGTGAGTGATAAACATTCGTCTTTATAATAATTTAATTTATGTATGCTATTATATGTATCTACCTACCTATTACATTTATAGTATATACCTACAAATATTTAGTATAGTATAGCTAAATAATTTACCTTTATTTTAAGACAAATCTGACCATTAGAATTCAAGTTAAAAATCTACTACTACATCTGATTTGCCCAGTCAGCCTTTGACCTACTTTTCTACCTCTAGTCTGATAATTCACCTTAATTTTAGGAAATTAACCTTGAAAGTCTTACATTGTTGTTTTTATGTATTACCGTTCGATAACTCAATGTAGATGTGTTTTGTAAATTAAATAACTTGGAGTGGAATTTGGACGTTTTAAACGATATTATAAACATAAATAACGTAATATTTTTTTTACTTTCGCAATTTTATAGTTGATTTCGCCTGCATTTTCTCTTATTTTCCCTCTGGATTTACAGTTAAAATACAACACAGTTTACACTTACTATGTAGGAACGATTATTGGTTATTTTTATTTCGACTTAAAAACAATAGATTCATTAAAAACCAAATGTAATGTATGGCAAAATTGTTTGATATCAACCAAACGAGAAGAAAAGTTTCACATCGGCGGTTTTATATTTTAAAATGTAAGGTTTTTGAAAGATAAACATTATTTACTAAACAGTATTTAAAATTTTCCAGAATTTTGAATTTACAGAATTTTGATATACAGAATTCTGGATTTACAGAATTTTGGAATACAGAATAAAAGATTTACAGAATAATGAAATACAGAATTATTTTCATACAGAATTTTCAATCCATTTACAGAATTTTGGTCATACAGAATAACGACCCGTTCCCAAAAAAAATTCCTGATATATAAATTTAAAAAAAAAAATTGGTGAGGCGAAAGCTCATGGGCTTAGTAACTTGCAACTCTTAACCATTCCTGTGTGCGTGTAGTAAGTCGACAAGAATGGAAACAAAAGGACGGCCAAGAAAACGGATATAGATGGACTACGAGATGATTTAGGAGCTTTTTCAATATTAAAGAGCAAACAAAAATTTTAAAACACTTCGATTTCAATCCAGAAAGATTTTCCTCCTAGTGTCAGAAGACGACGAGTACATTTGCTTAGTATCCCAAGAAACCTGATTAAAAGCGATCATGTTAAATCAAAAGTTTTCGTTAAAAGCGATAAGCTTATTATTATTAACTTTTTTTTCAACTAATTTCCCAAAAACTGAGTTTTTTTTCTATGGGATTGACAGCAATTTGTGAAATTTTGTGAAAATTTGTGCAAATTCGTAAGAAATTTCACGTTACCAAACAGACCAATCGTTTTCACTTGGGATCATTTATCAGGATCAAGATGCGGTAATGATTGTAGATTCACGAGGTTGGTAAAAATGTTCAATTCGCCGGAAGAATACTTTTCAAGTTGTTTACCAACAAGCAGTGATGCCAGATGAGATTTAAGAAATCCCACCGGATACGAAAAAAATCCCACCATTTTTGCACTGGATGGACAAAAAAAACACCACTATAACCGCTTATGATACCAAAATATCATGACGCTTAAAAAACTGAAATTTGTTTATTACATATTTATTTATTTTGTATTTATTTATTTAATTCATCCACAAGCATTTGCTTAACAGATATGAACATAAATATGCATATAATAATATTTAATTGGCTAAGAAAAAACTTTTAACGATTTCAACCCAGATACAGAAATTCGAACGTTTAGGTACCGAACAAAAATCTTCGTTTCGATTACCTCCCCAATTGGATGGAAATTTTGTTTGTATATGTACATACACTTAATCTTCTCATTATGTTTTTTTTGTATTTTCACGCTAAAACAATATACAGCTACGCCTTTTCTTATGAGACTTGTGTTTTCAGTCGTAAAAATCAAATTGCAAAATAAAATGTAGGTTCTAAATCTATTTGTGGGTCAGGTAGACAGGTAAAATTCAAGATATTGCGAGGGTTGTTTTTTAGTAAGGTTTTTAAAACAGGTTGAAAACTTAATTGTTAAAGTTCTTAAATTTTCCCAATCATAAAAATAGCTGTTATTTATGTTTTGTTTTTTATTAAGTAAGAGCAAAGCATTAATCCTTTTTATGTTGTTTATGAAAATTATCTTTACCTGTTTTATTTAAGAATGAATGAATGTAAGGCACAAATGAAAAATTAATGAATATAAGGGACCTATATAAAACAGCGTTTTTTTAATAAGGATTTAGTTCATTTCAATTCATAAGAGAACAATGTGTGACAGTCGCATTAAGTTTTGTTTTATTTGTGGTCTTTTTATTGACCAGGCGCATTGCATAATATACTATACAACTCCAGTCATTGGTATGAACCGGAAATCATTTGCGTGGAGTGCTCTACCAACTTTAAAAATCTAAGGCAGAGCGTAAAGTTGATTTAGTCTTTTCTAGGCCAATGATATGGCATTACTATAACATGGGTTCCATATATTCGTATTTCCATTCTGTGGCCACAAGGAATAACAGCATAAGTGGACTTATGTCGAAATTGAGTTTATTAAATTATCTGATGTGCAATATGCGAATCTATACTGTCATATTTTGTTCGTATTTTTATCTCTTACGGTTTATGAACTGTAACACTTCGTCCATAAGTTGTTTTCCCTATTTGTAATCGCAAAAGAAACATTTAAATTGTTCTCCTGAAAACTTGCAAAAAGTGACTTATGCTGTTTTTCCTTTTTGCCACAGAATTCGATTGTTGATCAAACCAGTGACGTGTAAAGGGTAAGTAAAACATAAGGATCCGTAAAATCCTTACTATTCCTTTTAATAAATCCAACTAAGTTATTCGCCTTCGACACAATATATTCAACATGTTTTTTTGTCAAAAACAACACCTACATCCTTAATTTCATTAACTCTAATCAAAAATTGTAATTATCTGCTCTATGCAGATGATTTAAAATTATTTATTAAAATTAAGTGCATTGATGATTGTGAACGAGTTCAATTTGATTTAGATCACATTTCAAATTGGTGTTCTTTAAATAGCTTACAACTTAATATCGGTAAATGTAAATGTATTACATTTTATAAATCAGGATCTGTGTTGCATTTTCCATATGAAATTAATTATAAAATTAATTAGAGTTAATTTTATATAGAAATGTAATACTTTTACATTTACCGATATTAAGTTGTAAGCTATTTAAAGAATCGCGTGTTTTTTCTAGCCTTAGGTAGGTAGGTATACTAAAGTAGGTATATTATACCATGGTAAAATATCATTACCCCCCATAACAAAGCGTTTGGAATATTTTCACACCATAATTCCCACCAAAATTATTTTTTCCCACCATTTTGGTTGGGAAAACCACCAATCTGGGAACACTGCCAACAAGCAATGAGGTTGAAAATGACAGAACGCTGACAGAAACAGATGGTGTTGTTGCTGAACTGGCAACTACTTCACGCCAATAACGCAGGGAGGTTAGAGAGGAAAAATTGATAAAAAAAATAAATATTTGTAACTTACGTTTCGTCGATTATAATGTGGAGGTCTTAAGAGGTTTTTCCTTATATTTGAAGAAAAAACGCTGATCCGCTCTACAATTTCACGAAGGCGTTTTTGTGCGTATGGCAAAAATTTAGAAAACATTTGAAAGAACCATTTATTATCTTTGAACGTTTGGAACCAGTTTTTGAATAGTTGGTACACAGCAAAAGATATTAAAAAAAAATTACTGATGTATTTTCAGATTTTTGCTGAGATTGCTTATCTGTCTACAATTTCATAGATAAACTAGTGCTTTGATTAAAACGAATTCGGTCTTATTTTAAAGGTATTAAAAGTATCTTCTAACGTCTGTCAGCCAAAAATCATAATACAATAAGATTTCGAAAATATATTGATTTAAAAAACAGTAAAAATACAGTTTTTCAAGTCGTTTTTTCTAATATATATTCAAATAGTTTTGTCCATGTACTGATCCTTACTGAAACATTTATATTTCTTAATTCAAATTCAATAAAAAAAAAATGAATTATTAACAATGTATTTTATATAAAACAATAATTTTTTAAAACCTCTACCTAAAACAGATTATCAAGATTTTAGATCAGACAAAAATCATTTGTTTTAATTTTTTCTCCAAGTGACCGCTAGAGTGTGTTTGAAAAGGAAAACAAAAAAAAGATCTAGGCAGTGCATTTTTAGTTTGTAGGTATCTGATGTAATGAAATTTGGTGTGCGGTATATTTTGATTGCTTGGTATTGGTGTGGTAGGCATTTTGTGTTTATTTGTTTTGTTAATTTTTTTTTTAAATTCTGATAGGTACATAAAATATAGGATTTTTGTTTAACAATATCATTTGTGTATTATGCAATTTTATGATTTCTGTTACTTATTGTTGCAGGTTTTTCAAGTACTTTTGAATTATACTGAAAATTTGGCTCGATATTTTCAATTCTATCAAACTAGTAGGTGTAAATGAAAGTTTATATATCTGCATAAATGTAGAAGAGGATCTGAGTAGGTAGAAACTAGAAGATATTTATATTTGTTTTATCAAAGCCACAAAGTGACATATGTAATTTGTAGTTCTTTTATTGTAGATAAAAAAAAATTGTTTTTCAGGCATAAATATCATTTTAAAGGGGAGGATGGGGATCATATGAAGTATGTAGGATGCGCAATGGTAACATGGTAAGCATCATTTTCTTGCTCACAATTAGTTGAATACCTATTGAAAAGTGTAAATGAAATTCATTAAAGATGAGTTATTGACCAATTTGGATTATAATTGAAAAAGTGGATAAGATCAAATCTTATTTTTCCTTCGGCTTTTCTGGTCACAATGGTTTTTGAAATGAAACAATTAAGTAAACATTTACTTTTCCCGACGTTTCGGCAGGGGTTGCTGCCTTCTTCAGGGGAACTTTATTTAACATAAAAAAAACAAATAATGATTATAACAATTGTATGACAACTTTTAACAAGACTTACGTTATATAAGTATTTTAGTTTTACATAAGTAAAATTATAAGGTTTTATAAACAAAGTTTAATAAAACCTATGCACTTCGAATTGAAGTGAGGTCTTTTTACTTTATAATAAAACAACAAATTGGTATTTGACGTTTAGTTAGAGACAAGAGAGCAGTATACAGCGGATATGTTCTGTGTGTCTAGTTTGCGGTTCATGTTGTTGCTGTTGTTGATGATGTGCAGCGTTTCAATAGTGTATCGTTTAGACGCATGTCTCTCGGTCTGAAGAATTTTGACATCATCAAAGTCGGGAGAATGGTCGCTTTCAATAATGTGACTGGCTAATGCAGTCTTTCCAGGGTTGTTGGATTTGATGTCTGATTTGTGGTTAGACATTCGCTGCCGTAGGAATTGTTTTGTGGTGCCGATATAGCATAGATCGCAAGGATCATTTGGTTTACCGTTACAATTAATTTTGTATATCACATCAGTGGCTTTGTCTTTATCCGGTTTGACTTTTAGCTTAGTAAAAAGATGACCAAGTGTTTTATTTGATTTGTAGGCCAAAAGTAAATCTTTAGATTTTGTGGTGACAATCTTTTTGAAGTTTTCAGACAGACCGTGTACATAAACAACGCTTTTATAATAGCCAAGAGGACCATCCGTGTTGCTGTTGTGGAGGGGGGCTTTGTTTTTTTGTTTATGTAAGAGGCCCTGTATGACGCAGTATGGAAATCCATTATCTCGCAGGATATTAATAATTTTCATTTCATTGCTATAATGAAATTTCTCATCACTCAATCTAAAGACCTTACTTATGAGGTTCGAAGCCGTGTTGATGATGATGTGAGTTCACAACAAAACAACAACAAGTTTTTAGAGACACATATAACAAAAAGGAACATCTAAACTCACAGAAAATAGACCAACTCAAATCATTACTATGGAAATCATTTAATATCGAAATGCACGAGAAATGGTTTGAAAACAGAACCAACATCCAATTTCCACTTGAAATCAAATGGTTGTTGTCTTTAGGTAAAAAATTTGCACTACCTGTTGATAAAAAAACCTTCCCACTTTTCCAATTAATTGCTGATGGTGAAGAAATTAAAAAATTCTTTTGAGTTCATTGAAAAAGCAAAACTAGCCAAATTTAATAAGGATTATATTTTGGTATCATACGATGTAATTTCACTTTTTACGAACATTCCTATACAGTTAGCCTTAACTATAGTGAAGAAAAGATGGGAAACAATTAAAGAAATTACAACGTTACCCCAGAGTAAATTTTTGGAGATTCTTGATTTCTGTCTGAAAGAAAACAATTATTTACAGTACAAAGATGAAATCTACAAGCAGATTTTTGGAATGCCTATGGGCAACCCACTGTCACTTACCATTGCCGATTTAGTGCTTGATTATTTGCTTGATGAGTGCTTCGATAAAATGGAACATAAGCCCAGGTTTGTTGCAAAATATGTAGATGACATTTTTGCCATAATAAACAAGCACGATGTTGAAGACATTCTAAAATCTCTTAACGGATATCACCCAAAGATTCAATTCACGATAGAAATGGAAAATAATTGTGAAATAGCGTTTCTTGATGTCAAAACTCATCGAAAACACGATCATCTTATGTTCGACTGGCACCAGAAAGACACAGCTTCAGGAAGATTAATTAATTTCCGCTCGAAACAAGCCAAACACATCATCATCAACACGGCTTCGAACCTCATAAGTAAGGTCTTTAGATTGAGTGATGACAAATTTCATTATAGCAATGAAATGAAAATTATTAATATCCTGCGAGATAATGGATTTCCATACTGCGTCATACGGGGCCTCTTACATAAACAAAAAAACAAAGCCCCCCTCCACAACAGCAACACGGATGGTCCTCTTGGCTATTATAAAAGCGTTGTTTATGTACACGGTCTATACACGGATATACAAAATTAATTGTAACGGTAAACCAAATGATCCTTGTGATCTATGCTATATCGGCACCACAAAACAATTCCTACGGCAGCGAATGTCTAACCACAAATCACACATCAAATCCAACAACCCTGGAAAGACTGCATTAGCCAGTCACATTATTGAAAGCGGCCATTCTCCCGACTTTGATGATGTCAAAATTCTTCAGACCGAGAGACATGCGTCTAAACGATACACTATTGAAACGCTGCACATCATCAACAACAGCAACAACATGAACCGCAAACTAGACACACAGAACATATCCGCTATATACTGCTCTCTTGTCTCTAACTAAAAAAAAAAATTTCATTATAGCAATGAAATGAAAATTATTAATATCCTGCGAGATAATGGATTTCCATACTGCGTCATACGGGGCCTCTTACATAAACAAAAAAACAAAGCCCCCCTCCACAACAGCAACACGGATGGTCCTCTTGGCTATTATAAAAGCGTTGTTTATGTACACGGTCTATACACGGATATACAAAATTAATTGTAACGGTAAACCAAATGATCCTTGCGATCTATGCTATATCGGCACCACAAAACAATTCCTACGGCAGCGAATGTCTAACCACAAATCAGACATCAAATCCAACAACCCTGGAAAGACTGCATTAGCCAGTCACATTATTGAAAGCGACCATTCTCCCGACTTTGATGATGTCAAAATTCTTCAGACCGAGAGACATGCGTCTAAACGATACACTATTGAAACGCTGCACATCATCAACAACAGCAACAACATGAACCGCAAACTAGACACACAGAACATATCCGCTGTATACTGCTCTCTTGTCTCTAACTAAACGTCAAATACCAATTTGTTGTTTTATTATAAAGTAAAAAGACCTCACTTCAATTCGAAGTGCATAGGTTTTATTAAACTTTATTTATAAAACCTTATAATTTTACTTATGTAAAACTAAAATACTTATATAACGTAAGCATTGTATATAAACTCTATAGTAGTCTCATGAAGAGGAACGTCCGACGCGCTATGAGGTGAGCCGATACTGAAGCTTGTTTCATTTCAAACCATTTCAGTTGAGAAGGAACAGATAATCAAATACAAGAGAGAATAAAAATTAAGATTAAAGAAAGAAAAGAAGATAGAGAACAATGTATAGGAAATTTATGAAAATTGAAGTGAGACAAGAAAAAATCAATTTTGGGACTTTTCTTGTATACATTTCTATAAAAAGGGGTAGGATATAGAAAAAATGATAAAAGAATAATGTTCAAAGTCGTTTATTTGGTAGAGGAAAATTTTTATTTTATTTAATTTTGATTTTATAATAACTTACTTACTGATTCATTTGTATTTTGGTAAAAATATATAGTAAATTTTTTTAAATTAGCTATTTTAAGTAAATGAGCACTAAGATGGGATTTTTTGAAATTCTAATCTTAAGACTGGTAAAAAAGAATAAAACTGGTCGAGGGTTTAGAAACTAACTTCTAAACGGAAGGTCGAAGAACATTCATTTATTTTTTATTTAATAGATATTCAAAATTCCAGAACTTTACTAATTTAAAAATAATTCTATAAAATCTACAAAGCGAGATATGAATATTTGAAAGTTCAAAATTGAAAAATTAAAAAATTCCAATAAATCAGGGTTAAGTCTGATTGAAATATATTTTATACCATTACAAAGGTATTTGAAAAATCAATTATACGTGTTTAAGGAAATTTGGATTTTAATTTTTTTTGATACCATTTTTGAAACAGGGATTTTTCGGGGTGAATTTTTACCACTTTTGGATTTTTATTTTTTTACCGGGTTGTTTAAAAAATCTGAAAATCGTGTAAGTGATAGAAATTATTGATTTACATTTGTTGTAAAAATTTTAGATTTTTAAAAATGTTTTCAATCGAGATATTGACATATTTCTGTTGTTTTTTTTTCACCTCATAACTCTTTAGTTATTGCATCTATACGATTAGTTTTTTTTCTATTCGCATCTAGGAAAATACACAATCAATTTGATACATCATTCATAATTGTACACCCTACACGACCTTCACAATAGTTAAATAAGAAACAGTTTGAAAAATCTCGGAAAAACTAAAAAAAATGGGGTTGTTGTTCATTGCCAACCGACGTGTTTCAGTGGAGAATTGTCCAATTTTTGCAAAATTTCAAAAACACCCGTTTTGCTGTCACTTAAATGCTTATATCTTTGGATCCAATGGTCGGATTTTCAAAATTCGAAATTCAAATTAAAGCCAGAATGACAGGCGTGTACCAGCTACAAACAAATTTTCAAAACCATTCAAAATTTCATACTAAAAACATTGAAATTGGTTTTTGAGAATAAATTTCATCGAGGCAAATTTAATGAGGAGGAGGAATACTACAAACAAAATAAAAAAAAGTTAGCTATTAAGAATATACTGGTTGGAGGGAGATAGTTATTCTAAAGACGGTGGAGTGTGTGAAATAAAAAACCATAACCTTGGCAAATTGGGTTCGCATCGGAAAAAAAAAATTGCTATATGTACCTATATAGGAATACACGTTTGTGGTAGATATTTTTCATTAATAATAATTGTAAAGGTCCCCTCATAGTTGGTTTGGTTGGATGATAACTTTTGTTCTAATAATGGGATCGTTAAGGTTGAGGCCTTAAAATTTAGGTAGAATGTCAGGATACATTTTTTTTTACAAAATCATTGCGGAGTAACATAAAAGAATATATTATATGTATGTGAAAAAGGTAATTATTTTAAAATTTAATGGAAACACAAATTTTATAAAAAAAAATATTTTCATGCACGTGTACTTGACCCTTTTATGGAAATATGTTGTGGGTAGAGTACATTTTGTAGGTAATTTTTTATTTAATAAAATAGTAAGAAACGATTGATTTGGTTGGTTATAACTTCTGTTTTATTAATTAAAATCTTAAAATAAAGGTAAAATGTCAGGCTAACTTTTTGAGTTAAAAAATCATTGAGATCATATAAGAATGTTTGTGAAAAAGTGAATAATTATAAAATATAATTTATAAAATATTCAAACTGAATGAAAAAAAAATCGGTTTCACTAGCATGGACAACAAAATTGAAATCAAAGTTGGTTTATAAGTAGGTAGGAAGGTACAATTTTTAGTACCTACTCGAAAAATGAAAATGATAGGTAGGATAGGTAGGTATTTGATTTTTTTTTTTGAAAAATAATGTTGCGATGTATATGTACCTATTTCAATTGATTTTAAAAATTGTGATACCAATTTTCTTTTTTTTTTAATTTTTCTAAAATTATATTTCCCAATAAAAAGTAATTTTTTGTCGACAAAAAGCTTCAATTGATATATAGAAGTACATACTAAGTGCGAATTTATTTTTTATTCTGTCTAGATGTAGTACCTTTAGTATGTAGGTAAGTAAAAACTTTTTTTCGAAAAAAAAGTTGTTTTATTTTTTTTTTAATTGTTACGTTTATTTCTATGGTTTTTGGAAATTTGCATACGAAAAACCCCTTTTTTTAAATTTTTACGAAAAGTCTAATCACAAAATTATGGTTCAGAAGAATAATTAAATTTTTCCGAAAAATAGTTTTCGAGTACCTATCTAACTATTTCAATCGATTTTTAAAATTTGCAAACCTAAATTTTAATATTACCTACCTATTTAATTTTTTTCCGAAAAAAATCATTTATTTTTTTTAGAAAAATATTTTTCAAGTGTATTTCAACCGATTTTTAAAATTTGCAAACCAAATTTTCATTTATATAATTTTTTATAAAATTTTCTAACCAACAAAGTTTTTTCCGAAAAAAATAGTTAAATTTTCTTGGAAAAATCTTTTTCACATGTACCTATTTCAATGGATTTAAAAAAATTTCAAAGCAAATTCCCATTTTTTAAAAATTTGTATAAAATTTGTTAACTTAAAAAATGTTTTTTCCATTAAAAAATTGTTTATTTATTTTTAGAAAAATAGTTTTTACGTGTATTTCAATCGATTTAGAAAATTTGCAAACAAAATTCACATTTTTTTTAAATTTTTACAAACTTGCCTTTTACCGAAAAAAAAACACTTTTTAGAAGAAAATAATTTATTTTCTTTCAAAAATTGGTTTTACGGGTTTTTAAATTAAAAAAACCTAATTCCACTATTTTTTAACATAATATGGTTACCACATAATAATACCTACCTAAAACGATAAAAAAACCTAACTACAATTCATACCTACCTAGGGAAAAAGCATAATAAATGATAAATATAGCAACGTTGTATTTACCTCACATAAAGTGAAATTTAACAACGTTGCTTTGATATATTCAATTTGCATCAAATTTGAAAATTTAAAATATTTCGCTTCAAATAATACCTACATATCTATACCTAAACCTATATATATACCCCTGTCATGACAAAACACAATAAGCTTCGTCCATACGACAAAAAAATTTCATTTTCTTTCCCTTATTTTGCTTTATGCCACGTCAACAAATATGATTTAACCATCTCCCTTAGTCTCATTATTGTTGTCAGAATAATATTAATATAATCCTCTCGTTCTTACTACTTATCTTCATTTCTTTTTGATTTGTCTTCCTCCCGCCTTTTTATTTCTCCAATTTCAGATTGTGGCGATTGCAGCGCTGTATGAGAGGCGATTCTGAACTAATATTTTTTGTTCCATGAGAGTACTATAGTGTTCATATGCAAAGACGTAAGTCTTGTTAAAAGTTGTCATACCAAATAATGTCCAGCCAAATAATTAATTAAAACGAATTATAAATTAATTCGTATACCATTGGTGGTAGCACCTTTAAGTTGTTGTTGTTGTTCAGAAATTCAATGAAATTGACGGAATAAAGAATGGTCAAGTCTAATAAACTGACATTCAAGTATGAATAATACAATAAATAATAATAATTGTTATAATCATTATTTGTTTTTTTTTTATGTTAAATAAAGTACCCCTGAAGAAGGCAGCAACCCCTGCCGAAACGTCGGGAAAAGTAAATGTTTACTTAATTGTTTCATTTCAAAAACCATTGTGACCAGAAAAGCCGAAGGGAAAATAAGATTTGATCTTATCCACTTTTTCAATAAAATTCATGTAGGTAGAAAGTTACGAAATTTTAACTTCAAAATATTATGTAGTAGAGTGTTGAAAAGGATTCAAGTTATTAATATATTTTCTGAAATAGAAAGAGACTTATTATTGTAAATATGCATTTCGTTTGGCTTGGATTAATAATTGCAAGAAATGTTTAGAATAAAAAAGGTAAGTAGGTATAGTTTTGCTATGTGTTCCTAAGTTGTATGATATAGGTATAGGTATATGAGATTCACAATTTTATGCCATAAAGGCGACATACATAGGTACCTAATCCTTCAATTTATTTATTGTAATTGAAAGTAAATTCGTTGATTGTAGGTACGTAGTTCCATAGATAAAAATAAAATCTAAACTGAATTTATGTACATATACATATATTATATTTTTATTTTAAACAAATGTAAGATTTAACATTTTAAACATTGATTTAAATTTTATATAAATTTTATTTTAGGTTCAGTTTCTATTACTTTACTTAGTTTTTAATTATACAATAAATTCAGTCTAGATTTTATTTTTATCTATGGAACTACGTAACTAGAATCAACGAATTTATTTTCAATTACAATAAATAAATTGAAGGATTAGGTACCTATAATGTCGCCTTTATGGCATAAAATTGTGATTCTCACATACCTTAACCTATATCATTCAACTTAGGTACACATAGCATTTCCTATTTCCTACTTTTATTAACTATTTGTTGAATTATGACTTAATATTTCTTTTTGAAACACATATTATTGAAGATACATGTGTAGGCTTTCTTTTTGAAACACATATTATTGAAGATACATGTGTAGGCTTTGAAAAATACTTTAGTACATATAAATGCAATTGGATATCAGCAATAAAAAAATGCAAAGTGGGGAAGAGGAAGCGGAGGAACAATTGTGGCTATTAAGAGAAATCTGTCTTGGAAATACAAAATCCATGAATACAATGATTATTACTTTTACATTGAAAACAAAGAAAGCGCTAATGGTAAAATGCATATTGTACCCATATATTTAAATTGTTCTAAATGGACTCTGGATTATAACAGTTTTTACTATATGTTAAGCACATTACGAACACATAACTCAATAATAATTGGAGACTTATATGCCAGGATCGGTGTTTTAGAACCCACTTTTAATAAGGCAACTCATCAAAAAAAGTCAAAAGACCAGAAAGTCAACTCTGAAGGGAAAATTATCTTGGAGCTTTGCAATGATTTTGGCCTAAATATTTTGAATGGATGTTGCTCTGGAGATTTGGATCACGCAAGCGGTTTTTTTTTCTCCTAGCTTAATTTTGGTCAATACTTTTCTCTACTTAAATTTTTGTCACTTTTAAATAAAATAAAATGCATGAAATTGCTCTTGAGAATTTAAATGATTGCAAATTATAAATGTATACATATAATTAATTAATCATAGAAAATGGAAAAGAAAAAAAATTTTAATTTCCCTCCAGAGAATCACCTAAAAATGTAAAATTCCAAGTTTGAAGAAATTCGCTTCAGTGGTTCGAAGTACATACAGACATTTTTTAGGGCCCACTTTTTTCGTTCTATATCATCGATAAATCAAGTCTGAGCGAATTGTCTAGTACGATTATTTTTACATAACTTGAAACTTGCCCTTTGGTACCTAAATAAATATTACATACATACATATATACCAAGTAAAAATATGGGAAGTATTATTATGTAATTTAAAAGTTTCATCGAGTTCCTTCAAACAAGTTGCTGCTATATAGCTGTCAAATCTAATAGAAAAAAAAAAGACAAGTAGCAGCTTGTAGCCTTCTTATTCTAAGCTTGTAGCAAGAAGTTGCAGTTACCAAACAGACAGTATCGCTCTATATCGTGACTATTACGATGAGTTTGTGGGTGAGAGCGATGAGGAGGAGCTCTGTTCCCTTCGTCGATCACATCCACAAAGCCATTGTCATGGCGTAGTGAAAAGTCACAATTTAAACAGGGTCTATAGATTACTTCTGTATCGTTCAATTCCGGTTTGTTGTGTAATACGTAAAAGGGCCCAGATCTTGTGGTTTTCAAAATGGAAAAATGCCATTTTGGTGCTATGTTTTCAAGAATATGATAACAGAAATGAGCCCGGTATTTAAACTATATAATTCCATTAATGATCTACATAGCAAAAAAACGGGACTTTTGGTAAAAGAAAAGGGTGATTATTTCTGACATTTTATTAAAGTTAAAATATTTGAATACCTGTTTTATCTATTAAGTATTGTACTAATTCAATATAAGAGTTTGATATTTATTAATGTCAAAAAGTGTGATTCTTTTGCACGAATTGTCACTATTTAAAGCGTGTGCAGTGCGTTATTACAAATTAAAGGAAACTTTTGACAATGTTTTATGTGTAGTAAAATTTGTAGATTTTTTATAGCCGTGACAATTCATTTGGAACTTTGCAAATTTTGTTTTCTCAGTTCGGAAATTACATACATATAATATATCATTGCCATGAAAAATCTAAAAATTTATTTATTCAAAAATTAAACTGATCAACACCAGATATACGATTTTTTTTCAAAACAAGAACATTTTAAATTCGAATCAAAAACTCTCAATTGTAAAATTGGAGTCATACATCAACTTTAATTGGTTTACTTTTAAATACAAAAAAATGGCGAAATAAACATTTTTAAGCCATTAAGTGAAAAACTGATGACGCATTTATACATTGGACCAAAATATATTAATCTTAAGCAATTTTGTTAAGTCAAAAAAATTGTTCAATACACAATAAGTCAATAAGAAAAGGAAGAATTTAATAACTTACTTCATCAACTCCAATTTTACGACAAGCATCTAAGAAATTGTCCACGTTTCTGCGACAACGAGCCATAGTAAGTTTAGACTGAAACAGTAAAAACTTTAATAATTCAATTTTAGTTATACATTTTTTATTACTCACAACGCCGGGTGATGGCACATGTATGCTAGCCACAGACCTTGGCCGAACATAGTTCGCTAAATGACAAAGAATGACACCGTCAGTCAGAGCAGAAGCCATGTCTTCAGGTAAAATCGTTTTAAGACGAACTTGAATAATCTGCAAATAAATGATAGTAAAAAAATAGTAAAATGAGAATAATAACGGAAAACAGATTTATTTGACATTTTTTCAGATCCTCCTTACAAGGGCGTAAATATATTGTTCAAGATGACTTTTTTAATCAAATCCATACACAACTTTGTTAAATTTAAGCTTAAAAACTCATTGAATTTATATTCAAGAAAACATTGTTGCGAATTTAAATAGGTAACTCAAAAAAGTGGATAAGATGTAAAATCTTATTTTCCGTCGGCTTTTATGGTCACAATGGATGTGGCAATGAAACAATTAAGTTAACATAAGCTTTTCCCAACGTTTTGGCAGGGGTTGCTGCCTTCTTCAGGGGAACTTTATTACACATAAAAATAAATAATGAATATAACAACTTTTACAATTGATTAAAACAATTGGTAAACTTACGTTATTTAAAAAAATAAAAAGTATAAATTGAATTTACATTTGTAAGTGCATATATTCATTTTTATTTAAAATAATTTGTTATAATTTGTTAATTACTGTAAACCTCTAGGCAAATTATAAAATAAATAAATTGGTGATTTGACAGCTCGTGGAAAAACAGGGCTTTGTGACTTGACTCTCTGTTAGTCGGCAGGAATGGACTATTGCTCATGAGGTTCGGGAATCAAATCCCAGCCTATTTCACCAATAAACAAAGACTATTTTTTCAGTAGTAATGCTTCTTGCGAGGAAACGACAAATCATCAAAGAGCATCTCTTGTTATTTTTAAGACAACAGGAAAAATGATATACAAATAATACTTTAATTCCTTTCTACAAATTTCAATGAGAAAGATTGTTCATATAATTCACCAAATTTCATTATTATATTGGTATCTTAAACAAGGAGGAACTCATATTTGATTTAGTTCTTAAAAAGGTATATTTGCATTGGATTATTGATTTATTTTCGAAATCGTTTTTGAGATGCAACACGAAACTCTAGTGTACATTTCCCCTATCACTGGCTTTTTCGTTTTGTTTTCGGTGTATACAAATTTTAAAATACAACTTTTCTATTGTAACATTGATTAAACAATAAGGATAGTTTCACATTATAGTTCTGATACCGATACCAATCTCGATACGATACACACGAAACAATGAGAATATTCTCTATCGATTCTAGATACGTTCTCGCTCCCCTCATTGTTTTTTATGTGATAATATTTTATCGTCTAGAGACTGATAACGTTATCGGATGGATCTGGTATAAAAGCGGTACTATATTATGATATATAAACCCCAAGCACTTACGTTTCTTAGTTGAGTCATCAGTTCAGTTTCTTCCCGTTGTCTATCAAACTCTCTTCGCATAGTAAAACTTAATTTATCCGAAGGACTGTCGTGGTTCCATGTTACAGACCTTTTCAGCATTACATAAATTCTTGAACACAATAGAAAACAATTTATAAAAGTTTACCTTACCTGTTTGCATTATTTTGTGATATAATTTGTTGCTGTTTGGATATCATTCCAGACAGAAATTTACTCCGCACAACTCCATTTACCGGAGCTGAATTGTTATTCATTGCAATATCACCATTCCCTAGCGCTTTAATTGGACTACATGGTTTGACATATCCTAAGCATTCGTCATTTGCATGTGGACTAGATGTTTTATCTTTTAACTTTGTTTGAAAAACTGCAGACATCAGTTCTGTATTCCTTGATGGAATCACTTTTTGGACAGGCTTCTTTGATATACAAACTGGTTGATCTTCTATTGTGATTGTGTCAGTACAACTGTTCACATTAGTCCTTTTTTCGTCCTTGCATCGAGAATCTTGTTCATCATAGGAATTACACTCATTGTCTTCATGCACGTCATATTGAGTTTTGGTTTTGGTTTTATAAACACTCGAAATCTCTTGATTTCTTTGTTGTTTAAGTGCTTCTTTGTACTCACGATATGTTTGAATATTCCCAATATGTTTGTTATTTTTGTCGATATACGGATTGTTTTCACTTAGCATGTCATCCTCCGGTGTGGATCCACTAAACATAATAAATCAGGATTGAACTGAATTATTATTTTGCATAAATTTACCTGCTTGTGGAACTTGTCTGAGAATAAATTATAACATCGTCATTGAGTTGATTTTCTTGTGAAGAACTACGTTCCAAAGGTTGTTGGTCTTTGCTCAGTTGTTCTTCTACTTGTGTAGTTGGTTTGAACATAACAGTATCGCTACTTGTATCTGCATCCAAAACGAAGTTATCAACAGTAGAAGAAGGTAATACTTTTCTTGGTGACATCAAGTCAATTTTAGAGTTTTCTAGAATTAAAAACAATAATATGAAAAATCAATTTAAAATCAAGACTTTCTTTGAATTTACTATTTGGTAAGTCATGTGACCAGCGTTTATCCATTCCATCGCAAGTACTATATCCCGAATCGAGTTGGTATCTTGGATTTCTGGTTGATTCAAATATACTCGCATTTTGCTTTGGTGCTCTTCTTAATGTTGTATATCCATCGTAATTTCCACCTGCTCGACATCCTTTTTCATCTTTCATCGCTTGAGTTTCGAGAAATTTGAATATATGCACAAGTCCTCGAACGCAAAGCTATTAGATGCAACATTAACCAATTTTGGATGAAAATATAACTATTGACAGAGGGAATTAACTTACACTAGCTGGAGGAGAAGTTAGGGGATTGTTTCCCAAATTGAATTCCACAAGGGTAGTCATTTGGCGTATTTCTAACGGAAGACTGGCTATGCGGTTGTTACTCACATCTAGTGAAATCAATGTTAGACATGCCAATTCTAATGAAAAATAAAATCAACTCGTTAAAAGTGAGTATTAAGAGGAAGGGAAATGATATTTAGTTTTTTTGCGGGAAATAATTATTACCTCTGGGAAGATAAAGAATTTGGTTGTTCCGTAACGAAAATGATTTCAAACTTCGCAATTCACCAACTCTTGCCGGAAGAGCTGTTAACTGATTATAGGAAGCATCTAAATCTGTCAGCTTATCCATACGACCTAACTCATCGGGTAGTGACAGCAGTCTGTTGTTGGATACCAACAATACTTGCAACGGCATAAAACATAATTCTTTTGGAAGTGTGGAAAGTTGATTACTGCGTAAATCCAAATAAGTGAGTAAGGTCAGATGTTTCACTGATTCAGGAATATATCGAATGGTATTATGATATAAAAGGAGTGTTTCGAGGAACGCAAATGTTGTTACTTCTTCAGGTAGTTCACAAAATCTATTGCGAGATAAATCTGAAAATAAAAAAAAAAACAAAATATTTAACTAAGAAAAAATAAGCAATTAGTAGAATCAAATTATCAACATTGAAAACAATTAACTGATTGATAAGAGAAGTAGCATTTTGTATCCACTCCATGATTGAAAATATTAAAATGGAGCCAATAATGCGTCAATAAATAAGGAGACGTTCACATCTTTAGGTAATGGATATCTGGACAACTGTCGAAGATTTTTCTAAGAAAATCAAATAAATAAAACTGTGGTAATTCCACACTAAATTTTCCCTTTTGCAAAACAAATTAATCCTTTTGCAAATTGAATTCGCCGTATTTTAAATGAAGTTTATATGTATAAAATATGGTACCTATATTTATTTTGCATTATGATTAAACCTCACTTCGCGTATTGTTTATCAATTTTGTATTGTTGTTCTAAAACTGAATAGTCTACTAAATTAATCTGTTAGTATTACACTTAAACGTAACCGTCTTATCACAAAATGAATTGATGTAAAGAAACGAATCTTTGTTAATAAATTATGTTTTATTTAAAAAATTAAATATAATTCATTAACTAAGTATTTATGCTAATGTTGAAAAATATTGAAAACATAGGATTGTGATCTAAGCGGAAAGACTTGATAACTATTGAAAATCTTACCCAATTTCAAAGATTTTGGTGGCATATGGATAGTAATGGGTATACATGCAGTTTATGATTAAAAATTGAAAAAAAAAATTGAATTTTAATACCAGAGTTCTGGTAAATAATCTGGAAAAACTCTGGACTTTGCAATTTTTTGTTTCTCAAAGTGATGTTAAATTCTATTTTCACTGCAATAATCAATTGAAGCGCTGTGTACTGTTTTCGTACCTTTCAACTTTGAAAGTGCTACGTACCACCGCTATCGATGTAAAATCTTTCAAAAAATTTTATAAATTAAAAACTAAAACTTTCCTCCTATAAACATCAAGTACGTACATATACTTATGTTTGTACCGTTTGACATAATACTTAGTATATTGGACTATTAAGCCTGAGATTTGTGTTCGAATTCATGTTATTCTACCTAAAATAGGTATATTTGTTTCCTGGAATTCTGAATCTTTCGACGAAGTGACAAATCCTCCAAGAGTACCTACCTATCTTTAGTTACTATAAGATGTGCCTCACATTTTGGGTTGAATGTGCAAACCACTACTCCTGCTCCTGTTCCTCCTAGCTGTTGGTTTGAGCAATACTTTCAGTATTTTGAGCGTTGCTGCAATTAATTCTTGAATAAAAAAGTAGTACCTTCCTGCATAGGTAGTTAAATTTTTAACAATACCTAAATCATATGCTCAATAATCTTTTTTATACAAAAAAAAACAGTACTCTAGGAGCAAAGCACATAATAATATACCTATGTACTAATGCATGGAGGTTAAATTTAACGTCAGTATTGATTTTTCAGGAAATGGTTGTTCGCTCACAAGTCATTGATCCGGTCATTAAACTCAGTATGGGAATACATTTTTCTATCAGTTTGGATAGCACTTATTTCTGCATTTAAATTGATATACAATTCAATGATAAGCTTAAAAATTATTTCTCCTGTGGAAATAACTTCTAACAAATAAGTTTAGTTTTCAGACACCACACCCAAACATGACAAGTATGAATTGGAAAAACACCCACCTGCAATTACAGTATCCGACAAATTATATTTAGTCGCAGCTTTCGGGAAATCTTTCAGTTTACGATTTGTTAAAATTAATTCTCCACTAAGATTAGCTTCTTCCAAAATCCGTTCCAGAGACCTCACTAATTGAGAATGTCCAGTGGTGGTCGAATTATGTATTCGGCTGCAGTGCAGAATTAAAGCCATTGTTTTAGATAAAATTAGTTTTTTTTTTTTGGACTAAATGAATATTTGTTGTTTATTAATTATTATTTTGAATTGATCATCTTTCTGTTGTTGAGAAAGTTTTATTTTTCAAATATTAGAACTATAAAACGCCATTGCTTTTCCACTGATAAAATTTCGGTAAAAATCTGCACAAGAAGGGGCCGATTTGGATTGCCGTACCATAGCCGTACGTCCTTTACAATGGTATGTCCGCGAGGCGTATAATTGGGCTTTTCCAAAAACTATCTTTGTCTTTTCTCTTTCTAATTTTGACAGTTCAAAACAACAAAAACAAAACATGTGATATCGAACTTGGAGAAATGTAAACAAATGCTTTTTCAGTGCAATGTGGATTTTTAATATTTTCTGTGATTTTTGTTTATATAAATAAGCTTGATAAGTTATTTAAGTTGATTTTTTGTTAAATTGGCGTTATAACCATCGTTTTATACGTTTTTACTGGAAAACAAACAAGCACTATATTATAAAAATATTTGCCGTTTGTTTAACTTTCTCCAAGTTCAGACCAGCTGTTTCCTATTTTTTTTTGCTTGTTTGAAACTGACGGCTGGTGGAAAAGCCCAATTGAAGACAGAACAAAGGTGTGTTCCTTTACATTTACTACGTTTACATGGAGAATTAAATCCGAATCGAATTAGGATTTAGGTATTTGTAAACCCGGATCGGATCGAATCCGGATTACTCGATCCAATCCAGCTCGGCGAGCTGGATCGAATCGAAAATAGAAATGTATACCTAGATCGAAGAATTAAAGAATCGAGATTACAGCGGCTTGTTGGTGTGAGTGCTATAGGCGTGTTTTTTTCCAAGGTCGAAGGAAATTGGATGAAAAAAACGATTTGGGGGTAAATAATTTACACCAGATAATTTTCGGGGTTTAACTTAAGCACGGAGAAAACTGTATTACCGGCGGAAAATACATAGTTGTTATCGATAGTTTGTATAGAAACTCCATTTTTTTTCTGTAATGGCGTCGCTAATACCGGACATCGTTTTTTTACCAGTTCCCTCCGGGATTGGAAAAAAAACACACCTATTGTGTATTTTGTTTCCAAACTGAAGCTAAAGGGCTATTCTGGCGTTGTGAGGGCTCACAACTCACAAGTCATAAGCCTTTGTGAGTTTGATTTCATGTGAGGTTGTTGTGAGGTTCTCAAAAGGAGATCACAATTTCGGTACACAATGAGGGTACGAAAACCTCACAAAATCGATTTCACCTTTCCTTGTGAGGTTGTTGTGACTTGTGAGCTATCAGTGAGATTTGACAGAATAGGGCTGTAAAGCTAAGTACACACGATTTTCAGATCTTACAATATTGTAAGAAAAAACTGTTCCAAATGTCTTACAATCGTCTGAACACACCATTTTGTCTGACAATGTTGTAAGAAACGTCATTGTCAGACGACAATCTGACAAAAAATTGTCAGGTATCTTACAATCGTCTGAACACACAATTTGTATCATTGTCAGTCGATTAGGACATTGTCAGACTCATTGGTCATTGTCAAATGTTTTCATTGAAACATCTTACAATTGCTGACAATTTCTTCATTGTCCGAAATGTCAATGAGTTGGTTAAAGAGAAATAAAAAAAGAGCTGACAATCAAATTGTCAGACTTTGGGAAATTGCAATTTTAATAATTAAATATGCTTCAGCATCTTTGCTGTTATCAATCCACCAATTCAATAAGCATTTTTTGCGTCTAAAGCCTAGTACGCTGCTGATGCGAAACGAAAAATCCCATACAAAAATGACAACGAAATCAGAAACGGAAAATTTCGTTTTGCTTTTCGTTTTGCAGTACGCTGTTCGAAGAGCGAAATTTATAATTGTAGCAGATTGTTTGGAGAAGTCTCCGCTCCTTTTTCGCACTAAAGCCTAGTACGCTGCTGATGCAAAACGAAATTTTTCTGTGATCTCCAAACAGACAACGAAACGCTTGCGAAAACACAACGGAAAATATCCTTGGAGAGTTTCACTAATTCTTAAAACAAAATCAAACATAAACGCACAAAATCAGAGAAACCCATGATGTAAGAAAATGAGAAACAAAAAAAAACACAAATAAAACTCAAATGTCATATTTCCGCACACAATAAATAGTCTGTATAATTAAATCAGTGCGAAAAAGGAGCGGAGACTTCTCCAAATAATCTGCTACAATTATAAATTTCGCTCTTCGAACAGCGTACTGCAAAACGAAAAGCAGAACGAAATTTTCCGTTTATGATTTCGTTGTGTCATTTTTGTATGGGATTTTTCGTTTCGCTTCAGCAGCGTACTAGGCTTAAAGCCTAGTACGCTGCTGATGCGAAACGAAAATTTCCTATGATCTCCAAACAGACAACGAAACGCTTGCGAAAACACAACGGAAAATATCCTTGGAGAGTTTCACTAATTCCAAAAACAAAATCAATCATAAACGAAAAAAATCCGAGAAACCTATGAAGTAAGAAAATGATAAACAAAAAAAAAACACAAATAAAACTCAAATGTCATTTTTCCGCATACAATAAATAGTCTGTATAATGACATTTGTGTTTTATTTGTGTTTTTTTTTGTTTATTATTTTCTTACATCATGGGTTTCTCTGATTTTTTGCGTTTATGTTTGATTTTGTTTTAAGCCTAGTACGCTGCTGATGCGAAACGAAAAATCCCATACAAAAATGACACAACGAAATCATAAACGGAAAATTTCGTTTAGCTTTTCGTTTTGCAGTACGCTGTTCGAAGAGCGAAATTTATAATTGTAGCAGATTATTTGGAGAAGTCTCCGCTCCTTTTTCGCACTGAATTAATTATACAGACTATTTATTGTGTGCGAAAAAATGACATTTGAGTTTTATTTGTGTTTGTTTTTGTTTATCATTTTCTTACATCATGGGTTTCTCTGATTTTTTGTGTTTATGTTTGATTTTGTTTTTGGAATAAGTGAAACTCTCCAAGGATATTTTTCGTTGTGTTTTCGCAAGCGTTTCGTTGTATGTTTGGAGATCACAGGAAATTTTCGTTTCGCATCAGCAGCGTACTAGGCTTTAGGAATTAGTGAAACTCTCCAAGGATATTTTTCGTTGTGTTTTCGCAAGCGTTTCGTTGTCTGTTTGGAGATCACAGAAAAATTTCGTTTCGCATCAGCAGCGTACTAGGCTTAAGCTTGACTAATTACACATTTTTAATTTTTATTCTCATCTACCTTACCATTGTATATAAACCCTATAGTAGTCTCATGGAACGAAAAAAAATAGTTCTGAATCGGGTCTTGAGCGGCGCTGCCGTCGACAGAATCTGAAATTGGAGAGATAAAAAGGCGGGAAGAAGATAAGTAAAATAGAAATAAAGACTAGTAGTAAGAACGAGAGGATTATATTAAAATTACTTTGACAACAATAATAGCTGCGTTTTATTTTCCCCCAGATCCAATCCAGATCAGATCAGGAAAATAAAACAACCCAGGATCTCCGTGGCATACGTTATATACCCAACTCTTTTTTTCCTTTGTTTTTTTTTATTCGTATACACCGTTTGCCTTTTTTCTTTACACTACTTACGACATTTACAAATTAAGGGTGTGTGTTCAAAATGGATTTGGAAATCCAAATTCAAAACAAAGTTGGATCTTGTGTTGTTTTTGTAATACATGTATTTTTGTAAGCAAATCCAATCTGGTTCGGATCTTGGGGAAAATAAAACACAGCTAATAGCTGCGTTTTATTTTCCCCCAGATCCAATCCAGATCAGATCAGGAAAATAAAACAACCCAGGATCTCCGTGACATACGTTATATACCCAACTCTTTTTTTCCTTTGTTTTTTTTATTCGTATACACCGTTTGCCTTTTTTCTTTACACTACTGACGACATTTACAAATTAAGGGTGTGTGTTCAAAATGGATTTGGAAATCCAAATTCAAAACAAAGTTGGATCTTGTGTTGTTTTTTAATACATGTATTTTTGTAAGCAAATCCAATCTGGTTCGGATCTTGGGGAAAATAAAACACAGCTAATGAGGCTAAGGGAGATGGTTGAATCAGATGTTTTTGACGAGGCAAAAAGCAAAATATGGAGAAGTAAATTTGTTTGTCCAATGGGCGATGAGAGACGGTTTCTTGTTATAGAATATAGAGTATGGCTATATGTATGCATATAGGTTCAAGTATAGGTATGGGTATAGGCTTAATAGAAGCAAAATATTTAAAAATTTGGAATTTGATTCAAATTCGATATAGCAAAGCAACGTTGTTAAATTTCACAATATGTGGGTTAAATACAACGTTGCTATATTTTGCATTTATTATGCTTTTTCCTATAGGAAGATCCAGGTAGGTATGGATTGTTAATGGTTTTTTTTTATATTTATAGGTAGGTATTGTATTAGGATTAGGTTTAGGTTTTTAGGTTTAGGAATAGGTTGAGGATTAGGATTAGGTTGAGGTTTATAGGTTTATAGGTTTATAGGTTTAGGTTTAGGTTTCTGTATTTTGGGTTTAGGTTTTAGGGTTTAGGTTTTAAGTTATTTCAATATTATTTTGTATTATATTAAATTATTTCATTATATTATCATATCTTATTACTTTAAACGAGTTATTCTTGTATATTTATATATTTATATATTTATATATTTATATATTTATATATTTATATATTTATATATTTATATATTTATATATATTTGGTTTCTCGGAAATGGCTCCAACGATTTTGATAAAATTTTCAGAGTTTATTACGATGAACGAGAAAAAAAAATAAAAAATTAAATTTAGTAAAATCCGCCCACCCCGCTCCCACTTTTTTTACTTTTAAGTATGACGGAATCGGTCTGAAATATCTTTATTACTCGGAAACGGCTCAAGCGATTTGAATAAATTTTTCAGAGTTTACTTTCATGGGTAAGAAAAAAATTTAAAAAATAAAATCAGTAAAATCCGCCTACTACCACGCCCACTGTTATTAGTTATTGGCTATTCGAAAACGGCTCCAACGATTCGGATGAAATTTTCAGTGTTTATTGTTATGATCGAGAAAAAAAATAAAAAAATATATTTATTAAAATTCTATGACTGCCACGCCCACTTTTATCATTTCTTAGTTTCTCTTAAACAATTCAAACGATTTCAATGAGGTTATAAGAGTTTATTCTTATAACAAAAAATTGGAAAATTATTTTACTAAAATCCACCCACTGCCACGCCCACTTTTATTATTGCTTGCTTTCTCGGAAACGAATCTAGCCATTTTAATGAATTTTTCAGAGTTTTTTCTCCTCAATAAGAAGAAAAATGTAAAGGAAAGTTTAGTGAAATACGCCCACAGCAACACCCACTGCACCGCCCACTTATTTCGTTTTTAGTTTATCGGAAACGGGTCTTACAACTTAGATGAAATTTTATGAGAACGTTCTCTTTTATAGGTAGAAACAAAATTTAAAAAGAAATAAGTAGAATCCGCCTGCTGCCACGCCCACTTTGATTATTTCTTAGTGTCTCGAAAACAATTCAAACGATTTAAATGAGGTTATGAGGTTATAAGAGTTTATTCTTATAACAAAAAAATTGAAGAATTCTTTTACTAAAATCCACACACTGCCACGCCCACTTTTATTATTGCTTGGTTTCTCGGAAACGGAAGTAGCCATTTTAATGAATTTTTCAGAGTTTTTTCTCCTCAATAAGAAGAAAAAAGTCAAGAAAAGTTTAGTGAAATCCGCCCACTGCTCCGTCCACTTTTGTCGTTTTTAGTTTATCGGAAACGGCTCCGACAATTTGCATAAAATTTTCAGTGAGCGTTCTCTTTTATAAGTAGGAACAAAATTTTAAAAGAAATATGTAGAATTCGCCTACTGCCACACCCACTTTTATTAGTTTTTGGTTTCTCGAACACAATTCGAAATTTTCAGTTTATTTTTAGATATGAACAAGAAAAAAATTGAAAATTGATTTTAATAAAATCCGCCAATGTCACGACTACTTTTATTATATATTGGAATCTCGGAAGCTACTCAAACTATTTGAGTAAAAGTTTTAGAGTTCATTCTTATGAGTGAGAAAAATTGAAAAACAAAAAATATCCGAAACGGATCCAACGATTTGCATGAAATTTTTTACTTCTTAGGTTTTTCGGGAACGGTCAGATTTGAATGAAATTTGCAGTTTGCATAGCTTAACGAGAATTTTTTTTGGAATTTAGCGTTATTTAAATCCGCCACTGCCACGCCCACTTTTGTTATATATTGGAATCTTGTAAATGGCTTCAGCGATTTGGATGAAATTATCAGGAAGTGTACTGATAAGCAAGAACAAAATAAAAAAAAAAATTGGAAAAACCGCCCATGCCCTTCCACGCCCACTTTTGTTGTATCACCCAGGCCCTTAACTAAAGGGGCGCTAAAGCAACAGTTCTAACTATCTGGAGGAAATTTTGTATTTAAATAATGATTTAACTTTCAAAGCTAATAAAAAAAAGTATCATCCAGACCTTATAAGGAGGTGCCAAAGGATGCTGAATTCTATTTTGAGTCTAACGATGCAATTTTAATTTTAAAAGAGGAGCTAAGCTTTAGTTTTTTCAATTTTGATGATTTTGTTTTCGACTTAAAATGACCTCAGAAACTCTTGTTTTTCTTCTGAGGCGGTGATTTCGGGACACCCTGTATATGGGAAAGGAAGAATTCTTGTATAATTTTCGAAGAAAATGTATTTTATTATGGGTCACTTAGACGTATGTGGAACATTTTTTTGTTCGACAAAATTATAAAATTTGTATGGGTAAGTGAAAAGTGCTTGGAATCGATTTTAGTTCGAAAAAATAATTAATTATCTATGGGTTACTGTCAATTAGCTATGTGACATATTTTTATTTTCAGAGGAAACACTATAATTTGTGTGTAGGTGTAATTGTGATGCATTTCAATTGCTTCTTATTGATTGTTATCTTAAATTATTGTTGCAAACATATTTTACTGCGAAGTACCTATGTCCTATATTTCTACAGAAAAACGACCCGTTCTTCGTTTTTAGCTTTAAACATTAACCATAATTTTTGCATTTATTTTCCTTCGTTCCTACTGGACTACTTGGTGAAAACGTAAATAGGCGTGTTTTTGTCTCTTTTGTTCCTAATCGCTATTTATAGAGTCTATAAAACAGTATTTAAATTCTATTTTTGCGGGCTTCAGGTCTTCTTTGTTTAACTTGCTTTTTTTTAAATAGACGGCGTTTCGCACGTGTTTACGTGCTTCTTCAGGTCTATTTAGATAATCCTTATTTCTCGCAAGGGCTATATTTTTTTATTGGATTTTATTTCACATCGTTATTCCTATTTAAAAAAAAAAACATAATGCTCAAACACTCCACTGACACCACTGCAGTCGCAATAAATTTGGCTTTGAGGAGCAAGTTTTCAAACGTTTGGAACCAAACTATAAGTTCATCTCGGATAATTATCGAATGGCCTTAATGTTTCCATGATAAGAGTGGGTACGTAAGTGAAAGGTAAATTACTTAGATCATGTTTTAACTAGAATTTTGTACCTTTTTAGGGCACTGGATCATACGTATAAATAACATCTGTTGTAAAACTTTTAAAGAATTAATATTGCCCATTATTTCACTACTTAAATAAATTTTTCTTATGAAATAAAAGGCGTGTTTTTTTCTCTAATCTATATAGTATTGCAAAACAGTTCAATAATATTAAAAACAATTAGCTTGAATAAAGGATGTGTTTTCTATTGAATTTGAAACAAAATAAATAATAACGTATCATATAGCAACTAAACTATACAGTATATCGTTAGCCTGGAATTCTATCGGGACTATTTTCATAAGCTGTATAGTCAATTGTTGCTATATGATATGTAATTCAGCCCTATCATGAATTCCATCGTAATCGGAAACTTTTCCGAATCCGGAAAAAAATATCACCGAATCCGTTCGTAATGACTATTTGTATGAGATTTTTCACTACGATGGAATCTGTGATAGTTTTTTTCGGAACTCGTAACAAGTTTTCGATTACGATGGAATTCTTGATAGGGCTGATTATAATTTTGATTCATTGAACCGTTTAATAATCTTTATAGAGAAAAGAAAAAAAACACGCCCAAAGTCAGGATTACTAAAAATATTGTCAATATATCATATATTTTTATATAATACTATTAAACGAGCAAGTTTGTTGTATCTTAATATCTTTATGTGTATTATTAAAATTTAATTAAATTTTTCTACAAAAAATAATAAAAAAAATTCTCAAAATAAATTTTAAAGATACCGAGCGTAGCTCGGTCTCCCAGGTACTTATATTATTATACAAGTATATGTATATAAAAACAAAAAAAAAATTTTTTAAGAAATTTAATTGAAGAAAAAAAAACACCGTGGTTTTCGTTGTATTTTTTAAATTTAATATATTTACCTTATCAATTTTTGATTTTGCTGCACTTTGTGGCATTTTTTTTAAAATACTTTGATAAACATAATTTTTTTTTCTTCAATAGGTAAGTCATTACATATCAAAATTTTCAACAAAAAAAACACATTTTTTGGATAGGTACATGAAAAACAACAAATGTTTTGGTTTTTTTTTTTTTGAAAATCATTTTTTTATAAAATTTTCTTCTTTTGCTCGAAAAATTGTTTTCATACACAAAAACAATTTTTTCCGAAAAAAATATTAAATTTTATTCGAAACAAATTTTTCACGTGTAGCATTTCAATCGATTTTCAAAATTTGCAAACTAAATTTTGATTTTTTTAAATTTTTTTAACAAAATTTGGTATCCTAAAAAAAATGTTTTTTTCCGAAAAAAATAATAAATTTTTTTCACGTGTACTTCAATCGATTTTCAAAATTTGCAAACTAAATTTTTATTTTTTTTTATTTTTATAAAATTGACTATACCCAAAAAATATTTTTCCGAATAATTTTAATCGAATAAGAAAATTTCCAAACCAAATTCCCATTTGTTTTACTTTTTGGAAGAATTTTTTTTATTTTCCTTCAAAAATTGTCTTTACGGGTACCTACTTATTTCGATTGGTTTCAAAATTTGCAAACTAAAGCTTCTCTATTTTTTCAATTTTTTAAAAATTGTTTATACAAAAAAAATAAAATACTGCGTTTTCATAAAAGAATGAGGCATTTAATAAAAAAAACACCCTATAAATATATTTGCATATACCTACCTACGTTGGCACCTATTAATTTGGAACATATTTTCCATACTTCAATTGTGACGAAAAACTGAAAAATTATAAACACCCTATTTTCTGCGAGTGGCAATAGTGGCGATTTTATACTTACATTTATTTTTGTTCTACCAAATATAGGTCATTGCATACACAGGAGAAACAAAATCCAAGTTCCTTTTGAACATAATTTATTTTCATTCTTTCTGTAACCTACCGCCTACAAGAATAATACGCAAAATAGATAAATTCTTGTCCCACTTTAGCTTTCATAAATATCCTATACAGTGTTCTCATTCTTCTTTTCTTTCTTTAACCTTATTTTTTATTCTTCTCTCTTCGATTATCTCCTCCTTCTCAACTCTCCAATCTCTCCACTCTGAATTTTCGCAAGCTTCCAAATCGGCACACTCAATGGCGTAAGAGACGTTCCTCTCCATGAGACTACTATAGGGTTTATATACAATGACCTTACCCTTCAACGAACATGCCAAAAATGAAAAAAAAAAAAGCATTAAATGGAACATGCCGGATATGAAACATGACTGCTCACTACAATCTTTATCATAGACATACTAGATATGGACTGCTAGAAGCTATCTTCACGTTGGTTCCAACTTTTATTATAAACGACACGAGCGCTAAAGGCCTAAAAGCGGAGAATATGTGTAACTTATGACACATTGTTTTGACGTTTGTTTTGTTATTTATCATTTTATTTTTTAGAAAAAAAATTATTCAAAATGGAAAAGTTTTGTTTTTTTTTCATTCTTGTTTGTTTTTTTTTTCAGTGCAACGTGAGGGTACCTTAAGGCCTGGTGCACACATGCGTTTTTTTGACGCCACGGTGACGCAGCGTCACTGCCTTTGCGTCATACAGTACTCACAAATAAATTGAGTAGTGCACACACACGTGCGGTGACGCTGCGTCATCGCGCGTCATTCTTGCGGGAAAAAAAACTCGCTGGTTTCCGCGAGACCGCTGCGTCACCGCAGACGCTTTTGCGTCTTTCAGTACATTGGTTGTTATGGAGCAGTGCACACATGCGTCATTTTGCCGCAAATTAAATTTGGTAGAAAGATTTCAAAAATGGAAGAATTTGATATCGAATTATTTATAGGTGAAATAAAAAGGTGTCCAGAAATATGGAATATTGCTTCGGAGCCATACCATGACCGGCAAAAGAAAAGATATATAAAATACTCCTTTTATTAGCCAATGATAAACAAATGGATGTTTAACCAAATAACGTCCTTTCTTTTTAAGATCATAGTATTTATCCACTAGTTAAGCAAAAATTACTCGTTTCTTTTTATAAACCTCTATTGCTGCAAGCCGACCGCGATTTGCTGATTGAGTCCAGCGAGAAAAACCCGCATGTGTGCACTGAACGCTGCGTCACCGCGGCGTCAAAAAAATGCATGTGTGCACCGGGCCTTAGAATTATTATTATCAATAAAAAATACCTACCACCCGACTTCTCAGCTACGAGGAAACTTACATCTCCACAGGAAACCACCGATGCGGATGGTAAGAGGAATCATCTTAATCTCACTGCCCAGATTCGATCAAGAATCCTTACCGGTGGACCTATAACCTATAATTTTAGATAGCTATCCATAAAAGCGGATTTCTTTCCTGGTCGAAGTACATAGAGATGGCAGTTGACTTGATGGTGATGCATCTTTCCTGCTCGTCCTTACAAGTATTGGTGAAACGAGTTTCACCAGCTTTGGCTCCGGCAATAATTCCAGCCTTGGAGACCAAAGAATCGGTCAGGGTAGATTTTCCATGATCGACGTGAGCAATGACAGACATATTACGGATATTCCGTTTTTTGTACATCAAGCCACGGATTTCATCTACAGTGAAGTTAACCATCTTGGATGTTTAGTAATTTTCTTGACCGGCGGCGGTCGTGCTACTAGCTTGTTTTTCACGACGACGGGCAGCTATCAATTCTTAATAATTACTTCTGTTTGCCGCTTTTACATAAATAGCGCTTATGTCGCTATTTAAATAAGGAACTACTTTCATTGATATTTTTGTATGGAAATTAGTATCGACTAGCAGTCCATATCAATGGCGGTGGCGATATCGCCTGAAGAAAAATTACAGTCTAAAAAAGAAAATTTGAAAAACTGAAAAATTAATAGAAAAAATTAGGGGAAATTCCATTTTATATGTTTTTTTTTTATTAAACTTCAAAAATTAAACGATTGTATTGTCGCTGAAAACTTAGCCCGCTACGCAATATATCGCGTTGTTCTGAGCAGGTTTTTGAACGCATCTTTATCGCGCGATAAAAGTTATCGCAATCGCCACCGCCATCGTGTCGGTTTGCGCATAGCTTAAAATGAATATGTTCGACTTTGTTCGAACAATTCTCTATTTTTCCTTATGTTCGCGTTTATACTCGATCGTTCTGCCTCTATACTCGCAAGTCATTTTATTCACAAATAAAAATACTCACGAGAAAACTCAAACAAACTGGTCGAACTCATTTGTGTCGTTTGACTTCACACCCACGAACAAAATTACTCGTGAACAGTTGGATGGAACTAGTTTCGAGTACCCGAAACAAAGCGAGTATAGTACTAGAAAAAAGGTGGTTGATCGTGAACATCATCCAAGATCGTGAACATATCTCGGGTCGTTTGTAGATTAGGTAGATTTTAGGCACAATACACATATTAAAGGTAATATCATTAGCGTTTTCATTTTTGTTCAGTTCTGCGCATCTGTCAAAATCGAGGTATTATGGTGGTAAAATGGTGGATTCAGTGCCCCTTTCCTTGTCTAATTTCAATATTTTGTTGTTGTTTCTAATGATGCGCGTTGAGTTCCTGTGGTCACTCGAACAGCCATTTTTAATTTTTTGACATTTCCAACTTTGACAACCTGCGCAATATATTACCTTTAATATGTGAACTGTGGATTTTAGGTACATATTTATTTGTATTCGGTATTTGGGGACGCTTGGTGGTGTTCACAAGAAAAACAACCGGTTTCTATTTCTATTATAGAGATGAAATTATTTACTATTGATTGGTTTGTTTTTTTGTTTATTTGTTCTAGAGGATTATTTTGTATTGTTTTGGTAGGTGTGATGATAGAAGATTTAATTATGCAACCAATGATCAATAAAAGCGACAAATGCATTTATGTGGATTACATTCATAATATAAACTACACACTACAAAGGAAAGTTTGGGACAGTGCATGGTTGTCGGAAAATTGTTTTAAAAAGGATGGATCTTTTGTTTTTAAAGCCTAGTACGCTGCTGATGCGAAACGAAACAAAATGAGTATACTCGAAATAAAGTGGTTGATCGTGAACATATCTTGGGTCGCTTGTAGAGTAGGTAGATTTTGGGTATATATTTATTTGCATTCGGTTTTGGGGGTTTTTAAATTTACAAGAAGAACAACTGATTTATATTTCAATTATTTACTAACTGGTTGGTTTATTTTTTTTTTTAAATGTTTTAGTAGGTATGATGACAGAAGATTTAATTATTCAACTATGTGGATTACATTCATAATATTATTCACACGACACAGGAAAGTTGGAGAGAGTGCAGTTTTTGGACAATTGTTTTTAACTGGGAAACTCCCTTGAAAAACTAAAGTTTAAAACGTTCATCATAACGAAATTATTATTTAAATTCGGAAAAAATTTGTATGCGTATTGCGTAGATATGCATGTACCTACGTACCTACCTACTATGTACTATAGGTACCTAATCTATTTTTAAGGTTTGGCTAAATTCGCAGAAAATGTAGTGATTTTTGTATTAAGAAAAAAGAACCAGATTGAATCCGGAAACTGTCAACAATTTGATGGTCGCAAATTCAAATTTGAAAATGAATCCTATTTCATTGGATGGTGACGACACGTTATATAATAACAATACTTAAAAAAAAATTTCATAGCTATATAGGTACCTAGTACTTTTTACCATTTATTTTTTTTTGTTTACGTAATCCTATTTATTTTTGTTCATTTACTTTTATTTCATGTTACTTTATTTCATTTTGTTTTCATAATATCATGTCTCTAGTTCCTACTTAGCTTGATTAATTCAATACAAAAATGTTAAACAAACTAATTAGGTATTTTTATTTATCATAAAAGATCATAATTCAGAAACATACTGCTGCTTGAAAATCTCAAAACCAACCACCAAATTTCGCACAGCAGAGTTTGGGTTATCCAATACCATTGGATAAATACAAATAGAAGTAGACACCCAGAAAAACGCTGCTCGAAAAAGAGGATGGCGTTACTGTCGCGTCCCAGAGAGCGTTTGTGTCGCAAAGGGATGGTGTATTTAATAAAACTAGTACGTCCAGCCCCCGAAACTCGAGTGCTAATAACATTATCGTCTAATTGAAAAACAACTTCTAGAAAATATATTGTAATTCACATGATATTCTAGAAAACTTTATTTTTCGATGCATACGATTTTTGGAGGTGGATACTCCAACATTAAGTAAAAAATCGCAAGAATAATTCCTTCGTTTAAAAGCAGTCTTGAGCGTGGAGAAAAACTGAGCTAGTTATTTTATAAGAGCTACTTATTATTATTTCCTGCAGCACTGAACGCTGCCGGGTTGGGTTTAGCCGATCCCAGAACCACTGGTCCCAAGACCATCCCGGAAGTAGTCATAAAGACCAATTAAATTTATATCAAAAATAAAACTCGTCGAATACATTGATTCGGGTATTTAATATATCTATTCGTTAAGATGGTTAGTGAATTGGAGCGAGGAATATAAATAAAAAGTTATTGTTCCACGCCTCAGCTTAAACATCCCTCACACTACATCTACAAATTGAAAGCATTCTTCCTTTTTTGCTCACATTTTATTTCAATTTAAAAAAAAACACCCAATGAGCGAGAGACACAATAGATTGCAGAATATTTCCATGCAAAACCAATATACCTACAACCATACATAATTTATGCTTCCTCGCATTAAATCGACCAGTGGCCGAAAATCCAACACAACAGAAAAAAATCCTCAGAAATAAAATTCTTCCCACAAAAATCCCTCACTCGAATTCACTAACCATCTTAACGAATATATTAAATGCACGAACCATTGCATTTAACGAAAATATAATAAGTGTTGTGAACAAATACTCGGTCTCGCTCTGGCTCTTGCTATGGTTCTCGATCTCCTCGCACTTATAATGCAATTTTACTTTATTGTTTTTCAGTCTTTGTGGTAAAATTATTTAATAAATTATTGCTTTGTGCACTTCTGTGCAAAAAAACCTTTCCATCGATATATAATTTATATACTTTCGGCTTTTGTAGACCGCGTAAATGGTACCCCAAAATTCGTGTTTGTCGTTTTATTATATTGAGATAAATTTCTTTTTTATAAAAGAGTCATGTATTCGAATGGGATTTTTTTTAAAATATTTTTCAAGGTTGTTGTTTTTGTATATTGAAGTTACTATGGAGACAAATATTTTGTTTACTTTTCTAATATTCAATATTTGTGTGTATTTCTATGGAAACGAATGTACACATGTAGTTGTGTTTTATTTGAAATTAAAAATAATTTTGTTACGTTTTGAATTTTTTATTGAAATCATAACAAGGGATATATGTAGGTATACCTAGATATATTTATCTTTATTATTGATGTTCATGAAACGAAAGTTAGATTACTAAGGCATAAATAATTTGAGTTCCACTGTGTTAATCTTTAAGGTGAAGGTTTTAAAATGCCGGTGATAAAACAGGGGACATTCTTGTAGGGCGGGAAGGAGGGGAGGGGGCAGAATTTCCAAACGCATGGGGGTAACTAAAAAAAGAAAATTACCTACTTAAATTATTGGAAACCTTTGGATAAATAAATTTGGTGGTGCGAAAGTTCGTAAAGTATTAGGGACTTTACTGACTAACTCTCAAATAATATTCTGTGCATGTCTGCAGAAATGCCTGCTGAATCCGAACAGTGGCTTAGATGAGAGGCACTTAATCCTGAAAAAAATGCTCTTGGAGAGGGTATGCAAACTGTTTATTGATTAAATAATTGAATAAAGAGAAAAGATTAAGTGATTGATATTCACTTATTCTTTTACTACATAGGTATTTAAAAGATTATAAAGTCACAAACAATTATGAAAGCTAAAAACTAATACAGTTACTTTCACGCACAGCTATAAAACTTTATATTGAGGTTATGGTTATGATCTAATTGGGTCGTGTCATTTTTAGTAATATAATTAATTAATGTTTTCTTGTTTTTTCGGGGTTTATATTGAACGGGCTATTATTATTGTTGCTGTTGAGTTTTATTTTTTTAAATGTCAAGACAAAAAGCATTTCGAAATATCAAGCGAGATTTTTATAAATAATGTTCTGATTATTTACTCGATACAAAAATATTGCACATAGTCGATTTCCTTGTTTAAATTTATTATTACTATTAGGTATACATATTCAGATTGATATTTAATTTCGCCTTACGCGATTCCACCCCAGGTGTTTGTTCAACATGTCCATAATTGACTTTATTTTTTCTAAAATTTTTCACTTTACTTTTCAACAAAATGGTGTATGATATCAAAAAATTTTTAATGCTTCGTACAATTAATTAATTAAAGTGACAAAATTTACATAAAAGAAAAATCTATTATGTACATGGTAACTATGGTGATTATGGGACACCATGTATAGGTATCGACTTTTCGTAAAGTTTTGCTCACATAAGGTAAACCGTTTTTATTATAGCATATGAGATATCCCTGCATGATTGCTCGATGATTTCGTCAAGAATAAGTAGAGTTTTTCGTCAGTTGGTATCAATCTTACCTCGAAGAGGGATACAGAAAGAAAAAGAGTTTGGAGATGTGGTTTCCGATTTTAATGAAGAGTAAATTGGTTTCTAACTTAACAAGCACACAGAACATCGGTTTCGAGATAAATCAGAAATGTTTTTTGAATAGTAATTTTATGGTATATACTTACATATATGTAAATACCCACCATATTGTTTTAAATACGTTATATTATATGGTGTTTACAAAAAAAAACTTCAGCTTAGGTTGAAAAAATAATGCAAAAACAAGCACAACAACAACTATTAAAGATAACCGCAAATTTCATGTACACATATTTCAAAGTAAACAAAATATTGAATTAATATCGTCATGGTTACCAAAACAAAAAGGGAACTTTTAATAATTAAATATCCCACTTAAATTGGTTTGTGTAGACGGAAATTCGACATCATAATTTTTGGTTTCTCAAAAAAGCCGTCAAAGGAACAGCGCTGTTTTTTATTGGGTGTCACTTCTATTTGTATTTATTCAATGCCAATACCCTGTACCCATCCACCGTCAACCTCGAATACACTATACACACTACACAAACAATCGAGTCGAGCACATTTTCCTTGCGTTGACTCTGTTTGTTTGAACTCGCTTTTTTCGAGTGAGTATTCGATGTTCGTGAACATTACTCGACTCGTTTTATTCTCTACTAGACACTGTCTAACTATTTTCAAATTGGTGGAAATATGCTTTATTTAATAAAAATAATTATCACATTATTACTTTTTTTCTGTTTGTTACATTTTTAATCCCAAAATTATTTTTCTTAAAATTATTTTGTTTATCATTTTTTTAAAGTTTAACTGGTGTCACTTTTCTTACCTATGGTAGGTATTGTTTTAACGTCGATGCATGTTCAAGACTTCCATTAGATGGTACAACCACTGATCTCTATATATTATAGAGATCAGTGGGTACAACTGGTATAGAAGAAGTAAAAATAATAGAAAATTGCTCAACAGAATTAGATATTAATAGTCAGGAAGTAGCAAAGAAAACACAAGCAGATCCAGTATTAAACAAAATCTATAAATACGTATATCATAATAATTAGCCAAAATTAATTAGCGATTATATTACACCATATTTTCGAAAGCGAAATAGTTTATCGACAGAAAACCAAAGTTTATTTTATGGCAACCGAGTAATTATACCTGTAGAGCTTCAAAAATCTGTTCTGATCATGATACATGGAATGAATCATGCTGGTGTAGTTAAAATGAAGTGTCTAGCTCGGGGCTACGTGTGGTGGCATATGATCGATGAAGAAATTGCAAAGGTAGTACAGCAATGCCCTCAATGCCAGTCAACTGCAAATGTTCCAAGGGGATGTTTTAGTACATGTTGTGTTGTAGAGGAATCGCTATTGTTTCGATTGCGCCATACCACGATTTGGAGTTTACTACTTGTAAGAAAGAGAACACTTATATTATAAACAAAAATCAAAGCAAGAGTCATGACATGACATATATATCTGTACTTATCTTTTTCAACATCACTACACACAAGTGTGCACATTCAACGACATACCGCTCCACACCACAACACATCACACAAGATAGGTGTGGTTCTTGCTTAAGTAAAGCTCGCATCACACGACGCTTGTTTTCCTGCTAGAAATGCTTGCTGGCTATAGAGGAAAATGGTGTCATTGATGGCTCTCTTGATAGAAGCGCTACTAGATTTCAAAGTTAGAACCGGTGCTATTTTTCTTGCTTGTTTTGCTGCTGGATTTTTAGTAGACGTCAAAAGGTACATGTATATTTTCAAATGTCATTTTTTCTATTTCGTTTTTATTTATTTTCTAATAGTTTTTTCAACTTTAAACAAAATTAAATGTGATTTCATTAATTTGTATATTTTGTTCTATCAGATGCATGCATTTTTTGTGAAAATTTGTTTGGAAAAATATTGTGTACTTGTTCTCTTAATTTAGCAAACGTCAAGAAATTTCAAAAAACCATCAGTGAATTCAGCTCCAAAACAATCATCGAGTGAAGAATTCAAACCAGCAAAACATCCAGCACCACACCATACAACAAAACCAGCACGAAAGCCAGCAAGCATTTCTAGCAGGAAAACAAGCGTCGTGTGATGAGGGCTTTAGACACTCTGTGGATCAATATGTTTATATAAGGTTTTGGAATTGGACAGCTGTCCAAAGTTAGACATACTTTGGAATGGGTTTATAAATAAGACTGTTAAACTTTTATGTAAAACATATTATTTAATAATTTATTAATTTAATATTTTATGTATATAGTAGTTTTATATTGAATTTAAAAACTGTGATAATCAAGAAAACTTATGTTCCTATTAAAAATACAATTTTTAATTAAAATGTATTTTCATTTGGATAGATTTTTTCAATTTGTTACAATTTTTTTGATTTTGTTACGTTTTTTTTTTAAAATGTGTTACAATTTCGTGCAGTTCCGCCGAGTGCGGTCCTAGCTTAACTTTAAAGCCTTAAACACCATATTTTGTATGTTTTTACGATATAAATGTAATAAGTGCAAGTTATTGATTGTTATTATTCTATGTGTTTCATTGTTAGTTATGTTATTTTATCAATACAAATATAGAATAAAATTCAACTGATTATGTCCGTAGGCATGGACGAAACGTCGTGAAAAAACAAAAAACTTTTTCATTTATTGACCTGAAGCCCAAAATAGTACAACTTCAGATATTGGAAATATGTATTCAACCAGCTTCTAAATGTCAATTCAAGAAACTGTTCTGAGTCTCTCAAGAAAATCATTGTTTTTATCACTCAATTTATTGATTTTCTCGGTACATACCTCCTTTACCTTCCACTTCGAATTTCTTCTTCGATTCCTCGTCTAGTTCCTTGAGTGGCTTGTTTCTCGCATTCTTTTTGCATTTCGTATTGTTGGAATTCCTCACATTATTTCTTGTCAGCCTCAGCCAAATCCTTCGTTGCTTTCATAACTAAAACTAAGTACAGACGATTGTCATATCTTAGAATATTGTCATAACTGTCAATGGTCTGACAATTAGCTAACAATTAGCTGACAATTGACATATTTCTTACAATAAAAAATTGTCCGTTCACACGGTTGGTAGATTTCTTCCCAATTCGATTGTCAGCTATTTTTCTTTTCTCTCTCTTTAACCAACATTTCGAACAATGAAGAAATTGTCAGCAATGAAAACATCTGACAATGACCAACGAGTCTGACAATGTCCTAATCGACTGACAGTGATAAAAATTGTGTGTTCAGACGATTGTAAGATACCTGACAATTTTTTGTCAGATTGTCATCTGACAGTGACGTTTTTGACAATATTGTCAGACAAAATTGTGTGTTCAGACGATTGTAAGACATTTGGAACCGACAGATCTGACAATATTGTAAGATTTGACAATCGTCTGTACTTAGCTTAACTTCTCGACCTCAAATGTGTGCGCATTACCATGGTCGATGTGCTGAGGAATCTTAATGTATTCCCTGTCAATTTCATTGGTCAGTTCAAACTCCTTGTTAGCGTCATCTTTCAATTTCTCATTTGATTCTCGTTCAAGTTGGAGCGAAAGTTTTTATTAAACTAAACTAAACTTAGGTCCTTGTATATTTTTAAGCGATTATGAACTTACTCCAATGTCCGCCTCAGTGACTGTGTCAATTTTCAGTTTCGAGCCAGCAGTTTCACAAAATTTTATAAAACAAATAAAGGCTCTCCCAAACCAACGCGAAATCGTAGCGAATCATTCACAATAATAAAAAATATGACAAACACATAACGCTAAACAACAACAAAAAACTGTCGTCGACGAATGTTTCGCGTTGGTTTGGGAGAGCCTTAAAATTTTCTAAAATGAATGATAAAAACAAAAACACAAACAAATATAAAAAAACTGCACAAAACTGAATGTCCAGTGTTTCACTCTGTTTTCCGATTTTCTACGTGAGAACTAATGGCGTTTAGTTATAGGTGGAACCATTGCGAAGTTTGCTCCTTGCAGTCCATATATAATAAGTTAATGACGTTCCGAGTGTTCAAGCTCAGTTCAGAGCTCTACACTGAACAAAAAAACGCCCAGTGCAAGAGTATTTTATTGCACAACATTCAACATAAACCAGCGATTCAAAGATTCCCAGACTACGCCACATAAAAACAGAAATGTTTTTCACTGGTTACTGCATCTTGTGAGGAATTGACAAGAGTAGCGTTTGTCACGTAAAAGAGCTTCTCACCTTATACGTTTGGATTCAGCAGAAAATTGTAGGTCCTCTCCATTCCAGTCAAATATGTTAATTCCAAGGACACATCTGGTCTGGAGTTGATTCTCTTCCTATTCCAAACATGTCCGTTCTGTTGTAAAGTTCGGGCTTATTTAGATTTCATGGGCATCTCATATTCAGTGGTTGCAGTTGATGCAGTATTACGTCAGGACTTAAGGTAGAACCGCACTAGGCGGAACTGCACTTCAGCGAGAACGTGCGCACTTTCGCACGAAACTGAACGAAACTTCACGTCGCGACACAGTTTGTCAGATTACCAACTTTGTCGCATAGTGTCGCGCCGTGAAGTGCAGTTGTCGCTTAGTGCGATATAGCTCATACAATTTCATACAAATAAGTCGTGAAGTTCAGTTCCGCTGAAGTGCAGTTCCGCCGAGTGCGGTCCTAGCTTTAAAGTGGTCAGAGTATAAAAAAGTTCCAATGGCTTTGGTACGTTGCTCGCAAAAATGGAAAATGCGTCCAGTTGACCGATTCAAGCACAATCATCTCGGTTCTGGCTTCGGAATGTTAAAGAGACGTTACGAACTACGATGTTCGCTCGCATATCTATGAAGCATTAGACAATTGGACGGATGAATTGAAGTAAAGCAAGAATCGCACATCGGGAAGACAAAAGGAACGTTTAACATCTTAGCTCCAACAAAAGTGTTCTCGTTCTGTGTTTTCATCGAAAAATAAATTTTATTTTAAATTACTTATTTATCTATGAATTTATGAACATAGGTATTTAAATGTTATTTTCTTACATTTGTTTCCTTTAAAGAACATTTTGTAGTCGAAATGAAATATAAATATTCATTACTTTACATTTTTATTAAAATCTTTTATGATAAAAGTCACAAAAATTTGTCTTTTATTCTTTTATTATTAATAACAGATTTCATAACAGATTTTGGCAAGCTGAATACCAAAAATGCGATTCATAAAAGATTTTTTGAGATTTCGAACTGTTGACAGTTCATAAGAGATTTGGTAGCAGATTTCATAACAGATTTTGTCATGCCGAATACCAAAAGTATAATTCATAAAAGATTTTTTGACAGCACAAATTTTTATATGGAAATTCATAGCAGAATAAAAGAATAACAGAATAAAAGATCTTACCGAATAGGCCCAAATAACACGCACACAGGAATGGCTGAGACTTGTAAGTCACTATAGGCCCTGTTCTACATGAGTTGTCGCGCCACCCAATTTATTTATTTATTCAACGCAATCAGACATAGAAAGCAAAGAAGATTTGGCGTGCCAATCTAGTTCTCTTGCAATGGGTACGAAACGAACTCAATGGTGTGAAAGGTTTGATTCTTCCAGAGATGAAATGTCTATTGACCCTGTTTAGATTGAGAAGATTGAGTCCGGACTGGTGAGTGTCATCGTGTTTACAACATTCCACACATTGAAGCAACAACAAAGTAGACTCATGAGTCCGGTTTTTATGTTTTCTTCGTGCCTCACGAGAGTCCTCACTCCACCCTTCCCAATCTAAATAGCGTCATTCGTATCAAGCGGAGTTTTCGTTGCTTTTTACACATATCTATTTACTCACTTTATTGGAAAAAATAAATAAAAGCCCTTCCACACTATCCCACTGAGTATTAACACATGTCAAAAAAGTGGAAAACAAATCATGTATAATAGTGTGGAAACAAAACATAACAGCCTATCTTACACAGCATGATATTCCAGCTTACACGATTTGACATTTAATAATGCATGAGAATTTTTAGAAATGATTCTAATTCTATCACACATTTCATCACATTTTTAGAGGTTAAATTAAACTGTTGTGGGTGGCCAAAAAATTAAAAGTAATTTCTCTCCCACAAATTTGGCAGTAGCGTGGAATTCTTTCCCACTTTCAATTTGACATGTATTGATACTCAGTGGGATAGTGTGGAAGGGCTTTAAGGTTCCCCCACACCCACTCACTTTCTGTGGCAATGGATTAAAGAACAATTGGGATTTCTAGTTTGTGGTTTTGTTTTTACAAAAATTTTGATTTTTACCGAACAAAATAAAATATAAAATATATGTTAAATACAAAAAATACCAGACAAACTTATCCAATCCGATTTTGGTCGTTCAAAAACATATGCGATGATGCAAGGCGGTCATCCTTTGTCCAATATTGTTATGAAGGTTTGTCATCTGTTTTTAGCACAAAGTTATGGGGTGCTGGTAGTCTGGGGGCTTGATTAGCAGTTGCTGGAGTGTATGATCATCTCCGGTTTTTGATCCAGTTGGAATCCTTCTCCCAGAGAAGTTCCACGCTAGGAACTGTGTCACGGTCACGTGATACAGTTGCTAGCGGGTAATGTGATACCACGCCAGAGTCCCGTTTAAACGGGATAGGCTCCAAGTCTAGTTCAAGCGGCACAGCTTGGAAACTAGTTTTTCAGTTGCTGGAGTGTGTGTACAACTACTGTTATCACCCAGTTGGACTCCCCTCTCCACAGAGTACCAACTTTCGATGAGAATAATTATTAAGAAATAATTTACATTTATGTTTTATTAAAACTGATTATGTATCACGGCCGATTTAAATTGTTATTATTTCAGACAAGAAAATATAGCTGTTCATTTCTTTTAGGGCGGTATTCACCGAACGCTCATAACTTAAAAGCTTCATAAATCTATTCACTAAGCAATAATAGCGAATATTTATGAGCGCTCATAAAACTTGTGAATGCTCCCGATCACTCATAAGTTATGAGCGCTCTCTCCGAAAACTTGTTCAGAAAAATTTTAAAATAATTTGTTTTTTTTTTCTTTCAAATTGTCAACCTGTCACAATTTTTTGAATTTTTTTTTTTGATATTCATTAAATTTATTTTCTTTCGTTGGTAGAAAATCTTTTCTCCAATCAATTAAGTTGAAAAATTATTAATTGGTGTTGTTGTTGGTGCTAAAGTTATTATTTATGATGCACTTGTGCGAAAAAGTTTGATTTTACAGTTTGGGTGTGCCTGGTTAAGAGGAAGTCGCTCTCATTTTCGAACTACGAAAAATACTTATGAGTGTTTGGTGAATAGCATAAATATTATTTGAGCTATGGGCCTCATAAATTTAAGAGCCGTTTATGAGCGTTTGGTGAATACCGCCCTTAAAGTTTTAACAAATTATAGTGTATGATGTGTTTGTTTGGCAAGTTTGAACAATGATGAAAAGCGATATAGTATGTTTGTATGAATTTAAGTGTGAATGATTTTGAATGTAAATTTGAATGAAGTTAAAATATTTAAATGAGTTGAGTGAATGATATAAAATTGAATTAGTTGATTGTTTAATCCTGAACAAAAACTGTTTTAGCAAGGTTGTGCCGTTCCTTTCGACACAACCTGCTTCGTTGCCTCCTACCTATTGCCTCCAAACTGCATTTTGCTGAATTGTACTCTTTGTAAAATTTTCTTAAAAGTCTCAATAAAAATTCAATTCAATTCAATTCGAACGTGGCTAATTTATCTTCTCATAAGGCGTGTTTTTTTGCAAGCCCGAGGGGAATTGGTTGAAAAAAACGACAGCGGGGATTAGAGACGCCATGACATTAAAAACATGGAGTTTTCATACAAACTATCGATAACATGTATGTAATTCATGCCGGTAACACAGTTTTTCAGTGCGCTTAAGTTAAGCCCCGAGAATTCTCTGGAATTAGTTGTTGTTGCATTTAGGGCCAGTTTTACAGTGAAGTAAGTGTCACTTAAGTTCCAAATATGGAAAACTAATTCCCAATTTCACAGTGTAAACTTATCGGAATAAGTGACACTTAAGTCTCCGATGTTGGCCACTTATGTAAGTTCCCCTAACTTAGATAGTAAAACTGCGGCTAAAGTGCCAAAATGGGAAAATTAAGTGCCACTTATTGTTGGTTTATTTGTTATTGAATAGTGGAGGCTCCAGATGAAAAACAAATAAACCAACAGGTTATGGGCCCAGAGGCGTTAAATTAGTTGTTTAAAGATTATTGATAAATTCCCGTGAGTGTATCGTCAGACATTATTCCAGTCTTTTGTAAAAGAAGTCCGAACTGAGTCTGTCAATTATTAGTAAGTCAACCCGTCTGTCACCAGTGCTAAAGTCGTCATGGACACCGTCAAGTCACATCTGGAAACCCTTTCTGAAAACTCACAAGGCAATGTCAATTATGTTTCATGGAGGTTCAAGTTATATTTAACATTGAAATCGAAGGACCTGTTTTTAGTTGCAACAGGAGTGAAAGTTAAACCTGAAGGATTAGACACAGTTGCTGCAGTTCAAGCATGGATGAAGCAAGATCTCGACGCACAAACTTTCATTGGACTAAACGTAAGTAGCAACATTGCTATAAAAATTTCAAATTGTCAGACATCATATCAAATGTTAAATAAATTAGAATTACTGTATGGTAAGAAGTCAGATCTTACTTTTGAAGGCTTGCAAAGACAGTTTTTTAATTTTAAATATGATAGCAATAAATCAGCTATTGAAAACTGCATTCAAATTCAACAATATGCCGAGGATCTTGCTGCTGAAGGTGAAGAGATAAAAGAGAGCTGGGTCATGACAAGAATCTTGGGTATTTTGCCACCCAAACTCCATCATTTTCGTACTGCGTGGGACAATGTCAGTGGTGTGATAAAAGTCTTACAAGAATGTTTGAACGTCTGAGACTCGAAGACGATAGATTAACTGAGTCAAAAGAATCTGATGAGTTGCTTTCACAAAATGCTCTCATGTCGAAGCAAAATTCGAAACCTTCAAGAACACAATCCTCAGGCAGCTCATCCGTTGAATGTTTTAAGTGTGGTATGAAAGGGCATGTCAAGAAATATTGCAGAAACAGGGCATGTGCAAAATATTTGGATTATTGTAGAAAGAATTACTCTTGCAATAAGTGCAATCAAAAAGGCCACTTTGCCAAAGACTGTTCAAGAGAAAATTCGAGTAACAACAGAGACAAATCTACAAATTCAAACCGACGTGCATTTATTACACTTGGTCTTACAACTGCCAATGTAGATCAAAATAAATTTAAAACATGACAGCAATGAATTATGGTATCAAGACTGTGCTGCGACCCAACACATGACATCACGGAGAGATTGGTTGATAAATTTTGTGGCATTTGAAAACCCAGCCGTTGTTATAATTGGTGATGCAACAAAATTAGAAGGTACTGGCAGTGGTGACGTAAAGCTGGAAGCTTTTGATGGCTGTAAGTGGTACAAAATTCTTCTGAAAGACGTTCTCTTTTTACCAAAAATGACATTCAACCTTTTTTCGGTAACTCAAATGCTAGATAAGGGTTATGTACAGTCAGCGGATTCAAGTGGATCTATATTTAAGACATCGAATCAAGAAACAACTGTAGCTGTTTCACAGCGTGATGGAAATTCATTTAAAATGATGTTTTGTCAGGAAATAGATAAATAGTGTATGGTGACCGTCTCAATTAAAACATGGCATGAAAGACTTGCCCATCAAAATATTAAGTACGTCAGAGATATTTTGAACAAGCATAAAATAAAATACATCGATGATTGGAATGATAACGTTTGTACTGGGTGCATTTATGGAAAGCAACATCGTATTTCACACCCAATAAATCCGAAGGTTGCTAAAAATGTTTTGGACATGATTCATGTTGACTTGTGTGAAATGAATATGACTTCACTGGGAGGAGCCAAATACTTTCTTTTGTTGAAAGATGATTTTTCACATTATCGAACAGTTTATTTCTTAAAAACTAAAAATGAAGCAGCCGAAAAATTAAATGTTTTTATGAGAATGGTAGAAAATCAATTCGACAAGAAAGTCAAATGTTTAAGATCTGACCATGGAACAGAAATCAAAAATGCCGACACGAGAAGATTGCTGAATGAGCTTGGTGTATTTCACACAAAATCAAATGTTTATACCCCTCAACAGAATGGGAGAATCGAAAGAGAGATGCGAACTGTTGTAGAGTCAGCCAGATCAGCTTTACATGCACGTGAGTTAAATGAAAATCTATGGGCTGAAGCAGTGAATTATGCCGTATTTACAATTAACCAAACTGGAACAAGTTCATGTAAAGGTAAAAGTCCCGCTGAGCTTTGGTTCGGAAGAAAAATCGATATCACTAAATTAAGAATGTTTGGATCAGACTGCTATGTTTTAATACATGACCACAAACGTTTGAAGACTGAAAAGAAATCTAAGAAAGGCATATTTGTTGGGTACGAATTGGACTCTCCATGTTATAGAATTTACTTGCCTGATGAACGAGATGTAACAAGCTCTGTAAATGTGATTTTTGATGAAAAGTCTGACAGCAATTCAACAAATATTGAAGTGAATTTAGACACAAGGCAAGAAAATTCAGGAGCAGAATTTGATGAATCCGAATTTGAAAGTTCAAATTATGAAAGTCCTGAAGAAGAAAGTCAAGAAAATCAAAATCCAGATGACGAGCCATCGCTGCCAGATACAAGTACCAGTCAGACACTAAATGAATATAATTAAAATCGTACAAACTTACGTGATCGTCGTACTTTGAAGAAGCCTGACAGATTCAATGATTATGTCTTTGAAAATTATTTTGAAAATGAACCAAATGTAGCTATGATCGGAGAAGTAGAAGATATATCTGTGTCTGAAGCATTAAAGAATGAAAAATGGAGAAAGGCTATAACAGAAGAGTCTAAATCTCAAATCAAAATGAAAACTTGGGATTTAGTCAAGGCACCAGACAACATCAAGCCTTTGACATGTCGTTGGATATTACGTCAGAAACATGATGGTCGATACAAAGCCAGGCTTGTGGCTAGAGGTTTTGAACAAAAGGAAGGAAGAGACTATACTGACACATTTAGTTCAGTTGTTCGCTATGTATCAATTCGCCTCATTCTCAGTTTTGCTGCATCCAACAACATGAAATTGATGACTTTTGACGTTAAGACTGCATTTTTGTATGGAGATCTACAAGAGGAAATATTTATGTATCAGCCAGAAGGATTTCATGATGGTACAAGTCGCATATGCAAGTTAAACAAAAGCCTGTATGGCTTGAAACAAGCTCCTAAAAACTGGAATGACAAAATAACTAAGTTTTTAAAAATACTTGCACTTGAAAATACCGATGATGATCCATGTGTTTACTACAATCAGAACAGAAATATGATTCTTGCATTATTTGTCGACGATGGATTGATTGCTGGTGAAAATAGTGAAGACATGAATGAAGTACTGAAAAGTTTGAATCGCGAATTTGAAGTTACATTTGATGCTGCTCGTGAAGGTCGATTATCATATTTGAGTATGCAGATACAAGACAGTCCAAGTGGTATTTTTGTAAATCAGCCAAGGTACACCGAGAAAATTTTACAACGATTTAAGTTCAATTTTGCTAATCCTGTTCCTACTCCAATGGAACGTGGAATGTTAACTGATGAAGAAAATTTCATAAATGACAGGCCGCTGGAAAAATCAACACCTTATCGCGAAGCAATAGGAAGTCTACTGTATTTATCTACAATATCTCGCCCTGATATAAGTTTTGCCGTAAGTTATCTGAGTCGTTACTGCAATAACCCCATGACAAGTCATTGGAAGATGGTAAAACGTATATTTCAATATTTGAAAGGAACAGTCAACTGTGGTATATTGTTCAATCGAGATGGAAAATTGGTCGCTTATACTGATTCTGATACTGCTACACGCCATTCAACGAGTGGTGTTCTTATTATCAGAGGAGGTCCCATTGTCTGGTATGCGCAGAAGCAACGTCTTGTTGCAACATCATCTGCTGAAGCAGAATATCGTGCTGCTGTTTCTTCAATTGATGATATTTGCTGGATTCGACGTATTGGCAGAGAACTTGGATTTATAAATCTAAATGAACCAACAACATTGTTCGTAGACAACCAGTCAGCTATACATATGCTTAAAAATACACATGAAGGAAAAATCACGAAGGGCAAGAAACATATTGATATTTCAAGAAAATTTGTCCAAGAACATATTGGTAAGACAGTGAATTTGAAACATGTAAAATCCTCCGAACAACTTGCTGATATTTTAACGAAGCCCTTGACATGGAATACCTTTGAAGAATCACGTAATAAAATAATTAAGGAGGAGTGTTGAAGTTAATTATTTGTATTTGGTAACATTGTTCATACTTTTGTAATTTTATAATTAACTATTTGTCTCTTTCATTATCAGTCATTTTCTTTTATCTACTTTCGCTATTTTATTTTAATTCAAACAAAAGATACTTTTGTCTAACTGTCTTGTCTCGTCGGAATTAACAAAATCGTGGAAATTTTCTTTTGTTTGTCCCCTTTCACACAAGGAAACAAGTTGCTGGAGATTTCTTGACGTTTTCTTTTAATTTACAATTCCCACCAATCGTAGACCCTTCATTCCTCTTACTATGGTGCCCTTCTCTCCTAAAAACTGAAAGTTGCTAAAAACTGTGTTTCCTTGTGTGAGAGGGGACTTTCTCTTTAAAGTAGCTTGGTTGAACCACAGTACACATATTAAAGGTAATATATTGCGCAGGTTGTCAAAGTCGGAAATGTCAAAAAATTAAAAATGGCTGTTCGAGTGACCACAGGAACTCAACGCGCATCATTAGAAACAACAACAAAATATTGAAATTAGACAAGGAAAGGGGCACTGAATCCACCATTTTACCACCATAATACCTCAATTTTGACAGATGCGCAGAACTGAACAAAAATGAAAACGCTAATGATATTACCTTTAATATGTGTACTGTGGGTTGAACACACTCTACTGTGTATGTGAAGAGGAATGTCAAAAAATCGCCTTCCTCTTCACATACAAAGTTTGTTCGTGTACTTCTCGGACTAAATCTGGCAAAACTGTCAAAATTGGAGGAGTGGGTGTGAAATTCCCTCAAAGAGAAGCGAAACTGTCCGAGAATACACGAACGCCTGTAACCAAAATATTTGCCAGTTTTTAAACGTCAACAAAAAGTCAACAAAAGTAAAAAAGTAAACAAAGCAACAACATTGAAATTTTCATGATAATTTCATATTCTTTATTAAATTTGATGATGAACAAATTAAAATTAACGTTGTAAGTATTTACAAATACAAAATACGACACTAAACAGGAACATCACGTAATTTTAATAATTCTATGAAGAATTCAGAACTACATAAGACATAATTAAAAAAAAAACACTGAATTAAAGTACACTTCACAAACAAAGTTTCTTAAATAATTTATTAATTTTTTTATTAAAAAGTCACTTCTTTTATTAAAATAATTAATTTTTAAAATAACTACATTTTTATTTTTTACTAAGCCAAAACAAAAAATAAACAACAGCCATTTTGTACATTTTTTGTTGTTCTTTGTCTTTCAAACTGGCTTCTGACACAACACAGCACTTACCAGTTTTTGCCCGAAGAAATTTCTCGGGTATAAAAACTGGTAAGAAGGGGAAATTATTTTCTCTCTCATGAGCGCTCTCTCATGCCAGAAACTACCCAAAATTTGCGTACGCGAACGCCTTCGGACATCTGTAAAAAAAAATGGTAGTTTTGGGTAGTTTCTGGCTTGTAAGCGAACGGACCTACAATAGACGCTGTTTAAGGGGTTTTTGTGTGATAACACACTTGCAGTTAGGCTGCCAAGCTTTCGCACCATCATATTAATAAAACTTGGTGGTAGCTCACTCAAGTATTGTTGTTCATTCAAACCTTCAATATTAATATGATGGTGCGAAAGCTTGGCAGCCTAACTGCAAGTGTGTTATCACACAAAAACCCCTTATACAAATTTGAATTAATTCTTGACCCGTGTCAAATCTTTCATACAATCTCCCTCCTTATATGTTCAACGAATTGTTGACTTATAAATCGAGTACGGAGAAAAAGAAAGAAACCGAACGTACAACAACAACTTGTGTGTAGCTAGTAAAAATGCTGGTTTCAAATGCAATTGTCAAAACAAGAAAACTTAAAATTGGACCGACTTGATCAAGTGACCTCGGTGGCGCAATGCGTATGCATATGGCTCGGAGGGAGCTTGGTCCGAGTTCGAGTCCTACCTGGGCATAGAAAGTTTTTTCAATTAAAATTGAACAAAGACCAAGCACCACTTAAAAAGGAGTCTGATGATCGGCGTGGCAGTCGTGAAATAGCTATAACTCCAGCCTATAAAACTTGGTGGTAGCTCACTCAAGTATTGTTGTTCATTCAAACCTTCAATATTAATATGATGGTGCGAAAGCTTGGCAGCCTAACTGCAAGTGTGTTATCACACAAAAACCCCTTATACAAATTTGAATTAATTCTTGACCCGTGTCAAATCTTTCATACAATCTCCCTCCTTATATGTTCAACGAATTGTTGACTTATAAATCGAGTACGGAGAAAAAGAAAGAAACCGAACGTACAACAACAACTTGTGTGTAGCTAGTAAAAATGCAGGTTTCAAATGCAATTGTCAAAACAAGAAAACTTAAAATTGGACCGACTTGATCAAGTGACCTCGGTGGCGCAATGCGTATGCATATGGCTCGGAGGGAGCTTGGTCCGAGTTCGAGTCCTACCTGGGCATAGAAAGTTTTTTCAATTAAAATTGAACAAAGACCAAGCACCACTTAAAAAGGAGTCTGATGATCGGCGTGGCAGTCGTGAAATAGCTATAACTCCAGCCTATAAAACTTGGTGGTAGCTCACTCAAGTATTGTTGTTCATTCAAACCTTCAATATTAATATGATGGTGCGAAAGCTTGGCAGCCTAACTGCAAGTGTGTTATCACACAAAAACCCCTTATACAAATTTGAATTAATTCTTGACCCGTGTCAAATCTTTCATACAATCTCCCTCCTTATATGTTCAACGAATTGTTGACTTATAAATCGAGTACGGAGAAAAAGAAAGAAACCGAACGTACAACAACAACTTGTGTGTAGCTAGTAAAAATGCTGGTTTCAAATGCAATTGTCAAAACAAGAAAACTTAAAATTGGACCGACTTGATCAAGTGACCTCGGTGGCGCAATGCGTATGCATATGGCTCGGAGGGAGCTTGGTCCGAGTTCGAGTCCTACCTGGGCATAGAAAGTTTTTTCAATTAAAATTGAACAAAGACCAAGCACCACTTAAAAAGGAGTCTGATGATCGGCGTGGCAGTCGTGAAATAGCTATAACTCCAGCCTATAAAACTTGGTGGTAGCTCACTCAAGTATTGTTGTTCATTCAAACCTTCAATATTAATATGATGGTGCGAAAGCTTGGCAGCCTAACTGCAAGTGTGTTATCACACAAAAACCCCTTATACAAATTTGAATTAATTCTTGACCCGTGTCAAATCTTTCATACAATCTCCCTCCTTATATGTTCAACGAATTGTTGACTTATAAATCGAGTACGGAGAAAAAGAAAGAAACCGAACGTACAACAACAACTTGTGTGTAGCTAGTAAAAATGCTGGTTTCAAATGCAATTGTCAAAACAAGAAAACTTAAAATTGGACCGACTTGATCAAGTGACCTCGGTGGCGCAATGCGTATGCATATGGCTCGGAGGGAGCTTGGTCCGAGTTCGAGTCCTACCTGGGCATAGAAAGTTTTTTCAATTAAAATTGAACAAAGACCAAGCACCACTTAAAAAGGAGTCTGATGATCGGCGTGGCAGTCGTGAAATAGCTATAACTCCAGCCTATAAAACTTGGTGGTAGCTCACTCAAGTATTGTTGTTCATTCAGACGCTGTTTAGGTTGGGAAGATTGAGGCCGGTATCACGGCAGTTCGTAGTCAAGAGAAGTGTGGGGTGAGGACTCCCATGAGGCACGAAGAATACATAAAAACCGGACTCATGAGTCTACTTTGTTGTTTTTTCAATGTGTGAAATGTTGAAATTGTTGTTGTTTCAATGTATTTTGAAGCGCCTGAAAGTTTTAAATGTAAACACGATGACACTCACCAGTCCGGACTCAATCTTCCCAATCTAAACAGGGTACAACAACAATTTCAACATTTCACACATTGATACAACAACAAAGCAGACTCATGAGTCCGGTTGTTATATTTTGTTCGTGCCTCACCAGATTCCTCACCCCACACTTCTCTTGTCAACGAACTGCCGTGATACCGGTCTCAATCTTCCCTATCTAATAGGGTTTTCACACCAAACTCAAAACCGGGTTTTCAAAAACCCGAAAAGCGTTCACACTGAACATTTACAAGTTTTCGTTTGACATTTCACAAACACCAACTCATTTCCTGCAAAAAAAAAACAATAACAAAACATCTCATTTACATAACACCACAATTTCTTTTGTCAGCAGAATTCAGCAGTTTTTTTTTACATTTAATTGAGCGCTGGATGTTTCGTAAGGTTTGTTTGTTTAGTTCAACTTTGAATTTCAACTGGTTATCATGAGGTTTTATATAAAACTTGTGGCTTACCAAAAATGTATGGTAAAACTTGAGTTTTCGATTAGGTTTTCCGCCAAAACCGATAATTTCGCGAAAACTGCGTTTTGGGATTGGTGTGGAAAGGCTATAAACAGCGTCATAGTGTGTGTTCAACCAAGCTACTCTAAAAAAGAAACTACAGAAAATTTCCCCGATTTTGTTTCTTCGTGTGAAAGGTACAAGAGATTTTTAAGGAAATTAAATGAAAACGTCAAAAAAATCTCCGGCAACTTGTTTCCTCGTGCGAAAGGGGACAAAGTGAAAGATGTTCGAAACTCAGTTTCCTCGTGTGAAAGGGGACAAATAGATGGGTTCTTAGCGCTGAAGTTGACCGTTTTCACTTTTATTTCAAACGCAGCCATTTCGAACAGTCAATTTTTCGTCATCCAAAATGGGTCGGTGCTTCATGCTGTCACAATAATTTAGCTTTTTTTGTATTGAATTGAGAAGTGAAAAACATGAGAAACAAAGTTTTATTTTCTTTGTAATATTTTTTCCAATAGAAGAAAAAAATTATTTAATCCGCGATTGAATAGTTATATTTACTGATCGCAATGATAAATTTAAATACAGATAAAAATAAATACCTGGTACTAGGAGTAATTATTCTTTTCATCGTATTGTCAAATGTACAAAGCCAGCTTCTGATAAATATTCAAAATCAGGTAAAAACTAATACAAAATGTGTTAAAAAATTGAACATATAATATTCATTCTAACGTAGGCTTATCTACCACTTACTATTAAGTTGCATTATTTTGTTTTCTTTTTTTACATCATGGGAAAGACTCAGTTTTTAAATGCCTTGTTTGGTTAAATTTATACTTTAATAATTTAGCGAATAATTGAAAGAATTATTGAGACATATTATGTACATCACTTAGAATTTAACATTTGCATGTAACATAACTATTTGGTTATATTAAGTATTAATTCTTTGGTTTGTTTATACATTTTTGATATATTCAATACTTTTATTAGACCGTAGATGAACAATAGATTTTGAAAGCTCATTGTTCGCCGACAAAACTCAAGTTTATTTTTACAAAATTATTTATTTATTGAATTCATAAAAATCGTTGTATTTATGAAAGAGGAGCAAAATTTAAATAAAGAATATTATCAATTAATAAGTTCAAGTGACCTCAACTCCAAAGATTTCGTTTGCCCATGTACGACAGTTGGGCTCATCAGTTAGATGCTGTCGTACCCTTCTAAGATGCAAATTTTGGTCGATGATTACCGACTCTTTTAAAACTCAGCATGAATATACTGTGAACTTTATATTTTTAAGGAAATTTGAACTTATTAATTGAATTATATTCAATCGCTCCACCTAAACAGAAGTAGTTTTCTAATTTTCTTCACCTTCGGTATTAAAGAATAAAGATAAATTGAAAAGATACATTGGATTTAAGTTAATTTCGTTTTGTTACGTTTAATTTCATTTGTCTCGGTTCGTTTAATTATTGTACTTTAATTACGCGTCTGACTTTAACTCTTGTTTGTTGTCGACTGACTCTCTCGTTACATTCCACTCCCCGTGGATTCTCTAGGATTCAAAACGGCTAGTTTATTAGCAGGACGTCTCAAAAGGGAACTTCTCGTTCTTACTTCGGCAACTCTAATGTGGCCGTCCTTAGCTGGATTTACCCTGGTGATTCGTCCTTTTTGCCATTGGCTACGAGGTTGACCAGGATCGCAAATGATGACAAGGTCGTTGAATTTGAGTGGTGATGGCTTGTCATGCCATTTGGAACGGCGTAGAAGTTGTGGCAAATATTCTGCAACCCATCTTTTCCATAACCGGTCTTTTAAGTTTTGCGCAATTCTCCATCGCTTTTGTAAGCATATTTTGAGGTCGACAGGATGTGGTGTTTGCGTTGTGTTGACAGATCCTTACAAAAAATGATTTGGTGTTAACGGTTCGTCCTGGTCACTGGATAACGAAATTTCGGTGAGCGGTCGGGATTTAATAATATTTTCTGCTTCCAAAAGTGCGCATCGAAGTGTGCACTCTTGGTGAATCTTCTTTTAATGTTTTTTAGAACAACAATTTCACAATCTTGATAAGTCGTTCCCAGCATCCACCGGGACAAGGGTTTACAGGGCAATTAAATATCCACTCGATGTTATGTTTAGTTGATTCAGTCATGCTTTTGTCCGTGTCTAAAAGGCATTCGTTTTTCTTCACCTCTTTCTGAGCACCAATAAAATTAGTTCCATTGTCACATCGAATTGACACTGGCGACCCACGGCGATTGATGAAGTTCTTAAGGCATATTATGAAGGCGTCAGTTGATCTATTTTCGGCGGTTTCAAAATGTGCGGCTCGGGTGGTAAGACATGTGAATATAACCACCCATCTCTTCTCTCGGCGTCGCCCTATAGATGCTTTCAAGGGTCCGAATAGATCAGCACCTGTTTAAGTGTGTTGGCAGTTGTCCCATTAGAGGCGGTTATGGAACGGCAATGTCAATCTTACATCTTGGGCATTTCTTCTGTACATCTTTTAAAATTGTTTTTATATGAGGCATCCAAAACGTTTGACGAATTTGGTTGATGATAACGGCGACATTTTGATAGTGATACTCTGTGGAAACTCTCAACAATGAGTCGTGATGCGGCATGATTTTGTGGAAGTATTATTATCGAACTGGATTTAGGTAGGTTCTTCCCTCTGGATAGTGCGGCATATATAAAACGTTCTGCAGCCATCATGTCGGCGGCTGTTAAAGGGCCTTGTGGGTTGTAAACTTTTGCTTTCAGCAAATCGTAAGACCCATGCGCTTACTCGCTTCAGCTTGAAACAAGAAGAAAAGTTATTAAACGGTATCAAATTCTACTTGCCTGGCAATATAGAAAGGTTTTCGTTTGGATTTCTTCTTCAACAGATGTTTTTGGTTTTTCAAGATGGAATGCTGGTGATATGAAAATAACCAACGGCTGCAAAGGCTGTTTGACTCGCATCTACGAATATGTGTAGCTCGATGTTGGTTGAAAGGCGAAGATACGGTGAATGACATCGTGGTATTTGAAAGGCTTTTATTTGTTGAAACTCGTTCCACCATGCAGTCCCCTTAACATGCAATTCAGTAGATACCGGATCATCCCAGTCAATGTTCACTTTTCAACAATCTTGGAACAACATTTTTGAAAAAATCAAAAAATCAGATACAAATCCAAAGGGGTCGAATATTGCCATTACAATCCCAAGAAGCTCCCTTTTAGTTGATGGTCGAAGACATTCGAGAACCTTTTGTGGAATGCGATGGAATTTTGTTTCAAAATTGAAGGAATCTGTTGTTGTGTCCCAAAAAATTCCAAGAATTTTCTCCGACGTGGCTTGGCGCTCCAGCTGATTTTCTGCGGTTCAGTACTATTCTCTTCATTCATTGTTGTTTGTAGTTTCGATGAATTTGAAACAAAGTTGCTTAAGTAGAACTCGGCATCGGCATTAATGATGGTGACTTGTTTACTTGTTCGTCAGTTGAAAAGCTGCATACAAAATCGTCGACATAATGCTTATTAACAACCGCGGCAGCAGCTTCATGATACGTGTCTTCAAATTGTCCGGCAATGATGTTCTTTAGCCACTCAGCACATCACGGATAACAAACTGCTAAAAAATCCATTGACAACATAGAGTATTGTTGAATCGGATTTTTATCACCATCCCTCCACAAAAAACGTTCTTCATGTTGATCTTCAGAAATAATGTGAACTGGGAAAACATTTCCCGTATATCAGCTGCGACTCCGATGGCACCTTGACGAAACTGGTTTTGCCTGTTCTGGTCCCTTTGCCAAAACCGAGTTCAGTGAAATGCCATACTAGTTTGGTTTATGTGGACTTTGTACAGCGAAATGCGGCTAATACCACACTGGATGTTCCGTGTTGCTGATCTCATCATATGAAAGTTTCTTTGCATATCCACTGGCAACATATTTATTGATTTCTTGGCGATACCTGTCGGCAAATTCATGCTCTCGTGACATTTTCTTTTCAATGCTGATTAGGCGTTTCAGCGCCATCGAAAAGCTGTCAGGGAGTGTAGGCAAAAACTCCCCCCAAAGCAATCCGATTTCATAGTGTTTACCGACTTTTCGCGTTGTCTTTTCCATTGTTTGTCTGGATTTTTTCTTTTCTGTTGACTCTGGAATTGCACAAGATTCATTTGAACCGAAATTTTCCGTTGAAATATAGTCTGCTACTATTTGTTGTAATTCATTGTCTCTTTTGTCACGTAGGTGTAGAAACAAGGGATTTGGTGTTGTTTTTGCTGGTCCGTAGGCGACCCATCCTAGCTTCGTTTTGGTGGCGATCGGTTTGGTATTCCAGACTCTACTATAGTTAATGAAGCACTTAAATTAACATAGTCTAATCCAAGCAGCATGACTGGTCTGGCTTTGGCATACTCTTGAAGTGGCAAAAACTCAAGGAGGTTATAATCGGGCTTACTAAATGATTGAACTGGCAAGTTTAGATTTTTAATAGTTCTTATATTTTTTAAGTTGAATCGCTGATTTTCTTCTAGGCCTTCGATTTCCAGACTAGCTTTCCTAGATTCTTCAGTGGTTATTTTTTGTCCGTACCATTGTAACTTCAAGGGCTTATGTTGCCCTTTCAGTTCGAGCTTCACTGCGACTTCTTCTTCCATTATGGATATGGCTGAGCCTTCAACGAACTTGACGAACGTATCCATTTTTCCTGTTGGACCATAAAGTGTGACCGGCAAAATTTTAAACAGCTGGCCGCTGTCATCTGGTGTGTTTGTCATTGATTGGGGCTCCTCTTCATGAAGACTGGGATAATGATATCGTTTACATCCACCACACACTCTTTTGCTTCGGCAAATCATTGAACTATGGCCTCGGTTAAGACATGAAAAGCAAAGTTGATTGGCTTTAACTTTGCACCAACGATCATCCACACTAAGTTCTTTCTTAAAGCGTTCGCATTTGGCGAGTTTGTGATTTCTCACAGTGGCAGCATTTGAATACTTTTGTCGCGGTTTCTTTTACATGCATCACCCTGCGCTGTGCGACCTGTGAAGTGATTCTTTATGTAATTTGTGGTGGTGCTGGCATTTTCCCCATTATTCGTGCCAACGTACTTAGCCAAATGGAAAATTCTTCGATAGATGGGTACGGCTTTATATCCAGGCTGTGTTTTTATCCAATCATATCGCTTGCTTGTTGCTATTTTTCCAACAAGTTCATCCAGAAGATTTGGATCTGAAAGTTTTCGTTCGCATTTTGATGGTTTCAGAAACGAAATCACATTTCTAACTTTTGTTGAAAGTGCCATAATTTGGTCGATTTTATTCTCTGGTATTACCGGTAGGCTTTTATTTTGTGAAGCTGGTGTCTGACCATACGTTCGGTCTTCCAAATGCGAACTGTAGTTCATCTAATGACTTTTGAAGGCGCATTAAATTTTGCCTGTTGTTGTACCTAAAGGCTTCGGTTGTGTCTTCGAAACTTGCAAAAAGCAAAGACAATTTACGGCGTTTCCACAGAAGGTAGGCAAATCTTAGAGCCTTGTTACATCATTTCCAGAAATAATGTTAGTACCTACCGGCGTTAAGAAAGTATTGGCTTCAGATGTAGTGTCCAAAGAATCCCTGTTTTGTGTTTCGACTTGGTTGTTTTGGGCTTCGACTTGACTACTTAGGTCTTTTATTTGTGCTTGGCTATCAGCAATATTTTTCCTCAGTTCTTCCACCGATGTCTTCAAAGCATTAATGCTGGCAACTAATCCTGAAATCATGGTGACATCCACTGGTGGTGTATTTTGATTATTGGCCATTTTGAACTATTTTGTAGTGTAAATATGTCTGCATTCTTGAGGCCACTAGTATAGGTATCAAGTGACGAATATTTCTCTTCACTTGATACCTCGCGACGCTGATGTGCGACAATGTGGACGTCAGCATAATACACCTCCACTATGACTCCACAAAGTCATAGTTTTAAGATTATATTTAGTTTTCATTCAGTACAGTCAATAAAGCATATTCAAAGTAAAAAGACGTTTAATTAATTACATGGCGACAGTGACATAGCCGCGTGTTTTGAAAAAAGTGACTAAAGGCTCCGTGTCAGTGCTTATTATTAAAATCGAAAATCTAAAAATAATTTTGTTGCACAAATTATACAATGGGAAAAGGACAGTCTAAAATACAAAAACCGGTTGCGAATGTAATAAACGAAGTGGACGTTTCACATGAATTATGATAAATATTTCATAATTATCATCATTTTATTAATATTTCATTTGGTGATAAAACTATATACGTGGCACAAAAAGACACACAAAAAACAATATTTAACAGGAGCAGCCTCTCTTGCACAAATTTAAATCATCAATAAGCAGAAAAATAGTATTATATTAGCAACGGTTTTCTAAACGCCAATACAGATCGATACTCTAAACTTCCAGCCAGCTATGGTCTAATGGACATCATAGCAGCTCTACACTGGCTAAAAGAGAATATTGCTGAATTTGAAGGGGATCCACAGAGCATAACAATAGCAGGACATGGCACGGTGAACATTAAAAAAAATTTATATGATACAAATTATTATTATTAAATTATAAAACTAGAAAGTGAATATACAAAAAAGTATGGTAAAACAATCAATAAAACAAAAAAAAAATGCAGGATATAGAAAGTGTTAAAATAATGTTGTTTATCATAACAGCGCTTTTGTGTGCAAATTTTATTATTAAATTATATAAAATACATAAGAGAAAATTGGAACACAGATATGTACAAAGAGCGGCATCCGTTACTACAATAGCTTAAAAAAAATATATTTAGATAAGATTTTATATACACTGAATGGATTCTTGGATAGATATCCTTAAAAAAATAAAAATGTATAAAGAACAATTTGATAAATCCTATAAGTCGGTTTATAAAAAACAAAATGTTTCAGAAGTAACTTTTAATAAACATTATTGAATACTATTATCAAGTCCTAAAAAAGCAAGAAATTTGATTGATAAATATAAAAATAATTTGAGGGTAAAAGAAAAGTTAGCTTTAAGAGTAATAATAAAAGGATATAAACAAAAGACAGCAAAAGTACTTAAACTTAGGAATTTAGAAATAGCTCAGGAATTTGGAAAACAACCAACATGGCTCAGAGCAATGTCGAGTTTTCAAGTTCGGCTTCCAAAATCATACCAGATTTTAACGGCTCTGCCGAAAACTTGACGCATTAGATTTAGTAGATCAATTTAAAGGTGAACATAACGCGGTAGCCGTCTCTTTGGTTAAAACCAAATTAAAAGGGACAGCTAGAAATCTTATATCAAGCTGATAAATATTCAAAAGAGCAAGCAGTTAAATCTATGACCCAAAACTGCTTAATGTGCATGTCACTGCACAAGAAGGTTAAGACTAGGAAAACTTGAATCTCCCCTTGGGAAATTAAAAAAATTAAATAATAAAGTATACAATCTTAATTTGAGTCTTAGCATATTTATAAACGCATACAATAACAATTCAAATAATCTTTTAACTCTATTAGTTGACACAGGTGCGGACATATCATTATTAAAACAAATTAAAAATGAATATAATTCCTTAAATACATTCCACACTACAACTACAGGGTGGCGCACCAATTGTGCTACAATAAGAAATTCAAATAACTTTTTTTTTAATTGATGTATTTCATTTATTTTTTTTTTATTGGTTAGAAAATTAAATTTTATTTTAAATAGTTAGTTGTTTTTAAAGATTATAGACCGCAAATGACCTCCACGCTGTCCCACGCATATGCGGCACCTGGTCAAAAAATTATTCATTGCGGCCAGAAGAGTTGAAGTTGGGATCGCCTCAATTATTGTCGTTATGGACTGCTCCTCTTCATGAAGACTGGGATAATGATATCGTTTACATCCACCACACACTCTTTTGCTTCGGCAAATCATTGAACTATGGCCTCGGTTAAGACATGAACAGCAAAGTTGATTGGCTTTAACTTTGCACCAACGATCATCCACACTAAGTTCTTTCTTAAAGCGTTCGCATTTGGCGAGTTTGTGATTTTCTTCACAGTGGCAGCATTTGAATACTTTTGTCGCGGTTTCTTTTACATGCATCACCCTGCGCTGTGCGACCTGTGAAGTGATTCTTTATGTAATTTGTGGTGGTGCTGGCATTTTCCCCATTATTCGTGCCAACGTACTTAGCCAAATGGAAAATTCTTCGATAGATGGGTACGGCTTTATATCCAGGCTGTGTTTTTATCCAATCATATCGCTTGCTTGTTGCTATTTTTCCAACAAGTTCATCCAGAAGATTTGGATCTGAAAGTTTTCGTTCGCATTTTGATGGTTTCAGAAACGAAATCACATTTCTAACTTTTGTTGAAAGTGCCATAATTTGGTCGATTTTATTCTCTGGTATTACCGGTAGGCTTTTATTTTGTGAAGCTGGTGTCTGACCATACGTTCGGTCTTCCAAATGCGAACTGTAGTTCATCTAATGACTTTTGAAGGCGCATTAAATTTTGCCTGTTGTTGTACCTAAAGGCTTCGGTTGTGTCTTCGAAACTTGCAAAAAGCAAAGACAATTTACGGCGTTTCCACAGAAGGTAGGCAAATCTTAGAGCCTTGTTACATCATTTCCAGAAATAATGTTAGTACCTACCGGCGTTAAGAAAGTATTGGCTTCAGATGTAGTGTCCAAAGAATCCCTGTTTTGTGTTTCGACTTGGTTGTTTTGGGCTTCGACTTGACTACTTAGGTCTTTTATTTGTGCTTGGCTATCAGCAATATTTTTCCTCAGTTCTTCCACCGATGTCTTCAAAGCATTAATGCTGGCAACTAATCCTGAAATCATGGTGACATCCACTGGTGGTGTATTTTGATTATTGGCCATTTTGAACTATTTTGTAGTGTAAATATGTCTGCATTCTTGAGGCCACTAGTATAGGTATCAAGTGACGAATATTTCTCTTCACTTGATACCTCGCGACGCTGATGTGCGACAATGTGGACGTCAGCATAATACACCTCCACTATGACTCCACAAAGTCATAGTTTTAAGATTATATTTAGTTTTCATTCAGTACAGTCAATAAAGCATATTCAAAGTAAAAAGACGTTTAATTAATTACATGGCGACAGTGACATAGCCGCGTGTTTTGAAAAAAGTGACTAAAGGCTCCGTGTCAGTGCTTATTATTAAAATCGAAAATCTAAAAATAATTTTGTTGCACAAATTATACAATGGGAAAAGGACAGTCTAAAATACAAAAACCGGTTGCGAATGTAATAAACGAAGTGGACGTTTCACATGAATTATGATAAATATTTCATAATTATCATCATTTTATTAATATTTCATTTGGTGATAAAACTATATACGTGGCACAAAAAGACACACAAAAAACAATATTTAACAGGAGCAGCCTCTCTTGCACAAATTTAAATCATCAATAAGCAGAAAAATAGTATTATATTAGCAACGGTTTTCTAAACGCCAATACAGATCGATACTCTAAACTTCCAGCCAGCTATGGTCTAATGGACATCATAGCAGCTCTACACTGGCTAAAAGAGAATATTGCTGAATTTGAAGGGGATCCACAGAGCATAACAATAGCAGGACATGGCACGGTGAACATTAAAAAAAATTTATATGATACAAATTATTATTATTAAATTATAAAACTAGAAAGTGAATATACAAAAAAGTATGGTAAAACAATCAATAAAACAAAAAAAAATGCAGGATATAGAAAGTGTTAAAATAATGTTGTTTATCATAACAGCGCTTTTGTGTGCAAATTTTATTATTAAATTATATAAAATACATAAGAGAAAATTGGAACACAGATATGTACAAAGAGCGGCATCCGTTACTACAATAGCTTAAAAAAAATATATTTAGATAAGATTTTATATACACTGAATGGATTCTTGGATAGATATCCTTAAAAAAATAAAAATGTATAAAGAACAATTTGATAAATCCTATAAGTCGGTTTATAAAAAACAAAATGTTTCAGAAGTAACTTTTAATAAACATTATTGAATACTATTATCAAGTCCTAAAAAAGCAAGAAATTTGATTGATAAATATAAAAATAATTTGAGGGTAAAAGAAAAGTTAGCTTTAAGAGTAATAATAAAAGGATATAAACAAAAGACAGCAAAAGTACTTAAACTTAGGAATTTAGAAATAGCTCAGGAATTTGGAAAACAACCAACATGGCTCAGAGCAATGTCGAGTTTTTAAGTTCGGCTTCCAAAATCATACCAGATTTTAACGGCTCTGCCGAAAACTTGACGCATTAGATTTAGTAGATCAATTTAAAGGTGAACATAACGCGGTAGCCGTCTCTTTGGTTAAAACCAAATTAAAAGGGACAGCTAGAAATCTTATATCAAGCTGATAAATATTCAAAAGAGCAAGCAGTTAAATCTATGACCCAAAACTGCTTAATGTGCATGTCACTGCACAAGAAGGTTAAGACTAGGAAAACTTGAATCTCCCCTTGGGAAATTAAAAAAATTAAATAATAAAGTATACAATCTTAATTTGAGTCTTAGCATATTTATAAACGCATACAATAACAATTCAAATAATCTTTTAACTCTATTAGTTGACACAGGTGCGGACATATCATTATTAAAACAAATTAAAAATGAATATAATTCCTTAAATACATTCCACACTACAACTACAGGGTGGCGCACCAATTGTGCTACAATAAGAAATTCAAATAACTTTTTTTTTAATTGATGTATTTCATTTATTTTTTTTTTATTGGTTAGAAAATTAAATTTTATTTTAAATAGTTAGTTGTTTTTAAAGATTATAGACCGCAAATGACCCCCACGCTGTCCCACGCATATGCGGCACCTGGTCAAAAAATTATTCATTGCGGCCTGAAGAGTTGAAGTTGGGATCGCCTCAATTATTGTCGTTATGGACTGCTCCTCTTCATGAAGACTGGGATAATGATATCGTTTACATCCACCACACACTCTTTTGCTTCGGCAAATCATTGAACTATGGCCTCGGTTAAGACATGAAAAGCAAAGTTGATTGGCTTTAACTTTGCACCAACGATCATCCACACTAAGTTCTTTCTTAAAGCGTTCGCATTTGGCGAGTTTGTGATTTTCTTCACAGTGGCAGCATTTGAATACTTTTGTCGCGGTTTCTTTTACATGCATCACCCTGCGCTGTGCGACCTGTGAAGTGATTCTTTATGTAATTTGTGGTGGTGCTGGCATTTTCCCCATTATTCGTGCCAACGTACTTAGCCAAATAGAAAATTCTTCGATAGATGGGTACGGCTTTATATCCAGGCTGTGTTTTTATCCAATCATATCGCTTGCTTGTTGCTATTTTTCCAACAAGTTCATCCAGAAGATTTGGATCTGAAAGTTTTCGTTCGCATTTTGATGGTTTCAGAAACGAAATCACATTTCTAACTTTTGTTGAAAGTGCCATAATTTGGTCGATTTTATTCTCTGGTATTACCGGTAGGCTTTTATTTTGTGAAGCTGGTGTCTGACCATACGTTCGGTCTTCCAAATGCGAACTGTAGTTCATCTAATGACTTTTGAAGGCGCATTAAATTTTGCCTGTTGTTGTACCTAAAGGCTTCGGTTGTGTCTTCGAAACTTGCAAAAAGCAAAGACAATTTACGGCGTTTCCACAGAAGGTAGGCAAATCTTAGAGCCTTGTTACATCATTTCCAGAAATAATGTTAGTACCTACCGGCGTTAAGAAAGTATTGGCTTCAGATGTAGTGTCCAAAGAATCCCTGTTTTGTGTTTCGACTTGGTTGTTTTGGGCTTCGACTTGACTACTTAGGTCTTTTATTTGTGCTTGGCTATCAGCAATATTTTTCCTCAGTTCTTCCACCGATGTCTTCAAAGCATTAATGCTGGCAACTAATCCTGAAATCATGGTGACATCCACTGGTGGTGTATTTTGATTATTGGCCATTTTGAACTATTTTGTAGTGTAAATATGTCTGCATTCTTGAGGCCACTAGTATAGGTATCAAGTGACGAATATTTCTCTTCACTTGATACCTCGCGACGCTGATGTGCGACAATGTGGACGTCAGCATAATACACCTCCACTATGACTCCACAAAGTCATAGTTTTAAGATTATATTTAGTTTTCATTCAGTACAGTCAATAAAGCATATTCAAAGTAAAAAGACGTTTAATTAATTACATGGCGACAGTGACATAGCCGCGTGTTTTGAAAAAAGTGACTAAAGGCTCCGTGTCAGTGCTTATTATTAAAATCGAAAATCTAAAAATAATTTTGTTGCACAAATTATACAATGGGAAAAGGACAGTCTAAAATACAAAAACCGGTTGCGAATGTAATAAACGAAGTGGACGTTTCACATGAATTATGATAAATATTTCATAATTATCATCATTTTATTAATATTTCATTTGGTGATAAAACTATATACGTGGCACAAAAAGACACACAAAAAACAATATTTAACAGGAGCAGCCTCTCTTGCACAAATTTAAATCATCAATAAGCAGAAAAATAGTATTATATTAGCAACGGTTTTCTAAACGCCAATACAGATCGATACTCTAAACTTCCAGCCAGCTATGGTCTAATGGACATCATAGCAGCTCTACACTGGCTAAAAGAGAATATTGCTGAATTTGAAGGGGATCCACAGAGCATAACAATAGCAGGACATGGCACGGTGAACATTAAAAAAAATTTATATGATACAAATTATTATTATTAAATTATAAAACTAGAAAGTGAATATACAAAAAAGTATGGTAAAACAATCAATAAAACAAAAAAAAAATGCAGGATATAGAAAGTGTTAAAATAATGTTGTTTATCATAACAGCGCTTTTGTGTGCAAATTTTATTATTAAATTATATAAAATACATAAGAGAAAATTGGAACACAGATATGTACAAAGAGCGGCATCCGTTACTACAATAGCTTAAAAAAAATATATTTAGATAAGATTTTATATACACTGAATGGATTCTTGGATAGATATCCTTAAAAAAATAAAAATGTATAAAGAACAATTTGATAAATCCTATAAGTCGGTTTATAAAAAACAAAATGTTTCAGAAGTAACTTTTAATAAACATTATTGAATACTATTATCAAGTCCTAAAAAAGCAAGAAATTTGATTGATAAATATAAAAATAATTTGAGGGTAAAAGAAAAGTTAGCTTTAAGAGTAATAATAAAAGGATATAAACAAAAGACAGCAAAAGTACTTAAACTTAGGAATTTAGAAATAGCTCAGGAATTTGGAAAACAACCAACATGGCTCAGAGCAATGTCGAGTTTTCAAGTTCGGCTTCCAAAATCATACCAGATTTTAACGGCTCTGCCGAAAACTTGACGCATTAGATTTAGTAGATCAATTTAAAGGTGAACATAACGCGGTAGCCGTCTCTTTGGTTAAAACCAAATTAAAAGGGACAGCTAGAAATCTTATATCAAGCTGATAAATATTCAAAAGAGCAAGCAGTTAAATCTATGACCCAAAACTGCTTAATGTGCATGTCACTGCACAAGAAGGTTAAGACTAGGAAAACTTGAATCTCCCCTTGGGAAATTAAAAAAATTAAATAATAAAGTATACAATCTTAATTTGAGTCTTAGCATATTTATAAACGCATACAATAACAATTCAAATAATCTTTTAACTCTATTAGTTGACACAGGTGCGGACATATCATTATTAAAACAAATTAAAAATGAATATAATTCCTTAAATACATTCCACACTACAACTACAGGGTGGCGCACCAATTGTGCTACAATAAGAAATTCAAATAACTTTTTTTTTAATTGATGTATTTCATTTATTTTTTTTTTATTGGTTAGAAAATTAAATTTTATTTTAAATAGTTAGTTGTTTTTAAAGATTATAGACCGCAAATGACCTCCACGCTGTCCCACGCATATGCGGCACCTGGTCAAAAAATTATTCATTGCGGCCTGAAGAGTTGAAGTTGGGATCGCCTCAATTATTGTCGTTATGGACTGCTTTAATTCAGTTAAATTCCTGGGCTTCGTTTTATACACCTCTTGCTTGACATAACCCCATAAAAAGAAGTCTGGTGCAGTCAGGTCAGGTGACCTTGGGGGCCAGCGAAGAGTGGAGTTCCTAGAAATTAATTTGTTTGCGAATTTTTTGTTTAGCTCCGCCATAACTGGTCTGGCTATATGTGCAGTTGCTCCATCTTGCTGAAACCAAACGCTGTTGAATGGTATACGTCTTCGGCGCAGTTCTGGGTAAAAAAACTCCTTCAACATCTTTAAATAACGGTCCCCATTGACAGTAACGGTTACACCGTTTTCTTCAAAGAAGTACGGCCCGACAATACACCTTGATGAAACTGCGCACCACACAGTGACTCGTTCTGGGTGCAGTTCCGTCTCATGGAGCATTTCTGGATTAGACTTCATCTATATACGGCAATTTTGCTTGTTTACATTGCCGTTAAGATCAAAATGGGCCTCATCAGACATGAACAAACAATTGATCAATGTGTTGTCTTCTTCGGCCATTGATATCATTTTTTGGCAAAATTCCAGGCGAACAGGCAAATCCTGAGGGTTTAACTTGCTAGTAATTTGGACTTTGTACGGAAACAAGTTTAAATCGTCATGAAGTATCCGTTGTAATGACCGTCTACTAATTCCAATTTGCCCCGATAAGTTTCGGGTCGAAACGTTCGGATTGGCCTGTATTGCAGATGCTACTGCTGCGATTGTATCCTGAACCCGAACATTGGCATCTCGATGGTACGGCCTTCGTGCGATGCTTCCAGATTCGGCAAACATGTTTACAAACCTCATAATGGTTCATCTACTCGGGGGATTACCGCTAAACTCCCGCCTAAATTCCCTTTGGACGGAAATGACGGACTGCAAAGCATGGTACCGTTGCACTATCCAAATTCTTTTCTCCGTATCCCAAGCATCCATTTTTATAAATCTAAATAGTAACCTACAAAATAAAAAAAAAATAAGCCGATTACTCACACAGAAAAAAAGTTATTACGTTTTATTTTTGTAGCACGATTCGTGCGCCACCCTGTATTAGTGGCATAGGTAAAGACACTTTACAATCACTAGGATCAATACAATTGGATCTTAGAATCGATAATTTTTTAGTACCTCATGAATTTCACGTAGTACATAGTAATTTTCCAATACCTTGTGATGGAATACTAGGTATGGACTTTGTAAAAAAATATAATTGTGTTAGACTTCACCAAAGAACATAGTTTGTTCATACTAAGATCTATAAATTTTCACACTAGCATTCAAGTTCCAATAATATACCCAAATACATAATAGTATAATATTGCCAGCATGATCTGAAGTAATCAGGCGTGTCCATATTAAATCAAACGAAGATGAAGTACTGGTTGTTAACGAAGAACCACAACCAGGAATTTTAGTAACTAGTACTATAGTTAATAGTAAAAATGCGTATATTCGCATTATAAACAACACTACAGAAAATAAATCTTTCAATGTAGACAATATTGAAACAGAAAGTCTCACTAATTACAATATTGTCAACTTATCGCAAAATTAAAATAACAGAATGAATGAAATTCTTTTAAAATTGAATAAAAGTTTTCCTGATCAGTTTAAACAACAATTGAACAAATTATGCACTGATTATAGTGATGTATTCGGATAAGAGAGCCAAACTATCATAACAAATAATTTTTATAAACAAAAAATAAGACAGAGATAAAGAACCGGTATGCATTAAAAATTGTAGAATACACATAGTAATTTCAACAAACGATGGTTCTTATCGTTTTAGACGCCTTCCTTACGGACTCAAAATAGCCCCAAATTCTTTTCAGCGCATATAACACATATAACGCAACTTTGCAAAAAGAATGTTCCATTCAAATGGACACATGAATGCAACGAAGCATTCAACTATCTGAAAAATAAAATACTGACCCCGACTTTATTACAACCCGATTTTGAAAAAGAGTTTTGCATTACGACAGATGCTAGTAAATATGCTTGTGGTGCAGTACTCAGTCAAGAGTATAATGGCATACAACTTCCTGTTGCATTTGCTTCAAAAACCTTTACAAAGGGAGAAAGTAATAAATCAACGACTGAACAATAGCTCACAGCTCTAAGCCATTATCATATTTATTCTCGATGAAAAATCCAAGCTTAAAATTAACCAGAATAAGATTGGATTTGGAAGAAAATGATTTCACTGTCGAATATCTCAAGAAAAAAAAAAATCAAGTAGCTGACGCTCTCTCTCGTATAACTTAAGAGCAAAATGCAAAAATAAATATAATTTATAAAGTGACAACACGATCAGTAACTCAACAAAATAGACAGACCTTCGCAGGTAATGATTCATTTAAATCAAATAAAATAAAAAATAATGTTAAGCATAACGTTTATGAAGTAATTAATAATAATGACGTTAAAAAATTCGTAAAGTTAAAATTGTCTTCCAATAAATGCTTTTTGAAGCAAGGAAAACAGTTTTAACACGAATAAATGTTGATGACCTATACATTAATGGAAAATTTGACCTATACAAATTCTTCCAAAGGCTTGAAAAAGAGGCCGGTGTACTCAAAGTCAACCAACTTCAAATGGTACCTAGTGAACAAATATTCGAATTTTTGTCACCACAATTATTTAAGGAAATGGTCAATAAAGTATTAAAAAAATTAAAAGTAGGGCTACTACCAAAGGTAATTATCATAAACGATAAAAACGAAATTGAATCAATATTGTTGAGATACCATAACGACCCCGCGGAAGGAGGTCATACAGGCATTACACGTACGTACGGAAAAATTAAAAGACATTTTTATTGGAAGAAAGTGACAAAAGATATAACAAAATATATTAAATCATGTAAACAATGCTAACTGGCGAAAACCTAACAAAATACTAAGACACAAATGACCATAACACCAACACCTATTTCAGCTTCTGACATTGTTTTGGTGGATACCATTGGTCCGTTTCCGAAATCAGAAAACGGCATTGAGTATTCTGTCACACTTATATGTGACCTTACCAAATATCTCGTAACTGTACCAATACAAAATAAAAATTCAAAAACAGTTGCAAAGGCAATAATTGAAACCCATATATTAACATACGGTCCAATGAAGGCGTTCATTATGGACATGGCTACTGAATATTAAAATTCTTTAATAAATGACTTATGTAAATATCTTAAAATAGATAATATTACATCCACAGCTTACCATCACCAAACCCTTGGGACTGTTGAGCGAAGCCACCGCACTTTTAATGAGTATATACGCTCATATATATCTATAGACAAGAGTGACTGGGATATATGGCTAAATTACTTTACATACTGCTTTAATACAACACCTTTGTTGCTTTCTTTTTCTATTAAATGTTAACTATTGTTACACTATTGTTAACTTCGGTCGTTCCTAAATGGAAAAGTGTAACACTGTGTAACATTATGACGTCATTAAATCGTTTCTAAATTTAGTGTTGAAGTGTCAGAGTGTTACACTTTCTAACAATTTTCAACTCACCTCCTTGATATGAATTGAAGTGTTGATCTGTCAAAAGCAGCTGAATTTGGAAATGTGTTTATGTCTTTTTTTTTTTCGTTCTTTCGATTTGGAATTATTTTAATTTTTGTATTTCTTTTCAACATAATTAATATACCTATTTCTGAATTTTGAGTTTTGCAATTGTTTTGTTATTTTCTGATGAATTTTGTTTTTTTTTAAATGTTTAATCTTTCAATTCAATAGATTTTTTACAGAGGAATTTGTCTCCATTATGAATGAAAAAAAATTTTATGCATTTTGTTAATGATTCGATTTTGTACGAAAATAAAATTAATGTGAATTTATTTTAAATATTGTAGATATGCATTTAATGATTTAAGTGATCATAATAGTCTAATAAAATTACATGCAATCAAAAAATTTCTTTGATTTATTCATTCCAAATGTGTTTTAATTTTTTTTCAACCCCTTCCGATTGACAGACATATTTTTTAACATTGATCGTTCCTAAATGAAATGTTACACAGTGTAATACTTTTAACAATGACATTTCAACACTTTTTTTGACACAACAACAATAGTTAACATTTTATAGAAAAAGAACGGACCACTTCAGTAGTACATGGATATTGTCCTTATGAATGGCCGCGTTCATGTTTGTATCCAAAGCGATCTGTATAGCTTTGTGTTGTTGTAATCCCTTGCAAAATCACAGCTGATGTCAAAGCAGCTGTTGCCAAAAAATAAATCTCAAGCTATACTAAAAATTCTGGGATACTCTTAGAATAAGAAGATAAGGAAGAGGTATATATCACATATACAGCGTATGTGAATGAAGCACCAAATTTAAAAAAAAACAAAAAGGTGCCTAAATGTCATTTTGCTGATCTAAAGGAAAGTGTTTCGAGATTTTCAATCGTTAAAATAGTTAAAAAAGATAATTAAACTAAATAACAAATTGAAATAAAAGTGAGAATAGTAAAAACTTGCAATACTTTATTAAAAAAAATATAAAACCACATGCAATGCTGTGTTAAATTGTGTAAAAACAACTATAATATAGAGTTAACAATATTTTCATTTCAGGGGCTGATTGTGTCTCAAATTCCACATAAATTAATGTGGAGAGATGTTTTTTATTTAAATACATTATCGTAGAACACTTTAAAATTGATATTTCATAGCATTTTTCTAATAAAAAGGCAAATTTGTTGAAAATAAAAATATACTTTAAAACGTGATATGTCAGGTGCCTATCTGTCAAAATTGAAATTCTCACCAGGGTCGAATTAGCTTTTGTTGGTGATTGCAAGGCGCTCAAATGCATTAAGCGCCCCTAGTGCAGAGTAATTTTACTTACTTTATGTGGAATATGAGACACAGCTTAGGTGTAAAATTAACAAAAATTGCACTGTTTATTATAGGTGTTTTTACAGGATTTAACAAAACACCGCTTGTAGTTTTATATTTTTATTTCAATGAAGAATAGCATATATTCACTTTATTTACTTTTATTTCTCTTCTTTATTTAATTTACTAAGCTTTTTTTTCTATTTTGACGGTTTAAAATCTCAAAACACATTCCTCAAAAAAACAGCTAAAAATTACTTTGGGCGCTACATGATATAGCTGTCTAACTGCATGCCTTCCCTGTGTAAATGCATTTGTTTGTGTAACCCACACTATTTTGAAAAATGTTTCACTTTTCCTCGATATGCCCATTCCTCTATTTCTTCTTCTAATAGCCTTTACACACCGAATCAAAATCTAGATTTCGAGCAAAAATCACCAAGATTTCCCATACATTTTCAGATTTCGTAATCTAATAGCACAGATAAAAAACTATACAGATGTAGCATCACCATAGAAAAAAATGTCCCAATTTATTTTTACACCACCCAGACGATCAACAGGCAAGAAAGCTCTTTGCCTGTTCATAAGGGGGGTTCACATTCTCAAATTTGTTTGACAAGCATGGCTTGATGATGTTTGATGGATTGAAGCCATTTTACGTTCACATTTGTCAAACCGGCTGTCAAACATCATTTCTCTTTATAATTTTAACCATGGCGGACGTTTTGATTGCGGCTCTTGTAATAGATCAAATTTTAAAAGAAGACCAAGAAGAAAAAAAAAGTCAACAAAATAAGAGGAAACGAATTTGGACTAAGGAATGGCTAAAAAAGCGTCCAAAATTTTCTTTTGTTTTGTTTTTATAGTCTTCACTTTTAATTTGCCATGTTTCTGGTATTGGTTAGCTTCGATATATTTCAAAGAATTCCCTCCAAATTCACAATTTCCGCTTACTTGCTGTTCTTTTCTTTTGATGCGCACAGGTTGCCAACTTTTTTTAGAATGAAATTTCCTCCTGGTTTGACAAGAATGCGTTCATATTCTCAAATATGTTTGTCAAGCAAGCAAAATATCAAAATATTTTGATATCCATCAAACATGCTTGACAAGCCGTTTGATGGAGCGTTCACATTTTCAAATTCGAGTCAATCAAACCATGCTTGTCAAGCATATTTGATAATGTGAACCCCCCTATAGTGAAGCACAGAAAGAAAGCTATTTTGCTTTTGCAAAAAGTTCTCTCTTGTGTGCTCGCTCATATGTTTTCGCTCTTGCTCTGTTACTCAGGATATAGAAATGAAATGGTTGGGGAAAAAATTTAACAAAAACGTTTTTTTTTGTTTCTGCAATATTATGCAGTCAGCAACGATCGAGAGGAAGACGAAAGACACTGCGATTATGTGTACGATTTTTTTTAAGGTCGTCTGAGGCTGGCGACAAAAAATAAAAAGTATATCAACTCTTTTTCTTCTTTGCAATTTGCATCCATGGATATTGGATGTATTCTTTATGTGGTAGAAAATTTTTTTTGAGTGGTGGAGGAAAAATGTCTTCTTTTTTGTGTAGTTTTCGTGTTCTTTTCTAGATTCGTTAGATTGGCGCATTTTTTGATTAGCTAGGTAAACATCATTTTTAATTTTATTTAGATAATCATTTTCCAGTTTCTTGTACATATTAAGAAATTTATTTCTAGGGATTATTAATACATTTCAACATTTTGAACTTGTTGTTTAGTAAAAGGAAACAAATACAAAATAAAATATTTAAATTTGATCTGATAGGTAGATTAGGTATACCTACTTACAAATCAAAAAAAATTTTCTCCACAGGTAGAAATCTTCAAAAGACACTTGGTAATATTCGGTACCAAGTAGCGTGGGACTTGTACCGCACTAAAACCACCGGAAAATCTATGAAAGATCGAAAATTATTTCTTAAATTCAAAATCACATTGAGGGAAGTTTAAAGTTTTAATACTTTCCCATCGCTTTTAGACCATCAGCTCATGAGGTTTTGTTCTTCTTAGCCTTCGAACATTATCTCTTACATTTATTACAGTATCCATCTCGGAGTTAAAATGACTATGTAGTCTCTGATTATGTGATAGGTACAGCGTGTTTTCTAATCACTTCAGTAACCATTTCTATTTGTAGGTCACGAAGTAAATCACTATTTCTAATATACCAAGGGCATTGATTATTCTACGAAGGGTGTTTTGGAATTTTTGGATGGTTTTAGCATTTATTTTCTTTGTAAAACCCCACAGTTGGATGCCATAAGTCCAAACTAGTTTCAGTATTTGTTTGTATAGCATTTTTTTGTTCTGGATAGATAGGTCCGAATTCTTACGGAGTAACCAAATCATTTTTCTATTATAGGTTAAGTTCTTCTCTATCCTCTTTGATGTGATCTTTCCACTTAAGCTTGGCAACCAAAGTCATTCCAAGGTATTTGGCAGTATTTGCATAAGGTACAGCTTTATTGTATTCTTTATGTGGGTAGGTAGAAAATTTTTTTTGAGTGGTGGAGGAAAAATGTCTTCTTTTTTGTGTAGTTTTCGTGTTCTATTCTAGATTCGTTAGATTGGCGCATTTTTTGATTAGCTAGGTAAACATCATTTTTAATTTTATTTAGATAATCATTTTCCAGTTTCTTGTACATATTAAGAAATTTATTTCTAGGGATTATTAATACATTTCAACATTTTGAACTTGTTGTTTAGTAAAAGGAAACAAATACAAAATAAAATATTTAAATTTGATCTGATAGGTAGATTAGGTATACCTACTTACAAATCAAAAAAAATTTTCTCCACAGGTAGAAATCTTCAAAAGACACTTGGTAATATTCGGTACCAAGTAGCGTGGGACTTGTACCGCACTAAAACCACCGGAAAATCTATGAAAGATCGAAAATTATTTCTTAAATTCAAAATCACATTGAGGGAAGTTTAAAGTTTTAATACTTTCCCATCGCTTTTAGACCATCAGCTCATGAGGTTTTGTTCTTCTTAGCCTTCGAACATTATCTCTTACATTTATTACAGTATCCATCTCGGAGTTAAAATGACTATGTAGTCTCTGATTATGTGATAGGTACAGCGTGTTTTCTAATCACTTCAGTAACCATTTCTATTTGTAGGTCACGAAGTAAATCACTATTTCTAATATACCAAGGGCATTGATTATTCTACGAAGGGTGTTTTGGAATTTTTGGATGGTTTTAGCATTTATTTTCTTTGTAAAACCCCACAGTTGGATGCCATAAGTCCAAACTAGTTTCAGTATTTGTTTGTATAGCATTTTTTTGTTCTGGATAGATAGGTCCGAATTCTTACGGAGTAACCAAATCATTTTTCTATTATAGGTTAAGTTCTTCTCTATCCTCTTTGATGTGATCTTTCCACTTAAGCTTGGCAACCAAAGTCATTCCAAGGTATTTGGCAGTATTTGCATAAGGTACAGCTTTATTGTTAATACAAATTTGAACATTAATAATCTTTTTGTTGGTAAAGTTTATATGAGTTGATTTGGTTTCATTTATTTTGATACGCCATTGTTGCCTCCAATCCCTTACTTTATCAGTTGCATTTTCGAATTTGTCTGAAGACTTTGCAACGCATTTGTCAGGCACTAAAACGGCAGTATCATCTGCAAATGTGTCCAAGATAGCATAATTGTCCACTGGAATATTCCTAGTATATAACCAATACATTGTTGGTCCTAGGCCACTTCCTTGTGGTACACCGGCTTCGATTTTATTAATTTCCGAATACTCTTACTCGTATCGTACTCTAAAGAATCGGTCTGTAACATAGGATTTCAGTGTTTCGTAGAGCTGCCTTGGGAGGTCTCTATGCAATTTGTACTCAAATCCCAAACCTTGTCAAAGGCTTGAGCAACATCTAGAAAAAGAGCGGAAGATACTTGTTTTTCTTCGATACCTTTTCAACAAAAACCGTAATTCGATGAACTTGGTCTATCTTGGAATATTTATTTCTGAATCCAACTGATGGTTTGCGATTAGTTTTCTTTCTTCTATTACTTTGCTAAGCCTTTTTATGAGCAGTTTTTCAAAAACTTTTGCCATAATTGGTATAAGAGATATTGGCCTGTAGGAAGTTACTTCTGTTGGTGGCTTTCCTTGCTTAGGAATAACAATGACTGCAATTTTCCAATGATGTGGTACATATCGGAGCTTAAGACATTCGTTTATTATATATTGGAGTTTTTTGAAGGCGTTGGCATTTCTTTCAAAACCTGAGCAGTATAGTTACTCATACCCGAGTGCTTTTTTATTTGATAGCTTGTGTTGACACATTCTTTTTACTTCTTTGAGTGTGAAGAATAGAATTTCTAATTCGTCGTTTCTATCAAAATTTTTTTAAATATTTGTTACTACGCTTAAAGGGCTTAAAAACATTCGAGAGATGTTTGGCGAGGATTTCAGCTTTCTGTTTCGGGTTTGCAATCCATTTTCTGTCTTGTGCTTTGACAGGCGGATTTTGAATTTGTGGTCTTTTTAGGCGTTTAGCTGCCTTTCATAATTATCATTTTAAAAATCGAAATATTTTGTACAGGTATCTATCTATACATTATATAACGTTTTGAGCAAAATTGTGCAGCTTATGCTTCGTCCTAATTTTTAAACCTATTAAATCACCAAAATTTAAAAATCAACAAAAATTAACCTCAACAAATAAATATTTTTCATAAACACACGAAATTAAAAAAAAATTAAAAAAAAATTAAAAAAAAATTAAAAAAAAGTCTTTTATCGCGCCTTAAATACCCATACAATTTACAAATGTACCACAATCAAACATCACCCCGATATATGACCAATAATGAATTGAATCTAAGCAAAAGCTATTCGATCTTCCATTAAATCTAGATGAAAATAATTGCATGCAACGCACGCTCTTCCACTTAACTACCCAAATTAAATCTATTAAAAATATTACATAATTTAAAAAAACCTCTTCCCTGTGCAAACTGACATAAAATTTCCTTAAATAAAACGTTCTTGTTTATAGTATTTAAATTAATTTTTATTTCAATTATTTTCTTCCAAACATTCTCAAAAAATCAATTTCAATATTTTTCTAAACAAATATCATGAAGTGCACATGCAAAATACATATGTATATAATGAAGCACACATATAAATCTAACGATGTTGACGATTTTCATCCTCAATTTGAAAACCGCATACCAGACTCAGATTTGTTTTATATCAAATTTGTCTCAAATTTGGCCTGCGGTAGCACATAGCGACTAGAGATCATGAAAACAAAAACAATAAACACACGATTCCTAACAAGAGAGAAGCAAACAGGTTTTTTCTCATAGCTCATGAAGGAGTTAAAGAAATAAGAAAACAAAAACAAAATTGTGCGTTTTTTTCCGTGTGTAGCTCTCCCATAGGTTAGAGAAGTAGAGAAAATAAATTGAAATGTTGTCCCTTCTCTAAGAAGTTGAACTTTTAAGAAAGCTCTTTTTTTGGACGAATTTCGTTTTCATGGACATTTTTTCCCATATGGATGCTGCATCTGTATAATTTATTATCTGTGCTAATAGATTACTGCGAAATCTCCTCAAAATCTTCTTGAAACGTTCTGAATGTGAAACAAACACACTTAATTACTCAATATTCTCTTCTGTATAACAGTTCAGTCATAAAAAAAAGAGATGATGAAAAGAGAGTTTATTACATTTATTGAGTGTAGTGTACTGAGATAGTGGGATTTCATTCCGTTTAGCTCATATTTTTAACAGAAAGCGAGAGAAAAAAAGGAAATGTGTGTACTTGTTTTGGGAAGTTTTTTTTTGAGTTTCTATCAACACTGAAATTTGTTTGAAATCTCAAACAAAATCTAGTTTATGTGTGGTGTAACGATTCAACGAGATTTGGAAATCTCGTTGCCGAAATCCGAGATTTTGGTTCGGTTTGAAAACCGTATAAGGGGATACTTATCTATCGTATGAGAAATGTCAACAACAGCTGATTTGCGTTCAGAAACATACTGGATACTCGAAAGTCGAGTATCTTAGATAGGCTATCCTAGTGCAGACGAGATATTACTAGGCATGGGTCAATACTAATATTTTGAGATATTAGGTGTGTTTTATTCATTGCTGCATAGCTAGCGCAGCAAAATTTCCCTTGACAAACAATTTGAAAAACAATTTGATTGCTGGCGAAAAGAAAGTCAGTAAAAAAAAGGATGGCTGTACTGGCGATAGAGCTTTCAATTATTGAAATGAACGTATATAGTGAGTGATCGTTTTATTCAGACTTGTGCTGCGCTGGCTATGCAGCAATGAATAAAACACACCTATTACCTAATACTAGTATATTAGTTTATAATAATTATTATAATATCTAAACCGATATAAACATATCACTAGAGCTGAAAGTAATATGATACTAGTGCTCTTACAAACAATTATTAATAATAGATTTTAATTTATTGTTGATATTTATAGATAAATAAATAATAAATAAAGTAACAGCCTTTCCAAAATCAAAACATAATTTAAAAACAATTTTTCGATCCCCTAATTTTTTGACTTTGTATGTATATGTAGGGAGGTAGGAAAAAAAATTTAATGTATTTAAGAAAAGAACTTTTCTTGGAAAAGATTAGTTTTCTAAATTCTCAATTTTCTGAAAAACTAGAAGGGGAAAATAGACCTTAAAATTTTTTATGGAATGGATCTGCTAGACTCATTGAAATTAATTATTGAAACATTTCTTACCTCAAATGAATTAATTAATTTGTTTCTTGAATTTTATTGAAGTTCGTTGATTTTTGTTTTTACTTTAATTCAGTTTCACTGTAGGTATTAAAAATAAAACATTAAATTAAAATTATAGATCAAAATTATTGCTCACAATACTGGCACAATATAAAATTATCTAGTTAACTTATTATAATAGATTTATAATCTACATATTATATTGTTTTAATCTCAAATGTAGGTAATCAAAAAAAAAATTCACATTTGCACCAGAATAAATATGTTATATCTTGCGTACCTGTAATCAAATTTAAATTGGTAATTCAACTCGTGGTTTACCGATTCGTTGCAATTAAGTCCAAAGTCTTACGTCGTTTCTTACTTACAACAACAGGCAGATTGAATTCATTCTTTTAATCTTTATCCTGATTCTGAAACAATAACTCCCTCATTTTCATTGACAAATTATAACGGTAACTGTGAACATACAAAATTCTATATGTACTATGCACTATTACAAAAAACAGTAGGTAACGAAAGCACCTACAAACATCTTTCTTTGCATGGAGCTTATAATGTAAGTACCTATTGCCATTCCTCATTTCCATATTTCAAAAAACTTTTACAGCTTTCCATACAAAAGTCTTATTTACCTAATTTTTTTCCTTTGAGAAACTGAACTCTGAAGTGACCAGATTGATAGGTAACCCAAACCAAACCACACAAAAAAACATTTATTTTCATTCTTCACTATTTCATTTCATTTTGGATTTCCAGAAAACTCTAACTCATTTTTTCTCATATCTCTTTCTTACCAAAAATATTAAGATACATAATATCAGCTCAGCTTCCCCTGACAATAATACGAATACTATATGCCTATAATACAAAAATATTATTCGGAACTTACACCTCCCCATACCATAATCATATAACGGGTGATTTTTTAAGAGGTTTAGAACTTTTTTTAAAAAAAAAAAACAAAAAATTCGAAAAAATGAATGAAATATTTATTTGAATCGATAGTTTGAACCTTGCAATTTAATGTTTAAAGATAATTTCATGCAAATGTTGACCGCGGCTGCGTCTCAGGTAGCCCATCCGCTGAGTCCAATTTTGGCATACTCTTTCACACATATCGGCCGGTATCTCACGAATGAATGCATGGATGTTGGCTTCCAGTGCGTCAATCGAAGCGGGCTTGTCCCTATAGACATTAGCCTTGACATACCCCCACAAAAAATAGTCTAATGGTGTCAAATCGCACGATCTAGGCGGCCAATTGACCGGCCCGAAACGTGAAATTAACTGTTCACCAAACTCGCCTCGCAATTGCGCCATTGTTTCGCGTGCTGTGTGGCATGTGGCACCGTCTTGTTGAAACCACATATCATGCAAGTCAAGAACTTCCATTTCGGGCAAAAAAAAGTTTGTTATCATCGCTCGGTAGCGTTCACCATTGACAGTAACGCTGCGATTCGCATCATCTTTGAAGAAATATGGCCCAATAATGCGGCCGGCCCATAAACCGCACCAAACAGTGGCTTTTTCGGGATGCATTGGTAGCTGTTGGAATGCTTCTGGCTGATCTTCACTCCAAATGCGGCAACTGTGCTTATTTACGTACCCATTCAACCAAAAATGAGCCTCATCGCTGAACACAATTTTTCGATAAAAAAGCGGATCCTCGGCCAGCTTTCCAAGAGCCCATTCACCAAAAATTCGGCGTTGTGGTAGGTCGGCTGGCTTTAGTTCTTGCACCAGCTGTATCTTAAAAGGCTTTACGCCCAAATCCTTCCGCAAAATTTTCCACGTAGTGCTGTAACAAAGGCCTAACTGCTGGGAACGGCGCCGAATCGACATTTCGCGGTCTTCTGTCACACTAGCTGATACGGCCGCAATATTTTCTTCACTACGCACAGTACGTAAACGTGTTGGTGGTTTAATGTCCAACAAAGTAAATTTGGTGCGAAATTTGGTCACAATCTTCCGAATAGACTGCTCAGAAGGTCGAGAATGCCGACCATAAAATGGAAGCAGCGCGCGATGAACATTTCGAACCGAGCACGAATTTTGATAGTAAAATTCAATAATTTGCAAGCGTTGTTCATTTGTAAGACGTTCCATGGTTAAATTGCAAACCAAACTGAAGCTGTTTGACAGTGACACAAGGTACTAAACACACGTCAGCTGTCAAAACCAGTGTTGCCAAAACCAAACCAGCTAAAAAATCACCCGTTAAAATTCAATAATTTGCAAGCGTTGTTCATTTGTAAGACGATCCATGGTTAAATTGCAAACCAAACTGAAGCTGTTTGACAGTGACACAAGGTACTAAACACACGTCAGCTGTCAAAACCAGTGTTGCCAAAACCAAACCAGCTAAAAAATCACCCGTTAAAATAGTCAAATCTACTAAATTAGGTATCACTGGGTAGGAAATTACACATAGCGATGACAAAAACTTTATTTCAAACCAAAATATTTTCTATAAATTTCGCCAATTTCAAATAATTCAATAAATGAATAGTTTGACATACAGAATGCCTCACTTTTAAGCCATTGATTGAGTGAAAGAGGCAAATATGTATTACTTCTGTAATTTAAAATTCTCTTTTTTCGCTGCACCTTGAGTGTATGGGGGAGAAATATATTTGTTACTTCTGTTGTTTGCATTCTTTTTTTTTCGTATTTATAAAAAACCGAATAAACTAAACCCATTGATTGAGTGAAAGAGAAAAATATGTATTACTTCTGTAATTCCAAATTCTCTTTTTTCGCTGCACCTTGAGTGAGTGGGGGAGAAATATATTTGTTACTTCTGTTGTTTGTAATCTTAAGTCGAATGCATTTATTAGGTATTACTAGATTGCATGAATGAAAGAAACATATTTATCAATTCATTAATTTAAAATACTCTTTTTTCTCTTGCACATTGAGGTAGTGGGGGAGAAACATTTTTTTCGCTGCACCTTGAATGATTGGGGGAGAAACATATTTATTTGTCACTTCTGATTTCACTCTTACATGAAATATTGTTTACAAAGAAGTTTTGTGAAGCTAATATTGTTCATATCAATAAAGAAATTATTTATTTTGTTCAAATATTCTGTTTGAAAATTTAATTGAAAAACCTAATTGAATGTGCGAAAGTTTCGCTCGGGTCTTCTGGTTGAGCCATAAAAGTCGAAGAGGAGAGCAGTTTCTACCCATCAGAAACTATGGTTTTTCATGGAGGCTCAATTATGGTATGGGGAGGTGTAAGTTCCGAAGGGTGTACGGAGTTGGCCATCGTTGATAACCGATTAAAAACAACGCGATACGTTGAGAAGATCCTTGAAGAAAACGTCTTACCATATATGGGGTTCCTAGGGGACGATCAGTTCCTCTTTATGCAGGGCAATGCACCATAACATGCAGCGCGTTGCGTATATGAATACCTTCAAGGCACTGGTATTCAAAAACTGCATTGGCTCGCGCGCAGTACCGGTTTAAATCTCATAGGACATGCTAAAAAGAAAGATAAAGTGCTCATCCCACCCCCTACAAACACTGGACGAGCTCAGGAATGGTGCACTGGCCGCTTGGGAGAGCTTACCGCGAAGGGATATTAAAAACATTATCCAGAGTATGCCAGATCGACTGCAGGCTGTAGTATGGCCAAGAGGAGGGAACACACGATACTGACACGTCTCAAAAACCCCCAAAAATACGTAATTTTTCATTTTATCCTGTTTTTAATTTAAATGTTTTTTTTTTCGGAGAAAATGTTAAATTTTAAATTATCGTTATAAAAAATAAAGTAAACCTTCGAGTTATCTTAAAAGGGTTTAAAACAATCAAAATATGCACCTTTAACATAATCAAATCATTAATAAAAAAATATTTGAGGGCGAGTTACAACAAAAATCAAGTTTGGCCAAGATTCCGTGCCGCTGAGTGTATTATACAGTGGACGTCCAATTTGTTATGCAAACATAATAATAATTGGGGGAAAAAATCGTCACTTGTAAATATACCTTCAGTACAACCAGGGGTTCCTTAATACATAAGAGAAGTCTCATTCGTTGTTCAACATGAAACAAATTGTGACTTTTACTCATAAAAAGTCATGTGAACTATGAAAATGAAGTGAAATGTCAAATAATATGTTTTCTTTAACTTGAAGAGTGGAATTATATATATTTGATTTCGAAAGTGAGGATGAGCATGTCAAAAAAGATCAAATTTATTGGGTTACCTCAGGGATAACTTGAGATTTAAACAACCTAAAAAAACATGTTTCTTGTTTCATGTTTCTTTGTGTTATGGTTTACGCAGGCATACAAGTGATTTTTCTTTTATTTTTTTATTATTGTAATGCTTTAATAGTTTTATAATATACATAGGTAAATGAAACAAATTCTTTTTTTTTTCAGGGTGGAGAAGTTATACAAGAAACTATTACATCGAATGTAAGCGACGACCTAGTTACACTAGAATTTCAAAGAACTGACGGTACCCTTATATCGCAATTGATCGATTTTAGAAATGTAAGTAAAAATAATTCGTTTTATCTTTAAAAAAAAAATATATTTTATAAAAGTTTGAAGACTTTTGTTTTGCATTCCTAATATTTAAAATTATTTTTTCGTTTTTCTAAAAATTATTTTACATAAAAAGTTGATTCACGTACACCTATTACAAAATCAGCTGATTTATTGCTGAATGAAAAAATATCATCTGACAGAATAACTCTTTTGATTGTGTACTTATAACTTCTGTGCTGTACCAATAAAATTCTAAAGAATGCACAAAATTCTTCGCCTGAATACAATAATGATTTAAACTTTAAAGGATAGGAGAATGAAATAAACAACTTTGGTACTAGTTACAGCTTTTATTGAAACTAATTTTTATTTCAATGATTGAACTACAATGATCACTGAAACATTAAAAGAGTTTTAGTGGAAGGTTTTGTTTTGCTAGAAATAATATTTTATAATAATATTAATAATTTTAAATGAAAGCAAATAACTGACACCTTAGTTAGTCAAATTTGAATTCAAATTGAATTCCCATTAGATTTGAGGATTATTTGTATTAGATTAGGATTATTTTTATATTAAAATCAAATAAAAAAGTACGCATTATGATTAGATTAGGAAAACTGTTAACCTTTATTTTCAATTGGTTTATCTCAGAGACTTAATAGGTTATAGGTTATCGGTTGAGATTTATTTTTTATTTTTAAAAATGCTTGAGTTATTTACAAAAAAATTAATGTTAAATGTCAATCTTTAACCTTTTTAGCTGAAATTAAATCAAAAATGGTTAATGCAAAGGAAAGTGTAGATATGTTGAGAATGTTTTTATTTTTCAAAAACAAATATAAAATTTTGTATATTTTATTATATATTTATATTTTTATATACTTAAAATAAAAATATAATTTTTTTCTGAAAATGTGGGTTGGACCGTTTTGGCGCTTAGCCCCTCAATTGTACGTAGCTAAACACTTATTTTGTTCCTGGTATGGAAAGCCAAAAAACAAATGAATTTATATTCATTTTATATTATTTTATATCATTTTTATATTATCAAAAAAATTAAATATTGTGAAACTATTTTTATTTTGAAAATATGACTCTATCACCTAAAGAGGGAAAATAGACTCCCCCTACCATTCGGAATGATTTATGAAACGAAAAGATTTCGGTTTTTGTCAATGTTCCAAAAACTTACAAATTCTAAAATTCCAACATTTCGATTTTTTCCAGTAACGAACGTATACAAAATTTATTAAAAAGCACAAATCAGCGGGAACATAATTTAAAAAGTCACCTAATACGGGAAAAAATGATAATTGAAAGAAACATGTTTTTTTTTTTTAAATTGAATCTTAATAAAAAACTAGAAAAATTGAAACTACTTACATACTTTACTTTATTTTACGTATGATTAATGTCTAGAATAGTCCACGGGGTGATTTCAAATCAGCTCTTCCAAATTGAGGCAGGGAAATGAATTCTCATGAAAACTCAGTTGTTTCTAAGAAACACAATTAAAACATGTGCCCCAAAAATGTCCTTAATAAAATCATGCCAGTTATTTTTCCTTAATTTTTACCTTATTGATTTTATTAGTAGTAAGATAGAAAGGCGCTAACTTTCTGTGAATGCATCAGCTTAGCTCAGACTAATTTTTTGACGAACAGATGAAACTAAAAGAATATTTTAAAATTTATTCAGAACCCATGATGGTTCAAGAAGACCCATACCTACATTTCCATTTATTCTCTTTCCGTACCCCTCCTTCTACTTCCTAAGCAGGTTCATCCTAAATAAATTAATTAATGAACTTAATACAGACTATATATTTTTTTTAATAATTGGGGCATAAAATATAGCATTTATTTTGATTCTTATTCCCATATAATAATTTATATTGTTATAAATGTTTCTTTTAGGAGGTGAAAATCCTGAAAGCATTAGTATTAGGAGAAGAAGAACGTGGTCAGAGCCAGTACCAAGTTATGTGCTTTGTGACCAAATTTATTAAGGGCGATTTCATTTCGGCAGATGCAATGGCAAAGTTGCGTCAAAAAAATCCAAGCACCGTTCGAATACCAGAAGAAGATAAAGGAAAAGAAACATTAACTATGACATCATGGATACATCTAAATAAATCCACGCCAATTACAAGGCATTTGTCCGGATTGTGTTCCGAAGCAGTGGATGCAACATACGTTCGTGATATTGATGTTAAATCATGGGCAGAACTTCCAGGTAAATTAAAGCTTGCAAACCAGTTTAAAAAAATAAACATAACTTATACAACATAAATTTATTGTGATCTTGAACAAATAGGATCATCAATATCCAGCTTAGAAGCAGCCACTCAACTCTTTCCCGACAGTTTATTATCGCACTGTAGTGAAGTAACTAGTTTCTGGGCACCTTGTCTTTGTACATTGGAGATGTGTATAGGTTGGTATCCATGTGGTCTAAAGTACTGCAAGGGGAAACCGGATCAATCAAACGGTAATGGCCAGAACATAGCAAATTATCGCTGTGGCATTAAAACATGTCGTAAATGTTCTCAATACATTTACTATGTGCGGCAAAAACAACAGTGCCTTTGGGATGAATGACGAGTGCTGAATTTGTTGCTCGATAATTCTTCACCCATATGTACTGTTGTTGCCAATCGAATTATAGCGACACTAGTAAAAACCCGAAGAAGAAGTATCGTTCGACAACTAAGCGGTAACAATTGGGATAAATATCTAATTAAATATTACAATTATCCATATCGTCATCACCAACATTACCGGTATCAACATTTCTTAAAATTATTTCACATTAAATCGCTGCCACCCTTGATAATAATATTAAGTATATTTTTTCTACGAAACGAAAAAACGTTTAACAGTAAATCTTCAAAAAATTTGATTAAATGAAGTGAAGCAATTCAACTCGTCTCAAAGTGAATTTTGTTTTTGTTTTTGTAAATAGTATGTACAAAATAATTAAACATAAATATATAGATACATATATTGGTAGTGTTTTCGATTGGTAATTATGAAGAGTTTATAACACTTCCGATCGCTTTAAATGTTCATTTAGCAATAAACAAACAAAGAGAAAAATGTTACGGTTTTAATTTCAAAACTATAGTAAACTAAAAATTTGAATGTAACTTTTTGAATAATACTGTCTTGCTTGGTTTGTTAAATTTATTTTAAATGCCTTTAACATTTCCAGAGACTTAATAAATGTGAATATAATTTTAAATAAATAAAAAAAACAAATACAATACATACATTTTCAAAAACAAGCCTTAAAAAACAAATCAAATGTCTATTGTAGCAAAATGTCCAAAGAGAGTTTAATGTAAAATACAAAATTATTGCATATTTGTAATTTTTTTCCTACCTAGCATTGTTGTTTCTTAGAAATTGACAGAGGAAACTTCAACTAAATTAAAAAAAATATGGAGCATCTTGTTTGCGAAAACCGAGTACCTACATAAAGAATACTCGTTATTTCAGTTTTTAGGAAATAATGAAGACCCATAATGTGCCGTCAAATTCTTAAATAGAAAATAAAAAAAAATCCTTATAGAAGTATGTACACCATAGTTTTGTATTTACATTAAACTTTCTACCGATTTTATGTAAGGTGACAAAAAGAGAGAATTTAAAAAACCCCGAAAACATTTATTTCAATTTCCCTGTCCCAGCTTATTTCAAATTGATTATAAAAAGTATTTTTTGCTTTCGATAAACTTCAGAGCAAGTCACCATTTCGAAAGAGTTAACACAATTCCTTTAACGTTTCTGAATAAAGGTGTGTTTTTCTCGTTTTGAGTCTTTCTACATTCCTGAGGAAAGCTAATTTTTCCGATTTAAACATTTTTATTGATTTAACCAAGATGTTTTTTTTAAGAATTTGAATCTATAAATCCCGTTATGCTGTAATGAAATTGTATTACCAAATGAAACACTTTATCAATATTAAAAATTAGATTGCACAAAAATGTAAGTATATATTATATCAATTATATACATAGATAGTATTGTGTTATAAAAAAACCAAAAATAATTAATCTAAAAGAAATCACATGAAATATTACTTATCTTACTTGATTATCTTGTTGTAATTCTGTTGTAAGTTTTTAAACGCCCATGTGCAAGATTGACAGTTTAAAAAAAATACAATTTATGTCTGCAACAATTTCTATATATTCTGTGAACTCATTCTTTTTACAGCATGAATTATTTTCCTTTTGATTAAAATTCAAAAATATTGAATTTAACATTTCTTTAAATTGTTTCCTGATAAGCAAAAATTTGAATTTTGCATTTTTTTATGAGTGAGCTATCGAAACAGTTTGTTTTAAAATAATTAACGGTAGTGCCTCGGAAAATATGCTCTATAGGAAGTTGAAAACACAAAAAAAGGGCCACAATGTTTTCTCCTCAACCCTGTCGTTTTTAAAGTTCAATTCGTGAATGAGTTTGAAAATACCACGGCGATCAACTGAATGTTTAAGTGGTCTGTTAATATTGGAAAGATCACTGTAGGTAAAAGAACTGAATGTTGATGATATACAAAATCGTCAAGAGTCGCGTTTTATCCCCGAAATGTTCAAAATGCTTTTGCTTAGATGATTAATATCTCGATTAATTATATGTTTGAATGAAGCGCTTCAAGGTTTCCAATGTGAATTGGGTAACTTTATTCCCCCGACAGTTAATCAGCTTGTTTATATCATGATTGAAAAATCAACTCAATCTTAAAACTATAATATTTGATTGGTCATTTACTTAAACTTGAACTCATATCTACTCAAATACTGTCTAAATAATATGTCTGTTTGTTAACTACAATTTCATGCTACAAGTTGCTACTTGTCATTTTTTGTCTATGGGATTTGGCAGCCAATTGTGGCAGGACTTCGTACAACGTTTAAATTTAGCAAACAGAAATAATAAAGGCTGTTTCGTTACACAGTACACATATTAAAGGTGGTATAATTAACGTTTTTATTTTCGTTTAATTTTCCGTATATTGTGTTTCAATATAAATCGAGTTTTTTAGTGACCAGTCATCACTTAATCTTTTTTTAAAAAATCAGTAGTTTTCGTGCTTTCAATCGTTTTTAGAATTTTTTTGATTTAATTAATCAAATTTATTAAAAAATTTACAGCAAATTATGAAAATTTGTCAATTGGAAGCTGTTGCTCGAACAACCAGTTTTTATAAATTTTAAAACATGCATAGCTTTCTACCTTATATGTGTGTGATTGGTTCCAATATTCTATATCCAAACTTCGAATTAAACATAAATTAATACATATTGAGATCGAACCCCAATCTGTGCCACTTAAAAACATTAATGTTTTCACCGGTTGGTACTGCCTTTTGCGAGGAATTGACAAATCCTCCAAGAGTATCTCTTGGAGTGAAAAAGTGCCTCTCATCGTAGCCGTTGAGATATAAGTCACTAGGTCCTTGGTTTTTCACGGGCTGTCGCTACAAAAAAATTATTTTATTAAAGATTTTTTATATTTTCCAAGTATTTAAAATTCAATTTGGAAACACCCTTCAAAAAATGATATTTATAAGAAATAGCATAATATTTGTAAATAGCTTTGAATAAATGTATATAGTGTATATAATTATTAACTATAAAAACTAAAATATAATAAACCAATCGCTCTTCCTACACGAATTTTCTAGATCAGTTGTACTTTTCATACAGAAAATTTAAATTATAGTAGGTATAAACTTTGAACCACAATTCAATATTTTTAACGAGAAAATCGTTGTTGTACTGCCTTTAACAAAAGAAAACATGTTTTGAAAAATTTTGCACAAAAGTTTCATTGTTTTTATATAGAAACAAATAAATATAAAAATTTCTAAAAAACAAAAAATTCCAAAAAACCCAAGCTTAGGTGAAATTAAAATTCGTAATAATAATAACGTACATACATATTTTATTAAACGGTTATTTTTATACAAGTTTCTAAAACATTTGTTAAAAGATGTTTTTCATCATACAGTTGTTTAAAAAAATGTCACTTAAATTTTCAGGGGAAAGACAATATACAAAAGTAATTAACACCCTCTTTCCCTCTTCTATAATGTCTTTATTGTCTATCCAATTCAAGTTACAAACATTAAAATGTAAAAAATCAGTAAATACTTCCTGAAAATTTTAATTACAATAAAACAAAACCTGTTATTACATACTACAACTACTACTTTTTTCCTTCTTTTTCTCGTTTACCCGCATTATGCAAACAAATATAAAAACTAAGTGAGGGACTAGATTAAACTTTAAAAATCCAGTCTCAAAAACGTACAACAGATAAATTTTTGAAGTATCGAAAACATTAATATTTTGTAGAAAAAAAAGCAAAATTATTAAGAAATGTAAATTCTATTTGTACAGAAATAAAATCGAATTTAATACTTACTTTATAAAAAAAAAAACAAACATGTTTATATAAAATAATATGAGTTGGTAAAGAAACTAACCTCTAATACAAATTATCTTTTTTGTTCTAAAAAACTTGTTGTAAGATTCGATGTAACAAAACAAAATTTTCGACAATATAATAATTATTATGTATGCTTAAATTAAAAATAAAGTATTATTAAAATTAAAATGCTAACTATGTAATTAAAGTCGTCTTCATGTAAACGCCATGAACATAGTAAATTGAAATTATTATGATATAGTATGCAAATGCAAAATTAAAAAAAAAAAATTCAAATAAAACTTTTAAACCTATGGAATCATAATGAAAAGTTGAACAAAATGTTTTGATTATAATAACGTTTTAATTTGTATGGAGTTTTTATTCATTTCAAATAAGCAGGGATTAAAAGGTTTTCAAGCTTTATCAAAATGTTATAGAGTGTTACAGTTTTCAATCTTTATATTTAAAACAGCTAGTTGGAACTCTTTCAAAGGACCCCCGGTAAGAACGAAGTTCCCATGTTTACATTATACACATCCGTTTTCGCCGTCAAATTGGGGCGACAAAAGTATTGGTTTGAACATCAAAGAAAATATAATCATGTCGACTATGGAATACGTAATACTGGATCCGCAGTGATTCTCGGTACAGTGTTCTCTTTCCTTTGAAGAAAAATGGGTAAAGAGAAGAGAGAGAACTGCACTGCGAATTACTGCGGATCCAGGTATTACGGATTCCATAATCGACACGAATATTTTAAATATCATAAGGCCATTAGGTGAAAGCTGAAAAATCAAATACGATATCTGGGACGTATTGTTTTATGAAAAATGAGAGAGAAAAGTGCGTATGGTTGTTATCTGCTGATTAAAAAAAAAAAATTAAAATTTTTTGTATCTTTTTCCGGGTTGGCTACGAAATCCCGCGTCACAAAATCCCGCGTAACGAAATCCCGCAGAACAAAATCCCGTGCAACGAAATCCGGCATCACAAAATCCCGCGTAACGAAATCCCGTGGATTCAATACTTTTTCAATACAAAACATTTTGGTGACACCAAACGTTGAGAATCACGGAGAACGAAGTTTCCTACTATTTTGGTTTGCAGAAGACCGCACTGAATTAGGCTCCTCCTCCTTTTTAAAAAAGTATGTAAGCAGGATTCATTTGAAAATTATTTCCATCCACTTATGAAGTTCCAGCATAATGTCGCCTTGTCCTTAAATTGTCACCAAAAATAATTATATACCCATAGAAAAAAGTGTCATACGAAACTGAAAATCTACATTTCAAGAAGCTTTTAACAAAGCTCTTTTCAAGGAATTATTTTAAGATCTGTATGCAGTGCTTTTTCTCTTCAAAATTTGTGTTCTCTCAACTCAACCAAAAAACATTTTTTTTCTTGTTCTCATGCTTCTGTCTGTTTTTTTTTGGTACACTTTATTTCAATCCAACCAACGTCCCGCCACAATTTTAAAGTAAATTTGTTATGGAGAATGGAGATAAATTTCTTATAATGGGCAAGAAAAAAAATGTGTGTTGTGTATTCTGATTGTATGGATTGGTATTTTTTTCTTGTGTATCCATGAAGGAATATTTTTGCAATTGTGTCCCATGAAGATTTTCTTGACCTCGCGTTGCTTTAAGTCAAGGAATAAAGAAATCAGTGGTTATGATGAGTTTTTAATTTTAAGTTTTTTTGACTGCTACAGGTGTCTACTTTTGTTATTCATAAGTGCGTTTGAGATTTGTATTTATTATATGCCTCTTATATGATATGAGGAAACTTCCGTAGATGATTTATTTAAAATAAAGTGGTCAAATAAATGCAAACCTTTTACAATTTTGTTCTTTTTGATTAAGTATGTCGTAGGTGTCTGGTGTGTACACAGGTACAGGTTTGTTGATACTTTTACTGCAATTCTTGGATAATATAAACAAATTTCCGTGCTGGGATTTAAAGTGTTTTAATACCTACGTACCTATGCCTACATAGGGTTCATGACGTAATCTCGAAAAAAAAAATGTTTTTAATCCAGAATGAAGAAATCTCGAAAGACTAGGTAGGTAAGGTACCTATATATGTAGGCATATCTAGAAAAAAATAAAAAAAAAATATAATTCGAGATTTTTTTTGTTACTTAAGGAGTTTAAGCTCAAATAAAACTCATTTTAGGTACGTAGTAGGTACTTAGATATTCAGTTTATTATGCAATTTATTTTTCTGGGCTCACTATCTGTGGCGTCACTTGTAAATTAGTTGTCGCACTTCGAGCTCTTTGAATGTTACACAATGTACCTATAAACTGACTTTTCAAGATTTTCATTTTTAAAATTATACATTTTGTGAAATCGAATTTTTGACTTAAAAGTTAAAAATTTAAGAAAATAAATCTTAATTGATATTCTGTGCGTTTTACAAAACAAAAAAAGTAAGTAATCTAGGTATGTATTTATTTTTGAGACATTGGTTACAAACGCGAACCATAGTTTCAAAAATTAATATATAGGTATATCTTAATTTTTGAATTTGAGTTTTTTTTTTAGATTTTTGTATTTCTAGATTTTTTTTTCTAGATTTTTTCAATTCTAGATTTATGCTATCGAGATTTTTACTTTCGAGAGTTTTGCTTTCTAGAATCTAGATTATTGCTTATCGTGGTAAACCCGTATAGTGGTGGACAAGAATTTTGCACGCTTTTTGAAGAAAATAAAAACTATAGGTAGCTATACCAAATTTTTGGGTTGTTTTCATATTAGTCCATTGAAATGTTACATTGGCCTCGCATTTAGTATAGGACAAGGTTTTTTTTTTTTAATGTGTAGGGTGCATCAATGTAAGCATATGAAGTGATTTTCGGGGCTGTAGCCCCTCCCATTTGGCCGCCATATTGAAAAAGGGGAAAGAACCCCTTTGCACAATATCTTGAGAAATACAGCTCTGACCTTTTTTGGTTCAGAGACTTTTTACCGTTCAATTGAAAATAAAATTATTTTTTCAAAAAATTTTCACTAACACAACTTAATTTAAAATAAAGATTAAAGAAGAAATTTCTGGCTTCCCAAAAAGGTATAGGTTTAACCTTTGTTTCAAATATTTTGTTTCCGTTTAAAGTCAATTTTTTAGAAAATTGCCCCTTCCGCCTAAACGGGGGAAAATAGACCCCCCTTCCATATGATTTTTCTCTTGTCTAAGTTCAACCTACACGCCTTATCTTTTTTTCACACCTTATGCAAATCACTCTGTATAGTAAAAGCGGCTTTAGCACCTGAACTATTCCATTTGTCGATATTTTCTACTGATATTTTTTTACAAGGGGATTGTGATAAAAACTTTTTAGTTGTTATCCAAATTTCTGAAATTTTTAATTTTTTTTAAATTTAGAATGTCAAAAAATCTATTTTTTCAATCCCTATACAACTTCATATTGTTAAAAATACCTTAAAAATCCTCTAAAATGTTGCCAGTTATTTTTTTCGTTTTTAAATACTCAACATAAAGGATCCAATCAGTTATCCAAATTATAAGCAATGCTTACATGAAAATGAATTTGAGTTCAATTTACTTTACCGAGCGGAATGTAAGAAAATTTAACTTCAGTTATTTTCTTCGTTTTTAAATACTCAACATAAAGGATCCAATCAGTTATCCAAATTATAAGCAATGCTTACATGAAAATGAATTTGAGTTCAATTTACTTTACCGAATCCGCGAACTACTACCTGTACCTACCCACAATAAAAAAAACAACATAAAAAAAACCAACCGTACAAAGAAGCCAGACCAAACGTCAGCGTACAAAATAATACAACAACAACATCAATAGATTAAACGAAGGCCACGAAACTCAAAAAATAAAAATAACAATATAAGGATGTGTGAAAAGTGCTTTTTTTTTTTTTTTGTTAGCGACAATTTTGATGAGAATGAGAAAGCCGTTTCTCTGTAAATATTATCGAACACCTTAAAAAGCATTCGGTCGGCTGAAAAAATCTCTTCTTCTTATGAAATCTGCTTTTAAAAGCTCTTTGTCGGCTGGAAGTTGTCGGCCGAAAAAATTTTTGAAGACATAATTTTGTATGGAGGTGAGACATCTGTATATAATTATTTGTGCTGTCACCAAGTCACTGTCGGATGTTTTCTTGATATCGAAAAAGCTTTTGACAGTGTTTGGATACAGGGACTTGTTCACAAACTTTTCCAACTCGGATTTCCACAATCACTAATTAAAATTATTTACAACTTTCTTCATTCCAGATCATTTTTCGTTCAGATAGGAAGCTGCCAATCAACATCAAGGACAACTAGAGCTGGAGTTGCCCAAGGATCAAAACTAGGACCATTCCCCTTCAACATATACACTTCCGACCAACCACGGCCAGAATTCGTACAGACTCTCCTCTTTGCTGATGACTCCCTCACGTACGCAAGATCTATGTCACCAGTATTTGCTGCTAGAAGAGTCGAAGCTCACATCAGAAAACTCTACGAATACTACCAGCACTGGGGTTTCAAAATCAAATCTGCGAAATCAGAACTCATCTGCTTCAGACGACCAAGACCCTCCAGAAGAACCTCTTCAGCCACAAACTGCAGGAACATCAAGATCTCCCTTCCCGACGGAACCCAACTGGTAGCCAGCAATAATGTGAAATACCTGGGAATACAGTTCAATGCAGTTCAATGAGCTATACCGGTTCAACCCACACACAGCAGCTGTCCTGAAGAAAGCCTATTTTGCCTTCCACCGCATTCATCCACTGATACGAAAGCAAAACGGACTCAGCCAGAAGACCAAGCTTCTTCTTTATAAGCAGCTCATCAGGCCGATCATCACGTACTGTACACGACGACAAAAACCCACATCAACAAGCTGGCAACATTTGAGAGGAAGATCTTTGCGGATCTGCACGGGGATGCACTTTGACAGGATTCGTATGAAACACATCAGCAACAAGAGACATTATGAAGAAGCCAACATTCAACCACTTGACAGTTACCTCATCAATTCCAGCCGACGCGGTGCCTGAAGAATCTGATCAACCACCCGAACCCTCATAGGAGGAGTTGTAAACCAGCGAAGACATCCTGACCAGCAGTACCTCGAAGCAATGGAACTACTAGATGAGGATCTAATATCAACCAACGACGAAGAGAATATCCCCTTCTACGCCGCCCCAGGTTCAGCTCACTACCGTGGCTGAAAGCCTGAACAAAACACCACCAAACCATCCCATTGACAACCGGACCTGAACAATCCGAGACGTGAAGCCGACATTAGTTAAGAATTAAAATTAAAATACAATGACAATTTAAAAATAATTTAAGCAAAAAAGTCAAAATGTTAAAAGTTAGGCCCCCTTTTTGTGCCAACATATTATAATATCCAATGTTCTCTTTAAGATAACTAGTGTTAAGCAAATTGTAAATAATAATTGTTCAATAAAAATCGAAAAAAAAAAAAAAATTATTTTCAGTTCTTATTAGAACTCGGTAGAGGCAAGTCCTCATTAAGAGATAAAAAACCTTTTTCGTTTGACGGCTACGATGACTGACGACGGCCACGACGGTGGCCAGGACGATGACGATGATGGTGACGAGGAAGCAGTCTCGTTCTACGCTGACATTGGGTCAGCCTTCTACCGCGGCTGAACGCCACTTCCCCCAACCTACACCAAAAACACCATTGACAACCAGGAATGAACACCCTGAGAACGATTAAGTCAACCGACTTTTAAATTAGATTTTTTTGACATGTAATTTATATATCTATAATTTGTTAAACTTAAGACATTGTATAACGTTAGGCCCCTTATGTGCCAACAAATGTAAATTTATCATAGTATCCATTGACTTACTATATATGGACTGCCAGGAGCCAACTTCATGGTGGTTCCACCTATAACTAAACGCCACTAGCCCTCACGTTTTAAAGCGGAAAACACAGTGAAACACTTTTGACATTCAGTTTTGTGTTGTTTTTTTTTTTTATTCGTGTTTTGTTTTTTTTTTCAAGAAGGTATGGTGGCAAAAGAAATTTTTCACAAAGATTCTTATCAAGTGCGACTTTTTAAAAGCGGAAAGTAGATGCCATGTCATAAAAGTGGACATCTTGTGTATTCCGAGGCAAAAATGGGAGTTCTGGGGTTTCTATGGACAATGAAGGAGCTATGTTCTTATGTTTCAAGAAAAAATCCAGTTGGTATATTAAATTAAAGTTAATAATTTTGGTTTGTTTTACGGGGAATCAGAGATGAAATCGGATAGAAACAGTTCGCCTGAGGGATCGACCGTTCCAGAAGCCAAACATAGTAGAAGCGTTGATGATGTGAGGATTCATTTATATTTCATTAATTGCATTAATTTTTCTTAACATGTGTATAGAGGTTACAATGGTTGTAGAGGGTGGCATCATGGTGAAAAAGAAGAAAAGCATTTTAAGCACTACTATTGCCTTAAGTGCAAAGAAGAAGATCCCAGCTAACAGACAGTATTTCGAGTGGTTCCAGTTGTTAGCCGATCAAATTAAAAGCCGAAAAACCTCAGCACCTACCTAAAGAATTGGTACAAGACAATAATTCACTTCCAAACGAAGAATATTCACATCGCTTATGTGATGAAGCCAGTGAGCATTAAGAATCGTGGTGTCATATTGCCGATTGATAGCAGCCGTGAACTCCGACAATCGACATGTCGAAAGAGGACAAGTTGATTGTATTGTACAAAAATGAAAACATGGCAATGCTGAATGTAGTTTCTTTCTTTTGTCAGTCTCTGCAAAATGTTTACCGATCTTCTTGTCGTATAACCATTTGTTTATTGTCAGGAGGGCAAGAAGGATAACACTTTTGCATACCAGACTTTATGATCGCACGGATATTGAACGTGTCTTGACGACTGCAAATTGGAATTTTTTAAACCAGATAAAATCAAAGATTCTGGAACATTATTCAGTCCGGAAAGTTTTCTTAATTCTCAAACGCCGGTAAGGAACAAAATCTCTTATTTAATTTGTTATGCCTACCTAAGCGTACATACTGACTGATTTTTTAAAATTTAATTTAAGGGAATGCGGCAATGATGGATCCTTATTCCTTAGACAAGACAATTTCGATTGTGTGTTGTTCTTTAAAGTTGAAAAATTCTATGAATTCTATAACATGGATGCTAACATGACAATTAAGGAACTTGGATTCAGTTATATGAGAGGAGAATTTGCTTACTCAGGATCTCCCGAAGGAACATTCGATAAAAGGCAATAACTCTAATCGATCGGGATTACAGAGTAAGTTTTTTATATATTTCTTACTGTAAAACTCCGAAATCAGCAAATACTGGAAGTAACCGGTAAAACTTGTATTTTTTAAACAATGCAAACACTTTCTGTCATTTATGAAATTACCTCATTTCACCTCCAGTGAAAACGTAGTATAAAACTTAAAAACTGAAATTTTTTTTTTCATTATTCTTTCCTAATATTTTGTTTTTCAGAAATTGCTCAATTAAAACAGAAAGAAAACATTGCCAATAGCCAAACTGAAAAATCTGTTGTTTACTTAACTATGAATATTAATTTGAATTTCGATTTTCTCTCCACACATGATGACCGAAAGATGTAATAAACAAGGTAAATTACTGCCAAATAATACCAAATTATCAGCCAAATTTAATGCACTGGTATTCAATGGTCTGCTCAATGAAACACCTCCGAATCACCCAGACCATCAGGCCTTGCGACAGGCCCAAAAGACGATACGTGCTTAAAGCAAATTAATATGGCTAATCAGCGACTTCCCTTGGAATCAAATAAAAACCTTAGAAGAATTGTTAAGAACTCTTTCATCGTAGAACTAGTCGATGGTCTTCGAAAATTACGACATCTGTTCCTCTTTTAACAAAAAAAAAAAAACCGCGGAGCAGTAATACCTGAGGAGACACGGGCGAGTTGCAATACAAATTTTTTTAATTCACAGAAACGTTAGGAACTTGCTTCTCAACTAGCTGGCCCTTTCCAAAGCAGTTGAGAAGCGATAAAAGCAGCAAGTTTTCTATTATATTTAAAAATAAATTACATAATTAGTTTTTAATAACATTTTTTTATTTGTAGGACGCCGAGCACGTTCCGCAACAAAAATTTAAGCTTGTATGCTTGCAAATGGGGTTCAAGTATCCAACCTTATTGATGATCCATACTGTGCCACTCCCAAACAAAAACCCTACAAAATTGATACTTCTGTAGAAAAAAATCTTAAAGCCACGAAGCAGGGAATCACTCAAAAAACAGATCACAAAGTCACATCAAAAACCATTTCAAATCCAACTCAAAAGGTTAACTCTATGACGTTCCTGTAAACACCGAAGGCGCTGGCATGCAGCAAAATCAAAATCGACCGCAAGATGACCATCAACTTATAGCCGCTCTCTCATTTGACCTATCTGAGGAAGACACATGTACTGAAATTTTTGGCTATACGATGTGCAAAATCCACAAACATCGCCAGTACAAGTTAACAGCTATCAGCATCGCTTGCTTTCATCGCCAATAAATAGGTCTCAGAACATTTTTTTGTAGGAGCCAGTGCTTAGTTTAAGTGCTGACAAATCACAAGATGTGTCCGGCGACGAGCAGAGTGAAATAGAAACTAACAGCATTAATACACATAATCATCCGCAATTCCAGCATCATCATAATCATCCACAGCAGAGAAACAGTGATAATGAAGACAGTTCAACGGATGCAGCAATAATTGCAGCCTCTGCGGCTACAGCAGCCGGAAGTGATCCTAAAGTTGATTCGGCGGATGTTTATCAAATTGTCGAAGTAATTCGAATAACTACGAATCTAAGTTTCGATTTGTCATGCGAGGCATTGCGTGTGGTCCTCACCAGTTTGGAACAGTTGTACAACGGTGCTATCAACCAGTACCTGGAAGCCGTGGTGGTTCATGTCACCGACAAAGTCAAAGCGCCCAAGGAGATCTTCAGTGAGACACACGATTCGAAGCGCTTACAAGTTGTTTTTTTTTAATTGGCTTGTTGATATTTTGGTAAGATTTTGACTTACAAATTGAAAACAGCTATAAACGTGAAGTCCTGGTTTTTTTTAGGAAAATGCCGATGAAAATAATTGTTGTTATGAAATGTCTTGCGATCAATATAAAAGCCTCATCAACATGGTGCAGTTCTATCAAATGGAAACTAGCTAGCCAGTTAAAAAACTTTTACTGAGGGAATTTACAGCTGCGTGTCATTTTGACAAAACTATTATTGATATTCTACTCGCTTCAGTGCTTCCTCTTGAAATTTTAAGTTCTTGATAATGTTTTGAAAACAAAATTAATATTGAGTTCCACCGTTTACGAGAAAAACAAAAACGAAAACAATTTGGATCAAGTTATTTTTTGTAAATTTATCTTAATATACATTGACCTACCTAATAAATCACCAACGGATAATTTGTATAAAAAGTTGTGAAAATATATAGAAAAAGTTATAAAATAAAACCAAGAAGTGTGAAACGATTGCGCATGCCACGATGGAGATTCTGCAAGAGCAATTTGAAGACAAGTGGGGTGAAAGACAAATTAGTCTTGTACGATCACTTAAATGCCCCTCCGACAATTATATTCCTACATTTACATTTAACCTAAGATTTATTGATTAGACCAAACAAACTTTTATCCTATAAACAAATAAAACGAATTTAATCTTATTTTAATTTTCTAGGTTGAAGACATGAAAACTCACTTGTTGGATCAGCACAAAACACGGACACCAGTAAGGTCATCTCTTAGATTAATCAATCGACTGAACAACAAGATTCTCTTTAAACTGGCCCAAGAGACAGCTGTGGTGGAACGTAACGAGTGTTTCGTTGTCGAATCCGTCCAGATGCCCATTTTTTAACTTATTCCAGAAAGTCCAAGAGATTCGAAATTGAATCATCAGCTGTTGAATGAGTACAAACAATGACAACAACAATAAATGGCTATCGAAAGTTTGGCTTATGCGATAAGGAAATTTCGTGGTCCAAGTGTGTGGAGGATATCATTCAAGAACCCAAAATTTGCCGTGCCTATCGGGATAAGGTTTATAATGTAGTGACCACAATCAAATGGACGAGATCAACCTGATGAAATAGCAAATTGTCTGGCTTTTACGTGATTTTATGATGAAAGATGTCCTAGAAATAAAACCCAATTGTTTTCAATGTTTTTTTATTATTATACTACTCCTATATATTCTATAATGTACAAGAAAAATGTATATTTTAATTAATCTTAAAATATAAAACCGTCGATGCCCACATTTTATTTTCTTGTTTTTATATCAACAGTTTTTGCATTACTTGGCATACTTGCAACTTGAAAACACCATCTACGGACAACACCAACAAGTTGAAAATTACTTTTAGTTTTCAATACCACATGGTTTAAAGTTGATAAACGTTGCTACATGTACGATAAAAACGTCTAAATTCGATACTTATGATACAAAATTTGAACACAAATGCATTAAGTTTTCAACGGTCTTCCTCTCATTGTTTTCTAGAAGAGCCATAAAAACCTAGCGATCTTCTTTTCCTTCAGCTGGCGACATTTTAGGCAGCGGTATCTTCAATAAATGATGGGCCCATTTGGTGGTGATTGTTGTCTTCGCAAGGATTGCTGCTGTTGCAGGACATTAAGCATGTTGGCATAAAAGGAGTAACATAGCTTGGATATCTTATATAGGGTCCTTGGCGAACGCTTCACAGTTCCAGCCAGTGACTTTCGTCCTTTAGGTGTTTTCAGTAATGTCTTCTAAGGATGAAAGAGAAGGTTAAGCTAAACTGTTCGTATGTTGACTATTGCTGATGAGGTAGTTGGTAATTCTGTTTTTGGGATGACCAGAAGTGGGTGGCGTTGATTGACATTTATTGGGTATGGGAGACATTTCGCCGTTAGAGTTAATTCGAATTGTGTTATGAAAAACATAGCATCTTCAACGCAGTGCTGATGGGAAGAACTTTTTGCTTTTTTTGTGTCGTCGGGGTGTTTTTCTTTCCAGCCACTATGCCACTCCGAGGATCAAACATTCGCTCTAGGATATCATGAGGTTAAGCTGATTGGCGTAACTAGGAACCAAATATTTTTTAATCCTTCGAAATGGGATTTGTTGGTCTGTTGCTGTGAACATGGCGGACTCAGGTCGCTACAAGTACTAAAGAGATCGGGGATTTTGCTTTGCTAAAACTTGGCCTATGGATTGTAGCCATTGGTTGCCGTTGTTTTCCGCCGAGATACTGTACTCTTAGGTGGTTCCATCAATCGTTGGTTGAAGAACCCGTGAGTACAATGACTTCATGATTGCTGGTCTGCGAGGAAATTTGACATTCAGAATCTGATGTTTCCCTGTCCAGCATCAATGGGAATTGATAGTCGAAGTTCCTTGGCGCTGGTGCAATGATATCTCGAACCCCTGAGTTATTTGTTGGTGCAAGAACCTGGCCATGCTGCATGCTTTCGGCAGGATGCTGTATACTTTGGACCTGGAAGAAAGAAGTCTTCTCGAGTCCCAAACTAGTGTTCTGGGATGATAACCGGAAATGGAGCAATGGCACCAGCACGAGCTGGGGCACGCATTATGCTCTCCAACAATCTGTCACGGATCCTCCTTGATGAAAACGAAAGCTGGTATTGTTCTTGACGGCAGCAACTTCTCGAGCTGGTTGTTGTTCTCCAAGTGTCCGCGGATGGCTTTGCGGATTAAGGTGTTTTTACCCACGACACCTTTTCCACGAAGGGAAGTACCGATGTTCTGCATCTGGCTAGAACCTAAACCTAAAGAAACATTTTGGGTATTCGTAGAACAATTGAACAACTTTAAGGAAATAGTTGGCTTTCCAGGTTGTTTTCTCCCTAACCATCTTGAATAATTGTAATTAGGGACTCTTGCAGAATTTAAGAACAGAAGCAGAAACGATTATCTTAGACTAAAAAATGTCTAAAAAAACTTTCAAGAGCACATGAAGAAAAAAATATAGCACACAAACGACAAATGTCAAAATATCATTTCAATTTAAACAGGTGGCTCTGTTTTAATAACAGATGTCAGTAGTTTCTTTGTCTGGACAAGCTTTTTTTTACAAAGAAACTACTGACATCTGTTATTAAAACAGTGAAAATAATTACTTCTGTTTCCCGTGTTTCTACGCAAGGGTTAGTGTCGCTAGGGAGTGGTGGAACCACTTTTATTGGGGTTTTTGTATGAAAATGAAACTCAACTAGCAGTCCATATATAATAGGTCAATGGTTCAAACTATCGATTCAAATAAATATTTCATTCATTTTTTCGAATTTTTTGTGTTTTTTTTTTTTTAAAAGTTCTAAACCTCTTAAAAAATCACCCGTTATATACAATTTGGCTTATAACTAATATGATACTATCATTGACCTATTATATATGGACTGCTAGTTGAGTTTCATTTTCATACAAAAACCCCAATAAAAGTGGTTCCACCACTCCCTAGCGACACTAACCCTTGCGTAGAAACACGGGAAACAGAAGTAATTATTTTCACTGTTTTAATAACAGATGTCAGTAGTTTCTTTGTAAAAAAAAGCTTGTCCAGACAAAGAAACTACTGACATCTGTTATTAAAACAGAGCCACCTGTTTAAATTGAAATGATATTTTGACATTTGTCGTTTGTGTGCTATATTTTTTTCTTCATGTGCTCTTGAAAGTTTTTTTAGACATTTTTTAGTCTAAGATAATCGTTTCTGCTTCTGTTCTTAAATTCTGCAAGAGTCCCTAATTACAATTATTCAAGATGGTTAGGGAGAAAACAACCTGGAAAGCCAACTATTTCCTTAAAGTTGTTCAATTGTTCTACGAATACCCAAAATGTTTCTTTAGGTTTAGGTTCTAGCCAGATGCAGAACATCGGTACTTCCCTTCGTGGAAAAGGTGTCGTGGGTAAAAACACCTTAATCCGCAAAGCCATCCGCGGACACTTGGAGAACAACAACCAGCTCGAGAAGTTGCTGCCGTCAAGAACAATACCAGCTTTCGTTTTCATCAAGGAGGATCCGTGACAGATTGTTGGAGAGCATAATGCGTGCCCCAGCTCGTGCTGGTGCCATTGCTCCATTTCCGGTTATCATCCCAGAACACTAGTTTGGGACTCGAGAAGACTTCTTTCTTCCAGGTCCAAAGTATACAGCATCCTGCCGAAAGCATGCAGCATGGCCAGGTTCTTGCACCAACAAATAACTCAGGGGTTCGAGATATCATTGCACCAGCGCCAAGGAACTTCGACTATCAATTCCCATTGATGCTGGACAGGGAAACATCAGATTCTGAATGTCAAATTTCCTCGCAGACCAGCAATCATGAAGTCATTGTACTCACGGGTTCTTCAACCAACGATTGATGGAACCACCTAAGAGTACAGTATCTCGGCGGAAAACAACGGCAACCAATGGCTACAATCCATAGGCCAAGTTTTAGCAAAGCAAAATCCCCGATCTCTTTAGTACTTGTAGCGACCTGAGTCCGCCATGTTCACAGCAACAGACCAACAAATCCCATTTCGAAGGATTAAAAAATATTTGGTTCCTAGTTACGCCAATCAGCTTAACCTCATGATATCCTAGAGCGAATGTTTGATCCTCGGAGTGGCATAGTGGCTGGAAAGAAAAACACCCCGACGACACAAAAAAAGCAAAAAGTTCTTCCCATCAGCACTGCGTTGAAGATGCTATGTTTTTCATAACACAATTCGAATTAACTCTAACGGCGAAATGTCTCCCATACCCAATAAATGTCAATCAACGCCACCCACTTCTGGTCATCCCAAAAACAGAATTACCAACTACCTCATCAGCAATAGTCAACATACGAACAGTTTAGCTTAACCTTCTCTTTCATCCTTAGAAGACATTACTGAAAACACCTAAAGGACGAAAGTCACTGGCTGGAACTGTGAAGCGTTCGCCAAGGACCCTATATAAGATATCCAAGCTATGTTACTCCTTTTATGCCAACATGCTTAATGTCCTGCAACAGCAGCAATCCTTGCGAAGACAACAATCACCACCAAATGGGCCCATCATTTATTGAAGATACCGCTGCCTAAAATGTCGCCAGCTGAAGGAAAAGAAGATCGCTAGGTTTTTATGGCTCTTCTAGAAAACAATGAGAGGAAGACCGTTGAAAACTTAATGCATTTGTGTTCAAATTTTGTATCATAAGTATCGAATTTAGACGTTTTTATCGTACATGTAGCAACGTTTATCAACTTTAAACCATGTGGTATTGAAAACTAAAAGTAATTTTCAACTTGTTGGTGTTGTCCGTAGATGGTGTTTTCAAGTTGCAAGTATGCCAAGTAATGCAAAAACTGTTGATATAAAAACAAGAAAATAAAATGTGGGCATCGACGGTTTTATATTTTAAGATTAATTAAAATATACATTTTTCTTGTACATTATAGAATATATAGGAGTAGTATAATAATAAAAAAACATTGAAAACAATTGGGTTTTATTTCTAGGACATCTTTCATCATAAAATCACGTAAAAGCCAGACAATTTGCTATTTCATCAGGTTGATCTCGTCCATTTGATTGTGGTCACTACATTATAAACCTTATCCCGATAGGCACGGCAAATTTTGGGTTCTTGAATGATATCCTCCACACACTTGGACCACGAAATTTCCTTATCGCATAAGCCAAACTTTCGATAGCCATTTATTGTTGTTGTCATTGTTTGTACTCATTCAACAGCTGATGATTCAATTTCGAATCTCTTGGACTTTCTGGAATAAGTTAAAAAATGGGCATCTGGACGGATTCGACAACGAAACACTCGTTACGTTCCACCACAGCTGTCTCTTGGGCCAGTTTAAAGAGAATCTTGTTGTTCAGTCGATTGATTAATCTAAGAGATGACCTTACTGGTGTCCGTGTTTTGTGCTGATCCAACAAGTGAGTTTTCATGTCTTCAACCTAGAAAATTAAAATAAGATTAAATTCGTTTTATTTGTTTATAGGATAAAAGTTTGTTTGGTCTAATCAATAAATCTTAGGTTAAATGTAAATGTAGGAATATAATTGTCGGAGGGGCATTTAAGTGATCGTACAAGACTAATTTGTCTTTCACCCCACTTGTCTTCAAATTGCTCTTGCAGAATCTCCATCGTGGCATGCGCAATCGTTTCACACTTCTTGGTTTTATTTTATAACTTTTTCTATATATTTTCACAACTTTTTATACAAATTATCCGTTGGTGATTTATTAGGTAGGTCAATGTATATTAAGATAAATTTACAAAAAATAACTTGATCCAAATTGTTTTCGTTTTTGTTTTTCTCGTAAACGGTGGAACTCAATATTAATTTTGTTTTCAAAACATTATCAAGAACTTAAAATTTCAAGAGGAAGCACTGAAGCGAGTAGAATATCAATAATAGTTTTGTCAAAATGACACGCAGCTGTAAATTCCCTCAGTAAAAGTTTTTTAACTGGCTAGCTAGTTTCCATTTGATAGAACTGCACCATGTTGATGAGGCTTTTATATTGATCGCAAGACATTTCATAACAACAATTATTTTCATCGGCATTTTCCTAAAAAAAACCAGGACTTCACGTTTATAGCTGTTTTCAATTTGTAAGTCAAAATCTTACCAAAATATCAACAAGCCAATTAAAAAAAAACAACTTGTAAGCGCTTCGAATCGTGTGTCTCACTGAAGATCTCCTTGGGCGTTTTGACTTTGTCGGTGACATGAACCACCACGGCTTCCAGGTACTGGTTGATAGCACCGTTGTACAACTGTTCCAAACTGGTGAGGACCACACGCAATGCCTCGCATGACAAATCGAAACTTAGATTCGTAGTTATTCGAATTACTTCGACAATTTGATAAACATCCGCCGAATCAACTTTAGGATCACTTCCGGCTGCTGTAGCCGCAGAGGCTGCAATTATTGCTGCATCCGTTGAACTGTCTTCATTATCACTGTCTCTCTGCTGTGGATGATTATGATGATGCTGGAATTGCGGATGATTATGTGTATTAATGCTGTTAGTTTCTATTTCACTCTGCTCGTCGCCGGACACATCTTGTGATTTGTCAGCACTTAAACTAAGCACTGGCTCCTACAAAAAAATGTTCTGAGACCTATTTATTGGCGATGAAAGCAAGCGATGCTGATAGCTGTTAACTTGTACTGGCGATGTTTGTGGATTTTGCACATCGTATAGCCAAAAATTTCAGTACATGTGTCTTCCTCAGATAGGTCAAATGAGAGAGCGGCTATAAGTTGATGGTCATCTTGCGGTCGATTTTGATTTTGCTGCATGCCAGCGCCTTCGGTGTTTACAGGAACGTCATAGAGTTAACCTTTTGAGTTGGATTTGAAATGGTTTTTGATGTGACTTTGTGATCTGTTTTTTGAGTGATTCCCTGCTTCGTGGCTTTAAGATTTTTTTCTACAGAAGTATCAATTTTGTAGTGTTTTTGTTTGGGAGTGGCACAGTATGGATCATCAATAAGGTTGGATACTTGAACCCCATTTGCAAGCATACAAGCTTAAATTTTTGTTGCGGAACGTGCTCGGCGTCCTACAAATAAAAAAATGTTATTAAAAACTAATTATGTAATTTATTTTTAAATATAATAGAAAACTTGCTGCTTTTATCGCTTCTCAACTGCTTTGGAAAGGGCCAGCTAGTTGAGAAGCAAGTTCCTAACGTTTCTGTGAATTAAAAAAATTTGTATTGCAACTCGCCCGTGTCTCCTCAGGTATTACTGCTCCGCGGTTTTTTTTTTTTTTGTTAAAAGAGGAACAGATGTCGTAATTTTCGAAGACCATCGACTAGTTCTACGATGAAAGAGTTCTTAACAATTCTTCTAAGGTTTTTATTTGATTCCAAGGGAAGTCGCTGATTAGCCATATTAATTTGCTTTAAGCACGTATCGTCTTTTGGGCCTGTCGCAAGGCCTGATGGTCTGGGTGATTCGGAGGTGTTTCATTGAGCAGACCATTGAATACCAGTGCATTAAATTTGGCTGATAATTTGGTATTATTTGGCAGTAATTTACCTTGTTTATTACATCTTTCGGTCATCATGTGTGGAGAGAAAATCGAAATTCAAATTAATATTCATAGTTAAGTAAACAACAGATTTTTCAGTTTGGCTATTGGCAATGTTTTCTTTCTGTTTTAATTGAGCAATTTCTGAAAAACAAAATATTAGGAAAGAATAATGAAAAAAAAAATTTCAGTTTTTAAGTTTTACTACGTTTTCACTGGAGGTGAAATGAGGTAATTTCATAAATGACAGAAAGTGTTTGCATTGTTTAAAAAATACAAGTTTTACCGGTTACTTCCAGTATTTGCTGATTTCGGAGTTTTACAGTAAGAAATATATAAAAAACTTACTCTGTAATCCCGATCGATTAGAGTTATTGCCTTTTATCGAATGTTCCTTCGGGAGATCCTGAGTAAGCAAATTCTCCTCTCATATAACTGAATCCAAGTTCCTTAATTGTCATGTTAGCATCCATGTTATAGAATTCATAGAATTTTTCAACTTTAAAGAACAACACACAATCGAAATTGTCTTGTCTAAGGAATAAGGATCCATCATTGCCGCATTCCCTTAAATTAAATTTTAAAAAATCAGTCAGTATGTACGCTTAGGTAGGCATAACAAATTAAATAAGAGATTTTGTTCCTTACCGGCGTTTGAGAATTAAGAAAACTTTCCGGACTGAATAATGTTCCAGAATCTTTGATTTTATCTGGTTTAAAAAATTCCAATTTGCAGTCGTCAAGACACGTTCAATATCCGTGCGATCATAAAGTCTGGTATGCAAAAGTGTTATCCTTCTTGCCCTCCTGACAATAAACAAATGGTTATACGACAAGAAGATCGGTAAACATTTTGCAGAGACTGACAAAAGAAAGAAACTACATTCAGCATTGCCATGTTTTCATTTTTGTACAATACAATCAACTTGTCCTCTTTCGACATGTCGATTGTCGGAGTTCACGGCTGCTATCAATCGGCAATATGACACCACGATTCTTAATGCTCACTGGCTTCATCACATAAGCGATGTGAATATTCTTCGTTTGGAAGTGAATTATTGTCTTGTACCAATTCTTTAGGTAGGTGCTGAGGTTTTTCGGCTTTTAATTTGATCGGCTAACAACTGGAACCACTCGAAATACTGTCTGTTAGCTGGGATCTTCTTCTTTGCACTTAAGGCAATAGTAGTGCTTAAAATGCTTTTCTTCTTTTTCACCATGATGCCACCCTCTACAACCATTGTAACCTCTATACACATGTTAAGAAAAATTAATGCAATTAATGAAATATAAATGAATCCTCACATCATCAACGCTTCTACTATGTTTGGCTTCTGGAACGGTCGATCCCTCAGGCGAACTGTTTCTATCCGATTTCATCTCTGATTCCCCGTAAAACAAACCAAAATTATTAACTTTAATTTAATATACCAACTGGATTTTTTCTTGAAACATAAGAACATAGCTCCTTCATTGTCCATAGAAACCCCAGAACTCCCATTTTTGCCTCGGAATACACAAGATGTCCACTTTTATGACATGGCATCTACTTTCCGCTTTTAAAAAGTCGCACTTGATAAGAATCTTTGTGAAAAATTTCTTTTGCCACCATACCTTCTTGAAAAAAAAAACAAAACACGAATAAAAAAAAAAAACAACACAAAACTGAATGTCAAAAGTGTTTCACTGTGTTTTCCGCTTTAAAACGTGAGGGCTAGTGGCGTTTAGTTATAGGTGGAACCACCATGAAGTTGGCTCCTGGCAGTCCATATATAGTAAGTCAATGGTTTGAACCTTACAATTTAATGTTTAAAGATAATTTCATGCAAATGTTGACCGCGGCTGCGTCTCAGGTAGCCCATCCGCTGAGTCCAATTTTGGCATACTCTTTCACACATATCGGCCGGTATCTCACGAATGAATGCATGGATGTTGGCTTCCAGTGCGTCAATCGAAGCGGGCTTGTCCCTATAGACATTAGCCTTGACATACCCCCACAAAAAATAGTCTAATGGTGTCAAATCGCACGATCTAGGCGGCCAATTGACCGGCCCGAAACGTGAAATTAACTGTTCACCAAACTCGCCTCGCAATTGCGCCATTGTTTCGCGTGCTGTGTGGCATGTGGCACCGTCTTGTTGAAACCACATATCATGCAAGTCAAGAACTTCCATTTCGGGCAAAAAAAAGTTTGTTATCATCGCTCGGTAGCGTTCACCATTGACAGTAACGCTGCGATTCGCATCATCTTTGAAGAAATATGGCCCAATAATGCCGCCGTCCCATAAACCGCACCAAACAGTGGCTTTTTCGGGATGCATTGGTAGCTGTTGGAATGCTTCTGGCTGATCTTCACTCCAAATGCGGCAATTGTGCTTATTTACGTACCCATTCAACCAAAAATGAGCCTCATCGCTGAACACAATTTTTCGATAAAAAGCGCGCGATGAACATTTCGAACCGAGCACGAATTTTGATAGTAAAATTCAATAATTTGCAAGCGTTGTTCATTTGTAAGATGATCCATGGTTAAATTGCAAACCAAACTGAAGCTGTTTGACAGTGACACAAGGTACTAAACACACGTCAGCTGTCAAAACCAGTGTTGCCAAAACCAAACCAGCTAAAAAATCACCCGTTATATTATGTTCAATAAAAACTAAAACTAAAAAAAACTAGAATAAAATCAGTTCATATTCAGTACAGTGCAGTGAGAACGTACAGACGGATAGCGGAAAAAATTTATTTAAATAAAAATCTACCCCTAAATAAAAAGAATTAAAACTCAGGTATACCTGCAGGCTACCTGGATAATCCCGAAACAAACAAAAACAAAGTGATTAATGTGGATTAGTGCGCGTAACAATAGTTTTTATTAAAATAGTGTTGTGCTTAGCTAATCCGTGATAAAAAAAAATAAAAGTGAAAGTGAAATTAAAGCCGGAAATGGGTGAACCATTTAATCCGGAGGCAGCACTTGCTTCGCTTGAAGCATTACTGACCAGGATAGTCACCCACCTAGGTCCCGATTATGGACCGAGGCTCAGCGAGACAATTAGCAAGTTTGTTGTTATTCTAAACAAAGAAAATGAAGAAGACATCGAAGAAGATGACAGTATGGAGATAGATGATTCTTCTAACAGTGATTCATCTAGTGACGAAGAAGCAGAAGAGGGCTCGGAAGTGAGCGCTAAAAAAGAGGAGGTCATAAGCGAAGCGCTTCCACCCAGCCAGACATCGGATGTGAGCTCAGAAGACGACTTCATTGATTCACCTTTACCTGGTCAGAAGAGACCACGTAAAACCGGCAAATCTGTACAAAAAGACATCACAACCAAGCGCCCCCAATTGGACGAAGAGTCAACGAAGATCCCTCCAACCCAGGCAAAAAAACAAACGCCAGCCAATCTTGAAGTAGCCGCAACATCATCAGTCGCCATCAAAGCAGTAGCAGCCTCTAACCCTGCTCCTACTCAGACCCCGAAGACAACCAATGCCACAGCTGCCGTCAACCCAAGCAAAGGTCCTGGAATTCCTCCGATATTTTGTTTCTCCGGAAGTGTCGCCGAAAAAAGGAGACCCTGCAAGGCGAGCAACATATCGGTGACATTCAAAAACAGGAGCACGAAGACCACCATCATCAACGCCCAGGACAGAACATCATTCGAAGCCATCAAGAAGTACCTCAAAACCATGAAGATACAGTTCAACTCGTTCACGCCAAGGGAAGACAGGAAGAACCTCCTTCTACTGAAATGTATCCATTTTACCTGCTCAGCCATAGAAGTCGAAGATGAGCCCCGCATCGAGGGACTCCCAATAATCACAGTGACGCACTTCAAATCCAAGAAAGCCAAGACAAAGCATTACAACAACTTTGTCGTTGAAGTTTCAAAGACGTGTGATATCAACGAGGTGTGCTCGAAGACACTATTAATGAACCAGAGGGTTCATTGTGAACGACTAAAATCCAACGACATCGTCTAGTGCCGAAACTGCCAGCGCTTCGGACACGTAGCCACCAACTATGGCCGCCAATACGTTTGCGTCAAGTGCCAAGAAGACCACAAGCCCGGACAATGCAAACGAAAGGAGAACACAGGACTTGACGTATGGTGTGCCAACTGCCGTAAAGAAGGACATCCGGCTAGCTTCAAGGCTCGCCTAACAGAGACAGCTGTCATTAGCTAGAAGTTGGTGATTTTTAAAGAAGCTCCGAAAAAAAGTGAAAAAGTAATTAATTTAACGTGTTTAATAACTCCAAATTAATTCCAAATAATAAAAAAAGGCATCTGCTATTTGATACAAGTGAGTCCTTATTCAATAATTGCATTTATTCTCTCAATCGCGCATATCTATAAGTGATTTTGCTCATAACCTCACTGCACATGAACAAACGCAAAGTAGGCGAAATATCCCCAGAATCCTTTAGTAGACAAAAAAAAGCACAGTTTGGTGAACAAATTTCGAAATCTGAAGAATCTGTTGGAAATATGAGTAAATTGGATTTGGCTAATTTGATTTCCGATTTGCTTGATGTAAAGTTGAAAGACACGGCAACAAAAAATGACATCGAAGCAATAGCCATTGTAAACAAACAAATGCTGGAGCAAAATATCAAATTAGCTAAGAAAGTGACTGCCCTTGAAGAAAAATGCGATATGCTGTAATGGCGAATGGATGAAATGCAGAAAAAAGATACTGAAAAGAATTTGAGGATGCGAGTTGATGTACAAGATGGGAGAGATGAGAAAGAACTTATAAAAAGCGTGTGTTCGTCTTTAATTCAACTTCCAATAACAGATAACCTCCAAATCAACGAACTAAGATCAGTCAACACAAATACAAAAAATTTCGTTGTCAAATTGGCATCAAAACAACAGGTTATTACTGCCTTAAAAGCATCAAAAACTTTGCAGAACACCGGAGTAAACATCTACAAAGATCTTCCGTTCTCGACGAAGTCGTGAGATCCTATAAATATCTTGGTGTTATTATAACAAGCAATTTAAATATGGAAAACCACCTAAAAGATAAACTTATAAAAGCTAAAAGCGCAATTAGTGCTACATGGAAGAAATGCTTTGGAAACAACCTAATTTCCCACAGCGTTAAGTATAAAGTCTTTGTATCAGTCTCGGAATCCGTAATGATGTATGCGGCCCAAACGTGGGGGTTTGAGAAATACGAAACGGTAGAAAAATTGTTACGGTTTTATGTAAAAAGATGTTTAAAACTACCAAGCAATACACCTAATTACATGATAAATATTGAAACCGGCTTGTCACCTCTGTTTATTAAAACACTTAAGCTTCATATTGACTATTTAGTGAAAGTTCTTTGCATGCCACAAGGTAGATTGCCAAAAGTGATAGCCCTGCACACCATACAAAAGAGGGTCCATTGGTATGTCAAACTCAAAGAACTTGCTGATCAGTGCGATGTGAACCTAAATCTTAGCCTCCCAAGTAACAGAAATGATATCGAGGATACACTTTATAACATACAGTCAAACCCGCTTAAGAGAAACTGCAAAATGTCACAGTCTTTCTTTCACTTAAGCGGGTTTTTCACTTAAACGAACCCCGCTTGAGTGAAAAAAAATTTCACTTAAGCGGAGTCCGGATAAGTGAAAAAAAATTGCACTTAAGCGGATTTAAAAATTCCAAAAAGGGTTCTGACATATCAGAAATTCCAATGTCATTTTCGTGATGAAAATTTGGTGGAGGTGAAAAATAAAAAAAGAAGTAAAATCGTTCAGCAAATTTTTTGTTCTGTTTTATTAAATTTTTTTTTTCACTTAAGAGAGTTTTTTTTTAATGAAAAATATTAAATTTAACTGAAAATATGTTTCAGGTATCCGGGTTTTTCACTTAAGCGAGTTTCGCTTAAGCGGAGTGTTATAAAGGTAATTGGTCGACAAATACTCGGGGATGAAAAAAAGTGTTTCAGATAAGCGGGTTTTTCTCTTAAGCGGGTTTCTCTTAAGCGGGTTTTACTGTATTACATAAAGTGGACGAAAATTATAGAGCCGATTGTATAAACAAGGCGACATCTTCTGTTCATAGAGCTATTTACAGCGTTCTGGAGCACAACCTATGCGAAAAGAATTGTTTTCGGGCTGAGAATAGCCAAAACCTGATAACAGCAATATTTAAAATGCGAAGAGAGTTGGTAAGATTGAACTTCATCCCCCATCGCGACGATTTGCCAATTATTTGCAGTCTTTGTAACCTGACTGTAAGAGAAGACATCATACATTTTATCGGAAAGTTTCCTGTCCTGAAGGAAGTAAGAAGAACTTTTCTTGGTAGTGACCTGAAAACGTTACCAGAAGTGCTAGAGTTGCTTAACTGCGAAGGAAATATATATCAGCTTTACAACTATTATAGGAAAGCACTGGCTTACAGAAATCAAATTTTAAATGAAGCATTTTAACAAAAAATAAACACAAAAATCATACAAAACTAATTTCAAAAAAAAAAAAAAAAAAATATTCATTTTATATACCTGCTTTTAACTTTCTCAATAGTTTACTTTTTGATATTAAAAATTTCCTTTTACTGTATAAACTAATGTCAATCGGGCAGACGGCAAAGCCATGCTTTAACGATTTTGTAATTATAAATCTTTGTAAATTGTACAATTGGAAACAGACAATAAATCAAATAAATCAATCAATCAATCAACCTAACAGAGAGGAACAAGGTGATTGCTGAGAAGAAGGCGCACAAAGAGTTCGCCGCTAAATCAGCCTGTGTGGTAACCCGTCCAGCTGTCAGCTACGCAGCAATGGCCAGACAAAACTAATTTATGAAATAATAAAAAAAGTAAGTATAAAAAAAATGATCCCTAACCTATTTATAAAAAAAAAATCCTAAAACCATAAAACTTTTATCTAAAATACCTCCTCTTTATCTCTCCTAGATACCGCCACACCGAATTCCAAAACGCTCGTCTGTTGTTGTTGATGAAGGTCTGGCCACCCACCCAAGTATCTTGGAGATACTTCCTTCGCTATTTCCATGGCCATTGTTTGTGGAAATAGCCCCTGAAATGAACCGACCAGTCACGGGTTAGTCCGTAGAGAAAAGTTCGTCTGTCACGTCCTTGAACCGAATCTACATCAGGAAGGCCTTACCAAGCCTTCACACACCATTAGCTATAAAAATTAGCACACCATTTTTTGTTTACTTCCCTTAATTCAATTGACAATTTTATTCATTTAATTACTTTATAAAAAAAATTAAACAACAAAAAAATCGAGCTCTCCAACTCGTTCCTTTTCTTACTCTATTCAATTTGAATTCCGCAGCATGTTGGAGAAACAGTTGGCGTATATTACTCTACTTGGAACAATTTGTTGTTTCCGATTAAGTTTTCTTTTATGGATAATTAAAATCACTTCTCACTTTTCTTATGATTCAAAAAAAAAACTTACGAAAAAAAAAACTTCTTAAAAAAAAAAAACACTTGGAGAACTTAACTCTATACAAATGAGTTCTATTTATATAAAAAAACTAATTATTATAAAAAAAAATTATGTTAATTACGTTAAAATTTAAAGTTCAATTTGTGCTTCAATAAATTCTTCTTCTTTTCTTTCACTTTCTTCTTCCTTCCAGATTTTCTTTCCTCTTATTAATGCTGAATTCATTTTTTCTCGAATCTTCTGATCTTTGACCCTGTTCTTTTGTCTGCTTCGTGAAGCACCCTTTTCTTATTTCCACAAATCCCTAGTTCAGTCTTCAGTGGGATATATACATATATATGTTTGTTATATGTATAATACCCTCTTTGATTTTGTTCTTTGTGTCCTTAGAAGAATATTCCTTTGTCTTGAACAAAGGAATTCTTCAAACTTCGAAGGATGTCCTCACTGAAGGTTAAGTTGAGAAAAAAAAAATGGCAGAGGCCTAGGCTTCTGCTTATGATCTTTCTAGATCTTATGAACAATCTGGCCTAAACCTAGTAAAAAAAAAGGATTTACACGTAAGATAGAATTTAGATTTCTCATCATGGTCACATACCTCTGCTGAATTGTTATCACCTCTTGATAAAAGTTTCTGGAATTTGTCCTACTGTGAGGAATTCACTGGAATCTATATATATAAGAAATAAATGTACTTTATTTAAAATACTTTTTAAAAAAGGAATTGAAGAGCGGAGCTCTTGATTCCTGAGTCTTAATTGTACGAGTGTTATTAAAGAACTGAACTGTGCTATCGCAGATAGCCAGTGTTTTTCATAATTCATCTTTGATGCAAGTGACTTTGTCAGCATTTTATTTCTTTGTTCTTATAATGATCTGTGCTATCGCAGATAGCCAGTGTTTTTTATAATTCATCTTTGATGCAAGTGACTTTGTCACCATTTTATCTCTTTGTTCTTATAACAGAATATTATCTTAATGACTATGACTGGAAATAGTATCATATGAATATTTGATATGAGTGTGATTTCATTTCCTTTGTTAGAAATAAAATATAGAGATTAAAAAATGCTTTTATTATTTTCTGTGGTTATAACCCCTCCCTCCTTAGAGCATTCCAATGGTTTAAAGGTAACCGTTGGGAAGCTTATGTTTGTAATGGATTTTTTATTTTTCGATTTTATTCTTAAATAGATAATTACAAATATTACAATTGTTATTACAACCGCAAATGTTACCAAGTTGTAAGTTATGTGTTTATGTACTTTGGATTCTAACATTTCTATATTATCAATTGATTTAAAGTTTAATTCTTTATAGTAATCTTCTGTAAAGTTATAATTTATCAATGGTATAATTTTAAAATTATTTTGGTATAATTTTCTGTTATAAGTTTTATTTCTTATTTCTATTTTACAATCTTCTAATTCTAGAATATAATTTCCTTCTAGAGTGTAATCTAAATTGTTACAATTTTGTTTGATCTTTTATTTTTGTAAATTTTTGACTATTAAATATTTTTCTTTATTTATGATTATATTTTCTTCTTCAAATTTTTCGGTTTTACAATCTAAGTTGGTATTGTTTTTAAATAAGTTTTTAATACAATTGTCTTTTATTTCATGTAAGTTCTTAATTTTTTTTGTTACATAGTAAAGAGTTTTGTTTGTTTCGATCAATTCATTGCTAGGTAGTTTAATTATTTTATTCTTTATAGGGAATGTTTGTATATAAATTTTGTTGAATAGTTTATCATTAAATTTAGGAATGCTTAAGATAATTAATAGGTTTGCATTATAAGTTGCCAAAGTTATCTTTAATTCTTTAAGTTTATCGAAATTTATTTCATACTCGAATATCTCTTGAACGGTTAAAATGTCTTGTGTTAGGACACCTGTTCTACTGGTCATAATGATGTCAGATATCTTTCCTATAATTTCTTGTACTTCTAATAGATTTTTATTAAATTCAATTTCCATACGTAGGTAATTGATTTCGCTTTTGATTTTTTTATATTTATTTAATGTTTTTGAACTTTCTTGAAAAATATCTTTTAATTGTAGAAATTGTTCATTGAATTGTTGGTTAATTCTTACCTGTTTATTATTATTTTTCAATAATTCCTCGTTATTTTCTTCTAAAGCTTTTAAGCTTTGTTCTATACTTTCCCTATCGTCATCGTTCATAGTTCCATATACGAATTTCATACCTTTTCCGATAATATTGATCAATCCTCTTTTGTGTATTATATGGTGGGGAATTATAGTTTGAAGTTTTATTTCTAGAGTGTCTAATTTCTGTTTTTGCTGATCATCTTTATCAGGTAAGGTCTGATATTGATCTTTTAATTGATTAATTAATATTTGGCACTCTGTTAGATTAATTAGGTGTAGGATTATATTATAGTCACTAATCAGTTTTACTTGACCTTCTTGTAATAGAAAGAATTCTCTGTCTATTTTGGTTATCTCGAGATTAGATCTCACTGGGATGATTATTGAAAAGAGAGTTATTACTGTTACTGTCTTCATTATGGGGTTTGGTGAATTTCTTTTTCTTTCGAAATTGGTCTTTATGAAGTAGCTGTTTTCTAAGATGAGGTTTAACTAATAGCTTTTTATCGTTAATTTTAATTAATTTTACTTTTTTGTGTTTTGTCTTTAATTTATTAAAGTTTTCAGGATTGTTTACTTTCGTGAAATTTGGGTTTATATCTGTATCTATTCTATTTTTATTTATTTTCTCTAATATTTTGTTTTTTGTATTTTCTATTCTTTCGAATATTGTTTTGTTATTTATTTTCCCTAAATGTATATCTATAGGTTTTTCTTTGGTTGTCAGATGTATTGTTTTATTATAGATATTTAAAGATTTGATTACTAGGTCGAAGATATTTTCTGATCTTTCCAGCAACCTGATGTGCTCGTTTAAGGTACTGTGAAGGCGCTCTACGTATGAATTTCCAGTATGCCTATAGGGGGTGGAAAAGTGAATTATAATCTGTTTTTCTTTGAAATAACTTTTTATAGAATAAGTTTTAAACGTGGGGTCGTTATCTATTGTTATTTTTTTCGGTTGAATCATATAGCTGAATAGTTTTTCTAATGCATTCAATATGTGTTTTTGATTTTTTGACTTTAATCTTTCTGCTGCTGCAAACTTTGAGAATTTATCAATGCAAGTGAGATACTTGTTGCTGTTAGACAAGATCCATATATCTAAATGATAATGGATATGTGGTCCTGAAGGGGTTTCAGTTTTTTCAAAAGGGAGTTTAATAGGATTTCGCTCTATCTTTAGGTTACAGGTTTCACAATTATTTGTTATCTTAGTGATTTGGTTCTTTAAGTTCGGGAAATAATATTTCCTTTTTAGTTCTAAATAGAGTTTCTCTATGCCTATGTGGTTGAATTCTAAGTGCGTTTTATGAATAATATCTTCTATTTCTGGTAGGCCAAAAATGTCTATTAAGAAGGTTTTTGTCCTTAATAATCTTTGATTATTGTGATTGTTTTTCCAATGATTTTGGAATTTCAGAAATAATTCATCATTTTCTATGTAGATTGCGTTTTGGTGGTCTACATCGAATTCAGATATTATTTTTTCGAAATCTGTTTTACTAAAAACTTTTCGGATAATTTCTATTCGGCGTTTATTGAACGGAAAGGTAATATTCTCATTGTTTTCTCCTCCGATTTTTACGATGATTTGTCTAATAAATGAATTCAAAGGTTTTTCTGTAATAGGGATTAGGTTAGAACTGTCTGACTCGTTTGAATGTTGAGTAGAGACTAATTCTATGGCATTTATTTCATTCAATTTTATACGAGCTAAAGCATCTGCTACTTTATTCTCTTTACCTTGGATGTACCCAATGTTGAAGTCGTATTCTTCTAACTTGATTTTCCATCTTTGTAATTTTGAATTTGGTTCTCGTAAGTTTTGTAACCATACTAAGGGTCGGTGGTCTGTAAGTATTTTAAATTTTCTACCATACAAATAATGGCGGAATTGTTTGGTTGCCCAAACGATAGCTAAGAGTTCTTTCTCAATGGTTGAGTAATTACACTCATGTTTATTTAGGGTTCTAGAAGCAAAACAGAGTGGACCATGAGATTGGCTCAGTACTGCACCAATTGCGTAATTGGATGCGTCAGTTGTTAAGGTGAATTCTTTGGTGAAGTCTGGATGTCTGTTTAGGAGGTCATCAGACATTACCAATTTTAGTTTTTCAAATGATTCTTTGTAGTCAGGGTTATTTATATCTATTTTTTCATCCTTTTTGAGACAGATTGTCATTGGTTTTATAATTTTTGCGTAGTCCTGGATAAACTTGCGGTAATATCCAGTTAAGCCCAAGAATGACTGAATTTCTTTTACTGTTTTTGGTATGGGGAAATTCTTGATAACTACTATTTTGTCCGGGTTTGGTTTGATTCCATTCTCGGTGACTATGTGTCCCAGGAATTCGGATTCTTTTTTTAAAAAATCACATTTATTAAGCGAAACTTTGAGGTTTGCTTCTTGGAGTGTTTCGAATATTTTGTTCAAGGAATCTAAATGCTCTTCTAAGGACGTGGAAAAGACAATTATGTCGTCAAGGTAGACATAACAATTTTTCCCAACGAAGTTTTTTAACACTTCGTTCATCATCCTTTGAAAAGTGGCTGGCGCGTTTTTTAACCCGAATGGCATTCTCAACCATTCGTAGTGGCCAGACAACGTACTGAACGCTGTTTTTTCTTGATCTGCAGGATCGACTTCTATTTGGTGAAAACCTTTCGTAAGGTCCAAAGTGGTAAAATAGTTTGCTTTACCTAGTTTATCTAGAATGTCATCGATCAGAGGGATAGGAAATTTATCCTCTTTTGTAACATTGTTTAGTTTACGGTAGTCGATGACTATTCTCCAGTCCTCTTTACCTGTTTTATCGGCTTTTTTAGGTACAACCCATATTGGGGCGTTGTACGGGGAAACACTAGTCTTTATGATTTTTTGGTCTAATAAGTCTTTTGTTTGTCTATCTACTTCATGTTTATGTATTTCAGGGTAGCGATAGATTCTAGTGAAGATGGGCTCTTCACTAGTGGTGGGGATTCTATGTTTCACGTGGCTTGTGAAACTTAGATCATCACCTTTGTGGTAGAAGACTTTTTTGTGTTTACTTAAAAGTTTCATTAATTTTTTATGTTCCTCGGCGTTTAGATGGTCGATTCTTTGCTGTTCCAAATTTTCGAACAGTGTAGGATCTGGTATCATATTTTCCAAGTGATTAATTTCTTCGTTGTATTCTTGTTCATCTTCCTCGGAAAAGAACAGAGGAATTATTTCATTTTTTAATTTCAATGTTTTGTTCTTGAAATTAATTTCGGTATTGTTTGGATATAAAATATTATTTCCAATCAAACCGTCAAATTGGTTGTTAAAATTGTGAATTTGAAAAACACAATCTGTTTGAGTTTGGAAAATGAATTTTCCTTTGGGGATAACTAATTCTTCATTTAAGAATATAGGTGTTCCCACAGTTTTTATTTCTTAAGGGGTTGTTCTTTTTTTTATTAAATGTGATGGTGCTTTTTCCCTATTTATCAAACTATTAGTTGCACCAGTGTGTATTAATAGTTTGACTGTTTGATTTGCTTTTCTTAACACAATAAAGGGGAGTTGTGGGTTTGGTCCGAGGCTACTTCCTGAAAACCCTGTTCCTCTTTGTTGTTATTATGATTTACCTGAACTTTCTTTAGTTGGCTTGAAGTAGGATCTACTTCCATAGGTTTGATTTGTTTGGATGGGGGTCTATAATTTGGATTGTAATTTTGTCCTTTATAATTTGGGTTGGGATTATGATAATTAAAAGGAGGTTTAATATAAGTTGGATTTTTTGGGACAAAATTATTTTGATGTTGTTTAAAGTGATTGCTTTGGTTGTTTTGATTATTTTGAGGTGGTTTTGGATTAGAATGAATTTTGGGCGTTTCAAGGAGTTTTTTGGGTATATCTTCTAACTTATCGCTTAAAAAGCCAGCTTGTGTCAGCTCGTGAAGGGCTGCTTGCAGATTCGGTGGTTTAAGTGCAAACAAAACTGTCCTCATGTGAACGGGTAAGCGTTCTTTAAATATATTTAAGGCAGTTTGCGTATTGTGGGGAATTTCGTCGTTCTTTCCTTCCTGCACTGTCTTCTGGTTGAGCTCACAGAGATTTTTCTGTATGTCATTGTAAAAGGTTATGACGTTGCCTTTGTAGGGTGTTTGACGTAGTTCATCATAAAGTTGAAATGAAGACTTGAAGCCTCCAAAATTTTCTATTAAAAGGTCTTTAATTTCCTTCCACGTTTGCAAATGAGAGTGAATCTCGATGCAACGCTTCGCTTTTCCTATTAACTTAGATTTTAGAATGTTAATGCACATCGTTTGGGATTGATCGTCATATTTATTCAGAGTAGGTGTGATTCCGTCTACATTTGTAATGAACGTGTAGAGATCTTCCCTTCGTCCGTCGAAAGCATTAAGCTTCTCAATATATTTTAGGGGGTCAAGGGTCAGTGTAAGAGACATTTTGGTATTCTTATCTAGTTTTGATTTTTCAGATATAAAAGTTTCTAAATTTGGCAAATTATTTAATTCAATATTGGACAAATTTGGTTCTATAATATTACTTAAATTATTCTTAGAATTATTCTTACTATTGTTTTTAGTTATTTCCTGGTTTTGGTTGTCTTCGTCTGATGATTCGTCTGTGTGTCCAGAATAGGGTTTTGGTTTTTTATTCTTCATGAATGTTCTTTTGATGAAACTCATTTATTTTGTGATAATTTGGTGTTTTGAATTTTATTGTTGTCAACTAGTTTCTTCTACAGATTTTGTGGCATTACCATTTAAAATTGGGGTGTGTCACTTAACTAATTGATTTTAGAATTTTAAAAGTGTTCTAATAACTTAGCGTCGTTTTTATTATTCACTTTTATACCGTGTTTAGTTGTCTTAACTAATTGATTTTACAATTTTAAAAGTGTTCTAATAACTTAGCGTCGTTTTTATTATTCACTTTGAATATACCGTGTTTAGTTGTTACTTCGTGTACTCTTTTGCGTAGAGTTTTTTGTACGAATATAATTTCACTATTTCGAGACGGTAAAAACGAACAGTTGAATTATAAAAATTTAAAATCCGATTCTAATATTCCCTTTCGTGGGTTGACCGTAATTTTAAAACTTTTTGGTAGGTTTTTATTTGCGGATACCATAAATATAACGGTATCCTACCGACTGCGCCAGAAATAAATGTACTTTATTTAAAATACTTTTTAAAAAAGGAATTGAAGAGCGGAGCTCTTGATTCCTGAGTCTTAATTGTACGAGTGTTATTAAAGAACTGAACTGTGCTATCGCAGATAGCCAGTGTTTTTCATAATTCATCTTTGATGCAAGTGACTTTGTCAGCATTTTATTTCTTTGTTCTTATAATGATCTGTGCTATCGCAGATAGCCAGTGTTTTTTATAATTCATCTTTGATGCAAGTGACTTTGTCACCATTTTATTTCTTTGTTCTTATAACAGAATATTATCTTAATGACAATGACTGGAAATGGTATCATATGAATATTTGATATGAGTGTGATTTCATTTCCTTTGTTAGAAATAAAATATAGAGATTAAAAAATGCTTTTATTATTTTCTGTGGTTATAACCTATATATATAAATATATATGAGAATTTACTTTTATTCTTTTCACTGTTTAATTTAATTTTACCTTATTTCTTGTTTTTAATTAAAACTCACTTTCTTTTATTATTAAAAGACTTCTTACATAAGTAAGGTAAAATCGTTGGATTTTTACTTTGAAATTTCACTTTTAAACTAGCAATCAAAAAAAATGGCCGTTAAAAGGTATCGAACACTTCTGTCTTATAAGTTTTCAAACGAAATAATGACCATAAAATCCCTTAGGCTCCTAGTCCTTCTCCTATTACTTAAGTAAATAGTTACCACTATATCTGAGTGGGATAACTATTTTAAACTATAATTCCCCCCCTCATCCACGTCCAAGAAATAGCACACACACACACACACATCCACTGGTCTTACACTCCAATATGTCTGTCTCTAATAATACATTCTAAGCTAATTCTAAGCTAATTCTGACATATATATCTTAATTAATCAAATCAATCAAATTATCTATCAATTCACTCAAATAAACTATCTTTCCTACTAAAATTTCCTTTCCATCAAAAATTTCCCTTCCTACTTTAAAACTATAGGTGTGTTCAATGAGGCTGTTCGGAACAGTTTAGAACACTTTAGAACAGAAAAGTACAAGATTTTGCTGTTCAATGAGAAATTTTCTGTTCTAAACTGTTCTGGATTGCTGTTCAATGAGCTAGTTTGGAACAGTTTGGAACACTTTAGAACAGGATTTTCTGCACTTGCTTTTGAGGTAGAACAAGTTAGAACAGATTTGTGAAAACTGTCAAAATCAGATGTTGTGATTTTTTTAATGAAAGTAGTTTGTTTTTTTTGATAGATTTTATTTGAATCTCTGCTTAACTCTTTCAAAAGTGTATTTTAATCAATTCTGATTCTATTTTCATGAAGTAATTTTAGTTTTAAGACGTATATTTATGAATTTGTGACAAGCATATATGCTCCGAAAATTTTTTGTTGCTGTTTTATTGACAACGTAGGTACCCATTTTCTGTTCTACCTTGTTCTGACGTTTTTCACGAATCTGTGCTGTTCTGTTCTGTCCTGTTCTGTTCTGTTCTAACTTTTTCCTCACTGAACAAACCTTATAATTCATGTTTTCAACCCTAAAAATTCATAAGAATTCAATCTATGAATGAACAAAACTGCACGAAATTCTTCCGCGCATGTGCTAGTGTAAATTTTTCTACCGCCTTTTCCTTTGGGAGGATAGAGATAAAACTACTATTGTATGCGCAAAAGAAAACGACTCGATGCGACATTGTCCATATAAAAAAAATGTGAGAAATGTCAAAAATTGAAAACAAACGTGGACTGCCGGCGAACAGGAATTTTTATGATTGTGAGTATTTTCTTATAAAAATTACTAATAAATAAAGATTATACTAATGATTTTATTATTTCAATTTCTTCTATGCTGTATGTTTTAAGATATAATGAAGGTAAGTTCGTATGTAGAAAGGTATGGAATTTGTGTTACAGATTTGAGTGTGATAGCATTCGAAACTTAGTAAAACAATTCCACACTTTTAGTATTTATGTATTATAATTCTTTTATTTCAATTATTACTTCTATATTTTCTTTTTCAGAATCTAACAAATATTAAAATACAAAAAAGGACGAACTATAAAAAAAAATCAAACCAGAAGGAGAAATTAAAAAGGAAAAAGGAAAAACAAAAACATAAAAGGAACACATCGTTCTGCCCATCAACAAGTATGTTATTGTGGGCTGCAGGCCAAGTACTTTTGCTGCAATCAACTACTTCAACTCTGTGGTCAATGTAGTTCAAAGCACTGCGATATGTAGTACCGAAGTGAATCCACGCAAGAAAGCAACACCATCAGTAAAAAGAAATTGCATCGTTAATTATTGATGTTGATGTATCTCTCATCTAAAATAAAATACAGATACAAACAATAAAACTGAAATCTACATCGCGGTTGGATTTTCTTTATTTGGCAAAACTGCGTTCCATTCACCATCTACTGAAAATTATTAAAAAGTGCTTTGGAAGACCCAAAGGAATACCTCTAAAAAGTAAGTTCCTATGTAGTATGCCCACGTAACAGGCTCGATGGAAGTGACTGAGTGGTCGTGAGGTCACTTACATCGTAAAAAAAAAGTGGTCATACTATGTTGGTATCCTTTTTATAATTAAGTGGTCTCGTAGTGTGGCAGAGCCCATTACAAGATATCTCATGCTATATTACTGTTGTATATTTGTCGAGCAGTTTATATTTCCTTTTTACTAACCTCACTATTTCTTCTTAGGCAGTATTACTGCACCAACTAATAAAGTGAATTTCCTACAGTTTTTAATATAATCGATTTTATGAATTTAGCACCGAGTTTCGCGTTATAATTGTCAATTTTATTGCTTTGTTTAAAGTTTCGACGATAAACTATTTGCCCTGGTTTATACTTTATGTCTTTACTTGAATTATACACTTTTTCACCTTTTTGGTGTGCAAGTTTCAAATTTTCAAAAATTTTTCCACGTTAGTTCTAGTTTGTCATATTTATTTAAAATTTCGATTTTAGATTCTTTTATTACGCCTAATTTTCGAAGTAATTCATATGATTTGCCGTTTTGAATCATTGGAGTTCCAAAAATACGTAATACGATTCTACTGCAATTGCATCATGCACAACACTACGTAATGAAAATGCTACATTGCTCACATGCCGGTCCCAATGTTTTTGGTCGCTTCCTAGATAGGATCGAATCTTTGCTAGAACAGATTGATTTACCCTTTCTGAAGCATTCGCTTGAGGAGAGTAGATCGCCGTTTTTATCTGTTTTACCCCATAGTGAGTCAAAAAACTTGTAAACATTTCCGATATAAATTGTTTTCCGTTATCGGAATGAATGTATTCGGGAACACCAAATACATGAAAAACATTTTCCTCCAAAAACTTAACTACCTCAGATGATGATGAAATCTATGAATAGTCGCTGGAACGGTCGTTCAGTTAGTCTTTGTTGGCCCATCGGCGGGCGAGAAGTTGTGTTTACCGACTTACTACACTTACATGTGTCACATAAACTCACCCAGCGCTGAACATCGCTGGTCATCCCAGGCCAAAAATATTTTTGTCTCAATTTTGATAGAGTTTTATTTATACCACCGTGTCCTGACGCTGGGAAGTCATGTGCCTATTTCAAAAGGCCCCCACGCTCGGTCTTCCTGTATTGCGTCACCGGTTCGTATGTCCGTTCGTTTGTATACAAATCCATCAGATATACAACTATCTGGTAGTTTATCTTGGTCTCGTTCTATTATCTTCTTTAGCTCAACATACTCTTCCGAAGAAAAATATGGTGAACTAAAGTCAACCTCAGGCGCTAAATCTTCGGTCGTGATCTCTTCCATGTGGACTCGTGAGAGAGTATCAGGGACTACGTTTTGGACACCCTTCCTATGTTCGATCACGAAGTCGAAACTTGAAGCTCCATCTAGCCAAACGTCCAGCTAGATCCTTTTGCGTCGTAAGCCATTTCAGACTTGCGTGATCGGTAATGATAGTAAAGGGAAAGCCTTCCACGTAGGCCCTGAACTTCTTTACCGATAAAACGGCCGCATAGCATTCAAGTTCCGTTATACTATAATTCCTTTGAGCTGAATTCAGCTTCTGGGACATGAATGCTATCGGTCGTTCATTTTTCTCTTCATCCACCTGAAAGATCACACTCCCTACACCCGTGGTCGAAGCGTCGCACTGTATGAAGAAATGTCTCGAAAAGTCTGGATTTGTCAGTATGGGTGGCTGTAACTAAACTCATTTTGAGTTGTTGAAAGGCAGTCGTTGCTTCGTCAGTCATTGTAAATGTCTGTCCTTTCTTTAGGCAGTCAGTCATTGGGTTGCTATAGATGCATAGTTTGGTATGAAACGCCTATACCAGCCTGTCATGCCCAGGAACCTGCGGAGTTGTTTGGGGGTCTTCGGCACCGGAAAGTCGATACTTTGTCCTTGTCCGTTCGTATGCAACCGTCCCCAACTACATATCCTAGATACTTTATTTCTTTAAAACAAAATTTACTTTTTTCTACATTTATTGTTAGACCTGCCATACGTAATGCACTTGCTACTTTATCCAGTACCTTCATATGCGTGACAAAGTCTGGAGAACAAACCAAGAGGTCATCGAGATAGACAAAGACATTCTGGCGTAAACGGCCAGGAATGACCTTGTCCATTAACTTAGACAATCTCTGAGCGGCGTTACACAACCCAAACGGCATAACCGTGAATTGATATAACGGCCGCCCAGGGACTGTGAAAGCAGTCTTCTCCCTTGATTTGCTCTCCAGAGGAATTTGCCAGAAGGCATCTTTCAGGTCGATACTAGATATAAACTTAGTGTCTTGCAGTCTGCTTATTATACCCTCAATATGTGGTAGTGGGTAAGCAAACTTCTTAGTCCGCGCATTTACTTTTCTTGAATCATTACACAACCTATTTTTTCCACTTTTTCTCACCAAAACAACTGGAGAACTCCAAGCACTGTTGCTCTCCTCTATCACCCCCATTTCCAGCATTCTGTCCAGCTCAGCGTACAAGAGCTTTTGGACTACTGGTGAAATGGGGTAGTGCCTTTGTTTTATGGGAATTTTTTCGTTATCCACTTCAATTATGTGTTCCTCAAGGTTGGTTTTACCCAACCCGAGTACGGCAAAGGAGGGAAACCTTAACTTGACGTCCTCCAGCTGTCTGGCTTGATCCGGTGAGAGATCTCTGTAACTTGGCTGCTCTTTCTTCACAACCGAAGCGTTCAGCTCACTTATAATGTTTGGAGCTACTTTAAAAGTACTCCAAAAATCTACACCCAGCTATAGCGGTTGTGACAGACCAGGAATAACCAGGATATCCAACTCATGTGTTTTACCACCCCAAGAAACATTCGCTTTGAAGCAGCCTTCTATTTTCTGGTGATTTCCATCAGCTGTTCTTATGTCATTGTTCATTTTAGTAATTTTTATGTTTTTCCTATTTATAAACTCTATTGCACCTTTCCCTAAACACGTAACTGACGCTCTAATAATCCTGCAAAATCCTCTCCTCCTAAATGCACTTTAGCATATGGCCTATTATCGTTTGTTATTGTCAATATTGTAGCTTCAATTCTATTTCTAGTCTGTTTTTGTATTGCAGTTTTCTCCCTTAGCCTCAAAATCTTTAAATAATTCCTACTCTTTACTTTTATAAAATCAACTTCTTCACCAAAAATTCTCTTCCTAGCATCTTCATATTCCATCATCCTCTGGTGAAGACTTTTATGAGGATTTCGTTCTTTATTCTGGTAAGTATTTTCTTTATTTTCCGTTTCTCTTTTTAAAATTTCTATTCTCTTAGGTCGTTCTTCTGATTCTCCGGGATTGGTTTTGAAGTCGGCGGTTGACTCCCGGGTGTACTGCCGACTTTCGGGTTTCCCTGACAAGCAGCACATCTGAAGGACACACTACCCTGCCCATAACAAAAACATGTCAAGGTATGAATCGAAGATGGGCTAGATGCTCTGCAGCTCTCTTACATTCTTCTCTCAATTGCCGAATATTGCTAATGCACAACCAAAAACTAAAGTGCTGATTCTTTCTTTAAAATTTTTTCTTACCATCGAAACTAGATCACTTTCTGTAGGCCTGACTTGCATTTGCGAAGTCAGACCTCTAATATCGGCATAAAATTCGTCGAATGTCTCTTGGGATTGTTGTTTTCGATCCATGATTGCCCTTAAGATTTCATGGTCACGTTTATTATGCTTGAACTGTCGAAGTAGTTCTGTCTTCAAATCAAAATAATTAAAAAGTTCATCACCCTGGTTTTCCTCACAGATATCCCAATACCAACGCTCAGCAGGGCCCGTGACCAGATGGTGGAAATTGGCAAAGAGCTGATTGTCAGTCAGTCCACTTTTCTTCTGTAAGGTCTCCACTCGAAAAATAAATCTTTCAACCGACATGCCTTTTGACGAACCATCAAATTTAACAAATGAATGATTATTTTAGTGACCTTTGTATTTAACAATATGATTTAGTTTAGTGGGCTTTAGGTCAAATGAAAGATGTTAATTACTAAGCGACGTTTCGAGCATGATTATGCTCATCATCAGGCCTTTATTAGAAAAAATAAATAAATTACAAACATACATAAGTAATTACCAAATCACAAATACATATACTGTAATGTAAACTTACAAAACTTGTCAAGAACATTTAAATTTAAATCATCACAATCGAAAAGTGTATTTTTACTGAATTTAAACTACAAATAAAAAGAAAAATCTATAATTATTAATGTTGAATATTGAAACTAATATTTAATTTTAAATTATTGGCAATAACTGGCATTATCAATATAAACCTTAAACACTTTCACTTATATTAGATTTTTTATAATAAATAATCAAGTCCGATTTGTGACCAGAGAGCCTGCTCTTTAGTTTCTGTTTAGAAGTACCTACGTATACAGAAGAACATGCCCCTTCTATCCCCCCCAAGCAATTTATCTTGTACACGATATTAGCCTTATCCATCACATCCACTTTCTCTTTGGTGTTGGTAAATACTTTGCTTCTCAGAGAATTTGCCGACTTGAATGCAATTCTCGTTTTTGTTTTGTCTCTGATAGGCGCGGAATTGATGCGATTAGCGAGGTGGGGGATGAACAACATACTTTTGTATATCACCGTTTTTCTTTCTTCTTCTTTGTCTTTGTTTTGTTTTTGATTTTGCTGTTGATTTTTTATAAGCTTCTCGATGATTGCAGGCGGGAAGGAGTTGGAGTACAGGGTGTTTCGGATAATATTTACCAACACCAAAGGGAAAGTGGATGTGTAATATCGTGTACAAGATAAATTGCTTGGGGGGGATAGAAGGGGCATGTTCTTCTGTATACGTAGGTACTTCTAAACAGAAACTAAAGAGCAGGCTCTCTGGTCACAAATCGGACTTGAACAATGGAGCTGCTCAAAAAACTGCTCTTGCCCTCCACTGTATGCAAGAAGCACACAAACCAGACTTTGACAATGTTGAAATTTTGGAGACGGAGCAGCATTATTCCAAGAGAATGTTGCTGGAGATGTTGCACATAATAAATAATACAAATGCAATGAACCGTAGATCTGATTGTGACAACCTTTGCAACACTTACAGTCAACTTATAAAAAGACCGAACCGTATTATAAAAAATCTAATATAAGTGAAAGTGTTTAAGGTTTATATTGATAATGCCAGTTATTGCCAGTAATTTAAAATTAAATATTAGTTTCAATATTCAACATTAAAAATTATAGTTTTTTCTTTTTATTTGTAGTTTAAATTCAGTAAAAATACACTTTTCGATTGTGATGATTTAAATTTAAATGTTCTTGACAAGTTTTGTAAGTTTACATTACAGTATATGTATTTGTGATTTGGTAATTACTTATGTATGTTTGTAATTTATTTATTTTTTCTAATAAAGGCCTGATGATGAGCATAATCATGCTCGAAACGTCTCTTAGTAATTAACATCTTTCATTTGACCTAAAGCCCACTAAACTAAATCATATCATCAAATTTAACTCCCCATTTATGAACGTCAATCCTTCGATTGATATCCCTAAATGAAGAGTTTCCATCTGACGGATGCAATGTCGGCTGACTATGGGTTGTCCGTCTGTTGGTCCGAGTTGTAGTAGTGTTTTGTGTAGGGTCTTGTTTATTTGTCGTGTCTCTCCGAGCTGTAAAGGACTGCTCCATACTATCCAACCTTGTATTGACCTCTTTCATATTCTTGTCAAACATCTTGAACATTTCTGACAAGCCATCTGCAAGAATACTTAGAGTTTTAGTTTGGCTTTCCTTGACAGTCAGAGAGGCAACTTTTTGTATCTGTTCGTACAAGTCTAGTTCCGTCAGTACTTTAGGAGTCGGTCCGTTTGTAGTTACATTCGTATGAGTTCTTTCTCGGTCCTGTCTAATCTGTTCTATACGTAATCGTTTTTGTTCTTGTTCTATTCGTAAACGTTCTTGTTCTTTTTCTATTCGTATACGTTCTTGTTCAAATTCTAAGTTTTGTTGAGTTAGTCGTTCTTGTTCTTTTCGTAAACGTTCTTGTTCTAAATTTCGTTGTGTTAATCGTTCTTGTTCTTTTTCATAAATATCTTCATTTTCTTCAAGACCTCCTGCGGCCTCATCTTGTGTTTGTACGTTAGTTCCTTGTCGTTCTCGTTCGTTCCAAGTAGTTCCATACTCCGAATTATTTTGGAGATTTCGTGGAATGTCTTGTTTAAGACGTCATTTTCTGTCACTGTCGGTGATATAGTGGGAAGTACAGTCTTTTCAACTCCTTCCATTTCCTTTTCTACTGTCCCCGTCTGACGTGTAATCCTTCTCTTTTGCGTTCCTTTAGGAACCGTTCCTGTTGTCTTTTTCCTTCCCTCTGACATATCTTCAGATCTATCTATCCTTTAAATCTAAACAATTCAATTAAAAAAAAAAAATTACCTACTCAAAAAAAAAAAAAACTTAACTAAACCCAAATCCAATAAAAAAATAAACAATGAAATAGTTTTTTAAGGAATTGCAAAAAAAAATAAGAAAAACAAAAAAACAAGAAAAAAAAAACAATTATAATTAAAAGTAAAAAAGAAGTACTGAATTCAATGAAGAAATGAAGTAGTAAAAGAGAAAAAAAAAGAAATGATAAAAAGAAGAATAGTAAAAATAAAAAAAAATATCTAAAAAAAATGTAACTTTTGTTAAGACAAAAGGTAAACTAATAGAAAAAAAATATAAGAAAAGCAAAAATAAAAAAAATGAAAAAATGTTAAAAAAAAAATTGAAATTGAAAAATTAAAAAGAAATCAATAAAAGAAATGTAATTTGTAAATGAAATGTTTTTGTATGTTTTATAATAAACGCTTAGGTGTGTGAAGATTGGCAAAGATTCCTCTCCATCTGTAAACTGGTTGTCGTTGGTTGCGTTCTATTGTACTTGTCTTGTGACTGGTGCTTTTGAAATTCAGTGGTTGTTTCAGTTCATCTCTTCTCCACAACCGCAACATATTACCTGCCGTATAGCCTAGTAACTGGCTGGCTGTGGGTCCAAAATGAACTTCCACACGACCAAGGTTTTCTGATTCCGAATCTCTACCTCACAAAGAACCTGGCAGTACCTGATTCTATGGATAGCTGAGATCCGAAATCATACGACCCTGTTCAACTCTTGATGTTGTCGCAGATTTTCAACTACCTCACTAAAATCTCTGGCTCATGGCCTGTAGATTTGGACAGCTGTTTCCAATCCGCGACAAGACCAAAAGTTACCAGTCCCCAGATCTGTGTAATAGTTCTTCTTTTTCTTCCTATTAAAATTCTTTGGCTTTTATAATAAAGAAAATAAAACCCGTTAGGCCCCACGTTGGGCGCCATTGTTAGGAGACAGGTTTCCACGGGGAATTGCTTCGGTGTACTGGAAGAAGCTGCGGCACGCTTGTGGTTGCACGGCTCAGCTCGTCGCGTGGAGTGGTTCTTGCCACTTCTCAGTACACCTCCTGCTCGACTAAACATTAATTTGTATCGTGCCTAAGGTTAACATGACACAGATCCGAGGACTCTGGCGACATCTAAGAGAAACGCAGATTTGGCACTTCGAAGTAAAGTTTAAAAAGTATTCAATGAAAAAAAAATTAATAAAAAAAACTATCCTAAGAAACTAATAAAAAAATTAAAAAAAACCTGCACCTGAAAAAAATAATAAAAAAAACATTCACCTAAAAAATAAATAAGAAAAAAAAAAAAAATATATGAAATAATAAAAAAAGTAAGTATAAAAAAAATGATCCCTAACCTATTTATAAAAAAAAATCCTAAAACCATAAAACTTTTATCTAAAGTACCTCCTCTTTATCTCTCCTAGATACCGCCACACCGAATTCCAAAACGCTCGTCTGTTGTTGTTGATGAAGGTCTGGCCACCCACCCAAGTATCTTGGAGATACTTCCTTCGCTATTTCCATGGCCATTGTTTGTGGAAATAGCCCCTGAAATGAACCGACCAGTCACGGGTTAGTCCGTAGAGAAAAGTTCGTCTGTCACGTCCTTGAACCGAATCTAATTCAATGAAGAAATGAAGTAGTAAAAGAGAAAAAAAAAGAAATGATAAAAAGAAGAATAGTAAAAATAAAAAAAAATATCTAAAAAAAATGTAACTTTTGTTAAGACAAAAGGTAAACTAATAGAAAAAAAATATAAGAAAAGCAAAAATAAAAAAAATGAAAAAATGTTAAAAAAAAAATTGAAATTGAAAAATTAAAAAGAAATCAATAAATGAAATGTTTTGTATGTTTTATAATAAACGCTTAGGTGTGTGAAGATTGGCAAAGATTCCTCTCCATCTGTAAACTGGTTGTCGTTGGTTGCGTTCTATTGTACTTGTCTTGTGACTGGTGCGTTTGAAATTCAGTGGTTGTTTCAGTTCATCTCTTCTCCACAACCGCAACATATTACCTGCCGTATAGCCTAGTAACGGGATGGCTGTGGGTCCAAAATGAACTTCCACACGACCAAGGTTTTCTGATTCCGAATCTCTACCTCACAAAGAACCTGGCAGTACCTGATTCTATGGATAGCTGAGATCCGAAATCATACGACCCTGTTCAACTCTTGATGTTGTCGCAGATTTTCAACTACCTCACTAAAATCTCTGGCTCATGGCCTGTAGATTTGGACAGCTGTTTCCAATCCGCGACAAGACCAAAAGTTACCAGTCCCCAGATCTGTGTAATAGTTCTTCTTTTTCTTCCTATTAAAATTCTTTGGCTTTTATAATAAAGAAAATAAAACCCGTTAGGCCCCACGTTGGGCGCCATTGTTAGGAGACAGGTTTCCACGGGGAATTGCTTCGGTGTACTGGAAGAAGCTGCGGCACGCTTGTGGTTGCACGGCTCAGCTCGTCGCGTGGAGTGGTTCTTGCCACTTCTCAGTACACCTCCTGCTCGACTAAACATTAATTTGTATCGTGCCTAAGGTTAACATGACACAGATCCGAGGACTCTGGCGACATCTAAGAGAAACGCAGATTTGGCACTTCGAAGTAAAGTTTAAAAAGTATTCAATGAAAAAAAAATTAATAAAAAAAAACTATCCTAAGAAACTAATAAAAAAATTAAAAAAAACCTGCACCTGAAAAAAATAATAAAAAAAACATTCACCTAAAAAATAAATAAGAAAAAAAAAAATATATGAAATAATAAAAAAAGTAAGTATAAAAAAAATGATCCCTAACCTATTTATAAAAAAAAATCCTAAAACCATAAAACTTTTATCTAAAGTACCTCCTCTTTATCTCTCCTAGATACCGCCACACCGAATTCCAAAACGCTCGTCTGTTGTTGTTGATGAAGGTCTGGCCACCCACCCAAGTATCTTGGAGATACTTCCTTCGCTATTTCCATGGCCATTGTTTGTGGAAATAGCCCCTGAAATGAACCGACCAGTCACGGGTTAGTCCGTAGAGAAAAGTTCGTCTGTCACGTCCTTGAACCGAATCTACATCAGGAAGGCCTTACCAAGCCTTCACACACCATTAGCTATAAAAATTAGCACACCATTTTTTGTTTACTTCCCTTTATTCAATTGACAATTTTATTCATTTAATTACTTTAAAAAAAAATTAAACAACAAAAAAATCGTGCTCTCCAACTCGTTCCTTTTCTTACTCTATTCAATTCGAATTCAAAAATCTTAAAAACTAAAAAAATAAATATATTTTGAATCGGAAAAGAAGATTTGATCTTAATTTCACCTTTTGAGCTTCCTTTATCTCACAAACTAAAACAAAAAATGGGTACTCACGGTTTCCTTGTCCCTCGTAGTTCTGCCGGCAGCATGTTGGAGAAACAGGTGGCGTATATTACTCTATTTGGAACAATTTGTTGTTTCCGATGAAGTTTTCTTTTATGGATAATTAAAATCACTTCTCACTTTTCTTATGATTCCAAAAAAAAACTTACAAAAAAAAAAAACCACTTGGAGAACTTAACTTAATACAATTGAGTTCTATATATAAACAAAAAACTAATTATTATTAAAAAAAATTATGTTAATTACGTTAAAATTTTAAGTTCAATTTGTTCTTCAATAAATTCTTCTTTTCTTTCACTTTCTTCTTCCTTCCAGATTTTCTTTCCTCTTTTTAATGCTGAATTCACTTTTTCTCGAATCTTCTGATCTTTGACCCTGTTCTTTTTTCTGCTTCGTGAAGCACCCTTTTCTTATTTCCACAAATCCCTAGTTCAGTCTTCAGTGGGATATATATATATATTTGTTTGTTATATGTATAATACCCTCTTTGACTTTGTTCTTTGTGTCCTTAGAAGAATATTCCTTTGTCTTGAACAAAGGAATTCTTCAAACTTCGAAGGATGTCCTCACTGAAGGTTAAGTTGAGAAAAAAAAAATGGCAGAGGCCTAGGCTTCTGCTTATGATCTTTCTAGATCTTATGAAAAATCTGGCCTAAACCTAGTAAAAAGAAGGAATTACACGTAAGATAGAATTTAGATTTCTCATCATGGTCACATACCTCTGCTGAATTGTTATCACCTCTTGACAAAAGTTTCTGGAATTTGTCCTACTGTGAGGAATTCACTGGAATCTATATATATAACGGGTGATTTTTTAAGAGGTGTTATGTCTTGTTATGTCCGAGTCAAACACACACCACTCATTCCATTCAATGCTGTTTATTGTCTGAACTTAAAACTAACATCATCATCTTACAATCTAAGTACAAAGCATATTAAACCTGTTTAATATATATATATTAATAATACAAGAGAGAGGAAAAGACATACAGTATAAGAGTATATAGTATACAGCATAAGAGTATATAGTACAACTTTCCCCCTCTTTAAAAAAAATCAGTAACAATTTATTTGGATTTATATTTTTTTTTTTTTTTATAAAGTTTTCTTATTTCTCTCTGATCTACGAATTTGCCCATCATCATGTTTATATTTTCTATATGTTCTTTTTTTTTTGTTTTCGAGTTCATTTACTTCTATATTGAAATTTGGATTTTTTGCTTTTTCCGATATAATACAATTATCTACTATTGGATGATATTTATCTTCAAGAGTTGATTTTTTTATTTGATTTTTCTGAACAAATCTAATGTTATCTCCAACTTTAATTAAAAAGGTTAGTGGGCTTACAATTTCCATAACAACAGAAGGAATCCATTTAGCATATTCATTTTTTAAATGGTTAAAATATAAAACTTTATCTCCTATTTTAAATTCATTTTCACTATTTACAATTTTCATATCATTCATTTTTAATTCACATTTCTTCGTTTTATTCCTAGTTTTTGAACATTCTTTAATATTTTTCTTTTGAATATTTTTATTTAAGTTATCTAACAGGATCTTTGGTTTGTAGGAAAGAATCAATTCCGATGGGCTTTTACGAGTTTTCGAATGTGGAATATTTCTTTGATTAAATAAAAACATTGTTATTAATTCCTGAATGTCAAGCTTTTCATTTTCCATTAAATATTTTTTAAAAACTTTCTTTGTGGTTTGGACGTTTCTCTCAGCCAAGCCGTTACTCTGAGGATGGTATGGAGGTGACTTTGTTAATTTTATATTTGAATAATTACAAAAAGCTTTAAACTCATACGAACTAAACGGTGGTCCATTATCTGACACTATTTCGTTCGGGAGACCAAAAATTGAAAAAAAAATTTTTAAAATATTTATTAAGTTTGTCGCAGTGTTGTTTTTAATTAAAATTACTTCACAAAATTTACTAAAGGAATCGACTATAATTAAAAACTGAAATTTAGAAAAATAGAAAAAATCTATATGTATACGTTCAAATGGATATTTAGTAGTTGGCCATGACGTTGTCACTACTTCTTTAGGAACGTTCATTATTTTTTGACAAAAAAGACATTGTTTGACAAATGTTTCGATATCATTATCGATTTTGTCCCACCAAATGTATGAACGGGCCAAAGTTTTCATTTTAATTACTCCAGAGTGATTCATACTATGCAGCAGCTTCAGAACATCTGCCTGTAGAGACTTAGGGATGACTATTCGGTCACCATAAAATAAACAGTTATTTTCTGTTGACAAACTATTGCGTTTTCTGTAAAAGGCTTGCATTGCCTGACTGATTTCTTGAGGCCACTTGTTATTCAAAATGAAGTTGTAGACTGAGCACAGAAAGGTATCTTTTTTCATCTCCTTTGTGACCAACTCTAAGTCAACCTTGAAATTTTCATTGGAAAATGTATTCACGGAATGAATTAGGCTAACCACTTCAACATTTGTGCTCTCAGTCAACGGAAGTCGCGAAAGTGCATCAGCATGACACATTAACGAGCTTTTCCTATACTCTACGGTATAGTCATACATTGAAAGGAATACTGCCCAACGTTGTAATCTAGCTGCTGCTACACCAGAAGTTCCCTTTCTGGGATGAAACATTTCTTTCAGCGATTGATGGTCGGTATATATCTTAAAACTTTTTCCAAAAATATATTTGTGAAATCTTTTCACTGCAAATACAATTGCTAATGCCTCTCTATGTAATTGTGAATAGTTTTTTTCCGCATCCGAAAGGGAACTAGACACAAACATGATTGGCTTTTCGACACCATTTATTACATGTGACATCACTGCGCCGACTCCATATGGGCTAGCATCTGATGCAATGACTATAGGTTTGGCTGGATCATATAATTCCAACACATTATATTTTGAAATTAAGGACTTGCTATTTTGAAATGCTTTATGACATGACGGTAACCATAGGAACTTTACATTTTTTCTTAGCAGCACATACAAATCCTTTAAATGGTGTGACAAATTTGGTATGAAACGACCGTAATAATTAAACAAACCTAGGTATGATTGTAGTTGTTGCAAATTTTGTGGGGTTGGTGCCTCCAAAATGGCTTTCAATTTTTCATTATTTGGATAGACTTTACCATTTGACAGAATATGACCTAAGTAAGTGACTGATGACTGGAAAAATTTACATTTTTTTTCGTTAATTTGAACGTTATGTTTATTTAAACGACTAAAAACTTCAAGGCATTTTACACGACAATCTTCTTTATCCGTTCCACCAATAATAATATCATCTATGAAACAAAACACATTTTCCAAATTTTTTTTAAATCTGGTCCATAATTGATTGGAAAGCCGACGGAGCACTACTTAGTCCATAAGGAAGTCGTGTAAACTTAAAAAGTCCTTTGTGAGTGTTGACCACTAAATATTCTTGACAGTTTTCTTCCACCAAAACTTGCTGATAAGCACCCGACAAATCCAGGGTACAAAAAATTGAACAATTTTCCAAACTCGCAAAAATTTCCTCAATAAAGGGCAAAGGATAGTGTTCCGTAACAATAAACTTATTTACCGTAACCCGACAGTCCATACATATACGTATTTCACCTGACTGTTTCGGTACACACACAATGGGGCTAGCCCATGCACTTGATTTAACAGGGACTAAAACGCCATTTTTTACAAGACGATCCAGCTCATTTCCCACTTGATCTTTAATTCGTAAAGGAACTGGATATGCCTTATGAAAAATGGGCACCGTATCTTTTTTTAAAACAATCGATGCCTTAAAACCCTCAATGCAATGACTTGGCTGAGTTGAATTTATATTTGGAAATTTTTGTATAATGCAATCTAAAAAATTTTCACGTACACTACTTACTTGACAATCTGAATCACTAAAAATGTGTTCTTTCCAACTCGGAACTAAGACGTTAAGCCACGACCTACCCATTAGAGGTGTAAATGGGCGCACGCTATCTATAACTATCAATCCCAAAATCCATTCGTCATTTCTGTAGCTCACTCGGACATTGATTTTTCCCTTCACACTGATAGATTCACCTGTTACTGTAACAAATTGATCTTCAATTTTACATAATTCTAAATGAGAAAATTTATTACTAAAATCTACATAACTTATCAACGACGAACAGGCTCCTGTATCAATCTCCATCTCCAAATTGACTCCTTCTACCAGCAGTGTCTTTATTTCACCTCTCGACTCGATTCTATTTATGGTCTGTATCATATTTATCCTTTTCTTGGACCTTGTACAGACAACAGACGTATGACCCTTTATACCACAACTAAAGCATGTCCATCCCACAGCTGGACATTTCTTTGAATCGTGCAAACGCCCACAACGAAAACACTTTCCATACCTCCTGACCCCATCCCCTGACTTTTGTTGATGGCTTTGTTTCCCAGCAGCGTTAAATGTATGTGAACGACTTATTTGACCTCGACTGGAATTGCTTTCTTTGGTGTTTGACCCAGAGCTGACTTCTCGTACTGCGAATTCAGGTAATGGACCTTGATGCAATGCTTTGGACTCTTTTTGTGGCATCTCCATGGTTAATGCAATATTACATGACTTTTCGAAATTCAGAGACTCGTCGTTCAATAGAGAACGTTGGATTTCACTATCACGTATTCCTGCAATAAAGCGATCGACTAATGCATCATCTATTGCATTTGACTTTAAGTTTACGGGAATTATAGGCTTCGGTTTCACCCACTTATCACAACATTTCGAAGTTGATGATAGCTCAATAGCTTGAATTGATTTTAAAAATTCACCAAAAGCACATGTTTGCGCTAGTGCCTTAAGCCGTATGATGAACTCCGTTACAGATTCGCCTTCTCGCTGTACCGCTTTATTAAATTTGTACCGTTCGGCTCTGATATTTAAGCGTGGTTCAAAATGACGTTTTAAAACTTCGATTAATTCTTCATATTTCATTGAAGCCGGTTCTTTCGGTTGTACTATCGACTTAAGCACTTTAAAGCAATTTTTTCCGATCAAACTTAGTAAAATCAATGACTTTCTTTCCTCTTTGATTTCATTTATCGTAAAATAAATTCGAAGCCGATCTTCATATGATTCAAAATCATCACCTGGCTCGAATTCTTCTAATTTTCCAATAAAATGTGCCATTTTCACAGTAACGAATTTTTCTTAGTTAGAACTAGAAACACGCTTTTATTTTTTTTTTATATATATTCGTTTTTTCCTCGTCGCCAACTTGTTATGTCTTGTTATGTCCGAGTCAAACACACACCACTCATTCCATTCAATGCTGTTTATTGTCTGAACTTAAAACTAACATCATCATCTTACAATCTAAGTACACAGCATATTAAACCTGTTTAATATATATATATTAATAATACAAGAGAGAGGAAAAGACATACAGTATAAAGCGGCATATACACAGTTCAAAAACTCATCAAGCATGGGAGAGTGTATTAGTAAAATTGCCACACGTATACGTTGTGTGTATGCTTGAAGTAAAATCAAAACTTTTTGATTTTTGGTCAATCAAGTAGTCAAGATTGACGTAGTGTATATTTGTGATTGAATGCTTGATCATGCATGTGCTCATTTTCATATTGAACAGCGATGAGAAAATTCAAAATACTGGCAGCGGATAAAAATCCTCACATGTCTTCTCATCTGAACAAGTACGTATAAATGAGTGATTGAAAACTCATGCTTGATGTGTGTATATTCAATGTGAAACTTGTTTTACTAACACACTCTTCCATGCTTGATGAGATTTTGATGTGTGTATATGCCGCTTAAAGCGGCATATACACAGTTCAAAATCTCATCAAGCATGGGAGAGTGTATTAGTAAAATTGCCACACGTATACGTTGTGTGTATGCTTGAAGTAAAATCAAAACTTTTTGATTTTTGGTCAATCAAGTAGTCAAGATTGACGTAGTGTATATTTGTGATTGAATGCTTGATCATGCATGTGCTCATTTTCATATTGAACAGCGATGAGAAAATTCAAAATACTGGCAGCGGATAAAAATCCTCACATGTCTTCTCATCTGAACAAGTACGTATAAATGAGTGATTGAAAACTCATGCTTGATGTGTGTATATTCAATGTGAAACTTGTTTTACTAACACACTCTTCCATGCTTGATGAGATTTTGATGTGTGTATATGCCGCTTAAAGCGGCATATACACAGTTCAAAATCTCATCAAGCATGGGAGAGTGTATTAGTAAAATTGCCACACGTATACGTTGTGTGTATGCTTGAAGTAAAATCAAAACTTTTTGATTTTTGGTCAATCAAGTAGTCAAGATTGACGTAGTGTATATTTGTGATTGAATGCTTGATCATGCATGTGCTCATTTTCATATTGAACAGCGATGAGAAAATTCAAAATACTGGCAGCGGATAAAAATCCTCACATGTCTTCTCATCTGAACAAGTACGTATAAATGAGTGATTGAAAACTCATGCTTGATGTGTGTATATTCAATGTGAAACTTGTTTTACTAACACACTCTTCCATGCTTGATGAGATTTTGATGTGTGTATATGCCGCTTAAGAGTATATAGTATACAGCATAAGAGTATATAGTACAAGAGGTTTAGAAGTTTTTTTTAAAAAAAAACACAAAAAATTCGAAAAAATGAATGAAATATTTATTTGAATCGATAGTTTGAACCTTGCAATTTAATGTTTAAAGATAATTTCATGCAAATGTTGACCGCGGCTGCGTCTCAGGTAGCCCATCGGCATACTCTTTCACACATATCGGCCGGTATCTCACGAATGAATGCATGGATGTTGGCTTCCAGTGCGTCAATCGAAGCGGGCTTGTCCCTATAGACATTAGCCTTGACATACCCCCACAAAAAATAGTCTAATAGTGTCAAATCGCACGATCTAGGCGGCCAATTGACCGGCCCGAAACGTGAAATTAACTGTTCACCAAACTCGCCTCGCAATTGCGCCATTGTTTCGCGTGCTGTGTGGCATGTGGCACCGTCTTGTTGAAACCACATATCATGCAAGTCAAGAACTTCCATTTCGGGCAAAAAAAAGTTTGTTATCATCGCTCGGTAGCGTTCACCATTGACAGTAACGCTGCGATTCGCATCATCTTTGAAGAAATATGGCCCAATAATGCCGCCAGCCCATAAACCGCACCAAACAGTGGCTTTTTCGGGATGCATTGGTAGCTGTTGCAATGCTTCTGGCTGATCTTCACTCCAAATGCGGCAATTGTGCTTATTTACGTACCCATTCAACCAAAAATGAGCCTCATCGCTGAACACAATTTTTCGATAAAAAAGCGGATCCTCGGCCAGCTTTCCAAGAGCCCATTCACCAAAAATTCGGCGTTGTGGTAGGTCGGCTGGCTTTAGTTCTTGCACCAGCTGTATCTTAAAAGGCTTTACGCCCAAATCCTTCCGCAAAATTTTCCACGTAGTGCTGTAACAAAGGCCTAACTGCTGGGAACGGCGCCGAATCGACATTTCGCGGTCTTCTGTCACACTAGCTGATACGGCCGCAATATTTTCTTCACTACGCACAGTACGTAAACGCGTTGGTGGTTTAATGTCCAACAAAGTAAATTTGGTGCGAAATTTGGTCACAATCTTCCGAATAGACTGCTCAGAAGGTCGAGAATGCCGACCATAAAATGGAAGCAGCGCGCGATGAACATTTCGAACCGAGCACGAATTTTGATAGTAAAATTCAATAATTTGCAAGCGTTGTTCATTTGTAAGACGATCCGTGGTTAAATTGCAAACCAAACTGAAGCTGTTTGACAGTGACACAAGGTACTAAACACACGTCAGCTGTCAAAACCAGTGTTGCCAAAACCAAACCAGCTAAAAAATCACCCGTTATATATAAATATATATGAGAATTTACTTTTATTCTTTTCACTGTTTAATTTAATTTTACCTTATTTCTTGTTTTTAATTAAAACTCACTTTCTTTTATTATTAAAAGACTTCTTACATAAGTAGGGTAAAATCGTTAGATTTTTACTTTGAAATTTCACTTTTAAACTAGCAATAAAAAAAATAGCCGTTAAAAGGTATCGAACACTTCTGTCTTATAAGTTTTCAAACGAAATAATGACCATAAAATCCCTAAGGCTAGTTCCTAGTCCTTCTCCTGTTACTTAAGTAAATAGTTACCACTATATCTGAGTGAGATAACTATTTTAAACTATAACTCCCCCCCTCATCCACGTCCAAGAAATAGCACACACATACATATCCACTGGTCTTACACTCCAATATGTCTGTCTCTAATAATACATTCTAAGCTAATTCTGACATATATATCTTAATTAATCAAATCAATCAAATTATCTATCAATTCACTCAAATAAACTATCTTTCCTACTAAAATTTCCTTTCCATCAAAAATTTCCCTTCCTACTTTAAAACTATAATTCATGTTTTCAACCCTAAAAATTCATAAGAATTCAATCTATGAATGAACAAAACTGCACGAAATTCTTCCGCGCATGTGCTAGTGTAAATTTTTCTACCGCCTTTTCCTTTGGGAGGATAGAGATAAAACTACTATTGTATGCGCAAAAGAAAACGACTCGATGCGACATTGTCCATATAAAAAAAATGCGAACAGGAATTTTTATGATTGTGAGTATTTTCTTATAAAAATTACTAATAAATAAAGATTATACTAATGATTTTATTATTTCAATTTCTTCTATGCTGTATGTTTTAAGATATAATGAAGGTAAGTTCGTATGTAGAAAGGTATGGAATTTGTGTTACAGATTTGAGTGTGATAGCATTCGAAACTTAGTAAAACAATTCCACACTTTTAGTATTTATGTATTATAATTCTTTTATTTCAATTATTACTTCTATATTTTCTTTTTCAGAATCTAACAAATATTAAAATACAAAAAAGGACGAACTATAAAAAAAAATCAAACTAGAAGGAGAAATTAAAAAGGAAAAAGGAAAAACAAAAACATAAAAGGAACACATCGTTCTGCCCATCAACAAGTATGTTATTGTGGGCTGTAGGCCAAGTACTTTTGCTGCAATCAACTACTTCAACTCTGTGGTCAATGTAGTTCAAAGCACTGCGATATGTAGTACCGAAGTGAATCCACGCAAGAAAGCAACACCATCAGTAAAAAGAAATTGCATCGTTAATTATTGATGTTGATGTATCTCTCATCTAAAATAAAATACAGATACAAACAATAAAACTGAAATCTACATCGCGGTTGGATTTTCTTTATTTGGCAGAACTGCGTTCCATTCACCATCTACTGGGAATTATTAAAAAGTGCTTTGGAAGACCCAAAGGAATACCTCTAACAAGTAAGTTCCTATGTAGTATGGCCACGTAACAACCCAGACCATCAATAAAAAAAAACTCAGCATCAACAGCAGCCAAGAACCCCAGCCAAAACCATCCCTGTGAAGACAGCGCTTAACAAACCATCCAGAACTTCAGCAACTTCCCCATCCATGAACCTCAACAGTGAAGTCCAGCGGCTCCTCGGGTCCAACCTCATCTCCATCATGGATAAAGTCCGGAATGCCGTCCCATCCAACTACAACCAACTTAGTGATAAGAGGACGTCATTCAATCTTTTCATGAAGAACAACACCCCAGATATTGCCCTCATCAGCGAGACGAACGTCACTAAACGAAACAACATCAACATCGAAGGATTCAAAACATACCGGCAAGACAAAAACGAGGACCGCGTTGGAACAGCAGTCTTCATAAAAGACAAATTCTCCCCCAATACAACAGAAGTCATCATCCCCGGACTACGGACTAGCGAAGCCACTGCCATCACGATGACCCTGGGAAGAGGTGAGACCCTTACAGTCATCAGTCTTTCTTTGTGGTGTAGTCTCCATGTTGTGTGTATGAATGTATATATGTAAATATAAAATAAAAATGAAAATATATTAAAAAAATTTTAATATTTGTAATTTTATTTTAATTTAAAAATTTTAATTTTTCACAACATTTTATTATATACTGTATTGCGACGCGTTTCGGTTTTTAAAAAACCATCATCGGGCTCAATTCTGCGACTTTGGTTGTTGGGTTGCCAAGAATATTTGTTTTCAGTGCTTGCCGTGGTCTATGTTGAATTATTATAGTTGTTGTTTGTGATTTATATATTTCGAAATTTACAAAGCTTACAAGACAGAACAAGACAAAATACTAAACGACGAACTAACAATAAAAACTAACACACTGTTTAATACAGCCATTAAGTACCAAAACAGGCAAACAACAACGCTAGCTTAAACGAGACAAATATATAAATCACAAACAACAACTATAATAATTCAACATAGACCACGGCAAGCACTGAAAACAAATAATCTTGGCAACCCAACAACCAAAGTCGCAGAATTGAGCCCGATGATGGTTTTTTAAAAACTGAAACGCGTCGCGATACAGTATATAATATAATATGTTGTGAAAAATTAAAATTTTTAAATTAAAATAAAATTAAAATATACAAATATTAAAATTTTTTTAATATATTTTCATTTTTATTTTATATTTACATATATACAGTCATCAGTACTTACTTCAAGTGCTCATCCTCTGCAAGAAACATACAAAGTGACCTGCTCATCCTCAACGGCATCCTGAAGCAAAGTACCTATGGCATCATTGGCGGTGATTTCAATGCGAGACATCAACTTTGGTTAGACACAAAAATCAGCAGTGAAGGCAAAGCAATCGTAGACTGGATGGAACTGAACAGCAACGAACATTCTCTGGTGGTTATATCCCAGCCGAAACCCACCTTCCCTAGAACACGGAAGTCCGGAATTATATCTGTACAATAGAATTTGTAGTATTTAAAACAAACTGGGCATTTTCTACATGTAAATTATATAAATCAATACAACTACCTGGTGGTATATAACTTAATATAATGAAAACATCCGTAGAGTTGTTTAGGGTTACACACACAGCTAGTTGATCAACGTCGATTTCTGATGAGAGCGACGGTAGCTTAATCTCACGACACGAAAATGATGAACGGACTGCAATTAAGACACCTCCTCCTCTTGTCTGATTAGTTTTCACCAAGCTTCTGTCTTTGCGGAAAACGTAGAATATATTTTCATTGAAAATTTCGGAGTTTAAGTGAATTTCGTTTAGCCACGTTTCGGTTAGTGTGAAAACATCGTAGAAAGAAGATGAAGAACTAAGATGCAGCTCATTGGTTTTAGTTCGAAGACCACCAATGTTTTGGTAGTAAAGGACAAAGTCTTTTTTAACACTAGAATGCTGAGATTGATGGCCGGATAATAAGCCATTCGACATGGAAGATTCTAAATTTGAATTTACGTCAGTTCTGAATGCAGTCGCACTTTTTCGTTTTTTGAAATGAATTTAAATGCACGTAACTTCGTTCCTGAAGGCCAGATATCGCCTATGTACATCGCATCATTAAATTCAGCCGGAACTCCAATTTTAAAATTTATGAACTTAATATTTTCAGCAGGTTCACCTCGCTTAATTAACTTAAAGCATGAAATAAAAGGGGGATTTGTACCGAGAGCAGTAGCTAAATGCGTAACGATATCTTCAGGGCTTACAGTAGGTCGGAAACTACCAAGATGAAACCATTAAAGTTTATGCACAGCATGATTTTGCAGGAATTTGCTGGAGCCCCTTACAATCCTCGGGATATTTGTTGATAGTAATGACCTTTTGTTAATGAGTTGTGTTATGAAATAGGCTTTAGGCCAAGTGAAACAAATAAATAAATATGTTTGTCACGACGTTTCGTTCATGTCTATGAACATCATCAGGTGGCAATGGATTCTGTATTTAAACATTGATTAATTGGTTACAAATCTCTTACAAACATAAACAATAATAATAACTTACACTTGTTATTTCACATGAAGTAAAAATCAAACATTTTTCCAAACAACTATAAAAATAAAGTGAACTGCAAAGCAAGTCTTCACTGTACAACGTAAAATTGACAAGTTACATGCGTAAAGAAGTAAACTTAAAGAACAATGACAATAGATAATACATAATTAGAAGCTTTTTATTCCCTTCCCCTCTAACAGGTGTTTGTATTGCGGGCTGACTTCCTCCATATCAGTTCGTCTGTTCATGGTATTGTCAGCGTTGATGATATGCAAAGTTTCTATTATTATTCTTTTGTTTTGATGTTCCTCTCGTTGCAGTATTTGGACGTTATCAAAATTGGGAGAGTGGTTGAGTGATGTGCAATGTGATGCCAGTGCTGTCTTATGTGCTGAGTTGTTTTTTATGTCAGATTTATGTCCTGCTATTCTATTTTTCATTTTTTGTTTTGTCGTTCCGATATAAATATGGTTGCATTCTTCGTCAGCGTTCCGTTACATTTGATTTTGTAAATTAAATCCGAATGTTCCATTTAATCGATTTTTGTTTTTAGGTTGGTGTACAGTTGTGCAGATGTGTAGTTTGATTTCATCGCAAATTTATACTTCTCTTTATCAAAAAGCTGTGCATTTTTAAACCTTTCTGTTATGTCTTTAATGTAGGTAAAGGATTTGTATTTTGGTTTCTGTGTTTCTCCTTCTTCTGGTGTGTATTGTTTTCGTTTTTCGTGTTGATTTATTAACGTTTGTATTATTTGTTGTGGAAATGCATTGTTCTGTAGAATGTTTCTGATTTTAATTATATTATTTTTATGGTATTCTAGATCACTAATTGAAAGAACTCTATTTATAAAGTTTTTTGTTGTATTATAAATGATTTGTTTCGGGTGTTTTGAATGGAAATTAATGATTCTTCCAGATGAAGTGGGTTTTTGGAACCAATCCATTTTTAACTTTCCTTCTTCTCTGATGACGATTGTATCAAGGTAAGGTAGTCTATTATTAGTTTCCTTCTCAATCGTAAACTGTAGTTTTCTATGAAAACTATTAAGGCAACTTAGGGTCTGATCTAAGTTTTCTGCCTTTACGATGGCAAAAATCTCATCTACATACTTCGTCAACATTTTCGGCTTGGTTGTCAACTTTTCCAAACAGGTTTCCAGGAGATCTTCAAGGATGATATCTGCTATAATGGGTGACGCAGGGTTTCCCATCGGCATTCCATCTCTTTGTTGGTAGGTTTTGTTACCGTAAACTAAGTAATTGTTATCGATAACGCAAAACCGAATTAAGTCCAGAAATTTGTTTTTTTTAATATTTGTATGTTCTTTTATTATGTCCCATTTTCTGCTTATCAATTCCAGTGCTGTTTTTAATGGGATGTTTGTAAACAAAGAAACTACATCGAAGGACACTAGAATTTCGTCGTTGTCGATTTTCAATCCACAAAGTTTCGATTTGAATTGCAGGGAATCTTTCACGTTGTATTTCGAATTAGAGGTGAGGGTTTTCAAGATGTTGATTAAATATTTTGCCAAGTTATAGCAAGGGACTTTCGTAGATGAACATATTGGACGAAGAGGAATGCCTTCCTTGTGAATTTTTGGGAGACCATACAGTCTAGGGGCAATTGAATTATATGTCGTCATCATATGTTTTTGACGTTGGTCAATTATTTCATTTTCTAGCAGGTATTTAACAAAGTTGTTATTCGTTTCCTGTAGTTTATTTGTTGGGTCTGAGCGTAGTGGCCAATATTTATTTCTGTCTTCCATCATATTCTTCATCTTGACCTCATAGTCACTTCTGTACAACGCGACTGTTACGTTACCCTTGTCCGCCGAAACAATAATAATATTTCTGCTAATGCAAAGAAATTGTTTTGTTTCGTTCAGAATCTGTGTAATATATCTGTCAAAATCAGAAAATGATCTTTTTCCCATGCAGTTGTTGAGTATTTTTGCAAATTTGCAGCGTGCTTTTTCTCTTTCATCATTATTGTTTATGGTTTGGATGCGATCTTCACCATCAGCAATAATTTTAAAAAGAGAGTTGGGAGTGGAGTGCAAAGTAGTAGGAAGTGCGTACTTGGGACCTAATGAAAGTAAGTATTGGACTTCATCTGGTATGGCAACACTTGTCTTATTAACAAACCAATTTTTGTTCAGTTTTATGCCGTATTTCTCTTTGAGTTTCTCTTTTAGTGACGTTAGTTTTTTGTTGTGTAATCTTTTTAATGTTTCGTTCTTATTGTTGTAATATATTTCTTCGTGATAGCAAAAGCTTTGATGTTCTTCTTGTGACAAAGTCGATCGTATTCGGTTTTCAATATTTGTTATGCTTTTTGTTAGAAAAGTTAAGTTTTTATGTTTAGCGGAAATAAATAGATTTAAAATTTTGTAGCAAAAATGTTGTTTGATTTTTTGAAAAGATAATAATAAAGGATGATTTTTACCGATGTCTTGCTTAAATAATTCTTCCAGATGTGCAGTTGTATTTGTTACGAAGTTTGGTGTCAATCCCAGTTTTCTGCATTTCATCAGAAAATTGTTGCTTGTTGTTGTTTTTACTTTTTTCGTGCTGAGCCTTCTATATTGTTTGAGTGTACTGCAGAATTTGTTGCCATATTTATCCCGCATGTTGTTCAAAACACCCGAAACAAATCATTTATAATACAGCAAAAAACTTTATAAATAGAGTTCTCTCAATTAGTGATCTAGAATACCATAAAAATAATAAAATTAAAATCAGAAACATTCTACAGAACAATGCATTTCCACAACAAATAATACAAACGTTAATAAATCAACACGAAAAACGAAAACAATACACACCAGAAGAAGGAGAAACACAGAAACCAATATACAAATCCTTTACCTACATTAAAGACATAACAGAAAGGTTTAAAAATGCACAGCTTTTTGATAAAGAGAAGTATAAATTAGCGATGAAATCAAACTACACATCTGCACAACTGTACACCAACCTAAAAACAAAAATCGATAAAATGGAACATTCGGATTTAATTTACAAAATCAAATGTAACGGAACGCTGACGAAGAATGCAACCATATTTATATCGGAACGACAAAACAAAAAATGAAAAATAGAATAGCAGGACATAAATCTGACATAAAAAACAACTCAGCACATAAGACATCACTGGCATCACATTGCACATCACTCAACCACTCTCCCAATTTTGATAACGTCCAAATACTGCAACGAGAGGAACATCAAAACAAAAGAATAATAATAGAAACTTTGCATATCATCAACGCTGACAATACCATGAACAGACGAACTGATATGGAGGAAGTCAGCCCGCAATACAAACACCTGTTAGAGGGGAAGGGAATAAAAAGCTTCTAATTATGTATTATCTATTGTCATTGTTCTTTAAGTTTACTTCTTTACGCATGTAACTTGTCAATTTTACGTTGTACAGTGAAGACTTGCTTTGCAGTTCACTTTATTTTTATAGTTGTTTGGAAAAATGTTTGATTTTTACTTCATGTGAAATAACAAGTGTAAGTTATTATTATTGTTTATGTTTGTAAGAGATTTGTAACCAATTAATCAATGGTTAAATACAGAATCCATTGCCACCTGATGATGTTCATAGACATGAACGAAACGTCGTGACAAACATATTTATTTATTTGTTTCACTTGGCCTAAAGCCCATTTCATAACACAAGTCCTAGGGATATTTATCCGATTTTCCGGATTTTCAGTTACAATTTCATTTGAATTTTCAGCAGTATTTTTAGCAGCGTTTTCAGTAGCATATTCAGCAGCAATTTCAGCAATAAAAACAGCAACATCAGCAACAGCAGCAGCAACATCAACAGGTTTATCAACATCCGCACCAACAGCAACCACAGGAACACCAGCAAATTGAACCGCAACAACAACATGCGAATCATGTACCACACAACTATCAATAACATTAGTACCATCTTTGTTGGTAGACGAGAGTGGATTAGAATCGGTATTTCGAAGGGGTAAGGGAGTTACATTTATGGGCTTTGTTGTTTTGCGAGACAATGCAGGTGACGAGAAGCTTTTATTTATTACATTTGTTTGGGCATTGCGATTTAATTTAGCTTTTGAGCGAGTGATCAATGGTTTTTTTAGCAATGGTTTACTCCTTACAACAGAAGCTCCTGAGAACTTTATCAACTTCAGACGGCTTGATATTGAAAAACTTCACAGGGACATCGAAAACAGCATTACTCTTCCACCTTCAACCAGGAATCTGCTGGATACCGAAATCAATGCACCTCCAACTTGCCGTATCTGAAGCCCTGGAGAAGCAAAAGCGCCCTAGGACGTCAAAGGACAGGTACCAGCATCTTCCTGAGTACGTCCAGAATTTGTATGCTCACAGACAGCGGTTAAGAAAACGACTCCAGCGGATCCATCAAAGCGAGCTAAATACAACAAACTTGACTACCAGACAGTTTGGAATGAGCTTAAGCAAGTCAACATCATGTTCCGGAACTCCATTCAACACCACAACAATATCCAGTACCAAAGAAGATTGCAAGAAATTAAACCAGGACCTGATGCCTTCAAAAACACCAATAGGATCATTGGAAAACAGCCACAGATGCCAGAATCCATCATCAGCAACAAGATTGAAGCAACCTCAGCCCAGGACAAGGTGGAAGCGTTCGCCGACTACTTCGAAGGAAATTTCAAGCCGAACCCACCTACTGATCCAACGTTCCTACAAGAAGTAGAGGCATCAATTCAGCAGACCCTACAGCCAAATCCGGATATAATCAGTTTCGATGACACCAATCCAGCAAGTGATCCCACCGATAGTCCACATCTATGCAATCTAGAGGAGGTAGCAGAGATTATCGGCAATTCCAAGCCAAAAAATCAGCTGGACCAGATGGTGTCTCCAATTACATCCTGAAAAGGTTTCCACAAGCAGTAATGATTTTCCTCACAATCATCCTCAACAACTGCATCAACAACTGTTACTTTCCCCGAACGTGGAAAACAGCGAAGATTGTGGCAATCCCAAAGAAAGGTTCTTCCAACCTAGTATCCAACTACAGGCCAATATCACTTCCCAACAATATCAGAAAATTACTGAAAGAAGTAATCATCCGGAGACTGAAGAAATTCTGCAGTGAAAACTCCATCATCCCTGACATGCAGTTTGGCTTTCGAGAAAAGCACTCAACGCTGCATCCGCTGCTGAAGTTCCAACACGACATCACCACCTCCCTCAACAGTCATCGTGTCACGTCGGATGCTTTCTGGATGTGGGGAAAGCATTTGATAGCGTTTGGATAGAAGCCCTTATACATAAACTTCATCTATTACAGGTACCTCCGCCACTAATAAAAATTCTTTTTTATTTCCTTTCAGGAAATTTTTCGTACAACTAGACAACTGTAAATCAAACATGAAGAAAATCAGAGCCAGAGTCGCCCAAGGCTCAAAACTTGGCCCCTTCCTCTACAGCCTGATGATATCCGACCAACCTGTCCCAATTGGATGCGAGAACCTGCTATATGCTGATAACTCGCTCACCTATGCATCATCAATGTCACCCCTTATCGCTGTCCGAAAAGTAGAGGCCCACATCAGCAGACTCTTCAATTTCTACAAGAAATGGGGCATCCGGATCAACACTTCCAAATCGGAACTTGTCTGCTTCAGGAGGCCTACAACTGATCTTGAGACTCCCTGACGGATCCACCATAGCTGCCAAACAGAATGTGAAGTACCTGGGAATCCACTTCAATGAGTTGCTAAGGTTCAACCCACACTCAAGAAATGTACTCAGAAAAGCCAGCTGGGCCTTCCACCGCCTACACCCATTGATGAAGAAAAGAACAGGACTAAGTCAACCAACGAAGTTACTGATCTACAAGCAGCACTTACGACCAGTCATCAGCTACTCCTTCCCAGTCTGGATTTCAATCTCGAAGACAGCCATGAAGGAGCTTCAAGTATTCGAAAGGAAGATTCTCAGAATTTGCACCGGCCTGTACTTCGACCGGCAGCGGCGGAAACACTACAGGAACGAACATCTCTACTCTGAAGCCAACATAATCCCGCTGGACAAATACCTAGTCATTTCAGCGAAGAGACTAGTACGGAACATCATCGACCACCCGAATCAGCTAATGAGAAGGATGACCACTGAACAACGACATCCAGACCCAAGATACCTCAGTGTGATGGAAACTATTGATAACAACATAATCATAGACAACGAGGAAGGAGTCTCGTTCTACGCTGACATTGGGTCAGCCTTCTACCGCGGCTGAACGCCACTTCCCCCAACCTACACCAAAAACACCATTGACAACTGGGAATGAACACCCTGAGGACGATTAAGTCAACCAACTTTTAACTTAAATTTTTTGACATGTAATTTATATATCTATAATTATAATTTGTTAAGACATTGTATAACGTTAGGCCCCTTATGTGCCAACAAATGTAAATTTATCATAGTTTCATAATTAGTTATAATCCAAATTGTATATACATATAAAAAATTGAATAAAATCAGTTCTTATCAGAACTCCGTGGAGGTAAGACCTCCTTAAGCAATTTGCTGAGAGATATTTATGCCTTTTTTCATTTTTGGGTTTGGGAATTGGGACGCTTTCAGTGGCTTTAAGCGTATTAGGAATTTTTCCTTTTACGCTTAAAATGCATTTTAAGCGTTTTGGCAATTTTTGGGTTGAAATTTTTGGGTTAAAAATTGCCAAGATGCTAAAAAAGCGTGTAAAATTAAAAAAACGCTTAAAATGGATTTTAATGCTGGATTTACACGAATGACAATATTGTCAGTATTTTTGTCATTTTACTGCCAAAATACTGCACACATTATTTCATTAATGACATGCGTTTAAACGGAACTTAAATAATGACTGGTTGACACTTTGTCAGTATTTTTTTCATTTTAATGACAAGGATGGAAGCGAATGCATTTACACGACTGCCAAATAGAAATGGAAATAAATTTACATATTATGTACATTGAATCTGGATCTAACTATGTTCCAATGAATTTTAATATCTTCGATGCTGTGGTTTGTTTTTTTTCCGCTATCTGGGCCCAGTTTAAGCTCTTCAGATCTCTGTTTTTGTATTCTGGAGAACAGAAATCTCAAAGAGCTTCTCGGGTTTCCACCATCTCGACCAAAATTCGGTCGTCTTCTGGCGACCACTTTTTTTCAATTCTCGCTTCCGACCAATATTTTTCTTGTTGCTGGTGTTTTCCATACTTCTAATTTTTAGTTCAAAGTTAATTTATTGTTATAATATATAGAAATTAAATGTTTTTGATCTACTTACAAATTTTCTTTTCAACCAGACACAACAATTAAGAACCGCCAATTTAAATTTGTTTTTTTTTTTTAATTTGACATTTGATTAAAAATACTGACAAATGGCAGTAAAGAATGAGCAAGTTCATTCTTTTTCGTGAATTGTCATTATTTGAAAAAATTGTCAGCACTGTATTTACACGATGCCAGTATAATGCCAAAATTTAATGTCAGTTTCACTTGGCAGTTTTTTAATAACAAAAATACTGACAGATTTGCGACCGTTTACACGACAAAAAGAATAATGACTAGATATTTACAGAAATACTGACAACTGTCATTCGTGTAAATCCAGCATAAGCGTTTTCGTATTATTAGGTCAAAAATATTTTTTTAGAGTAAAATATCACAAAAACGCTTAAAATTCTTTTTAAGCGTAAACAAATTTTTTTTAACTTAATAAGGCAATTTTGAGCATTTTTCTGAATTTTGTTTTTAATTTTTTTCTACCTTAAACTGCTTTTTAAGCGTTTTGACATTTTTTCATCGCCCTGCCCACTTTTTTGATTGGCCAAAATAATAAAAAAATATTGTCAAAAAAGTCAAATATTTTGTCAAAAAATATTAACTTAGAAAAATATTTTTCAAAACTACCAAAAAATACTTTCAATACTGTATTAGAAATTCCGCGGGAAAGGAGAAGAAAAATCCCGCGGATATTACGCGGGATTTCGTTACTCGACCAATTTTCGTGACGTCACAATCTCCAACAAACGATCCCCTTTTTCCACACCACCAAGCAGTAAAATAATAGACACTTTTTTTTTAAGGGTATCCCCGTTAGGCCCAATCCCTTTTTAGTTTGTTTTAAAAAAAGTTGAAAAACAAACAAAACCAAATAAAAATATAACTTCATTAATATTCATAAATAATATAGAAAATATAAAAAGTATACTATAGGCTTTGATTTTGAAAACAGAGTCAGTTATTATAGCTGACCCAACGAACTTTGTTCCGCCTTAAATTGATTTAATTATTAATTTCCCTTACGAGAGTCGAGCCTCTATATTGAATGAATGAAACTTTATTGTTTATCTGCTAACGTTGAGCGCGGTCTGAACGGTAAAATTTGACGGAAATCGCTGGCCAGTGATGTGTGTTGACCACATCATGATCTCTGAATCTGCGAATCGGTGTTCCACATGGCTCTCTTTTGGGATCTATCTTCTTAATATGTCCAAACAAAAAGAAAGATGTTCAGCTTTCACAAAAAAAAAAACATTTTTATATACCTTATATTATAGAAGATATGATTGAAGTGTTTTGTAGTCTTTTTTCAAAAATCCGTTACCCGCTGCAGATATTTTCCATTAATATTTTTGAATAATGAACAAAATTTTAAAATATGAAACAGGCAAACGTACTGCTAAGACGTTTTAGAGGTCCATTTTTTTTTTACTTTTGGTACCCCGCCGCCGCCGTTCCCAAAGGTTATATCAGGTGAAACACCGTAAGTCTACAAGCCAATAGATCTTGGATTAGAAGCTTTGCGTTCTAACCATTTACTTCTGGAAAGACACCACTTCCCCTCCCTTTGAAAATAAAATTCTTTGTATGAAAGATAACCCTGTTATGATTGTTAACATACAAAAAATAAAATAGATATCCTCGTTTTGATTCTTAAAGTGGGCCTCTAACACGTGATAATAGGTCGAAGGATTGGCGGCAAGGTTCGTTGAGATTTTCAACAGAACTCCGGTCGCAGTAGACCCATTAACGATACAGCCTCTAAATTTGTCATAGAAAACCTCTACGAAACATGCGACCTTCCTAATTACTGTCTAAACATGCGTGGCGTCGTTTTTTTGAACAATTTTGAGTTGTTTTTTGCTTTACAAACCTTGTTGACTCCTCTTTTTGTGTAGTCGAAATGAATGTTTGTTCTCGAGATATTCGCGTCGAGAAATATTTTTTTAACAAATTATAGCAGTTGTTTTTTAAAAAAAAAAACTTAGTTAATTATTTTTTTTTAATTTTTATTAATTCTTCATTATTATTTCATTATGTGTAAATTAAGCCGAAATCAATGTAATTTTTTGTAAGCGAGATATTCGAGACGAAAGACATTTTACAACTTTTTTTTTTATTAGCTGTAATAAGAAAACCGTTAATTCATTTTTTAACTTCATCCAAAATCGATATTTAATTCGATTTTTAAGATTATGATGGATGAAAAAGGTATCCCGAACAGTCGAAGTATTCACACACAGGCATCTCTAAAAACAAAAACGAACGATTTGGATTGTAGGGACCTGGAAACGTGGAGATATGTTGAAATTTTCGAATAGAACAAATCGATGTCAACTTATCGCTCTCTTTTTGAAATATCACACTTCATATTTTGAAAACAATTAAAATTTTAGTGCCGTTTAGATTCTGAATTACACATTGAGCAGCTTCTACGTTCTAAACTCTATTTCTATATTTCTTCCTCAAAAAAAACATGAGACTGATATCATCCGAAGTTTTTCAATAATGTAATTAATCAAGTGGTTTGAATGCATGAGATGTATAGGCATTAGCCGTTGGCCTGCGTTGTGATAAAAATTAAATTAATTTATTACAAATATTTCATAGAAAAAAAACTTCGCATGATTTTTTCGTCCCAAAGATGGTATGGACATACCCAATATGATTAGTTTAATGATAACCAATTTTTAACGTGCGTCGTGCAAATAATGCAATCTATCGAAACACCACACTGTCTAAGAGCTGCCACCCACTTTGACTATATAACTCAATTGATACAGTGGTACAGGTACATACTTTATTTGGGGCTAGTTAAGTATGAAAACCATAGTCTGTTAGGGTTGCCCCGGGCGAAAGGTTGCAAGATTGCCATCAAAATTTTTCAAAATTAGCACGAATTGTTACCAGTGTTGTTCCTCTACGTGTCGACTTTAATTGTCTACATTTAAACGTAGACAATTGTGTCGACAATGTCAACAATGTAAACAACTGTCGACAATGTCAACAATTATGTATACAATGTAAACAATATTAAAAAACGGTATTAAAAACTTATAGTTTTCTGGAACATGGCTGCCAGGAAGCACCCAAATTTGGGAAATCTATCCAGAAAACTTTTACAAATTTCTGCTTTTTCCGCACAAATTAGGAGAGTTTTTTCCAGTTGGAGACACGTGCACTCTTCATCAAGGAACCGTCTAACTTTTGAGCGCTCAAAGAAGCTCCTTCATGTCTACTATACTCCCTACGAATAGAAGAAGGCAGAGGCTTTTACTCTGAGGAAGACGACTCGGATTAAATTTCAATTGATTTGTGTTTAAATTAGTTTTGAATTTAAAAAGAACATACCTACATACAACATACTTTAAAAATAAAATTCGCATTTTTAAGAAATAGATGTTTATCTTTTAATATTTTACAGGCTTAGGAAAGTAAAATACAAAAAATTATGAATTGTCTATATTGTTTACATTGTTGACGTTGCTATGTAGACAATTACCAATTGTCTACGTTGAATTGTCTACGCGTACACAATCTTGTAGTATACATTTATAGTCTACATTGCACAACACAGATTGTTACTATGAGATCATGGCGACTCTATGTCACAAAGTGGTGGTCACATTAAAGTTACAAATAAGTCACTACGACCTCTTTGCAACCAAAAAAGTGCAAAAATGGCCTTCATTTGCAGCTAAATTCTAGTTTCTAAAAAGTTACATATGCAACTTGTGTGTAATCATTTTGAATTGTTACAAAGTGGTTTCTTGTAACTGAATTGGAATTTATTAAATAGTTACAGTGCAGTTTTTCGAGACTGAAATGTAAATGTAAGTAAGTTACAATTAAGTTTTCAAGTTATTTTTAGTTTCAAAATACTTTTTTGTAATAAAAATGAAACCAAACACTTCGAATGGAACTAGCAAACAATCGAATATTTTAAAGTATGACTGTAGAAAAGAATGACAAAGTTATATAGGAATTTATTCCAATTGTATTTCTATTTAAAATGAATTAGGCAAATATATTAAGCAAAATGTAAAAAAAAGAAAGAGTACGTAGGAATTAGGATTATTTAAATTAACAAATTAGGAAGTCTTAACTCGATGAAGTATAGAATGAGAGTGCCTTTTCTATCACTTCTTCTTATCGCTTCTTCTTCTTGATGTGGATTAGTGTGGTGAGATTGCGATCAAATAAATGAAATTATCCGATACCAACAGGGTGATCCCACATTCGGCCATCCTGAAAAAATCTCGTCCCCGAGAATTTGTTATTTTAAGCATCTTAAATTCTTGGAAACATCTTAAAAAACTTTCGGCAATCGTCTTAACTCGATGAAGTATAGAATGAGAGTGCCTTTTCTATCACTTCTTCTTATCGCTTCTTCTTCTTGATGTGGATTAGTGTGGTGAGATTGCGGTGAGAATTTGTAGTCATCATATTAGAACGTCTTGTATTTTAAGCATCTTAAATTCTTGGGAACATCTTAAAAAACTTTCGGCAATCTTCTTTTTGGGACATCTTAAAAATCTTATTTGAACTTCAGTTTGGTAATCATCGTAGTGTATTGGTTATTCATCTTATCAAGTTTATTTGTTGTCATAGCAGGTAGGTTACATCGTTTTAGCAGGTAGCATAATCGTTTAAGCAGATGGTTGATTGTCCTGACCGGTGATTCTGTTGTCATCATTAAATGAACGTGTAGCTTCTATGTCTTATTCGCTTTCAGAATAGAAGTCATTTGCTGTCTTCCATGGCTTCATGAAATCTGCATTGGTTGTAGTTGCCAACTTTTCGGATTTCGTATCTCTCATTGGGACATACTTTTGTGACTCGGCACGGACCTAAAAATTTAAGAAAAAGTTTCAAATTAGGACCAAGTTGTGTCCGTTTAATAGCAACTTAGTCATTAAAGTGAATATAAGTGAGCAGGTTTATGCTTTTTGTAAAGCACGAGAACCAGCTCAATGTTTTTACGAGCCTCTGCCCTAAACTGTTCTCTTTCGTTATTAAAAGCCTGCCTAAACTCTTCATTGACTGCTTCGGCTAAAACTAGGTCATTTTTCAGCTTCTTCTTCACACGAGTTAAAATTTCAAATGGACTCCTCTTTATACTTCGTTGAAAAGATGAGTTGAGTAACATTTGAAGTTTAGAAGTATAGCGAAACCATTTTGTAGGATCATCCATAGAAAGTTTAGTTAACACTGAGATAATTATGCGGTTTATTCCCTCCACTTGACCGTTGGCGCGTGGTACTCCAGTTGTGATGAGTAAATGTAATAACTTTTCGCCAGGCTGCTCGTTTAGCTTAAGTTGTTCGGTTTTTGTATTCGTTTTTTCTGATATTAGAAAGATCCCAGTCATTTATTAAAAAGCCTCCTGGAGTTTTTTCTAAGGATGGACAGCTCATTGGACCACCATATGGGGTTGAATTTGCCTTTTCCTTTGATGACGGGGCAAGAACTTTCGTATGCAACCTGAATTGCTGACGTCAATTCATTGACAAGTTTTTCGATGTCAGAGCAGTTTAAACTAGGTTGATTTTCATAATGGCCTAGAGAAGACGCCAATCTTATTTTGAAGGCTGGCCAGTTTGTTTTCCTGGGATTTCGATATGGCTTGCGATTTTCAATTTCATGATCCATGATTGCATTTTTGAAATTTGTTATTCCAATAATTCTTTTAACTGTAACTGGAAGAAAATTTTATAGCTTGGTTGCATATACTATAAATAGCCGTGAAGAATTCAAGTAGTTGAAAGTAGGTACTAAAAGACTGACAGTTCGAAAAGATTGAACAAATTGTAGCTTATTATAAATATATAGTGGTGTTTTATTTTGGATAATTGAACCAATTGATGATAGTGAGAGATGTGTTCATATCTTCGAAGACCATACACGTATCATGTCATTAAAGGCCACAAGCAGTTTATGTTGAGAGTGCAAATCAGGCTTATAATAGACAACATTAGCGTAATCGATTAAAGGTACGAGTACCTAATGTTTTAACAACTCTTAGTTTTGTATTCACCGGCGTAATAGCAGAAAACCGCCAAAGTCTACGCAGTCCGGAATAGATTCTTCCGACTATGTAATTTATATAATTTTCGGCTGAAAGCGACCGATTGATTTTAATGGGAGAGAAAGATCGGAGGAAAAAGTGAGATATCAATATATATTGAATATCGCAATAAGTTGTGATTTAACCGGGTTAAGAGTTAGGCCATTGTTAATCGACCAATAAATTGGAAATAGCCATGAGATCTTCATTTATCCTACAAATTTAATCCTTTTGCAGACCAAGCGGCCGGGATAGGTAAGCTTGTACATTATCCGCATAAAGATATTGCGATACATTTGAACATTTTGTTCATTTTGTTTGGGAGGTCATTTATAAATGTGCCGAATAATAAAGGCCCTAAAATAGAACCTTGTGGTACACCCATGTTCAAGTTCAAAGACTGTGATTCTACCAGGTCAATTTTTAAGTTTTGGCAGCGATTTAACAAATAACTCTCAACTAGACGCACAGCTCTTTCATGGATTCAAAAGTTGTTGGCAAAGTTTTTGGCAAAGCATTTTATGGTTAACTCTGTCAAAAGCCTTTGAGAAATCCAGCATACAAAGAACAGTAATATTATCCAAGTCATATTCAAACCTAATATCATCGAGTACCTTGATAATTGCAGTTTGGCAGCTGTGATTTGCACGAAACCCAGACTGAAATTGTGATAATAAATCAAATCTCTTAAGATGATTTCATATTTGCAAGGCCAGAATTTTCTCAAAGACTTTTGATAGGCAAAGAAAAATACTAATAGGGCGAAAATCTGAGCAGATAATAGGATTACACTTTTTGGCCACAGGGATAACTTTAGCTATTTTCCAGCTCTCTGGGAATGACGAGGACGCGATACAGAAATTTAACAATTGCGTCAGGGTGCTTAAAACATGTGGCAAAATCATTTTAATAAAACACAATGGCACGCCATCTTCTCCAATTGCATCAGACTTAATAGATCTTATGCTGTTCAGAACCTCGAATTCTGTGACAGAAACAGACTCAAACTTTGTGGATGGATCACAAAGTATTTGATCGTTAGGTACGAAGTCAAGAATTTGATTGTCACTTAAAATAAATGACTTATTCAACTCATTAGGGTCAGGAAAATTGTGAACAATCTCCTTTTTACCAATTCCAATTGAGCGAAGAGTACTCCAGAGCTTGCGTGAGCATTGGTTCGTATCCAACTTTGAGATGAAAAACCGTTTTTTTAGCTCTACATGTCACAAACGTTGCATCATTTCTCAAACAGCAAAATAATTCCCAATTGGCATTGGTAGGGTTAAGTTTCCATTTGGAATAATATTTTCTTCGATTTTTAATTGACCTTTCCACATCAGAGGTAAACCAGGGACACTTTTTACTGCGAACTGAAACCGTTTTAAGAGGAACATGTTTTTCAAAAAGTTCAAGAATCATTGAAATTTTGACATAAATGCCAAGGGAACTCGATAGCATCAGATTGCAGCGTAAAGTTATCTACTGCTCCAAAATCTCTAAATTGAAAAGTCGAAGGAGAAGGCACATGCGAGAAATTAATATTGTAGGTGAGGATCTTATACCACCATTCTCCGATTTGGCTAGAATTGAGTGAGGAGTTGCAATAAATAGCCACCCCACCCCCAACTGTATCTGTTATTCTGCCATTTCGAATTGAATCATAGTTTTTAATATCAAATTCACAACTTGGAATGTCTTGTTTGAACCATGTCTCAGTAATGCAAACAATAATCCCTAATAAGTCAAATACATACTTCAAAAAATCTAATTTACATACAATTACCGTCCATTCAGCTAGATGATACTTTCCACTTGACATACAGTAATATAGAAAAAACAACAAAGCAAACTAAAGCAATCAAATATAGAAGAGAAAATGAAATTAAAAAGAGAAAAAAAGGAAGAAAAATAGAACAGGCTTTACAACAAATCAAAAAAAAAAATTACAATTTAAAAAGAAGAAAAGAAAAAAGTAAGTAAAAAATCTTTGTAAAAAAAATTTATTTAAAAAAGAATATTATTTTATGTTTAAAAAAAAACAATGGGCCCTACCAATAATCAAATTTAGTGTCGACTTAAATATTTCAGTAAAATGGACCATAGTAGAATGGGCTCTTGCTAATAAACCATATATAGTATGACCTTAATATTCAAGTGAACTCTTAATAATGAATCATATATGGAATGGACTTCAAAAAATTAAACATTCCATAATTAATGGTACATTATTTGGGATCACCAGAATTAAGGTTCATTTTACTGAAATATTTAAGTCATCGCTAAATTTTATTATTGGTAAGGTCCAATAAAATAAAAAATACTTAAATAAAATTATATACCTAGATGGTTAAATCTGCTCCTGGTGACTTCGGGTCTGCTATAACTGAGAGTGTACTCGATTGTATTTTCATCTCTACATCGTCATTACTTTTTTTGACAAAAATGAAACCATTCTTCGATCTGACAGAAAATAAAATCCCCTACCTTTTTTAATTGCAGAGCATGTCGCATCAACGAGCTGTTCTGTGATGTTAAACTTTCGTTGGTGTAAATGCGGCGGTTAAAGGTGTTTGTGAACGTTGTTATGTTGGATAGATCATTATTGAGAAAATGTCAAACCTTTATTTGTCTGGAAAGCTGAGAGTAATGCTTTCTTATCTTATCTGTCTTATCAGCAGCGGGGTATAACCTGTGTCGTTGTTTTTCTGAGAGCGCAATCGAAAGGCATCAAAATGAACTTTATTACATACAAAATAAGAATATAATTAATCACAATGTTAAGCAACAAAATATACAATGCAAAGTAAAACTTACACTTTAAAAGTTATAAAAGTTGTTTAAATTTTACATAATAAACTTAAATAATTTATAAAATAAAATTTATAAAAAGCAATGAAACTTCCGATGAAGAAGAAGTTTAGTCAATAACTGAAGAGAGAGGTAGATGTTCACATTCTAAATAACAAGAACATGAATCGAAAACAGGACACACGTCACACAGAACATTTCAGCGGTATACTGCTCCTCTCTCTCTCAGTTATTGACTGCTTCTCTATCTCTCTTAGTAATTATTGACTAAACTTGATCTTCATCGGAAGTTTTATTGCGTTTTATAAATTTTATTTTATAAATTATTTAAGTTTATTATGTAAAATTTAAAAAAACCTAGCTAGCTGCTAGATAATAAACTTAAAAAAAAAACACACACACATATACATATATTTATCTTTTTTTTTGTTATTTACTAATTCTTTACTTAATTATTTATTTATTTCATTGTTTTGATCATTTAAAACATTTGTTAAGTTAATTATTTATTATATACGTATCATGTCATTAAAGGCCACAAGCAGTTTATGTTGAGAGTGCAAATCAGGCTTATAATAGACAACATTAGCGTAATCGATTAAAGGTACGAGTAATGTTTTAACAACTCTTAGTTTTGTATTCACCGGCGTAATAGCAGAAAACCGCCAAAGTCTACGCAGTCCGGAATAGATTCTTCCGACTATGTAATTTATATAATTTTCGGCTGAAAGCGACCGATTGATTTTAATGGGAGAGAAAGATCGGAGGAAAAGTGAGATATCAATATATATTGAATATCGCAATAAGTTGTGATTTAACCGGGTTAAGAGTTAGGCCATTGTTAATCGACCAATAAATTGGAAATAGCCATGAGATCTTCATTTATCCTACAAATTTAATCCTTTTGCAGACCAAGCGGCCAGGATAAGTAAGCTTGTACATTATCCGCATAAAGATATTGCGATACATTTGAACATTTTGTTCATTTTGTTTGGGAGGTCATTTATAAATGTGCCGAATAATAAAGGCCCTAAAATAGAACCTTGTGGTACACCCATGTTCAAGTTCAAAGACTGTGATTCTACCAGGTCAATTTTTAAGTTTTGGCAGCGATTTAACAAATAACTCTCAACTAGACGCACAGCTCTTTCATGGATTCAAAAGTTGTTGGCAAAGTTTTTGGAAAAGCATTTTATGGTTAACTCTGTCAAAAGCCTTTGAGAAATCCAGCATACAAAGAACAGTAATATTATCCAAGTCATATTCAAACCTAATATCATCGAGTACCTTGATAATTGCAGTTTGGCAGCTGTGATTTGCACGAAACCCAGACTGAAATTGTGATAATAAATCAAATCTCTTAAGATGATTTCATATTTGCAAGGCCAGAATTTTCTCAAAGACTTTTGATAGGCAAAGAAAAATACTAATAGGGCGAAAATCTGAGCAGATAATAGGATTACACTTTTTGGCCACAGGGATAACTTTAGCTATTTTCCAGCTCTCTGGGAATGACGAGGACGCGATACAGAAATTTAACAATTGCGTCAGGGTGCTTAAAACATGTGGCAAAATCATTTTAATAAAACACAATGGCACGCCATCTTCTCCAATTGCATCAGACTTAATAGATCTTATGCTGTTCAGAACCTCGAATTCTGTGACAGAAACAGACTCAAACTTTGTGGATGGATCACAAAGTATTTGATCGTTAGGTACGAAGTCAAGAATTTGATTGTCACTTAAAATAAATGACTTATTCAACTCATTAGGGTCAGGAAAATTGTGAACAATCTCCTTTTTACCAATTCCAATTGAGCGAAGAGTACTCCAGAGCTTGCGTGAGCATTGGTTCGTATCCAACTTTGAGATGAAAAACCGTTTTTTTAGCTCTACATGTCACAAACGTTGCATCATTTCTCAAACAGCAAAATAATTCCCAATTGGCATTGGTAGGGTTAAGTTTCCATTTGGAATAATATTTTCTTCGATTTTTAATTGACCTTTCCACATCAGAGGTAAACCAGGGACACTTTTTACTGCGAACTGAAACCGTTTTAAGAGGAACATGTTTTTCAAAAAGTTCAAGAATCATTGAAATTTTGACATAAATGCCAAGGGAACTCGATAGCATCAGATTGCAGCGTAAAGTTATCTACTGCTCCAAAATCTCTAAATTGAAAAGTCGAAGGAGAAGGCACATGCGAGAAATTAATATTGTAGGTGAGGATCTTATACCACCATTCTCCGATTTGGCTAGAATTGAGTGAGGAGTTGCAATAAATAGCCACCCCACCCCCAACTGTATCTGTTATTCTGCCATTTCGAATTGAATCATAGTTTTTAATATCAAATTCACAATTTGGAATGTCTTGTTTGAACCATGTCTCAGTAATGCAAACAATAATCCCTAATAAGTCAAATACATACTTCAAAAAATCTAATTTACATACAATTACCGTCCATTCAGCTAGATGATACCCGAGTAGCACAGAATTCGATTTATAACAAGAATTTGTTATACTTGTGTTTTGTTGAAGTAATCTGCAACATTATTTGTTGTAACTCAGTTTCTCAATTGTTTATCGAAAAACAGATGTAACTTTGTGAACTAAAATGCTACAAATCGGTTTCGCAAAGGTTTGAACTTGTTTTCAAAAAACTGATGTTGTTATTAAAAGGTTATAAGAAAGTCAAACATTTGAAAGTTGATAAAAAGTTATTATTACATCTATTTAATTTCTGTTTCGTCATCTTCTAACGTAAATATTAAAATAACTTTCTTGCAACAATCTATAAAAACATTTGGGTAACTTTAATATAACTTACAATTAAGAAGGGGGAAACAAATAACAATAACATTTTTGTAACGTTTTTACTCTTAAAATGTTTATTTTAACAGAATTTCTATGAACAAGTTTATACAATATATGTATAACAATAAGTTATTCGGTGTTGTCTATTCACAATACGAACAAAATTATGTATATTATAATGAAATACATCATTCCTTGAATAGCACATGGTTTTTTTCAAAGAAGTTTGCATAAATCTTCACCATTGTTTTTTTTTTAATTACATTTCAAACATCTTGTTACTTTTAACGACATCAAAACAAAGATGGAACTCTAAATGTGTTTTGTTATGTTGCCGTTTTGTTATATTTGGCATAACACGAATGCAACAAACAAATTGTTAAAATAAACATCGTTTAAACTAAGTTGAAACATAACTGCTTGTATTTTTTATGGTTGGAGACTTTGTTATATTTTGGACATTAAAACAAATAGGTAACCAAAGTACTAGAATTGACAAAAAAAACATTACATTTGGTTTGTATTTAAAACAAAACTTCAACATTTCTTCAGATTCAAGTGATGTTGAAGTTGAGTTTCTAGAACTAATAACGTTGCAATTACGTTTTACGTTGACCTTTTGGGTATCAAAGTTGTAATAAGTTATAACGATATTTTATAACTGTTAATGGTATATTTATTTAAATTATTGCTTGGACATGAAAAGAGTTACTATACATGGCAGAGTTGCCGCTGGATTGAAAAATTGTGCCAAGTCAGATTAAACAATCCGTAGATTTTAAGATGATCATAATAAACATAACGAAAATAAAAATAAAAAATTATATTGCATGTCTTGTCATATAGAACACATTTTGACCTTTCATGAATATTTCGTTCCAAATGTCAAGAGGCTGCCTAGAAATCGTGATTTTATGAAGCATTAAGAAAAAGGCAAACGACATTATGTTTTTAAGGGTTTTTAATCCATTTTAATCGTAGCCATTTACAAAAACATTCCCCTAAAAGAAATTTATTTTCTAGAATTTGACATTTAATGGGGTTTCGAATAAAGAGAAAATTGATATTTTGACATTTAACGTAATTTCTGTTATAAAATTTGTGTTTTAAAAAATAAACAAAAAGTGAACTGCGGCAACTCTGGCAAAAGACTAAAGTTAAATGCAAGATTTTACTTCATTTTTTCCCGCCAGAAAAAAAATGATGGTTTTTTTAACATTAGAATTCTAGTTTCAGTAACGAAGATTAGAAAATATTAAAAAAAACTACATTTTTATGTTGTATAAACAGTGTAAATTGGTTAAAATAAGGATTTTATAGCCTTAAGTTTCTACTTTGTTGTATCTTTGGTGTAATAACATGTAAGTTTTAAATTTAAGAGACAATGTTTTATTGAGATTTCCGGCAACAAGCGCCATATTGTTCACAATTTATTGCTTTTTATTAGAATTTGATCTTAAATGCGAAATTTTTAAACTAATTTTTCCAGTTGGTATCACTATTTCCATAGCAAATTTCAATGGAAATCGCTGAAATATTCGTTTCGCAATGTAAATCACAAATATTTTTGCAACTTGAATGCCTAAATACAAACATGAATATTTTTTTATTGTTCAAATTTTCGGCCAATTTTAATTTTTTAGGTGGCGCGTGAATTTTCTGGAAGTAAAACCTCATTCTTTATGATAAAAATGGCATTTGTATTAGATTTTCCGTTCATAAATAACTGAAAATCGCATTTTAAATCACAATATTAGAAGTTTTCATTTTTTTTCAACACTTTCAAGTTTATCTTTTTTATAACATCTCAAAGTTATTATACATATTAAAAGAACTTGTTTAATAACTTTTCAGAAACTTTTACAATGTTTTCGGAAACATTATTTATCATTATATTATAACATATAAGAGAACAGAAAAAGTTAAAGTAATAGTAATAGAACATTTCTGCAATATTAGTAAAGCTCATCTTCGAGTTCAATTAAAGTTTCACAATTGTAAGATTAAGTTACATGTAACATTTCATAGTTCAAATAATTTTTATAAAACTGAGAAACGACAAAATTTAACTTCTATAAAACCCAATTACAACAAGTTTGTTGTAAATGAGGGGGGAAATGCGGCTATTTGGGTTACACAATTGTACTAGAAAATGTTTCTGAAATAAATGGGCAACAACTTGATTGTTTTACTGTTGTTATATCTACCAAATGAAAACCCGTCTGTGCTACTCGGGTACTTTCCACTTGACATACAGTAATATAGAAAAAACAACAAAGCAAACTAAAGCAATCAAATATAGAAGAGAAAATGAAATTAAAAAGAGAAAAAAAGGAAGAAAAATAGAACAGGCTTTACAACAAATCAAAAAAAAAAAATTACAATTTAAAAAGAAGAAAAGAAAAAAGTAAGTAAAAAATCTTTGTAAAAAAAATTTATTTAAAAAAGAATATTATTTTATGTTTAAAAAAAAACAATGGGCCCTACCAATAATCAAATTTAGTGTCGACTTAAATATTTCAGTAAAATGGACCATAGTAGAATGGGCTCTTGCTAATAAACCATATATAGTATGACCTTAATATTCAAGTGAACTCTTAATAATGAATCATATATGGAATGGACTTCAAAAAATTAAACATTCCATAATTAATGGTACATTATTTGGGATCACCAGAATTAAGGTTCATTTTACTGAAATATTTAAGTCATCGCTAAATTTTATTATTGGTAAGGTCCAATAAAATAAAAAATACTTAAATAAAATTATATACCTAGATGGTTAAATCTGCTCCTGGTGACTTCGGGTCTGCTATAACTGAGAGTGTACTCGATTGTATTTTCATCTCTACATCGTCATTACTTTTTTTGTCAAAAATGAAACCATTCTTCGATCTGACAGAAAATAAAATCCCCTACCTTTTTTAATTGCAGAGCATGTCGCATCAACGAGCTGTTCTGTGATGTTAAACTTTCGTTGGTGTAAATGCGGCGGTTAAAGGTGTTTGTGAACGTTGTTATGTTGGATAGATCATTATTGAGAAAATGTCAAACCTTTATTTGTCTGGAAAGCTGAGAGTAATGCTTTCTTATCTTATCTGTCTCATCAGCAGCGGGGTATAACCTGTGTCGTTGTTTTTCTGAGAGCGCAATCGAAAGGCATCAAAATGAACTTTATTACATACAAAATAAGAATATAATTAATCACAATGTTAAGCAACAAAATATACAATGCAAAGTAAAACTTACACTTTAAAAGTTATAAAAGTTGTTTAAATTTTACATAATAAACTTAAATAATTTATAAAATAAAATTTATAAAAAGCAATGAAACTTCCGATGAAGAAGAAGTTTAGTCAATAACTGAAGAGAGAGGTAGATGTTCACATTCTAAATAACAAGAACATGAATCGAAAACAGGACACACGTCACACAGAACATTTCAGCGGTATACTGATCCTCTCTCTCTCAGTTATTGACTGCTTCTCTATCTCTCTTAGTAATTATTGACTAAACTTGATCTTCATCGGAAGTTTTATTGCGTTTTATAAATTTTATTTTATAAATTATTTAAGTTTATTATGTAAAATTTAAAAAAACCTAGCTAGCTGCTAGATAATAAACTTAAAAAAAAAACACACACACATATACATATATTTATCTTTTTTTTTGTTATTTACTAATTCTTTACTTAATTATTTATTTATTTCATTGTTTTGATCATTTAAAACATTTGTTAAGTTAATTATTTATTATATACGTATCATGTCATTAAAGGCCACAAGCAGTTTATGTTGAGAGTGCAAATCAGGCTTATAATAGACAACATTAGCGTAATCGATTAAAGGTACGAGTAATGTTTTAACAACTCTTAGTTTTGTATTCACCGGCGTAATAGCAGAAAACCGCCAAAGTCTACGCAGTCCGGAATAGATTCTTCCGACTATGTAATTTATATAATTTTCGGCTGAAAGCGACCGATTGATTTTAATGGGAGAGAAAGATCGGAGGAAAAGTGAGATATCAATATATATTGAATATCGCAATAAGTTGTGATTTAACCGGGTTAAGAGTTAGGCCATTGTTAATCGACCAATAAATTGGAAATAGCCATGAGATCTTCATTTATCCTACAAATTTAATCCTTTTGCAGACCAAGCGGCCAGGATAAGTAAGCTTGTACATTATCCGCATAAAGATATTGCGATACATTTGAACATTTTGTTCATTTTGTTTGGGAGGTCATTTATAAATGTGCCGAATAATAAAGGCCCTAAAATAGAACCTTGTGGTACACCCATGTTCAAGTTCAAAGACTGTGATTCTACCAGGTCAATTTTTAAGTTTTGGCAGCGATTTAACAAATAACTCTCAACTAGACGCACAGCTCTTTCATGGATTCAAAAGTTGTTGGCAAAGTTTTTGGCAAAGCATTTTATGGTTAACTCTGTCAAAAGCCTTTGAGAAATCCAGCATACAAAGAACAGTAATATTATCCAAGTCATATTCAAACCTAATATCATCGAGTACCTTGATAATTGCAGTTTGGCAGCTGTGATTTGCACGAAACCCAGACTGAAATTGTGATAATAAATCAAATCTCTTAAGATGATTTCATATTTGCAAGGCCAGAATTTTCTCAAAGACTTTTGATAGGCAAAGAAAAATACTAATAGGGCGAAAATCTGAGCAGATAATAGGATTACACTTTTTGGCCACAGGGATAACTTTAGCTATTTTCCAGCTCTCTGGGAATGACGAGGACGCGATACAGAAATTTAACAATTGCGTCAGGGTGCTTAAAACATGTGGCAAAATCATTTTAATAAAACACAATGGCACGCCATCTTCTCCAATTGCATCAGACTTAATAGATCTTATGCTGTTCAGAACCTCGAATTCTGTGACAGAAACAGACTCAAACTTTGTGGATGGATCACAAAGTATTTGATCGTTAGGTACGAAGTCAAGAATTTGATTGTCACTTAAAATAAATGACTTATTCAACTCATTAGGGTCAGGAAAATTGTGAACAATCTCCTTTTTACCAATTCCAATTGAGCGAAGAGTACTCCAGAGCTTGCGTGAGCATTGGTTCGTATCCAACTTTGAGATGAAAAACCGTTTTTTTAGCTCTACATGTCACAAACGTTGCATCATTTCTCAAACAGCAAAATAATTCCCAATTGGCATTAGTAGGGTTAAGTTTCCATTTGGAATAATATTTTCTTCGATTTTTAATTGACCTTTCCACATCAGAGGTAAACCAGGGACACTTTTTACTGCGAACTGAAACCGTTTTAAGAGGAACATGTTTTTCAAAAAGTTCAAGAATCATTGAAATTTTGACATAAATGCCAAGGGAACTCGATAGCATCAGATTGCAGCGTAAAGTTATCTACTGCTCCAAAATCTCTAAATTGAAAAGTCGAAGGAGAAGGCACATGCGAGAAATTAATATTGTAGGTGAGGATCTTATACCACCATTCTCCGATTTGGCTAGAATTGAGTGAGGAGTTGCAATAAATAGCCACCCCACCCCCAACTGTATCTGTTATTCTGCCATTTCGAATTGAATCATAGTTTTTAATATCAAATTCACAATTTGGAATGTCTTGTTTGAACCATGTCTCAGTAATGCAAACAATAATCCCTAATAAGTCAAATACATACTTCAAAAAATCTAATTTACATACAATTACCGTCCATTCAGCTAGATGATACTTTCCACTTGACATACAGTAATATAGAAAAAACAACAAAGCAAACTAAAGCAATCAAATATAGAAGAGAAAATGAAATTAAAAAGAGAAAAAAAGGAAGAAAAATAGAACAGGCTTTACAACAAATCAAAAAAAAAAATTACAATTTAAAAAGAAGAAAAGAAAAAAGTAAGTAAAAAATCTTTGTAAAAAAAATTTATTTAAAAAAGAATATTATTTTATGTTTAAAAAAAAACAATGGGCCCTACCAATAATCAAATTTAGTGTCGACTTAAATATTTCAGTAAAATGGACCATAGTAGAATGGGCTCTTGCTAATAAACCATATATAGTATGACCTTAATATTCAAGTGAACTCTTAATAATGAATCATATATGGAATGGACTTCAAAAAATTAAACATTCCATAATTAATGGTACATTATTTGGGATCACCAGAATTAAGGTTCATTTTACTGAAATATTTAAGTCATCGCTAAATTTTATTATTGGTAAGGTCCAATAAAATAAAAAATACTTAAATAAAATTATATACCTAGATGGTTAAATCTGCTCCTGGTGACTTCGGGTCTGCTATAACTGAGAGTGTACTCGATTGTATTTTCATCTCTACATCGTCATTACTTTTTTTGACAAAAATGAAACCATTCTTCGATCTGACAGAAAATAAAATCCCCTACCTTTTTTAATTGCAGAGCATGTCGCATCAACGAGCTGTTCTGTGATGTTAAACTTTCGTTGGTGTAAATGCGGCGGTTAAAGGTGTTTGTGAACGTTGTTATGTTGGATAGATCATTATTGAGAAAATGTCAAACTTTTATTTGTCTGGAAAGCTGAGAGTAATGCTTTCTTATCTTATCTGTCTTATCAGCAGCGGGGTATAACCTGTGTCGTTGTTTTTCTGAGAGCGCAATCGAAAGGCATCAAAATGAACTTTATTACATACAAAATAAGAATATAATTAATCACAATGTTAAGCAACAAAATATACAATGCAAAGTAAAACTTACACTTTAAAAGTTATAAAAGTTGTTTAAATTTTACATAATAAACTTAAATAATTTATAAAATAAAATTTATAAAAAGCAATGAAACTTCCGATGAAGAAGAAGTTTAGTCAATAACTGAAGAGAGAGGTAGATGTTCACATTCTAAATAACAAGAACATGAATCGAAAACAGGACACACGTCACACAGAACATTTCAGCGGTATACTGCTCCTCTCTCTCTCAGTTATTGACTGCTTCTCTATCTCTCTTAGTAATTATTGACTAAACTTGATCTTCATCGGAAGTTTTATTGCGTTTTATAAATTTTATTTTATAAATTATTTAAGTTTATTATGTAAAATTTAAAAAAACCTAGCTAGCTGCTAGATAATAAACTTAAAAAAAAAACACACACACATATACATATATTTATCTTTTTTTTTGTTATTTACTAATTCTTTACTTAATTATTTATTTTTTTCATTGTTTTGATCATTTAAAACATTTGTTAAGTTAATTATTTATTATATACGTATCATGTCATTAAAGGCCACAAGCAGTTTATGTTGAGAGTGCAAATCAGGCTTATAATAGACAACATTAGCGTAATCGATTAAAGGTACGAGTAATGTTTTAACAACTCTTAGTTTTGTATTCACCGGCGTAATAGCAGAAAACCGCCAAAGTCTACGCAGTCCGGAATAGATTCTTCCGACTATGTAATTTATATAATTTTCGGCTGAAAGAGACCGATTGATTTTAATGGGAGAGAAAGATCGGAGGAAAAGTGAGATATCAATATATATTGAATATCGCAATAAGTTGTGATTTAACCGGGTTAAGAGTTAGGCCATTGTTAATCGACCAATAAATTGGAAATAGCAATGAGATCTTCATTTATCCTACAAATTTAATCCTTTTGCAGACCAAGCGGCCAGGATAAGTAAGCTTGTACATTATCCGCATAAAGATATTGCGATACATTTGAACATTTTGTTCATTTTGTTTGGGAGGTCATTTATAAATGTGCCGAATAATAAAGGCCCTAAAATAGAACCTTGTGGTACACCCATGTTCAAGTTCAAAGACTGTGATTCTACCAGGTCAATTTTTAAGTTTTGGCAGCGATTTAACAAATAACTCTCAACTAGACGCACAGCTCTTTCATGGATTCAAAAGTTGTTGGCAAAGTTTTTGGAAAAGCATTTTATGGTTAACTCTGTCAAAAGCCTTTGAGAAATCCAGCATACAAAGAACAGTAATATTATCCAAGTCATATTCAAACCTAATATCATCGAGTACCTTGATAATTGCAGTTTGGCAGCTGTGATTTGCACGAAACCCAGACTGAAATTGTGATAATAAATCAAATCTCTTAAGATGATTTCATATTTGCAAGGCCAGAATTTTCTCAAAGACTTTTGATAGGCAAAGAAAAATACTAATAGGGCGAAAATCTGAGCAGATAATAGGATTACACTTTTTGGCCACAGGGATAACTTTAGCTATTTTCCAGCTCTCTGGGAATGACGAGGACGCGATACAGAAATTTAACAATTGCGTCAGGGTGCTTAAAACATGTGGCAAAATCATTTTAATAAAACACAATGGCACGCCATCTTCTCCAATTGCATCAGACTTAATAGATCTTATGCTGTTAAGAACCTCGAATTCTGTGACAGAAACAGACTCAAACTTTGTGGATGGATCACAAAGTATTTGATCGTTAGGTACGAAGTCAAGAATTTGATTGTCACTTAAAATAAATGACTTATTCAACTCATTAGGGTCAGGAAAATTGTGAACAATCTCCTTTTTACCAATTCCAATTGAGCGAAGAGTACTCCAGAGCTTGCGTGAGCATTGGTTCGTATCCAACTTTGAGATGAAAAACCGTTTTTTTAGCTCTACATGTCACAAACGTTGCATCATTTCTCAAACAGCAAAATAATTCCCAATTGGCATTAGTAGGGTTAAGTTTCCATTTGGAATAATATTTTCTTCGATTTTTAATTGACCTTTCCACATCAGAGGTAAACCAGGGACACTTTTTACTGCGAACTGAAACCGTTTTAAGAGGAACATGTTTTTCAAAAAGTTCAAGAATCATTGAAATTTTGACATAAATGCCAAGGGAACTCGATAGCATCAGATTGCAGCGTAAAGTTATCTACTGCTCCAAAATCTCTAAATTGAAAAGTCGAAGGAGAAGGCACATGCGAGAAATTAATATTGTAGGTGAGGATCTTATACCACCATTCTCCGATTTGGCTAGAATTGAGTGAGGAGTTGCAATAAATAGCCACCCCACCCCCAACTGTATCTGTTATTCTGCCATTTCGAATTGAATCATAGTTTTTAATATCAAATTCACAATTTGGAATGCCTTGTTTGAACCATGTCTCAGTAATGCAAACAATAATCCCTAATAAGTCAAATACATACTTCAAAAAATCTAATTTACATACAATTACCGTCCATTCAGCTAGATGATACTTTCCACTTGACATACAGTAATATAGAAAAAACAACAAAGCAAACTAAAGCAATCAAATATAGAAGAGAAAATGAAATTAAAAAGAGAAAAAAAGGAAGAAAAATAGAACAGGCTTTACAACAAATCAAAAAAAAAAAATTACAATTTAAAAAGAAGAAAAGAAAAAAGTAAGTAAAAAATCTTTGTAAAAAAAATTTATTTAAAAAAGAATATTATTTTATGTTTAAAAAAAAACAATGGGCCCTACCAATAATCAAATTTAGTGTCGACTTAAATATTTCAGTAAAATGGACCATAGTAGAATGGGCTCTTGCTAATAAACCATATATAGTATGACCTTAATATTCAAGTGAACTCTTAATAATGAATCATATATGGAATGGACTTCAAAAAATTAAACATTCCATAATTAATGGTACATTATTTGGGATCACCAGAATTAAGGTTCATTTTACTGAAATATTTAAGTCATCGCTAAATTTTATTATTGGTAAGGTCCAATAAAATAAAAAATACTTAAATAAAATTATATACCTAGATGGTTAAATCTGCTCCTGGTGACTTCGGGTCTGCTATAACTGAGAGTGTACTCGATTGTATTTTCATCTCTACATCGTCATTACTTTTTTTGTCAAAAATGAAACCATTCTTCGATCTGACAGAAAATAAAATCCCCTACCTTTTTTAATTGCAGAGCATGTCGCATCAACGAGCTGTTCTGTGATGTTAAACTTTCGTTGGTGTAAATGCGGCGGTTAAAGGTGTTTGTGAACGTTGTTATGTTGGATAGATCATTATTGAGAAAATGTCAAACCTTTATTTGTCTGGAAAGCTGAGAGTAATGCTTTCTTATCTTATCTGTCTCATCAGCAGTGGGGTATAACCTGTGTCGTTGTTTTTCTGAGAGCGCAATCGAAAGGCATCAAAATGAACTTTATTACATACAAAATAAGAATATAATTAATCACAATGTTAAGCAACAAAATATACAATGCAAAGTAAAACTTACACTTTAAAAGTTATAAAAGTTGTTTAAATTTTACATAATAAACTTAAATAATTTATAAAATAAAATTTATAAAAAGCAATGAAACTTCCGATGAAGAAGAAGTTTAGTCAATAACTGAAGAGAGAGGTAGATGTTCACATTCTAAATAACAAGAACATGAATCGAAAACAGGACACACGTCACACAGAACATTTCAGCGGTATACTGCTCCTCTCTCTCTCAGTTATTGACTGCTTCTCTATCTCTCTTAGTAATTATTGACTAAACTTGATCTTCATCGGAAGTTTTATTGCGTTTTATAAATTTTATTTTATAAATTATTTAAGTTTATTATGTAAAATTTAAAAAAACCTAGCTAGCTGCTAGATAATAAACTTAAAAAAAAAACACACACACATATACATATATTTATCTTTTTTTTTGTTATTTACTAATTCTTTACTTAATTATTTATTTATTTCATTGTTTTGATCATTTAAAACATTTGTTAAGTTAATTATTTATTATATACGTATCATGTCATTAAAGGCCACAAGCAGTTTATGTTGAGAGTGCAAATCAGGCTTATAATAGACAACATTAGCGTAATCGATTAAAGGTACGAGTAATGTTTTAACAACTCTTAGTTTTGTATTCACCGGCGTAATAGCAGAAAACCGCCAAAGTCTACGCATTCCGGAATAGATTCTTCCGACTATGTAATTTATATAATTTTCGGCTGAAAGCGACCGATTGATTTTAATGGGAGAGAAAGATCGGAGGAAAAGTGAGATATCAATATATATTGAATATCGCAATAAGTTGTGATTTAACCGGGTTAAGAGTTAGGCCATTGTTAATCGACCAATAAATTGGAAATAGCCATGAGATCTTCATTTATCCTACAAATTTAATCCTTTTGCAGACCAAGCGGCCAGGATAAGTAAGCTTGTACATTATCCGCATAAAGATATTGCGATACATTTGAACATTTTGTTCATTTTGTTTGGGAGGTCATTTATAAATGTGCCGAATAATAAAGGCCCTAAAATAGAACCTTGTGGTACACCCATGTTCAAGTTCAAAGACTGTGATTCTACCAGGTCAATTTTTAAGTTTTGGCAGCGATTTAACAAATAACTCTCAACTAGACGCACAGCTCTTTCATGGATTCAAAAGTTGTTGGCAAAGTTTTTGGCAAAGCATTTTATGGTTAACTCTGTCAAAAGCCTTTGAGAAATCCAGCATACAAAGAACAGTAATATTATCCAAGTCATATTCAAACCTAATATCATCGAGTACCTTGATAATTGCAGTTTGGCAGCTGTGATTTGCACGAAACCCAGACTGAAATTGTGATAATAAATCAAATCTCTTAAGATGATTTCATATTTGCAAGGCCAGAATTTTCTCAAAGACTTTTGATAGGCAAAGAAAAATACTAATAGGGCGAAAATCTGAGCAGATAATAGGATTACACTTTTTGGCCACAGGGATAACTTTAGCTATTTTCCAGCTCTCTGGGAATGACGAGGACGCGATACAGAAATTTAACAATTGCGTCAGGGTGCTTAAAACAAGTGGCAAAATCATTTTAATAAAACACAATGGCACGCCATCTTCTCCAATTGCATCAGACTTAATAGATCTTATGCTGTTCAGAACCTCGAATTCTGTGACAGAAACAGACTCAAACTTTGTGGATGGATCACAAAGTATTTGATCGTTAGGTACGAAGTCAAGAATTTGATTGTCACTTAAAATAAATGACTTATTCAACTCATTAGGGTCAGGAAAATTGTGAACAATCTCCTTTTTACCAATTCCAATTGAGCGAAGAGTACTCCAGAGCTTGCGTGAGCATTGGTTCGTATCCAACTTTGAGATGAAAAACCGTTTTTTTAGCTCTACATGTCACAAAAGTTGCATCATTTCTCAAACAGCAAAATAATTCCCAATTGGCATTAGTAGGGTTAAGTTTCCATTTGGAATAATATTTTCTTCGATTTTTAATTGACCTTTCCACATCAGAGGTAAACCAGGGACACTTTTTACTGCGAACTGAAACCGTTTTAAGAGGAACATGTTTTTCAAAAAGTTCAAGAATCATTGAAATTTTGACATAAATGCCAAGGGAACTCGATAGCATCAGATTGCAGCGTAAAGTTATCTACTGCTCCAAAATCTCTAAATTGAAAAGTCGAAGGAGAAGGCACATGCGAGAAATTAATATTGTAGGTGAGGATCTTATACCACCATTCTCCGATTTGGCTAGAATTGAGTGAGGAGTTGCAATAAATAGCCACCCCACCCCCAACTGTATCTGTTATTCTGCCATTTCGAATTGAATCATAGTTTTTAATATCAAATTCACAATTTGGAATGTCTTGTTTGAACCATGTCTCAGTAATGCAAACAATAATCCCTAATAAGTCAAATACATACTTCAAAAAATCTAATTTACATACAATTACCGTCCATTCAGCTAGATGATACTTTCCACTTGACATACAGTAATATAGAAAAAACAACAAAGCAAACTAAAGCAATCAAATATAGAAGAGAAAATGAAATTAAAAAGAGAAAAAAAGGAAGAAAAATAGAACAGGCTTTACAACAAATCAAAAAAAAAAAATTACAATTTAAAAAGAAGAAAAGAAAAAAGTAAGTAAAAAATCTTTGTAAAAAAAATTTATTTAAAAAAGAATATTATTTTATGTTTAAAAAAAAACAATGGGCCCTACCAATAATCAAATTTAGTGTCGACTTAAATATTTCAGTAAAATGGACCATAGTAGAATGGGCTCTTGCTAATAAACCATATATAGTATGACCTTAATATTCAAGTGAACTCTTAATAATGAATCATATATGGAATGGACTTCAAAAAATTAAACATTCCATAATTAATGGTACATTATTTGGGATCACCAGAATTAAGGTTCATTTTACTGAAATATTTAAGTCATCGCTAAATTTTATTATTGGTAAGGTCCAATAAAATAAAAAATACTTAAATAAAATTATATACCTAGATGGTTAAATCTGCTCCTGGTGACTTCGGGTCTGCTATAACTGAGAGTGTACTCGATTGTATTTTCATCTCTACATCGTCATTACTTTTTTTGACAAAAATGAAACCATTCTTCGATCTGACAGAAAATAAAATCCCCTACCTTTTTTAATTGCAGAGCATGTCGCATCAACGAGCTGTTCTGTGATGTTAAACTTTCGTTGGTGTAAATGCGGCGGTTAAAGGTGTTTGTGAACGTTGTTATGTTGGATAGATCATTATTGAGAAAATGTCAAACCTTTATTTGTCTGGAAAGCTGAGAGTAATGCTTTCTTATCTTATCTGTCTTATCAGCAGCGGGGTATAACCTGTGTCGTTGTTTTTCTGAGAGCGCAATCGAAAGGCATCAAAATGAACTTTATTACATACAAAATAAGAATATAATTAATCACAATGTTAACCAACAAAATATACAATGCAAAGTAAAACTTACACTTTAAAAGTTATAAAAGTTGTTTAAATTTTACATAATAAACTTAAATAATTTATAAAATAAAATTTATAAAAAGCAATGAAACTTCCGATGAAGAAGAAGTTTAGTCAATAACTGAAGAGAGAGGTAGATGTTCACATTCTAAATAACAAGAACATGAATCGAAAACAGGACACACGTCACACAGAACATTTCAGCGGTATACTGCTCCTCTCTCTCTCAGTTATTGACTGCTTCTCTATCTCTCTTAGTAATTATTGACTAAACTTGATCTTCATCGGAAGTTTTATTGCGTTTTATAAATTTTATTTTATAAATTATTTAAGTTTATTATGTAAAATTTAAAAAAAACCTAGCTAGCTGCTAGACAATAAACTTAAAAAAAAAAACACACACACATATACATATATTTATCTTTTTTTTTGTTATTTACTAATTCTTTACTTAATTATTTATTTATTTCATTGTTTTGATCATTTAAAACATTTGTTAAGTTAATTATTTATTTATAATCCGTTTTGTTGATGTTCAATATTGTTATTTTATTCTTTATTCTTTATTTTTATTTATTTATTTATTACTTATTTATTTTTATATTTATTTATTTATTTATTTATCTATTTATCTATTTATCTATTCATTTATTTATTCTCTATCAATAACTTCACCGCCTCCGATAAGTTCGATAAGTTACAACTATTTTAATGAATGTAGTAGCTTTTCCTTCACTGTATTTGTTTTAGGTTGTAATTTGCTTAGAAATTGTTGATTTGATATTGGAGATTTTTAACGTGTTTTTTCATGAAATAAATAAAAGATATTATTTTAAATAACTTAAAACACTTATTTTATTTATTTATTTACTTGCATTTCGGAAGCTATGCTTCCATCGTCAGTAAGTTTTATATAAATAATAATACAAAAAATTTTTTTTTTTTTTTTTTGATATATTAAATACAAATAACTCATTACAAACAAAAACAAACTACACAAACAAATTTATAGTGAATTTAAGATCTATTATAAAATTTTTTGAAAATTGAATCTTTTATTGGTCCATCGTCACTATTCATTAAATTATTTCTATTTTTGAAAATGTAAAGAGATTCAAAAGCATCTAATTCATAATGATTATTTACATTGCGAATTAATTTCAAATTTTGTAAGCTAAAATTATGGTTATTCTCCAGCATGTGTTGTGCTACACTCGACTTTTCAGGTTCATTGTATTTTACATGTGCAAAATGTTCTTTGAACCTTTTCATGATTGGTCTTCTTGTCTGTCCTAGATATTCCTTCCTACAATCGCTGCATCCAATAGTATAAATTCCTGATTGTTGATTTTTCTCAATTTTATCTTTTGAGCCACTAATCACATTTTTGAGTTTTATCTCACTACACTGACTCATTTTGATGTTTTGCCTACTAAAAATTGGTCTTAATTTTGATGTAATTTCTGAATAAAAATTGAATTTTGACCATTTCTTTTGTTCATCGTTTTCATTTCTGATTAAATCTAAAGTTGTATAATTTCTTAAGTTTTGTTTTCTTCTATGTGCAATCGTGAGATCATCTATTAATTGTTCTGTATATCCGTTTATCTTAGCTATTTCTTTGATCTTTCGTATTTCAATGTATTCTCTTTCTTTCGTCATCGGGATGTTTAAAGCTCTAAAAATCATTGAATGGAAAGCTGATATTTTGTGTTCAAATGGATGAAAAGAGTCCGATGTTATATATCTTAGAGTATTTGAAGGTTTTCGATAAATATCAAACTCGAAAGTTTCACCTTTTCTAATTATTGTTAAATCTAAATAATTTAACCTTCCGTTTATTTCTTCTTCGTAAGTTAATTTGATTGTTGGATATTCTGTTCTATTTAGTAAGTTTATTAGACTTCGAAGTTCTTGTTTTTTAACTATGGCCCACACATCATCTATGTATCTGAACCAAATTCTTGGAAAACTTCTTTCATTTTTCATTTTAGTTTCTAAATGTGACATGAATAAATTTGCCAAAACTGGACTTAAATGTGAACCCATACTGCAACCAAACTTTTGTCGATAGAATTTTTGATTGAGCTGAAACCAATTTTCATTCATACATAATTTTTGTTAATGAATAGTGACGATGGACCAATAAAAGATCCAATTTTCAAAAAATTTTATAATAGATCTTAAATTCACTATAAATTTGTTTGTGTTACTGACGATGGAAGCATAGCTTCCGAAATGCATTTAAGTAAATAAATAAATAAAATAAGTGTTTTTAAGTTATTTAAAATAATATCTTTTATTTATTTTAGAAATTGTTATTCATATTGTCAGTAGCAAGGAAGTCATATACCATAACTCTGTAAATTGTGCAATATAGGTTAAGAGAACTATGTAATATATTTTCTGCTACGATAAATATATCAATCTATCTATCTATTTAAAATTTTGTAAAAAGGCTCGACTCGAAATCACGAAAATTGTCGGGCAAGATCGTTCGGTTATTTTCAGATGATGATAACGTTCCGATTCTATTTGGAGTTTGGATATTCTCTTGTAGGATTTTCGATTTTGATCGTGTGGAATTGCTTACAACTGCAACGACTGGGCTGGTGGAGGAAGAGGAAAGAAGCTTCGTGGTGGCATTTTTGGAATTAGTTTTGTTGTTTTTGGAATTTTTATTGCTTAATTTTTGTACGGTATTTTCAGTGTTGATGGCACTTAGCGGTTTGATATTTGGGGTATTGGTAATGTTTGTAGTATTGGTAGAGGTGGTGGTGGTGAGGTTGGTGTTTGTGTTATTGGTTGTGCTGGTGGTATCGGTGGTACTGATTGTGTTAGTGGCAGAAGTGCTCTCAGAGGTAGACATGATTAAATGCAACAAAAGTTAAGTAGATGATGATGATGACACAATGATCAAAAGTTAAATTAAATTTTTATCGTTGTTCTTTGGTATGATTACACACGCAACTTGAATTGAATATGTATGAATTTAAAAAGTGTAAAAATTAGAAGACAAAAAAAAAAAATATGTAACTACTTTTTTTAACGTTATAATACAGATCGCGGTTAAAATCGTTTAATAATTTCAGGAGCGCTATAAAACACGTCTACACTGCTTTCATGTCGCTCTCGTTGAAACGTTCCAGTTACTGATAGCGATGGAATCAGAGTTCGTGGAAAGCGTCACATCAAGAACTTCTCTTTTTTTGTTTTTGTTAATGAATGTTGGTTTATTGCCTCTATTCAATATCAACATGTTATTGTTATATTTTATAAAGAAAGAGACCAAACGACTTCTATGAAGTATAAAGAGCGACTAACTTTATTATATGTATGTAAGTAAAAGTAAGTTAAATAAATTCAATATATTTTAGTACAATATTTATGAGGGAGCCAGCATTGCCAAACAAAAGTAATCCAAGATTAATTCAGTATTCTCAACACTACCACTTTTCAATTAATTAATTCAAAACATAATAAGCATTATTCATTTACTTGAAACTCCAATCAGAGAACGAACATTTTCAAATTTATCTTTACTTAGTGATTTAGTAAATATATCTGCTTTTGAAATTCAGAAGGTATATAATTAATTTTAAAATCTCCCTTTTCATAACGCTGTCGGATAAAATGGTAACGGACGTCGATATGTTTGGTTCGTTTATGAAATTCAGGGTTTTTAACAAGTCTGATAGCTCCCTGATTATCCATGTTCAAACTCGTTTCGCCCACGTTGAAGCCAAACCATTTCTTTCACAGCCTGTGAAGCCGCGATATACTCAGACTCCGTAGTCGACAGAGAAACACACTTTTGTCTTTGTGATGACGAAGACACAGGACCATTAGCGATGATGAAAATGTAGCCAGTTGTCGAACGTCGAGTTACAGGATCGCCTGCATAATCAGCATCACTGAAACAGAATAAATCAAAATTGTTACTTTTTTTAAAAGTTACACCCATAGTCCTAGTTCCGCTTATGTTTTTTAAGATTCGTTTCACTGCATTTATATGCACCTGGCTTGCTGAATCCAAGTACCGAGACACAACTCTCACTGCGTATGCAATGTCCGGACGAGTAGCGATTGCCAGATACATGAGGCACCCCACAGCCTCTCTGTATGGAAATTTGACACCTCGCAAAGACAAAGGTTCTGCATGCGAACATGTTTCAGCTGGAGTTGATACTGGTTTGCTACTGAATCTTTTAAGAACACTTTTGGTATATCTTTCTTGACTGACAAAAAAACCACCATCTGATTTCTTTGCCAGTTCCATACCTAAGAACACCTCTGCGTCTAACAACGTTATTTCAAACTGCTTCTTTAAAAAGTTTACCAACTTCATAGCATCTTGTTTTTCTCCAGCCGCAGTCAATCCATCGTCAATGTATATCGCAAGTATTATGCGCTTTCTTACATCCCCTGAGATCCCCTGACACACGGATCCATTCCACTGGGTTTAAGATTAAAGTTTTTCAAAACGTCAGTGAACTTCTTGTTCCAGCATCGAGATGGCTCTATATTTTTGTGCTCCATTTAAGGCTATGCTTTTGAGCTTATATATCCACTTATTGTCAATGGGTTTTCTTTTTTCTGGACACTTTACCAAGGCTTGTAGAGGCCATCCATCTCGTCTGCCATTGCTTCCTGCCAATGTGCTGCATCATCACAGGCAAGTGCATGACAATAGCTGTTTGGTTCCCCCTGCACAAGAAAAGCATGTCTTTGTAAAATATTACATAATACCTAATTAGTCTACAACGTTCAAGGTACGCAAACGTTCTTTCCACGGAAGGGTACGATTACCACCATCCTCATCCTGCAGATCGAAAAGCATCATCACTTCCACATGCACCTTCATCTTCGAAATCTGGAATAGATTCACTCCTATGGGTTTCGTCATTCTTGGAATCGAAATCCGGAATTGGTAAAACCACTGCTACTTCTGGTCCTTTATGTATGTCATTCTGTCTCAACATGACCTGAGGTTCATTCCCTTCCCTTTCTCTGAACGTCAGATCCCTTACAATATCTACTTTCCTAGCTGAAGGTAACCATACTCTGTATCCTTTGGTGTTCTCAGCATAGCCCATAAATATACCCTTTTCTGCTTTTTTATCCCACTTTCTGCGTTTTTGTTTGGGCACATGTACAAACGCTTCGATGCCAAACACTTTAAAATTTTCAATCCTATGTTTTCTTTCTCACCACAATTCATAGGGATTTTTACCTTTCACAAAACTAGTGCCTGTCCGATTAAGCACATACACGGCTGTATTAACTGCTTCCGCCCAGAATTTCTTTCCTAAATTTATTGCATGAAACATTGTCCTTGCTTCTTCGACTACAGTTCTGTTTTCCCTTTCAGCAGAACCATTTTGTTCTGGAGTATAAGGAACAGTTGTCTCGTGACGAATGCCGTGCCTCGCTAAGAGAGACTTTACACCTTCATTTATAAACTCACAGACATTGTCCGTTCGAATTTTCTTTATTGGAAACCGAATTTCACATCTTGCCCGATCAATAAACTGCTCAATCGAGTTGCAAACTTCCGACTTATGCTTTAAAAAGAATACCATTTTATAATGCGAAAAATGATCCTTGAATAGAACGTAGTATTTAGCTCTACCTAAAGAAGTTTCCCCCATAGGACCACACACATCAATATGGACAAGCTGTCCTGGTTGATTTGCTTCAAAATTACTCTTTGGAAAGGGCAACCTATGTTGATAACCAAAAATGCAGGAATCACATGAGAAGTTTGCATTGTCCTCAAAAACTATCCCTTCCTTTTTTAACTGGCTACGTATATGTCCTTCATTTTGATGAGCCATCCGTTCATGCCACAGCTAAGAGACAAAGCATGATTAACGGCCACATTAACCATTTTGCCAGCTTCACCCTGCACCCTAATACACATTTCGATTTTCGAATAATTGGTTCTTTCGTTCTCCCACTGCTGCACCAGTACCATCCTTAGCCACAAATTCACATCGAATACTATCAGAAGTAAACTTCAAACCTTTGTCCAATGCACGACTTTGTGAAAACAAATGGACAGATATCTTTGGCACATAAAGGACATTCGAAAGATGTTTTTCGTTCCAAATTTTACCATCTGAAGCCAGAATATTAATATCTCCGATTCCCATCGCAGAAATTTGCTCTCCACTTCCTATCCTTATCCCAATTGAATCAGAAAAACTTCGATAGTTCACTAACCATTTCTTTTCATATGTCATATGATCGCTCGCCCCTGAATCAAGATACCATCGATTATTAATCGTTGACCATCAGTGCGTTTGAGTTCGATTTCCCTACCCTCTGTTCCTCACTTCTAGTTCCAGTCCATGTTTGTCTGTCATTAGCATCTACCCTTTGGAGCTCACCTCCAGTTCCAGTCTTCACTTCACCCACGATCTTTGAACAATTGCTAATGAGTGCGTCACCCCTTAGCACTCCACTTCTACTTCCAGTCCACACATTATTATACACGCTTCCTCTCTGCTCCTCACTTCCACTTCCAGTCATAACTTTATCAGCGATACTCGAAGAGCTGGAAACCAATGCGTTTCCCCTTACCACACTTCTTCCACCTCTACCACCCTTTCTCTGCTCTGCAATCCTATTTGGACAGTCTCTTTTCCAATGTCCATACTCATTGCAAGTATAACACTTACCGGGCTTAGAATTTTTGTCTCTATGCCTTTGCCCCTTTTTCTTGGCGATTAATGCGGTTGTATTGGTGGTATCAAGAGACTGAGACATTCGCGCTTCTTCCATTACTAGTTGGACGTCAAATTTTCAAGAGTTTGCTCTTCTTTGGCCGACGACTCCCACGCACAAAAAAAATGTTTGAAACTGACTGGAAGAGTCATTAATATTTTTGTTATTACCATACTCTCTGATACTTTCTCTCCAACATCTCTTAGTTGCCGAACGATATTCTCCAACTTTGAAATGTGTGTTGCGACGTCATCACTCTGATCTTTTGTGAAGCTGTAGAACCTTGGCCATATGTTGGCCATTAGCTTTCGATGATTGTTCATACACCGCCCCCAGCTTTGTCCACATTTCCCTTGCATTTGTGCAATTTACAATATGCCTAAGTGGTGTTGAACGCTTGTAGCAACGATTCTTTGAGCCTTGCTATCCGATCGCATCCACGCACTTGCACGATCGTTAAACGCTTCCTCTTCCTCTTTTTGTGCCCGAACAGGAAAAGTGCTAAACCCATTCACATGATCAAAAAGCCCTGATGCGTTTAACAAGATCGTCACTTGAAACTTCCATACTGCGTATTGCTCAGAATTTTGCAACTTTTCCACTTTAAAGAGCTCAATCTCCATTTTCTCTTTTCTTATTTAAAATGTACCAACGATCGTTATATCGTTACTTAAGGTTTCCCAAAAAAAAGCGTACTCAAAAAAAAAAATTGATTAACCAAGGTAACCTTTAACTTAAACCTTATTAAATTTAATTTCAAGCGTGTTCTGGGCCCATAACCTGTTATATTTTATAAAAAAGAGACCAAACGACTTCTATGAAGTATAAAGAGCGACTAACTTTATTATATGTATGTAAGTAAAAGTAAGTTAAATAAATTCAATATATTTTAGTACAATATTTATGTGGGAGCCAGCATTGCCAAACAAAAGTAATCCAAGATTAATTCAGTATTCTCAACAGTTATTTCTTATAATAAATTCAAATAGTGACTCACCTCTAAAGTTTGTATCAGTGCTGCCCCATTGCAAATGATGAGCATTTGCGTCGCAACATACCAAGAGATCCCAGCCATTCTTGCTTGTTGTTGACACCAGGTTTTTAAGGGTTGCAGACGGTGGAGGGCCCGGTTTTTCACCTGGAAAGTACACGGAGGCTAGGATTAGGGGTGGGCCCCCTTTTTTTTCGCATTTTACCGTCGTAATGTCTCTGTTACAATGGGGATCTAGGAGGAAAAGATTTAAATTTGATTTCGCCACCATGCATGTACGATAATTACCTTCTGTAGGCCCTTTTTTATAATACAGTGTGTACTGTGTAGTCCTTGGGCTTAAGTCCGCAGATATTGCCACTGTTAACCCATGGCTCCTGTATGAGGGCGATGTCTATGTTGTCTCGTCAGAATGGAGGATAAGGTGGCAGATGCTGGAGGTTTTGTTGCAGCACTTTCATCATCATTATTTTTAGTATTTTGCAAAAGATGAAAGTTACCGAATTGTCTCAATTTTAGTTACAAACACAATCAGTTTCAAGCTATAGATTGTATTGAAACTCTGCTGTAACTGCTCAGTAATTTATATTCAGAACCATGGACGTATATATATGGACTGCTAGTCTAATGTCAGTTTCATACAACAATTGTCAAACAATGAGTTTGGTTTGAGAGCGCAACGTGGCCGGTCGTGCCTTGCACATCGTGCATTTTCCGGAGATTTTACTCCAGTAATTTTTTTTATTGGTTCCTGTGCCTCTTCACTGGGACTGATTACACTCGTTCTCACACTCCGTGAAAGTAATCCACAACCATGCAGAGTTCTTTGGGGAGGGAATTTCTGCATGGCATCAGGAGAGTCTTCTCCAGCAACTGATTAGTTCCTGTGCCTCGTGCCAGGCCTATACCGTTTCCGTTTACCGACAAAACGGTCTACCAGGCAGTTTCTTTTGAGGGGGATACCTGCTTGGTAATCTGGAGATTTCTATCTTCAACAACTTATTAGTTCCTGTTCATCGATACCAGACTGGAACTTAACCCCGTTACTCCGTTTACCGTTAAAACGGACTACAGTTAGAAAGTTTCTACTAGCAACAGACGCAGCGCAAGCTGGCAGATTCTCCAGGCGAGGCCATCACCCTGTGAACCCAGATGGGTAAATCATCATCACAATCGAAAAAAAAAACAATCTAACGGTAATGTGTTAAATCATTAATGTTTTAATGTAATTTATGCCACATCTACTCCCCCACTAGTGACAGTTGTTTTTCAGCATGCCAAAATCTTTTATAAAATCTTTTACAAATCTTAAAAGAATAAAAGACAAATTTTTTTGACTTTTATCATAAAAGATTTTAATAAAAATAAAAAGTAATTAGGCCTATTCGGCGAGATCTTTTATTCTTGTATTCTGCTATTCTGTTATAATTTTGCATACAAAAGTGTGAGCTGTCAAAAAATCTTTTATGAATTATAATTTTGGTATTCGGCATGCCAAATATGTTATGAAATCTGCTATCAGGATCTGTTATGAACTTTAAAAAATTCGAACATGTCAACAAATCTTTTACAAACCGCATTTTTTGTATTCAGCATGCCAAAATCTTTTATAAAATCTTTTACAAATCATAAAAGAATAAAAGATACATTTGTGTGACTTTTGTCATAAAAGAACAACTGAAAATGGATACTTTTATTTTATTTCGCCAACGAAATGTTGTTAAAAGGAGACAAAATGTAAGTAAATACAATAATAAAAGAATAAAAGACAAATTTTTGTGACTTATCATAAAAGATTTTAATTTATTTAATAAAACAAAACATCTCATTAATTCGGTGCGACACCTGACCACCACCAAAGTTATCCCACCATCTCCAGCTCTCATTTTGTAGACCGTAAGCCATGGCCACAAAAGGGTGGTGAACGTGAACGACATTCATCCATTAGTTCACACTTATTCAATTGTGTTGGCATCGCTCAAGTTCACTGTTCGCTTATATGTTGCCATTAATCTATAAGCGGGCTTGACTTCGACTTTGTCAGTGAAACTGGCTCAAGACGACTTGCATGTTGTCCAGGATCTGGAAATCCCCAGCCGTGATCCTGAGTTCATTAGTATTAGTTGATTTTCCATATGCGAACTTCTTTCTGTCCAATTACACTGGATCTCGAGGATTCTCTAATATAACTAAAATTACGAGTACAAATTAAAAAAATTAGTTTTAATTCGCGAACAACCACTTCAATTTATTTGTCAGTAATGAATTTTTTTTAGAACAGCTGATTGACAACAGATTTTAGTTCTGTTTGCTTGCATATTTCGTTTTCGAAGTTTCATAACAGAATTTTATAAAAGATCGAACTTCTGAATACCAATTATATAAAATCTTTTATGGCGGAAATCTTTTATGATTCATAGCAGAAAATTCATAGCAGAATAACATATGTGGCAGAATAGGCCTAAGTGTCACGATTATTATTGTCTTTGAAGGAGACTTTTTTTTGGGAGCGTATCGGAATCCCGCTTTTTAAAATCCCGTTTTTCGAAAATTCCGAAAAAAAAGTTTTAAAATCCCGTCTACTAAAATACCGTTTTTTTAAAATCCCGTCTTCTAAAACCCCGCTTATTCATAATCCCAATGTATTAAAATCCTGCTTTTTAAAATCTCGCCAATCCCGTTTTTCGCAATTAATTTGGGTATTAAACTTGGTTAATTATGAACTCATTCCCATCATTTTAGGAACTAACTGCCAACTACCAAAATGATAAAAAGAAATTTTGCATACACCCAACCTCGCACCTACCCAAAACCTATAGTGTGCCCAAGCAGGGGGGTTGCAGGGGAGCAGCATGCTCCCCCATACATACCTCACTGTTTATTAAAATCGTTGGGACTTATTTCATAATGAAATAAGTGATAATTGATAAAGCGGGATAATAAGAAACGGGATTATAAAAAACGAGGTCCGTCAAGCTGGGAGAACCACAATCGAAATTCAAAATTCTAATGATGCAGGAATTAGGTGCTATTTAAGTGCTAATTTAGTACCGCAATCCCGGCTTGGAATTAAAATCCCTTCCCTCTCAAACTTGTGGCGTTCCCAGCTTGACGTCGAGCTAGGAACACCACACCTCCAAATACAAAATTTCAAAAAACTAATGATGGGGGAATTAGGTGCTATTTAAGTGCTCCTTAGTTGACGGAACTCCCCATTAAAAAGTCTTCCCCTTACCCCTCAAACCTGTGGCGTTCCCAGCTTGACGTTAAGCTAGGAACACCACACCTCTAAACACAATATTTCAAAAAAACTAATGATGAGGGAATTAAGTGCTCGTAATTTCGCGGAATTCCAAATTATATATTCCACGATTTGACCTTGAAATTTAGTACCGAAAAAAAAATCGTGGAGACTTTCTATACTAAACACTAAAAAAAAATACAGTTTAGACGAAGATTGAGTTAATTAGAACAAATATTCCATTTCACCTTTCTACTCCCAATGGTTTGGTTTTAAATGCACCTGCACCAACCACCCCTTTTGTGGTGTTCCCAGCTTGACGTCCAGCTGGGAACACCACACTCAAATCTCAAAAAACTAATGTTGTAGGATTTAAGTGCTATTTAAGTGCTCTCAATTTACCAAAATTTCAAATTATTTAGTTCACGATTTGACCTTGAAATTTGGTACCAAAGATAAGAAATCGTGGAGACTTTCTATACTTGATAGATAAAAAAAAAAAAAAAAATTTCATTAGACGCACAGTGGCTTAACTAGAAAAAAAAAACAGTTTCACCTTTCTACTCCCACTGGTTTAGCTTTAAACACTCCTACACTAACCCTATAACCTTCGTTGCACTCAACATGAACCCCACACTTTTAAACACAAAATTTCAAAAAACTAATGATGAGGGATTTCAGTGCGATTTAAGTGCTCTGTACTAGGCGGAACTCCCGATTAAAAAATCCACGATTTGACCTTGAAACTTAAAATCGACAATAAAAAGTACTGGAGACTTTTTATACTCTAAATTAAGAAAAAAAATTACACATTACGTGTAGAATTCGCTAGTAAAAAATAAAAAAAATAAAAATTAAATTGAAAAAAAGATTTGTGTATATCAATATAAATATTATGATGGTACGAAAGCTTAGCAGCATAACTACGAGTGTGTTATCACATACAAGAACCCCTTTGAAGATTTTTCTTTCATAAAAACTGATAGGTATAGGAACATACATAGGTACATAAATACCTACGTACAAATATAGAGCTATGTATACCTATATCTACTCTTTCAACTTTTACCACCCACCGTTTTTGATTTTTCACCCATTTACTTTTTGGAGACATCATATCCTACCTAAATAAGTTTGTAAGAATCATAGTCAACGCTGTTCTTGTTCTTATTTCTTCTACAAAATCATCAAATTGACCAATTAGATAAAGCAACCGATATTTTCGATGAGAATTCAACTAACACCATCAAATCACAGCTCACACATACTCTTTTTTTTTTTTACTGAGCAATAGAATTTAAGTTTTAAAAAAAAGCAACGCCTCCCATCCCATATATGATATAAGTTTGAAGAAAAACAAATACTATGTAATATTATAATATGAATAGTGTGTTCTCCTTCTATTCAACGGCATTAGTGCAGTCGCGGACCGCGGTAAGAAGGTTATAGGTCAGTAGGTTTTGGACCTCTCAAACAATAGGTTATGGTTACGCATCTATTTTTTTGCTGTGCTTTAAAAGTATGATTAGGTATAGGTTTTAAATATTAAAAACTGTTTTTTTTTTTTTCTATAAGAAAATTTCTTTTCGGTTTCCAAAATTCTGTAGGTAGGTATTTTAAAATTCTGTAGGTACCAATTCCAAAATTCTGAAAATCTAAAATTCTGAAAATCCATACATACCTGCAGGTATAACACTGATCTATTTCAAATTTCTGTGAATTATAAAAGAAAAATTGTTTTGATATCTAATAAAAAAAAGGTCAAACCTTTTTCCTTATCACAATAATTTTTCTTTTTCAATTTACAGAATTTTGAAATTCAACATTTTGGTGTTTTTTTATACCGTCCAAGCTTTAATGAGAGTTCACAATTTTGGAATCGATTTCTGAAAATGTAGGTAGATAGGTACCTACCTATATAAATAGCTATTGACTATTCTGGATTTACATTTAAATTATAACACTTTTTACTCTAACTATGTAGGTAGATACCTATACTTACTTATATAAACTTTTATTGGTTATTTTCTAGTTCATTTTTAAAACTACCTACCTACATTGATTAAACCAAAAGTAATTTTCAAATTATTCAGGTACATACCTATATGTATGTGGGTGTTGTTCAAAAAATATGTTTTCAAGTTATTCCTAACCTAACCTAACCTATAAAAAAAAACAAAAATAAAAGTTTCATATTTTAAAATCCAAGATTAATAAAAAGACAAATATTGTCTTTTATTCAACCTTACAATTCCGAATTTATAGATACATATTTTATACGAAAACTGCATTTGACGTACATAGGTGTTAATATTACAAATAAATGTATAGGTATAGGTAGGTACCTCGCTTATTATGAAACCACAAAGGCATTGAGATAATGTTATTTCCATAATTTTAAATACCTACCTACATTTTGTTAGACTTTAAAAAAATTATAGAAGTAGGTATAGGTAGGTATAGGTAGTTATGGTAGGTATGGAATAAGTAAGTACCTATGTAGGTACATAGGTATATAGAGTTAAACTGTTAGAATTTACTTTTTGTTTAGGTAGGTGGTATAAAAAAACATTTTTAAATTAAAGTAGGTAAGTGTTATATTAGGTTACCTATATACATATCTACAATTCCAGGGGCGGGAAAACCAAGTGTTATATATCTTTGTTCATATAACTTTTCATAACTAGGTACCTATAGTTATACCTACCTATACGTATTATTAAATGTTTTCAATTTTTTTATAAAATTTGAATCTAGAAATCCCAACAAACATTTTTTTTATAGGTACCTACAAAACACTAGCGCTGCTCTCATCCAATCACAATAAAATAATTAGAAATTAAAAAGTTTTCCGTATGGTTAGAACTTACCGATACTTTGCTATCATGACATATATAGTATATATACCTACCTAGGTATTATGTTAGCCAAATTAAAACACAATGGGCCTTACCAATAACCAAATTTAAAGACGACTTAAAAAGGTATTCAAGTAAAATTAACCATAATAGTATGGACAATAAATAATGAACCATTAGTAGGCACCTAGGTACCTACATCACATGTTTCATATTTAAGAGTCCGTACCATGTAGGCACCTACCTAATATTAATTATTTAGGGTCTACTTAGATATTTAAGTCATACCTATCATGTTTGGTTTTTTATGGAGTATAGAGGTACCACTATGGTCAATTTTACTTAAATATTAAAGTCGTCTCTAAATTTTATTAGATATTATTAGGGCCTAATGGATATTTTTACATAGAATATATTATATTAATGATATAACAGTAAGATTTATTTTATTAAATTGTAAAATATTGTTTACTTCAATTTCTAAGAAATCAACCTTAATAGAAAGTGTATTGTATTAACGTTATCAATTTTCAACGCACAAAGTTCATATTGCGTATTGCCCGGTCGGGCAATAAATTTATTGAAGCTTTTTTTCATAATAGAGAAGTAGAAAACTTCATCGAATTGGAAAACAAGCAACAAAAGCAAAACAAAAACAAAGCGGGAGCATCGAAAAGTGTTCCAGCGCATACAGCAACAACAACAACAATGAAGCCGGCAACGGCAGCTAAACCGTTGACATCGAAAGGTGCCCTGGCAACAGTTTCCAATGCCACAACGGCAGCATCGTCCGACATGGAAACGGCACAACCAGTCGATGTACCTAAGAAGAGGAGGAGGAGGATAAGAAGTGTCCCCAACTTGGTGAAGCGTCGCTCCATCACCACAGCTGAGCTGCAAGCTGAAGGGAAGGAGGCGGCGCGTATAGCCAAAACAACAGCAGCTACGCAAATACAAAAACAACTTAATTCCTCGCCATCCGATGACGACGAGGAAATCGCCTATATGTCCGAGGGTGGAGAGGGTCTCTACACAACGGGCGACAGCCAAAAATTTGTAGATCTAACGACACGAGAGGCGTCTGCAGAGGAAGACGCAGAGGAAGAAAGCATCATCCAAGCTCAAATTGGTGCAATCCAGGGGCAGATCGTTAGCCTTCAAAGCGATCTTGCTACTATGGTCCAGACTTTGAAGGAAAAGCAACAAGCGCGGAGGGAAAAAGAAAGACAAGAGCGCGAAAATAAAAACCGTCCTCAGGCCCAACCAAGGGGGGCGAAGTAAAAAAGAGTTGATTCGGAGCTGCAACAGTCAACAAAGCAGCCACATCAACCACAGCAGCAACAACAACAGCCGCCCAAGCAGCAGGCAAAACAACAACAACAGCCGCCCAAGCAGCAGGTAAAACAACAACAACAACAGCCGCCCAAGCAGCAGGCAAACCAACAACAACAGCAACAGCAGCAGAATCAACAGCAGCAGAACCAACAGCAGCAGAATCAATAGCAGCAGAGACAACAGCAGCAGAACCAGCAACATCAGAAGCAACAGCAGCAGCCACAGCCGCCACAGAAAACTAAAAAAGAAAAGGTGCCACTCATCAATGTCTACAAGATGGACCTAAAAGAGACAATCGAAATATGTAAGTCGGCCATAGGCCAAAACTTTACTATAAAAAGATTATCCGTAGATAGACATGCTATCCACTGCCTCACAGTGGAACAGCATAAAATTGTTAAGGATTTGCTAAAGAAAACCACTACTGAGATCTTCAGCTTCACGCCGAAAGTTGAAAAATTTCCAACGGTCCTGTTGAAGGGCATAGATTCCTGCACGGAACCGAAAGAGCTCTTAAATGAGCTCCGCCAAAAAGCGAGCGACGATCTCGACTTCATCGAGGTCAAGCCTTTCGCCACCGTCAGAGCCAGACGGGAGAAGCGAACTTTGCCGTTCTTCCTGGTTCAGCTCTCACCCAGCAGCAAACTGGATAGTTTGAGGAGTATCTCCGTCCTCAACTACCAGGTTGTAACATGGGATAAATTAAAGAGGCGCGGCGACATGCTTCAATGCATGCGCTGCCAAAGGTTCGGTCACGCCGCAGCAAACTGCGAAATGCAGTCTCGCTGTGTCAAGTGTGGAGAGAACCACATAAGAGGTGAATGTAAGTTAGGACAGGAACGGGTCGAAGACAAGACCCTCCTTAAATGTGCACTCTGCCGGAAAGACGGGCACCCCGCTAACTATCGGGGATGTCCCTTCTTTCAGGATCTGAAACAAAAAAAGGCAAAGCAAATAGAGGTAGAAAAACGCCCACCAACGTCACGTGCTCCTACAACAACGCCCGTAAATCCCCAAGTTTCCTACGCCCAAATGGCGGCAGGAAGGGAAAGTAGGGTACAGCCTGCGCCAAAGGCAGCCCCACAGGCTCTCATGCCTAAGGCTCCGGATGCGCAGGCCGAAATAAGAAGCATGTTGCTGGCCATAACTGGCCAGTTAGCAGGTCTTCAAAAACAGATAAGTGAGCAGGCAAAGAGGGTGGACCATATCTACTCTGTTTTGCCGAGCTTTACGCAATTTATAGGTTAAGGGCGCGCTGCCGGAGAGGCCCTTTAGGATCCTTGCTGTGAATGTAAATTCACTGATTAGGACCGAACGTAGAGCAAATCTTTTCCAATTGTTGAAAGACCAAAGTCCAGATGTGTTTATGGCCAGCGAAACTAAGCTAAGTCAGAAACATAAATTGACACACAATAATTACAATATCGTACGAAGAGATCGGCCCAACTCCACGCTAGGAGGAGGCGTCGCAATCTTTGTGCGAAAAGGCATTAGTTATAAAGTTATATACAATAGTGAAGTACGCAGATTTCGGCTGCTTGAGGCGTGCATCGTGTGCATTCCTCTCCAACATGGGAAGCGGATGTATGTGATCGCGGCTTATGCACCGGAATCACCTCAGCCAGCTGTCTTTTTGACAGAGCTCGAAAAACTTTTTCAATCCTTACAACTGAACTCGGTAGAGAATTACTATCTCATGGCCGGTGATTTCAATGCCAAACATATAGATTGGGGAAATCAAGTACACAATCCGAGAGGTAACCATCTGTTCAATTGGATGGGTCAATACAATATTGAGTATATGCTCGACCTGCTGGCTACGGATAGACCATCGTTTCCAAGAAGCGGTGCCTATCTGGATCTATTGCTAAAAGACTCAAGACTGACAATTACTGACACTGTGGGTCAACGGACTAGGAACTGCCTACAAACAATTGAATAAGACAGTGACCACTGCGGACTCGCCGCAGTTATACAGCTGCCGAACGAGCTTGCGGAGTTGGAGGAGTATGTACCGGCGCACTCTTACAATTACAGTAAGATGCGCTGGCCACGCTTCACCAACGCCTTTTCGAGCGAAATTCGTGCAAATAATATATCCCCACCAAATGACAGGAATTTGACAAATAACGAAATTGACCAGTACTTAGAACAAATGGACGAAACTATCCTACGAACTATGAACAGAACAATACCAAAATACAAAGAACGTAACGCAACAGACATGTACCGTAACGCGACTATTGACGCACTACACAGACAAAAAAGTGGACTACTGACAAGACTTAAACTCTTGTACCGACGGTTTACTGACTCACGCGATCTGGAGATTAGGACACTGAAGTCGTCAATTAAAAACGTCAACCAATTGATCAAAGAAAACTATAGGTTGGCTATTAATTTGTATTGGAATAATAAAATTCGGGCCGTTAACTCTAGCGACCCGAGTATGTTTCCAAAAATTAATAAGATATTTAGACGGAATGATCAAAACGAACTTCCCTGTCTTAAGCTCCAGAGAACGACAGAAAACAGAGACGTACTTTTGACAGCAGGCATAGATCCAGAGAACGCCGTCTTGGACGATGATCTCTTTATCGTCGAAGATCCGCAGGAGAAAGTGGAGGCAGTGGGAGCTGCTTTCCAGCAAGTGTATAAGGTGAATGCTTGCACTCGCCCGAACCACGACCTGGAGAACAGAGCCTTACTCCACCATTTCTACCTTCGTAACGACATAACGCAATGGCGATCGGAGAACCTCGGTTTCACCGGGTTCAATGAAGAACACTTGGCGGATGCCATCATCGCCGAGCGAAATGGGGACAATTTCCTGTTAGTAACGAAGGTTGAGCTCCAGCTCATCTTCGATTCATTAAAGAAAAAGAAGTCAGCAGGAGTCGATGGTATATCCAACAATGTACTACGACATCTTCCTCAGGATGCAGTTGACATATATGCCACACTGTTTAACAACGCACTGAATAATGCATATTATCCAATGCGGTGGAAGACAGCTGTGGTTCATCCTCTCCCGAAAAAGGGAAAGGACAACTCCAATCCGGCGAATCTCCGGTCGATAAGTCTTCTACCGAGTATCAGCAAGGTATTCGAGAAAGTTGTAAATAGAACTCTGTCCAAGTGGGCGGAGGACAATAATATCATACCGGATAATCAGTTCGGTTTTCGGGCGGGACATGACACCATTCATGCCGCGTCTAAACTCGTTTCTGATATCCAATGGAACAAATCTAAAAGACAGTGTACGGGTGCCTGTCTGGTTGACTTGGAGAAGGCTTTCGACACCGTGTGGTTAGAAGGTCTTTATCTAAAGCTGACCAGGCTTGGCATAAGTAAACCACTTTTGTATATGCTTTATGACATGCTCAATGTAACTTCTACCACAGTATTCGACATTAAAAATGGTCTTCAGCAGGGAGCGGTTAACTTGCCGATTCTATTCAGCATTTACACCAGCGATCTGATAGGTAGTCTAACTCAGGCAATTGCGTACGCCGATGACCTAATTGCGTACAGAACGGCTACAACAGTTGAGGTCATCAGAATTCTTCTGCAGCGTGACTTCGACAAGATTCAGCGATATTGTGATATCTGGAAGTTGAAAATCAACTTTCAGAAATCAGAAACTATTCTTTTTAGGACTCCGTTGGCTGGAGCCCCAAGGGATACGAGAAAGAACTGGCGCAAGCTGGTGATCGAGGGACCACATGGACATCCACTGGCAAGTAGAAGTGTAGTAAAGTACCTTGGCATCTGGTTGGATCAGTATTTGTATTTCGGCAGACATATAGATGCTGCTCTGACCAGGGCTAGGGGAGCTTTTGGCCTGGCGAAGCCGTTATTTTATAGCTGCCGGCTTGACACCAGGGTAAAGGTGATTTGCTACATGGCCCTCATCAGGCCGATGATTGCTTATGGATGCCCGGTGTGGTTCAACGTTGCCCCATCTCAAATGGAAAAGATTCGGGTGTTTGAGAGGCAATGCTTACGGCGCTGCCTTGGATTGCACAGAACTCCAGAGTCCGAGTACACACACTATTATTCCAACAGGGTTCTATACAACGGAGCCAACATAAACAGAATAGATAATTTTTTATTTAAGCTGATTCGGGGTCACATTGCAAGAGCGATGTCCTCGGCCAATAGCTTAATTTTCGGGGCTTACTACCCCAACACTGAATACTTCGAGAGTGTGCGTTTAAGTGGCTATGTTCCACCTAACGCATTCCTCTATTTAGACAGTCGAGGGCTGATCCAGGATAGAGAGGCGGTTCCGCTAATCTACCACGTCGGCCGTAGAACTGTGGATAGGCGGCTTCGATATGATCGAGACGTGCTCGCACAAGGCGGCGCGGCGCTGAGCGAATTCGGTTCAATAGGACTGTGTCCGATCGGGACCGAAGAGATAGGAAGAAGCAGGAGAACCAGTTTTGGTGGCTCAATCCGGAACTTGATGTTTAAAGTCGACTTGTTTTTTCGTTTTTTTGAAATGTCTTGGCCGACTTACATATGGGTGTAGGTAATAGTTTTAAGTAAGAACAGTTGGGGTGGCACAAAAAAAAAAAAAAAAAAAAAAAAATAAAACCAACACAAATCAAAAAAAATTACAAAACCAACAAAAATAAAAAAAAAAGTATAAAACCCACAAAAATCAACAAAAAAATATAAAACCGAAAACGCTGCTGTGGCTGTTCTAGTTTTTAAGTAGTTTTAAGTAGCTTTAAGTAGCTTTAAGTAGTTTTAAGTAGTTTAAGTAATTTTAAATACATAGTTTTAAAATAGTAGTAATATAAGTAGTTTTAATTAGCTTTATTATAGTTTTAGGTAGTTTGTAAGTTTTATATAAAATTTAAAAAAAATGATCATGAAACCAAGTTTTTTCCAATCTTTCTTGGTAAAAAATAAAACCACTAAAGAAACCTTAGAATTAATTAGCTTTTAGGCCGAAAGGCATTAGTATTAAGTCATGATATAGTTTTACTTAGAGCGCCCGTTTAGGGCCAGTAAGTTAGTTGTAAGTTATTGATAAGTAGGCTAGTTTTATGAATTTTTGTCTAGCTTTAAGTTAGTTATAAGTTTGAATTAAATAAAAATGAATTAAAAAAAAAAAAAAAAAAAGGTGTTCGAATGTTAATCGAAAGGTTTTAGGTTCGCTCCCCAAAGTAATACGCATTTTTTTTTTTTTTTTGTGAAGTTTAATTTATTATGCCGCATGAAAACTGATTCATTAACATTCTCGAGCAACTATGTTACATTAGACAAAAGTCAATCTAAGCAGAATGTATTTCTTAAGAAAATGGCATCAAATCTCAATTTCGGCCAAAGTGAACTTAGCAGTTTTACGCACTTTGCCGAAAATAAAATCTGTTAAAGTATTTGCGGTTTAATAGATATAGTAATAATCTTTTTCATATTAATATTAATTTGAAAACTCCAACTGCAAAAAAAGCTGCGGTCGGCGGAGCCGCGCGACGTGGTTCGACGCATCGTCCTGATCAATACAAATTTATGTTATGCACCGTGCACATTGAATTTGTATTCAATTCATTCAATTCACCGTAAATATTTTGTCCCTTTTAAATTTATTTCGAAATAATTAATGTTTCCTTACTTGTCAGTGTCATTAATGTTCGTCAGTTCTCAGTTTCAGCGGATATTTTTTTAAGAGTTTTTTGACATTTCAACAAAAACGAAAAGATGTACCTAAATTTTTGCTTTTTGCATGTATTTCATAAAAATAGCATGCGTTGGAATATGACACAAAAATGTGCGTCCAGACGTCAACACTGACGTATTTATAGACGAGTTAATATTTTGGTAACAGGTATTCAGTAACAGGTATTTGGAAATAAAAATAACAGCTTGTTATTGAAAATCAAAAATAACAGTTATTGAAATAACAGATAAGATTTAGAAATTCTTATTTTATTTATGTTATTGAAATAATTTTTTTTAATATTGAAAAAAAAAAACTATTTTGACGGGGGTAAACAAGTCAAAAATCGATACGTTTGGCAATGGGGTTCTATCAATAATAAAATTTAAAAAACTCCATTTAATTCTTTAGCATTAATTAAAGACTTTGCTTAACTGTTATTGGGCTTACCACTTATCACTAATTTCAAAGACATCGAGTTTATTTTAAAGATTAGTTAAGTAACAAAAAGTTGCATCAATTTCATTACTGATTTTGCTTAATTGTTATTCAGCTTATCGGTGATTGCAAAGTTGTCGTGCAAATCCGTAAAGTAACAAACAGTTGCTTCAATTTCCTTACTAATTTTTCTTAATTGTTATTCGGCTTATCGGTGATTGAAAAGTTGTCGTGTGAATCCAAAATGTAACAAAAAGCTGCATAAATTTCATTACTGATTTTGCTTAACTGTTATTCGGCTTATCGATGATTGCAAAGTTGTCGTGCAAATCCGAAATGTAACAATAAGTTCCATCAAATTTATTACTGATTTTGCTTAACTGTTATTCAGCTCATCGGTGATTGCAAAGTTGTCGTGCAAATCCGAAATGTAACAAAAAGTTGTACAAATATCATTACTGATTTTGGTTAACTGTTATTTGGCTTATCGGTGATTGCAAAGTTATCGTGCATAGGTAGGTACCAATGAAATGTAGGTAGGTATATTTAAAAGTCGATGTTCATCACTGTACGCTGAAAAACTGAAGGTAGGTACATATCAGTGATGAAAATAGACTTTTCTCGTACTTAAAACGAAAACAAAATACTAATTAAATAGAACTCAAACCTTTTAAATGCATAGAACAAAACGAACACTTTCATACGAATATTTTACTAAAACAAATATGTATACGAATAAAAAAACAAAGAAACAAAGGAAAAAAAGAGTTGGGTATATAACGTATGTCACGGAGATCCTGGGTTGTTTTATTTTCCTGATCTGATCTGGATTGGATCTGGGGGAAAATAAAACGCAGCTATTGTATTCGTTGATCTTAAGTAAAATAAGTCTTGTGAACTGATAGGAACATCAGCACGAGTGCATATAGATAAACTAAGGTTATAAATCTATGAATCATATTCCCTTTTCTAATAACATTCTTACGCTAGCAGCGACTTTATTGACTTTTAAAAATTACTTTTACGGCAAAAGTATTTCCATAGAGGTTTTGATTTTATAGTTTTTAAAAAATTGTATTATTCAGGAAAGTTTTTATAACACGGAATGTGGTGTAGACCTAATTATCGTTCCCATCTAAAAATTAGTGCCAAAAATAGTTTTGGCCTCAACGACTGTGTTCCGAATAAAACAAAATTTAATTATTTAAATTTAAAAAGAAATTACAAAGATACCTTATACCTAATAAAAATTCCTGAAATACACCATCAAACTGGGGTATTTCAACAATCCGTAAGAGTTTATATACATACAAAGGTACTACCTTAGACCCTGTCTAGATTGGGAAGATTGAGTCCGGACTGGTGAGTTAAATTCTCTCTTTTTGTCACCTTACATAAAATCGGTAGAAAGTTTAATGTAAATACAAAACTATGGTGTACATACTTCTATAAGGATTTTTTTTTTATTTTCTATTTGAGAATTTGACGGCACATTATGGGTCTTCATTATTTCCTAAAAACTGAAATAATATGTAATAATAATAATGATGATGATAATAATAATAATAATAATAATAATAATAATAATAATAATAATAATAATAATAATAATAATAATAATAATAATAACCCCCCCCCCCGGGATAAGCCGTGACGTGGCGGGGGGGCTTAAGCGCTGCATCTGTGAAACCAAGAACTATTCTGACCCTCAAATTAGAATGGACGAAGTAGAGGTGACATGCGTAACTAATTATCCCAACCCATAACTAACTATGGAGAAAAACTATGAATTTGCCAAACCAGAATGAATCAAACCGAGTAGGGATATCTACTCAAAAGTCGGCAGTATCCGCGACTACCGGCGTGGGCTCGGCTCCAGAAGGAGATGAGTCGCCAGCGGAACTTCAACCTTCAAACATAGCCCAGCAAATAATTAATATCCGCCAATTAACCACACCTGCATCCAGTGTTTTGACGAACACCAGTTCTTCAACCACAAATGCGGGACAGCCAAGGCAGCGCATCCAATGGTCAACAGAAATGAATAAATCCGTGATGCGCTGCTACTACATTTCAACCAAACATGAATCGGAACTTCACACTTACAGAACTGATATGAGAAATTTGTTCTTAATCGAGTATCCGCAATACAACCGCCTGACTGAGCAAAACCTAGCCGATCGAAGAAGGGCTATTATCTCAAGAAAGCTCCTAAGCGATTATGAGTTAAATGCACTTAAGCAAATAGTAGCTCCCCAAATAAATAGAACATCACAGTACTCTGCGCAGGAAGAAGCACAAAACAATAACGCTGACCAGCTTGAAAGCCAACCGTCAATTCCAACAGTAAATGATAACAACGAAGGTTCAATTCCGCCAATTGGAACCACGCACGACGGGCCCACTGACAACACAGTCTTCGGAACCTTAAATGAGCATTTTGTAGAGGCTCTATTTGAGTATGAAAACATCAACCCACTAGATAGAGGAACTATACCAAAGTTGAATTCATATAGGCAAATAGAACAGCTCACCAACTTGCTTAACAACAGGATTCTACCACAACATTTGACGAACGAAATCAGCTTTGGAAAATTACACCTGCTCCTACACGCATCTGCAGTCGCTGCCACCAAAACCCTAGGAAAGAAAGTCAATCACACTCAGCAAGTAACCAACGCAAGGATTCCAAAAACGACATACTGGGAGAGACGTCTGCAAAATAAGATTAAAAGACTGAGGGCAGACATAGGTAGACTCGTTGCATTTCTAGCTGGATGTAGATCCAAAAAGATCAAAAACCAAATAAAAGCTCTACGATCTTCAACACAAAACCTTCCACCAACATCTGCTGAAATTATTGAGTTAAAGGACACGAAGATGCAACAACTAGCAGCTTCAGCAAAGAGACTTGCTAGGTACAAAGAATCCAGAGACAGAAAGAACCAGAATAGACGATTCTCAATTAATGAAAGAGGTTTCTACAGGGATGCATCTAAGTCAAACGCAAATGAAACAAATACTGAAATGGCAAACATGGAAGAAGCTACAGCTTTCTGGAAAGAAATTTGGGAAAAATCGGAAAACCACGAACACGAGGCATCCTGGTTATTAAATGAACGTTTAAGAAGCGAAAACATTACCGAAATGACATCACATGCTATTTCTGGCGATGAAGTGAAAGCAGCCATTAAACTCGTCAGCAACTGGAAAGCTCCTGGGCCCGATAAGATCCAAAACATCTGGATAAAAAAACTGCCGGTTCTCCACGATCTTTTAGCTAAACACTTCACCATTTGGCTTGATGAACCTGAACAAATGCCTGGATTCCTTGCGCAAGGGAACACTTTCCTCCTTCCAAAGGGTAGTATAACTACAAACCCAGCAGGATACCGGCCTATCACGTGCTTGTCTACGATATACAAGCTCTTTACGAAAATTCTTACCAACCGAATATACAGCCATTGCGAAAACAACAATATTGTGACTGAAGAGCAAAAAGGTTGTACCAAAGAGTCACAAGGTTGTAAAGAGCAGCTTATCATCGACTCAATTGCAGTTCGTCAAGCACTTCAAGGAAAACGGAACTTAAGTATGGCGTTTGTGGATTATAAGAAGGCATTTGACTCTGTTCCTCACTCTTACCTGCACGAGGTGCTGGAGATATATAAAATCGACCCAAAGATAAGAAGATTCCTGAAAGTTATCAGTGAAAAGTGGTGCGTAACCCTGCACCTAGGAGGTAAAACTAGCTCTGCAGTCAACATCAGAAGAGGAATCCTTCAAGGAGATGCTTTCAGTCCCCTATGGTTTTGTTTGTCCTTAAACCCACTAAGTAACCTGCTTAGGTCGATGAATATTGGATTTACCATCAAGGCAGAGACGGGTTCACAAACACTTAATCACTTGCTCTATGTGGATGATTTAAAGCTCTACGCAAATGGCAAAGAGAAAGTCCACAGACTATTAAATACTGTAAAGCGTTTCAGTGACGACATAAACATGGAGTTTGGGTTAGACAAGTGTAAGATAGTCCACCTTAAGAAGGGAAAAGTTCAAAACGATGATACCGGATACAGTATTGATGAAAACAGCATAATATCAAACCTATCAGATGGTGAATCTTACAAGTATTTGGGACTTATCCAGTTAAAAGGAATTTGTGACTCAATTATTAAGGAAAGTCTAGTCAAACAATTCAACCAAAGACTAAAAATTCTCCTTGAGTCAAAACTGAATGCTGGAAACATATTTAAAGCCATCAACACCTGGGCAATCCCAATACTGACTTACTCATTTGGCATAGTCAAGTGGTCTGATACGGACTTGAACAATATCATGAGGTCAATCAGAAGTCATCTGACTAAGTATCGATATCACCACCCTAAAAGTGCAGTCGAAAGAATGGTTCTGCCGCGCTGTGAAGGAGGCAGAGGACTAACTGAGGTCACCCGGTTGCACCATGCACAGATTTGTAACCTTAGGTCCTATTTTCTAACAAAATCCGAAACTTCGTGCCTCTTACGTACAGTATGCCTAGCAGACAAACGTCACACACCCCTTAATCTCCGCTCGGAAGTGTACGAAACTCCACCAAATGTGCAAACCGAGGCAGCTCTAATAGAGTCTTGGAACAACAAAAGCCTGCACGGAACACATCGCAAACTTCTGGATCAAGAAAATATCCACCGCGAATACTCAAACCTGTGGTTGAGTAGAGGTCAGTTGTTTGCTGAAACTGAAGGATTTATTGTCTCAATCCAGGACAGAGTTATTGCCACTAAAAACTACAGGAGAACAATACTTAAAGAAGAAATGGCGAACGACCTCTGCCGCCAGTGTCAAGCTTCCTCAGAAACAATAGACCACATACTAGGAGGATGTACTAGTTTGGCAGCCCATGATTACACTACAAGGCATAATCAAGTAGCCAAAATTGTGCACATGAGGATAGCTAAGGACTTAAAATTGGCAGTAGTTAATGAACCTTATTATAAGTACAACCCTTCTGCAGTCTTGGAAAACAATGAGTTCAAAATGTACTGGGACAGGTCAATAACAACGGACCAAACTATTAGAGCAAACAGACCAGATATAGTTGTGTTTTATAAGAATAGTAACAAGATCACTATTTATGACGTCGCTATACCTTTGAGCCACAACCTTCAGACGACATATGCCACAAAGATAGGCAAGTACACTGAACTAGCCAATGAAATGAAAGCTATGTATCGTGCAGAAAGCGTCAACATTGTGCCAATAGTTATTTCGGCAACTGGAGTCATCACAAAAACTCTTGTCTCACAATTGGAAAAAGAAAAGCTAAGCGAAGAGCTGGAGAAAATGCAAAAGGCCGTTATTTTAAACACGTGCAATATAGTCCGGCGGTTCATGCAACTTTCTTAAATAAGCTTATAATATAAATATATACAACAGAGCCTAATCCCTTGGCATAGCCCGGGATAGGTATTT